>OY757010.1:138627243-140086394 GCA_963580285.1 Lucinisca nassula | reverse complement strand
TTTCCTGGTATGTGTCTTACTACAATGTTGATGTTGTTTTGTTGACACCAATGAAACATTTTCCAGGTTTCTAGACAGAGATCTGGAGAATGAGTCCCTCCCTGTTTCCTTATGTATGAAACTACCGTCGTGTTGTCTGTGCATATTAACACTTTTGAGTTTATTATATGAGGATGAGCAAATTTCAGTGCTATTGATATTGCCATCAACTCGAGAAGATTGATATGGAGATCCCTTTGAAACTGGTTCCAAATCCCGTGAAATAGAATCCCTTCTGGTTCTAAATGAGCCCCCCAACCCGTTACACTTGCGTCTGTGTAAAGTTGATGGGTGTGTGCAGGAATTTTTATCGGAACTCCCGACAGAAACCTCTGACGATTGTTCCACCAAATTAGATGATGTCTTATGTTTTGAGAAATCTGAATTTGGTGATCTAATGGGAGAATGTGAGGTCTCCATTGTGCTAGCAATGACATTTGTAGTGGACGGAGATGTAGGCGTCCTAAGACTACAAAATCTGCAGCTGCATTGAGTTTCCCTAAAAGAGAAAGGAATTGTCTGGCTGTAACTATCCTTTTGAGAAGAAATGCATTTATTGACAGTAGAAGAGATTGAATTCTTTCTAGGGGAATTCTGACTGTGTTTGTTTGAGTGAGAAATTCCATCCCTATGAAATTGAAATTCTGCGATGGAACCAAATCTGATTTCTCCTGATTTATCAGTAGTCCTAGTGATGAAATCAGGTGAACTGTGAAGTGGATATGTTCCAGAAGAAGTTGACGATTTTGGTTCTTTGACAACCAATCGTCTAGGTACGGAAAAAGAGTTATAGCTTTCTTGTGAAGATGGGTAGCTATTACTGACATCAGATGAGTGAAAACGTACGGACTTGTGGAGAGCCCGAAAGGTAGTGCCCTGAATTGGAAGACCTTTCCGTTCAGGGTGAACCGAAGATATTTGCGAGACTGAGGGTGAATCAACACATGCAAATATGCGTCCGTGAGATCCAATGAAAAGGCCCAATCGTTTGGGTGAATGGCATTTCTGACCTTTTGTTGAGTTTCCATTCTGAAACTTTGAATGAGCACATGATTGTTCAGATTGGAAAGGTCTATGATTAGCCTCATTTTTCCGTTTTTCTTTGGTACCAGAAAGATTCTGGAATAAAATCCGGGAGATTCCGGTTGAATTCTCTCCACTGCCCTTTTTGAAAGTAGTTTTTCTACTTCTTCTGCTAGCTCCGGTCTGCCTGACTGGCTGAAGAAGATGGGTTCTCTTGAAAGAGGTGGAAGATCTGTGAATGGGATCTTGTACCCTCTTTTTATGACTGATAGAACCCATTTGTTTGCTGTAATTTCCTGCCAGTTTTCGGCAAAATGAGCTAGTCTTCCTCCGACTGGAATCTGAGGTCGAAGGGAGGGCAGTGGAGGAGGGGTTTCACTGTTTTTTTGAGGGTAGAGGTTTTTCCCCTGGAGGAGAAATTACCTCTACCTGATTTTGATCCTCTTGAACCTCGAAAGGAGCCACGACCACCGTATGATGTGGAACCTTTTGCGAGGTTACGATCATTATTCCTGCCGAACTTTGACGGAAAGGAAGTTCCTATTTTAGGAATTTTGAACTCGGGCTTGCCTTGTGTAGATGAGGAAGTCTGAGATTTGGCTTGATTAGATGTAATAGTCTTAGTAACTAATTCATCCCTCAAGGTGTCTGAATTTTCCTTATATACCTGTTCAATTTTCCCGCCAAATAATGTCGGAGAATTGAAAGGTGTAGATCTGAGTTTGTTTTTTGCCATGTCCGAAAGGGACTTCGGTGCAGATCTAATTGCAGCTTCTCTTCTCATTTGAACTATTTCTGCTGTCAGAATGGATGCTAAGGAGACCGACGCATTAATAGATTTTGCTAAGGCCTCAAGTATCCTGAGCAAAAGAGTACAATCTGGTTCCTCTTGTTTAGCAGATCGAAAAGCTGCGTAGGAAAATACATCAGCATGAGACAACGTTCTCAAAAGATCCCTGAGCTGTTTCTCATACTGTGCCAAATTCTTGACCGGTATTTGAGTGTTACCAGTGAGCGACATACCAAGTCTACTAGCATCATAGTCAAGAGGAAGATCCCTAGAAGTAGGGACTTTCTCATTGTGCGATTGATAGTATTTCAAGTTGATTAGTGCATCTTGATCTTTTTTCTTGATGCACCAGTCTTCAGGGATGATTTTATCCTTAACTTGGTGTTGAATAAAATCGATCGTACTACCGATGAGTGGGGACTGAGGCAAGGAGATAGACTTTTTCTGCTCCTGTCCAATGTCTTCCTCAATGCAAGATTTCGGTCTTGAAATCTTTGAGGAACTCTCTGACTGTCTTGGAAATTTATCACTAGGTAAGATTTCCAAAATAGCGTCAATAACAGATGCATAGGAAATCCTATCATCTATCTCGGAACTATTCAGATCATTAAAATCTTCAACCGAAGCACGAGAATCCAAGTCATTATCAAGTTCCTTTGTGTCCTCCACTCTTATTGATAAGGAAGGAGAGGAATGCCGAGTACTTTGAGGTTTAGCAGAGTGTTTCACACTAGATACTCTCTTATATACTGGAGAAGGAGATTTATTGGACGAATTTACCTTCTCTGACTGAGAGTCATCCGAAGAGGTAGATCTCTTCCTTTTATGATATCTCTTGTGTTTATGACTCTTGTGCTGACGTCTTCTATAGTCTCTATCCGAAGATAGAGAAGACGACGAAGACGTACTGGGAGAAGAAACATAACGTCTTCTACCCCTGGAAGAACGATGTTTCCTCCTATGCCTTCTTGAGGACGATGACCTAGATCTTCGGGAATAAGACTTACTCCTCGATCTAGTCCTCCGTTTCTTATGCCTGTGAGGCGAATGGACCGATCTTGACCGAGAACGAGATCGTCGACCCGATTGTTTCGATCTGGATCGGATAGATTTCTGTGTAAGCTGAACGTTGGACTTAGTCTTATGAACAGCTACAGATTGATGACTGGGAGACCTCTTACGAATATGTCGTTTTGAGGTTGTAATGATCGATCGATCCCTAGAAGACTCATGTCGACCGGGAATATTTGATGACCGGTCATTTTTGCCCAGAATCATTTGTCTACCCAGTGACTGACCATTTTCGAATGAATGCTCGTCGACTGGTGACTGATCTCTTCCCGGTACCGAGTTACTACCCGGTGACCGGTGACCCGGTGAGTTATGACCCGGTGGAATTGACCGGTCCGGTGCCCGGTCCCGGTCATTAGTATCGGAAGTAGAATCCGCATCTACGACCGATGGTGCCCGGTGATCGCCCGGTGCCGGGTTATCAGAGTCAGGGTCGTCACCGGGATCTGAGCCAGTCAGATCTGTGACCGGTGGTGCTTCCGAACTAGAAGCGTGCTGATGGCTAGACCGATCAGACGAGCTCCTAGACACGGACTGAGTCGATTTGAGATCTCTGGGGTGCTTGGGAGTCTCCCTGCGTGTCCCAGAGTCACTAGACTCAAGACCCCTAGTCGCACCGCGAGTCCTGTCCGCAACCATCGTAAATGTCTCACTCTTCTTAGAGCCTTTGGAAGTCATCCTCCTAGGTCTATTGGAGTACAACCTTTTCTTCTGAAATAAAGACCAGGTATAAGGATCCCAATCTACACAAACAGAACATTTATTATCAAATGAGCACGAACAGCAGGCTGCACAAGTTGAATGATTATCATACGATGGTTTAAGATGCCCACATAAACCTCTGAGTTGGGGCATAAGAGAAAAAACGAGAAGGCCGAAACGACTCGCGACGAAAACACGCTTCGAAAAAGCGAGGAAAAAAAACAAAATGACAAAGAAATTGTCGAAAAACAAAGTAAATAGAAAGAATAATGGAGGTTTAGAACGAAAAATAAGGACGAAACAAGCCTGGTGTGATTAAATATTCCGAAAACGAATATTTTAAATCCAAAGACACAATGGCGAATGTTTTCTTTCGTCCTCCAAAATTTTATATGGTGCGCATGCGTCAATTCGTGCGCAAGTGGTCACGTGGTCATTTTGGCGCCAAGGCAGCCTTAAGTTATTCAGTTAAGCTCCAAGAATCAGTTATTTTAATTTTGGAGGTAATAGAATGTTATCCTATTTATCAAATATGTGATGGTACAGTGCGATATTAAAACGTGGAGCCAGCACTCCAGTCGGCGCATGCGTATTGCATGGTGACTTGCATGGTTACTGATTCCAATAACCATCTCCGTGCATACCTCCGGTTTGTAATATCCTTAAGGCTATGCCAGCTGATCAGTCATTATCGAATTCAACTCTGTTACATTGAGGATCTTACATGAGTGCTCATGTATTATTGAATTTATTAAACGAGTTGAGGAAAAGGGATAAAATGCGAGGCTTGCCGAGCATTTTATTCCTTTTCCTCAACTAGTTTAATAAATTCAATAATACATTAGCACGAATGCAAGATTCTATTTATCATATGACATTTAAAACGCATTTTTTTCACGATTGTTAACAAAAAAATATCAATATTCCGCCATTAGTAAACGCGACGTCGTTAAGGACGTCTTACATGTAACGTTACGGGACGTGTCTAGCTAATTTGCATATTTAATCCACTAGTGGATTATCGAAAATATTACATGGCGTTATCACACTCTCAGACGCGACGCCATATGATAAATTGTTAAATTCAACATAATTTTCCACAAATAAAACATACGATCAAACTGAACAGAAAACCGGTCTTGTTGAATTTGATACTGCAAATTCAGTATTCATGTCCACACTGTCAAATAATATAAAACACGATCAAACTGACAAGACAACCGGTCTTGTTGAATTTGATACTGCAAATTCAGTATTCATGTCCACACTGTCAAATAATTATAGTTTATAAGGTTATAACTGTACGGTTTAATAATAAGGATTAATTGCCTGTTCCTTTCCAAAATAGAGCATTGCAATCACAATCGAATCACTTGTTATTGCACTTTGTGTCATATTTTTTCTTGTTTATTTTTCCAGCTCCATTTTGCACGTACTCATATTGTGATTATCTCGGTTTTAAAATTCTCATTTTGTTCTTGAGAATGTTTACTTTAACCATAGTACAGTTCACTTAGAACTTTGAGTTCCTGTGATATGTTTCCTGCACCTGAACCCACTACTAGATTGAGCGCTGCACTGTGCTTGGACTCGAGATCGAGAGTCCCGCGAGCGCCAAGTGTTGTGTAATTGAGCAAGATACTTTATCCACATTGCTTAATTTTGGTTTCTATCCAGGCAGGACTACCTAGAATGTCCGCGAGGGCGTACCACAGTGTATGCAGAAGGAGAAGAATACATGCTATGGGATGAGAGTATTCACACTCAGGTGGATTAGCTCATGACTCACATGACCCTCACAACACGTTGTACTTGGTGGCCTGGCGTCCGACCCAGTCCCTGTTTTATCCGGTGTTCCCCAAGGTTCGGTACATCGACCAGTCCTTTTTCTTTGTATTTATCAATGATCTCTCGGATAATATCAGGTCATCTGTTCGTTTGTTGTTTTGTATTGGCAAACATATACTCCTTCTGACTGCTTTATCTTACAAGATGGCCCAGATAGCCTAGCATGTTGGAAAGCCGATTGGCAGATGACGTTCAATGTGGCAAAATGTCGTTCAATGAGTATGTGATGGCACCTTCCGGACAAGCAGATTAAGTTTGACTATACTCAATACACCAGTATATACTGGAGCAGGTTCAATCCGTTTAATATTTTGGTATCACCAACGCTGACGATCTCGACTGGGGTCAGCACCTTTCCGAGATAACAACCAAAGCAACTGTGCAATTTGGATTTCTTAGACGTAATTTGGCTTTTGTTCCTACGCAGACAAAGGCGAATGCATACAAAACATTGGTTCGACCTCAACTTGAGTATGCATCACTTGTTTGTAATCCCCGTATTAAAACTCAGATTCAACAGATTGAGAAGATTCAGAGGACGGCCCCTCGATGAACCTGGCGGCGATGTCGGAAAAAGTAGTATGGGCGATATACTTGATGAGCTGGAATGACCATCCCTGGAGGCCTGTCGTGAGCAGTCCTCTTTAACCTTCTTCTGTAAGATACGGTGTCTCTTAACAAAGATAAATCTTGAACTCTGTGAATAGAGAGAGAGAGAGAGAGAGAGAGAGAGAGAGAGAGAGAGAGAGACGAAATGTCATATTTCCACGACTTTGACTCGGAACTAAGACTGTTCGCAGACGACTGTGTGAGGGGGGCTTAACTCGACTTTAGGCGGCGAAAATCTTCTTCCTTATTTCATTTGCGTCACCATCTATGTGATGGTTTGATTTCTGTGTTCTCGGAGATGGTGCACTGATGAGTTGGGGGAGGGGGGGGGGGGGGGGGCTTCATGCGGACTGAACAATTTTATTTGTCTTAATCGCGACGGAAGTAAGGGAGAGGATTGTCGCTGCCTAGAGATTCAGAGGATTCATTGAAACTTCAGAATGATATAGATAGATCAGGGTGTTGGGCACGAAAATGAGGCATGAGATTTCAGCCCGTTAAATGCAATATTATACAGATAACTAGGAAGAGAACCAATAAAATCGAGGCTTCTTACACTTTAGAGGGAACGGTCCTTGAGAATGAGTCCTTCCATTAATTATTTGGTGTGACAATCACACACGATCTGCGATGGAATACACAAATTAGCACCATGTGTACAAAGGCAAACACACCGTTTGGTTTCATGGGGCGAAATCTTCACCAGTGTCCTCACGATGTAAAAGAGGCAGCATATAAAGGACTTGTTGGCCCAATCTTGGAATATGGTAGTGGTATCTGGTACCCCAGTGGAGTGATCCTTAATGAAGAAATTGGAAAAAAAATCAGAATAGAGCTGCTAGACTTGCAACAAATTACTGCTTTCCTCATCGTTCTTCCATCTCTGTGGTGGTTTGATTTTTGTGTTCTCGGAGATTGTGCACTGATGAGTTGGTGTGTGTGTGGGGGGGGGGGGTGGGGCTTCATGCGGACTGAACAATTGTATTTGTCTAAATCGCGACGGATGTAAAGGAGGGGATTGTCGCCGCCTAAAGTCGAGGTAAGACTTCCTCCCCGAGTGGAACTCGTTTCACTGACCGTTCCAAGGCGGTTCTTCTATAGGAGCTTTTTTCGTGACATACTTCCGGTTCTAAAAATAGAACGGGAAAAGCCCTGGCCGTCATCTGTCGTATTGCTTCAAAGGCAGTGGGACAGATAAAGTGTTAATTACAGCGTAAAACAGTAGAATTCTTTTAAACTTTTGAGGAATTCTAATGTAAGATAGACGTCTAATGGGAGAAACACCGATATGCTGCCAGATGTGAAATTTCGCATTACGAAAATGATATATTGTACATACGATCTCTCTCTCTCTCTCTCTCTCTCTCTCTCTCTCTCTCTCTCTCTCTCTCTCTCTCTCTCTCTCTCTTAGCGCACCAACAATTAGCGAGCGCAGGCAAATGTAAATTACAGTTTGTCGTTAAATGACGCTACGTCAACCGACATGTAGCGTGTCAACAACGTCGTGTCATCAAACCAACTTCAAAGCGATGCATTGAATTTGACATTGCAACGGCGATGAAACGTCTCGTTGGCGATAATCCGGCGTTGCTTGATAAAATGTCATTTGCCCAGTGCTCGGACCCATCAAGACTCAGTGGGATTGGAACATTAAATTCAAACCAAACGTAGAACACCCTTTCAGAACATAAGCATGTTAAACACTCCTTCGCAAGTGCAAGATTTTACAGTAAAATCTGGTAGATTTGTAGATTGGTTCAACATGTCAGCTCTTAGGTCTTCATAAACCCATTTGGTACCGGAAACCCCAAAAGGGGTAAGTGACAAACAGTGCAGGCCCAGATCAGACGCCGCAGAACGCGGCATCTGATCAGGGCCTCCACTGTTTGCAAAAACTTCGGCCATTTTCCAAATAAATTTTGTAGAAAACACAACCTGAAACCCCTAAATTTTGAAAATTACTCTTGCTATATATAAGGAGGAAGATTCCATTAGGTACAAAAAGGGTTATGGGCTTCTTGGATACAGGGATCAGTCAAACCATCTCAACGGTCATGTGCCATTGAAGTGAGTGGGAGTGGTTGTCGACGGCATGACGTCGAGCCAACGTTGACTCGACGCCCGTCTGTAAGTCCACTCATTGGTTGTTGTTTTTTCGACTGTCAGTATGTTTATTTGTCTGTCTAACAGTCCGTCCGTTCTTCTGTTAGTCAGTCATTCAGTCAGTCGGTATGTGTGTCGTCTGTCTACTGTCAGTTTGTCAGTCAAACCCCTCTCTCTCTCTGTCTTGCTCTCTCATGCCAACGGTCATGTGACAATGAAGTGAGTTGGAGTGGGTGTCGACGGCATGACGTCGGACCAACATTGACTCAACGCCCCTCCGTCAGTCCACTCATTAGTTTATTTCGACTGTCAGTATGGACATTTAAATAGCACATGTAGACAAATAGCTGCACATAATCCTCGCGAGAGGGTGCTGCAGGATATATAGATAGATAGATTTCTCAAGATAGATGATAGATAGATAGCCAGATGGATAGATAAGATAGATAGATAGATAGATAGATAGATAGATAGATAGATAGATAGATAGATAGATAGATAGATAGATAGATAGATAGATAGATAGATAGATAGATAGATAGATAGATAGATAGATAGATAGATATATAGATAGATAGATAGCGAATAAAACGAAAGTTACGTAAAAACGTATCATGTTTGTGAATAACGGTATCTCAAGCCACTGACATGGGTCATTCACGAAAAGATTTTCGTCAATTAAAACGGATTTAGGATAAATGAATTTCGGTAATGAAAGTAAAATATCATTCTTTCCTTCTCGAGGCCTTATTTCAATGAAAACGGGTATATTTCTCTCAAAATGTCTGAATAATGCTTGCAGTTTAAGTTCCGCCAATACATTTGAATAGCGATGGCCGTTTCAATTGACGGCCAGTACTTTGAGCATGCGCAAGAATGACGTCATAAACGGAATTCCTAAAACCTCCTATGGCATTTTATTTTTCTTATGGTTTGTCTTTGAGTGTGTGTATGGCTTATACTTTTTGTTTTGGATAGCCAATTGGTCATTTTGTGGTAAAGTGTCTGTCCTTTTGGCTTTCCGCTATTGGTGTTTCCATTAGGATCTAGTTAATTTATGTTTGTGTTTCTTTCCCTTGGTGTCTCTGATGGGAGCTGTGGGTTAATTGTATCGACTCCTGCCCATTGCCCTCACTTCTATTTTGAAACTGGGAGCATGGCTGGGTTACTAGGAAAATTAAGATGAGAGTCTCTCAAAAAAAGGAGAAGAGAAAGTAGGCTCATATCATGCCTACAGTGATACCCTGAAGAATTATTTATTTCCTAGAACGATTCTTCAGTGGATAGTCTTCCCTCCTCTGCGGTAGATTGGGACTCAGAGGTATGCATTTTAGCATACCTCTGTAAACAGATTGAAAAGAGTTTTAGATTTTCTGATGCTAAATTCCTAATTTAGCCATACACCTAACTGAGGTAATGGCCAAATGTGACCGATTCGGTATATGAATGCTTGAGTGGAGCTGAATTTGCGGTGTTTAGTAAGACCGCGATGACAGCGTATGCCGCACCAAAAACTGCGCCGTGTGTGCAACGAGTACTGCTCGAATTGCACGTGCAAGAAGCAGAACACACTTGGGTAGCACCATGCATATACATATTTTATTTTGCTTGTTTAAAATCAGTTTTGTATGGCAGTTAACAAAAGCAAGTGAGTAAAAGGAGTTTGTGGAGAATGATATTTTTCCGTCCTGCCAAATGTCAAATGCAGCCAGTAGATTCATTATTATCAGTTACCCACAAATCTGTTTGTTTTGAGGTTTATCATCGTCAACACTATATAGGTCATTTTGGATATGTTGCTTCCAATTTTGTGGGATTTTTACCCGACATTGAGATAAAATAACATCTCTAGCCCTGTTGCCCAATGAAACCAATAGGGTATATTATAACAGTGTTATTGATAAGCTTTTGCCCGAGGAGTACTGTTAGTGTTACTCCTTCAACCAAAGACTATAGGCATATCCTGTGATTCTTGATAGTATCGGTACTCCTAAGTTCAAAGCTAGGGTCGTATCTTCATCTGTCATCACAGGATGGCTGCTAAGTGCACTTTTATTAATTTCAGAGATGGCAATGGCCATATGTAAAATACGTTAAACACATATTCTATCATTGTAACATACCGATATACATTTTCAAGTTAATAAGCTGACGGACAGCAAAATGAAAAATTACTTTTTCTTCTAAAGAATGTAAATCCAGCCAATGTGGTCGTATTCTTCATGTGTTTTTGGAATTTCCCAGACGCTATTGAAGGCTCGTTCTGATCAGACTGTGCAGGCTGGTCGGAGTTTTCAGCCATCACACAGATCATAACGTTATCAAAACGTTTTCAAACCCATGTTTTGTGTCTGCAGCGGCCTTATGTGCTACGCGTTAAAGGCAGGGGAAAATCTCCACTAATTGTAGCATCTGCATGCGATTGGTAAAAGGCGAGATTCAGCGCTCAGCAAAAATACAATAAAACGTGCGACCAGTGAAGACTCAGATCAGCAAGCACATCTGCGAAAGCTAATCAGTCTGTCCCAGTTGGTGTGTTTGCGTTCTTTTATGATGCACTGCCAGTCATTCTGCTTAATGTTCAAAGACCCCGGCGAGACATCTTAGAGTATTAATTTAAAAGGCTACTTGATAGATAGCGGTAAATAAGCATGCACTGCATGCTCACCTGACCACCTGTGATTCACAATTAGATATATGAGTACCCAAGCATTACAGGTTAATCCTGCCACTGTGTCTCAATAAATATAATTTTGGTCAAATTTATACGGAACACGTCGGACAAAGGGATCAGTCTGTGCAGCGGCAGTTCTATCTCAGACGTGCATTGAAGACAATGTTGCGAGATGAAGACAATGTTGCGAGAAAAAAATGCGTCGGGATGAAAATAGTAGAATAAAAATAGAAGGGGAATCAAAAGTAAAAAACTACCATGATGCAATAATCAAAGGCGCAGACATACACGTTTTGGAAAACGGCAATAAACAAGGTTTTTAAGCCTTCGGTTAAGAGTTTCCGCCAATGGCCAAAGGACGCGAAAAAAATGAGTCATGGACGCAAATTTTCTTGCATCTGCGGCCTGCGGACGCTATAAGCACAAAGAGCTAGCACTAACACTGCCTGTTCGGATATATATTCGCTGTTACATTAATTATAACTTTCCTGGCCCAGTTGGTATTACTTCTGTTTTGTTTTTCTACAAAATACAGAGTAATCCATTTCAACTTGAATTGTTGCGATTTGGGAGAAATAGCCACCAGAAATTTCTCATGCATTTGGTGTTTTTTTCTTGCGTTTTTCCGGAGAAACTTTGTCAGGTCCTCCACAAACTTAACTTTTTATCGTCTGCGCGTCTGTTTTGATATTTAATTCCTAACTACATGACAATGTGAATCTGTAGATCTGTCGAACCAATTTTTTTTCTCAAAGATGACACTCCATAGAAGTCAATGTGGTTGCCTAACAATATTCAGGATCATATTTTTATGCACACTGGTCATAAAGTTACTGTTCATGCTTCAGGGGTTGTTTGCTTTTAATAAATACCGGTATGTTATCACGCATGAATAATCGGTGTCCTAATCATGTTTATAGTTGTCATAACTTGAGGCTGATTAAATATAAGCTCAATATATGATCGTCAAAAGGTAAGGTTGAAGTGTTTCAGCGTAATCTGTGTGCAACATGCCATCATTCATTTCGAATCGTTCTTGAAGATTGGAACAGTTTTTTTTAAGACTATGATGCGGCGAAAATTACCGCGATTTCGATTGCTTTTTGTCAGGCGTCATGTTTTTTTTTTCTTTTCTTTTTTTTTTTTTTTTTTTCATTGCCGATACGACTGCAATGGAATGACCTTGGCGTATCGCAAATTTGACGGTCGTATTTGGTACGACTTTTTCTTCATTTCTAGGCGTATTTGCTTGATTTTAGAGTCATATTTACGACGATACGACCCTTATCAATTACTCTGTTATAAGCATGGACAGTCCGACCGCTTTGCCTTGCTTAGATCTCATTACTCATGTGTGGTCGGTTTTCTGCGTGGATGTATTTCTTCAAGCCGAGTGGGCCCCCAACAAATCTGAGTATTCCCGCAGTGGAGTCTGCTGATAATCACAAAAAGATCTAGTCAGAGGTGTCCAGATAATTTTTCCTCGTATCAAAATGGTTACGGATCGTTTCACGTGCTTCATTTCGTCCTAGGTCGTTTTGGCTGTGGTTGGTGGGTTGCATACATGTGATATTTTCTTGGACCCGAATCAGGAGATTTTGATTTTCAAATAGGGAGATTTGGGTCCCGAATAGGGAGATTTTTCTGTTTCTGACATTTCAATCATATAATGATATTTTTATTTAGTCCGTATGGATTGAGGTAAAGTATGTTTTAGTTTATAAAGGAGTTGAGCGGTATATGGGGAGTCGGTGTGCGCTGGCCTGTTTATTCAGTAAATATTGCTTCTGAGCTTTATATTGTAATATCCCTGTTTGGTGCAGTTGAACAACCTACTAACGAGTTCTAAATTAGGTTTGGGCAACTGTGCTACCAAATGTTTGAAAAAGAGATGCAAGCTCACATTACGTTGACACACCTATACAATATAATCAGGTCTGAGAGTTTAGCTGTTTTTAAAGACTGCCCATGAAAATAAAGACAAACTTTAAACAGGTCTGAGAGTTTAGTTATTTCTAAAGACTGTCCATAAAAATAAAGACAGTCTTTAAATTTATGGACTCGCGTGTCTCTATAAAGCAATGCAAATCGTAAGAAATTTCAAAAATTCGAAAATCGCAGATTATGTATTATATAAACTTCTTCGTTACATGATGAATTGCATGCAAAGAAAAATTTTTCGAGTATTTATATAAAACGGCTACGGAAGATATTCTTGTTTAGGTTTTCTCCCTTCTTATACTTTACAACAAGTGTGCCACGCTTTAGGTGACATATTTCATTGTTTATGGTGTAAGGGAGAAAACCTGAACTACACAGAATCAATTATTTAGTTTCTTGAATTACTAATCAACAAGACAACAGACCATACTCAGTTTTCAGCTACATGCAGATTATCATGTAATAAAGAAGGTTGCATAACACATGTACTGCGATTTTCGAATTTTTGAAAATTTGTACGATTTGCATTGCTTTCTACAGACACGTTAGTCCATAAATTTAAAGACTGTCTTGACAATATTTTGGTCAAGTTCGAATATGGGTCATGTCTGATCAAAAACTAGGTCAATTTTCGTTAACCCTTGTTCACCCTCTACAGGCAACAATTTTGCTTCAGTCTTCATGAAACTTTACTGGAATGTTTTTTTTTTTGATGATATCAAGTTCAAGTTCCAATATTGGTCATGTCAGGTCAAAAACTGGGTCAATTGGTCAAATTTCTGTAAAAGGTTCACCCTTTAGGAGTAATAATTTTGCTTCAATCTTCATGAAACTTTACCTGTATGTTTGTCTTGATGATATCAGTCAAGCTTGACAATATCAAGGTCAAGTTCGAATATGGGTCATGTTGGATCAAAATGTAGGTCAGGTCAAATCATAGAAAAACATTGTGAAACTAGGCCACAGTTTTGGTCCAATCATCATAAAACCTGCTCAGAATAATCATCTTGACAATATCTCTGTCAAGTTCGAATATGGGTCATGTCTGATAAAAAAGTAGGTCAGTAGGTAAAATCATAGAAAAACCTTCTGAACACTCCAGAGGTCTAAGTTTTGGGCCAATTATCATAAATTTGCTCAGAATGATCATCTTTTCAATATCAGGGTCAAGTTCAAATATGGATGTTGAATCCAAAACTAGATCAGTAGTTCATTTTGGCATACCTTTTGAACCATTTAAGATAGAGCTGTCGTATTTGGCATGCAGATTCCTTGTGACAAGGGCTTCCCACTCATATAAAAAATGACCTGTAACCTTGACCTGTGACCTACTTCATAACTTTTGATCCATTTGAGATAGAGCTGTCGTGTTTGGCATGTAGCGTCCTTGTGACAAGGACTTGCCACCCATACAAAAAGTTTGACCTGTGACCTTGAACTTCGACCTTCTTTATCATAACTTTTGAACCATTTAAGGTGGAGCCTTACACAATATCACACACCTATAGTGCTCCCTAAAAAAAAAAAAAAAAAATACACCCCTAAAAAAAAAAAAACACACCTATAGGTTTAGACTAATAAAAGTGGGTTTGGCCTTTAAACCCACCACCCCAAACCCACTTTTAGGCTAACCTGCCCGAAAAAAAAAACAAAAAAAAAAACACCCCTAAAAAAAAAAAAAAAACACACCCCCTAAAAAAAAAAAAAAAAAAAGAGGAAGGGAGTACTGTGGCAAAGTGATGAAAGGGGGGTGAAAAAAAAAAAACAAAAAACGCACCCCTAAAAAAAACGCACCCCTAAAAAAAAGCACCTCTGGATCCCCCCTAAAAAAACACACCTCGAGAAAAAAAAAATGTTTTTTCTCCTAACACAAAAAATAAAAAAAAGTGAAGGGAGTACAGTGCAAAAATGATGGAGGGGTGGGGTGAAAAAAAAAGTGAAGGGAGTACAGTGCAAAAAATGGCTGAGGGGGTGAGAAAGAGAAAAAAAAAAATAACACAAAAATAAAAAAATGAGGGTTTGTGTATATAATAAAAAAATATCTAAAACTCAGTAATCTGTAATTCTTGTTCATAAAAACTACCTTTTATTTCTTCGCCTTTTAAATCATTTATTTTATAGGTAACAGGATCTGTATTTAAAACTTCTTCAATTACAAATATTTCTCTTGTCCAACGAGTTGTATAACCCTTTTCAAATTTACCTTTCTTTTTTGCTATTCTAACTCTATCCCCAACTTTGAATTTAGGTTTTTTAATTTTCTCATCATTTTCTGGATATAAATTTTTATACACTGTTAATTCATTTTCTTTTTTACTCGCTTCAACAGGCGTCATTTTAATAGAAGAATGTACTGTATTATTATAATTTTCAACTAATTCATCTAATATATCATAATACTTAGTAGTTTCATTTGCAGTAAAATATTTATACATATGTTGTTTCATAGTGCCTATCCATCGTTCTACTACACTGGATTTTTCTTCATTCTCAGTTGAATATAACTTTATATTATTATCTTTTAACAATTCTTTTACTTGTCGATTATAAAATTCAGAGCCTTTATCTGACCAGATGAACATCGGTTTTCTTTCTTTAAATAATGTTTTAAACGCTTCACTAACTGTTACTCCTGTTTTATTTTTTAAAGGAATTAACCAACCATATTTACTAAAAACGTCTATAACAGCTAATAAATGTTTATAGTGTTTATTTTGTTTTGAATATTGTTGCATATCTGCCAAATCAACCGCCCATGTTTGATCTATTGAATCAACATAAACACGTCTTTTAGGAAAAGATTTTGTAACTCTACGATGTAATTCATCTGCTAATGTATTTGTTATTTTTTCTTTATCGGATATAAATCTATTTTTGGTAGATCCACACTCAGAACATTTACCTTTTAACATTTGTCTACTATTGGCTGTTGTTACTTGTTTCACAGAATCATTTTCAGTATGCTTTTTACAACGTAAACAATAAATTTTTGGATGTTCCATTTTAATATAATTAAAATTGTTTCTTAAAAAATGAAGACGAAAAAAGATAAAGTTTTATCTAAGTCAAAAGATTCATATAAACTAATACTATTAAGATCAAAAAAACATAAATCAGGTATTCATGTATTTAATTATAAAGTTAGTCTAAAAGATAAAACACCTCAAACATTTATAAATGTGTTTGACCATATGATAGACTATTCTATAAAAGACTTCCCTAATGGTAGAATTAAAATAGTCCCTTTACATGAAATTATACTTACTAAACATAAAAGTTGGCCTATAAGAACATATAATACAGTTAGACAGTTATTTATGGATCAAATGGAAAGATTATTAAACAGTGCTGAAGAATTAAATTTAGAAGAAGTTATTTTTGAAGTTACTATTATTCCAAATAGATCAGGTAAAGGTAAAGGTTTAAAAATATTAGATGAAATAAATAAAAGAAGTATTATACGAATAAAAAATAATGATACAATTTGTTTAGCAAAAGCAATTGTAACTGCTTTAGCTTCTAATAACTTATTAGAAGATTTTACAGATTCTCAATTAAAATATATTAAAGATGGAAGAAAACCATTACAAAAAAAGATTAGCACTAGAATTACATGAAAAATCAAATGTTGAAATAAAAGAAGAAGGTAACGATTTAGATGATTTAAAGATTTTTGAAAATTATCTGAATGTTAGAATAATTGTTTTTACATCAAATAGTACAGAATATATTTTATATAGTGGTAATGAAAAATTTGATAATCAATTATATTTATATTATCATGATTATCATTTTGATGTTGTTACAAATATAACAGGATTTTTAGCTAAACGCAGATTTTGTAAAAAATGTTTAATTGGATTCACTGAACAGCATACATGTAATAATACAGTAACAACTATCAGAAAACAAAATACTTGTGATAAATGTAATAAAACATATACAGGTAAAAATCATATATGTGATGAAATCACTTGTTCTATATGTTATGAAAAATATATGAAAGGTACTGAACATTTATGTTATATGAATCCGTTAATACCAAAGGAAGTTAAAGATAATAAATATATTTATTTTGATTTTGAAGCTAATCAAGAATCAGGTATTCATATTATGAACTTTTGTATAGCTTATGATTTAGAATATATTTACTGTTTTAGAAAAAATTATATTAAAAGATTAAAATGTGATTTTAATATTAATGATATAGACTTATCACAATTGGATATTGATGATTGTTTTGATGATGTAGAAAAAATAGAATGTGAATCTGATTCTGTAATAGATAACTTTTGTAAATATTTTATAAGAGATAAGTTTAAAAACTATACATTTATTTCTCATTATGGTAAAGGTTATGATATGCAACCTATTTTAGGTTGGATAGTAAAAAATAAAATAGAGCATAATTCTATTTCTTCAGGATTAAAAATAACAACAATTATTGTTAAAGGAGTAAATTTAAGATTTATAGATTCTATTAATTTTACTCTATGCGGATTAGCAGTTTTTCCAAAAACATTTGGTTTTGAAGGTAACAAAGGCTACTTTCCTCATTATTTTAATACATTAGAGAACCAAAACTATAAAGGAGTTTATCCTGATAAAGAATATTATGGATATAATACTATGACAATTAAGAATAAAGAATTATTTGATAAATGGTATAATAATGTTAAAGATAAAGAATTTAAATTCTATAAAGAAATATTTTATTATTGTTTATTAGATGTTTTAATTTTAGCAAAAGGATGCACAATATATAAAGATCTATTTTTAAAAATAACAGATAATTATATTGATCCTTTTCAAAGTATTACAATTGCACAATGTTGTACTAAAATATTTAAAACATTAATGTTAACAAAACAAACAATAAGTATTCATAAAAAGATGACAATTAAAGAAGTACATTCTCAAAAATCAATACAATGGCTAGAGTATATTTGTTTAGAATATGGTATCAGAATACAACATGCTAAAAGAGGCGGTGAAAAGATAATATACTATAATGATAAAGTATATAAAGTTGATGGATATTATTATGACAGGAAAACTAAATCAGCTCATATATATGAATTTTTAGGATGTTATTGGCATGGATGTCCGAAGTGTTATAATCCTGAAGAAATATGTAAAAAAAGACAGAAATAAAAAAACTATGAAAGAGTTATATGATCACACAATGAAACGATTAGATGATTTAAAAGAAAGTGGTAAATACATAATACATACAATTTGGGAATGTGAATTTGATCAAGAAAAATATCCTGAAGTTGATCCACATTTAAAACCTATTGATAAAAGAGATGCATTTTATGGTGGAAGAACAGAAACTATACAATTATATAATAATCTTTCTGACTTAAAAGGAAAATATGTAGATTTTTGTTCTCTATATCCTACAGTAAATAAATATTGTGAATATCCAATAGGACATCCTAAAACATATATTAATATTTCTATAGATGATTATATTAACAGAAATTATTTTGGAATAATTAAATGTAAAATATTACCACCAAGAAAATTATATCATCCTGTTTTACCATATAAACAATTAACTAGTGATAATACTCATAAATTACTTTTTGGTTTATGTAGAACATGTATGAATAAAATATCTGTTAAATGTACACATATAAAAGAAAAGTTTGAAACTAAATATGATAAAGCACATGCTATTAAACGTTGTAGTGAATGTATTAATTATAAAACAGAAAAATGTAAACATTCAGATGAAGAAAGAGTATTAGTAGGAACTTGGCCTACAATTGAAATAAATAAAGCAATAGAAAAAGGATATAAACTATTAAAGATATATGAGCTAGAACATTTTGAAAAGACTTCAACAAAAATATTTGAAAAATATGTTAATACATTTATGAAATACAAGCAAGAAGCCTCAGGTTGTAAATGTAATTATAAAGTAAAATGCGGTTGTGATAAAAAATGTAAAGATATTAAAGAATGTCCTAATCTTATATCAAAAGAAGGTTTATGTGATTCAGATTGTAAAAATGATCATGAGTGTGAAACAAAAATACAGTATCTCATAGATAATGCTGTTTATGATTTAGATATAGATAAAGTTAAATATAATGCAGGATTAAGGTTTATAGCTAAAATATGTTTAAATTCTTTATGGGGTCATTTTGGAATGAGAGATAACTTTACTCAAAAAGAATATTGTTTTAATTTAGAACGAATAACTAATATAGTATTTAATAATAAATATACAGATATAAGTACTATGATACTAGATGAAGATATTGTATTAACAGAATATCAGAATAAAAAAGAATATACTAAACCTAATCCAACTGTTAATGTTTATATAGCATTATTTACAACTGCACATGCGAGATTAAAATTATAAGAATTATTAGACATTTTACAAGAAAAAGTACTATACGTAGACACGGATTCATGCATTTATCATGATGATGGTTCTGAAACATGTAAAAAGGTAGAAAGTATGATGGGTAAGAAGCTAGGAGATTTAACAGATGAAATTGTTGATAAACATAATGCTAATCATATAGTACAATTTATATCTGCTGGTCCAAAAGATTATTCAATGAAATTAGATACAAATAAAATAGTTAGTTGTTGTAAAGGATTTAGATTAAATGTAGAAGTAGAAGAAAAGATTACATTAGATAAAAAAGTAAAACTAATTACTGATGAAAATGAAACATATGAAACTGTTAATTATAAAAATATAAAAATAGGAAAAGATCATCAACTTAAAACAGTTAAACAAGTTAAATCTTATGATTATATGTTTGATAAAAGAATGATATATAATGAAAATGAAAATTTAATTAGAAGTTTTCCTTATGGTTACTAAAGAAAAATATAATTTATTTTTTATTCTTTAAAAATGGTAATAGAAGCGTACACCGAAAAAGATGATCCTGATGCTAAAGTTATATTAGGAAGAATAATGTTATCAAGTTATCAATTATGTTGTTTAAGAGATGATGGGGAATGTCCTTTAACACCTGAACAGATGAAAATAATGGACAAGTTTGAAGGTAAAAAAATATCAAAGTTTCCACCTGGATGGGATGCTTTTATTAGACCAGATTTAGTTTATGAATATGTTTATGGTGAACCTGCTCCTCAATAATTTATTTTCCATGCAACAAATCCAGTTAATGCCATACCACCAACAACAAATGCAATCTCTCTATTTTTCTGGTCTTCTGATGGGGTATAATAATCACTTAATGTAGGATCCGGAGGTAATGCCTGTAAATCTTCACCTGTAATATAATAATATTGTTTCATTGCTTCGTCAACATCATCAAATTTCTGAACTGCATGATGTTCTTTTTGTAATAGTTCATTAATAAAATCTAATCTTTGTGTTCTTTCTTTACTCCATTTTGCTTTTGCTGCTTCTAATTGTTCCATTGCCTTATCATGTCTTTCTCTCTCTTTATCTGCATCTTTTCCAATATGTGAAAATAAATAATTACTACCCGAAAAAGCAAAGGCATTTACTACTGCTCCACCAAGCATCATCACCACTGCACTCGCCATTTTTTCTGGGTAAAAAAATAAATACCTATTTCATAATATCAGCAGGAATAATATTGTGTTTAATTAACATATCTCTGGTAGCCATTGCAAGTAATATATCAATAGATAACATACCAATATCAGCCATATTTAAATCTACTTTTGGTGGTGGTCTTTTCAATAGTTTTCTTCCTAATTCTGCGTATCCAACCGTTAATACTGTTTCCACTCCAGCATGATATAACATGTTTACTATTTGTTTTCCATCAATTTGTGTTGCCATTTTTATAAGAATTTTTTTGATTACTTAAACTCAAATGGATCTATTTCTTTCTTTTCCTTTCTCTTTGGAACAGGTTCTGGTGTAGTAACTTGTTTATTAGATTTAGCAGTATATATATATAATCCCAATCCAACAACCCCTACTACAAGACATAAAGGTATATAATTTTTGTATTGAACTTCTTTAACTTCATCCCGAACTATATTTGAAACTTCATTATCATCTTTTGTTATTTTTAAATCATCTTTTGTTTTAGATTTTAATTGTATGTTTTCTTTTTTCATTGTTTCTATTTCTTTTCTTTTTAATTCAGCTTTTAATCTTTTTGCTTCTGCACCTTTTTTACCAGCAGATACTCTTTTTGGGTTTTTTATTTTAGGTTTTTCTTCAATTTCAACAATTTCATTCATCTTTTTTTAAGTCAATATTTTCATTTTTTTTATCAGTGAAATCAATATGTCTCGCTGTTGTTAACATTGCAGTAAAAGGAGCAAGATACATTCCATATCTATAATACAACTCACAACAAGTACTTGTCAAAGCATGATTGATAAAAGGGTCTTCCTCTAAGTCTTGTATTAATTTAGGTGGGTTAGTAACATTGAGATACTTTGTCACACCCATAACATATAAGTTAATAAAAGAATTCCCCAACGTCTTAGTCATACTTGCACCAAGTCTGGCTTCGTATCTAGAGTATAGCTTGTTTATTTGTTCTGCTGTCATTTTATCAATGTCTGACATTTGTAAGTCTTTACCAAGATATTGTTTGCTTCCTCCACCAGCAACAAGGGCTGATAATCTTTCACGTTTTTTGTCTTCATGGTCATCTTTTTGTTCTGGTAACTCAACATCTTTCAATAATTCTTCGGCGTTCATTTTATATAGTTTATTTTTTACTTTATAAAATTTATTTTTAATTTTAAAATAATTAAATATTATATATCCAACTATTGATAAGACAGCAGTGTTTGTTATAATTGTTAGTGTTTCAAGAAGCATTGCTTTTTTATTGCTTATTTTTTAAGCATTACTTAAGCATTACTATAGCATTACTAAAGCATTACTTAAGCATTACTAAAGCATTACTTAAGCATTACTTAAGCATTACTTAATCAATCACCCAATAATCAGTAGGTTGGTCGGTTTTCAAAATTAATTTACGATGTTTCTTTTTTTTTAGTTCTTCCTTTATTCTTTGTCGGTCTTCCAGTGTAGGAATAACATCATTCTCTCTCAAACAATTTTCAAAACTATCTCTATCTTTCATATAGAAAATACATAACCATTTTGTTTGTTCTCTTAAATCTTTTAAAACTGAATTGTATCTCTGCGATATAACCCATATCGATTGTTCTGCGTGTCTACCCGAAAATGCTAGTTCGGATAACATGTCTTTTTTCTTTGTTAGTTCTTTTGTGGCACTGCAGTCATCGATGATATACAGGGTTGGTTTACCTGCATATTTTTTTAGCTCACCTGTCACGTAGTGACAAGGTGAGCTTTTGGGATCACTTTTTGTCCGTCGTGCGTCCGTGCGTGCGTGCGTGCGTCCGTGCGTGCGTCCGTAAACTTTTCTTCAAACGACATCTCCTCCTAAACCGCTGATCGGATTTTGATCAAACTTCACAGGAATGATCCTTAGGTGGTCCCCTTTCAAAGTTGTTCAAATGGTTTTAGTCCGTTGCACATATAGGTCACAGTAGCCAAAAATAGATTTTTTTCACCGAAAACTTAAAAAAATCTTCTTCTCTGAAACCGCAAGGCCCAGGTCTTTGATATTTGGTATGAAGCTTCATCTAGTGGACCCCTACCAAGATTGTTCAAATTATAGTGCTGGGGCCAAAAATGCCCCCGCACGGGGGCCCTTTGGTTTTACATGGGCTTATATAGGGAAAATCTTTAAAAATCTTCTTCTCTGAAACCGCAAGGCCCAGATCTTTGATATTTGGTATGAAGCTTCATCTAGTGGACACCTACCAAGATTGTTCAAATTATAGTGCTGGAGCTAAAAATGCCCCCGCACGGGGGCCCTTTGGTTTTACATGGGCTTATATAGGGAAAATCTTGAAAAATCTTCTCCTCTGAAACCGCAAGGCCCAGGTCTTTGATATTTGGTATGAAGCTTCATCTAGTGGACTCCTACCAAGATTGTTCAAATTATAGTGCTGGGACAAAAAATGCCCCCGCATGGGGGCCCTTTGGTTTTACATGGGCTTATATAGGGAAAATCTTTAAAAATCTTCTTCTCTGAAACTGCAAGGCCCAGGTCTTTGATATTTGGTATGAAGCTTTATTTAGTGGACCCCTACCAAGATTGTTCAAATTATAGTGCTGAAGCTAAAAATGCCCCCGCCCCGGGGCCCTTGGTTTTACATGGGCTTATATAGGGAAAATCTTGAAAAATCTTCTTCTCTGAAACCGCAAGGCCAAGGTCTTTGATATTTGGTATGAAGCTTCATCTAGTGTACCCCTACCAAGATTGTTCAAATTATAGTGCTGGAGCTAAAAATGCCCCCCCCGCACCGGGGCCCTTTGGTTTTACATGGGCTTATATGGGGAAAATCTTGAAAAATCTTCTTCTCTGAAGCGGCAAGGCCACTTAGGCCAGGTCTATGATATTTGGTATGAAGCTTCATCTAGTGGACCCCTACCAAGATTGTTCAAATTATAGTGCTGGGGCCAAAAATGCCCCCACACCAGGGCTCTTTTGTTTCACATAGGCTTATATAGGGAAAATCTTGAAAAATCTTCTTCTCTGAAACTGCAAGGCCCAGGTCTTTGATATTTGGTATGAAGCTTCATCTTGTGGACCTCTACCAAGATTGTTCCAATTATAGCCCTGGGGCCAAAAATGCCCCTGCTCTGGGGCCCTTTGATTTTACATAGACTTATATATAGGGAAAATCTTGAAAAATCTTCTTCTCTGAAACTCAAGGGTTAGGTCTTCGATATTTGTTATGAAGCTTCAGCTAGTGGACCTCTATAAAGATTTTCAAATTATAGCCCTGAGACCAAAAATGCCCCCGCCATGTGGCCCTTTGGTTTTACATAGACTTATATAGGGAAAATCTTTAAAAATCATCTTCTCTGAAACACAAGGCTTAGGTCTTTGATAAATCTTGAAAAATCTTCTCCTCTGAAACCGCAAGGCCCAGGTCTTTGATATTTGGTATGAAGCTTCATCTAGTGGACTCCTACCAAGATTGTTCAAATTATAGTGCTGGGACAAAAAATGCCCCCGCATGGGGGCCCTTTGGTTTTACATGGGCTTATATAGGGAAAATCTTTAAAAATCTTCTTCTCTGAAACTGCAAGGCCCAGGTCTTTGATATTTGGTATGAAGCTTTATTTAGTGGACCCCTACCAAGATTGTTCAAATTATAGTGCTGAAGCTAAAAATGCCCCCGCCCCGGGGCCCTTTGGTTTTACATGGGCTTATATAGGGAAAATCTTGAAAAATCTTCTTCTCTGAAACCGCAAGGCCAAGGTCTTTGATATTTGGTATGAAGCTTCATCTAGTGTACCCCTACCAAGATTGTTCAAATTATAGTGCTGGAGCTAAAAATGCCCCCCCGCACCGGGGCCCTTTGGTTTTACATGGGCTTATATGGGGAAAATCTTGAAAAATCTTCTTCTCTGAAGCGGCAAGGCCACTTAGGCCAGGTCTATGATATTTGGTATGAAGCTTCATCTAGTGGACCCCTACCAAGATTGTTCAAATTATAGTGCTGGGGCCAAAAATGCCCCCACACCAGGGCTCTTTTGTTTCACATAGGCTTATATAGGGAAAATCTTGAAAAATCTTCTTCTCTGAAACTGCAAGGCCCAGGTCTTTGATATTTGGTATGAAGCTTCATCTTGTGGACCTCTACCAAGATTGTTCCAATTATAGCCCTGGGGCCAAAAATGCCCCTGCTCTGGGGCCCTTTGATTTTACATAGACTTATATATAGGGAAAATCTTGAAAAATCTTCTTCTCTGAAACTCAAGGGTTAGGTCTTCGATATTTGTTATGAAGCTTCAGCTAGTGGACCTCTATAAAGATTTTCAAATTATAGCCCTGAGACCAAAAATGCCCCCGCCATGTGGCCCTTTGGTTTTACATAGACTTATATAGGGAAAATCTTTAAAAATCATCTTCTCTGAAACACAAGGCTTAGGTCTTTGATATTTGTTATGAAGCTTCAGCTAGTGGACCTCTACCAAGATTGTTCAAATTATAGCCCTGGGGCCAAAAATGCCCCTGCTCAGGGGCCCTTTGGTTTAACATAGACTTATATAGGGAAAATCTTGTTTTACATAGACTTCTATATGCAGGGTAAACCTTTAAAATCATCTTCTCTGAAACCAGAAAGCCCAGGTCTTTCATATTCGATATGAAGCTTCGTCTTGTGGACCTCTACCAAGATTGTTCAAATTTTAGCCCTGGGGCCAAAATTGACCCTGCCCGGGCCCACTTGTTATGCTTTGGATCAGGTGAGCGAACCAGGGCCCTCTGGGCCCTCTTGTTAAAAATGACCGTAATAGTTCTTGAAGCTTTTCTGTTCCATCTGGCATTACAGGGTTTACGATTATGATATTTTTTGTTTTTGGTTTTCTAACATCACCAATCCAATCACGATTTTTGTATGCCTTGTTCCATTGAATGGTTGGGCAAAGTATAACAATATAACTAAATACACCTCTATATTCATCTTCAAGTAAGTCTAAAACAAATTCAGTCTTTCCACAGCCAGTTTGGCCACAAATAATTGCACTGTGGATATTTAGGTAATTCCATTTTAATTGATTAATAATTGGCTTCTTTAAATCTACCATCTTCAAAATTAATTTGTGCATCCTGTATTACAAATAGATAAACATTTATTGGTGCATCTACTCCTGCTTCTTTCGTTATTTGTATTGTGATGCCTTCTGATGCATTTTCAATTCTTCTTCCTGAACCGTGAAGTGTATTATCATCCGTTGAACGTAAATCTAACCATAATGCATAATTGGTCGTTAGATATTTCTCTAACGTTGTATCAGTAAAATATAAATCTTTAATGACCATACTTGTTTCTCTATTTCTTTTTGAATTTAACGCAAAGAATTTATTTATCTCGTCCCACTGTTGATATGCTTTCATTCCTTGACTGTATAATTGATTTGGGATTCCTTCTATTGTCATTTCTACTTTTGTTATTTCTGGATTGTAATAGTGTTCTGTACTTGTCCTTTCAGGATCTTCAAATAACAATAGAATCCCTTTCATACTTCTAGCTGGGACATTTAAATTAATATTCCATAGTGTATCAGATTTATTTTTTGGTATTTTTCTGTGTCTTAGTATTCGGTCATACAAAATAACCATTTTACCATCAACTTGCTGTCTTATTTCTCTTGCTAAGTAAGTATCAGAAACAGTATCAAATTCCAAACAAATATTTTTGATTATATAAGATGAAGCTGCATCGGTTGAATGAATTACTTTATTATAATCATTGAATGTAAGTTCATATTCTAATCTATCCCCGAGTCCTGCTTGATAAAAAGGCATATGGGTTTAATTCAAAATCAAGTGGAATACAAAACCTGTTTCCATATGCTTTTGCAATGGCTTGATCTTCTTTATCCGCTGTCGCGTTTTCTGCGCCAACTCTATGTTTCAACATGTTTGGTTTGCCAATGCCTTGGTATGCCATATTTATACGTTCTGTAGGACTCTTCCAGAGATCAGTATAACAATGATAGATGTCACTATCATCAATTGACATAACTTCATTTCCAGAGATACGAATTGTTGTTTTCTTTATTATTGATCTTCCTATATTTGGAAATATAGTGGCATTTACATCTCTAGAATCTAACTCAATTTCAAATGCTAATTTGACTGTTCCGGGAACAATAACATCATTTCCGGAGAGATTGGGGAATCTCACTAACAATTGTTGATTTTGATCAATAGTTGACGGATTATTAGTTATCACTACACTTTGACGGATTCCTCTCACACCGCGTGGTTCTCTTATTTTTCTATAAGGGTTTAATTTATTTCCATAGGTCGACATTTTTTTAAGGAAAAATTTAATAATTAAAAATGGCTGAAGGATTTGATTTTGATTACGATAATAGAGTTGATAAAAATAAAGATGAAGATGATATTTATGACAAATTACCTATGGCTCCAGATGATGTTGATCAGAGGATTATTCTAAATCAGAGTGATCAGCTTTCTGACTTAAGAGGGCGACTACGAGAATCCGTACTTGAAGGACAGAAGCAGAGACTTGTGAAGACATTTTATGATGAAATAGAAAAGCGATACAAAATGGTACCAGACAAAAAGGATTATGATCAGTTTAAGTTGACAGAGGATGGTAAAATTTTATATTGGGTTGTCGGTGACAAAGAAATCAGAATTACTGCAAAGCAATGTCCAGCAACATTTCTTTCTTTGGGTTCTTTAGCAAATGAATACAACCGTGTAGTAGGTAAAGGTGGAACACAGGCAATCAGACAGTATTTAAATTTACCAGATTATCAAAGTAAGACAAAGATATCTCAGAAGACAAGAAAAGTTCTAGAAAGCACGCGAAATGACTTACAGAATGTTGAAGAACATATACCACTTAAAGATTTATCAAGTACCACTGAACTAAACGATACAATAATTGGTGTAGACACAGCTGTAAAATCATTAGAAACATCATTTACTGACTTGTATTTAGAGCTGCCTGAAGTCAAAAATGCACCCACACAAACAGAAGGTAAAACATTCAGAGAACTGGAAGCTCTAGATGAGAAACTACAAACTTTCCGTGGTGAACTCACAAATAACTTAGCAAAGCTGACAGACATTGATAAAGATATAGCAAAAGAAAAAAAGAAAACTGCAAGAAGCTGAAGAAGTTGAAGATGTAGAGAGGATAAGTAAGGAATTAAAAAAATTGGAAGATGATAGAACTTTAAGACTTGAGGCTGCTAGTGAAAACAAAGAAGCATTACGTAGTCAGATAAACAGGATAAAAGAAACTATAAACAGAGTATTAAAAGAAGACACAACATTAGGCGAGAGAATTAAAACATTATTCAGAGAACAAGGAATTACAATTGTTAGTATTTTAACTGCTTTTGGAATGATTATTGGCGTTATTGTTGAGGCAATTATTCCTACTACTGGTGGTGGGTCTATAACCCCTAAACCACCTTCATCACAGGGCGGAGTAAAAGAATGGGTAAAAAAACAATTAAGTAATCTTGCTAAACTATTAGCTAATCTAGCGGGAAAAGCAGCAGCAGCGCTACCGGGTATTATTGGTTCCATTGTGTCTTGGCTGTTGTCTACTACTGGAAAAGTGGTTAACTGGTTTGGTGAACATCTCTGGGCGTTGCTTCTCCTTGTTGTGGGGTTATTGTATACAGCTGCAAGAGAGTATATTAGTAAATCTCATAGATAGTGAGTGCAATAATACCTATTACTATACTTCCTACTATTAATGCTGTTTTGTTGTCTTCGTGTTGTGTTGCTTGTTTCTTTTCAACAGGTTCTGGTATAGATTTCTTTGTTTGTTTCTTTTCAACAGGTTCTGGTAGAGATTTCTTTGTTGGTGTACCTTGTATAGTTGCAGGTTGTGTAGTAGGTGCAACAGGTTTAACATTTACATCATTATTGAAACCAAGCGAGCACTCCGATGTTGCAATTACAATTTTATTATTATATCCAGCGATAGTGCCAATTTGTAATATCATATCACTGGGAGACATATAGAGACCAAGTCCATATGTGTAATCAACTTTACTTCTTGCGTATTTCAATACATTTTGATAATTTGATATTTGAGTAGGCAAATCGATTGGACTGTTAATTGCATCTTGAACATTTGCTAAGAATTGTTTTTGTGCATCAAATCCTGTGCCTATTTTTAGTATTTCTACACGTGTTTGAGATTGTGCTCCTAATAGAGCCCATATAAGCGTTCTAATGCTTTCGTTAATTCGTTCAACACCTGGTTTTGTGAAACCTTTTGATTTGTCTAATATAAACATTGTCCATAGTAGAAGTAAAACAAAGATCAGGAATTGATACAATTAACTTACTCCACCCATAAAAGACACCAAAGGGAAAGAAATACAAACATTAAGCGACCAGACCATAATGGAAACCCAAACAAAGGAAGGCCATAAGGACAGTTACTTTCCCACAAAATGGCCATATGGTCATCCAAAACCAAAAGACACAAGTGATACACACAGTAAGTAACAAACAACAACATAAATAAATCGCCACAGAAGAGCCGCCTTGGAACGGCCAGTGGAAGATTTCCACTGGGGGGCTTAAATCGATTTTACGTGGCCACAATCCTCGCCCTTACTTCCGTCGCGATTTAGACAAATAATTTGTTCAGTCCGCATGAAGGCCTCCTAACTCATCAGTGCAACATCTCCGTGAACACAAAAATCAAAGAACCACAGAGGTGAGACAACGGTGAGGACTCGACAGCAAGAAACCACTGAAATGCTGGAGCAAAAGAAAACCAACAGTTAGACTCCGATGAGCCCGACCAGAGACAGAGCATCAGGCACCAACCAACATTACCTTGAATTAGATCTCTCTAATTCTCAATAAGCCTTTACGTTGGAGCCGTCATAGAATCTGAGGCCTGACCCACCGGCGTGCAATTAAAGAGGGAAGCAAAGTTGCCAACCGTGATTGGGTTAACTACCATGCATGCAGTCTGTCGTATAATATCCATGTTGTACCCAATCTTTTTATATCGAAGAATGATTTTACGAAATTGGGTGCTGAAGTCATTGCGGTTATATATTTTTCTGAATTTATATGCTAAGTCACCATAAAATTCGGGTTCCGATAGACCTTGTTGCAGAAGAGATTTAAGTCCAATATTGAATTTTGAAATTAAATCAGAATGGCGTCTATAAAATTTTGAAAAGGCTTTGCGTAGTTTATGGTACCGATAACCCTGATTAAGGAGTTTAGTTGTTCTCCCTCATATGTTTGATTTGCGTTAAATCGTCTTTTATTTCCGAGGCCCAACATCTCTTTTAATCCTTTGCTTATTTTTAAATCAACGGTCGATGTCAAAACACTATGCCATTTGTTTCATTTACAGATAATACAATATTATTACTTTGATCCATGCCTCACTTATATCTACTGTATGTTCTATTTTATCATTTGGATTAAAGAATGGCCCATCACTTTGATGATCTTGTCTGTATTTTCCACTTGGCTGAAAGTATTGTGTGTATTCTCCGAGACCACTACATTTAGAACTACTTTCCAGTTTTTGCCTCCAATCCGTGCTAGGTGAAACATCGAATTCATTGCATAACTTTTGGTATGTTGCTTTGTCGTATGGGTTTTTGTAATAACAGAATGATGCATCTGTCGGTAAAGGTGTTTTAAGTTCTTTCAAAATACGAGCAATACAATAATAAACATGAAATGTATATACTGTTTTAGTTAATCCTTTGTTTTGCAAATGGTCTTGATAACTTACTCCACATCCTGCAGTGGCACACCAGACGGCAAAATTTAATTGACATTGCCACCAGTCAAATGATGAATGAAGCCATGTATTCCACGGTTCATTGGTGTGTAATGTTGGATTTTGATATTTTTGAAATAATTTGAGAAACGTTACTGGAAAATGATCATCTTTGTTAACATAAATTGTTTGTTTTACAAGTTCAATATTCTTTTTGGTATATTTAGTATTGCGGTTATATGATGCATTGGGATTGTACTTGAATTCTTTTGGTATCATTTTTTATGTGTAAAAATGTATCATACAATTTCCGATATTAATAAAACAATATATTTACAACAATATGTAGATAATAAATGCGGAAATAAGAGAATTGGATTGAAGAGTTTTACTTATACCATAGGTTGGTATAATTTAATTGATGAATCTATCCAAAAAGGAACAGATAAAGCAATACGTTTAGCTTCAGGATTTTACAGTTTCCAACAAATAGCAGATATATTTCAAAGTAATAATATTGTATTATCTGTAAATGAAACAAATGGCATAGTGTTTTGACATCGACCGTTGATTTAAAAATAAGCAAAGGATTAAAAGAGATGTTGGGCCTCGGAAATAAAAGACGATTTAACGCAAATCAAACATATGAGGGAGAAATACCGTTAAATTGTGCACCTTATAAACAACTATATGTTCATCTTGAGCAGATAAACAGTGCTTACAATTTCTTAGATGGTGCTCCTAGTAATATTCTTGGTGTTGTTTCTGTTGAGAATAAATCGTTTGGTGATATTGTTCATACACGTTTTAGTAATCCGGAATATAAACAATTAACCCATGGTGATATTTCAGAATTAAGTATAAGCGTTTGTGATGAGAATGGAGAAAATATAAACAACAATGGATTGCCAATTAATTGTGTGTTAGAAATTATATAATTATTGTATAAAAATGAGTATATTTGGTGTTAAAAAGTTTACAACAGATAAGAATAATTTGACTTTACGTGTTAATGATTTGCATAGAAGATTTACAGATTTAAATAGTAGATTATAAAACGCTTATACAAATGAAGACATTACAATAAGTGCTGAATCAAAAGGCCCTTTAATTAGAGGTGAGGTGTTTTCATTTGGAAATGCAGGTAGAGAGCCAAAAGTTGGCTATGTTATGATGAGACGTGGTCATATTACAGGTATTAGCCTGTCGAGTGAAAGGTCAAGTGGTGAAGTGCGAGTTGGTGTGTTGGTGGATGGGGTGGTTATGAGGGGGTGTGAGATTACTCTGCGTACAACAATACCAAGAAAACATGATAATTTTGATAAACCATTTTTTGTTGAAGCTGGAAGTGTAATTAATTTTATAAGTCTGGGGGCTAATCAAACTGTAGTTAATAGTGTTGCCTCGTTATTAATTGAATTCAAAAAATATATATAAAAATGAAGCAACCTACAGCCCCGAATTTATATCCTGACTTGTCTAGTGAAGACGGACAAAATTATAGATTACAGAAGATATCAGAAATAGAAAAACAATTAATAAAAGAGAGAGATACTCGCAAAGCTTTATATAAAAAGTATAAACGGGGAATTAATATTACTGATAGTATTGATACTGGCCTAATATCAACGGCTGTTATTATGGCTGGTGTTGGTTTAACTGTTCCAATTATGTTGCCATTGGAAATTGCTGCTGTTGTGTGTGGATCTCTGGGTGTTTGTGTTAAGTTAGTGAGACGTAAATTACATGCAAAAACACAAAAACATTATGAGATTAAAACTATTGCTGATAGTAAATTGAATAGTATAAAAGACTTGATTTCTAAGGCTTTGACAGATGGGCAGATATCTGAAAATGAATTTAAGTTGACTTTAGATGAATTAGATAAATATAATAAACTGAAAGATTGCATACATTCAAAACAAACAGGATTAAGTGAAACGGAAAGAAAAAAACTTATTGAGGAAGGCAAGGCCAAGGCTTTAGCCGAGGTAAAAAAAAAATAGGAGATGCTTGATTTTATTCAATAAAGTTATAATAGTCAATAATGACCCACCACCTATTTATAGGAGCGTAAACTAAATCAATACAAATATGCAGATTTTTACATTCTAATTCTTTGCAAATTCTTTTACTGACTGTTAAAAGCTACGCATTACGGTGATTCACGATCCTTTCGGTGCTTTGATTATTCCCGTAACGACTTTCAGGCCTTTCTGTACTTTGATTATATCCGTGACGACTTTCAGGCCTTTCTGAGAAGACTGATCGGACTGTCAGGGTCTGGTCAGGGTCTTCCCTATTCATAAATGCTAAAAGATACCTTTTTCACATGACATCAATCATATGTGTTCAATCTGCCTTACTGTAGCAGTCAGACTGGCTGAAGGCACACTTTCTCTTATTTGTGGTTTCGAGAAAGGTACATTTTTTCCTGCTATAATGTGTATTGATCCAATAATTTGATTAATGCTTCCACTGAATAGTTATTGATTCTGAATAGGGAATGACAGTAAGAAATAATGTGATTTTTAGCTATCGATTGACGTCACCGTATCAATATTTTATTTACTTATTATATATTTAATACTTAGTTTTATGAATGGGGTTTAGAAATTCCTCTGATAAGAGTATTAGGTTGAAAAATACCATACTGACCCTAAATATTGGGACAGTGATGCCTGACTAAACTGTGTAAACCCAGATATGACTTGGAAGATGTCTCATCAGGGTCTACCATGTTGGTTGGTTGGCAGGTTAGGAAAGGACAAATGGACATGTCCAAATTTGGAGATGGTAAAGTTTGTTAAAGAAATTGCGGAGGTGTCCAGATATTTAGGGTAAACGCAGTATGGAGAGATGTTATATGCTTACGAAAATATATAAAGTATAAGTTACAGCTGTTAGAAACTTCTTTGCTGTATCATTGATAAAAGAAAATATTGCATAGCCTTGCATAGAGACGATAAACAACCGCATGGTTGAGGAAAACATTTGCTTGGAGGCGATAAACATCTGCTTAGGAACGTAATGGAGACGAGTAAACAACTCCTTAGTTGCAATAAATATCTGTTTAGATACGAAATGGAGACGGGTAAACAAATACAAAACAAAAAATGAGATACTTCTAAAATGGCTTCTGAGTTAAACAGACGTGATTTTGTGAAAGTGATAAATGAAATAGAAAAAATTGAATCATTGTTGGCAAAGAGTGAAATTAAGATAAATTCTCAAACTAGGGATATAGACAATAAAAAAAGAGAAATTGAAGATTAAGGTAAGTTCTGTTTCACTTTATCGGAGTTTTACTTTCTCTATATTTTTTCACTTTTTTCATTTTATCTTTTTTTTTTTCTCACCCCCATCAGTCATTTTTTGCACTGTACTCCCTTCACTTTTTTTTTTTTTCTCGAGGTGTGTGTTTTTTTAGGGGTGTGTTTTTTTTTTTTTAGGGGTGCGTTTTTTTTTTGTTTTTTTTTTCACCCCCCTTTCATCACTTTGCCACAGTACTCCCTTCCTCTTTTTTTTATGCCCCCGGAATCTAAGATTCTGGGGGGCATATAGTTTTTGGTCTGTCCGTCTGTTTGTCTGTTTGTCCGTTTGTCTGTTTGTCCGTTTGTCTGTTTGTCTGTTTGTCCGTTTCTCCGTTTCTCCGTCTGCAAAAACTTTAACATTGGGCATAACTTTTGAATGGTAAGTGATAGAGCTTTCATATTTCACATGTGCATTCCTTGTCACAAGACCTTTCAAGAGGTACCATAAATTTTGACCTCGTGACCTTGGACCTTGACATTTGACCTACTTTTGGCCTCATTTTTAAAAACTTTAACATTGGCCATAACTTTTGATTGGTAAGTGATAGAGCTTTCATATTTCACATGTGCATTCCTTGTCACAAGACCTTTCTATTGGTACTATAATTTTTGACCTCATGACCTTGACCTTGGCATATGACCTACTTTTTTAAAAACTTTAACATTGGCCATAACTTTTGATTGGTAAGTGATAGAGCTTTCATATTTCACATGTGCATTCCTTGTCACAAGACCTTTCTATTGGTACTATAATTTTTGACCTCATGACCTTGACCTTGGCATTTGACCTACTTTTTAAAAACTTTAACATTGGCCGTAACGTTTGATTGGTAAATGGTAGAGCTTTCATATTTCACGTGCATTCCTTGTCACAAGACCTTTCTAATGGTACCATAATTTTTGACCTCATGACCTTGACCTTGATGTTTGACCTACTTTTTAAAAACTTTAACATTGGCCATAACTTTTGATTGGTAAATGGTAGGGCTTTCATATTTCACATGTGCATTCCTTGTCACAAGACCTTTCTAGTGGTACCATAATTTTTGACCTTGTGACTTTGACCTTGATGTTTGACCTACTTTTTAAAAACTTTAACATTGGCCATAACTTTTGATTGGTAAATGGTAGGGCTTTCATATTTCACATGTGCATTCCTTGTCACAAGACCTTTCTAGTGGTACCATAATTTTTGACCTTGTGACTTTGACCTTGATGTTTGACCTACTTTTTAAAAACTTTAATATAGTCCATAACTTTTGATTGGTAAGTGATAGAGCTTTCATATTTCACATGTGTATTCTTTCTCACAAGACCTTTCCAGTGGTACCATAATTTTTTACCTCGTGACCTTGTTGCCTCAACCATGACATACTTTAGTGATGGGGCTTTCATATTGCACAGGCGCTGTCCGGGGGCATCGGTGTTTCACAAACACATCTTGTTTTTTTTTTTTTAGGGGGTGTTTTTTTTTTTTTTTTAGGGGTGTTTTTTTTTTTTGTTTTTTTTTCGGGCAGGTTAGCCTAAAAGTGGGTTTGGGGTGGTGGGTTTAAAGGCCAAACCCACTTTTATTAGTCTAAACCTATAGGTGTGTTTTTTTTTTTTAGGGGTGTATTTTTTTTTTTTTTTTTAGGGAGCACTATAGGTGTGTGATATTGTGTAGCCTTCATATTTGGCATGTAGGTTCCTTGTGGCTAGGGTTTCACACTCATGCAAAAAATGTTGACCTTGGCCTGTGACCTACTTAATAATATGTATTGACTCGTTTGAACTTTGAGATAGATCCTTCCTATTTGGCATGTATGTTCCTTGTGACTAGGGCTTCCCACTCATACAAAAATTTTTACCTGTGTCCTTAACCCTTGGCCTTCTTGTCATAACTTTTTAACTGTTTGAGATAGAGCCTTTATATTTCGGCTGTAGGCTCCTTCTGACGAGGGCTTCCCATGCATACAAAAATATTGTGACCTTGATCTGAGACCTACTTTATCATAACTTTTGCACCATTTGAGATAGAGCCTTCATATATGGCATGTATGTTCAATTTTGACCTGTGACCATGTACTTTGACCTACTTTGCCATAACTTTTTAACCATTTCTGGTAGAGCCTTTATGACCTTGACCTGTGACATACTTCATCATAACTTTTGAACCATTTGAGATAGAGCCTTCATATATGGCATGTAGGTTCCTTGTGACAAGGGCTTCCCACACATACAAAACTTTTGACTTGTGGCCTTGACATCTGAACTTTTCTGTCATAACCTTTGAACCATTTAAGGTAGAGCCTTCATAGCTGGCATGTGGGTTCCTTGAGACAAGGTCTTCCTACTCATACAAAAAAATTGACCTGTGACCTACTTAATCATAACGTTTGAACCATTTGAGATAAGAGCCTTCATATTTGGCATGTATGTTCCTTCTGACAAGGAACCTTGCCATATTATCTGCATGTACCATTTCATTTCTACAGTGTGGATCAGGTGAGCGATCCAGGGCCATCATGGTCCTCTTGTCGAAAAAAGTCTTCGTTTTGCCATCATATTTTGGCCTTGCTGTTGAAAAGGGCTACTTAAAAACTTTGCCCAGAAGTTTCTAAACATATTTTATGAAATATAAAACCTTATTTTCTCTGACAAATAAGAAAAAAATAATACTTGCCATCTTAACCCTTGTCCCACGTGTCCTGATTTGTTTGTTTGATTTGAGGTTTAATGTCCCCGTCAACACTGTAAAGGTCATTTTGGAGATGTTGCTTCCAATTTTGTGGGACTTTTACCTGACACTGAGATGAAATAACATCTCAAGCCCTGTCGCCCAATGAAACCAATAGGGTTTATTAGCATGGACGGTCCGCCTCACACTACGGTTCCTGGAAGGTTTAGATCCTCTAAGCGGTTTACCAGTACTAGTGTGTGGGCCGGATTCAGCTCTGCATGGAAGCATTGTGCAGCCCATATATTTCTTCAAGCCCCTATGGGCGGGGGCGAGCCCACGTGTCCTGAACACAGATCTTTGAAACCATTGTCGATCCAGATCAGAGTGCTTCTGAAGAAGCCATCTGATCAAATCTACACAGTCACACATTATATAAGGTTATTTGATTTGTTGATAGTCGGAATGGTTGTGACTAAATTAAATTTATTCAGCAGGACAAGAGATAAACATTCTAATTTCTAAGAGTGATGACATGATTATTGAGAGGTTGCAGACACAGCATTTTTATGCCCCGCCACCAGAAAGTGGTGGGCTATTATGTTATACCCTCCGAAATTTTGAGTGTCTGTCCATCTGAGGGAGTATGTACCTTGTGTGTGTAACTCCTACAATTTTAGTCCAATCCTTTTGAAACTTTATATGTGATTTGAAGATGGTCTAAAGGTATGCATATTGTTTTTTCAGAATCCTGATTTTATTTTTTATCACTTTTTGGCTTTTTCAACTTGGACTTTTTTTTGAGCCCTAATACTATAGAAACGTATAGGGAGTATGTTCCTTGTGTGCGCCACTCCTCCTACGGCTTTGGCGAATCCTTTTGAAACTCTACAAATGCTTTAAACATGGTCTGAAGATATGCATATTGTTTTTTCAGAGTCCTGAAATTATTTTTATCACATTTTTGCACTTTCAACTTAGACTTTTTCGAGTCCTAATACTACAGAAATGTATACAGGTGCGTGCGCAACTCCTCCATTAGTTTTAGTCCAATCCTTTTGAAAGTTTGCAGGCCTTTGTAGGATGGTCTGAAGATATGCATATTGTTATTTGCAGAAACATGAAATTCTTTTTTATCACCTTTTTTCGCTCACCTGTCACATAGTGACAAGGTGAGATTTTGGGATCACTTTTTGTCCGTCGTGCGTCCGTGCGTCCGTCCGTAAACTTTTCTTCAAACGACATCTCCTCCTAAACCACTGATCGGATTTTGACCAAACTTCACAGGAATGATCCTTAGGTGGTCCCCTTTCAAAGTTGTTCAAATGGTTCCGGTCCATTGCACATATAGGTCACAGTAGCCAAAAATATATTTTTTTCACCGAAAACTTAAAAAATCTTCTTCTCTGAAACCGCAAGGCCGAGGTCTTTGATATTTGGTATGAAGCTTCATCTAGTGGACCCCTAACAAGATTGTTCAAATTATAGTGCTGGGGCCAAAAATGCCCCCTCACGGGGGCCCTTTGGTTTTTCATGGGCTTATACAGGGAAAATCTTTAAATATCATCTTCTCTGAAACCGCAAGGCCCAGATCTTTGGTATTTGATAATGAAGCTTCATCTAATGGACCCCTACCAAGATTATTCAAATTATAGTGCTGGTGCTAAAAATGCCCCCGCACGGGGGCCCTTTGGTTTTACATGGGCTTATATAGGGAAAATCTTGAAAAATCTTCTTCTCTGAAACCGCAAGGCCCAGGTCTTTGATATCTGGTATGAAGCTTCATCTAGTGGACCCCTACCATAATTGTTCAAATTATTGTGCTGGGGCCAAAAATGCCCCCGCACGGGGGCCCTTTGGTTTTACATGGGCTTATATAGGGAATATCTTTAAAAATCTTCTTCTCTGAAACCGCAAGGCCCAGGTCTTTGATATTAGGTATGAAGATTTATCTAGTGGACCCCTACCAAGATTGTTCAAATTATAGTGCTGAAGCTAAAAATGCCCCCGCAGGGGGGCCCTTTGGTTTTACATGGGCTTATAAAGGGAAAATCTTTAAAAATCTTCTTCTCTGAAACCGCTAGGCCCAGGTCTTTGATATTTGGTATGAAGCTTCATCTAGTGGACCCCTACCAAGATTGTTCAAATTATAGTGCTGGGGCCAAAAATGCCCCCGCACCAGGGCCCTTTTGTTTTACATAGGCTTATATAGGGAAAATCTTTAAAAATCTTCTTCTCTGAAACTGCAAGGCCCACGTCTTTGATATTTGGTATGAAGCTTCATCTAGTGGACCCCTACCAAGATTGTTCAAATTATAGTGCTGGAGCTAAAAATGCCCCCTGCACGGGGGCCGTTTGGTTTTACATGGGCTTATATAGGGAAAATCTTTAAAAATCTTCTTCTCTGAAACCGCAAGGCCCAGGTCTTTGATATTTGGTATGAAGCTTCATCTAGTAGACCCCTACCAAGATTGTTCAAATTATAGTGCTGGGGCCAAAAATGCCCCCGCACCAGGGCCCTTTTGTTTTTCATAGACTTATATAGGGAAAATCTTTAAAAATCATCTTCTCTGAAACACAAGGCTTAGGTCTTTGATATTTGTTATGAATCTTCAGCTAGTGGACCTCTACCAAGATTGTTCAAATTATAGCCCTGGGGCCAAAAATGTCCCCGCTCCGGGGCCCTTTGGTTTAACATAGACTTATATAGGGAAAATCTTGTTTTACATAGACTTCTATATGGAGGGTAAACCTTTAAAATCTTCTTCTCTGAAACCAGAAAGCCCAGGTCTTTCATATTCGATATGAAGCTTCATCTTGTGGACCTCTACCAAGATTGTTCAAATTTTAGCCCTGGGGCCAAAATTGACCCTGCCCAGGGCCCACTTGTTATGCTTTGGATCAGGTGAGCGAACCAGGGCCCTCTGGGCCCTCTTGTTTGCATTTTTAATTTCAACCTTTTTCAATCCCAAATACTACAGAAATGTATACAGGTGTGTGCGCATCTCTGCCAATCCTTTTGAAACTTTACAGTCACTTTTAGAATGGTCCTAAAATATGCATAATGTTATTTCAGAATTCTCCTATTTCTTACATTTAATTTCCTTATATTTAACAGTTATGAGCCTAACCTTACATCAGAAATTTATCTATTGTTTAAATTGTTTGATTAAATGGATTGAACCTTAAACATTATTACATGTATATGCATCAATATTATAATGTTAAAAACAAGACCATGATGCAGCTTCCCTTTGATTTAATATTTGATACACATATGTCACTTGTTTTTGATATAAGTGCAGTGGCGGGGCATGGTGCATGGCTTGCAGTTTTATTGAAAGATTATTCTCCCTTGATCCCCCATATTGGAGACACCAGGCAGGTTTCTGTGTACAAATTCATTCATTTTTGACCACTTATCCCACAGTCACAATCACACTGAAGGGGTTAATTTTTGACTGTGATTGCTCTTAACTGTCATAAGAATAACATAATCAGTGTTTAGTTATAAATTTCTGAAGGACAAGAAAGTTATTTACAAGGAAAGTACATTTAAATTCTGTTGGAAATGAGCCTGGTTGTCTCCAGCAAGAAAGATAACTGTAGGTGTGTGGCGTCATCTGCAATCTCTCAATTGTTGATTGGGTAACATTTTTTTTAATTTTTTTTCAGACCTCAGTCAGCTTCGACTGAAATGTGAGGAGAATGATTTTCTGTGCATGGATGGTACCCAGTGTGTGAGCAAGTCTTACCTATGTGATGGGGACCCAGACTGCCTTGACCACTCAGATGAACAAATTTGTGGTAGTACACATATACAGTAAACTTCCTATATTAAGACCACCTTTGGGACTGTTCAAAAGTGGTCTTGGAGACCACTTTTTAACAGTCCCAAAGGTGGTCCGTGACCAGAGGACATTATGTGCAGCAAATACGGAAAAAGAATAACTGCACCCTTCTAAATAAGCTCTTAACCCTTATCTTGCGGAATATTCATTTAAGCCACACCCTTTTCCGTCTATCAACCAGTCAAATTACTTGATGTAATTTACTGCTACAAATTCATAAACTGAATACCAAACAGTGTAGATCCTGATCAGATGGCTTCTTCAGAAGCCATCTGATCTGGCTCTACACTGTTTGCAAAGATAGGGGTTGTCGTGAACAGCAAGATAAGGGTTAAAAGTAGAAATGGTCTTAATTTTAGGTGGTCTTAATAGTGGAATTTCACTGTACCTCTTTATATCAGTGTACATTGCAGCATAATTTTGGAAGTGACATGGTGTAAAGATTGACCACAAAATGTATGGACTGTATATTGATAAAATGGTCATTTTTTGTCACGCCTGCGTTTAGCATGGCACGAAATAGGAGTCCGGTTTTCCGTCCGTCACAGGGATGCAGACTAACAGGTGCCCAGTCGCCCAAGATGCCTAAGTTTTGGCCTGGGCGCCTAAGTTTCGAATAAAAAGGCCTATTAACTTCCTGTAAAATTTGGATTTAAGGCAATCTGGGCGCCTAAAGCAAAATGCTTAGTCTGTATCCCTGCGTCAAGCAATCAACAATTACGTTCACTTCAGTGTTCACTCTGATGTAAGAGTTCATTTCTCAAGAACTATCAGAACCTCATCAATGATACTTGGTGCAAACTTGCATCTTGGAAAACCAACTTAAATGCAAGCATCCATATTTGACTCTGACCTACATTTCATGGTTCACTGACTTTTTCGGTCACCACCATTCGGGGCATGAAGAAAAAAATGGGCTGCATGATGCTTCCTCACAGAGCTGAAACCGACTCCACACGAGTACTGGTAAACGGCTTAGAGGATCTAACCTGCTCAGGCAAAGTCTTGTGAGTCGGACCGTTCATACTTAAAAACCCTATTGGTTTCATTAGGTGACAGGGCTTGAGATGTCGTTTCATCTCAGTGTGGGGTAAAAGTCCCACAGAATTGGAAGCAATGTCTCCAAAATGACCAATACAGTGTTGACGGGGATGTTAAACCTCAAATCAAAAAAACAAACAAACAAACAAATCACTGACTTCGTGAACATTTGCATTCACCCTAATGTAAGAGTCCATTAAGAAGAACCATTAGAGGCTAATTCATGATACTGGGTGCAAACTTACATCTTGGAATGGCAACTTCAATGCAAGCAGCCATATTTTATCTTGCCCTACATTTCATGGTTCACAGACTTTGCAAACATATGTATTCCCCCCAGAGTTCACCCTTATGTAAGAGTCCATTTCTGAAACACTATAAGCGGCTCATTCATGATACTAGGTAAAAACTTCATCTTGGGATGGCAACTTCAATGCAAGCATCCTCATTTGACCTTGACCAACATTCCATGGTTCACCGATGTTAACGTTTTCAACCACCCTAGGGTTCACCCAAATGGTCGAGTTAATTTCTCGAGCACTATAAGAGCTTCATTAATGATAATTTGTACAAACTTGCATCTAAGAATGACAACTGTTATGCAGGCATCCATATTTAACCTTGACATACATTTTACGGTTCACTGACTTGGTGAACTAAAGTGTCAACCCTAGCTTTCAACATAATGTTTAAGTTCATGTTTCAAGAACTATAGCAGCTTCATAAATGTTACTTGGTGCAAGCTTCCATCTGGGAATGGCAACCTTTATTTAAGTCTCCTTGTCTGACCTTGACCTAGATTTTATCATTCGCTGACTTTGCACCCCACAGGCACAACATAACCTTGGAAGGAACTCTTGTCTGTAAAACCTGTACATTTTTGTTAGCTCACCTGAGCCAAAGGCTCCGGGGAAGCTATTGTGAACACTCTACGTCCGTCGTCGTCGTCCATCCGTCCACAATTTCTTCAAACAACATCTCCTATTAAACCATTGATCAGATTTTGACCAAACATAACAGCTATGGTCCTAAAGTTGTTCAAATGGTTCCGGTCTGTTGCACATCTAGGTAACTGGGGCTAAAATAGATTTTTTCACTGTAAACTTAAAAAATCTTCTTCTCTGAAACTACAAGGCCCAGGCCTTTGTAATTTGGTATGAAGCTTCATCTAGTGGACTACTACCAATAGGGGCTTGAAGAAATATATGGGCTGCATGATGCTTCCACGCAGAGCTGAATCTGGCCCACACACTAGTGCTGGTAAACCGCTTAGAGGATCTAAGCCTGTCCAGGAACCGTGGTGCGAGGCGGACCGTCCATGCTAATAAACCAGTGTTCCCACCTATGTTTGTTTTTGGGGGTAAACTTACCCCCCTGGGTACAAAAACTGGGGGTAAGAATCAAATTTAGGGGGTATGAAATTTTACAATGAAACAAAATGTGTGAGAAAACCTGTATATTTGTCCATAATGCTTTGGAATTTAACGGTAAACAAAGCTAAAGATCGTGAAGTAAGGAAGTTTTTGTAATGGCTAAATTTTTAAATGTCCATGCTTTTTCCCTGGCTACAGAACTTAGTCGGAACTAATAAGCATGCATGATTTTTATTGATTTCAATTGGGGCATATTTCTTTCATAAAAGATCCATTAAAAACACGGCAAAAATATTTTTTCTCACAAGCTAAACACGAAACAGGTTGGTGTAGAAAATGTCAACCTGCAAAACTCCGGTTCTATGTTTATTAATAAATGAAAAACTGCATACAGATGCTTAGAAAATACCAGCATCTGCTCTGCTGTGTTTTGGCGGGAAACATATTTAGCGCGTTCACCTGTCGGAAGCCAAAAAGCATCCACAAAATTTCATTGATGTCACGTGGGGCATATTTCTTTCATCCGTTAAAAACGGCAAAAATATTTTTCTCGCAGGCTAATCATGAAACGGGTTTAAATAGAAAATGTCACTTTGTAATACCCCAATTCTATGATTAATAAATGAATAATGGTTTACAGACGCGTAGAAAAAAAAACAGCGTCTGCTTTGCTTTGTTTTGGCGGGAATAATATTTAGCGTCTACACGTGTCAATTTCAAAGGGATTAAAAAGATGTAAACTGGTAAATCTTGATAGACATGTTTTCACACCTTGTCACATTGTTAATTGTCGGCTTATTGACAATACGGTCCGCCTCGGGTGTAAACGGTTTAATAGTGTTGACATCTTGAGCAAATCAGCGATCAGGAGAGTATAATATTATTAATAAATGTATGCCAACTACACTTTTCTTCCTTTCATTTGAAACATTATTGAATTTCTCACTTTTTATCACCATGTTTGCGGCTTGTTTGATGGTTGCATTTTTAATACCGGTATTTACATTTTCATATCGCTATATCATACTCTACTAGCTAGTCAAGCCGTAAGTCTGATTCAAGTCTGCGAGTTTTCCCAAACTATTTCAGGGAATCGGCCAATTCTTCCCGGTCAATTTCGGATGCGCCGATTTCGTCCGACGGGAAAATTGGTCGATTCGCCCCAGTCAATTTCGTACACGCGCAATTTCACACGACGGAAAAAAATTGTGCGTGATTTTTTTTTTCTTTGCGTGATTCGCGTAAGATTTTGCGAGAGTGGGAACTCTGATAAACCCTATTGGTTTCATTGGGGGACAGGGCTTGAGATGTCATTTCATCTCAATGTCGGGTAAAAGTCCCACAAAATTGGAAGCAACGTCTCCAAAATGACCTTTACAGTGTTGACGGGGACCTCAAATCAAACAATTAGCCCTTGGGCCAAAATTGGTCTCGCCCAGGGCCCACCGGTTTTATATTGACTTACGTAGGGACTGAAGCTTCATTTGGTGGACCTCGACTATTGATTGTTCATATTATAGCCCTGGGGCCAAAACTGGCCCTGCCCCGGGGCCCACTGGTTTTACATAGACCTATATAGGGAAAGCCTTTAAAAATCTTCTGGTTTGAAACAACAAGGCTTAGGTCTTTGATGTTTGGTATGAAGCTTCATCTAGCCAACCTCTACCAAGAGCATTCAAATTATAGCCCGGGGACAAAATGCGCGCCCCCCACCGCACCCACACGCACAAGACTTATAGAGGAAAACCTTTAAAATCTTCTTGTCTGAAACCGGAAGGCACTGGTCTTTGATATTTGGTATGTAGCCTCATCTCTATCAAGATATTCAAATTATAGCCCTTGGGCCAAAAATGGCCCAGCCCAAGGGCCCACTGGTTTTTTCAAGCTTTATATATGGATCTTCTTGTCTGAAACCAGACCTTTGATATTTGGTATTAAGCTTCATTGAGTGGACCTCTACGAAGATTGTTCAAATTATAGACTTTGGGCTAAAAACTGCTCTATCCGGGACGCACATGTAAATCTCTTAGCTCAGGTGAGCGATATAGGATCATCATGGTCCTCTTGTTTGAAAGTAAAAGATTTGTTTAAATAACATAGTTCCTGCTTTGGACTCCAATGGTATATAGTCCAATAATGAGATTGTGGTTTAAATACTATTGCCTTATTTTTATTTTTTTTTGGTTTTGGTTTTACGGCCCCTTTAAGATTATTTCATTCATATCGAGCTGATAGTTAATCAGAGGTAGGCGAAAACCGGAGTACCCAGAGAAAAACCACCCTAAATATTCATACAATTTCACATTTGCTTTGTACTTTCTTCTATAAAACTGTCTTTGAGAAGCCTCCTTGGTGTAGTCGTTATGCTACTTGCCTCATAAATCAGGGGCCAGTTGTTCAAAACTAATGATGTTGTTAGTTATCATATCGTTAAAACTTTGATCAATAAATATGGCAAATATGCTGAGATTTTTGCTGAAAAAATGTGAGCAGCTTTTGTGGATGCAAAAGCTGCTCAAATTTTTTGAGCAAAATACCAAAATTTTCGATATTGTACTTGCTAGATGAGTTAACAATATGACCACTAACGAGCTCATTAAGCTAACGATGCTTTGAACAACTGGCCCCAGGGTTTGTGAGGTCAATCCAGAGCTTCTCCAGACTCTGTATGAGTCTTAAAACTGAGGTCCCATCCCTGTATGACCTTAGCTGTTGTTGGTACATAAAACTCATGAAAACTCATTTAAACATATTTTATTTATAAATCGCCCCCGCCCGTTGGGGCTTGGAGCAATAGATTTGGCGGCAGGGTGCTTCCATGCAGAGCTTAAAATGACCACACAAGTACTGGTAAACCACTTAGAAGGACTAGGCCTGCCCAGGCAAAGTGGTGTTAGTTGACCATTCAATGCATATAAGCTTATATGCACTCATCATGCATATTAAGCATTATGTACAATGAAAAATAAATGAAAGAAAAAAGAACTTTAACCTAAATATAAAACCTTCTTCTTTCATCTTAACCCTTATCTTGCTGTTCACGACAACCCCTATCTTTGGAAACAGTGTAGATCCAGATCAGATGGCTTCTTCAGAAGCCATCTGATCTGGATCTACACTGTTTGACATTCAGTTTATGAATTTGTGGCAATAAAATACATTAAGTGATTTGATTGGTTGATAGACAGAAATGGGTGTGGCTTAGATGAATATTCAGCAAAAGAAGGGTTAAAGGACAGAATTTGCTTCCCTCTTTTACCACATCTCGGAGCATGACGCTTTTTCTATGCAGGCTATATAAATGTATTTGTACATATTTATATGGTGCTCAGAGAGTTTCATTTTTGTGGGGTTTAGAAGTGGTTGAGGGGGTGAGGGTTGCTGATTTTTACTTATTTCAAACCTATTATCATGAAAGGTGAGTGCAAACCGCATTACCCAGAGGCAAACCATCGGACCTTCCATTCCAGAACTTGGCGTCTCACTGGTATATATGTCTGAACACAGTTACTTGTTTCAGTATTAAATATATTTAGCTTCAAACATGCATGGTGCTTCCATGCAGAGCTGAAACCGACGAAACTTTTGATCTGGATCTGCACTGTTTGCAAATTTAAGGTAGGGGTTGTCCTGATCAGGGGGATATCATAAGGATCATTGTAATACTGCTAAGAAATTTGCCGGCTTTTGATGGAACAGCACATAGTCAATTATTTTCCATATACCCCGTGAGCAAAAATATACATGTATTACACTCTTGCACTTGCTTTCGCTTGATTGTGATGGCCGCCATCTTGGATCTACTGCATAGCTGATAAGAAATACAGTTGAACTTCAATGGCTCAAACACCTTTGGGACCAGGAAAATCTGTTCGAGACAGGAGTAGTTCGAGCCACTGAGGGTTACTGCTAGGAGGCATAACGAGATACTTTTTGACATCTTTCCGGTGTTCCATAATGAATATGTAAGCTGTGTGTACTCATTAGAATCGCCTCATTGAGGCGATTTTAATGAGTACACACAGCATACATTTGTAAGATAAAAGACTAAAATCTCCTTAATTATCCCCCACTAGTTCTTATGTAGAGGATTTCGCTAGGGGCTCAAGAATGGGTTCGACTCATCCATGGTAAGCGAGCCATCGGTGTTCGAGCAATCGAAGTTCTACTGTATTACACTCTTGCGCTTGCTTTCGCTTGATTGTGATGGCCGCCATCTTGGATCTACTGCATAGCTGATAAGAAATAAATGCACCACACTAAGTTCCGAACAATAGATAAACGAATGAAAACATTTTTATTTCTTTCAGTATCTTATTTCAATATTATCTGTGTTGAAACTCCACTGAGCAATGTTTTCAAATTAACCCTTGTCCTGCTGAATATTTAAATATGACACACCCACTACTGATTATCAACCAATCAGATTACTTGAAACAAATTATTGCAACAGATTCATAATCTGAATGACAAACAATGCAGATCCTGATCAGATGGCTTCTTCGGAAGCCATCTGATCTGGATCTACATTGTTTGATAGGTAAAGCATATCCGGGCTCAGCAGGACAAGGGTTAATGCGTGCATAATGGTGCGATTGATGGCGTTGAACATATAAACATGTACTTCTCACGACCTATGCTACAAAAGAATTGTTTGGAAAACCATGAAAATACTTTGCAGTATAACAAATTCTTTATTTGGAATCTTGACGGGGAACAGGGGATGATATTCCCCGCCTGAAAGCCATATTTACCCTCGCCTTACAGCTTGGGCAAAAATCGCTCTCAGGCCGGGAATATGATCACATGTTCCCCGTGAAGAATCAAAATCACTTATAAAGTTAGCATTTGCTTTTCTTTCTATGCTGACATGATATCATTTTTGTCTCATTTAAGCTGATGGAAACGAGAATTGCACTCACCCAGAAGAGTTTCCGTGCTACAATGGTGAGTGTGTCCCAAGAGCCTGGGTGAGTGATGGGGGCCCTCCTGATTGTGAAGATGGCTCCGATGAAATAGGTACAATTATCATCGATTGGCCCAGCATACAAAGTGTATAGTCCCAGAGTAACATGGATAATTGGTGGGGGAGAGTGGGGTGGGGTGGAAACTTACGTTTCCACCCCACCCCACTCTCCCCCACCAAAGGGGAGGAGGACATATTGTTTTTGGTGTGGATCCTATCAGCATATACATATGTGTCAGCATGACACTTTCTATTGTGCAAGATTATCTCATGAACTATTAGATTGATTTTAATCAAAATTGTAGAAGCCTCTGTGGTGTGGTGGTTACGCTTCTCGCCTTGTAAATCAGGGGTCGCAAGATCCATCCTGGGCTTCTCCAGACTTTCGGATGAGTCTTTAAACTGCGGTCCTGTCTCAGTTTGACCTTAGCTGTTGGTGGATGGTAAAACTCAAACACTCACTCACTTAATCAAAATTGCATGGATGTGGGCAGAATGAAGGATGATTAGGTTTGGTGACCAAGGTCACAGCTTTGCTAAATAGGTAAAATTTAGGCCAAAATTAGGTTGTGTGCAGTATATATATGTAATAACACAGGAATATTCCTTGGGTGCCCCTCTTCCAAAATTGCTTAAACAGTTAGGCTCAGATGAACAAGAGGCCGCTAGAGCTAAAAGATAGAAAAAGTTTGTAATGCTCATTAGTAATGAGTATCCACTATCTATATTTTTGAGCTGAAAATGTAATGTTGGGTTGAAAAAGGTGCCAGTTACAAAGACTTCTGTCAACATGTTCATATGATAGAGCTTTCCTTTCTAGAAGTTAGTTTAAAAAAGAAATACTCTGAATTCACGGGTCAGTGTGATTGGAATTTTGAAACCCTGCTTTATGTACATAAAACGCTTTCAGACTAAGGAATATTTTCATGATGCCCTTACATGTATGCTTGGAGCTTTACTTACAAGCCCTTATTTACAAGATTGTAGTTAAATTTCTATAAGCATTTGTCTTTATGAGCTGGCTGATCTAGCTTGTCAAAAACATTTGTTAATACATTGTATCTACACAATACAACATTTATGTGTTGATTTTTATACCCCCTGCATACCAAGTATGCTATGGGGGTATATAGTTTTCGTCTTGCCATTCATCTGTCCATTAAAATTTGGCATCAAAGTTTCTAAAAGATTGTATCTTCTAAACCCTTCCATAGATTTAGTTGATACTAAAACTGGGGTTACATACTGGTCTAAGGATTTCATTGATGCATGTCGTGATGTATGTCCCTTTCCCCACCCACGGTGACCTTGAGGTCAAGGTCACAGATTTTTACATTTGGTTAAAGTTTTATGACAAAGTTTTAGATGCCTATATGTTCTAAACTCTAAGACAAATTCAATAGATACTTGCATCGATTTTGCATACCGGGCCTGAAGAAATAGATGGGCTGCATGAAGCTTCACGCAGAGCTGAAACTGCCCCACACACGAGTACTGGTAAACTGCTTAGAGGATCTAACCCCGCCCAGGCATTGCGGTTTTATGTTTGGTTTAGCTTTTACAAGCACGTTTATAGGTTCTTGACATCATCATTCACATTACATACAAGCTCGAAAGATATATCAGAGGGTGGCGCTGGCCAGGGGTATACGTGCCCCATTGGTCGCTTTCTCTAGTTTGCCAATCGGCCACAGTAGGTCTAAGTTGCTGATGTACACTTCACTATCAGTGACCACTGATTTGTACGAAATCCAGGAAACGGTTAATTACAGCTACTCTGCTTTTTTCATTGTGAAGTCAGACTGTAAAAAGGGTTGTCTGCAGAACCCAGACTGGCCTCAGAATGTGGTGTCTGATCAGGGTCTTCAGTGTTTACTTTAAATACAGGAATTTATGGATTGTAGGAACCGGTCAAATTTCCATTCAGGATCATTTTCCTATCGTCTACACCATAGCAACAGATAAGGTAAGTATTTTGTGATAATTATGTCTCCCCCGAAAATTTTTTTGTGGGGGGAGACATATTGTTTTTCCCCCGGGTGTCTGTCTGTCTGGCCTTCTGTCACACATTCGTGTCCGCTCTTATAACTTGAAAACCGTTCAAGCTAACTTCATGAAACGTCATATAAATATTAATCTGCATTAGACGATGTGCAGTGCGCAAGAACTATAACTCTCGCATTAATACTTTCTGAATTATCTCCCTTGGAAGTTTGTTGGTATGTATATATGTATGGGCAAATCGTGTCCGGTCAATAACTTTCTTATTTTCAGATGGATTTTAAAATTACTTGGCAGAAATATTAGCAACCATAAGACGATGTGTGGTGCGCATGAGGCAGGTTGGTACCTCAAAGGTTAAGGTCATACTTAAGAGGTCAAAGGTCAAAAAAGGGACCTTTTTTCATGTTTGGTCAATAACTTTCTTATTTTGAGATGGATTTTTAAATTACTTGGCAGAAATATTAACAACAATGAGACGATGTGTGGTGGGCATGAGGCAGGTCTGTACCTCAAAGGTCAAGGTCATACTTAGAGGTCAAAGGTCAAAAAAGGGGCCTTTTATCATGTTTGGTCAATAACTTTCTTATTTTGAGATGGATTTTGAAATCACTTGGCAGAAATGTTAACCAGTATAAGACGATGTGTTGCGTGCATGACCCAGGTTGGTTCCTCAAAGGTCAAGGTCATACTTAGAGGTCAAAGGTAAAAAAATGGCCTTTTTTTCGGGTTTTGTCAATAACTTGCTTATTTTTTGACAGAATTTGAAGTTACTTGGCAAAAATGTTAACTATCATGAGACGATGTGTTGCATGCATGATTCACTTTGGTACCTAAAATGTCAAGGTCATAGATAGAAGTCAAAGGCCAAAAAAAGGGGCCTTTTTTCGTGTTTGGTTAATAACTTTCTTATTTTTAGATGGATTTTGAAATTGCTTGGCAGAAATGTTAACCACCATGAGATGATGTGTTGCACGTATGACCCAGTTTGGTACCTAAAGGTCAAGGTCATACATAGAGGTTAAAGGTAAAAAAGGGGCCTTTTTGTGTTCTGTCAATATCTTTCTTTTTTTTAGATGGCTTTTGAAATTACTTGGCAGAAATGTTAACCACCATGAGACGATGTGTTGCGTGTATGACCCAAGTTGGTACCTCAAATATCAAGGTTGTACTAAGAGGTCAAAGGACAAAAAGGGGCCTTTTTTAGTGTTCAGTCAATAACGTTCTTATTCCTGGATAGATTGTGAAATTACTTGGCAGAAATGTTAACCATTATGAGACGATGTGGTGCACGCTAGACCCGGGTCGGTACCGCCAAGATCAAGGTCATACTAAGAGGTCAGAAGTAAAAAAAGTTTTGTTTTTAGCTCACCGTCACGTAGTGACGAGGTGAGCTTTTGGGATCACTTTTTGTCCGTCGTCCGTCGTGCGTGCGTGCGTCCGTGCGTAAACAATTTCTTTAAACGACATCTCCTAAACCACTGATCGGATTTTGACCAAACTTCACAGGAATGATCCTTAGGTGGTCCCCTTTCAAAGTTGTTCAAATGGTTCCGGTCCGTTGCACATCTAGGTCACAGGAGCCAAAAATAGATTTTTTTCACCAAAATCTTAAAAAATCTTCTTCTCTGAAACCACAAGGCCCAGGTCTTTGATATTTGGTATGAAGCTTCATCTAGTGGACCCCTACCAAGATTGTTCAAATTATAGTGCTGGGGCCAAAAATGCCCCCGCTCTGGGGCCCTTTGGTTTTACATAGGCTTATATATGGAAAATCTTAAAAAATCTTCTTCTCTGAAACCAAAAGGCCCAGGTCTTTGATAATTGGTATGAAGCTTCATCTAGTGGACCCCTACCAAGATTGTTCAAATTATAGTGCTGGGGCCAAAAATGCCCCCACCCCGGGGCCCTTTGGTTTTACATAGGGAAAATCTTTAAAAATCTTCTTCTCTGAAACCACAAGGCCCAGGACTTTGATATTTGGTATGAAGCTTCATCTAGTGGACCCCTACCAAGATTGTTCAAATTTTAGTGCTGGGACAAAAAATGACCCCGCCACGGGGCCCTTTGGTTTTACATTGGCTTATATAGGGAAAATCTTTAAAAATCTTCTTCTCTGAAACCACAAGGCCCAGGTCTTTGATATTTGGTATGAAGCTTCATCTAGTGGACCCCTACCAAGATTGTTCTAATTATAGTGCTGGGGACAAAAATGCCCCGCCCCGGGGCCCTTTGTTTTACATAGGCTTATATGGGGAAAATCTTTAAAAATCTTCTTCTCTGAAACCACAAGGCCTTGGACTTTGATATTTGGTATGAAGCTTCATCTAGTGGACCCCTACCAAGATTGTTCAAATTATAGTGCCGGGACAAAAAATGTTCCCGCCACGGGGCCCTTTGGTTTTACATAGGCTTATATAGGGAAAACCTTTAAAAATTTTCTTCTCTGAAACCACAAAGCCCAGGTCTTTGATATTTGGTATGAAGCTTCATCTAGTGGACCCCTACCAAGATTGTTCAAATTTTAGTGCTGGGACAAAAAATGCCCCCGCCACAGGGCCCTTTGGTTTAATTTACATAGGCTTATATGGGGAAAATCTTTAAAAATCTTCTTCTCTGAAACCACAAGGCCCAGGACTTTGATATTTGGTATGAAGCTTCATCTAGTGGACCCCTACCAAGATTGTTCAAATTATAGTGCTGGGACAAAAAATGCCCCCGCCACGGGGCCCTTCGGTTTTACATAGGCTTATATAGGGAAAATCTTTAAAAATCTTCTTCTCTGAAACCACAAGGCCCAGGTCTTTGATATTTGGTATGAAGCTTCATCTAGTGGACCCCTACCAAGATTGTTCAAATTTTAGTGCTGGGACAAAAAATGCCCCCGCCACGGGGCCTTTTGGTTTTACATTGGCATATATAGGGAAAATCTTTAAAAATCTTCTTCTCTGAAACCACAAGGCCCAGGTCTTTGATATTTGGTATGAAGCTTCATCTAGCGGACCCCTACCAAGATTGTTCAAATTATAGTGCTGGGCCCAAAAATACCCCAGCCCCGGGGCCCTTTGGTTTTACATGGGCTTATATAGGGAAAATCTTTAAAAATCTTCTTCTCTGAAACCACAAGGCCCAGGACTTTGATATTTTGTACGAAGCTTCATCTAGTGGACCCCTACCAATATTGTTCAAATTATAGTGCTGGGACAAAAAATGCCCCCGTCACGGGGCCCTTTGGTTTTACATTGGCTTATATAGGGAAAATCTTTAAAAATCTTCTTCTCTTAAACCACAAGGCCCAGGTCTTTGATATTTGGTATGAAGCTTCATCTAGTGGACCCCTACCAAGATTGTTCATTTATAGTGCTGGGGCCAAAAATGCCCCCGCCCCGGGGCCCTTTGGTTTTACATAGGATTATATAGGGAAAATCTTTAAAAATCTTCTTCTCTGGAACCACAAGGCCCAGGACTTTGATATTTGGTATGAAGCTTCATCTAGTGGACCCCTACCAAGATTGTTCAAATTATAGGGCTGGGGCAAAAAATGCCCCCGTCCCGGGGCCCTTTGGTTTTACATAGGCTTATATAGGCAAAATCTTTAAAAATCTTCTTCTCTGAAACCGCTAGGCCCAGGTCTTTGATATTTGATGTGTAGCTTCATCTAGTGGACCTTTGCCAAGATTGTTCAAATTAAAGCCTTTGTTGATGTTTGGTATGAAGCTTCACCTTTAAGACCTCCCTCAACATTATGCACATTAAAGCCCTGGGGCCAATAATGGCCCTCTCTGGGGCCCACTTGTTACACTATGGATCAGGTGAGCGATCCAGGGCCATCATGGCCCTCTTGTTTTTATTTGTGTCCAGTCAATAGCTTTTTTATTTCTGGATGGACTTTATTAAGTAACCATGCAGAAATGTTCACCGTCATTAGACCATGAGTCATGTGCAAGACCAAGATCCATATCTCCAATGTCAAGGTCATACCTAGAGGTCAAAGGTAAAAAAAGGGACAGTCAATAACTTCCTTATTCTTAGATGGATTTTGAAATTACTTGACAGAAATGTTAACCATCATGAGACGATGTGTTGTACCTCATAGGTCAAGGCCATACTTAGAGGTCAAAGGTAAAAAAGGGCTTTTTTGTGTTCGGCAAAATACGGTGTTACTTTGCAGAAATGTTCATTTTCATTAGATGGTGTGTTGCACACAAGACCCAGCTCAATACCTCCAATGTCAAGGATATACTTAGAGGTAAAAAACGGGGGAGACACCTGTGTTTTTGTAGAAAAACAAATTCTAGTTGAAAGATAGTTTTCCTTATTTCACCATAAAAACCTATGTTGTGGGTACTCATTAGAACTGCCTCGGTGAGGCAGTTCTAATGAGTACCCACAACATAGGTTTTTATGGAGAATTGACAAAAACTATCCTCCAGTTTTCGCAAAATACTTACTTGTTGCTATGGTCTACAACACTCAAGAAAATCAACCCGTAAAACCTGTCGGTGCTTTGATCTGGAGTCCATGCTATGATGATTTGTTTTTAGCTCACCGTCACGTAGTGACGAGGTGAGCTTTTGGGATCACTTTTCGTCCGTCGTCCATCGTGCGTCCGTCCGTCCGTTAACAATTCTTTAAACGACATCTCCTCCTAAACCACTGATCGGATTTTGACCAAACTTCACAGGAATGATCCTTAGGTGGTCCCCTTTCAAAGTTGTTCAAATGGTTCCGGTCCGTTGCACATCTAGGTCATAGGAGCCATTTTTTTCACCAAAAACTTAAAAAATCTTCTTCTCTGAAACCACAAGGCCCAGGTCTTTGATATTTGGTATGAAGCTTCATCTGGTGGACCCCTACCAAGATTGTTCAAATTATAGTGCTGGGGCCAAAAATGCCCCCGCTCCGGGGCCCTTTGGTTTTACATAGGCTTATATGGGGAAAATCTTTAAAAATCTTCTTCTCTGAACCATAAGGCCCAGGTCTTTGATATTTGGCATGAAGCTTCATCTAGTGGACCCCTACCAAGATTGTTCAAATTATAGTGCTGGGGCCAAAAATGCCCCCGCTCCGGGGCCCTTTGGTTTTACATGGGCTTATATAGGGAAAATCTTTAAAAATCTTCTTCTCTGAAACCGCAAGGCCCAGGTCTTTGATATTTGGTATGAAGCTTCATCTAGTGGACCCCTACCAAGATTGTTCAAATTATAGTGCTGGGACCAAAAATGCCCCCCTCCAGGGCCCTTTGGTTTTACCTTGGCTTATATATGAAGAGCTTTAAAAATCTTCTACTCTGAAACCGTAAGGCCCAGGTCTTTGATATTTGGTATGAAGCTTCATTTAGTGGACCCCTACCAAGATTGTTCAAATTATAGTGCTGGGGCCAAAAATGCCCCCGCTCCGGGGCCCTTTGGTTTTACATGGGCTTATATAGGGAAAATCTTTAAAAATCTTCTTCTCTGAAACCGCAAGGCCCAGGTCTTTGATATTTGGTATGAAGCTTCATCTAGTGGACCCCTACCAAGATTGTTCAAATTATAGTGCTGGGGCCAAAAATGCCCCCGCTCTAGGGCCCTTTGGTTTTACATGGGCTTATATATGGAAGAGCTTTAAAAATCTTCTTCTCTGAAACCCTAAGGCCCAGGTCTTTGATATTTGGTATGAAGCTTCATCTAGGGGACCCCTACCAAGATTGTTCAAATTATAGTGCTGGGGTCAAAAATGCCCCCGCTCCGGGGCCCTTTGGTTTTACATGGGCTTATATAAGGAAAATCTTTAAAAATTTTCTTCTCTGAAACCGTAAGGCCCATGTCTTTGATATTTGGCATGAAGCTTCATCCCACAAGGCAATGGTCCTTCTCCCCCCCCCCCCCACACACACACACACACACACTCCGGGGCCCTTTGGTTTTAAATGGGCTTATATAGGGAAAATCTTTAAAAACCTTCTTCTCTGAAACCGCAAGGCGCAGGTCTTTGCTATTTGGTATGAAGCTTCATATAGTGGAAATCTACCAAGATTGTTCAAATTATAGTGCTTGGGCTAAAAATGCCACCGCCCCGGGGCCCTATGTTTTTACATGGGCTTATATGGGGAAAATCTTTAAAAATCTTCTTCTCGGAAACCCCAAGGGCCAGGTCTTTGCTATTTGGTATGAAGCTTCATCTAGTGGACCCCTACCAAGATTGTTCAAATTATAGTGCTACGGCCAAAACTGCCCCCGACCTGGGGCCCTTTGGTTTTACATAGACTTATATAGAGATATTCCTTAAAAATCTTCTTCTGAAACAGCAAGGCCATGGTCTTTGATATTTGGTGTGAAGCTTCCTCAAGTGGACCTCTATCAAGATGGTTTAAATTATAGCCCTGAGGCCAAAAATGCCCCTGCCCCGGAGCCATTTGGTTTTATATAGGAATATCTTTAATAAAAATCTTCTCTGAAACCGCAAGGCCCATGTCTTTAATATTTGGTATGTAGCATATCTAGTGGACCTTTGCCAAGATTGTTCAAATTATAGCCTATGTTGATATTTGGTATGAAGCTTCACCTTTTTAGACATCTCTGAACATTATGCACATTATAGCCCTGGGGTTAATAATGGCCCTCCCCGAGTCCCACTTGTTACTCTATGGATCAGGTGAGCGATCCAGGGCCATCATGGCCCTCTTGTTTTAGCTCACCGTCACGTAGTGATGAGGTGAGCTTTTGGGATCACTTTTTGTCCGTCGTCCTTCGTGCGTGCGTCCGTGCGTGCGTGCGTCCGTGCGTAAACAATTTCTTTAAACAACATCTCCTCCTAAACCACTGATAGGATTTTGACCAAACTTCACAGGAATGATCCTTAGGTGGTCCCCTTTCAAAGTTGTTCAAATGGTTCCGGTCCGTTGCACATCTAGGTCACAGGAGCCAAAAATAGATTTTTTTCACCAAAAACTTAAAAAATCTTCTTCTCTGAAACCACAAGGCCCAGGTTTTTGATATTTGGTATGAAGCTTCATCTAGTGGACCCCTACCAAGATTGTTCAAATTATAGTGCTGGGGCCAAAAATGCCCCCGCCCTGGGGCCCTTTGGTTTTACATAGGCTTATATAGGGAAAATCTTTAAAAAATCTTCTCCTCTGAAACCACAAGGCCCAGGTCTTTGATATTTGGAATGAAGCTTCATCTAGTGGACCCCTACCAAGATTGTTCAAATTATAGTGCTGGGGCCAAAAATGCCCCCGCCCCTGGGGCCCTTTGGTTTTACATAGGCTTATATAGGGAAAATCTTTAAAAATCTTCTTCTCTGAAACCACAAGGCCCAGGACTTTGATATTTGGTATGAAGCTTCATCTAGTGGACCCCTATCAAGATTGTTCAAATTTTAATGCTGGGACAAAAAATGCCCCCACCACGGGGCCCTTTGGTTTCACATTGGCTTATATAGGGAATATCTTTAAAAATCTTCTCCTCTGAAACCACAAGGCCCAGGTCTTTGATATTTGGTATGAAACTTCATCTAGTGGACGCCTACCAAGATTGTTCAAATTAAAGTGCTGGGGCCAAAAATGCCCCCGCCCCGGGGCCCTTTGGTTTTACATAGGCTTATATAGGGAAAATCTTTAAAAATCTTCTTCTCTGAAACCACAAAGCCCAGGACTTTGATATTTGGTATGAAGCTTCATCTAGTGGACCCCTACCAACATTGTTCAAATTATAGTGCTGGGACAAAAAATGCCCCTGCCCCGGGGCCCTTTGGTTTTACATAGGCTTATATAGGGAAAATCTTTAAAAATCTTCTTCTGAAACCACAAGGCCCAGGTCTTTGATATTTGATATGAAGCTTCATCTAGTGGACCCCTACCAAGAGTGTTCAAATTATAGTGCTGGGGCCATAAATGCCCCCGCCCCGGGGCCCTTTGGTTTTACATAGGCTTATATAGGGAAAATCTTTAAAAATTTTCTTCTCTGGAACCACTAGGCCCAGGACTTTGATATTTGATATGAAGCTTCATCTAGTGGACGCCTACCAAGATTGTTCAAATTTTAGTGCTGGGACAAAAAATGCCCCCGCCACGGGGCCCTTTGGTTTTACATTAGCTTATATAGGGAAAATCTTTAAAAATCTTCTTCTCTGAAACCACAAGGCCCAGGTCTTTGATATTTGGTATGAAGCTTCATCTAGTGGACCCCTACCAAGATTGTTCAAATTATAGTGCTGGGGCCAAAAATGCCCCCACTTCGTGGCCCTTTGGTTTTACATGGGCTTATATTAGGAAAATCTTTAAAAATCTTCTTCTCTGAAACCGCAAGGCCCAGGTCTTTGCTATTTGGTATGAAGCTTCATCTAGTGGACCCCTACCAAGATCATTCAAATTATAGTGATTGGGCCAAAAATGCCCCCGCCCCGGGGCCCTTTGGTTTTACATTGGCACATATAGGGAAAATCTTTAAAAATCTTCTTCTCTGAAACCGCAAGGCCCAGGTCTTTGCTATTTGGTATGAAGCTTCATCTAGTGGACCTACCGAGATTTTTCAAATTATTGTGCTGGGGCCAAAAATGCCCCGGCCCTGGGGCCCTTTGGTTTTACATAGGCTTATATAAGGAAAATCTTTAAAAATCTTCTTCTGAAACCGCAAGCCCAAGGTCTTTGATATTTGGTGTGACGCTTCATCTTGTGGGCCTCTACCAAGATTGTTAAAATTATAGCCCTGGGGCCAAAAATGCCCCCGCTCCGGGGCCCTATGGTTTTACATAGACTTATTTTGGGAAAATCTTTAAAAATCTTGTTCTGTGAAACCACTAGGCCTTGGTCTTTGATATCAAGATTGTTCAAATTATTGCCCTGGGGCCAAAAATGCCCCCGCTCTGAGACCCTTTGGTTTAACAAGACTTATATATGGACATCTTTATAAATCTTCTTCTCTGAAACTGCAATGCCCCTGTCTTTGATGTTTGGTATGAAGCTTCACCTTTTTAGACCTCCCTCAACATTATGCACATTATAACCCTGGGGTCAATAATGGCCCTCCCCGGGGCCCACTTGTTACTCTATGGATCAGGTGAGCGATCCAGGGCCATCATGGCCCTCTTGTGTTTTATATTAGGATCACTTTTTGTCTGTCATCCGTGCGTAAACAATTTCTTCAAATGACATCTCCTCCTAAACCACTGATCGGATTTTGACCAAACTTCACAGGAACGATCCTTAGGTGGTCCACTTTCACAGTTGTTCAAATGGTTCTGGTCAGTTGCACATATAGGTCACAGGAGCCAAAAATTGATTTTTTCACCGAAAACTTGAAAAATCTTCTTCTCTGAAACCACAAGACCCAGGTCTTTGATATTTGGTATGAATCTTCATCAAGTGGACCCTTACCAAGATTGGTCAAATTATAGTGCTGGGGCCAAAAATCCCTCGCCCCGGGGCCCTTTGGTTTTACATAGGCTTATATAGGGAAAATCTTTAAAAATCTTCTTCTCTGAAACCGCAAGGCCCAGGTCTTTGCTATTTGGTATGAAGCTTCATCTAGTGGACCCCTACCAAGATTGTTCAAATTGTAGTGCTGGGACCAAAAATGCCCCTGCCCGTGGCCCTTTGGTTTTACATGGGCGTATATAGAAAAATCTTCAAAAATCTTCTTCTCTGAAACCACAAGGCACAGGTATTTGGGTTTTGGTATGAAGCTTCATCTAGTGGACCCCTACCAAGATTGTTCAAATTATAGTGCTGGGGTCAAAAATGCCCCCACCCGGGCCCTTTGGTTTTACATTGGCTTATATAGGGAAAATCTGTAAAAATCTTCTTCTCTGAAACCGCAAGGCCCAGGTCTTTGATATTTGATATGAAGCTTCATCTAGTGGACCCCTACCAAGATTGTTCAAATTATAGTGCTGGGGTGAAAAATGCCCCTGCCCAGGGCCCTTTGGTTTTACATTGGCTTATATAGGGAAAATCTTTAAAAATCTCCTTCTCTGAAACCACAAAGCCTAGGTCTTTGATATTTGGTATGAAGCTCCAGCTAGTGGAGCTATACCAAGATTGTTCAAATTATAGCCCTGAGGCCAAAAATGGCCCCACCCCGGGGCCCTTTGGTTTTACATAGTCTCATATAGGGAAAATCTTTAAAAATTTTCTTCTGTGAAACCACAAGACCTAGGTCTTTGATATTTGGTGTGAAATTTCATCTTGTGGACCTCTTATCAAGATTGTTCAAATTATAGCCCTGGGGCCAAAAATGCCCCCGCCCTGAGACCCTTTGGTTTTACATAGACTTATATCGGCAAATCTTTAAAAATCTTCTCTGAAACTGCAAGGCCCATGCCCTTGATATTTGATATGGAGCTTCACCTAGTGGACAATTATAGCCTTTGTTGATATTTGGTATGAAGCTTCACCTTTATTGACCTCCCTCAACATTATGCACAATATAGGCCTGGGGTCAATAATGGCCCTCCCCGGGGCCCACTTGTTACTCTATGGATCTGGTGAGCGATCCAGGGCCATCATGGCCCTCTTGTTTTCATTTGAGGTTAAACGTCCCTGTCAACACTGTAAAGGTCATTTTGGAGACGTTGCTTCCAATTTTGTCGGACTTTTACCCAACATTGAGATGAAATGACATCTCAAGCCCTGTCCCCCAGTGAAACCAATAGGGTTTATAAGCATGGACGGACCAACTTGCACCACTAGCCTGGGAAGGCTTAGAACCATGCTATGATGACCACTTAGGTCATTGCTAAAAAATTTTCCTGAAGTCCTTCTAGTTTCAAAGAAGTTTACCTCCTGCCACTGTCTTCATTATATGAATTTTGAGATTTTAAGCATCTTGCACAGGTGTTAGTGCTGGATAGAAAAGTCTGTCTCAAGGGTTACAGTAAGGCATCATGAGACTTGCCATGTGATGCCAGACTGATCCCTCGGCACCGATTTTTCCATGTAGCCCTCACACCCACTTAAGGTTCTTTTTCTTGCATAGCCGGCCTAGGTAGCTCAGTCGGATGCGCATCTAACTGATGATCAGGAGGATGCAGATTTGATACCTGCCGGGGTCGGCAACATTCTTTCGTGGAGATTGATCATGAAATCTTTTCTATGGTCATTCTCTCCCTTCAAGAAAGGCAGTTGTCAGTTTCCAACGAAAGAATGTGCACTGTACTGGTTAACCGCTTACGTATAAGCATGCCTAGGAAAAGTGTGGATAGGTAAACTGACTGGCTCAAAAATGACCCAAATAGTGTTCACTGGCAATTAAACTCCAATAGAAACAAACAATTAAACAAACTTAATTTTTCTTGCATCCCTATTATTTCTGGATGTGGATTTTCATTAATACAGCCACTTTGATTGCGGACATACACTATGTTGTAATTTCATTACTTTAATATTAAGTGATTTCTTGTAACATGCAGTTATGTTAACCTTAATGACGGCACACATGATATTGTATTCAGCCAGTGTATAGGGATCATTGTACAGGGGGTGGGTGGGTTGTAGGTGGGTGGACAAGAATTTGTATTCCAGAGTAAAATGAAGGACTCCTTTATGTGGTGTTCAAGTAATGAAATTTCAAATATTCCTTGTTTTACAGATGTTATTACATACTGTGAGAGTGGTGAAGACAGGTTTCTATGTGCTAATGAAGTTCAGTGTGTACCTGGATCATACCTGTGTGACTCAGTTCAACACTGTGTAGATGGCTCTGATGAACTTGGTTGTGGTAAGAATAAAATAACTGGGGTCAAGGGCCCAGTTGTTCAAAATATCCTTAGCTTAAAAAGCTCATTTGTACTCAGAATGTTAACCCTTGTCCTGCTGAGCCCGGATATGCCTTATCTTTGAAACAATGTAGATCCAGATCAGATGGCCATCTGATCAGGATCTTCATTGTTTGCCATCCAGTTTATGAATTTTATGCAATAATTTGCATCAAGTAATCTGATTGGCTAATAATCAGTAGTGGGTGTGACATAATTAAATATTCAGCAGGACAAGGGTTAACTTTTCTAGAAGGTACAATGCCTACCATAAAAATCCTAAAAATTCGGACACCTTAAAGACTTGGCGTAATTCCTAAACCTTCGAAAATTTGTTTTCTTCTTGTGTTTGCCAATGGAAAGTAGCCGGCCTCTGACAGAAGCGCGTCTGACTGCTGACTGGTGATCAGGAGGACGAGAGTTCGATTCCTGCTAGTGTCGGCAACATTCTTTCGTCGAGATTGATAATGAAATCTTTTCTACGGTCATTCTCTCCCTTCCGCTGATTCAAGAAGGGCAGTTGTCAGTTTCTGGCGAAAGAATATGCACTGTTCTGGTTATCCGCCTACGTATAAGCCTGCCCAGGAAAAGTGTGGATAGGTGAACTGACTGGCTCAAAAATGACCTACAATAGTGTTGACTGGGCTGTTAAACTCCAATACAAAGCCAATGGAAAGCCATAGGAAGACTTCCAAAATCTCAGACATACCCTTCTCGGCCTTTACTCCTTTTCTTCGTTCAGGTTGATAGGCAAAGTGGGCGAAGCTTGCTTACCAAGTAATGCTTACTATCCTGGGATGCCTGATGACACTCTTCTGGAGTCCATGTCTGTTGGTCTGAACATTGATATTTGCCATTTGTCTATGGATTAATGATTTTGGATTAACACTTTGCTACTACTACCTAAACTACTTTTCACAGTCCAACAAGGAATTCAAAAGGTGCAGATGGAATGACAAAACAGTGTAGACCCTGATCAGACTGCTCCTTCAGTGTTTGCTTAGGCCCATTTATACTTGGAATGATTACAGTAATACTGGCATTTATGCTGGAAAAATGTATGAAGCTTATGCAAAAGCTACCTACATTTTTTCAGCAAGAATATAAGCATATTTGACATAATAAATGCAATGTTTTAATGATATGTTAACTAATGATATAACGGTTATTAACAAACGGGCCTCCGTGGCCTAGTGGTTAAGAGCGCTGACTTTTGATCATTAGGTCTCTCACCACTGTGGTTCGAGCCTTGCTCGGGTCACGTGAGATGCCAAGTTCTGCAATGAAAGGTCAGGTGGTTTTTCTTCGGGTACTCCGGTTTTCGTCCACCTCTGATCAACGATCGGCTCGATATGAGTGAAATAATCTTGAAAGGGCTGTAAAACCAAAACCATAAAAAAATGGTAATTAACAACTTTACAGTCTCATTGGCTTAATGCAAAAGCTGCTCACATTTCTTCAGCAAAACTACCAAAATTTTAGATATTATTGTTGCTAGAACAGTTTATGACCTAAAACGAACTGGTTAAGCTAATGATGCTTTGACCAACTGGCCCTGGCTCAACCATGACCTAAATGGTATTGACTGGGCCATTAAAGTCCAAACCAAAGATACTCAACTGACAGATCTTGAATGGGTGGATGGATCAAAGACAGCATAGCAACAGACAAGGTTGGTATGAATGATAGTTTTTGTCAATTCTCCATAAAAACTTACGTTGTGGGTATTCATTAGAACCGCCTCAACGAGGTGGCTCTAATGAATACCCACAACATGGGTATATATGGAGAAATAAGGAAAACTACCAATTGTCAGAAAATATGCACCTTATCTGTTGCTATGATTGGCAGTCATGCAGTCTTATATGATTGAAAACAAACTGGTTTGGTTTTGATGGCATTGACCTTAATTTTTAAAGCTGGTGATAAACAGTGTCAAAGGTCAACCAGCTGTGGACTCAGTGCAATCACAGTTTCATGAACCAGTTGACAGATTCTTAACTAACTTTGGCTTGAAAAGATTGTGCATATAATTATGAAGTAACATCTTCAAAATGACCTATACAGTGTTGACAGGGATGTTAAACCTCAGATCAAACAAACAAACATAATTAGATGCGGCACTGGGGCAGGATAGTTGTGTTAAGTTGAAACTGACTTATTTCAAGGACAATTTCAGTGTCATAAGTTGAGGTTCATATAAGACTGTCAACATTGTGTACCTTATAGGTATCTTTCAATTCAGCAAGCCCCGTCCGAAAACTTTTGGGTTTCTGATGAGGTAAGACACAAACATGCCTACCCAGCTTTACAGACTGGCAATAATTTTGAAATTTTAGATCTAGAAACCAGAGGTACTGTAACACACAAGCAATGAACAATGACGCTGATCAGACTGCCCAGATTTGCAGGCTGATCTGCTTCATTGTTGGTCGCTAATGCTACAGAACAATTTTTCTCAGGACCTGGCTCACAAACAAGCACAGTATCTAACCCTAACATTGTTTGTTCTTTCTTAGATACTGCCTGCCTGAACCACAACTGTAGCCACATATGTAGACCTACACCAACTGGTCCTGTATGCATATGTCCTTCAGGATACAGCTTCTTAAATGATACAGTATGTGTAGGTAAGTCCCCCAGGGTATTGTTAAGTCCCCCAGGAGTTATATGTAGGTAAGTCACCCAGGATTTAGCTTCTTGATTGTTTTGGATTTAACGACACGTCAATCCTTGTTGGTCATTTTGTGTTGTCTCCCAGAGAAAGGGAGGAAAAAAAAGATTGAAGAGATAGTAGAGGAGGCAAAAGTGAGTGACAGAGAAAAACAATGAATGGAAGTGTAGAAACAGAAGAAATAACACTTCCCTCTACCCTTACATGCTGCAAGGACAGCAGACCTCATCCAACTGTTAGCCAATACCATTTCGAGGCCACAGTGAAGCAAGATACACGTCTTTTTTGCCTCGCCCAACCACCCGTATTTAGCTTCTTGAGTGATTCAGGATGTGTAGGAAAGTCACCGAGGCCATAGCATCATGATGCTGTGTAAAGATGGTCATTTGTAAATCATAGACTGCATGGACTCTTTATGCTGTGAGATTAAAAAATAGTGAGAGCCAGAATGTGGCATCTGATCAGGGTCTGCTTTGTTTCTTAAGGGGAATGGGTACACCTTCAGGGGAGGCAATTCCTGCACAACTATCTTTGTCTCCCATCTCAATAGGGGTCAACTCTTAAAGAAAAGAATTTGCTCCTGAGGAGCAAATTCTTTCCTTTAAGAGTAGACCCTTTTTTCGGTGGACTGAGCCTGTAGAAAAGTGAACAGGAAGTCCTGAAAGCTGTCTCCCTTTGGAAATAAAAGGCAGAAAAATCTGCTAGGTGCTCCCATTCCCCTTAAAATATATGACCGTAAGGGTTAAACAAGACCCTGTTCAGGAACATTTTCCAGTACTTTACTCATAGACGATCAACCCGACAGTGTTATCAGAGCTTTGATTTTTATGATGTCAAGTTTGATAGCAAGGACATTCGTTGCCTGGGCTTGCCAATGTGATATGCTATATATTGTAGACAAAGATGAGTGTTCTGGAGAAGGAGCAACATTTTGTGAGCAGTTGTGTATCAATACGGGTGGTAGTTTTCACTGTGGTTGCAACGATGGTTACCTGCTTTGGACAGATCGGAGATCCTGTGTGAAAACAGGGAATCAGACAGGTATATGTACTTAAATATTAGTCAGTTACAATAAGAGAATACATGTATATATTTTCAGGTATTTGTGCTTAACCCTTGTCCTGCTGAACACGGCAATCAAGGTCTTTGTTAACAGTGTAGGTCCTGATCAGATGGCTTCTTAAGAAGCCATCTGATCAGGATCTTCACAGTTGGCCATTCACTTTGTAAATTGCATGAATATATTATTGTTTTGTTTTGTTTGTATTGGAGTTTAATGGCCCAGTCAACACTATTTAGGTAATTTTTGAGCCGGTCAGTTTACCTATCCACACTGTTCCTGGGAAGGCTTATCCTTAAGCGGTTAACCAGTACAGACATGAATATATATCACATTGTTTGATTGGTTGACAGTCAGAATGGGTTTGGGCAAAATTAATTTATTCAGCAGAACAAGGGTTAATGAATACACAAAATCAACCTGTCTACCCAGGCAGTCTGAGTTCAGTCTTCTCTGTCTTTTTGAAGGAACATTGGGTCAATCGGTCCATATGCTTTGCACAGTGCTGACTAATTAGACTGCAAATGCAAAGGCTGATCTGTGTGATAGCAACAGATAAGGTTTGTATTTTGTGATAATTGAAGGATAGTTTTTGTCAAGTCTCCATAAAAACCTATGCGAGTCAGTTTTAATGAATAATCATAACATAGGTTTATATGGAGAAATAAGGAAAACTATCCTAATACCCTCCTTATCTTTTGCTATGTGCAAATGTCTGGGGACTTAATGTTCACTTGTCACAGGACACATATATACAATGTATTTCCAGTCTCAAAATTATTGAACAGCCTGTAATGTCCATTACCTTGAATGCATTTCATTCATGCATGCCAGCATCTCAAAAAGTGGAGTGAAATTCTGTAGAACGTGTCGACCATTTGAATATGTTACCGGCCACTTTTGTAATTACAAGAGGGGATAACTTATGGACTTCATGTAAAATTCGTCCCATGAAAAGGTGTATACTCTTTTGCTTGAGGAGCAAAATAATTCCATTAACTGATTTTGTACCAAATGGAATCTTCCTCTTTATATATAGCAGGAGTCCAATTCAAAATTTAGGGGGGACAGGTTGTGTTTTCTTCAAAATTTATTTGGAAATAGGCTGAACTTTTTGCAAACAGTGTAGACCCTAATCAGATGCTGCGTTCTGCGACGTCTGATCTTGGCCTGCACTGTTTGCCAATTACTCCTTTTTTAGTTTCCGGTACAAAATGGGTTAATAGTAGATATCTATTGACATGATTGATGAATGCTGCCTTCCCTAAAGGTGTACCTATTTACCATTAAAAGAGTGAGTGTTTGAGTTTTATATCCCACCAACAGTTAGGGTCATACGGAGACGGGACCTCGGTTTAAATACTAATCCGAAAGTCGGGGGAAGCCCGGGATCGATCCTGCGACCCCTGGTTTACAAGGTGAGTAGCCTAACCACTGCACCACGAAGGCTTCTTAACCCTTAAAAGAAAATATGTAACTAATAAGTGTTTTTAGCCCACATGTCAAGTGACAAGGTGGGCTTTTGTGATCACATTTTGTCCGTCGTGCGTGCGTGCTTCCGTCCGTAAACAATTTAAAATAAGTATATCTCTAATACCCCATGGCCAATCATCAGATAGGGGAAAAGGCTCCATAAGGTTTTTGGGTGATCAGATTTGATTTCTGGTTGCTATGGAAACAAAAAGGTTCCATAGACTCATAATGGGGAAAACGACGTCTCGACTTTTTCTCGGCCATTTCTGATCTGATCTTCATCAAACTTTCAGATAACTAGGAGGGGCTTACAGTCTGAGTGGAGTTCGAATTTGGGCTGCACGGGACAAACAGCTTTGGTGTTACCTGCCCTTGAGCATAGATATAAGTGAAAACTGGTGTCTTCAGCTTTTCTCAGCTGTTTATGATCTGATCTTTTTAGCTCACCTGTCACGTAGTGACAAGGTGAGCTTTTGTGATCATATTTTGTCCGTCGTCCGTCGTGCGTGCGTCCGTGCGTCCGTGCGTCCGTAAACAATTTGTTGTCCGCACGATAGCATCTTCATTTATGATTTGATTTTAACCAGACTTGCACACAACTTGAACCCCCATGCGATCTAGGTTCCTTTCTTGAACCAGCCATATCCCATCATGTGTTACTGAGTTATGGCCCCTGAAAGGGCAAAAATTGCCAATTTTGGTCTTGTCCGCAGGATAGCATCTTCATTTATGATTTGATTTTAACCAGACTTGCACACAACTTGTACCACCATGTGATCTGGGTTCCTTTCTTGAACCAGCCATATCCCATCATGTGCTACAGAGTTATGGCCCCTGAAAGGGCAAAAATTGCCTATTTTGGTCTTGTCCGCACGATAGCATCTTCATTTATGATTTGATTTTAACCAGACTTGCACACAACTTGTACCCCCATGAGATCTAGGTTCCTTTCTTGAACCAGCCATATCCCATCATGTGTTACTGAGTTACGGCCCCTGAAAGGGCAAAAATTGCCTATTTTGGTCTTGTCCGCACAATAGCATCTTCATTTATGATTTGATTTTAACCAGACTTGCACACAACTTGTACCCCCATGGGATCTAGGTTCCTTTCTTGAATCAGCCATATCCCATCATGTGCTACGGAGTTACGGCCCCTGAAAGGGCAAAAATTGCCTATTTTGGTCTTGTCCGCACAATAGCATCTTCATTAATGATTGGATTTTAATCAGACTTGCACACAACTTGTACCATCATGGGATCTGGGTTCCTTTCTTGAATCAGCCATATCCCATCATGTGCTTTGGAGTTACCGCCCCTGAAAGGGCAAAAATTGCCTATTTTGGTCTTGTCCGCACAAAAGCATCTTCATTTATGATTTGATTTTAACCAGACTTGCACACAACTTGTACCACCTTGGGATCTGGGTTCCTTTCTTGAACCAGCCATACCCCATTATGTGTTACGGAGTTACGGCCCCTGAAAGGGCAAAAATTGTCTATTTTGGTCTTGTCTGCATGATAGCTGTTTCATTTATGATTTGATTTTAACTTAACTTGCACACATTTTGTACCACCACAAAATATCTCGGTCAAGATCGAATATGGGTCATGTTGGGTGAAAAAGTAGGTCAGTAGGTCAAATCAGGAAAAAACCTTGTGAAGACACTAGAGGCCACAGTTTTGGTCCGATCATCATCAAACTAGCCCAGAATAATCGTCTTGACAATATCTCAGTCAAGTTCGAATATAGGTGTTGTCAGGTCAAAAAGTAGATCATTAGGTCAAATCATAGAAAAACCTTCTGAACACACTAGAGGCCACAATTTATGTCCAATCATCATCAAACTTGCTCAGAATGATCATCTTGATAATATCATAGTCACGTTCGAATATGAGTCATGTTGGTTCAAAAAGTACGTCAGTAGGTCAAATCATAGAAAAACCTTGTGAACGCACTAGAGGCCACAGTTTTGGTCCAATCATCATCAAACTTGCTCAGAATGATCATCTTGATAATATTTTGGTCACCTTCGAATATGGGTCATGGCAGGTCAAAAAGTAGGTCAGTAGGTCAAATAAGAGAAAAACCTTGTGAACACACGAGAGGCCACATTTTTGGTCCAATCATCATCAAACTTGCTCGGAATGATAGTCTTGACAATATCTTGGTCATGTTTGAATATGGGTCATTTCAGATCAAGAAGTAGGTCAGTAGGTCAAATCATAGAAAAACCTTGTGAACACACTAGAGGCCACAGATTAGGTCCGATCATCATCAAACATGCCCAGAATGATCATCTTGACAATATCTGAGTCATGTTCAAATGTTGGTCATGTCGGTCCAAAAAGTAGGTCAGTAGATAAAATCATAGAAAAACCCTCTGAACACACTAGCGGCCACAGTTTTGGTCTGATCATCATCAAACTTGCTAAAAATGATTATTTGACAATATCTCAGTTAATTTTGAATGTGGGTCATATCTTGCCAGTAAGTAGGTCAGTAGGTCAGATTGCTGAAAAACCTTGTGTACACACTAGAGACCACAGTTTTGGTCCGATCATCATCAAACTTGCTCAGAATGATCATCTTGACAATATCTGGGTCAAGTTTGAATATGGGTCATGTCGGGTCAAAAAGTAGGTCAGCAGGTCAAATCATAGAAAAAGTTTTGAACACTCTTAGAGGCCACAGTTTTAATCAAATCATCATAAAACTTCCTCAGAATGATCATCTGGACAATATCTTAGTTCAGTTCGAATATGGGTCATGTCAAATCAAAAAGTAGACCAGTAGGTTATTTTGTCATAACTTTTGAACTGTTTGAGATAGAGCCTTCATATTTGGCATGTAGGTTCCTTGTGACAAGGGCTTCCCACTCATATAAAGATTTGACCTGTGACTTTGACCTGTGACCTACTTTATCATAACTTTTGAACCATATGAGATAGAGCCTTCATATTTGGCATGTATGTTCCCTGTGACAAAGTTTTCCCAATCATTCAAGGCCCCGCGCCTGCCCGGGGGGTAGAAATATGGCGGCTGCCTTCGGGAGTGTGGCAGAGTGGTAAGACCCCACCGAAAACAGTCCCATTGCCGAGACCACCCGGTGCCTCGAAATAGGTGGCTGCCTTCAGCTTCTGTGGCAGTTGGGTAAAAGCCTCCAACATACAGAACAATCGTCCGTTCGACCGGTATTATTTTGTAATTCAATTTATTCAAATGCATCTTACCAAACTTTTTTATACAATTCACTACGCGAGATCTATCCTTTTAAACCTTTCCTATCTCATGTTACTACCACGCTGCATTTGTACGTGTATCATCATTGCTGGTGGGTCGCGCACCACAAAGAAGAAACCTCATCTGTATATGTTTGTACTGTGTATGTGTCACTTTTTCATGCTCCTTCACTCTGCACATCAAACAATGAAAGATGCATTTTTGTATACGTTATTAGATAAGTAACTTGTCATTTCATGTTACCCCAAAATTATTTTATGTTACACCAAAGTTAACAGAATCAGATACTTATCACTAAGTTCTTAAATGTACGTCATCATCTAACACAGCTTATTTCTTTATTAGCTTATAAAATCCTTTGTTCTTTCGGAAACTTATCACCTCAATAATTTCTTATCATAATCATGGATCTCATATTTAGCAAAAGATCTCCTATGTTCAGAGCCAAGCTTTTATTTAAGCAAACGTTTTCGGCCTCCCTTATCTGTAGGGAATAAAATATACAGGTCACTTTCCTTCTGTAGTGAATGGGGATGAAATTCCTTGTTGAAACAGGAGCCACTTGTTTGCCGTGAGTGGCGTCTCGTATGCTGGAAGAAGGGATCCTGATGATTGAGAAAAGCCCAGGGATCTCCAGCTTTTCAACACATCATTTTGGCCCATATTTCAGATAGACGAGGGGTTTGGGCTAGATCCGGCCTGAATCAATCGGCTCAGTCGTGCCAAGCTCTAGAATCGCACAACTTGTCCTTATCTTCCTTCTTTCTTTTTTACGTATCTTTATGGTACAAACCGGGTGTAATTTTGTCTTAATCCTCTATCTTTGAGTGTTATTTGATGGGCGGCGGCTGATGGATCAATCGGTGGGCTTGTACTGGGGAAATTCAGCAGAAGCTTCTGTGAGGGAGAGAATATGGGTGGGGATGGGTCCCAACTGTTCCTCATTTTTCTTTGAAATCTGGGTGCATAGTTGGGAATCATAAAACAGAAGTGGAGTGGAAGGACTCTGGTCCTGTCATCGAGTATAATAGCAATGTAGCCTTGGCGTTGGAAATAGGAGATCCATTTCCATTAAACGTCCCCTTGTAGGGCTCCAAGGAGGGTGGGGCGCATAGCTATCGAATCAAAAATTTCAACCATGGGATCCAACACTAGAAAAAGAGCTTTCTTAGACTTATCTGATGACGACCCGGAACCGACAACTTTCACTTTTAAAGCAAACAAAAATTTTGCTAGATTCTTTGTGATTACGAGCAACGAAGGAAAGGCTGTTACTTCTCTTTCACCGTTTGTCATAGAAAAACAAATTGAAGCGCTTATCGGAACTCCTAAAAATGTTAAAAAACTAAAAAATGGTACCCTTTTAATCGAAACGAATAGAAAATCACAAACAGAAAACCTCCTCAAAATCAACAAATTCTTTAACCTTAACGTCTCTGTCACGGAGCACAAAACATTAAATTCATGTAAAGGAATAATCCGTGACAGAATGCTGAAACAAGAAACAGAAGCCAGTATTGTGGAATATTTAAAAGATCAAGGAGTAAGAGCCTGTAAACGTTTCAAAATTAAAAAAGACGGCAATCTAATCGAAACAAATACACTTCTTCTGACTTTCAACACCACTTCGTTGCCGAAATCACTAAGGATATTTTACCGAATAATACCGGTTGAAATGTACGTACCAAATCCTCTGCGGTGTTTTAACTGTCAGAGGTTTGGTCACCATGAAAATGACTGTTCTGTCCCTGATGGATCGGTTTGTGAGAAATGTGGTGGAACCGATCACCACACTCAAAACTGCAAGAACCCTCCAAAGTGCGTGAACTGCGGAAAAGATCATGTATCAAAATCCAACGTCTGTGAAGTGTGGAAAACAGAAAAAGAAATTATGAAAATTAAAGTCACACAAAACTTAACATATTTGGAAGCCAAGAAAATTCAGCAAAACAAACCAGAAACCACATTCACCAAAGTTGTTCAATCACTTACCAGCAAACCTGAAACCAAAGCAACATCAACACAATTCAATGAAAAAGATTTTGAAATTAAACCCCATTCTAAAGTCATTACTTCTACTTTTAAACCCAAAACTACATCGTCGCAACCTACTTCTACACATCAATCAAGATCGGAAATAAAACCCTCAACTTCACAGACCAGTTCACAAGCACATACCAAAAATTCAAGCAGATCTCACTCCCGGCCCAAATCAGGGACAGCAGTTCAAAAAGAAAAAAACGGCAAAGAAAAACATAAAGGATCAAACCCAAATAGTAAAGGGGCGTCGGCTGATCCAGTCAAATTGGCAAATCAGTACGGCACCCTTGAGGACATGGAATTGGAGGTGGACTCCTCCATGTTGTCTCAAAGTAATAGAAAATATAAGGATTAAATTCCTTATTTTAATCTTCTCTCCATTTAATCATGAATAAGAAATCAATACTACAATGGAATTGTCGAGGACTGAAAGCCAATTTTAACGAACTTTTAATTTTATCTACACTTTTTTCTCCTAATGTCATTTGTCTCCAAGAAACTTTTTTGAAAACTACAGATAATATTAATTTCAAAGGTTACAGTATGTACAATCATATCACAACGGATAATCAGAAGGCATCAGGAGGTACATCAATCCTGGTAAAATCTGACGTTCCTCATAGGAAAATAGATGTAAACACTAATTTACAAGCTGTTGCTGTAAACGTCACTTTATCCAAATCCATAACGATTTGTTCTGTCTACCTTCCACCACACTATAATTTTTCTAAACAAGAATTAGAAAATTTAACAAATCAATTACCTAGTCCTTATATATTATTAGGAGATTTTAATAGTCACAGCAAAATATGGGGTTGCTCGGATACAAATGACAAAGGAGAAATCATAGAAAATTTTATTGCTGAAAATGATTTATGTTTATTTAACGATAAACAACCAACATATCTTCATTCTCCCACAAGAAATTATTTTGCTTTAGATCTTTCAATTTGCTCTCCAAATATTTATCTAGATTTTGATTGGTCTGTTGTGGACGATCTCCATGGGAGCGATCATTTTCCGATAGTAATTGAAGAAATTGCATCGACCCATGAGGATCGTTACCCCAGATGGAATTTGAGTAAAGCAAATTGGGAAAATTTTAATCAATTATGTAATGAAAAACTCGACCCTGAACTTTTTAAAACTGCAAGTGATATACAAGATTTTACTGATGAATTGATTGATATTGCTGAAAAATGTATTCCTAAATCCTCGACTTTTTCAAAAAGAAACAGACCTTGGTTTAATGACGAAGTTAAAACTTCAATCAACAAAAGAAAATCTGCATTACGAAAATTCAATAAACAACCAACAAAAGAAAATCTTATCCATGCCAAACACATGCGAGCTAAAGCTCGCAAAACAATAAAATCGGCCAAAAAAGCATCTTGGCAGCAATACGTCTCCAAACTGAATACCAGAACACCAACGAAGAAAATATGGGACATGATTAGAAAAATTAGTGGCAAAAACAAATCAAATAAACATGTCAAGACATTTCCAATGCCTTGGGGGAAAATTTTCAGAAAAACTCCTCTAGCTTAAATTATTCAGAAAATTTCCAAAATATTAAACAAGAACAAGAGAAAAAGAATTTAAATTTTTCCTCATTAAATCATGAAAAATATAATTTACCTTTCACTACTAAAGAATTATTAGATGCTCTTCATAAATCTCATGATACTGCTGTTGGTCCTGACGACATACACTATCAAATTTTAAAACATTTACCCAACAAGGCATTGGAAACATTATTAAATATTCTGAATGATATTTGGATCGCTGGAAAATTCCCTGAAAACTGGAGAAAAGCTACCATTATTCCTATTCCGAAACCAAATAAAGATCATACTGAAGCCACTAATTACAGACCTATTGCTTTGACAAGTTGCTTATGTAAAACAATGGAGAGAATGATTAATGATAGGCTGGTTTGGTTCTTAGAATCAAACCAGCTTATCACTAAATTTCAAGCTGGTTTTAGAAAAAACAGCTCTACTAATGATCATTTGATTCGCTTAGAATCATTTATACGTGATGCCTTTATCAAAAAAGAACATGTCGTAGCTGTATTCTTTGACCTTGAAAAGGCCTATGACACGACTTGGAAATATGGCATCATGAAAGATTTACACAACTTGGGCCTTAAAGGCCGATTGCCACTTTTTGTTCAAAATTTCTTGTCCGACCGAACATTTAATGTTCGCATAGGAAATACATTATCGGACACATTTGATCAAGAACAAGGTGTACCACAAGGTAGTATTTTATCACCAACCTTGTTCAGCATAAAAATTAATAATATAGTTAAATGTGTAAAAGACCCAGATTGTTCGCTTTTTGTTGACGATTTTGGAATTTTTTATCGTTCCAAAAATATGGAAACCATTGAATTTAAACTGCAAAGATGTTTAAATAATATAGAAACTTGGGCAACAGAAAATGGTTTTAAATTTTCTAAAACAAAAACTCAGTGTGTTCATTTCTGCCAAATTCGAAAGTTGCATTTAGATCCTGTTCTTACTATATACGGCAGTCCAATTCCAGTCGTCACTGAAGCGAAATTTTTGGGTCTTTTATTTGATAGCAAATTGTCTTTTATTCCTCATATCAAAGCTTTGAAAGCTAAATGTTTAAAAGCTCTTGATATTCTTAAAGTCCTGTCCAGTTCCGACTGGGGAGGAGATCGCACTGTTCTTTTAAATCTTTATAGATCTTTAATTCGTTCCAAATTGGACTATGGCTCCATAGTCTATGGATCTGCTAGGAAATCTTATTTAAAATCTTTGGATACTATACATCATCAAGGTTTACGTCTAGCACTAGGTGCATTTCGCACTTCACCTATTGAAAGTCTTTATGCTGAATCAAATGAACCATCACTTTATGTAAGAAGAGAGAAATTGTCTCTTCAATATGCTACCAAATTAGCTGCTAATCCACGAAATTCAGCATATGACTCGGTTTTTAATCCAAATTATGAAAGATTCTACAATAACAAACCATCTGCTATAAAACCTCTTGGCCTGAGAATAAAACCATTACTCGAAGAGGCCAATATAAATATTCAAAATATACAATCGTTTTCATTTCCATCGAAAGAACCATGGGTGTTGAAACCACCAAGGATAATTTTAGATTTGGAAAAAAATAAAAAATCTGAAGTAGAATCTCATATATTTAAGAACGAATTTTTAGAAATCAAATCCAATTTTAAACATCACATTCCCATTTACACTGATGGTTCGAAACAGGATGAGAAAGTTGCTTGTTCTGTCATTAGTCCGAATTTCACTGATAGCATTAGATTACCCGATAATAGCTCAATTTTTACTGCTGAAGCGAAAGCAATTGATATTGCACTGTATCATATTAGAGATCAGTACGAAAAACAATTTATCATTTTTTCAGATTCTCTTTCAGTTCTAAAGGCTCTTAAAGATCAACAGCACAGAAATCCCTTAATTCAACAAATTTTAAGAAAATTCCACTATCTTTCTCTCTCCAAGGAGATTATTTTCTGCTGGATTCCCAGTCACATCAATATTCGTGGAAATGAGTTGGCGGATGTAGAAGCTGAATCTGCTTTATCTTTGAATGTTACAAATATTAAAATTCCTTTTTCAGATTTTAAATCTAACATTAATAAATATATCAAAAACAAATGTCAATCTATTTGGGAAAAAGAAACCGATAATAAATTATTCAAAATAGAACCTAATTTTCACAGTAAATGCTCTTTCTCAAATTACAGTAGGAAAGACCAGACTAAAATTACCAGATGCCGTATTGGACACACAAGACTCACTCATTCTTACATATTACAAAACGAACAAGCACCTTTCTGTGTATCCTGTAACGAACCGTTCACAGTTAATCACTTTCTCATTTCATGTGTAGAATTTTATCATATCCGCTCAAAATATTTTAATGTTACAACAATGAAAGATCTTTTTAATGACATACCATCTTATCAATTAATTAATTTTCTTAAAGAAATCGGACTTTTTAACAAACTGTAATCATTAATATTTTAACTTTTAAACTTAAATATCAATTTTATATCTAATACTTAATTATTTTTAGACGCTATATGCCCTATTAGGGTTGAGCGTCTTTAAACAAAATATCCATCCATCCATCCATCCAATCATTCAAATTTTTTTAGCCATGACCTTGACCTTTGACCTACTTTGTCATAACTTTTGGAGCATTTAAGGTACAGCCTTCATATTTGGCATAAAGGTTCCTTCATAGGAGTGAGTGTTTGAGTTGAAGTCTCACCGAAAGCTAAGGTCATACAGTGATGGGACCTCTGTTTAAAAACCAATCTGAAAGTCTCGAGAAGCTTGGGATCGATACTGCTACCCCTGGTTTACAAGGCAAGTAACATGACCACAGTACCATGAAGGCTTCTAAACTTCATTGGAATGTTGTGTAGATGACCCTCTAGGAAAATAGCATAACGATTTACAAATGGTCACAAGAGCTAAAAATAGAAAAAAACATTGTGAATTTGCTTCAAATGCGAACTCCTTCTAAACCTTTGGGCCAATTGGATTTTAAACTTCACAGGAATGTTGCCTAGGTGACTCCCTACCAAAATAGTTAAACCATATTCCACTCCAATGAACAAGATGGCTGCCAGAGCTAAAAATAAAAAAAAATCTTCAAATGACAATTCTTACTGTACTCTTGGGCCAATTTCATTCAAACTTTGAAGTAATGTTGCTTAGATGACCCTCTACCAAAAAGGCTAAAACAATCCCGCTCTGATGAAAAAAATGACCACCGGAGCTAAAAATAGAAAAATATTGTAAATCTGATTCAAAAGTAAACCCCTCCTAAACCCTAAGGCCAATTTGATTCAAACTTCACAGGAATGTTACCTAGGTTACTCCCTACCAAATAAGCTAAAATCACTGCTGATGGCCACCATAGCTAAAAATAGAATGTACTCGAGACAGTGACAGACAGGTGAGCGAACCAGGGCCCTGTGGGCCCTTTTGTTGTAACTTTTCATAAACGGGGACAAGCATAAAATCACGGACGAGTTTGAATTTGGTTTGAATCTGACCAGCGGTTTTCCAGTTACATCCCCTTGAGCGTGAAAAATTTTCCCATAGACTTATACGTCTCCACTTTTTCTCAGCCATTTCTGATCCGATCTTCATCAAACTTGCAGAAAACCAGGAGGGGCTTACAGTCTATGTCCAGTTCATATTTGGGATGCATAGGACAAACAGCTTTGCAGTCACCTGCCCTTGAGCATAAATATAAGTGAAAAATGGTGTCTCCAGCTTTTCTCAGCCGTTTATGATCTGATCTTTTTGTAACTTTTCATAAACGAGAACGAGCATAAAATCTCAGATAAGTTCGAATTTGACTTGAATCTGACGAGTGTTTTTTCAGTTACATCCCCTTGAGCGTGAAAAAATTTTCCCACAGACTTATTACGGGGAAAATGACTTCTCCACTTTTTCTCCGCCATTTCTGATCCGATCTTCATCAAACTTGCAGATAACCAGGAGGGGCTTACAGTCAAAGTTGATTTTAAATTTGGGCTGCACAGGACAAACAGTTTCTGAGTTACCTGCCCTTGAGCATAAATGAAAGTGAAAAATGGTGTCTCCAGCTTTTTCAGCCATTTTTGATTGGATCATTTTGTAACTTTTGGTAAAAAGGACAAGCATAAAATCTAGAGCGAGTTCGAAGTTGACTTGAATCTGACCAGTGGTTTTCCAGTTACATCTCCTTGAGTGTGAAAGATTTCCCATAGACTTACAATAGGAAAACGATGTCTCCAGCTTTTCTCGACCATTTCAAATCAGATCTTCATCAAACTTGCAGATAACCAGGAGGGGCATACAGTCTATTTTGAGTTTGAATTTGGTCAAATGACTTCTGAGTTACCTGCCCTTGAGCATAAATATTAGCGAAAAATGGTGTATTCAGCTTTCCGCAACCGTTTTTGACCTGATCTTTTTGTTACTTTTGGTAAACGAGAATAAGCATAAAATCTCTGATGAGTTCGATTTTAGCTTGAATCTGACTGCCGGATTTCCAGTTACATCCCCTTGAGGGTGAAAAATTTTCCTGTAGACTTACAATGGGAAAACGATGTCTCTAACTTTGCTTGGCTATTTCCAACCTGCCCTTCATCAAACTTCCAGATAACCAGAAGGAGCTTACAGTCTATGTTTAGTTCGAATTTGGGCCGCATGAGACAAAAGGCTTTCGAATTACCTGCCCTTGAGCATAAATATTAGTGAAAAATAGGGTCTCCACCTTTTCTCAGCCGTTTCTAATCTGATCTTTTTGAAACTTTCAGTAAACGAGAACAAGCATAAAACTTCAGATGAGTTTGAATTTGGCTTGAATCTGACATTCCGTTTTACAGTTACAGCCCTAAGAGCCCGAACAATTTTCCCATAGACTTACAATGGAAAAATGACGTTACCAACTTTTCTCCGCCATTTCTGATCTAATCTGATCTTCATCAAACTTGCAGATAACCAGGAGGGACATACAGCCTACATAGTTCGAATTTCGGCTGCATGAGACAAACAACTTTGGAGTTACCTGCCGTTGTTTATTAATTTGAGGTTTAACATCCCTGTCAGCATAGTGTAGGTCATTTTGGAGACATTGCTTCTAGTTTTGTGGGACTTTTGCCCGACATTGAGATGAAATTATATCTTAAGCCTTTTCCACCCAATGAAACCAATAGGGTCATTATGCATGGACGGTCCAACTGGCACCACTTTTCCTGGGCAGGCTTAGAACCTGTTTACCAGTACTCATGTGTGGTTGGTTCCAGCTCTGCATAGAAGCACCATGTAGCCCAGTCTATTTCTTCAAACCCCGATGGGCATTCTTAAAACATCATTAATGATTTTCTGGTACACAGGTGAGCGATATAGGGCCATTTGGCCCTTTTGTTCTTTTATCATAAAACGTTTTAAACCCAAGATGTTGGATTGGGTAAGTCATAGGTAATTTTATATTTGAGTAAGCAAAACCTTTTGGCATAGACATGCTGACATTGATCCAGAAGAACTGCATCTATAAGGTAATGAATGCAGATCATGGGGTTCTTAATGTTTCTCAGTGTGTTAAGTACAAATGCTAGAAGAATGAATATTTGTTTTATTTTGGGCTGGGGGCGGGGTGCAAAGGTTTTGTTTTAAGGCCCTTTCAAGATTATTTCACTTGTTTCCGGCTGATTGTTAATCAAAAGTGGGGTAGTGGGGGAAAATTGGAGTTCCTCAAGAAAATATACCCGACCTTCTGATGGAGAACTTGGCATCTCACATGTGAACCAGGCGAAGAGTGAACCACTGTGAGGGGCATAATGATTAAAACAGTCCATGCTCTTACCCACTGAGGTCCCACTAGGCCACTGAGTCAGTTGAATGAGTAGTTTAAGTTAGGTTGGAATAAATGTAAGTGGAATTCAAATATCAGTTTATTATATTTTTCTTATATTCACATGTAATGTCAAGTCTTATATCCCCTGAAAATTTATATGAAAGAAAAAAATAATGCAGTCTGCTCCTGAAATTTACATGGGCTGGATAACCTATCTTTGCATTTCTTGCAGAAAATCTGAAGGAAGAGACAGTAGAACTCATTGTAGCTGGTACCCAGGGAATCTTCAGTGTCATTGTACAGTGTCTGGATGCCAGCATGATACCCAGCCATGTTTTACCAATTCATGTGGCAGGGACTAGCCAATCTCTGCTGCCAAGAGATGTTGATGCTCTGGCATATGACCAAATCAGAAATAAGCTTATATTCCATGATGTCATGGAAACCACTATCAAGTCTTTGTCTCTTCAGAAAAGGTAATCAAACTTTTTACTGTTGAAATCTGTAATAGAGAATGGATTCACTTTCAGGGGACCTACTCTTTCATTTGTTTCCTTTTTAACCCTTTTTGTTTATGATGAAATCTTCCTCCTTAAATATCCATCCCCACCCATCGGGGCTTGAAGAAATAGATGGGCTGCATGATGCTTCCATGTAGAGCTGAATCTGACCGCACACGAGTACTGGTATATTACTTAGGGGATCTAAGCATGCGGTGCGAGCCGGACCGTCCATGCTTATAAACCCTATCAGTTTCATTGGGCGACAGGGCTTGAGATTTCATTTCATCTCAGTGTCGGGTAAAAGTCCCACAAAATTGCAAGCAACGTCTCCAAAATTACCTTTTGTGTTGACGGGGATGTTAAACCTCAAATCAATCATAAAAAACTTCCTTCAGATGTTTGTCACTATGGATGAAACATGGGTCCATCATTCCTCTAAGTGGCTTACCAGGACTCGTCACATGTCAGGTCAGTTTCAGCTCTGTGTGGAAGCATCATGCAGCCCATCTATTTCTTCAAGCCCCGATGGGTGGGGGCCGATCTGAAGGAAGTTGACAGGATCTTCCTCAAAAAGGTTAATATAGCATGCGATAATGTGCGCCTGATGTGCTTCTTTCTGATCAACTGTCAGAAGTCTTGGTACCCATCGGGCTGAAAGCTTTCTCATTGCAAGATCCTCTGTCAGAATGGAATGTACTCTTTCCTATGAAATGCCATAAATGGGCTGCATGATGCTTCCACGCAGAGCTGAAACCGACCACCCATGAGTATTGGTAAACCCCTTAGAGGATCTAAGCCTGTCCAAGTAAAGCTGTGCAAGTCGGACCGTCCATGGTTATAAATCCTATTGGTTTCATTGGGCGGCAGGACTTGAGATGTCATTTCATCTCAATGTTGGGTAAAAGTCCCACAAAATTGGAAGCAACGTCTCCAAAATGACCTTTATAGTGTTGACGCGGACGTTAAACCTCAAATCAAACAAAACAAACTATGAAATTCCAACTCTACTGGCTATATATATCTTTCTATGACACGTCTGTCAGTCATAATATCAGGGACTTCATTCCTGGGGTTACAACATTGACAGCCCTTCCAAGATGGGGGTCATCCCCAAGGCTCTGTCTGCTGTGCTTAAATTCTGCCACCCACCTTTTCACTGTAGCATATGAAGGGTGATCTTTCCCAAGTGTTGCTACCATATCATTATGGATATCCTCAGGTGTTAAACCTTTTTAATGCAAATATTGGATCACTGCTCTTTCACAGATTTTGTCCATTTTGCAAAGGCTGCTTGTCTTTTTTACTTTAGAGTGCTACCCTGTCAATATAAACTGACCAAATGAGACCAGTCCTTGGGTACATGGCCCAGTGATGGCCCTATATAGTCAGAGAATAGTAGGACTTAAAAAGAACACACCTGCATACCTCATTCAATACGAGGCTAACAACATATTAGTCAGCCCTCGTATCCAAGCCAATTTGTCATTTACCCTAATAAGTGAAAATGCTGATTTATTTCCAGTGCAACTGGTACATCTCAAACCACAGACCTGTACTCAGATGTTGTACAGCTGGAGGCTTTGGCTGTGGACCCAGTGGCACAGAATATATACTGGACCACCTACCTGGTATGTAATGTGCATAAAAGTTGGACATTTCAGATGCCACAACATCACTGCAACAATTGCATTTAGCAGTATTACACACCAAGAAAGACAGAATCAGATGTGGATGGGTTGGGGAGGGGTCAGACTGAGAAATCAAGACCAGAAAGTCGATGGATGAAATAGAAAACGAACTCCATCATAATACAATTAAACTTTTAAGTAGGTTGTGGTATCAATTCCAGCTTCTCAGACTTTCGGACAAGTCTTTTAACTAATTTCCTGCCTCTATATGACCTAAGTTGTTTGTGGATGTAAAACTTAAACACACACACACAAAGATTAAGTATCATTTTTCATGGAGGCTTGGAAGTGACAGCACTTACCGGTAATTACTGAAATTTCAGAGTCCAATGTCATTTTGAATGTAACAAGTGAGCCATCTCGGCCCATATGCAGACAGAATTTTCTTGCACTGCTGAAAAGAAAAAAAACCCATTCTTGAAGTGCTGCCTCTTAAAACACTAGGTCTCTCATTACTGTAATTTCAAGACTCGCCATGGTCACATAATTCTTGCATGCCAAGCTGTACAATGGAAGGTGTGGCGGTTTTTCTCTGGGTACTTCAGTTTTCACCCTCCTGATTAACAATTGGCTCAGTCTCGATGATCGCCCCCGTCCATAGGGGCTTGGAGAAATATATGGGCTGCACGATGCTTCCACGCAGAGCTGATACCGACCGCACATTAGTACTGGTAATCTGCTTAGGTCTAAGCCTGCCCAGGAAAACTGCTGCGAGTCGGTCCGCCCATGCATATAAACTCTATTGGTTTTATTGGGCGGCAGGTATTGAGATGTCATTTCATCTCAATGTCTGGTAAAAGTCCCACAAAATTGGAAGCAACGTCTCCAAAATCACCTAAATAGTGTTGACGGGGACGTTAAACCTCAAATCAAACAAACAAACAAATCAGTCTCGATGAAATAATCTTGAAAGAAGCAAAGACCTAGAAAAAAAAAGAACAATAGCACAATTAGACTTGGGTCAGACTGAGAAATTCTGACCTGAGGGTCAATGGATGAAGTTGAAAGCAATGTTTTAGCTAGTTTTCAACTTCATCTATTGACCCAAGGAGTCGGGACTTTCTTTTTGCATCCGGGTGTCAAGGCAAAATAGGCAGATGATTTTCTAATTCATCCTTGTTGACCCTATACACATTTATCAAAAGTTGCAGGGGGATAATGCCAAAGCAGAAGGGGAAAATCCCTGCTCCCGCCACTTAATGAGGATTTTATTTTCTCAGTCTATTTTGGAGATACCTTGGCATAAGAATTTTAATTAATATTTTCTTATGTTTCTGTTTTTAGCTCACCTGTCACGTAGTGACGAGGTGTGCTTTTGGGGTCACTTTTTGTCCGTTGTGCGTGCGTCTGTGCGTCCGTCCGTGCGTCCGTAAACAATTTCAAATAAGTATATCTCCAATACCCCATGGCCAATCTTGATCAAATTTCATGTGAAGCATCATCAGGTAGGGGGAAAGGCCGCATAAGGTTTTTGAGCTGATCAGATTGGAATTCTGGTTGCCATGGCAACATATAGCTCCCATAGACTTATAAAGCGAAAATTTTTAAAAATCTTCTTCTCTGAAACCACAGGGCCCAGAGCTAAGATATTTAGCATGTAGCAAGGACAAGTGGTCAACTACATAATTCCTGCCAATCATGCCCCTGGGTGCCAAATGGGCCACGCCCCTGGGGCCCCTTCGCTCCCATAGACTCATAATGGAAAAAAAGCTTCAAAAATCTTCTTCTCTGAAACCACAGGGCCCAGAGCTTAGATATGTAGCATGTAGCAATGGCAAGTGGTCAGCTACATAATTCCTGCCAATCATGCCCCTGGGTTCAAAAAGGGCCACGCCCCGGGGCCCCTTCGCTCCCATAGACTCATAATGGAAAAAAAGCTTCAAAAATCTTCTTCTCTGAAACCACAGGGCCCAGAGCTTATATATTTAGCATGTAGCAATTGCAGGTGGTCACCTACATAATTCCTGCCAATCATGTCCCTGAGTTTCAAATGGGCCACATCCCGGGGCCCCTTCGCTCCCATAGACTCATAATGGAAAAAAAGCTTAAAAATCTTCTTCTTTGAAACCACAGGGCCCAGAGCTTATATATTTAGCTTGTAGTAACGGCAAGTGGTCACCTACATAATTCCTGCCAATCATGCCCCTGGGGTCCAAACGGACCACACCCTGGGGCCCATTAGCTCCTATAGACTCATAATGGAAAAAAGCTTCAAAAATCTTCTTCTCTGAAACCACAGGGCCCAGAGCTTAGATATTTAGCATGTAGGAAGGGCAAGTGGTCAACTACATAATTCCTGCCAATCATGCCCCTGGGTTCCAAATGGGCCACACCCCGGGGCCCCTTAGCTCCCATAGACTCATAATGGAAAAAAAGCTTCAAAAATCTTCTTCTCTGAAACCACAGGGCCCAGAGCTTAGATATTTAGAATGTAGCAATGGCAAGTGGTAACCTATATAATTCCTGCCAATCATGCCCAAGGGCTCCAAATTGGCCACACCCTCGGGCTCCTTAGCTCCTATATACTCATAATGGAAAAGAAGGTTCAAAAATCTTCTTCTCTGAAACCACAGGGCCCAGAGCTTAGATATTTAGCATGTAGCAACGGCAAGTGGTCACCTACATAATTCCTGCCAATCATGCCCCTGGCTTCCAAATGGGCCACACCCCGGGGCCCCTTAGCTCCCATAGACTCATAATGGAAAAAAAAGCTTCAAAAATCTTCTTCTCTGAAACCACAGAGCCCAGAGCTTAGAAATTTAGCATGAAGCAATGGCAAGTGGTCACCTACATAGTTCCTGCCAATCATGCTCCTGGGGTCTAAACAGGCCAAGCCCTGGGCCCCTTAGCTCCTATAGACTCAAAATGGAAAAAAGCTTCAAAAATCTTCTTCTCTGAAACCACAGGGCCCAGAGCTTAGATATTTAGCATGTAGCAACGGCAAGTGGTCACCTACATAATTCGTGCCAATCATGCCCCTGGGTTCCCAATGGGCCACGCCCCGTGGCCCCTTCGCTCCCATAGACTCAAAATGGAAAAAAGCTTCAAAAATCTTCTCCTCTGAAACCGCAGGACCCAGAGCCTAGGTAATTAGCATGTAGCAACGGCAAGTGGTCACCACATTATTCCTGCCAATCATGCCCCTGGGGTCCAAATTGGCCACCCCTTGGGGTCCCTTAGCTCCCATTGACTCATAATGGAAAAAAGCTTTAAAAATCTTCTTCTCTGAAACCACAGGGATCAGAGCTTAGATATTTAGCATGTAGCAACAGCAAGTGATCACCTACATTATTCCTGCCAATCATGCCCCTGTGGTCCAAACGAGCCACGCCCCTGGGCCCCTTAGCTCCTATAGACTCATAATGGAAAAAAAGCTTCAAAAATCTTTTTCTCTGAAACCTCAGGGCCCAGAGCTTAGATAATTTGCATGTAGCAATGGCAAGTGGTCACCTACATAAATCCTGCCAATCATGCCCCTCGGGTCCAAATGGGCGACGCCCAGGGGCCCCTTAGCTCCCCTAGACTCATAATGGAAAAAGCTTCAAAAATCTTCTTCTCTGAAACCACAGGACCCAGAGCTTAGATATTTAGCATGTGGCAATGACAAGTAGTCACCTACATAAATCCTGCCAATCATGCCCCTGGGGTCCAAATGGGCCACACCATGGGACCCCCTTAGCTCCCATAGACTCATAATGGAGAAAAGCCTCAAAAATCTTCTCTGAAACCATAGGGCCCAGAGCTTAGATATTTAGCCTGTAGCAATGGCAAGTGATCACCTACATATTTCCTGCTAATCATGCCCCTTGGGTCCAAATGGGCCACTCCCCGGTGCCCCTTAGCTCCCATAGACTCATAATGGAAGAAAGCTTAAAAAATCTTCTTCTCAGAAACTGTGAAGCACAGAACTTAAATATTTAGTCCAAATTGGCCAAATCCTGTGGCCCCTTAACTCCAACAAACTTATAATGGAAAAAAGCTTCAAACATCTTCTTTAAAACCATGAAATACAGACCTTAGATATTTAGTATATAGCAACACAAAATGGTCGCCTACATTAATCCTGCCAACCATGCCCTTTGGGTCAAAATTGGCCAAGCCCCAGGGCTCATTAGCTTCTATAGACTTATACTGGAAAAAAAAGTTAAAAAACAATCTCCCTTTTCCAAAACCATAAGGCACAGATCTTGATTGATTTGAGGTTTTACATCCCTGTCAGCACTGTATAGGTCATTTTGGAGATGTATTTTCCAATTTTGTGAGACTTTTACCCGACATTGAGATGAAATTACATCTCAAGCCCTGCTGCCCAATGAAACCAATAGGGTTTATAAGCATGGACACCCCTTTGCCAGAGCTTAGATATTTAGTATATAGCAATGTCAAGTGGTCTCCTACACTAATGATTTTCTGGTGCACAGGTGAGCGATATAGGGCCATTGGGCCCTCTTGTTATGATTTTACCTACCATATCCAAACATTATTCAACGTTCTTTATGGAGGCTTGGAAGTAAAATCACTTAATAACCCATATCTTTGTAAACAGTGTAGATCCAGATCAGATGGCTTTGATCCGGCCAGAAGCCTTCTGATCAGGATCTACACTGTTCATAAATTGAACAAATACATCATATCAAGTAATTTGATTGGCTGATGGTCAGATATGGGTATGGCTAAGTAACAGTTGATCTTCGATAACTCTAATACCTTTGGGACCATGAAAATCTTTTGGAAATAGGGGCAGTTCGAATTACTGAAGTTTAATTGTAGTTTCTATTCATTAAGCTTAACCCATTGTATGCAGGAAACCCCTAAAGGAGTACCTTGGCAAACACTGCAGGCCCAGATCAGATGTCACATGACACGGCATCTGATCAGGGCCTGCACTATTTGCTCACAGAATTTTCCATCCAAAATAGAATAGAAAAGAAAACATATGCCTGACATCCCTTATATGACAAATGAACTTGTCTAACATATAGTAATGGTCCACTGTTATACAATGGGTTAATGAGGATCGCCATATCTTTACATCTTCTATAAGATAAAGGTGTGTCGTGTGTACTCATTAGAATCGCCTCGCGATTCTAATGATTACACACCACATTCCTTTTCAATATTAAATCAGGAAAACCTCCCAATAATATCCCAAAGATATGGATACCTGGAGGTATTGGCTGAATTCTCTGGGGACTCGAGAATAAGTTCGAATTAGCAATAGTAATCTAGCTATCCGCGTTCAAGTTTTCAAAGTTCCACCGTAGTTTATTCAGCAGTGTTTAATTGGACATTAAATTCAAATCAGTGGTTCGAGCCTCGCTCGGGTCACATGTGAGACGCCAAGTTCTGCAACGGAAGGTCAGGTGGTTTTTCTCCTGGTACTCCGGTTTTCGCCCACCTCTGATTAACGATCGGCTCGATATGAGTGAAATAATCTTGAATGGGCCGTAAAACCAAAAAAAAAAAAAAAATTTAAATCAGCCGACCTCGGTAGCTCAGTCGGATGCACATCTGACTGGTGATCAGGAGGATGCGGGTTTGATTCCTGCTCGGGTCGGCAACATTCTTTCGAGGAGATTGATCATGAAATCTTTTCTACAGTCATTCTCTCCCGCTGATTCAAGAAGGGCAGTTGTCAGTTTCTGGTAAAAGAATGTGCACTGTACTGGTTAACCATTTACGTATAAGCCTACCCAGGAAATGTGTGGATAGGTAAACAGACCAGCTCAAAAATGACCTAAAAGTAGTGTTGACTGGGTCGTTAAACTCCAATACAAATAAACAATAAATCCAAACCAAACAGAATTTTCTTGCACTGCTAAAATAGAACAAACACCATCTCATTAAAGCATTCTTAAAGAGGGCTGACTCTTAAACATTTGGTCTCTCATCGTTGTGAGTCCAAACTTCACTCTGTTCACATGTGAGGCATCCAGTTCTGCAATAGGTGTGGTGGCTCGAGTTTTCACCCAGACCTAATAAATGATCTGCTTAATATAAGTAAAATAATTTTGAAAGGCTACTGAAACCAGAGTTTAAAAAAAAAACATTCTTAACATTTCAGGGATTTTTATTTGTTGGAAGACTAGATGGCTCAATGGCTTTAAAACTGATAAAGAAAGGACTTGACAAACCAAGAGGAATAGCCCTTGATACAGAGGAAAGGTATTCATTGTCTTACAGGAAACCTACTGTAAAAAAAAAGGAGGGATAAATTCTGATGCCTTTAGGACTTGGTGTAATTCTCCTAGAATTTTAACAAATTTGTTTCATTATCCAGCAAGGAGTCCATTGGGGCTTGGAGAAATAGATTGGGCTGCATGATGCTTCCACATAGAGCTGAAACTGACAGCACATGAATACTGGTAAACACCTTAAGTCTAAGCATTCCCAGGCAAGTTTTGTTTATTTGTTTGATTTGATGTTTAACATCCCCGTCAACACTGTATAGGTCATTTTGGAGAAGTTGCTTCAAATTTTGTGGATTTTTTACAAGACATTGAGATGAATTGACATCTCAAGCCCTGCCTCCCAATGAAACCAATAGGGTTTATAAGCATGGACGGGCCAATTCGCACCACTTTGCTTGGGCAGGCTTAGATCCTCTAAGCGGTTTATCTGTACTTGTCCAATCTTAATGGTCTGCTATAGGTCAAATCATAGGAAGACCCCGTTAACACTCTTAAAGAACACAGTTTTGGTTCAGTCATCATCAGTCTTGTTCAGAATGATCATCTTGACAATATCTAGGTCAGGTTTGAATATGGGTCATGTCGGTTCAAAAAGTAGGTCAGACGGTCAAATCATAGAAAAACCTTGTTAACACTCTAGTGGCCACTGTTTTATTTCAATCATCATAAACCTTGCCCAGAATGATCTTCATGGCAATATCCAGGTCAAGTTCGAATATGGGTCAGGTTGGGTCAAAAAGTAGGTCAGAAGATCAAATCATAGAACAATCTTGTATACATTCTTGGCCACAGTTTTGGTCCAATCATCATTAAACTAACTTGACACTATATGTGTCAGATTCATGTCCGGTCAAAAAGTAGGTCAGTAGGTCAAATCATGGGAAAACCTTGAAAACACTCTTAGAAGCCACAGTTTTTGGTCCAACCATCATCAAACTTGCTCAGAATTATCATCTTGACAATATCTTTGTCAGGTGGGGTATTTTATGAATGGACTGGTACCTTTTTACATGAGAAGTCTGTTCAGGGTATGACAGGTCATGTCGGTTCAAAAAGTAGGTCAGACGGTCAAATCATAGAAAAACCTTGTTAACACTCTAGTGGCCACTGTTTTATTTCAATCATCATAAACCTTGCCCAGAATGATCTTCATGGCAATATCCAGGTCAAGTTCGAATATGGGTCAGGTTGGGTCAAAAAGTAGGTCAGAAGATCAAATCATAGAACAATCTTGTATACATTCTTGGCCACAGTTTTGGTCCAATCATCATTAAACTAACTTGACACTATATGTGTCAGATTCATGTCCGGTCAAAAAGTAGGTCAGTAGGTCAAATCATGGGAAAACCTTGAAAACACTCTTAGAAGCCACAGTTTTTGGTCCAACCATCATCAAACTTGCTCAGAATTATCATCTTGACAATATCTTTGTCAGGTGGGGTATTTTATGAATGGACTGGTACCTTTTTACATGAGAAGTCTGTTCAGGGTATGACAGGTCATCAAACTAACTTAGTACTAGGAACCACCCTTTGTCATCACAAGGCATTGTAAGAGTTTGACTTAGCACATTCATCTCCCTCTGATGCACTAAGACCTGACCCTCAATGTCCACAAGGTGACCAGATAGTGACATACAAGTCCGCTGCTTAGAGGATCTAAGCCTGCCCAGGCAGGCAAAGTGGTGCGAGTCGATCCGTCCATGCTTATAAACCCTATTGGTTTCATTGGGCAACAGGTCTCAAGACGTCATTTCATCTCAATATTGGGTAGAAGTCCCACAAAATTGGAAGCAATGTCTCCAAAATGACCTATAGTGTTGACAGGGACGTTAAACCTCAAATCAAACAAATAAAAACAAGACATACAAGTCAGCTCAGTATTGTCAAAGGGAACCACCAACACCACCCCCCCTTCCCCTAGGCATCATGAGTCATTGTTAGAGTGAGCTGTCCATCTCCGTTTTGTGAACTAGGACCTTACCCTCAATGTCCACAAGGTGCCAAGATAGTGACATAACAAGTCAGCTCTATATTGTCAAAGGGATCCACTCCCTCCCCCCACTGCCTTGTCACCATAAATCAATGTTAGTTAGACTGAGCCCATTCATCTCCGTCTGGTGCACTAGAACCTGACCCTCAGTGTCCACAAGGTGCCCAGGTAGTGACATACATGTCAGCTCTGTATTGTCAAAGGGATCCACCAAGGGGTGTCAGGTTGTGGTTTCTTCAAAATTTGGAAAATGGCTTAACTTTTCACAAACAGTGTAGGCAATGACCAGATGCCTCTTTCTGCGGCATCTGATCTGGGCCTGCACTGTTTGCCATTTACCCGTTCTGTGGTTTCTGATACAAAATGGGGAAAAATGTGCAAGCAGTGGATCAAGAGGAACTTTCAGACAGAAAGCCATATCCCTAGCCCCTCTGAATGACTGGGCATGCGCAGTTAAAATTTGTCATGACGGAATGCTCGAAGACACAAATTCTCTTGGCGGGGCTCATTTTATGTTCTGTAATATTTCATTTTCAGTTACTTATACTTGACAATTTGGGGACATAACTCTAGAATTATGCGATGCCATCTTGATGGAACCAAATGCCTCACCCTACTGTATCTCACTGGTCATCCAAACTACTTAGTCATTAAACCAGTCTACAGCCCACATGACAGTAGTATCAGAAGAATCTACTGGACAGATTCAAAAGAAGATCTAATTTGCAGTCTGACAGATGACACAGATGACCATTTAACACAGATCCAGTTAGATAACACAAGGTATTGTAGTAACAAGATTTAGGAGAAGGGGGATCTCTCTCTCTCTCTCTCTCGCTCGCTCTCTCTCTCTCTCTCTCTCTCTCTGTGGGAATGGATGCACCTTCAGGGGAGGCAACTCCTGCAAAAGTATGTTTTGTCTCCCATGTCAATAGGGGTCCTTTTTCAGCAAGACTGAGCCTGTAGAAAAGTGAACAGGAAGTCCCAAAAGTTGTCTCCCTTTGTAAAATGGCAGTGTTCCCAGTCCACTTAAGCTAAAGATGCCTTGAACACAGTTGACCATTTAACACAGGTATAGTTAGCTAACACAAGGTATTTTAGTCACAAGATTTAGGAGAAGACGGATCTTTTTCTCTTTCCTCTTTTTCTCACTCTCACTCTCTCTCTCTCACTCTCTCTCTCTCTCTCTCTCTCTCTCTCTCTCTCTCTCTCTCTCTCTCTCTCTCTCTCTCTCTCTCTTCTCTCTCTCTCTCTTTCTCTCTCTCTCTCTCTCTCTCTCCTCTCTCTCTCTCTCTCTCTCTCTGGTTTGCTACCCACCAGGAACCAGTTTTTCAAAACTAAAAAATTCCATTAGTTAACACACTATTAAACTTTGATCATTTAACCAATTGTAGGTGGGAAACCCCTAAAAGGGTACCTTAGCCAATACTGCAGGCCCAGAACAGACACCGCAGAACACGTCAGAAATAGAATAAAAATGAAAATATAGTCCTACCACCCCTTATATGACAAATGGGCTTGTTGAACGTATAGTAATAGAAGAGTCCACTAGTATACAATGGGTTAATGAGGCAAATAAACTTCTGTTTTGCTGAAAAAATGTTAGTAGCTTCAAGCTACTGACAATTTTCCAGCAAACATTTTTAGAGTATAGATATTGTGCTTGCTAGAACAGTTAACATTGTGACCAAAAACCAGGGGCCTGTTGTTCAAAGCATTGTTAGCTTAACAAGCTCGTTATTGGTCATATTGTTAACTGTTCTAGCAAGTTTTATAATTCAAATTTTGGGGTATTTTTGCTGGAAAAATGTGAGCAGCTTTTAAAAGCTGCTCACATTTTTTCAGCAAAAATATTAGCATATTTGCCATAATAAATGATCAAAGTTTTAACGATTTGTTAACTAACAACATCGTTAGTTTTGAACAACTGGCCCCAGCTTGTTGTAAGCTAATGATGCCTTGAAGAACTGACCCAGGTAGCCAGCATGTTAACAAGTCTGTGAAATGAAAGCCTCTGTGAAAAAAAAAACTTTACACAATTAAGACCACCTAAAATTAAGGTTAAGTCCGCTTTTAAAAGCTTATTGAGAAGGTTTCTGGTCTTTTTTCTTGTATTTTTCAACACCTAGTGTCTCCAATAAAGAGACCACCTTTGGTCTTTAAGACCACTTTTGAACAGACCCAAAGGTGGTCTTAATATAGGAATTTTACTGTGTATAAAAAAAGTGGAGTTTACAGCAGTATGCATTATTTTCTTTTATTGCTCAAAACCGTAGATTGTTGATGCCTCATTTAGGTAGTGCAAATGAGCTCTCTAAGTGTAACGGAACTATAAAAAAAATTCATCTAAAACTGCTGTTAGAGCAGAAAAAAGGGGCATGTAAAATCATCTGAAAATTCCTGTCAGAGCAGAAATAAGGCAAATAAAAAGTATCTAAAAGTGCTGTCAGAACAGAAATAAAGGAAATAAAAAAAGCACATCTGAAAGCTGCTGTCAGAGCAGAAATAAGAGAAATCTAAAAATAAAATATCTGAAAACTGCTGTCTGAACAAAAATAAGGGAAATAAAAAAGAAAATCATCTTAAACTGCATGCTGTCAGAGCAGAAAGAAGGGAAATAAAAATCATCGGAAAACTAATAAAAATCATCTGAAAACTGCTGTCAGAGCAGAAATAAGGGAAATAAAAAATCATTTGAAAACTGCTGTCAGAGAAGAAATAAAGGAAATGAAAAAAAAAAATCATCTGAAAACTGCTGTAAGGGAAATAAAAAAAAAACTTATGAAAAATGTTGTCAGAGCAGAAATAACGAAAATAAAAAAAATTACTGAAAACAGCTGTCAGAGCCAAAATAAGGGAAATACAAAACAAAATCATCTGAAAACTGCTGTCATAGCAGAAATAAGGGAAATAAAGTCATCTTAAAAAAATTGTCAGAGCAGAAATAAGGGAAATACAAAGATTAACTGAAAACTGGTGTCAGAGCAGAAAGGTAATAAAAAATCACTGAAAACTGCTGTAAGAGCAGAAATAAGGGAAATAAAATAAATCACTGAAAACTGCTGTAAGAGCAGAAATAAGGGAAATAAAGAATCACTGAAAACTGCTGTAAGAGCAGAAAGGTAATAAATAAATCACTGAAAACTGCTGTAAGAGCAGAAATAAGGGAAATAAAAAAATCACTGAAAACTGCTGTCAGAGCAGAATGGAAATAAAAAAGTAAATAGTGTTGATGGGGATGTAAAACCTTGATTCAAACAAATCAACTCTAGCCATGGTGAAGGTGCAATTTGTGTTCCAGCCATTGACCATATTGTAAACTCTTATCATAGAGGAGGTGTGCTTACTGACCTTAGTGCACTTTGGTTTACAATTAACATATAGTTACGTATGAACAGTAACTTTGACTAAATTTACTTCATTCTCAGGATAAACCCTCACCCGTTTGGTCTGGCTGTTACTAGAGGTGCCATCTTTTACACAGATCTCAACACACACAGTCTCCATGGTATTCTACAATCTGATGTTTCCATTGTCTACGACCTTGAATTTGACCTTGGTAGTCTATATGATGTGTTGGTGATTGAAAAAGATCAGAAATGTATGTACATGTATAAAAGTTTTCTTTTTCAACCTTCATTCCATCAAACAAGTAGTGATGCAGGGATCCAGTTTTCATCTGTTTTGTGTTTTGTTTTCATTTGTCTATAAACATACAGTTTGCCCTAGCATTGATATTTCTATTCAGGTCCTCAGTTATGCTGAGTATGAAAAAAGATATATGTAGGACTCTGATCGAGGGCCGGTCCCAGATCGCGGGCCGATTTTTCCAAATCATGGGCCGATTGTATAGCACATGGTGGGCCGATACTGTTTTCCCAAAATCGTGGGCCGATTTCTATCTTCTTGGTATTACGCTCACGTTTCCCGCTAACGCTACGCTTGAATATGACATCACAAAACGTTAATTTCAAAACAAATGAACAAAATGGATACCGGCATCGGTGGGTTTCAGCTGAAAAATAATAGAAGGCTTAGTAAAATTGATCCAAATACTGTTAGATGGATGTTGAGTCTTCAAAGCTCAACCTACCACAGAAGGCCTGACACAATCTACGAAACAGAAGTGAAGGCAATGTCAGGAATCGACACAATTAACCCACTGCTCCCATCAGAGACACCACAGGAAAGAAACACAAACATGCAACAACTAGACCCTAATTGAAACATCACTAGCGGAAAGCCAAAAGGACAGTTACTTTCCCACATAATGGCCAATTGGCTATCCAAAGCAAAATAATATAAGCGATACACACACTCAAAGACAAGCCATAACAAAAATAAACCGCGACAGAAGAACCTCCTTGGAACGGTCAGTGAAACGAATTCTACTGGTGGTGGTGTGTGTGTGTTGAGGGGGGGGGGGGGGGGGGCTTAAATAGATTTTACGTGGCCACAATCCTCGCCCTTACTTCCGTAGCGATTTAGACAAATAATTTGTTCAGTCCGCATGGAGGCCTCCTAACTCATCACTGCAACATCTCCGTGAACACAAAAATCAATCAACCACAGAGATGAAACAAATGCGAGGACTCAACAGCAAGGTACCACTGAAATGCTGGAGCAAAAGAAAACCAACAGTTCCACTCCGATGGGCCTAACTAGAGACAGAGCATCAGGCACCAACCAACATTACATAAAATTAGTTTCTCTCTAATTCTCAGTAAGCCTTTAGGTTGGAACCGTCATTGAATCTGAGGCCTGACCCACCGGCGTGCAATTAGAGAGGGAAGCAAAGTTGTCAACCGTGATTGGGTTAACTACCATGCATGCAGTCTGTCATAGAAGCCTTGAGTAGAACTAGTCTTGAGAAGAACTTGTGAATTAGTCTTGAAAGCCTTGAGTAGAACTTGACTAATGAGTGAATTAGTCTTGAAAGGGCCGTAAAACCAAAGTCATGTGCGGTCGGTTTCGAATCTCTGTGACTGGTTACCGAGCCATCATGCAGCCCAACCTATTTCTCAAAGTACCGATTGACACGACTGGTAGACAGAAAAAACGGCGAATAGTCAACACTGGTGTGATAGGATAAACAGCTCAGCATGTGAATGGGCCCTTGTTGTGGAATTATATTGTCATAATCGGCCCCCGTTATGAAATCGGCCCACAATCAGGGACCAACCCACGATCTGAGTCCTACATATATATAATTTCAGGGCTAGTCCATTACCGACAGGGAGAAAGACAACAGATACACTCCCTATTTATAATACTTTGTCGGGGTCTAAAGCAGAAACCATCTTGATCAAAGAAACCATAATGTATCTTGACAATTTATATGAATAGATTAACCCTTTTGGTAAAAAATGGAGTTTCCTCCTTATATATAGAGCAGGATTCTATTTCAAAATTCGGGGGTGTCAGGTTGTGTTTTCTTCAAAATTTGTTAGAAAAATTGCTAAACATTTTGCAAACAGTGTAGGCCCAGATCAGATGCCGCATTCTGCGGCATCTGATCTGGGCCTGCACTGTTTGCCAAATACCCATTTTGGGGTTTCCGGTACAAAATGGGTTAATATTAGATAAATGACCATTTACCTCTAACACAATGGTAGAAGCATCTGTGGAGTAGTGGTTAATCTATAAGCCTCATAAACCAGGGGTCTTGGGTTCGATTCTGGGCTTCTCCAAACTTGTCGTCTCCATCTGACCATAGTTGTTGGTGGGAATAAAACCCAAATACATGCACTAACACCTGCCCCTTCCCATTGGGGCATTAAGAAATAGATTGGGTGCATGATGCTTCCACGCAGAGCTGAAACCTACTGCACATGAGTACTGGTAAACTGCTACGAGGTTCTAAGCTTGCCCAGGAAAACTGGTGCGAGTCAGCCTGTCCATGCATATAAACTCTATGGGTTTCATCAGACGGCAGGGTTTGAGATGTCATTTCATCTCAATGTCGGGTAAAAGTCCCACAAAATTGGAAGCAACGCCTCCAAAATGACCTATACAGTGTTGACGGGGACGTTAAACCTCAAATCAAACAAAGCAGCAACTGTATTAATAGTAAATTTAACAAAAAAAAATTATCATAGCTTTAGCAACATTTTTAGTATCAACATTGTTAGTTTCGAACACCAAGCACAAGCTTATCATAACCATGATACAAGTAAAGTACAAATTTATTTATTAGAAATCCTTGAAGGACATGAATTCAGTAATAGTGAAGTGAAATTCAGAAAAAGTATACATGAGAGAAAACAATTAACCCTTTTTGTACCAAATGGCTTGACTTGACTTGATAGATTTTGTAAGGTAACCGGGCGCTAAAAGCACATAGGGGCTACCCCTGTACCAAATGGAATCTTCCTCCTTATATATAGCAGGAGTCCATTTCAAAATTTAGGGGTGTCAGGTTGTGTTTTCTTCAAAATTGAATAGGAAAATGGCTGAACTTTTGCAAAGAGTGTTGGCCCTGGTCAGACGCCGCATTCTGCGGCATCTGATCTGGGCCTGCACTGTTTGCCACGTTACCCATTTAGGGTTTCCAGTCTGAAATGGGTTAAAAAACAGTACAATACAGATCTTATATAGATGGATTTTGTATCCAAGGGAGACAATCATAGTTCAAATACTGTTACTGGCAGAGTTCTGTTTGCATGTCTTATAGGGGTACCACTTTATCCTACACCAAGCCACTAGTCCTACATAATGCCAAAGGCCGTAAGTATCACCAACAGCAGACAACCTAAGACTTGAGAAAACAATGCACCAAGATATAGTTTGAACAAATTGACCCGAGACTGGTGAACTCTATTAACATAATTTCACACCCGACTGAAAGCATGTATTTTTCTTTCTCGGCGATATTGTTATTCAATACATAGAGGTCGGTAAATGGGTTGCAATTCACGTGATGCCGAAAATTCACGAGAAGTTTACGAAAGCCGACGTATTAGGCGATAACATGGGACTAATTTATTCCTTGCAGAAAGGTCAGTCTCAGTCAAATTGTTCGAACTATAACATGCACTTATTGTCATCCATCTCCATAAAAGGAGTGAAATGTTCTTTGAAAGAATGTAGACATGGAAAAAGAAACAAGCAAGAATTATAATATCTTATTGCAGTGCCCTCTAGTAATGGTTGTCATGACAACAATGGTGGCTGTTCACACTTCTGCTTCCCGATGCCTTTTGGTCAACATATATGTCGGTGTCCCCTCAACGAATTCCTTGGAGTGGATAAGAGAACTTGTAATGGTAATACATGTACATGTTTTTAGCTCACCTGTCACGTAGTGACAAGGTGAGCTTTTGGGATCACTTTTTGTCTGTCCTGCGTCCATCCGTGCGTGTGTGGTTGTAAACTTTTCTTGTGAACACACTAGAGGTCACAGTTTTGGGCCAATCATCATCAAACTTGGTCAGAATGATCATCTTGACAATAACTTGGTCAAGTTCAAATATGGGTTATGCCGGGACAAAAAGTAGGTCAGTAGGTCAAATCATAGAAAAACCTTCTGAACACACTAGAGGCCACAGGTTTGGTCCAATCCTCATCAAACTTGCTCAGAATGAGCATCTTGATAATATCTTGGTCACGTTCGAATATGGGTCATGTCGGGTCACAATGTAGGTTGGTAGGTCAAATCATAGTAAAACCTTGTGAATACACTAGAGGCCACAGTATTGGTCCAATCATCATCAAACTGGCCCAGAATGATCATCTTGACAATGTCTCAGTCAAGTTCGAATATGGGTCATGTTGGGTCAAAAAGTAGGTCAGTAGGTCAAATCAGAGAAAAACCTTCTGAACAGACTAGAGGCCACAGTTTAGGTTCGAACATATTAAACTTGCCCAGAATGATCATCTTGACAATATCTCAGTCAATTTCGAATACGGGTCATGTCGGATCATAAAGTAGGTCAGTAGGTCAAATCATAGAAAAACCTTGTGAACACACTACAGGCAACAGGTTTGGTCCAATCATCATCAAACTTGCTCAGAATGAGCATGTTGATAATATCTTGGTCACTTTCGAATATGGGCCATGTCGGGTAATAATGAAGGTTGGTAGGCAAAATCATAGAAAAAACTTGTGAACACACTAGAGGCCACAGTTTTGGTCCGATCATCATCAAACTTGCTCAGAATGATAGTCTTGACAATATCTCTGTCAAGTTTGAATATGAGTCATGTCGGTCAAAAAGTAGGTCAGTAGGTCAAATCGTAGAAAACCTTCTGAACACACTAGAGGCCACAGTTAAGGTTCGATCACCATAAAACTTGCCCAGAATGATCATCTTGACAATATCGCGGTCAAGTTCGAATACATGTCATGTTGGGTCATAAAGTAGGTCAGTAGGTCAAATCATAGAAAAACCTTGTGAACACACTAGAGGCCACAGTTTTGGTCCGATCATCTTGAACTTACCCAGAATGATCATCTTGACAATATCTCAGTCAAGTTTGAATATGGGTCATGTCTGGTCAAAAAGTAGGTCAGTAGGTCAAATCATAGAAAAACATTCTGAACACACTTGAGGCCACAGTTTTGGTCCAATCATCATCAAACTTGCTCAAAATGATCATTTGACCATGTCTCGGTTAATTTCGAATATGGGTCATGTCGTGTCAATAAGAAGGTCAGTAGGTCAGATTGTTGAAAAACCTTGTGAACACACTACAGGTCCCAGTTTTGGTCCGATCATCATCAAACTTGCTCAGAATTATCATCTTGACAATATTTGGATCAAGTTTGAATATGGGTCATGTCGGGTCAAAAAGTAGGCCAGCAGGTCAAATCATAGAAAAACGTTTTGAACACTCTAAGAGGCCACAGTTTTAGTCAAATCACCATTAAACTTGCTCAGAATGATTATCTGGACAATATCTCAGTTAAGTTCGAATATGGGTCATGTCAAATCAAAAAGTAGATCGGTAGGTTAATTTGTCATAACTTTTGAAACGTTTGAGATAGAGCCTTCGTATTTGGCATATAGGTTCCTTGTGACAAGGGCTTCCCACTCATATAAAGATTTGACCTGTGACCTTGACCTGTGACCTACTTTATCATAACTTTTGAACCATATGCAGTGTTATTGATAAGCTTTTGCCCGAGGAGTACTGTTACTCCTTCAACCAAAGACTATAGGCGTATCCTGTGATTCTTTGAGAGTATCGGTACTCCTTAATTCAAAACTAGGGTCGTATCTTCACCAGACGCTATTGAAGGCTCGTTTTGATCAGACTGTGCAGGCTGGTCGGAGTCTTCAGCCGTCACACATATCATACTGTCATCAAAACGTTTTCAAACCCATGTTTTGTGTCTGCAGCGGCTGTGGCGATTTATTTATGTTGTTGTTTGTTACTTACTGTGTGTATCACTTGTGTCTTTTAATTTTGGATGGCCATATGGCCATTTTGTGGGAAAGTAACTGTCCATATGGCCTTCCTTTGTTTAGGTTTCCATTATGGTCTGGTCGCTTAATGTTTGTATTTCTTTATAGCCCCGCTTTGAAAAAGTGGGGCTATATTGGATTTGCCATGTCCTTCTGTCATTCCGTGATTCCGTTAATTTGTGTTGGCTCCATAACTTTGTATCTGCTTAACATATTTTCATGAAACTTCACACAAATGTTAAACACCATAAGACAATGTGCAGAGCGAAGGAATTATAACTGTGGATTGCCTACTTTTGGAGTTATTGCCCTTTGAACATTTTCCGTAATTCCGTGATTCCGTTAATTTGTGTTGGCTCCATAACTTTGTATCTGCTTAACATATTTTCATGAAACTTCACACAAATGTTTCACACCATAAGACAATGTGCAGAGCGAAGGAATTATAACTGTGGATTGCCTACTTTTGGAGTTATTGCCCTTTGAACATTGAAAAATGGCAATTTTAATTGTGTCCGCTTCATAACTCGAAAACCGTTTGAGATATTTTTAGGAAACTTCACACAAATGTTAAGCACTATGAGACGATGTGCAGAGCGCAGGAACCATAACTCTGCATTGCTTATTTTTGGAGTTATTGCCCTTTGAACATTGAAAAATGGCAATTTTAACAGTGTCCGCTTCATAACTCGAAAACCGTTTGAGATAATTTCATGAAACTTCACACAAATGTTAAGCACTATGAGACAATGTGCAGAGCGCAAGAACCATAACTCTGGTTTTCGTATTTTCTGTGTGTCTGTCTGTGTGTCTGTCTGTGTCTGTTAACAATTTTCGTGTCCGCTCCATAACTTTAAAACCCATTCACATATTTTCATGAAACTTCACAGAAACATTAAACACCATGAGATGGTGTGCAGAGTGCAGGAACCATAACTCTGGATTGCCTAATTTTTGAGTTATTTCCCTTTGAATATTGAAAAATATCAATTTTAGCCGTCTTTGCTCGATAACTCAAAAACCGTTTGAGATAATTTTATGAAACTTCACACAAATGTAAAGCACCATATTACGTGTGCAGAGCGCAGGAACCCAAACTCTGGATTGTCTACTTTTTCAGTTATAGGCTTTTGAATATTAAAAAATGGCAATTTTAACTATGTGCGCTCCATAACCGTTTCTGATATTTTCATGAAACTTCAAATAAATGAAAAGCACCTTGAGATGATGTGCAGAGTGCAGGAACCATAACTCTGGTTTGCCTACTTTAGGAGTTATTGCCCTTTGAACATTTAAAAAGGCAATTTTGACTGTGTCGGCTCCATAACTCACAAACCATTTGAGATATTTTCATGACACTTCACACAAGTGTAAAGCACCATGAGACATTGTGCAGAGCGCAGGAACCCTGACTCTGATTTGCCTACTTTAGGAGTTATTACCCTTTGAACATTGAAAAATGGAAGATGAAATTTAGTATAAACATGGACATTCTGGTAATGTATCATGCTCATTGAAATGAGGGACAAGGGCTCACAACTCTTAGAGTTTTTCCAGATAATGTAAAATTTTCAACAGTTATTTCTTGTTCATAACTGTTTTCTCTGCAGCTTAAATAACTTTCTTCTCTGACAGCGCTGAAGCGGGGCTATAGTCAGATCCTCTGACAGCTCTAGTTTGTGTTGGCTCCATAACTTTGTATCTGCTTAACATATTTTCATGAAACTTCACACAAATGTTATACACCATAAGACAATGTGCAGAGCGAAGGAATTATAACTGTGGATTGCCTACTTTTGGAGTTATTGCCCTTTGAACATTGAAAAATGGCAATTTTAATTGTGTCCGCTTCATAACTCGAAAACTGTTTGAGATATTTTTAGGAAACTTCACACAAATGTTAAGCACTATGAGACGATGTGCAGAGCGCAGGAACCATAACTCTGCATTGCTTATTTTTGGAGTTATTGCCCTTTGAACATTGAAAAATGGCAATTTTAACAGTGTCCGCTTCATAACTCGAAAACCGTTTGAGATAATTTCATGAAACTTCACACAAATGTTAAGCACTATGAGACAATGTGCAGAGCGCAAGAACCATAACTCTGGTTTTCGTATTTTCTGTGTGTCTGTCTGTGTGTCTGTCTGTGTCTGTTAACAATTTTCGTGTCCGCTCCATAACTTTAAAACCCATTCACATATTTTCATGAAACTTCACAGAAACATTAAACACCATGAGATGGTGTGCAGAGTGCAGGAACCATAACTCTGGATTGCCTAATTTTTGAGTTATTTCCCTTTGAATATTGAAAAATATCAATTTTAGCCGTCTTTGCTCGATAACTCAAAAACCGTTTGAGATAATTTTATGAAACTTCACACAAATGTAAAGCACCATATTACGTGTGCAGAGCGCAGGAACCCAAACTCTGGATTGTCTACTTTTTCAGTTATAGGCTTTTGAATACTAAAAAATGGCAATTTTAACTATGTCCGCTCCATAACCGTTTCTGATATTTTCATGAAACTTCAAATAAATGAAAAGCACCTTGAGATGATGTGCAGAGTGCAGGAACCATAACTCTGGTTTGCCTACTTTAGGAGTTATTGCCCTTTGAACATTTAAAAAGGCAATTTTGACTGTGTCGGCTCCATAACTCACAAACCATTTGAGATATTTTCATGACACTTCACACAAGTGTAAAGCACCATGAGACAATGTGCAGAGCGCAGGAACCCTGACTCTGATTTGCCTACTTTAGGAGTTATTACCCTTTGAACATTGAAAAATGGAAGATGAAATTTAGTATAAACATGGACATTCTGGTAATGTATCATGCTCATTGAAATGAGGGACAAGGGCTCACAACTCTTAGAGTTTTTCCAGATAATGTAAAATTTTCAACAGTTATTTCTTGTTCATAACTGTTTTCTCTGCAGCTTAAATAACTTTCTTCTCTGACAGCGCTGAAGCGGGGCTATAGTCAGATCCTCTGACAGCTCTAGTTCCCTTTGGTGTCTTTTATGGATGGAGTAAGTTAATTGTATCAATTCCTGATCTTTGTTTTACTTCTACTTTACGTGCTACGCGTTCAAAGGCGGGGGAAAATCTCCACTAATTGTAGCAACTGCATGCGATTTGTAAAAGGCGAGAAATTCAGCGCTCAGCAAAAATACAATAAAACGTGCGACCATTAAAGACTCAGATCAGCAAGCGTATCTGTGAAAGCTAATCAGTCTGTCCCGGTTGCTGTGTTTGCGCTATTTTATGATGCGCTGCCAGTCATTCTGCTAAATGTTCAAAGACGCTGGCGAGACATCTTAGGGTGTTAATTTAATCGGCTACTTGATACATAGCGGTAAATAAGCATGCACTGCATGCTGACCTGACCACCTGTGATTCACGACTAGATATATGAGTACCCAAGTATTACAGGTTAATCCTGCCATTGTGACTCAATAAATATAATTTTGGTCAAATGTATACGGAACACGACAGACAAAGAGATCAGTCTGTGCAGCGGTGGTTCTATCTCAGACGTGCGTTGGCGACAATGTTGCGAGAAAAAAGTACGTCGGGATGATAAAAGTATGAAAAATAGAAGTGGAGTCAAAAGTAAACAACCACCATGATGCAATAATCAAAGGCGCCGACATACACGTGTCGGAAAACTGCAATAAACAAGATTTTTAAGCCTCCGGTTAAGAGTTTCCGCCAATGGCCAAAGGACGCGAAAACAATTGAGTCATGGAGGCAAATTTTCTTGCATCTGCGGCCTGCGGACGCTACGCAGAAAGAGCTAGCGCTTACGCTGCATGGTCGGATATATATTCGCTGTTATATCCTAGCCCAGTTGTTGCTTCTGTTGTTTTTCCACAAAATACAGAGTGATCCATTTTAGGGTGAATTTCTTTGATTTGGGAGAAATAGCTATGCATTTGATTTTTTTCTTGCGTTTATCCGGAGAAACTTTGTCAGGTTCTCCACAAACTTAACTTTTTATCATTTGCGCGTCTGTTTTGATATTTAATTCCTAAGTACATGACAATGTGAATCTGTAGATCTGTCGAACCAATTTTTTTTTTCGAAGATGACACTCCGTAGAAGCCAATGTGATTGCCTAACAATGTTCAGGATCGTATTTTTATGCACGCTTGCCATAAAGTTACTGTTCATGCTTCAGGCGTTGTTAATAAACTTAATAATGCGGGCGGCTTTCTCTTGGATAATTAATACCGTTATGTAATCACGCATCAATAATCGGTTTCCTAATCATGTTGATAGTTGTCATAACTTGAGGCTGATTGAATATAAGCTCAATATATGATCGTCAAAAGGTAAGGTTGAAGTGTTTCAGCGTAATTAATTTTTGAATGGATGAATTTCGAATCGTTCTTGAAGATTGGAACAGTTTTTGTTGAAGACTATGATGTGGCGAAAATTACCGCGATTTCGATTGCTTTTTGTCAGGCCTCACGTTTATTTTTGTTTTTGTTTTTCCATTGCCGATACGACTGCAATGGAACGACCTTGGCGTATCGCCAATTTGACGGTCGTATTTGGTACGACTGTTTCTTCATTTCTAGTCGTATTTGCTCGATTTTAGAGTCCTATTTACGACGATACGACCCTTATCAATTACTCTGCATATGAGATAGAGCCTTCATATTTGGCATGTATGTTCCTTGTGACAAGGTTTTCTCAACCATTCAAAACTTTTGACCCATGACCTTGACCTTTGACCTACTTTGTCATAACTTTTGAAGTATTTGAGATACAGCCTTCATATTTGGCATGTAGGTTTCTTGCGACAAGGGCTTTCTATTCATATATAAAATGATCTTTGACCTTTTTCCTTGACATTTGACCTATTTTATTTTAACTTTTGAACCATGTTGTGTAGATGACCCTCTAGGAAAATAGCATAAACGATTCACAAATGGTCACAAGAGCTAAAAATAGAAAAACATTGTAAAGGGGGGTCTTTCAAGGTATAGGAAATTTGCATTGGTTTCTGCCCACGCTTGGATTTTGATGAAAGTATGCAAAATAATTGCCTTGGGTATAACCATTATAATTACGATGCATTCACTTTTAAATTTTATTTCCGTAGTAAATTTATTACATATTTTATGAAGTCTCTATCACAACAGAGAGACTTGTCTATAGACTTGTCTACAGTATTCAGAAGTTCATATATCTAATGCTGCTATGTTTTATGAATTAAAGCCATAATTGGTGAGTTAGTTGATACTAAGAATGACCTCATATGTCTAGTAATAGTGGCTAGGCACTCAGTTTTCTTTGATGGTGTCCCCATATTTCAGCTCCTATTTTTGTATTCATTAAAATTTTATATGCATTTTTACCATGTTCCAATTTTTGTCAAGACACCATTTTAGCATAAAAACTACCCACATGTCTTAGGAACATGTTGATGAATTTTGATGGAAATTGAGGACTGGTAACATTGTGTTTTAACAGACTGAATACTGATAGTCCTGATTCAGCAAAATGTGAAATTATATGATTATCAAGTTTTGGTCATGCTGTTTAATAATACTTTACTACTGCTTTCAATTTGGATGGCTATAGTATAGTATGGTTTGTGTAAGTAGTTCATAGCATAATTATAAGTATTATTTCAAAACATCCATTTCGGTAAATTTGCCCCCTATGGAACAAACCATTTTGTATACAGAACTATACCACAAAGGTTTTAATGACAAACGTCATCAAACGCACCCATGTAATCATGTGCACAGTTTTCTTTCTGTCTTTCTTGTCTAATTTGGTAATGGTGCTAAGGTGATGTTTAACATTCTAATCAACAACATACCAGTCACTTTAGATGTTGCTTCAGATTTTGTGAGATTTGTTATCCGACTCGAGAGAAATGACTCTCAAGTCAAACTGTTGTTTGTTTATTTAACCCTAACTGTCCAGTTAAAAAGAAAGGTTTACTCTAGGGAAAATCAATAACACTTGAGATTACTTTTCCTGGACATTAGGTTTTCAGAATTTGTATCTGCATAGGCACTAGCCAATCTATGTTTTTTGTATAGCCCCTATGAACAAAATCAAATGGCTTCCTGAAGCTGTATTCCAAAGCCATTTGAATTTGCTTTTAGAATTCACATGGTCGTACATTTGTCAGTGTTCCAAAACTTATGTAATCATGTCTGTGTTGTCTATATATTTGTATAGGTCTTTCACTTCATTTACCTTCCTCAGTATTTGTTGCAGAAATTACAAAGCACATATATACTCACCGGAAATAGAAACTATACACTCAATTTTGAGTTGTCACTGGCGAAACATTTTAATGAACTTTGAATTTCAATTATATAACGTATCATCACTGGCATGTCTGATTTATCGAATAAGATTTTTAATGATAAGTACGATTTATCGGGTAGAGCCACAGGTACAAAGCAAGGGTCCAAATCTTGCTGTTAAAGTTTCCATTGAGTCAAACATTTTGTGTAGCGAATGTGATTCCCATTTTTACCAGTTATTACGCATCATCTCACGTTGGAAAAATTGTTAACAAAATGAACATTTTCACAATGGCTGAAATGTTATCGACGTTTAAATATTGGACCAAACCACCGGAAGTGAGCGAAAAGTATGGCATTTCTGAGTGCGGTTTTTGTTTTTATCAATATTTAAGACACAGCTGAAGACGATTGAAGGCACTTTTTGGTCGATTTTTGGCTTGAAACTTTCGCGGAAAAAAGCAATTTCTGGGATTTCAATAGAATGTTTGCTTCTCGATAATTTTTAGATGTTATGTTATTTTTTTTATTTCTTGCTTTTCACTTGTTACCTACACGCAAAAATGTTGAAGTCAAAATTCGATTACAAACAGATTTTGTGAAAAATGCACTTTTCTACATTTTCCCCCAAAACAGTTATTTTGAACACCAGAGTTCTTTAAATTGTTACAGGATTCATGTCGATAGTTAGTCAAATCCTTAATCAGTAATTTTTAACTGAATTATCCACTTGTTTTGTCAGGCGAGACAATTTAAAAACAATTTAAAAGTGTATAGTTTCTATTTCCGGTCAGTATACAAGGTGTCAAGAAATATTTAAGCTGGTGATAATAATTGTTCAATCTGTGAGTAGTTATCGCATTACTCATATGATTTTAAATTATTTTCAGTAAATACATTGTGATGCTTTTTTTCTGTCCAAACACTGCAATGTTCTTTCTAAGCTGAGAGATACATTGCACAGAAATGTACTGGTAATTATTAATGAACAAAAAGCAAGCAAGAACAGTGCTAAAATAAACAGTGAACTTGCATTCAGCAGAAATATTCAAGAAGTGGTTGAAAGTTTTACAACTAGAAAAAATACTAAAAGCTCGCTTCCGATAAATTAACCACTATATTGACAAAGCAAATAGAAAAAATAAGACACTAAAGAAACGTCAACAATTACAATACCAATGCACAAAAGAGACATATTTATGCATGTGTACTATAAGGAAGGAAACTGTTTATCTCCCTGCCTAATAGCAAAATTTCTCTAGGTCATGGAACAGCTTTGTTTACACCAAATATTCTGCGCCTCATCCATCAATGATATCTTTTGTAACAGAAACTCAATATCAGTGACATTTCGATTTTTGGAAATACTAACCAATAATTACTGTAACTTTTTTGTTAGGATAAGAATCCAGCGTTCATAAAGACAGAGTATATCTAAGGCTTAATCTGGCCATGGATTTATCAACAGAAATATTTTACCAGTAACAACAAACCACTGACCATTGCGTCCTTGCATACCAGCTTGGTATGGAAATGAAAATAATGGATCTCCTTGCCTTACACCTAATTGAGTAGCATGACTTATGCAAAGTCATTAAATAAAGTTGCACATGTTCACAATAATTTTGCTGCTAATAAAAAAGCAATATATGTTGTTAAGCCTAATTTGTTGATTAGAATACCTTTTGATTAAGTGTTTTACTATCTACTATTTTGGATAGATCAGTGTATAAATGAAAGGAAAATATCAGAAATTCATGATATTCTAAGAGTTTCTAAGGTAGATCAGCTCAATATGTATTCATTTTGATTTGTATAATCTCATTTTTATTACGTAAATGTTACGAATTGCCTTTATGTAAGGTTCTTGGATGATTGCAATAAAATAGTAAATTTTGCAGAAACGACTTGCATCCATTAAAGGTGTGAAACTACACTGTTACCGGTTTCCGATTTTCATGAAATTTGGCATAGCTAAAGAAGATACATATGGCAAGTTTTCCTAGCAAAATGAAATCTTGACAAAGACTAGAAGATATTTATCTTAGGCATTGAATTTTGATAATTTTTTAAAATTTTAATTAAAAAATGAGATTTTGATAATTATTTCATCAGAAAATGTAAATTTTAATTAATTCAAAAGATTTTTTAGTATCAAAGGAATGCCTAAGGAGTTCGGCATTCAATCCAGTTCACAGATCTTGAAACTAAATAAAACATAAGATTTAAGATGTACTTATTTAGAGACAGACACCAGCTCATGGAGGGAGTCACTTAGAGTGGCCTCCTGAGTCCTACTTATATAATTTATTAAATACATTTTTATAGGTTGTATATGCTGAGTTATCAATATACAAAGTTTAAAGAAAAAACATGCATGGGCACAGATGAAAGACCCCCTTTGCTTCAAATGCGAACTCCTTCTAAACCCTTTGGCCAATTGGATTTAAAACTTCACCGGAATGTTGCCTAGGTGACGCCCTACCAAAATAGTTAAAACTCATTCCACTCAAATGAACAAGATGGCTGCCAGAGCTAAAAATAAAAAAAATCTTCAAACGACAATTCCTTCTGTACCCTTGGGCCAATTTCATTCAAACTTCGAAGTAATGTTGCTTAAATGACCCTCTACCAAAAAGGCTAAAATGATCCCGCTCCGATGAACAAAATGACCTCCTAAACCCTAAGGCCAATTTGATTCAAACTTCACAGGAATGTTGCCCAGGTTACTCCCTACCAAATAAGCTAAAATCACTCTGCTGAAGAACAAGATGGCCACCAGAGCTAAAAATAGAAAGTACTCGAGACAGTGACAAACAGGTGAGCGAACCAGGGCCCTGTGGGCCCTCTTGTTTATTTTACTTTATTGTAAGGCATTTAACCCATTGTATACTAGTGGACTCTTCCATTGCTATACGTTGGACAAGTCCCATTTGTCATATAAGGGGTGTCAGACCTATTTTTTCTTTTTATGCCCCCGCCTATTCGAAGAATAGCGGAAGGGCATTAAGTTTTACCCCTGTCCGTCCGTCCCGACATCGTGTCCGGGCCATAACTCCTAAACCGTATGGAATATATTCATGAAACTTCACAGGTGCATTCATCACACTGAGACGATGTGTCATGAACAGGAAGACAACTCTTGCATTTTTGGTTTTTGAATTATCTGCCCTTGACTTAGTACCATATAGTAAACCGTGTCCGGGCCATAACTCCTAAACCGTATGGAATATATTCATGAAACTTCACAGGTGCATTCATCACACTGAGACGATGTGTCATGAACAAAGAAGGCAACTCTTGCATTTTTGGTTTTTGAATTATCTGCCCTTGACTTAGTACCATATAGTAAACCGTGTCCGGGCCATAACTCCTAAACCGTATGGAATATAATCATGAAACTTCACATGTGCATCCATCATACTTGGACAATGTGTCACGAACAAGGAAGACAACTCCTGCTTTAGTTTTTGAATTATCTGCCCTTGACTTACATCCATATATAGTCAAATGGTATGTCGTGTCCGGGCCATAACTGCTAAACCGTATAGAATATATTCATGAAACTTCACAGGTGCATTCATCACACTGAGACGATGTGTCATGAACAAAGAAGGCAACTCTTGCATTTTTGGTTTTTGAATTATCTGCCCTTGACTTAGTACCATATAGTAAACCGTGTCCGGGCCATAACTCCTAAACCGTATGGAATATATTCATGAAACTTCACAGGTGCATTCATCACACTGAGACGATGTGTCATGAACAAGGAAGACAACTTTTGCATTTTTGGTTTTTGGATTATCTGCCCTTGATGCATATATTTTATGATTGATTTGAAGTACATTTGTAATATTTTTAGCTCACCTGTCACGTAGTGACAAGGTGAGCTTTTGTGATCACTTTTTGTCTGTCGTGCATGCGTCCGTCCGTGCGTCCGTAAACAATTTCAAATAAGTATATCTCTAATACCCCATGGTCAATCTTGATCAAATTTCATGAGAAACATCACCAGGTAGGGGGACAGGCTGCATAAGGTTTTTGGGCTGATCAGATTGGAATTCTGGTTGCTATGGCAATATATAGGTCCCATAGACTTACAATGGGAAAAAATTAAAATATCTTCTTCTCTGAAACCACAAGGCCCAGAGCTTAATTATTTAGCATGTAGCAACGGCCAGTGGTCACCTACATAATTCCTGCCAATCATGCCCCTGGGGTCCACATTGGCCACGCCCGGGGCCCCTTCGCTCCCATAGACTCACAATGGAACAAAAAGCTTCAAAAATCTTCTTCTCGGAAACCACAGGACCCAGAGCTTAGATTTTTAGCATATAGCAAGGGCAAGTGGTCACCTACATAATTCCTGCCAATCATACTCCTGGGTTCTAAACGGGCAACACCCATAATGGAAAAAAGCTTCAAAAATCTTCTCTGAAACCACAGGGCCCAGAGCTGAGATATTTGGCATGTAGCAATGGCAAGTGGTCCCCTACATAATTCCTGCCAATCATGCCCCTGGGGTCCAAATTGGCCACACCCCGGGGCCCCTTAGCTCCCATAGACTCATAAGGGAAAAAAGCTTCAAAAATCTTCTTCTCTTAAACCACAGGGCCCAGAGCTTAGATATTGAGCATGTAGCAACGGCCAGTGGCCACCTACATAATTCCTGCCAATCATGGCCCTGGGTTCCAAATGGGCGACGCCCTGGGGCCCCTTCGCTCCCATAGACTCATAGTGGAACAAAAAGCTTCAAAAATCTTCTTCTCTGAAACCACAGGGCCCAGAGCTTAGATATTTAGCATGTAGCAACGGCAAGTGGTCACCTACATAATTCCTGCCAATCATGACCCTGGGGTCCAAACGGGCCTAGCCCCGGGGCCCTTTAGCTCCTATAGACTCATAATGGAAAAAGCTTCAGAAATCTTCTTCTCTGAAACCACAGGGCCCACAGCTGAGATATTTGGCATGAAGTAAGGGCAAGTGGTCACCTACATAAATCCTGCCAATCATGCCCCTAGGTTCCAAATGGGCAACGCCACGGGGCCCCTTAGCTCCCATAGACTCATAATGGAAAAAAAAAGCTTCAAACATCTTCTCTGAAACCACAGAACCGGCCCCGATAGCTCAGTTGGTAAAGTGTCCGCTCCGGGGAACGGGAGGTCTCGGGTTCGATCCCGGGCCGTGACATACCAAAGTCGTTAAAAATGGTACTAATTGCTCCTCGCTTGGCACTCAGATTTACGGGGTAGAGCTAGGACTGGTTGATCCAGTGTCAGGATAATGTGACTGGGTGTGGTATCATGTAATGTATCTGGGACATGATACTTCACTGAGGCAGCACTATAAACGTGAGCATTGAGCTCCCTGTCGCAACCAGACACCGTCGTGATATGACTGAAAAATTGTTGAAAGCCATGTTAAACCTGAATTCACACACACACACACACACTCTGAAACCACAGGGCCCAGAGTTTAGATATTTAGCATGTAGCAACGCCAATTGGTCACCTACATGATTCCTGCCAATCATGCCCCTGGGTTCCAAATGGGCCACGCCCAGGGGCCCCTTCAATCCCATAGACTCATAATGGAAAAAAGCTTCAAAAATCTTCTTCTCTGAAACCACAGCGCCCAGAGCTTAGATATTTAGCACGTAGCAATGGCAAGTGGTCACCTACATAAATCCTGCAAATCATGCCCGTGGGGTCTAAATGGGCCACCCCCGGGGTCCCTTGGCTCCCATTGACACATAATGGAAAAAATCTTCAAAAATCTTCTCTGAAACCACAGGGCCCAGAGCTTAGATAATTAGCATGTAGCAATGACAAGTGGTCACCTACATAAATCCTGCAAATCATGCCCCTTTGTTCCAAATGGGCCACACCCTGGGACCCCCATAGCTCCCATTGACTCGTAATGGAAAAAAAAACTTCAAAAATTTTCTTCACTGAAACCATAGGGCCCAGAGCTTAGATATTTAGCATGTAGCAACGGCAAGTGGTCTCCTACATATTTCCTGTTAATCATGCCCCTGGGGTCCAAATGGGCCACGCCCCGGGGCCCCTTAGCTCCCACAGACTCATAATGGAAAAAAAGCTTCAAAAATCTTCTTCTCAGAAACTGTGAAGCACAGAACTTAGATATTTAGTGTCTAGCAACATAAAAAAGCCAGCTACATAAATCCTGCTTACCCTGCCCCTGGGGTCAAAATTGGCCACGCCCGAGCTCATCACCTCCAATAGACCTATAATGGAAAAAAACTTAAAAAATCTTCTACTATGAAACCATAAGGCCCAGAGCTTAGATTTTTAGCTCACCTGAGCCTTTAGGCTCATAGGTGAGCTTATAGTATAGCCATGGTCCGTCGTCCGTCCGTCGTCCTTCCACCATTTTCAAAGATTTTCTTCTCCTATACTGCAGGGCCAATCAAAGCCAAATTTCATATGGAGCCTCAGTGGAATGGGGGAACGAAAGTTTGTTCGCGGGGTCTGGATCACATGACGAAGATGGCCGCCATGCCCATATATGGTAAAAAGCCTTCAAAAATCTTCTTCTCCAGAACCATAAGGCCAGTGGCCTTGAAACTTGGCATGTAGCATATGGTACTCAGGCCCATTATGGTTTGTACAAATGGTGAAGACAGTGTCACCAAAATTTGTAGATCAGGTAAAGTAACTGAATACATGAATGTATATGGATCAGAAAGGTCAAGGTCATTCATTGGCCTTGTTCGCGGGTCTGGATCACATGACCAAGATGGCCGCCATGCCCATATATGGTAAAAAGCCTTCAAAAATCTTCTTCTCCAGAACCATAAGGCCAGTGGCTTTGAAACTTGGCATGTAGCATATGGTACTCGGGCCCATTATGTTTTGTACAAATGGTGACCCTGGGTTGACCATGACCTATTTTACAGCAATGTCAAATTTTCCGACTTAGGCTTTTGCATGGGGCAAAGTGAAAATAATGGATTTATAGGAAACCATTGAAGACAGTGTCAACAAAATTTGTAGATCAGGTAAAGTAATTGAATACATGAAGATCTATGGGTCAGAAAGGTCAAGGTCATTCATTGGCCTTGGACCAAGGTCATTCAGGATCCATATTTCAAACATTTTTTTCTCCAAAACTGCTGAGCCAATTTAAGTAAAATTTAATATGGAGCCTTTGTGAGTTGAACAAATGAAAAAATGCCAATACGGTCTAGATCACATGACCAAAATGGCCGTCACGCCCATATATGGTAAAAAGCCTTAAAAATTCTTCTCCTCCAGAACCGTAAGGCCAATGGCCTTGAAACTTGGCATGTAGCATATGGTACTCAGGCCCATCATAGTTTGTACAAATGGTGACCCTGAGTTGACCTTGACCTATTTTACAGCAATGTCAAATTTGCCGACTTAGGCTTTTGCATGGGAAAAAGTGAAAATAATGGATTTTTAGGAAACCATTGAAGACACTGTCACCAAAATTAGTAGATAAGGTAAAGTAGCTGAATACATGAAGATCTATGTGTAAGAAAGGTCAAGGTCATTAATTGACCTTAGACCAAGGTCACGCAGGTTCCATATTTCAAACATTTTTTCTCAGAAACTACTGAGCCAATTGAAGTGAAATTCAATATGGAGCCTTTGGGAGTTGAACAAATGAAAAGCTGCCAATATGGTCTAGATCACATGACCAAGATGGCCACCACGCCCATATATGGTAAAAACACTTCGAAATTCTTCTTCTCAAGAACCGTAAGGCCAATGGCCTTGAAACTTGGCATGTAGCATATGGTACTCGGGCCTATCATAATTTGTTCAAATGGTGACCCTGGGTTGAACTTGACCCATTTTACAGTAATGTCAAATATGCTGACTTAGGTTTTTGCATAGGAAAAAGTGAAAATAATGGATTTTTAGCTCACCTGAGCCTTTAGGCTCATAGGTGAGCTTATAGTATAGCAATGGTCCGTCGTCCGTCCGTCCATCCGTCCGTCCACCATTTTCAAAGATCTTCTTCTCCTATACTGCAGGGCCAATCAAAGCCAAATTTCATATGGAGCCTCAGTGGGATGGGGGAACGAAAGTTTGTTCGCGGGGTCTGGATCACATGACCAAGATGGCCGCCATGCCCATATATGGTAAAAAGCCTTCAAAAATCTTCTTCTCCAGAACCATAAGGCCAGTGGCCTTGAAACTTGGCATGTAGCATATGGTACTCAGGCCCATCATGGTTTGTACAAATGGTGACCCTGGGTTGACCTTGACCTATTTTACAGCAATGTCAAATTTGCCGACTTAGGCTTTTGCATGGGGCAAAGTGAAAATTATGGATTTATAGGAAACCATTGAAGACAGTGTCACCAAAATTTGTAGATCAGGTAAAGTAACTGAATACATGAAGATCTATGGGTGATAAAGGTCAAGGTCATTCATTGGCCTTAGACCCAAGATGGCCGCCATGCCCATATATGGTAAAAAACCTTCAAAAATCTTCTCCAGAACCATAAGGCCATTGGCCTTGAAACTTGGCATGTAGCATATGGTACTTGGGCCCATCATGGTTTGTACAAATGGTGACCCTGGGTTGACCTTGACCTATTTTACAGCAATGTCAAATTTGCCGACTTAGGCTTTTGCATGGGGCAAAGTGAAAATAATGGATTTATAGGAAACCATTGAAGACAGTGTCACCAAAATTGGTAGATCAGGTAAAGTAACTGAATACATGAAGATCTGTGGGTGAGAAAGGTCAAGGTCATTCATTGGCCTTAGACCCAAGATGGCCGCCATGCCCATATATAGTAAAAAGCCTTCAAAAATCTTCTTCTCCAGAACCATAACGCCAGTGGCTTTGAAACTTGGCATGTAGCATATGGTACATGGGCCCATCATGGTTTGACCTTGACCTATTTTACAGCAATGTCAAATTTGCCGACTTAGGCTGAATACATGAATGTATATGGATCAGAAAGGTCAAGGTAGGTACCTGAATGATAAAAAAAGGGGGGAGACATCTGTGTTTTTGTAGAAAAACAAATTCCAGTTTTGTTCTGTTACTGCTCTTGAGATATGAAAATAAATTGGAACAAGTTTTCTTTTTGTTTCATTTGCTTCTGTATACAGTATACCATTTATGTCCAATGGACAGTTCCTCATATTTTCCCTTTCTGTGAGCCAGGCACCGAGGTTATAAAACTTTTTTCACGCTCAACTCACTTCAGCATGAAATTTACCCTGCTCATAAGTTTTAAAATGCCAACAAATATTGAGATAGCATTTTAAAATTTATGAGCAGGGTAAATGACATTTTCTGCTGATCTAAGTAGGAAAATTGTCACCAGACAGGTGAGCGGTTCAGGACCACTGGTCCTCTGGTTTGTATGTAGCAACGTCAAGTGGCCACCTACATAAATCCTGCCAGTTATGCCCCTGGGATCCAAATTGGCCACACCCCAGGGGTCTTTAGCTTCCATAGACTTACAATTGGAGAAACTTCAAAAATCTTCTTCTCTGAAACCACAGGGCCCTTATAATGAAAAAAAAAGAAAAAAAAAAAAAAAGAAAATCTTAAAATGGGGGAAAAAAATCTTCAAAAATCTTCTATGAAACCATAAGTCCCAGAGCTTAGGTATTTAGCATGTAGCAATGTCGAGTGGTCGCCTACATGAATCCTGCCAATCATGCCCCTGGGGTCCAAATCCTGTGGCCCCTTAACTCCAACAAACTTATAATGGAAAAAAGCTTCAAACATCTTTGAAACCATGAAGTACAGACCTCTGATATTTAGTATATAGCAACACAAAATGGTCGCCTACATAAATCCTGCCAACCATGCCCTTTGGGTCAAAATTGGACAAGCCCCAGGGCTCATTAGCTCCTATAGAACTATACTGGAAAAAACTTAAAAGAAAATCTTTTTCTCCAAAACCATAAGGCACAGATTTTGTTTGATTTGAGGTTTTACATCCCCGTCAACACTGTATAGGTCATTTTGGAGATGTCTCTTCCAATTTTGTGGGACTTTTACCCTGACATTGACATGAAATTACATCTCAAGCCCTGTTGCCCAATGAAACCAGTAGGGTTTATAAGCATGGACACCGCTTTGCCTGAGCTTAGATATTTAGTATATAGCAATGTCAAGTGGTCTCCTACACTAATGATTTTCTGGTACACAGGTGAGCGATATAGTGCCATTGGGCCCTCTTGTTTATGAATGGCATTTGGCGGGGGCAACCGTGTCCTATGGACACTTTTTCTAGTTTATTCTATTTTTGATGAAAAATTCTGTTAGCAAATTGTGTAGGCTCTGATAAGATGCCATATTCTGCAACGTCTGATCTGGGCCTGCACTGTTTGCCAAGATACCCACTTCAGGGGTTTTCGCATGTAAAAGGTTAAACGTAATTTTTGAAGGGGTATGTCTCTGGCATGTCATTTGTTTCTGTTGAGGTTTTCTGTCCCTGTCACCACTATTGATGGAGATGTTGCTTCTGATTTTGTGGGACTTACTCGACATTAAATGACATCTGAAGCCCAATCCCACAAAGAAACTGCGAGGGCTTTTTCCAAGGCAGGCTTACACCTTTTAAGCAGTTTACCAGTACTCTTGTGCCGGCCTCGGTAGCTCATTTGGATGCACATCTGACTGGTGATCAGGAGGACTTTGGTTCGATACCTACTGGGGTCATCAACATTCTATATGGATATTGATCATGAAATCTTTTGTATGGTCATTCTCTCCTGCTGATTCAAGAAGGGCGGTTGTCAGTTTCTGATGAAATAATGTACACTGTACTGGGTAACCGCTTACGTATATGCCTGCCCTGGAAAAGTGTTGATAGGTAAACAGACCGGCCCAAAAATGACCTAAAATAGTGTTGACTGGGCCGTTAAACTTGATTACAAAGTACTCTTATGTGGTCGGTTTCAGCTCTGCTTGGAAGCATCATGCAGCCCAATCTATTTCTCCAAGCCCCGACCAAGGCAGTAATTAGTGCAGGGGTATGTCGCTGAGGCCTGGGTTCAAATCCAGGTTTTGCATGTAGTTAGGATAGTGTGGCTTATCCAAGGTTGTTGGCTTTCTCTGGGTACTTGAGTTTCATCCACCATATGAGACCACATTACCGTAAAAAATTCCTAAAAATTTGGACAACTTGAGGACTTTGTGTAATGCTCCTAAAATTTCAACAGGTTTGTTTCGAGTCCAAAAAGTGGAGACAGAATGGCAAATAGTATAGACCCTGATCAGTCTGCTCCTTCAGGCACAGTCTGATATGGGTCTACACTGTTTGCTTTGGCCTATCTGTCCCAATACTTAGGATCATTAGGTACGTACACCAACTTCAGTTATTTTGAGAATGTTAAAAAAAGTCCATGGGAGCTTTTGATGTAATCAAACTAAAATAACATATATACAGTTGACTCTTGTTATCTCGACCTCGCCTATCTCGACACTATCACTTATGTCGAACCGATTTCTAATTCCCGAATATTTCCGCTATATATTTATTGTATTTCAGCTTTGCATGTGTCGAACTACTTTTAAGTCGACACTTCGGCTATCTCGCCCATCATTTTCAGTCCCTAAATATATTTTTCACTGCTTTTACTACTGCGTATCTCAAACCGAAATTCATGAGGTAAAGAAGGAAAAAAAAACAACGATGCCGCCGGTCTTTCAGTTAAAGAAAATAATAATAGACCTTTACAAAACAGTTCATCAATACTCACAATGTTTTTAATTTTCCAAATTGTCCAGGTGCGTTCAAATTAGCACAAACAATACCATTACCTCTATTACGAAAATCACGTGCGTGTAATACAGACTGACACGCGGTGCTCAACCTTTGTTCTTAACACCTTCTGGTTTCAATGATTTCCAAGATTTCCGTGATAAAAAAGGCGGCCCTGATTTGTATTAATGTACAATTAGGTATGACAGGTTGTTTTACGTACTCATCATTAGTGTCAAAATTGAGTATTGCCCCTTGTCCCAATGCACATACAGACAGTGTAAATCCTAAAAAGATGGCTCATGACCAGCTTTCTCGGCAGGACCTAAACTGTTTAAATCAATACGAGGGACTAACGTATGACGTATAGCACGTACTGCGTAGCATTGCATTCACAAGCGGGGAACCATCCCATTTAAGTACACATCTATTTTTAGCTTATTTGGATACCCGAATTTGCAGGAATTTAAAAGACAACAAAACACGTGAGAAATCTTTTATAATCGCTACACTTCGACAAGCTCCATTACTTTCATAAACAAATTTTAAAAACGCAATAGGCTGTGCATGTTAGTGCTATTACTCTAGAATAACCAAGAATACCAAGAATATCACGGCAAATAATGGGCTCCGACAGGCATGTGATGTCACACTTTGGTTATCTCGTACTACGGATAACTCAAACTTTTTTATCCCGTCCCGTGAGGTTCGAGATAATGAGCGTCGACTGTACATGTATCTTTAGAACTCAGATTGTGCATGCATGTAGTTAAGGGAGCACCTGTACTGTTTGCCTGTTTGATAAGTATTATTTGGCTAAAGTCATATTATAAGCAGACCTTTAGATATTTTTTCTTCAAAAGGTGAAGTACTCGTTCATTTAGAAAAAAAAAAAAATAGGAGTAGCGATAAAAGAAAACATAAAGCCTCATTTTGCATTATCAAGGAATCGTTTTATTTGTCTATTTTGTGGCCAGGCTTACTGCTTGTTTTCTTATAGACAATAATTTGAATACGAAAGCCATATACATGTACAAATAAACAGTCTCTTCTAAACTTTGTTGACATTGAAACCTAGCTTTTTGGGTTCATCTCTTGCAGGATAGTAGCTTTTAATGTGTGATTTTTGTGGTCAAAGACGTTTGGAAGTGAAAAAAAAAATATAGTTTCACTATATATAATATTGCCCAAGATTCTGTATGATTATTATGAGAGCATAAGGTGGGTATTTGATGACAATTAAGTGCTGATTTGTCTGTTTACTTCTCCATGAAAGCACTTTGCCAAGCAATTAACCCTTTTTGTATCAAATGGAATCTTCCCCCTTATATATAGCACATGTCCATTTCAAAATTTAGGGGTGTCAGGTTGTGTTTTCAAGTTTGATTGGGAAAATGGCTTAACTTTTTGCAAACAGTGTAGGCCGTGATCAGATGGCTCACTCTGCGGCGTCTGATCTTGGGCTGCACTGTTTGGCAATTACCCGTTATGGGGGTTTCTGGTACTTTATAGGTTATAAGCAACACTTCAGTCTGCCAGTGTCAACAATCTCATATACCCAACTTATCTAAATGGTGAACAATTATATGAACCTGACAGATGGAAACAACAGACTTTCAGAATCAGAAATGTTACTGGTGACACGTCAAATGGCATTCATACTCCAGGGCATGTGATACAGGAGGTAAGTCACTTGGCAGTTAACTATAATGAACTTCAGTTGTTTCCAGCCCTACTCGTCACAGGCTGTTTTGGAGAATGTCCTCATCACGTCATGCTTTCTCGAGCTACTTTTGGTTTAGAATTGGTTGTAATGATTCTAATTGAGGTTATTTACACAATGTTTGAGTCGCACTAAGGACAAGACAAGGATTATGCTGTTTTCTGACGATAAAACCAATCGGCTTATGCTACAATGAATATTTTTTGGTGCAGGTCTCTCATTGACTGAAACAAAAGGATGCCACTCATTTCATTCGGATATCTTCTATTATTATCTCTACATTGTAAACAATGGGCGGAATAAAAACATTATGCTCTCGAAAAATATTGAATGGGTTTTTCATACCTGATATGCATCCGATTTGAAAGAAAATGGCATATCCTGCCAAATATTTTCGTAATTTATGCGGTATGCAGCCTTGCCTAAAGCCCTGTTGAAAGGTTTGTATGAGCTGCATCATGAAAAAACTGGTTTTATGACATTTGCAGGCAACAAATGTGCAGATCAGACTGCACAAATGTGATGTCTGATCAGACCACACAAGTCTAATTAGCACTTTTGCGTTCTTTGCTTGAATACCGTAAAAATCCTGCATATTTGGACACATTAAGGACTTGTCGTAATTCTCCTAAAATTTTTACAAATTTGTTCCATGATCCAGAAAGGAGTCCAAAAAGTGCAGACAGGATGGCAAACAGTGTAGACCCTGATCAGACTGCTCTTTCAGGAGCAGTCTGATCTGGGTCTGCAGTGTTTGCTTAGGCCTGTCGGTCCCAATACTTAGGATCATTATGGTAGTACAATATCCATGGATAAGAGCACTGAATCTTAGGTCTCTCACCACTATGGGTTTGATTGTAGCTCTGGTTACATGTGAGATGCCACGTTCCACAATGGACGTTCACAGGATTTTTCTCAAGTTTTGCCCACCTCTGATTAACCATCAGCTTGAAATATGTAAAAAAAATATCAGGGCTGTAAAATCAAAAAGTTTGTCTCTTCCCATTGGGGCTTGGAGAAATAGACTTGGTTGCATTATGCTTCCATGCAGAGCTGAAACCGATCGCACATGAGTACTGGTAAACTGCTTAGAAGGTCTAAGCTTGCCTAGGTTCGAGTCGGACCGTCCATGCATATAAACCCTATAGGTTTCATTGGGCGGCAGGGATTGAGATGTCATTTCATCTCAATGTCTCCAAAATGACCTAAATAGTGTTGAAGGGAATATTAAACCTCAAATCAAACAAACAATTCCAAAATGTATAATATCTTAAAAATTCAACACTGTTTGCTAGTTTGAGTAGCTGAGCAGGCCAGTTTGTGACTGGTCAAAAACTCCAAAGATAGAATTTTTTAGTGATGGGGCTCATATAACAATGTCTTTTTCATGAAATAATAACAACATACCGTATTCGACCTATTTACTGCACTGTGCGCTTAGTTTTTTCACAATTGTATGAAAATATTGTGGTGAAAAATCTACCTAATAAGTGCACACTCAATACGAAAAAAATACGAAAAAAAGGCTTCCGATATGATTATATTATAAAGTTGAATTTCAGCATAGTGATTCACCACATATACATATGATTGTCTGGGTCAAAGATGCAGCAAAACTCAATATGAATTTGTTGGGATGTTACTGTAAAGTGTGCGCCTGTGTATTTTTTCCAGAAAAAGCTTGGGTGTGTGCTTATAGGAGCATGTGCGGTAAATAGGTCGAATACGGTATTTCACATCACTTACTAGTGAGGTCTTTAAATAGTATGACCCCATCAAAGAGAATAGAATGAATTTGTTTGAAAATATTGTCAGTATTCTGAGCTGAAAAGCTGATGAGCTGTAGTTCCTGGGAATTGGAGTTGTATATTTGGGTTAATATAAGTGTTAATGTAAATTCACGAACAGACAGGGAAAACTGGACTTGAGTTGGGTCATGCTTAACCCTTGTCCTGCTTATCCCGGATATGTCTTATCTTCCAAACAATGTAGATCCACATCAGATGGCTTCTTCAGAAGCCATCTGATCTGGATCTACATTGTTTGTCATTCAGTTTATGAATTTGTTGCAATAATTTGCATCAAGTAATCTGATTGGTTGATAATCGGTAGTGGGTGTGGCATATATGAATATTCAGCAGGACAAGGGTTAAGCAGCCATAATAAGTGAATAACTGAGACTTATTAACAAAATCTGACACCTAAGGTAATTTCATATGAAATTTAAGAAACTTGCCAAAGGCTTGTTTCATATTTCAGAAAAGACACTGGGACCCCGCCCATCAGGGCTAGGAACAATAGATTGGGCTTCAACGCAGAGCTGGAACCAACTGCACAGGTCTAAGTCTGTCCAGGAAAAGTGGTGCTAGTAAGGCTCTGTGCATATAAACCCTCTTGGTTTCATTGGGCAGCAGGGATTGAGATGTCGTTTCAGCTCAGTGTCTGGTAAAGTCCCACAAAACTGGAAGCACGGTCTCCGGGGATGTTAAACCACAATTCAATCAAACAAAAAACCACTTTATCGTAGCACCAGATAAGAGGGGCTATCCAAATATTATTTTTCTTATTTCTTCTTGAAAAAATATGTTGTGGGTATTCATTAGAAGCACCTCTGCACCGCACCACAACATATTTTCATGCAGAAATAAGAAAAATATCAGTTATTTGGATGAAAAAAGTACCTCACCTGTTGCTATGCTTTATTTTCACGTGGGTGCCCTCTTTGACAGATTTTTCAACCGTGTCCAATGAAGAGTTCAGCAGAATGACGACTGAAACTGTAGAGGAGATATTGAGACACAACAGTGAGGAACGCAAGAGTGGTCATGTCGTGATTGAAGATAAGCCAGAGGAAAAGATACCAGAGAAAAAGCCGGAGGAAAAGAAGCCAGAGAAAAAGCAGATTACTCGAGATGAAGGCAGTAAAATTTGGATAGTAGGAGTTGTCCTGGGGATTGTGGTCTTCATTCTGATTGTTGTGCTGGTTTTGGTGGTGTGTATTAGGAAAAAGAGGTATACATCTTGTCCTTGAAATTTGAATTTTAAACTACAACTTCGACACATCTTTTTGATTCAAAGCAGAAAACAGCTGTGTTCATTATGATAACCCATGCGACATAGTGCATTTTTTCACACCTCAAAAATGGCTACTTTTCTGAGGAAAATATGTGATATTTTTCTAGTTAACTGCAAACATAGGCTGTGGGTGCTTGTTAGAACTGCCTCATTGAGGTGGTTCTAACAAGTACCCACAACCTATGTCTTGGAGCAGCAGTAAGAAAAATTAACATACCCCCTGTAAACCCCTGTTTTCTCTATATAAGGTGAGGTTTAGGGTTGTTCATTTCGCGGGCTTGTACATGTGATGTGTGTTAATTCAAAGCAAAAATGTGTATTGTAGATGACCATTTCTATTTAATCTATACATTTTTGCAATCATCTTTAAACCCAGTTATATCCAAAACCATGTTATAATGAACAGTTTTATAAAGAGGTATAGGTGTACTTATTTATCCACTTACAGTGATAGTGTCAGTCTATAGCTCCCCCTGTAGCTATGTTACACAAAATGTCCTAGTAAGTGCTGACTTATGCTACCTTTTATTTGTACTGCAATGGTTTTATCATCCCTAAGCAACAATTTAGCTATAAATCGAAACATTTTTTCAGACAAAATTATATAGAGGATCTTACATGAGTGTTTATGTATTATTGAATTTATTATACCCCCGGCATACGGAGTATGCCATGGGGGTATATAGTTTTCGTCTTTTCTGTGTGTGTGTGTGTGTGTGTGTGTAAACTTTTTTTTATGTCAAAGATTTCTCAGGAACTACTATACCTAGAAACTTGAAATTTGGTACAAACAACATGCATAACTAGTTGTATTGTGGGAAAGAAAATTGGGGCTGTGGGGCCAGGTTCTTTAGAGTTATTCCCCTTTGTTATATTTGCTACTGAGATGTGCATTTTGTGACTTACCTTAAATTTTGTGTCAAAGATTTCTCAAGATCTACTGTACCTAGAAACTTGAAATTTGGTACAAGCAACATGCATAACTAGTTGTATTGTGGGAAAGAAAATTGGGGCTGTGGGGCCAGGTTCTTTAGAGTTATTCCCCTTTGTTATATTTGCTACTGAGATGTGTATTTTGTGAGTTACCTTAAATTTTGTGTCAAAGATTTCTCAGGAACTACTGTACCTAGAAACTTGAAATTTGGTACAAACAACATGCATAACTAGTTGTATTGTGGGAAAGAAAATTGGGGCTGTGGGGCCAGGTTCTTTAGAGTTATTCCCCTTTGTTATATTTTTTTTATAAAATTTTGTCAGCAAGATATCTCAAAAACTATTGGAGCTAGAGCCTTGAAAGTTGGTGAATAGATTGGTGGTGATGAGTAGATGAACTGATTAACTTTTGACAAAATTCCGAAAAATACTTTGTGAGTTATGGCCCTTTGTCATTTTGGTAATTTGTGCCATTGTACTGTATGGTAAAAGTGATGCATAGCATAACTTTAGAACCGTGTATGCTAGGGTTTTGAAATTTCATATATGGATTCCTCATGGAAAATTAGCCGACACGTATTTTTTTTCTCGTCCGGATTATGCTCCTTTCAAGAGTTATTGCCCTTTGAAATTTTTTTAATAAAATCTTGTCAGCAAGATATCTCAAAAACTATTGGAGCTAGAGCCTTGAAAGTTGGTGAATAGATTGGTGGTGATGAGTAGATGAACTGATTAACTTTTGACAATATTACGAAAAATACTTTGTGAGTTATGGCCCTTTGTCATTTTGGTAATTTGTGCCATTGATCTGTATGGTAAAAGTGATGCATAGCATAATTTTAGAACCGTGTATGCTAGGGTTTTGAAATTTCATATATGGATTCCTCATGGAAAATTAGCTTACGCGTATTTTTTTTCTCCTCCGGATTATGCCCCTTTCAAGAGTTATTGCCCTTTGAAATTTTTTTAATAAAATCTTGTCAGCAAGATATCTCGAAAATTATTGGAGCTAGAGCCTTGAAAGTTGGTGAATAGATTGGTGGTGATGAGTAGATGAACTGATTAACTTTTGACAACATTCCGAAAAATACTTTGTGAGTTATGGCCCTTTGTCATTTTGGTAATTTGTGCCATTGATCTGTATGGTAAAAGTGATGCATAGCATAACTTTAGAACCGTGTATGCTAGGGTTTTGAAATTTCATATATGGATTCCTCATGGAAAATTAGCTGACGCGTATTTTTTTTCTCGTCAGGATTATGCCCCTTTCAAGAGTTATTGCTCTAAGAATTTTTTTTTTATAAAATTTTGTCAGCAAGATATCTCATGCTATGCATCACTTTTACCATACAGATCAATGGCACAAATTACCAAAATGACAAAGGGCCATAACTCACAAAGTATTTTTCGGAATGTTGTCAAAAGTTAATCAGTTCATCTACTCATCACCACCAATCTATTCACCAACTTTCAAGGCTGTAGCTCCAATAATTTTCAGGAGTTATTACTGAATCAGACAATTGGAAGAGAAATAGCCTTTGTTCTAAAAAGACTAAACAGACAACTTGTGATACTGACATTTCAAACATCTGTTCAAGATCTCATTAGTTATCAGGTGAGTTATTTAGATGTAATGGTATTCTCCTTACTTTTGCAAGATTAATTCTGTGTTCATAATAGGTTTTTGTCAAACTTGATGGCTTTGAATTGCCAGAAAGTTACCGATGGCTTTGGCCGGGGGTATTAGTGAGCATATGCTCACTTGATAGTCTAGTTAAACGAGTTGAGGAAAAGGGATAAAATGCGAGGCTTTGCCAAGCATTTTATCCCTTTTCCTCAACGAGTTTAATAAATTCAATAATACATGACCACGAATGCAAGATTCTATTTATGACATTCATATGACATTTAAAACGTATTTTAGTCACAATTGTTTACAAAAATGTCAATATTCCACCATTAGTAAACCCGACGTCGTTAAAGACGTCGTACATGTAACGTTACAGGACGTATCTAGCGAATTTGCATTTTTAATCCCCTAGTGGATTATCGAAAATATTACATGGCGTTATTACGCTCTCAGACGAGACGTCATATGATAATAATTTGATATGTACTCAATGTGTAGAGAGTTTGCACTTTTTATGTTTGATTAATTTGATTGCGCAATCTATAAAGTTGTCATACACATGTATAACATGTATGCTGACATCCTAGTGACCAATTGTAAACTTTTTTTCAACATTCTTTTATGTATAGTGTCATCAGTGCAGTTTTTGAAGATCTATAACAGCAAATATGTCACAACTTTCAGAATATCTGCTGGCCTCGTCAGCTCAGTCAGATGTGCGTCTGACTTGTGATGAGGACATTGCATTTTCAATACTTGCAAATTATTTGACATTCTTTTATGGAGATTGATCATGAAACCTTTTCTGTGGTCATTCTGTCCCTTTTGCGGATTCTTCAAGTGCAGTTGTCAGTTTTTGTCGAAAGAATGCATACTGTACTGACTAACCGCTTATGTATGAGCCTGCCTTGGAGAAGTATGGCTAGATAAACTGACTGGCTCAATATGAGCTAAAAAGTATTGACTGGGCATTAAACACCAAACAAACAAAACAAACCAAATTCAGAATGTCATCATAATTTCACCTTAACCCTTAAGATGCCAATCAAGACCATTGTCATCTGCTTTTACTCTAAACGTCATTGTTGCAAACAGTATGGACTCAGATCAGACTGTTCTTCTGAGAGCAGTCGGATCATGGTCCAGACTGTTCACCTACAAGTTGGCAAGTATATGCAACAGACAACATAAACAGACGATATTTTCAGATGCGGTTTTTGTTGTCATCTTAAAGGTTAATGAAAAAATGTTAGCACTTTATACAGTGAAACTTTGATGGCTCAATCACCAATGTCTCGTTTACCATGGCTGATTCGAACACATTCTTGAGTCCCAAGGAAATACTTTCCATAGGGCCTGATAAAGCATACATGTAGTTAGGTATTACTTAGAAAAAAAATGTCATCATTGTGAAAAGGTATGTTGTTTGAACTCATTAGAATCGCCCCATTTGGGACAATTCTAATGAGTACACACAGCATACCTTAATTTCATATAAGCATTATGCCTCCTGACATAACCTTTTAATAATTTGCAGTGTCTTGAACTACCTCTGCCTCGAACACATTTTCATGGTCCTAAAGGTGTTCGAGCCATCGACATTTCGCTGTATATGTTCAGTATAATGCCTCACCCGAACAATAATTTCTGACTTTAGGGGCCAGGAGCTGCCGTTGCCAGGAGTTTTCCGCTATCACAAACAGAACAAGTCAGATGAGTTTGATGAGCTGGTTCCCAATGATATGTTATCAAAGGCTGACCTTCAGAATGAGGTAATAGAGCTCCAGTATGGTCGAATGGTTTGTTAGTTTGATTTGATTTGATGTTTAACGTCCCTGTCAACACTGTTGAGGTCATTTTGGAGACGTCGCTTTCAATTTTGTGGGATTTCTACCTGAGATTGAGATGAAATAACATCTCAAGCTCTGTCGCCCAATGAAACCAATAGTGTTTATAAGCATGGACGGTCAGACTCGCACCACTTTGCCTGGGCAGGCTTAGATCCTGTAAGCGGTTTACCAGTACTTGTGTGCGGGTCGGTTTCAGCTCTGCGTGAAAGCATCATGCAGCTCATCTATTTCTCCAAGCCCTGATGGGCAGGGGCCGCTATGTTTGAATGGATAGAAGTGAAGTTTACTCGTGTTTTGCAGGGAGAGTAGTGAAATAATGCCTTGTTTTGAATTTTTCAAAGGGGGTACTTTTAATGGGCATAAATTTGTATGGGTCCAGTTTTGAAAACACTTTTTCTTATGTTTTCAAAGGGAGTCTACCACAGGGGGAAACATTCTTTATTTTGAATCTTTTTGCATAGGGGTTACTTTTAATGGGCATAAATTTGTATGGGTCCGGTTTTCCAAAACTTACAATGTTGTAGGTTCCTTGTGACAAGGGCTTCCCACTCGATCAAAAAAACATGACCTGTGACCTTGACCTGTGATGAACTTTGAATAAAAAATTGACCTTGCCCGGGGACATGTTCGTGTTTCACAAACACATCTTGTTTCTAAGGGAGTCTACCACAGCAGAGAAAAAATCTTTACTTTGGATCTTTTTGCAAAGGGGGTACATTTAATGGGAATAAATTTGTATGGGTTCGGTCACACTAGTTGTTCAATCGTAACAATGTTGTTTATGAAGTTTTCTCATATCTTCAAAGGGAGTCTACCACAGCAGAGAAAATTTCTTTATTTTGGATCTTTTTTGCAAAGGGGGTACTTTTAATGGGAATAAATTTGTATGGGTCTAGTTGCTCTAAACTTACTATCTTGTTAGCTCACCAGAGCCAAAGGCTCCGGGGGAGCTTTTAGGATAGGCAGTTGTCCGGCGTCGTCGTCGTCGTCGTCGTCGTCGTCTGCGTCTGCGTCGTCAACACTTTCAAACAACATCTCCTCTGAAGCCACTGGGCCGATTGGGCCCAAATTTTATCTGTAGCATCCTTGGGCTGGGGGATTGAAAGTTTGTGTTTTTTATCAGAATCGGCTCATTAGTTTGGTTGCTATGGCAACTTGTAGTTTCCATAGACTTATAATGGGGAAAATTGAAAAATGGCATTTACTGCCAAGCCTCTGCAGATATTTTGACAAAACTGTCATAGAAATGTTCAATAGGCAATCTACTATCTGCCGTATGATTTTAGGCCTTCTGCTGATTTTTATCGGTTGCCATGGCAACCAAAATGCAAAAAATAGACAAAAAAAATACTTAAAAAAATCATCTCCTCAGAAACCGTATGCTCTAGGAGGCTGAGACTTTATGAAAATATTCACCATATTTGCCTTTACAGGTTTTGTGTTTTTTATGAAATTTGGCCTTTTAGTTTTGTTGCTATGGCAACTTAGAGTTTCCATTGACTTATAATGGGGAAAACTGAAAAATGGCATTTACTGCCAAGTCATTGCAGATATTTTTACAAAACTTGCATAAACATGTTCCTTGAGTAAACTTCTCTCAGCCATATGCTTTTATGTCAACCTGGGGGTCCCCTAGGTTGTGCTGGGGCCATGCCCCGCCCCCTACACTTCATAAAATGCCTTATATCTCAGAAACCTTACAGATCCCAACCCCTAAACCATATATATTTTTGTTCCTTATGATAAGATGCATTAAGTGACACCAACCTGGGGGTCCCCCAGGATGTGCCGGGGACATGCCCTGCCCCCTCTATTTCATAAAATGCCATTTATCTCAGAAACCATTCAGATCCCCACCCCTAAACTATATATATTCTTGTTCCTTATGCTAAGATGCATTAAGTGACACCAACCTTGGGGTCCCCCCGGGATGTGCCGGGGACATGCCCCACCCCCTCCACTTCATAAAATGCCATTTATCTCAGAAACCATTGAGATCCCCACCCCTAAACCATATATATTCTTGTTCCTTATGATAAGACACATTCAGTGATACCAACATTGGGGTCTCTCTGGGGTGCGCTGGGGCCATGCCCCACCCTTCAAATTCATAAATGCCATATATCTCAGAAACCATTCAGATCCCCACCCCTAAACTATATATATTCTTGTTTCTTATGATAAGACGCATTCAGTGACACCAATCTGAGGGTCCCCTAGGATGTGGCGAGGCTTATGCCCCACCCCCTCCACTTCCTAAAAGGCTGAATATCTCAGAAACCGTTCAGATCCCCACCCCTAAACCATTTAAATTCTTGTTCCTTATGATAAGACGCATTCAGTGATACCAACCTTAGGGTCTCCCTTGCCGCACGGGGGCTATGCCCGACCCCTCCACTTCATAAAAGGCCCAATATCTCAGAAACCGTTCAGATCCCCACCCCTAAACCATATAAATTCTTGTTCCTCATGTTAAGATGCATTCAGTGATATCAACCTAAGGATCTCCCAGGCCGCACCAGGGCTATGCCCCAACCTTCCACTTCATAAAAGGTGATATATCTCGGAAACCTTTCAGATCCCCACCCCAAAACCATGTATATTCTTGTTTCTTATGAAAAGACGCATTCAGTGACACCAATCTGGGGGTCCCCTAGGATGTGCCAGGGATATGCCCCACCCCCTGCACTTAGTAAAAGCCCAATTTCTCAGAAACCATTAAGATCCCCACCCCTAAAGCATATAAATTCTTGTTCCTTATGATAAGACGCATTCAGTGATACCAATCTAAGGGTCTCCCGGGCCGCACGGGGGCTTTGCCCCACCCTTCCACTTCATAAAAGGTGATACGTCTCGGAAACCATTCAGATCCCCATCCCAAAACCATATATATTCTTGTTTCATATGATAAGACGCATTCATTGAAACCAATCTGGGGGTCCTCTGGGATGTGCCCGGGCCATGCCCAACCCCCTCCATTTCGTAAAAGGCTCAATATCTCGGAAACCATTCAGAACCCCCAACCCTAAACCATATATATTCTTGTTCCTTTTGATGAGACACATTCAGTGATACCAACCTAGGGGTCTCTGGGGGTGTGCTGGGGCTATGCCCCACCCTTCCACTTCATAAAATGCAATATATCTTAGAAACTGTTCAGATCCCCTCCCCACAAATATGTATATTTGTGTTCCCTATAATAAGACTCATTCACTCACATCAATGCGTCTATGTGATAGGGCAACATGCTGATGCCATGGCCCACGTCTCTACTTCATAAAAGGCCATATATCTCAGACACCATTAAGATCCCCACCTCATAATCATATATATTCTTGTTTCTTATGATTAGACACATTCAGTCACACAAACTTGGTGGTCCACAGGGGCCATTCCTCTCCTCATCATTTCATAAGAGGGCCTCATATCTTGGAAACTGTTCATATCCCCACCCCTAAACAATATACTTTCTTGGTCCTTATTATAAGACACATTCAGCGACAACAATCTTGGCTTTCCTGGGGTCTGCCAGGGCTATGCTCCAACCCCTTCGCAGCTTAAAAGGCCTTATATCTCAGGAACAGTACACATCCCAACCCCTAAACCATACATATTCATGTGCCTTATGATAAGATGGATTCAGTGATACCATTCAGGGCTCTGTTGGCTCCATGTTTCATCCTTCCTCCTCATAAAAGGCCTAATATTTCAGATACAGAGTCCACATGGGTGCTCATTTTGAAATGGGGGTTTGTTTGGGAGACTTTATAATCAATAAATTAAAACCTGAAACCATACATGGCTGCCAGTGGGCAGTGTCCGCCTGAGTTCTGGTGAGCATTGTGGCCCATGGGCCTCTTGTTAATTAATGTGTAGCTAGAAGTTTGATCATCTATTAATGGCAAATATACAAATATTTTTGCTGACAAAATGTGAGTAGCTTTCGCAGTTGCTCACATTTTTATGCCTCTGCCATTCGAAGAATGGTGGAAGGGCATATAGCGTTGCCCCTGTCCGTCCATCCATTCGCTTGTCTGTCCAAAACTTAAACACAGTCAATAACTTTCTTATTTCTGGATGGATTTTGAAATTACTTTGTGGAAATGTTAACCATCATGAGACGATGTGTCACGTGCAAAACCCAGGTCCGTACCTCCAAGGTCAAGATCATACCTAAGAGGTCAAAGGTAAAAAAAGGGTCCGAAACTTAAATGCAGTCAATAACTTTATTTCTGGATGGATTTTAAATTACTTTGTAGAAATGTTAGTTATCATGTGACGATGTTTCACATGCAAAACCCAGGTCTGTAACTCCAAGGTCAAGGTCATACTTAGAGGTCAAAGGTCAAAAAAAGGGTCCGATCAATAACTTATTTCTGGATGGATTTTGAAATTACTTGGCAGAAATGTTGGCCATCATGAGACAGTCTGCCTCACACAAAACCAAGGTCAAGGTCATTTATTAGAGGGCAGATGTGAAAAAAGGGTCCAAAACTTAAATGCCATCAGTAACTTTCTATGGATTAATACAATGGGGGCATCTGTGTCCTATTGACGCAATTCTAGTTTTCAGCAAAAAATAGAAGATCAGTTAACATTTTGGCCACTAATGAGCTTGCTAAGCTGAAGATGCTTTGAACAACAGGGCCCAGGCATATTGCTGCCAGTATTTGAAAAGGGAGACAACTTATGACATAGAGTTCGGTATCCAGTACATTGAGGCCATACTACTGTAATGATCCTAAGTATTGGGACAGAATGGCCTAAGCATTTACAGGGAAGACCCAGATCAGACTGCTCCTGACGGAGCAGTCTGATCAGGGTCTTTACTGTTTGCCATTCTTTCTGCCCCGTTTGGACTCCTTGCTGGATCATGAAACAAATTTGTTAAAATTTTAGGGGAATTACTACAAGTCCTCAGAGTGTCTGAATTTTTAGGATTTTTATTGCTCTTTAGACAAAAACTTTTTTGAAGAATAGATGCCTTTTGATAAAGTGGACAAATATAGATTGGAAAGAATTGCCTCCCCTGGAAATGGTAGCATTTTGCTATGGCAAGCCATTTTACTATTTATTATGGAATGTAGATATCTTATTTATTATATAAGATATCTTATATAGCATATAAGATATCTCATATAACAAATAAGATATCTTATACCCTAAAGTAGATATCTTATATCCTACATGAGATATCTTATTTAATTCTGCTATTCAGATATCTTATATGATATATAAGATATCTTATATCTTAAATAAGATATCTTATATAACATGTAAGATATCTTATTTAACATATCAGATATCTTATATATTATATAAGATATCTTATTTATATTGGTATATAAGATATCTTAATTGGTATATCGGATATCTTATTTAACATATAAGATATCTTATATAGCATATAAGATATCTTATTTAATATATAAGATATCTTATATAATTAACATATAGGATATCTTATATAAATTCGAAAGAAATGACAAATAATAGTCGCTACCTCTCTTCCGGTTGATTCCATACCTATATGCACATTAGACTGCTATACAGACAGAGGACTGGAGAAAATTGATTATAAATTGTATCGTACAAATGCTTTCTTGAAGTGTGTTTATAAATAAAACGGGGTTTCCCAAACAGGTGCGATCAGATAATAGTCTACATCGTTTTTTTTTTTTTGTGTGTGTGTTTTTATAGCCCCGCTTTGAAAAAGTGGGGGCTATATTGGATTTGGCTTGTCCGGAATTCCGTCTGTCTGTAATTTGTCTGGAATTCCGTCTGTCTGTCTGTCGGTAATATTTGATAGTGGGTACCTTGTTACCGCAACTCCTCTTACAGTTCTAGGTCAATCCTTTTGAAACTTTACAGGTGTTTTCATATAGGTCTGAAGATGTGCATATTCTTTTTTCATTATCCTTAAATAATTTTTTTCACTTATTTCACCTTTTTTAACTTAGACTATTTTTGAGATCTACTAATGTTAAAATGTATAGGGAGTAGCTACCTTGTTACCGCAACTCCTCTTAAAGTTCTAGGTCAATCCTTTTGAAACTTTACAGGTGTTTTCATATAGGTCTGAAGATGTGCATATTCTTTTTTCATTATCCTTAAATAATTTTTTTCACTTATTTCACCTTTTTTAACTTAGACAATTTTTGAGATCTACTAATGTTAAAATGTATAGGGAGTAGCTACCTTGTGACCACAACTCCTCTTACAGTTCTAGGTCAATCCTTTTGAAACTTTACAGGTGTTTTCATATAGGTCTGAAGATGTGCATATTCTTTTTTCATTATCCTTAAATAATTTTTTTCACTTATTTCACCTTTTTTAACTTAGACAATTTTTGAGATCTACTAATGTTAAAATGTATAGGGAGTAGCTACCTTGTGACCACAACTCCTCTTACAGTTCTAGGTCAATCCTTTTGAAACTTTACAGGTGTTTTCATATAGGTCTGAAGATGTGCATATTCTTTTTTCATTATCCTTAAATAATTTTTTTCACTTATTTCACCTTTTTTAACTTAGACAATTTTTGAGATCTACTAATGTTAAAATGTATAGGGAGTTGCTACCTTGTGATCGCAACTCCTCTTACAGTTCTAGTCAATCCTTTTGAAATTTAACAGGTGTTTTCATATAGGTCTGAAGATGTGCATGTGCTTTTTAGCTCACCTGACCGAAGGTCATGGTGAGCTTTTGTGACCGTAAGATGTCCGGCGTCGTCGTGCGTCGTCCGTCGTCCGTCGTGCGTAAACTTTTTCTTGTGAACAAACTAGAGGCCACAGTTTTGGTCCAATCATCATCAAACTTGCTCAGAATGATCATCATGACAATATCTCGGTCAAGTTCGAATATGGGTCATGTCGGGTGAAAAAGTAGGTCAGTAGGTCAAATCATAGAAAAACCTTGTGAACACTCTAGAGGGCACAGTTTTGGTCCAATCATCATCAAACTTGCTCAGAATGATCATTGTGACAATATTTTAGTGAAGTTTGAATATGGATCATGTCGGCTTAAAAAGTAGGTCAGCGGGTCAAATCATAGAAAAACCTTGTGAACACCCTAGAGGCCACAATTTTGGTCCAATCATAATCAAACTTGCTCAGAATGATCATCATGACAATATCTTGGTCAAGTTCGAATATGGGTCATGTCCGGTCAAAAAGTAGGTCAGTAGGTCAAATCATAGAAAAACCTTGTGAACACTCTGAAGGCCACTGTTTTGGTCCAATTATCATGAAACTTGCTCAGAATGACCATTGTGACAATATTTCAGTCCAGTTCGAATATGGGTCATATCGGGTTAAAAAGTAGGTCAGCGGGTCAAATCATATAAAAACCTTGTGAACACCCTAGGGGCCACAATTTTGGTCCAATCTTAATCAAACTTGCTCAGAATGATCATCATGACAATATCTCGGTCAAGTTTGAATATGGGTCAAATGGTTCCGGTCCGTTGCACATCTAGGTCACAGGAGCCAAAAACAGATTTTTTTCACCAAAAACTTAAAAAATCTTCTTCTCTGAAACCACAAGGCCCAGGTCTTTGTTATTTGGTATGAAGCTTCATCTAGTGGACCCCTACCAAGATTGTTCAAATTATAGTGCTGGGGCCAAAAATGCCCCCGCACGGGGGCCCTTTGGTTTTACATAGGCTTATATAGGGAAAATCTTTAAAAATCTTCTTCTCTGAAACCACAAGGCCCAGGACTTTGATATTTGGTATGAAGCTTCATCTAGTGGACCCCTACCAAGATTGTTCAAATTTGAGTGCTGGGACGAAAAATGCCCCCGCCACGGGGCCCTTTGGTTTTACATTGGCTTATATAGGGAAAATCTTTAAAAATCTTCTTCTCTGAAACCACAAGGCCCAGGTCTTTGATATTTGGTATGAAGCTTCATCTAGTGGACCCCTACCAAGATTGTTCAAATTATAGTGCTGGGGCCAAAAATGCCCCCGCCCCAGGGCCCTTTGGTTTTACATAGGCTTATATAGGGAAAATCTTCAAAAATCTTCTACTCTGAAACCACAAGGCCCAGGACTTTGATATTTGGTATGAAGCTTCATCTAGTGGACCCCTACCAAGATTGTTCAAATTATAGTGCTGGGACAAAAAATGCCCCCGCCACGGGGCCCTTTGGTTTTACATTGGCTTATATAGGGAAAATCTTTAAAAATCTTCTTCTCTGAAACCACAAGGCCCAGGTCTTTGATATTTGGTATGAAGCTTCATCTAGTTGACCCCTACCAAGATTGTTCAAATTACAGTGCTGGGGCCAAAAATGCCCCCGCCACGGGGCCCTTTGGTTTTACATAGGCTTATATAGGGAAAATCTTAAAAAATCTTCTTCTCTGAAACCACAAGGCCCAGGTCTTTGATATTTGGTATGAAGCTTCATCTAGTGGACCCCTACCAAGATTGTTCAAATTTTAGTGCTGGGACAAAAAATGCCCCCGCCACGGGGCCCTTTGGTTTTACATGGGCTTATATAGGGAAAATCTTTAATAATTTTCTTTTCTGAAACCACAAGGCCCAGGACTTTGATATTTGGTATGAAGCTTCATCTAGTGGACCCCTACCAAGATTGTTCAAATTTTAGTGCTGGGACAAAAATGCCCCCGCCACGGGGCCCTTTGCTTTTACATTGGCTTATATAGGGAAAATTTTTAAAAATCTTCTTCTCTGAAACCACAAGGCCCAGGTCTTATATATTTGGTATGAAGCTTCATCTAGTGGACCCCTACCAAGATTGTTCAAATTATAGTGCTGGGGCCAAAAATGCCCCCGCCACGGGGCCCTTTGGTTTTACATAGGCTTATATAGGGAAAATCTTTAAAAATTTTCTTCTCTAAAACCACAAGGCCCAGGACTTTGATATTTGGTATGAAGCTTCATCTAGTGGACCCCTACCAAGATTGTTCCAATTTTAGTGCTGGGGCCAAAAATGCCCCTGCCCCGGGGCCCTTTGGTTTTACATAGGCTTATATAGGGAAAATCTTTAAAAATCTTCTTCTCTGAAACCACAAGGCCCAGGACTTTGATATTTGGTATGAAGCTTCGTCTAGTGGACCCCTACCAAGATTGTTCAAATTATAGTGCTGGGACAAAAAATCCCCCCCTGCCACGGGGCCCTTTGGTTTTACATAGGCTTATATAGGGAAAATCTTTAAAAATCTTCTTCTCTGAAACCACAAGGCCCAGAACTTTGATATTTGGTATGAAGCTTCATCTAGTGGACCCCTACCAAGATTGTTCAAACTATAGTGCTGGGGCAAAAAATGCCCCTGTCCCGGGGCCCTTTGATTTTACATAGGCTTATATAGGCAAAATCTTTAAAAATCTTCTTCTCTGAAACCGCTAGGCCCAGGTCTTTGATATTTGATGTGTAGCTTCATCTAGTGGACCTTTGACAAGATTGTTCAAATTTTAGCCTTTGTTGATGTTTGGTATGAAGCTTCACCTTTAAGACCTCCCTCAACATTATGTACATTAAAGCCCTGGGGCCAATAATGGCCCTCTCTGGGGCCCACTTGTTACACTATGGATCAGGTGAGCGATCCAGGGCCATCATGGCCCTCTTGTTTCATTATCCAAAACCTATTTTTTAACTTCGACTGTTTTTCAGATCTAATAACGCGAAAAGTCTATAAGGCGTAGGTACCTTGTTAGGGATTTAACCCTCTCACAAGTCTTTACCTTTAATTCATGAGTCTTTCTCCTCTGACAGGGCTATAGCGGGGCTATAGTCAGATCCTCTGACAGTTCTAGTTGTTGTTTTTTTTTAGAGAGAGAATCCAGCTTGCTTTTGTTTGTATAATTTAATAACCCTCCCTTACAAAAAATCTTCAGATAGTGGAAGTGTTAGTTGAACTTCAAACTCTGCTGCTCGCTGCATGTATTTTGACAAAAAAGCAAAGACTCTCACCAGCCTGTGCATATATTCAGCCACTTTTCGCATAATTAGTTCAATATTTCTTTGTCCCTTTTATCCTTTTTTTTTACCAAATGGAATCTTCCTCCTTATATATGGCAGGAGTCCATTTCGAAAATTAGGTATGACAGGTTGTGTAATCTGAAAATAGATGAACGTTTTGCAAATAGTGTATGCAGGTAGGCCCTGATCTGGGCCTGCACTGTTTTCCAGGGTTTCCGGTACAAAATGGGTTATGGAATGTTAGGCATAAATGGGAGTAGTCATTTCCAGATATGCTTTTGTTAGAATATCCGTTTGCAGTTTTGAGGGAGACTTCATTATTTTTTTTTTTTGTAAAATATATTGGATATCTTATTTGTAGATATCTTATATATTATATAAGATAAATGCAATATAAGATATCTAATATATTAAATAAGATATCTGATATAGGATATAAGATATCTTATTTACTGGAATATATAGGATATCTGATATGTTAAATAAGATATCTAATATACCAAATAAGATATCTAATATAACATATAAGATATCTTATATAATATATCAGATATCTTATATATCTTATATCCATCTTTAAATAAGATATCTTATATAATAAATAAGATATCTTATATAATATATGAGATATCTGATATGTTATATAAGATATCTTATATGCTATATTAGATATCTTATTTAGTATATAAGATATCGTATATATTTTGGTAAATAAGATATCTTATATCCTATATTAGATATCTTATATCCTATATAGATATCTAATATAATAAATAAGATATCTAATATAGCATATAAGATATATTATATAAAATATCAGATATCTTATATGCTATATAAGATATCTCATTAATTATATAAGATATATATAAGATATCTTATATAACAAATAAGATATCTAATATAATATATAAGATGTCTTATATAATAAATAAGATATCTACATTCCATAATAAATAGAAAAATGGCTTGCCATATGTATCCTACAGTATCTCAACTCAGGACAATATTCACCAGTACTTTTATCTGAATATCATCATGTACATGTGTGTAAAATGTGAACACCCCTCTAAACCAATCTCTATATAGAGAAAAGTAGGGTTTACTGGGTTGTAAATTATTTCTTTATTTGTGTTCCAAGACATATTAAAAATATGAAAAATAACACCCAATTTTCAATTAGAATAATGTCCATTTTTGAGATATGAAAAATGCACTATGCTTTGCCGATGTATTATCGTAATGTCAACAAGTGCATGGCAATTTTTTGGTGTGCCATCATTGCCTTAAGAGGCCATGAGATGCAATATCACCCAACTGTAAAATTCAAAGGCATCCAAGTTAATACGCAATATATCAAGAAAGCATACTGATATTGAGTGATATAAGACATGTTATTCCTCATATTTCATTACACAATTTTTATCATTCAATATACTGCAACGGAAGTCAGGTGGTTTTTCTCAGGGTTCTGCAGTTTTTGCACACCGCTGATTAACAATGGACTCGAAAGGGAAAAAAAAAAAAAAAAAAAAAATTATAAATAGTGAACAGGATCTACCATTTTCACTGTATGTATTTGGACAGATAGCCTCGGTAACTCAGTCGGATGCGTGTTCGACTGGTGATCAGGAGGATGCGGGTTCAATACCTGCCGGGGTCGGCAACATGCTTTCATGGAGATTGATCATGAAATCTATTCTACGGTCATTCTCTCCTTTCAGCTGATACAAAAAGGGCAGTTGTCAGTTTCTGGCGAAAGAAAGTGCACTGTACTCGTTAACCGCTTACATATAATCCTGGCCAGGCAAAGTGTGGATAGGTAAACTGACCGGCTCAAAAATTACTTAAACTAGAGCTGTCAGTGAAACTGACGAGGGCCCCGGCAGCGCTATCAGAAATTTGTGGATGGACAGACAGACAGACGGACGGACAGAGTGATTACTATAGGGCACCCACACTTTCAGTACGGGGCCCTAAAAAGTGTTTACTGGGCCATTAAACTCCAATACAAACAAACAAACTATTCCACACTGTCCCCTAGAAGTCAAGGCCATGGACTTGGAATTTTTCTTTTGTTTAAGAGGTAAACAACCCTGTCCTGTTACATGTCCTTTTAAGTGATTCTGGGTGAAATGCCAAGGTCAGACCCTGATTAGGCCCGTCTACTTCTTGACCTAGACCAGACAATTCCAAGATCAGACTGTAGTAGTGAGATGAGGGTCTATATTCTTTTTCTAAATTCTCAGGGGCCAGTTGTTCAAAACTAACGACGTCGTTAGTTAACGTATCGTTAAAATTTTGATCATTAAATATGGTAAATATGCTGAAAATTTTGCTAAAAAAATGTGAGCAGCTTTTGCGGACGCAAAAGCTGCTCACATTTTTTCAGCAAAAATACCAAAATTTACAATATTGTACTTGCTAGAAGAGTTAACAATATGACCACTAACGAGCTTAAGCTAATGATGCTTTGAACAACTGGCCCCTGATTTGCATTACATCATGTTAATAAATCTGTGTAATGTATACCCATGTAAACCCCACTTTATATAGAGAAAACTGGGATATACATTGGTATGTCTGCTCCAAGACAAAGGTTGTGGGTGCTTGTTAGAGCCCCCACATTGAGGCGGTTCTTACAAGCACCCACAACTTAACCCTTATCTTGCTGTTCACGACAACCCCTATCTTCACAAACAGTGTTGATCCAGATCAGATGGCTTCTGATCAGGATCTACACTGTTTGGCATTCAGTTTATGAATTTGTAGCAATAAATTACATCAAGTAATTTGATTGGTGGATAGACAGAACTTGGTGTGGCTTAAATGAATATTCAGCAAGAGAAGGGTTAAGCTTTGTATAAAATAAGAATATTACCACCATTTATATCAGAAAATTAACCCTTTTAGAGAGATGAAAAATGAACTACCGAGTACCTAAACAGTGTAAAACCAGATCAGACTGCATGAGCAGTATGATCAGGGTCTACACTGTTTGCCATTCTGGTTGCACCTTTTGGACTGAAACAAATTTGTTGAAATTTGAGGAGACTTACAGCATGTTCTCAAGGTGTCCGAATTTTTAGGATTTTTTATGGCATGTCAGCCTAATGTACTATCCTGATGCTTATCACTGTTTTCAGTTGGAGTCTGTTGACTGTATGACAGGATATCGTCCAAGAGAGGTCTCGATGATATCGGTGGACTCCGCCTTTACTGAGGCCAGAACGGATGCATCACTGAGTTCACTAATGGCTGCGTAGGGAAAGATGGCAACATTTTACAAGATTAGGAAAGGTTACACGCATGTACATATGGGTGTCAAACCTGCTTCTCCCCTAAAAATAACAAAAAAAGATACAGAATGTCATCTGCTGATTTTATCTGGCATTTTAAGTGCTTAGAAAACTTAACTTTGATCTATTTCCAGTTTGAATGATCAATTTTCATATTTGAGCCCCGTCAAGCGATTTTGGTACTTATCGCCTATGCGAGCAGCGAAGGTTTGACGAGCCTGCGCATCCGCGCAGTCTCGCCAGAACCTTCGCTGCTTGCTCATACAAGCAGTGAATCAAGAGGAACCTTCAGACAGAAAGCCATATCCCTGGCCCCTCTGAATGGCTGGGCATGCACACTTAAAATTTGTCATGACGGAATGCTCGAAGACACAAACTCGCTTGGCGAGGCTCATTTGTTGATGATGGAAGTTGACTCTTATTACCTTAAACACTAATAGCACAGTAGAATCTCAAACATTGATATCAATATCTCAACCTACTGCTGAAGTTGAACGAAATTTGAGTACAGTTTGACTCATCAACCATGGTTTTTCATGCATTAATATTCACCGGGTCCCGAGGAAGCTGTTTGAACACGAGGCCTCCAGGCCGAATGTTCAAATATCTTCTGAGGGATCCGGCAATTGTTAATGCAATGAAATAACCATGGATGATCATTGTTCTTTCATAACTTATGATTCCGACAGCAAAGTTTGACGGAAACGCCCAAAAGCTCCATATAATCTCCATATAAACTCTTCAAATGCGACTGGCAAACCAACATGGCGGCCAGTTCAGAATTTTGTTTACAATGACGTTGTTATGCAGTAACCATCTGACGTCATCATAGAACCCTAAAACTACTTCAAGGCGATAACGTTACGCCGCTCAAAGTAATGTATACAAAGCAAGACCAGTCTTGTGATATCAAAAGCTCAAAATCCATGTTCAAACAGCACACAAATTTCATGATCTGAACATGTTTTTTGCTGTTTGACCACAGCTTTTGGTCCATTTGACAATGGCTTCAAACAGCCATGCCCAAAATTAGAAAAAGCCTTTTGGAAAAAATTAACAAAATTTATTTACGAGTTATCTGTAACCTGTAGAATAGATATTTATGCTAGAAAAGGAAAAACAGGTAAAATTGTATGTACACTCAGCAAAGTCTCAGTCTGTACAAAAAGAATAATCGGAAGTATTGGGACAGACAGGCCTTAGCAAACAATGCAAACTCAGATTAGACTGAAGGAGCAGTCAGATCAGGGTCTACACAGTTTGCCATTCCATCTGAATGTTTTGGGACTCCTTGATGGACCATGAAACAAATATGTTAAAATTTTAGAAGAATTACAGCAAGTCCTCAAGGTGCCTGAATTTTTACAGTACAACTTTACTGACTCCATGAAGCAGCTTTGTACTGATGATCATGTAAACTGATCAAACTGCACAGGTGTGCAGGCTGATCTGAGTCTTTGCTGGGCCGAAATGCTCAGACACTTTTTCTCTGGATGCAGCCAATTATGTGTTAGTTTTTTTTGGGTCGATTGAGGTACTAACTCATTGCGAAAACATGTCTATATAATTCTTACCCCCGTGAACCCCACTTTTATACAGTAAAACTGGGGTTTACAGGGTTAAACCTTATTTTTCTATTTCTGTTCTAAAATATGGATTGTGGGTACTAGTTAGAACCGCCTCATAGAGGCGGTTCTAGGTTAAGTTTACAATGTATTTGTATAGGCATGTTTTCATAATGTACAGAAGCTTCCCACCTGTTTATGATGTACAAAACCAGTTGTCAGTTATTTATAGCAGCCCTATTATCCCGTGGCATCGGAGTGTTGTGTGAAAGGTTTAGTTAACTGTAAAATCTAGACTGGACTCGTGTTCTGAGACATTGGCATACAGAATAGACCCAGATCAGATCATCACGAATACTAAACTATATAATTTTGAACCCCACTTTTACATAGTAAAACTGGGTTTTATAGGGGTAATCCTTTTTTCCTTATTCCTGCTCTGAAATATAGATTGTGGATACTCGTTAGAACTGCCTCGATGAGGCGGTTCTTTTGAGTACCCACAATCAATATTTTGAGCAAAAATAAGAAAAATTTCACAATTTTTGATCTTGAAATTTTCGTTTTTTCGGTGGTAAAGTTTACAATGCATTTGTAAAGGCGTGTTGTCATAATTGCCACAAAATAGGTTCGCCCCCGCCCATAGGGGCTTGAAGAAATATATGGGCTGCATGATGCTTCCACGCAGAGCTGAATCCGACCCGCACACTAGTACTGGTAAACTGCTTAGAGGATCTAAGCCTGTCCAGGAACCGCTGTGCGAGGTGGACCGTCCATGCTAATTAACCCTATTGGTTACATTGGGCGACAGGGCTTGAGATGTCATTTCATCTCACTGTCGGGTAAAAGTCCCACAAAATTGGCAGCAACGTCTCCAAAATGACCTTTACAGTGTTGACGGGGACGTTAAACCTCAAATCAAAGCCACAAAATAGGTCATCTGTTAAAAGGCTATACTGCAGGGTAGGAAAATTCTTCATTATTTAACTCATCCTGCATGACCAAGGGCATGTAGGTTTAGGCCCCCGCCCATCGGGGCTTGAAGAAATAGATGGACTGCATGATGCTTCCACGCAGAGCTGAAACCGACCCGCACACAAGCACTGGTAAACCGCTCAGAGGATCTAAGCCTGCCAGGCAAAGCGGTGCGAGTGTCCGACTGTCCATGATCATAAACCCTATTGGTTTCATTGGGCGGGAGGGCTTGAGATTTCATTTCATCTCAATGTCGGGTAAAAGTCCCACAAAATTGGAAGCAACGTCTCCAAAATGACCTTTACAGTGTTGACGGTGAGGTTAAACCTCAAATCAAACAAACAAAAAAGCATGTAGGTTTTGGTAAATTTCAGAGGGACGAGACAAGATTTTTTACTTGTCCTCCAAAATTTTTACTTGTCATGGCGGGTGGATAAATGGAATTTTCCAGCCCTACACTGTTTGAGATATTTAAATATATTTAAGATATTTATATTTTTCCAGCCCACACTCAGAGTCCATCGAGCCACCAGTGCTGTCAGTGCTTGAGTTTTAGAAGGGAGTCAACTTTCACTTAACCATTGTCCTGCTGAATAAATTAGTTTATCCACATCCATTTCTGACTATCAGCCAGTCAAATTTCTTGATAAAATGTATTCATACAAATTTGCAAACTGAATGGCAAACATTGTAGATTCTGATCAGATGGCTTCTTCAGAAGCCATCTGATCTTGATCTACACTGTTTGCAAAGGTAGGGGTTTTCGTGTTCAGTGGGATAAAGGTTAATGTTTTGAACCCCTTCTTAGCTGGGGTCTGTTCCTAAAGTAAAGAATTTGTCCCTTTAAACCATTTTGTACTGGAAACCTGGGTAATTGACAAACAGTATAGGCTCGGATCAGACGCCGCAGAATGCGGCGTCTAATCAGGGCCTTCACGGTTTGAAAAAGAATTAAGGCATCCAAATAAATTTTGAAGGAAACACAACCTGACACCCCTAAATTCTGAAATGGACTCCAGCTCTATATATGAGGAAGATTCCATTTGGTACAAAAAGGGTTAAGAACAGAACCTTATTGATAAGGGAGACAGTGTACTAGCATTCTGAAAGATGCACCCTTTCTGCCTTACTTTTGATATTCTGGTTAAAATGTTGCAAACCACTTTTATAGTAAAATACTATTTATTACTATGCTACCTATACTATAATTTATTTCTATAGAGTCATTATTATACTTACAGGTTTATTTTTTGAAGAATGTATTTTATATATCAGAGAATATTGTTTCTGTTCCAAATCTGATTTTTGAGATATATACCAATTAACATTATTTTCAAATAAAGTTCTTTGTTGTTCTCATCTTTCTGCTTGTTCTTAATTTTTTCCTTGTCCCTTGTGTTTGGGTGCGTGTTGGGGGTGGGTGGGTGCAAAGACTGTCAAAGCCAATGTTTGGCTTAGTGGCAAAACACTGTTGTACACTTCAGTCTTCAGTGCTAAGATGCAGACACATAAAAACATAAAAACTGGGCCTATCAGAACAGTTAACATTTTGGCCACTAATGAGCTTGCTAAGCTGAAGATGCTTTGAACAACAGGGCCCAGGCATATTGCTGCCAGTATTTGAAAAGGGAGACAAGAGTTCGGTATCCAGTATATTGAGCCCATACTACTGTAATGATCCTAAGTATTGGGACAGAATGTCCTAAGCAAACAGTGAAGACCCAGATCAGACTGTCCTGAAGGATCAGTCTGATCAGGGTCTTTACTGTTTGCCATTCTTTCTGCCCCTTTTGGACTCCTTGCTGGATCATGAAACAAATTTGTTAAAAATTTTAGGAGAATTACAGCAAGTCCTTAGGGTGTCTGAATTTTTAGGATTTTTATTGAAAAAAGAGTCTGCTCTTTGGGAAAAAACTTTCTTGAAGAATAGATGCTTTTTGATAAAGTGGACAAATATGTGACGCGTCATGAGATTTTGTGCCCAAATGGGGCATTACGTCATTCCGAGAAAACGTGAATAAATCGCGACGTCATAGCTGACGTAGCTAATTTACGACGCACCTGTTGCTAATAATACTTTAAAGAAGAGCCTTTTATTTTGTAAATTATAAAGTTTGCATAGTATAAGCAAAAATAAAAAGACGTTTTCCTATTTTTTTTACATGCTTGGAGAATTTTGACAGATAATTGGCCATGCCGTTGTAGGTATATAATTATAAATCGTGCAGTTTATAACCGCGCCCCGTAGCGCACTCGGCAGAGCACCTTCCCTCCGAAATTGGGATCGCTGGTTCGTGTCCGGCCCAGATCCATATTTTTCAGCTTTCTTTCTTTTTTTCAAATACGAATTTTGTAGCATAATTACATGCCTTGAACACCATATACATGGTCACCAAAAGTTCAAAGTCTGAAAATAGTATTTCTCTGATATTTGTTTGTTTGTTTGTATTGGAGTTTAACGGCCCAACCAACACTAACTAGGTTACTTTTGAGCCGGTCAGTTCACCTATCCCCATTTTTCCTTGGTAGGCTAATAAGTAAACTGTTAACTAGTACAGTGCACATTCTTTCGCCAGAAACTGACAACTGCCCTTCTTGAATAAGCGGAAGAGAGAGAATGACCGTAGAAATTGCATGATCAATCTCTGGTCCCCGCCCATCGGGGTTTAAAGAAATATATGGGCTGCATGATGCTTCCACGCAGAGCTGAAACCTACCCGCAAACGAGTACTGGTAAACCGCTTAGGGGATCTAAGTTTGCCCAGGCAAAGCAGTGCGAGTCGGCCCGTCCATGCTTATAAACCATATTGGTTTCATTGGGCGGCAGGGCTTGAGATGTCATTTCATCTCAATGTCGGGTAAAAGTCTCACAGAATTGGAAGCAACGTCTCCAAAATGACCTTTACAGTGTTGACGGGGACGTTAAACCTAGAACCAAACAAAACAAACAAAAGCATGATCAATCTCCACGCAAGAATGTTGCTGAACCCGGCAGGTATCGAACCCGTGTTCTCCTGATCAACTCTGACAGGCTAATTAATTTGCGCTTGCTCACGGTTCGGTTTTAATAGTTCCCTTTATTCAAAAGGGGTCCATGATGGCAACAACAGCAGATCTCCAAAGTACATTTTGGCATTACAGGTCACATGCAGGAAGTCTAATTTGCCTCCTTTATATCAAATAATTTGTTAACTGAATAGCACACGAGTATGCCCCTCCGTTTCAGCCACTTCTATCCAGGTTTAATTCCTGATTAGCATGCATAGTGACCAACAATCCAAGCACCATGTTAGACCACATTGTGTCAAAATCAGCACTTTCAAGAATGCCTACTGATAAGTTCATGAGAGCCTTTGGTGTAATCAAATAATAAATAATGTGTTGATTCCTTAAAGGAACTAATTTGCTCCTGAGGTGCAGAAATGTCGTGTCCTTTGGCAAGACACTTGTTACTAGGAACATTATATATATGTACACGTATATGCGCCACTTTCAATTCATAGTTCCACAAACAGTTACTTTAAATTCTATACTCCCGTAAGTTGGATGTATTGAGAATTGTAGATTGGTAGAATGAAGACCGGGCTATCGAGATTCAGTCTTACACGTGTTTAGCATAAAGTAAATATGGTACTGAGTTCTAGTCAGGCTCTGGTCACATTTGAGACACCAAGCTCTGCAACGGAAGGACAGTGATTTTCTCCGGGTGCTCCAGTTTTCGCCCACCAGTGATTAACGATCGGTTCGATATGTGAACTAATCTTGAAAAGACCGTAAAATCACCGCCCCCCCCCCCCCCTCCCCCCCTCAAAAAAAAAAAAATGATACTGCTTATGTTACCATTTTCCTTACGATTTATAAAAAAAAATATACCCTAGCATTTAATTTACCAGTACTGAAATGTTCGGTATTGTTTCAGCTTAGCACTGAAGTGCATACACCATTCAGCCAATGATGGGCGAGGGAAAACAATACCAGTTTATGTATATGAATCAATTCAATAACTGCAAGTCAAGTAACATTTAAAGTCATTTGAATTATCATCACTTTTAGTGATTATAAACGACATAAGTGGTTGACTCCATATTCATGTGTTTGTTTCTGTTGCTGTAACTGCGAATACAGGAGCAACTGCACGTTTTGATTTGGCAGCTAGTACTGGTCATGTTTGGTGATGTTAATTTATGAGCGCTTTACTTTTGTTTGACGTCCCCCGCCCAATGGGGCCTGAAGAAATATATGGGCTGCATGATGCTTCCACGCAGAGCTGAATCCGGCCCGCACACTAGTACTGGTAAACCGCGTAGAGGATCTAAGCCTGCCCAGGAACCGCGGTGCGAGGCGGACCATCCATGCTAATAAACCCTATTGGTTTCATTGGGCGACAGGGCTCGAGATGTCATTTCATCTCAATGTCGGGTAAAAGTCCCACAAAATTGGAAGCAACGTCTCAAAAAAGACCTTTACAGTGTTGACGGGGACGTTAAACCTCAAATCAAACAAACAAACAAAAACTTTTGTTTGCATAAAGTATTACTGTAAAATTTTGCGGTTTTGCCTGTGTCAAATTGCAATGTAATTAGAAGACAGTTTTATTGTTCAGAGAAAAAGATAATTAAAGTTATAAATTTACATAATGGCTGACGGTATTCACTTTTACAAGGAATTGTCTATGACCCTGGTAGAGCTCACATATTTATTGTAGCTGTGCCACCCTCTCCCGACCTTCTGGTTTATCTCAACAAGTGGTGCCTTTACAATATTCAACATCTACATGTATGGAATGGAATAACTGACTTTATTTTATGGCAAGGTTATACCTCATTATATTTAAATGATAGGCCCATGTGAGATAATGTCCTCCTAACTGTCCCACAGAAGGACATTATTCTGTCGAAATGTTGGTATAGCTTTCTTATCTGTGCTACATAGCAAGATTGTATCATGCATGATAGAAATACCTCACTGAGGCGGTTCTTCCAAGTATCCATAATTACGCTAGTTAAAATAACTGATACCCTTATAACCCCTAATTCTCTGTATAAAGCTTTTGTTTGTTTGTGATTGTGTTATAAAACCTTGTCAACACTATGTCATTTTGGAAACATTGTTACCAATTACTTTTACCCGGCATTGAGAAGAAATGACATATCAAGCCCCCTGCATAAACAAACTGCTAGGGTTTATATGCAGAACAATCTCACTATAACCGCTTTGCCTGGGCAAGCTAAGACCTTCTTAGCGTTTTATAAACTTGTGCTCATGTTACGTCAGGTAGTCACAATGTAGCTAGTCTATTTCTACCGGCCCTGTTGAGAGGTGGCGTTATGTAAAGTTTGTCTTGTAAGGATGTCCATGACAGGGAGATGCTATTAGCTTTAAATCTGTACAATTTGCACACACACATTATTGCACATATACTCACACAAGGATGTAAATGTCATCTTTACTTCATTCTGCGATTATAGATCCCAAATCATAATACTAGTAATATGTTGCTGGGTGGGGTAATCTGATAAAAATACTTATGAATTACATGTATGCCACTATTTAATGCAGATTAGTGATTTATTTACAATACAAAATTTTGCTATAATTGCAATGATGTACAGACATTTTTGTCGAACAAGTAAAGGATTGTACTTAAATTTTCTGTGTTTTATTATTATTATTATTATGGTTATTATTATTTTGATATGGAATTCATATTTTTATTAGCCATCGTAAAATCATTCATTTCACTATGACCTTGAATGTAGCAATGGTGTGTTAAAAAGTAAAAGTAAAACAAAGATCAGGAATCGATACAATTAACTTACTCCACCCATCAAAGACACCAAAGGGACAGAAACACAAACATGAAGCGACCAGACCATAATGGAAACCTAAACAAAGGAAGGCCATAAGGGCAGTTTCTTTCCCACAAAATGGCCATATGGCCATCCAAAATGAAATGACACAAGTGATACACACAGTAAGTAACAAACAACATAAATAAACTGCCACAGAGGAACCGCCCTGGAACGGTCAGGGGAAAGATTTCCACTGGGGGCTTAAATCGATTTTACGTGGCCACAATCCTCGCCCTTACCTCCGTCTGCTCTCATAAGTCAGACTTTGCAGTTAAAGTAATTGATACATTCCAATCCTTGGCTATTTAGATTACGTAGCATTCAAACAAATTGATGTTGGTGACATACACACATAATTATAATGTAAGTAGGTGGGCTACTCTGTATCCCAGCAAAGCTGATCTCTCTGGCAATGGTTGAAATGATTATTGTTACATGATCTTTAATTGGATTTAGCAATTAAATGCACTTTTTCATTTCTTTGGTTTAGATTTAATGAGAAAATATATGTCTAGCTCTACAAGAGTATTGTGTTCGAAAAAAATGATTTTAAATGTGTTGTCATGGCAACAGAATTCTTCCCAACAAATATGTAACGAATGATTGCTATACTCGATGAATAAATAATTGTGTGAAAGTATGATTTGCTGATATTTTGTTTTCTCTGAAAGCTTAATGAGACTTTGAAGTCAAGAATCACTAGCAAATGTACATCTAAAATCCAATTTTCGCATATTTAGGGTCAGTCTATAAAGACCTATATCTCGTATACTGCTCAATGTTTTCATCTGAAATTTCACATATGCACTTCAGTATTATAAAGCTATCAGAAAATGGCAAAAACTCATTTTCGGTTATGGACCCCATTTGGACCCAAAATCTCATGGCTGGTCACATATAGATTGGAAAGAATTGCCTCCCCTGGAAATGGTAGCCTTTTGCTGAAGAAAAGCTTGTATCCTTCAATATCTCAACTCGGGGGACAATATTCACACTGTTGTACACTTCAGTCTTCAGTGCTAAGATGCAGATACACATAAAACTGGGCCTATGAGAAGCCTCTGTTGTGTAGTGGTAAAGCTACTTGCCTTGTAAACCAGGGGTTGTGAGTTTGGTTCCGGGCTTCTCCATTCTTTCAGATGAACTACTTCAAGCAGCTAAACCCATATTGAGCTAATGAACATCCCAGAAAAATCCACCTAGAAAAAACACCATTTAAGATGTACCTGCAAATCCTCGCAGTCTCATGAGTCCTCACTGATAGCTTGAAGCTTGAAGAATAACAAAGACGTATTAACCCTAAAGATGCCAAGAAAAACTAGATCCGAAAATGTTGTTTGCTGAATCTTCTTGCAAACTTTTTTTGAAATATTTTTGCCCTGTTCAAACTCAGCCCAGATTTTATGGGTGTGCTGATTATCTGTAAGTTGATGAAGACTGGATAAAAAATAAACAAGAAAGCAGTCTGAAGGACAGCCAAATCCCCCGCCGCACTTAGTATCAAGGCTCAACCTTGTGAACTTCGCCTGTGACCTTGACCTTGAGTTGGCATGGTTAGCTCACTGAGGGGGATACTTGACCAAAGTTCAATGAAAATCCCTTGAGGGGTAAAGAAGATATGGAACAGACAAAAAATTCAAAGTTTTAAACTCGTGACCTTCAAATGTGACCTTGACCTTGAGTCGGCATTGTTCATTTATAGTTTCTGCACATCAGCTCACTGAGGGGGATAATTGACCAAAGTTTAATGAAAATCTATTAAAGGGTTCAGGAGATATGGAGCGGACAAGAAAAAGTTATGGACAGACAGACTGACGGATGGACAGATGGACATGGGTTCTGCACATCAGCTCACTGTGAAGAATATTTGACCAAAGTTTAATGAAAATCCTTCCAAGGGTAAAGGAGATATGGAACAGACAAAAAATTCCAAGTTTCAAACTCGTGACCTTCAACCTTGACCTGTGACCTTCAACCATGACCTTGACCTTGAGTCGGCATGGTTCATTTATGGGTTCTGCACACCAGCTCACTGAGACAAATAATTGACCAAAGTTTAATGAAAATCTATCAAAGGGTTCAGGAGATCTGGAGCGGACAAGAAAGTGTTACGGATAGACAGACGGACAGACGAAGGCCATTCCTATAATCCCCGCTCCACTTCGTGGCGGGGGATTAAAAAGTTATCGAGCAGAAACCATCATTTTTTGTGTTCAAGGGCAAGTAACTCTGAAGTGAAACATCCCATCTGGGCCAAATTAGAACTCGTCCGAGATTTTATGGGTGTGCTGATTATTTTTAAGTTTGAAGACTGGATCAAAAATAAACAAGTTGTTGATTGGAAACCTTAATTTTTTGCATTCAAGGGCAAGTAACTCTGAAGTAAAGAATCCGACCTGACCCAAATTCGAACTCGTCCGAGATTTTATGGATGTACTGATTATCTGTAAGTTTGATGAAGACTGGATCAAAATTACACAAGTTATTGAGCGGAAAACATAATTTTTTGTGTTCAAGGGCAAGTAACTCTGAAGTACGTGAAAAATCCAATCTGGACCAAATTTGAACTCATCCAAGATTTTATGGCTGTGCTGATTATCTGTAAGTTTGATGAAGACTGGATAAAAAATAAACAAGTTGTTGAGCAGAAACCATAATTTTTTTGCGTTCAAGGGCAAGTAACTCTGAAGTGAAAAATCCGATCTGGCCCAAATTCAAACTTGTCCAAGATTTTATGAATGTGCTGATTATCTGTAAGTTTGATGAAGATCCAATCAAAAATAAACAAGTTATTGAGCGGAAATGATTTTCACTATTATAAGTCAATGGAAGCTAAATGTTGCTATGGAAACCAGAGTTTTGATCGCATCTGCCCGAAAACATTAAGCTGCCAATCCCCCTACCCAACAATGGTGCACATGAAATTTGATCAAGACTGACCCACTGGTCTTAGATATATTCTTGTTTGAAAGTGTGGATGACGACGGAGCCTTCCTTTACTATAAGCTCACCTTGTGAGCCTTCGGCTCAGTGAGCTAAAAATAAGCAAGTTATTGAGCGGAGACCATTATTTTTTTACATTCAAGGGCAAGTAACTCTAAAGACAAAAATCCGATCTGGCCCAAATTCATACTCATCCGAGATTTAATGGATGTGCTGATTATCTGTGAGTTTGATGAAGACTGGATCAAAACTAAAGTTATTGAGCAGAAACCATATTTTTGCGTTCAAGGGCAAGTAACTCTAGTGAAAATTCCGACCTGGCCCAAATTCGAGTTCATCCGAGATTTTATGGATATGCTGATTACCTGCAAGTTTCATGAAGATCCAATCAAAAATAAACAAGTTATCAAGCTCAAACCATCATTTTGTGCGTTCCAAGGGCAAGTAACTCTGAGGTGAATCATCCGTTCTGGCTCAAATTCGAACTCATCTTAGATTTAATGGATGTGCTGATTATCTGTAAGTTTGATGAAGACTGGATCAAAATTACACAAGTTATTGAGCGGAAAACATAATATTTTGCATTCAAGGGCAAGTAACTGAAGTGAAAATTCCGATCTGACCCAAATTCGAACTCGTCCAAGATTTTATGGATGTGCTGATTATCTGCAAGTTTCACGAAGATCCAATCAAAAATAAGTTGAGGGGAAACGATTTTCACCATTATAATTCAATGGAAGCTAACTTGCCATGGCAACCAGAATTCCAATCTGATCAGCCTAAAAGCCTTTTGCAGCCTTTCCCCCTACCTGATGATGCTTCTCATGAAATTTGATCAAGATTGGCCATGGGGTACTAGAGATATACTTATTTGAAAATTGTTTACAGACACACCCACGCACGACGGACAAAATGTGATCACAAACGCTCACCTTGTCACTACGTGACAGGCGAGCTAATAAAAGGCGAAAAAATAGGCCTGACACCCGTTATATGACAAAAGGTCCACTAGTATACAATGGGTTAAGCAAACAATCCTTTGAACAACTGGCCCAAGGAAGACCTATAGCAGTAGCACTGGCATTGGTGATAGCATCTGCATCCCATAATACCTTGCTATCATAACTCATCAGCATATAAAAATTGAAAATTGGCAAACTGCAGACTGAGATCAAAATGCAGCTATGGCAGTATGTGCCTGGTATGGATTAACATAGAAATTGTAATTACCCTTACGCAGCTGAAGATTTAAAGCAGAGAACTGGAGTATTGGCCATAAACCTAGAAAAATTACTGCACAATTTCAACCATGCCTTATGATAGGGATTTGACTTTCTATGGCCGATGTTTTAATACATTTCAATACTTTGGAGGAATTTCTTTTCACATTTTTAGGCCATTTTTATTTTAAAAAATGGCGGGGTATTATGTAGTACCCTTTGAAGTATGATTATCCATCCATCCATACCTCATAGTTTCGTGTCCGCACCATAAATCTGATACCGTTTGAGATATTTTCAAGAATCTTCAGATATGTAGAGCACTATGAGATGACGTGCAGAACATAAGAACTGCAACTCTGATTTTCCTACTTTTGGAGTTATTGCCCCTTGAACTTTGAATATAGCCGCTGCTATCTTTTTCGTGTCTGCCTCATAACTCCGATACCATTTGAGATATTTTCATGAAACTATGTAGAGCACTACAAGACGACGTGCAGAACATATGAACCGTAACTCTAATTTTCCTACTTTTGGAGATGTTGCCCTTTAAATGATCATAGCCATTTCTGTCATAGTTTCGTGTCCGCTTCATAACTTCGATATCATTTGAGATATTTCCAGGAAACTTTACAGATATGTAGAGCACCATGAGACGACATGCAGAACATATGAACCGTAACTCTGATTTTCCTTCATTTGGAGTTATTGAACTTTGAAAATAGCTGCTGCTATCAGTTTTGTGTCCGCTTCATAACTCTGATACCATTTGAGATATTTTCATGAAACTTCAAAGATAGGTAGAGCACTATGAGACGACGTGCAGAACATATGAACCGTAGAGCACTGAGATGACGTGCAGAACATATGAACCTAACTCTGATTTTCCTACTTTTGGAGATATTACCCTTTGAACATAGCCATTTCTGTCATAGTTTCGTGTCCGCTCCAGAACTTCGATACCATTCGAGATATTTCCATGAAACTTCACAGATATGTAGAGCACCATGAGACATGCAGGACATATGAACCATAACTCTGATTTTCCTACTTTTGGAGTGATTGCCCCTTGAACACTGAACATAGCCATTTCTATCATGTCTTTTTGAAGTACTATATCCTGAACCTAATGATTGATTCTGACCGAACTCACATGGTTAATCACTAGGATGGGGGAAAACAGCCATTATGTTTTGATGACCTTGACCTTATTTTCAAGGGCACAGGCCCCTAAAAACTGTCAATTTTGGGCCAAAGAAGACTTGTCTGCACCCAATCTTAATGTGGTCTAACTTGGTACAAAATATCATTGCAACTGACCAAAGATTTGACTAAATTTTGAAGACCTTTACTTTATTTTGAAGGGCACTGGCTCCCAAGAACTGAAAATGAGAATTGTAATTCTGGTTTAATTTCTTTTGGAGCCATGGCTCTATAGTCATCTCAGTCATGTATTCCTGTCAACGAATAATGAATTCCTTTTCCACTGTGATATGGCACTTGCTTGATGTAATTGCATTACGATAACACACCCATGTTAAATAGTGTATTTTTCGCATCCTGGCTACTTTTCTGATGAAAATATATGATATTTTACTTATTCTTACTGCAAACATAGGTTATGGGTGCTTGTAATGAGTACCCACAACCTACCCGGTATGTCTTGGAGCTGAAATCAGAAAAATAACGTTTACCCCTGTAAACCCGATTTTTGTCTATATAAAGTGGGGTTTAGGGGGGTGTTTATTTCATGGACTTGTTCGCGTGATATACCTAAGTGGCTAACCAGTACAGAGCATATTTTTTCACAAGAAACTGACAACTGCCCTTCTTGAATCAGCAGGAAAGAATGACCATAGAAAAGATTTCATGATCAATCTCCAAAAATAATGTTGCCGACCCAGGCAGGAATCGAACCCGCATCCTCCTGATCACCAGTCAGACGTACATCAGACTGAGCTACCGAGGCTGGCTATTTGTGGCCACCATGAAACATCTAAACCAAAAGGCAGTCACCCCCGCCCATCGGGGCTTGAAGAAATAGATTGGGCTGCACGATGCTTCCGCGCAGAGCTGAACTGCTTAGAGGCTCTAGGCCTGCCCAGGCAAAATTGTGTTAGTCGGACCGCCCATGCATATAAACCCTTTTGGTTTCATTGGGCGGCAGGGCTTGAGGTGTCATGTCATCTCAATGTTGGGTAAAAGTCCCACAAAATTGGAAGCAACGTCTCCAAAGTGACATACATAGTGTTGACAGGGATGTTAAACACCTAATCAGTCAATAAATCAAAACCAAAAGGCAGATGAGTTGAAAGTTGAGAGGCATCCAAGCGTCGTGGAGAGTCAGAATTCCTAAAATTGTTCCATTCCAATGGCAGCCATCTAGAAATTTTTTAATTTAATAAGTGCAATGTTGGGTAAAAGTCCCACAAAATTGGAAGCGAACGTCTCCAAAATGACCTAAGTAGTGTTGACGGGGATATTAAACCTCAATACAAACAAATCAACCTGGGGCCAGTTGTTCAAAGCATCGTTAGCTTAACGAGCTCGTTAGTGGTCATATTGTTAACTCTTCTAGCAAGTACAATATTGAAAATTTTGGTGTTTTTGCTGAAAAAATGTGAGCAGCTTTTGCGGATGCAAAAGCTGCTCACATTTTTTCAGCAAAAATATCATCATATTTGCCATAATAAATGATCAAAGTTTTAACGATACGTTAACTAACGATGTCGTTGGCTTTGAACAACTGGGCCCTGGACTACTGCTACAAATGTGTAGTTGTCATGTTCAGCAGGACAAGGTTTAAGTACAAAATGGGTTCGGGTCAAGAGTATATAAATTATGTTACCACCAAACTGTATGCGTGTTATGTCAAGGTCTTCAGACACAAAACAAAACAATGTCTACATGTATTTCATGGTTATAAGCATGTATTTCAATTCAAAATCTCAAACAAATCGACAGTATATTTGTAGATATATAAAACTCTTTGTTATATCTATAAATGAAGAAATGAATCGCACATTTCTGATCCGCTTGTCAAATTTACATTCAGACCCAAGAAACCATTAGCAATATAAGTCAAAATCACAGATAATGATGGAAAATCTGATCCACAGTTAACACTTTCTTTTTGAAGGATGGAAAGATCATCTCGTTGACATGAAATTGATGTATTTGGGTTAAATGACACATCAGCTCTTGTGAGTAAATATTTATCATCTCCCAGAGAAAGGGAGAAAAGAGACCGTAGAGATTATGAAAGAGAAGGAACAGGAAGGAAAGAGGAAAACTAGACAAAGTGCCCAGTGGGGCACATATACCCCCGGCCAGTGCCATCGCCTCTGTTGGAAATGGCAATGTCTGTAGCTTCTTTTGCTATGTAGAATATCCTGTACCAAATATGAAGAGAATCAAACATGGTTGCACAGACATCAGCAATGAAAAAGTTTTAATGCAAAACTTTGATGTAAAAGTTGACGAACGGACGGACAGCCCACCAAGGGGCTTAGATATTCCATATGAAAGGTAATGCAGTAGAGATATCCTGTATCAAATATGAAGAGAATCTAACGTGGTTACAGACATATGAGCAATCAAAAAGGTTTAACACTGACATAGAAGTTGACAAACTAATGGACAGCCCACCCAGGGGCTTGACCCAGGAGCTTTGATATTCCATATGAAAGATAATGCTATACAGATATTCTGTACCAAATATGAAGAGAATGTAAAATATGGTTACAGAGATATCAGCAATGAAAAAGGTTTAACACAAAACTTTGAGGTAAAAGTTGACTAACGGATGGACAGCCCACCAACGTGCTTGACCCAGGAGCTTAGATATGCCATATGAAAGGTGTTCTGTACCAAATATGAAGAGAATCTAACATGTGGTAACAGAGATATGAGCAATCAAAAAGAAAACTTGACGTAAACATTTATGAACAGACGAACGGACAGCCCACCCAGGGGATTGACCCGGGAGCTTAGATATTCAAAATGAAAAGGAATGCTTTCCAGATATCATGTACCAAATATGAAGAAAATCCAACGTGTGGTTACAGAGATATGAGCAATCAAAAAGGTTTTACACAAAACTTTGACGTAAAAGTTGACAAACAGATGGACAGCCCACCCAGGGGCTTGAGCCAGGAGCTTAGATATTCAAAATGTAAGGTAATGCTTTCCAGATATCATGTACCAAATATGAAGAAAATCCAACGTGTGGTTACAGAGATAGGAGCAATCAAAAAGGTTTAACACAAAACTTTGATGTAAAAGTTGATGAATGGACGCATAGCCCACCCAGGGATTTAGACATTCTATATGAAAAAGCTATTACAGATATCTTTTACCTAATATGAAGAGAATCAAACATGTGGTTACAGAGATATGAGCAATCAAAAAGTTATAACGCAAAACTTTGACGTAAAGGTTGACGAACGGATGGACAGACGGAAGTACGAATGAACCAACCAATGAACGAATGGCTGGAAAGATGAAAACTATATACCCCCTGACATACTTCCTATGCTAGGGTTATAATAATAAATGCAAGTAAGGGCACAGAAGTAGTAATAGTTATCTTCCTCTTCCCTTACCTGCAGCAAGAACAGCAAGCCTTGCCCAATTGTAAGCCAATATCAGTCGGATGCCCTGGTGACTAAGATACACAAGGCCTCCCCGCACATCGGGGCTCGGAGAAATATAATGAGCAGCATGATGCTTCCACACAGAGTTGAAACTGACCGTGCACGAGTACTGGTAAACTGCTTAGCCCAGGCAAAGTTGTACGAGTTGGACCATCCCTACATATAAACCCTTTTGGTTTGTTTGGTCGACAGGGCTTGAGATGTCATTTCATCTCAATGTCGGGTAAAAGTCACACAAAATTGAAAGCAAAGCCTCCAAAATGACCTTAACAGTGTTGATGGGGAGGGAAAACCTCAATTCAAACAAAGACACAGAACACCCTCGCCTCACCCTACCATCTATTAACATGAAATCATTGGATGGAAACGGCCCCCGCCCTTCGGGGCTTGACGAAAAAGATGGGCTGCACGATGCTTCCACACAGCTAAAACCGGCCACACGCCTGTACTGGTAAACCGCATAGTGCATCTAAGTCTGCCCAGGCAAAGCAGTGCGACTGACTCCGCCCATGCATATAAACCCTATTGGTTTCATCGTGCAACAGGGCTTGAGATGTCATTTCATCTCAACGTCGGGTAAGGTCCCACAAAATTGGAAGCAACGTCTCCAAAATGACCTATACTGTGCTAACGGGGATGTTAAACCTCAAATAAAACAAACAAAAGCATTGAATGGAAAAATGCGATACAAATGAAATCTGTATAGTCTCGCCAGAGCTTTTGTTGCTCACAAATATATAGCCTTTGGCCTAGCTTCATGCAAGAAATCTCATATCTAGCCCTGTTAAGTCACTGGGCAACAAGCAAAGGCTCTTGCAACTTGCAGCAAGCTTGCACATATTATTTCCAGTCTAGCCAGGGATTTTGTTGCTCACAAATATGTAGACTTTGGGGTAGCTTCATGCAATAGGTCTCAAGTCTAGCCCTATTAGTCACTTGGGCGACCAGCAACGGCTCTAGCGAGCCTGCACATACGTGCAAACTTGCCAGAGCTTATACTGCTCACAAATATGTATTTGGTGCCTTTTAAGGTAGCTTAATGCAAAACGACAAAAGTCTAGCCCTATTAGTCACTTGGGAACCAGCTAGGGCTAAGGCGAGCCTGCACATATGCTCACAAATATATAGTGACTTTTAAGGTAGCTTAATGCAAGACGACTCAAGACTAGCACTATTAGTCACTTGGGCAATCAGCAAAGGCTAAGGCGAGCCTGCACATAAGTGCAGTCTCGCCAGAGCTTTAACTGCTCACAAATATATAGAGGTGACTTTTAAGGTAGCCTAATGAAATAGGTCTCAAGTCTAGCCCTATTAGTCACTTGGGCGACCAGCAAAGGTTAAGGCGAGCGGGCACATAAGTGCAGTGTTCCCAGAGCATTTACTGCTCACAAATATTTAGTGATGTTTGAGGTAGCTTAATGCAAGACGACTCAAGTCTAGCACTATTAGTCACTTGGGCCACCAGCAAAGCCTAAGGCAAGCCTGCACATAAGTGCAGTCTCGCCAGAGCTTTAACTGCTTGCAAATATATAGAGGTGACTTTTAAGGTAGCCAAATGCAATAGGTCTCAAGTCTGGCCCTATTAGTCACTTGGGCGACCAGCAAAGGCTAAAGGGAGCCAGCACATAAGTGCAGTCTAGCCAGAGCCTTTACTGCTCACAAATATATATACCGGTAGGAGACTTTTAATGTAGCTAAAGCAATAGGTCTCAAGTCCGGCCCTATTAGTCACTTGGCGACCAGCAAAGGCTAAGGGGAGCCTGCACATAAGTGCAGTCTAGCCAGAGCCTTTACTGCTCACTAATACAGAGAGGAGACTTTTACGGTAGCTTAATGCAAGAAGTCTCAAGTCTTACTCTATTAGTCACTTGGGCGACCAGCAAAGGCTAATCGAGCCTGCACATGAGTGCAGTCTCGCCAGAGCCTTTACTGCTTACAAACATATAGAGGAGACTTTTAAGGTTGCTTAATGCAAGATGACTCAAGTCTAGCCCTATTAGTCACTTGGGCGACCAGCAAAGGCTTAGTTGAGCCTGCACATAAGTGCAGTCTCGCCAGAGCCTTTAGTGCTCACAAATATATAGAGGAGACTTTTTTGGTAGCTTCTAGCAAGAAGTCACAAGCCTAACCCTATTAGTAACTTGGGCGACCAGCAAAGGCTCAGGCGAGCCTGCACATAAGTGCAGTCTTGCCAGAGCCTTGACTGCTCACAAATATATAGACTTTGGGGTAGCTTCATACAAGAAATCTCAGGTCTCGCCCTATTAGTCAGCTGCAATTGCACTTTTGACTCGCGTTAAATGGAGAATGCTATGGGGCCTTTTCTTATATGATAGCCCAAAAAGAAACTTAAAAGTCTGGCTAGATTTATCTGCAAGTTTACTTAAGTATGACACCCATGAACCGTTACCGGTACTTGGAATTTGTATAAATGCTACTGCTTGTTTCATCTCTGTATTCGTTGGGTTACAAATCCCTTATGCAGACAACAAATGGGCCCTGTCAAGCGATTTTGGTACTTATCGCCTATGCGAGCAGCGAAGGTTCAGGCGAGCCTGCGCATCCGCGCAGTCTCGCCAGAACCTTTGCTGCTCGCTCATACAAGCAGCGAATCAAGAGGAACCTTCAGACAGAAAGCCATATCCCTGGACCTCTGAATGGCTGGGCATGCGCAGTTAAAATTTGTCACGACGGAATGCTCGAAGACACAAATTCGCTTGGCGGGGCTCAAATTATGTCTAAACCACAACAGAACCAAGGGCAAGGATTCTGGCAATGTTAAATCCATTTAAGCATCCCCCCACCACACAAACCCAGTGAAAAACCTTTTACTGACCATTTCAAGGTGGCTCGTCTGTTGAGGTTTATTGTTATAGTTAGTCTTTGCATGTATGTATTGCTAACATCTTTTTATTGGCCGTTTTGTGGGAAAGTGACTGTCCTTTTGGCTTTCTGCTTGTGACGTTTTCATTATGGTGGTTGTTTTATGTTGGTGTTTCGTTCCCTTTGGTGTCTTGGATGGAGGTGTTAGGTAACTGCATCAATTCCTGATCATCACCTTCACTTCTATTTTGCAGTGGTTTAATCCCTATCCTGCTGCGTAAATTAGCCACAGAATAAATTAATTTAGCACACCCACTGACTATCCATCAAACTTCTTGATATGTTTTTTCACAACCTGCATGACCATGTAGATCCTGATCAGATGGCTCATCTCATCTGGATCAAGACTGTTTGCAAAGATAGAGATAAGGGTCAACTTTATATGTCAGTAATAACCATGTGGACAGTTGCGGCGACGTTCCTGAATCATTTAGTAACTTAGTGTTGTTTGTTTATGATCAACTGTTAAACAACAAACCTCAAAAGAAGAAATAGAACTGTCTTTTTGTTTCTCCCGGCTTAAACTACATCTTAAGTAAACATTATGAAGGGTATTCAAAGGATTTGTGCAGCTCCCAGTTTTGTCTACGAGGCTTTCCCAGTTCTTCAGATGGGCTTTAATGGGACTGAGAACACCTGGCAAATTTTTCCACCATTTTTCAAAGGGAGACAACTTTCAGGACTTCCTGTTGGCTTTTCTATAACCCCTGTCCCCTGAAAAAAGTGGTCTTCTCTTAAAGGAAAGAATTTGCTCCTCAGAAGCAAATTCTTTCCTATAACTGTTGACGCCTTTTGACATGGGAGACAAAAATACTTCTGCAGGAGTTGCCTCCCCTGAAGGCGCTCTGATTCCCCTTAAATGTGTGTGTGTGCATGTATGTGTGTGTGTGTTGTTTATATTTTCCTTGGAAATCAGTCTGAGGTGTACTTCGAATAAAAAGGACAATAACGTAAAGCCTATCATATTTGTGAGAAACATTGATATGGTTATTTTGAAAGTTACCAATTTGGGTTTGGTCGGTCAGGCTCCCAGCTTGCACATTGTCAATATTGGAAAAAACAGGTAACCAGACCCCCCCTTGACCTTTCAAGGTCAGGGGGGTCTGGTTACCTGTTTTTCCAACACTGATAACCTTCAAACTAGGAACCAGCAGATAATGCAAATAAGGTGAATCAATCTTTATTGCTTTGGTTACTCTGAAAACTAGATGATTTATTTGCTCTGCCTAGACGGTTTTGACACTATATATTTTTCTTGTAAATAAGATAAGCAGATTTTCGATTAATCAAACATACATCAGTCACCCAGATATTAAATATATAGTCTTTGAGTCATTGTCATAAGCCTTTATTAAATCCATGTAAGGATTGATGCTAAATTTAAGGTTTATGTGATGCTTGCAACTACGAAGTAACTTGTTAAAAATAGATGAGTCCATAATGTTAGGTGGATGCCAGGCGTTGAGGGAGGGATGGGATGAGGTTGGTTCAAGAGCTGGTTGTGATCATGTTGTGAACGTTCAGCAGTTTGCTAGTTTTGTTTGATTTTAGGTTTAATGTCCCCGTCAACACTGTAAAGGTCATTTTGGAGACATTGCTTCCAATTTTGTGGGACTTTTACCCGACAATTAGATGAAATGACATCTCAAGCCCTGTCGCCCAATGAAACCATAGGGTTTATTAGCATGGACGGTCCGCCTCGCACCACGGTTCCTGGACAGGCTTAGATCCTCTAGCGGTTTACCAGTACTAGTGTGCGGGCCGGATTCAGCTCTGCGTGGAAGCATCATGCAGCCCATATATTTCTACAAGACCCTATGGGCGGGGGCGTAGCAGTTTGCTAGAAGTTGTGCTTTTGCTAACCGACTGGATGGGATGAAAGGCTCCTGTGGTTTAAAGCAAACATGTTGAAGAAATAATATAAGAGCAGTAGACTAGTATATGGACTTGTGTCAAACTTTATAGAATCTAGTCACCCGAGCAGTGGTCACTTGTGATCTCTGTGCAGCAACTGGACGGGTTGGCTGTAAGCCGTTAAAGCTCTCATATGCAGTTAGTATATGAAATATGTTTCTTAAAATGGTACATATGCAGCCTTAATAAATAATTAGATGCAGCCTTAATAAATAATTAGATGCAGCCTTAATAAATAATTAGATGCAGCCTTAATAAATAATTAGATGAAACTTGTAGGTTTGTGTTTCAATTTTCCTCCAAAACCCAGAAAAGAAAACTAGCAAGGTTGTGATGTACAGTGAAACTCCACTATTAAGACCACCTAAAAAGGACTAAAAGACTAATTCGCCTTTAACAAGCATATTTAAGGAGGGTGGGGAGTAATTCTTTTCTCTTTAGATTTTTATCCCCACGTTTTTTGAAGAAAAGTGGGGATATTGTTATCGCCTCTGTCCGTCTGTCTGTCCGGCTATCTCCTCCTAAACCATTAGCCGGAATTCAACCAAATTTGGTATGCGAGTTGCTTACATGAATGGCTTGCGCAAGAGCACATTTTTTTGTCCCCGCCCCCAGGGGCCCTGGGGAGGGGTCAAAAGGTCAAATTTTGACCTACTGTGGAGAAAACGTGGGGATTTGCGATGGCTTGTAATCGACTGCACGCTCTAGTTTTTATTTGCTTATATTTTGTAGCTTGAAATCTCTGCACTCGTTTGCCGGTATAAAAATATAGGCACACCAGGCTTTTTTTCGAGCTTTTTAGCCTTAAAGATGGGTATTGTTTTCGAATTTATCGAATGTTTCAATAATTACCCCAGTCATTGACCAATTGACGAAAACAATTGTTTAAAACAATATTTCCAAGTATGGTTAAAAAAAAAACACAATGCAGGATAATGTCATGTTTGCGTACCTATGTGTGAAAGACAAACTCTTTCACAGATTTTTGTCGAAACACCTATTTACAAATGTCCTTTTCAGCATGTTTTGCTGTTTTGAGATGCAATTTTCGCTATATTTGAAAAAAGAATGCATTTTTCGTCTTTAGATTTTTCTTATTTTCACATATATTGTGTAATAATATTAGATACACGAAATGGGCGTGAAATTTGACCATGTCACCAGGCATCTGAGAGAAATAATGCAGAAAAAAAATACCCCACCCCCCCCAATAAAATGGCTAAAAAAGCATTAAGATATTGTTTAAATGACAAGAACAAGGATTATACCTTTATTATTGCACATATTTTTGCTTCCTTAATGTGATATGAATCAAAGTATTTCATTAGAATTGAAACAGAATTTCATTTATAAGTTTTATGGTGTGAAAAATGGATTTTTCTGGCCAAAAAATGCATGTTCTGATATAGCCATATTGTCTTTTTGTTCATGTTTAAAAGATATGAAGCCATTAACATTGTCGCAGACGTTAAAATAATGTCAGATGTATGTTATTAATATACCTGGGAAACATTATTATACATTTTTAGCTTTCGTTTTTGACAATTTATTACCCCACCCCCTAATGAAATGGGTTGAAATTGATAAAAAAAATACAATAAGCAGATGCAAAAGAATATAAAAATTTCCTTTTTCCCATTTAAGTTCCTGCCAATGTTATAGGGGAAAGTAGAAACACTTCTAATTATTTTTTTTCTATAATTTTGACAAGTTTTTTTTTTTTCATGCCATATTGACCGGAAACGCTATTTAATTATCTATTGCCTGTTTATGCAAACTGTGAAAGGGAGGTGAGATAAGTTATCCTTTTACTTTCCGAAAGAGGATAGAAGTGATGGCAATGACCTGGAATCGTTACAATTACCCAACACCTCCGATCAGACACACCAAAGGGAAAGAACCACGAACATGAATAAGTAGACCGTAATGGAAACATCACTAGCGGAAAGCCAAAATGGCAGTTGCATTCCCACATAGTGGCTTTCGTGGACCTTGGGAAGGCATTTGGTTGAGTGTCTCGGAAAGTCATATGGGAGGCACAGAGAAAATTTGAAGTGGAGGAGTGGAATGTTCGAATGGTCCAGTGGGTGTATGCTAATTCGCGGAGCCGTATGCGTTTTTGTGTTGGTTCCATTGAAGAATTCGAATTGAAGGTCGGTGTTCCTCAAGGCTCTTTTCTCAGCCTAATGCATTTCATCATTGTGCTTTATGTCTTGTCATGCGTGCGAGTTCTGTTCTGGGGGGGGGGGGGGGGGGGGGGGGGGGGTGGGCTTTGTAATCATAGCTGAATCACTTCAGTGTGCTACACCACTTCAAAGGCGTCGCCCAAAAACTTCTCATATATATAGTCTCTACAATGCATGATAGCCCCGAACTGGCCTTGAAGAAAAAGATTGTGCTGCATGATACTAACCCAATCACTCATGAGTACGAGTAGACCGCCCTGCCCAGGTAAAGTGCTGCAAGACGGACAGTCCTTATAAACATATAGATTGGTTTCACTGGCTGTAAGGTTTCATCTCATGTCGGGTAAAAAGACCCACAAATTGGAAAGTAACCTCTCCAAAATGACCAATATTATGTTGACGTTAAAATGACATCTCAAGCCCTGCCGCTCAACGAAACCAATAGGGTTTATATGCATGGACGGTCCGACTCGGACCCATTTTCCTGGGCAGGTTTAGACCCTCTAAGCGGTTTACTAGTTCTCACGTGCGGTCGGTTTCAGCTCTGCGTGAAAGCATCATGCAGCCCGATTGGCTGGAGCCGGTACATTGACAAAATTCTGTTATGATGGTGGATGTGTGGGCATACAAAGGCTCTGTGTGGCACAACCTAAACCATCATCTTTATATTCGAAACAGATCAAAGGGATTTTTTCTTGTACACCCTTTTGCTTAGGCTTGATTATTGTTTGTTTGATTTGAGGTTTAACGTCCCCGTCAACACTGTAAAGGTCATTTTGGAGACGTCACTTCCGATTTTGTGGGACATTTACCCGACCTTAAGATGAAATGTCAACTAAAACCCCGCCGCCAATTGAACCAATAGAGTTTATTAACATGGACAGGCCGACTCGCACCGCTTTGCCTGGGCAGGCTTAGATCCTCTAAGCAGTTTACCAGAAGGCCTACACCTGTTCAGTGCAAGATCCTAATTATGGGTGCTGGCACAGGCTATTTGTTCACTGAGATGGCTTAACAGTAATTGAACCGGAGACTGCGACTGACAGTTAAAAGAATATTGTGCGCTGCCAGGCATTACAGTCTGCACTTTTAGTTATCAAATATGGCAGTGTTTTCTTTCCATATATATGACGTCACGCAAACTAAAGTAAACGTCACTATTGATTCATTGTTTTGTTTGTGTTGACAAAGTATGGCCTTGGAATATGTGAACTGATAGACTCTTCGAGGCTATATTTTTGACACCAATGGAAAAATAAAGTAAACATCGTGCGTTAAAGAGAGTTCAGATTTGCTATGGACAGCTGATGGGCTGCAATCGGAGGAAACAAACCAGTAGCTGGAAAAATACAGGGTTAGTCTGTTTATCCCTCTATTTTCCTGTGCTTCCAGACATGCAGACTAGACCAAAAAGTAGTCTATGAAGTCGCAAAATAATTTATAACAAAATGCACATTGCAATGGTTATTAAATGTCACAAAAACCTCAGAAAACACTTTGAAAACTAAATAGAAACAAAAATCATTTTGAGGTAAAAATTCGAACCTGATTACGGCATAGTCAATTATGCACGACCCTCCTTAAAAGGTTTCATTCATGCTTTCTGTGCACTTTCCGCACTAAGATCACCTTTGAGACTGTTCAAAAGTGGTCTTTAAGACCACTTTTGAACAGTCTCAAAGGTGGTCTAATTATAGGAATTTTACTGATTTTGTCACCAGTAATTATAAAGGTATTGAGCAGATGCCACAGTGGCTGGTTTTTGATGACATCATTGTGCACTTGCACTAGAAAGTGTTCACCATTGTGTTTACTCAAGTTGTAAATTCATCTGTGTGATATAGAAGGGTGTATCTAGCCTGTAAGAATCCCTTGGTCTCTGGAAGAAAAACTTGACTTTGCAATTTTTATGCCCCAGCCATTTTCAATGGAGGCGCATATAGTATCACCTGTCTTTATGTACGTATGCCATGTATGTACGTACCATCAGTATGAAAATGGTTTCTGTTCAGTATCTTTAGAAAATATTATTAGATTGGATTCAGATTTTTTACACATTTATACAACCATAAAATACAGATCAAGATCGATTTCGGGTAAAATCCACTGATGATTACGAGAGTTATGGCCTTTTTATAACTTTATTTTTACATGAAAATGTTTTCTGTCCATATCTTTTGAAAAGATCAGTACTTGGATTCATATTTTATACACAAGTATATAATCATGAAATATAGGTCAAGTTTGACTTTGGATAAAATCCACCAGTAATTTTAGGACTTCTGGCCCTTTTTCAACTTCATTTTTTGCATATGAATAATGGTTTCCCTTTGATATTTTTTTAAAAGATTAACAGATTGGATTCCTTTTTTATACAGAGGTATATAATTTTAAAATAGGTCGAGTTTGATTCCGCGTAAAATCTACCAGTTATTATTGGAGTTATAGCCCTTTTTCAACTTCATTTTTAGCTCCCCTCGACAAAGTCCAGGAAGAGTTATTGCACCACTTCCAGCGTTGACATTGGCATCGGCACTGGAATCGGCGTGGAAGTCCACATTTACATTATTTCCAAACCGTAAAATAGATCTGGTTCATAATTGGTATGACGATAGATATAGCTCCAAAGTTTCTTTCTGCAATATCCCTGCCGATGCCCATGACCTCAAGTACAAGGTCGCAGACTTAGAAGAAAATTTTGTTCAAACGATGGATTTCCTTCATATTTGGTATGATAGATATAGGTCCAAAGCTTCATTTGACAATACAACCACCCATGCCCATGACCTCATGGTGAAGGTCACAGAAATTTTATGTTGTGTTTTTAGGAGCTTATTATTTCCATACATTTGCATTTGGTTCATATTTGGTATGAGGATTGATATAAGTCCAAAGCTTTACGCACCAATACCCTTGCCCATGACCATGACATCAAGGTCATGGTCACACTTCCATTGTTAAGTTTTTAAGACCTCGTATTTTCAAAACCATACGAAGGGTTTGGTTCATAATTGGTATGGTGATAGACAATGGTTCAAAGGTTTATTTTGCAATGTTCACACCTATGCCTATGGCCTTAAGGACACTTCTAGGCGAGCTTTGCGAGCATATTACATAAGGGGCCTGCTTGGGATGAGAGAATCTATATTGAAATGATCTAGGTAACATGAACCAAGATGGTCACCATGACAATCCATGTATAAGGTATTTGAATAAATACATTAAATCAAGGAATCAAATTCTTTGATTTAATGAAAACATGTTTCAAAGTTTTATACTAAGCCCTTGCTGAGGCATGCAGTTCTACTATGTCTGATGTATCAATAATAACCTTGACAAATATCGTATCATCTTTCATATAACCATTCTTGGGGTTTGTTAAGTCATCAATACGGACAAACAATGGACAGCCACTGGCTATGTTCATGTCTGATGTTGGCCGCTTGAAAGAGGAACTCGACTGGTCAGGCCGGAAAGAATCCATGATGTGATCCCCACCCTGCTGATTGATCAGACAGAAAGTGACCCGCTGCTTAAATGGCCATGTTAGAATGGCATCAAAATTTCCCTTCATCAGAACAAAGAACAGGGATAAGTGTGAGCCTTTCCCCATACCATCCCCATTAGGATAAACTCTTGCACACATCTTGTAGCCTCTTCTTCCCGTGTAGAATGATGGAGAATAGATGCTGATACTCTGTCCCCTCATGGCTTCATCTTTCTTCTTACTGAACTCTGTAATTTTCCAAACCAATACACCATCATAACTTGCACTCTCTAGAGACTGTAACCGGAGATCCTGTTCAGCCAGTGTTATTTCTTTCACCGCAAGTGTTCTCTCCAGAGCTCTGTTCTTGTTTTCCACTGCTTCTAATTTTTCTACCATTGCTCTCCTGTTATGTTCCATTCTCTCCATATTGTGAATCAACTTCTCTATTTCTTTGTGTAAGACTGTGCATATTCCTTCAAAAGTATTTGTCTTCACCTCAAGCTGCTGACATTTGGCATTGATTGGACCAGTTGCTGACTGAATAGCCTCCGTCATCTGACTCCGGTTGCCAATCAAACCATTATTAATGACATCCACAACTTGTCTTTCCAAAGCAGTAACTCTGTTTATCAACTCCCCAGTCTTCTGTAGCTCTGGTTCAGCCTTTTCCTGTTGCTGAGCAAGAGCTTGAACTCGCCCCAAGAGCCAGTGCAGGTGTTCTCCAGCTTTAGCTTCAAGATGTCTGATGTGTGTCGACATGTCCATCTAAAAGGAAAAAACAGTATAACTCATGTTAAAACCCTTGTCCTGCTGAATAAATTAATTTTGCCACACTACATTTCCTGTCCATTAACAAATCAAATTACAGTGAAATTCCTATATTAAGACCACCTTTGGAACTGTTTAAAAGTGGTCTTTCAGACCACTTTTGAACAGATCCAAAGGTGGTCTCTAATTAAGAGTCACCGGATGCAGAAAAGCAAAGACAGAATAACTGAAACCTTCTCAATATTTTACTTACTTGATTTAATGTATTGATTCAAATTTGCAAACTGAATGACAAACAGTGTAGAGCCTGATCAGATGGCTTCTTAAGAAGCCATCTGATCTGGATTTACACTGTTTGCAAAGGTACAGCATATCCCAGTTAAGTTGGACAAAGATTAAAATTGTGGTTAAAATTGTGTTAAAATGCCTACACTACAGTTCCATTTGATGTAGTGGAATTTACAACACTGGTTTTACAAGAATGAGTTTTGTTATAAAAGTTATCAAAAAAATTTACCTATTTCACTTATCTCGAGCCGATTGTTAATCAGAGATGGGAAAAAACTAAAGTACCCGGAGAAAAACCACCTTACCTTCCGTTGCAGAACTTATATATATAATACATATGGTATACATAACAAACTAGGTTTAAGGTATCTTTTCTTTTAGCTTTCCCAGTATTTTTTGTTTTTCTTTTAGCTTTCCCAGTATTTTTTATAAATTGTGCATACATCTTGTAGCCTCTCCTTGTAGCCTTTTCTTTTAGCTTTCCCAGTATTTTTTTTATAAACTCATGCACACATCTTGTAGCCTCTCCTTTCGGTGTAGATGATGGAGAATCGATGCTGATACTCTGTCCCCTCATGGCTTCATCTTTCTACTTACTGATCTCTGGATTTTACAGCCCTTTCATAATCATTTCACTATATTGAGCCTATCATTAGACATATGTAAAAATGAATCGCCCAAAGGAAAAGAAACCTGGGCCCAGTTGTTCAAAGCATCGTTAGCTTAACGAGCTCGTTAGTGGTCATATTGTTAACTGTTCTAGCAAGTTTAATATGTAAAATTTTGGTATTTTTGCTGAAAAAATGTGAGCAGCTTTTGCATCCGCAAAAGCTGCTCACATTTTTTAAGCAAAAATATTAGCATATTTGCCATATTTAGTGATCAAAGTTTTAACGATACGTTAACTAACGACGTCGTTAGTTTTGAACAACTGGCCCCTGATCTTCTGTAGTAGATCTTAAGACTAACATGGGCCGGAGTAAGGCTCTGTTATAGAGCCACAGCGCCATAAATCCCAGTATATAAAGGGACAAAAATGTTGACTGCTGAATAAACAAGCAAATGGACAGAAAACAGGATCCCTATTTCATGCCAACATCTATGCTAAAAGCCAGTGCATGAATAATTCCAGATACCGTAATGATCCAAAATATTGGGACAGTTAGGCCTTAGCAAATAGTATGGACCCAGATCTGCAGTCTGATCAGGGTCTACACTATTTGCCATTTCTGCTGCACTTTTTGGACTCCTTGCTGGGTCATGAATCAAATTTGTTAAAAGTGTAGAAGAATTACAGCCAGTCTTAAAGGTGTCTGAATTTTTAGGATTTTTATGGCAACATACCTGTCCACAGCCGACTGGACAACTAACACTTGGCTGACATTCCTTCATGTGGCTCGCAATCTGAAATACACAAGGAAATAAGCTTTGAAATCATTGAGTTTAGAGCCACCACATGGTACAAGACACATGCTCTAGTAAAGATGAATTCTGTAAAGGTAATCCTTTTGAAGCCAGGCAGGTAATTATAAAACTTAAATGTATTGGACTCTAGAGTTACTATCTATGATGTTCTGATTGCATTCAGACACCAATGGTATACATTTTTTCATGCCTAGCTTATATGAATAAGAAATTTGAGCTGATAATAATTTTAAACTAGATCAGCAGTCGATGGTATACCATTGCAAATACACGCTTTTTCTATGAGTAACACTAATGACTATGTATTAGCTAGCCAAAACTACATGTAAGTTAAACAAAAGTTGTAAAGAACATTCTAACTGATAAGCAAAGTTTCAGAAATGTAACTCTTATTCTACACAGATATAAACACAGAGGTTTTATTTAAAGTTGAATATATAGTAAAATCCTATATTAAGACCACCTTTGGGACTATCTATCTATCTTCTTATACTGAGTCGGTCATATCTGGCCATTACCTCAGATAAGGTCTAAATATAATGTAATAATAAGACCACTTTTGAACAGTCCCAAACATGGTCTCTGTCCAGAGAACACTGCATGCAGAATAAACAAATAAAGAATGAATCAAATCTACTGAATAAGCTTTACAAAGCAGAATTAGTCTTAAATTAAGGTGGTCTTAATGGCTGATTTTCACTGTATATAACATGTAACAAAAGTCCAGTAGGGTTTGTATTTCGACAAACATTATAAACTGATTAGAATAAAATGTCTAAACACACTGGGCCCATATTACAGCAGTTATGGTTTGTTTTAATGAAGAAATATGAAAACAAGATTGGTTTGTGAAACATGAACATGTCCCCGGGCGAGGTCAATGTTTTCTTTAAAGTAGGTCACATGTCAAGGTCACAGGACAAAACGTTTTGTATGAGTGGGAAGCACTTGTCACAAGAAACCTACTTGCTAAATATGAAGGCGCTATCTCAAACGGTTAAAAAGTTATGACCAATTTTATTTTTTTCTTTAAAGTAGGTCACAGGTCAAGGTAACAGGTCAAAAAGTTTGTATGAGTGGAAAGCTCTTGTCACAAGGAACCTACATGCCAAATATGAAAGCTGTATCTCAACTGGTTCAAAAGTTAGGACCAATGTTAAAGTTGTCCACGTAAAAACCAACAAAACAGACAGGGCAAAATCAATATGTCCCCGCTAGCGCTACCGGTGACATAAAAATATCCTCAGTACTCCCACTTATTTGAAGCTATGGAAGTTCATGAATACCTGCTCTTGTGGGATATTTGTCTTTCCACATGTTCCACATGTTACCGGTTTTAATCTACAAGCTGCTGCATGTTCCTGAAAAAAAAAAGAAAAATTATTAACCCTTATCCTGCTGAATATTCATTTAAGCCACACCCATTTCTGTCTATCAACCAATCAAATTACTTAATGTAATTTATTGCTACAAATTCATAAACTGAATGCCAAACAGTGTAGATCCTGATCAGATGGCTTCTCGAGAAGCCATCTGATCTGGATCTACACTGTTTGCAAAGATAGGGGTTGTCGTGAACAACAAAATAAGGTCTAAATATAATGTAGTGTACTGAAGTTAACTGCAAAATTCATGACATAATACATTCGCAAGGCTTGAGAAAGCATATCCAAGAAAACACTTTATATGGAAAACTGATAAGCTTGCATGGTATAGGTCATGTTAAAGACAGTCTCTATACATATATATATGTTGAAAATTTGCTCTGAATGTATGAAGACCCATCTATGTGCTACAACAGTCTTTCATACCTACAGGAATGAGCCCAGCCAAGCGAATTTGTGTTTTCGAGCATTCCGTCATGACAAATTTTAACTGCGCATGCCCAGCCATTCAGAGGGGCCAGGGATATGGCTTTCTGTCTGAAGGTTCCTCTTGGTTCACTGCTTGTATGAGCGAGCAGCGAAGGTTCTGGCGAGACTGTGCGGATGCGCAGGCTCGCCTGAACCTTCGCTGCTCGCATAGGCGATAAGTACCAAAATCGCTTGACGGGGCCCAAATAATTGAGATCAAACTTCAAGTTCTTAATTTAAATTTATGCCCTTTATACTTATAGCATTTTACACATGAAAATTATCAATATTTTCATTATTACTGCCGCAAACATAGATTATGGGTACCCATTATAACCGCCTCATTGAGCCAGTTTCAATGCGTACCCACAATCTATGTTTTAAGGGAAATTAATGAAAAAGGTCAATGTCAAATATGGATGCTTGCATTAAATTTGCCATCCCTTGATTCAACTTTGTACAAAGTTTGTTATTAATGAGAAATGAATTTGAAGCCATAGGGTTGACACAATAGTTCACAAAGTCAGTGAATCATGAAATGTAGGTGCACGCTTGCATTAATGTTGCCATCCCTGGCTATAAGTTTGTACCAAGTATCATTAATGAAGCTTTAATAGTTCTTGAGAAATGGACTCTTTACAACAGAGTGAAAGTTGCATGCTGGGTAGTCACAATAGTTGACAAAGTCAGTAAACCAAGAAATGTAGGTCAATGTCAATATGGATGCTTCAATTAAAGTTGCATTCCCTAGATGCAAGTTTGTACCAAGTATCATTAATGAAACATTTATAGTTCTTGAGAAATGGAGTCTTACATTAGGGTGAAAGTTAGGGTGGTCACAATAATTTGCAAAGTCATTGAACCATAAAATGTTGGTCAATGTCAGATATGGATGCTTTCATTAAAGTTGCCATTCCTAGATGCAAGTTTGTACCAAGTATCATTAATGAAGCTCTTACAGTTCTCGAGAAATGGACTCTTACATTAGGGTGAAAGTTTGGGCGATTGCAATTGTTGATGACGTGACGAATACAATTAACTGACTAGACTAAAGAACTGGCAGAAATTCTGACTCCCATATCGTGCCATGCTTAACTCTTATCTTGCTGTTCACAACAACCCCTATCTTTGGAAACAGTGTAGATCCAGATCAGATGGCTTCTGAAGAAGCCATCTGATCAGGATCAACACTGCTTGGCAGTCAGTTTATGAATTTGTGGCAATAAATTACATCAAGTAATTTGATTGGTTGATAGACAGAAATGGGTGTGGCTTAAATGAATATTCAGCAAGAGAAGGGTTAAAGCAGGCGTGACAAAAAAGGTTGAAAATAAGTCAAGTGTATCCATTCCCTTAACCCTTTTTGTACCAAATGGAATCTTCCTCCTTATATATAGCAGAAGTCCATTTCAAAATTTAGGGGTGTCAGGTTGTGTTTTTCTTCAAAATTTATTTGGAAAATAGCTAAACTTTTTGCAAACAGTGTAGGCCCTGATCAGACGCCGCGTTCTGCGGCGTCTGATCTGGGCCTGCACTGTTTGCCAATTAACTCTTTTGGGGGTTCCAGTACAAAATGGGTTAAAGAAGTTATAGACATTCTGGAAACAAGAATTCTATCTACAGACAAGTGGTAAGCTCTCCTGTTAGGCCAGTTTCGTTGCTATTGACAGCAGAAAAAAATCTTAAACTGTTGCATATGCTTAAAAACATATACATGTATATACATACATCCCACATCTCTGATCAGACTGCACAGATGTGCATGCTGATCTGAACCTTTGCTGATTGCACATGCCCAAAGTCATATTTTTGTGTGACTTTCAATCAAGCTTCCTTGTGGTTTAGCTCTAACAAATGTTCCTTAACCCTGATCCTACTGAGCACAATAATCTATACCTTGCAACCAGCTTAGATACAGATCAGATGGCTTCTGAAGAAAATATACATGTTTTCATACGTGTATGACCCAGCCCATGCCCATCAGGACTTGGAGAAATAGATTGGGCCACATGTTGCTTCCACGCAGAGCTGAAACTGACCACACATGAGTACTGATAAGCTGCTTAGAAGGATTAAGCCTGCCCAGGCAAAGCGGTGTGAGTCAGACAGGGCTTGAGATGTCATTTCTTCTCAGTGTCGGGTAAAAGTCCCACAAAATTGCAAGCAGCATCTCCAAAATGACATAAATAGTGTTGACGGGGAGGTTAAACTTCCATGCAAACAAATAAAAGCTTCCATTCAAACAAATAAAAATACATGATGGCTATGCTGACTTTACCTGGGAAACCTGAATTTATTTTTAACAATTTATTATAAATAGTTCTATTTTTATACTTTTATTTATAGAAGTCTATTTATAGCAATAGCCTTCAAAATAATGTTTCTTCTAAAAAGGCTAGTTTTTTCCATTAAGTGAAAGCAGAGGAAAGTGAATTCCCATAAAATATCTACAATCTTATCTTTGCATCAAGTCATTATCACCTGAATTAGAATAAATAGTACATACCTAAATTAAGACAAGATTTCGGATTTCCCAGTTCTATAAATTACTAAAAGGTTTCTAACTTCAGATTCTAATATCAGATAATTTCCAATTATGGTATTTTTAAAAATAGGCGCAATAAATTTGATAAGAAAAAAAAGCACATTCTAAGTATCGCCTTAGTGCCAGGCATAACCCATTTTGTACCAGAATTCCCAAAACGGGTACCCTGGCAAACAGTGCAGGCCCAGATCAGACGCCAAATGATCAAGGCCTCCACTGTTTGCTAAAAGTTCAGTCATTTTCCGAATGAATTTTGATGAAAACACAACCTGACACTCCTGCTATATATAAGGAGGATTCCATTTGGTACAAAAAGGGTTAATGTTGAAACCGAATATCTAAAACCACCTACACGTACAGGCCTCAATTTGTGATGATGTTGCTTTCAGTTGTATTGTATGTCATTACCATTCACTGTGAATGTGTTCAATGCAAACAGGAGCAGACTGATCTGGGTCCACACAAAAAAACAACTTTTAAGGTAACTGGCAGATGGCAAAGCAGACAACAATTGTCAGGATTGGCATTTTATGGGTTAACAAATTGTTAAAACTTGGACCATCAAATATATGGTATGTACTCTTATATTTTTGCTGAAAAATATGATACTTTAGCTGAAAAAATGTGAGTAGCTTTTGCACTGCATATCAAATTCTGGTATGGATAGGTGGAACACTCAAATGGCGCAGTCAAGACAGCCTGTAACATACAGGGGGCTGGAAAGTGTGAGCCTTCCAGGCCCCAGATGATCTGGAAGCAGCTGGCAGAGAGTGATTGCAGAGAATGGAAATTCTCTACTATTGCCCCTCAGGGACAGACACACCCAGAGATCTGGTGTGAAATATGCCATGCATGCAGCAAGCCACCTACATGCAGAAGGGCCCACCGATGTGGCTATTGCGACTTTATCCACAGGTTAATCAAAATTCCTGTGATGATGATGGCAGGGATGATGATGATGATACAGGGCCATTAACCCTAATCTTGCTGTTCATAAGAACCCCTATCTTTGCAAACAGTGTAGATCCAGATCAGATGGCTTCTTCAGAAGCCATCTGATCAGGATCTACACTGTTTGGCATTCAGTATATGAATTTGTAGCAATAAATTACATCAAGTAATTTGATTGGTTGATAAACAGAAATGGGTGTGGCTTAAATGAATAATCAGCAAGATAAGGGTTTAGCTAACATTGCTTTAAATAACTGGACCCTGATGTTTAAGTACAGAACTGGCCCCAAGGTTATAAAACTTTTTTCGTGCTCAACTCAGCTGAGCTTGAAATTGATAATGCTCATAAATATTAAAATACAAATGAAAGGCAATTTTCCTGCTCAGATCAGCACAGAATGTTATTTGTCCTGCTCTCAAACCATTGTTGGCATTTTAAAATTTATGAGCAAGACAAATTTCGTGCACAAGTAAGTTGAGCATATAAAAAGTTTTCTAACCTCGGACCCTGGTCAACCTTACCTCATAACCTCTGAATTTCCCTTGCCAAAGACAACTAGGATTTGGACACTGCACCATTAATGAAGACATCTCTCTTTTGACAGCATTATCAGGAAACATCTAAAATAATATAGTTTTAATGATGAAACTCTGTACATGTGTAATGCAGGATTTTGTTTCAGTCAAAGGAAAGTATTTATCAACTCCAGAAAAAAATGTAGAAATTGCCTTCCTTTAGATGGACGTTTTTTATACTTTTTAAAATTACAGTTAATATGCAAAACTATTTAATAAAACCTCAGGGCAAAATAACAGAAATAAATGTTTTGATCAAACTTGTGCAATCCAACTGCTGTCATTCAAGCGCATTTATATCCATCACGGCAGCCTTTTCCCTGTATTTTTGTTGTTGTTGTTGTTTTGTTTTGTTCTTAACCCATTTAGTACCGGAAACCCCAAAACGGGTACCAGGGCAAACAGTGGAGGCCCAGATCAGACGCTGCAGAATGCGGCGTCTAATCAGGGCCTCCACTGTTTGTTAGAAGTTCAGCCATTTTCCTAATCAATTTTGATGAAAACACAACCTGACACCCCTGAATTTTGAAATGAACTCCTGCTTTAAATAAGGAGGAAGATTCCATTTGGTACAAAAAGGGTTAATCATACAGGCTATTGACCTACTTACACTGGCATAAACAGCTTGTGTACAAACTACAGTCCAAAATTTTCAAAACATGAGTTGTATTATTCCAAAGAAACCAAGAGATCTGTATCCACTGAAGACACACTGTTTAACCCTTTTTGTACCAAATGGAATCTTCCTCCTTATATATATAGCAGGAGTCCATTTCAAAATTTAGGGGTGTCAGGTTGTGTTTTCATCAAAATTTATTTGGAAAATGACTGAACTTTTAGCAAACTGTGGAGGCCCTGATCAGACGCCACGTTCTGCTGATCAGACGCCACGTTCTGCGGCGTCTGATCTGGGCCTGCACTGTTTGCCAAGGTACCTGTTTAGGGGTTTCCAGTCTAAAATGGGTTAACTTAACTGTTTTCTGACAATCACTGAAAAAGATTTTTATTACTGATCCACTGATTTAGTTTCACCTGTTATAAAAGTTGTTAACGTGACAATTTTGACTGGATTTATACACAAATTTGGAGAGAGACAGAAAATAAAGGTAAACCAGATACATATCAACACTGTTCCTACAAAGAAAATTTTATTCACTTACAGGTTTTGAAGTACCTGTTTCCAGTGAAATCTGTTTTTGTTTGTTTGATTTGAGGTTTAACGTCCCCGTCAACACTGTAATGGTCATTTTGGAGACGTTGCTTCCAATTTTGTGGGACTTTTACCCGATATCAAGATGAAATGACATCTCAAGCCCTGTCGCCCAATGAAACCAATAGGGTTTATTAGCATGGACGGTTCGCCTCGCATCGCGGTTCCTGGACAGCCATAGACCTCTTAGCAGGTTACCAGTACTAGTGTGCGGGCAGGATTCAGCTCTGCGTGGAAGCATCATGCAGCCAATATATTTCTCCAAGCCCCTATGGGCGGGGGCTGGAAATCTGTCCTAAAATAAATTAACACATGTACATGAGACGTTTTTTTCTGCTGCTTTGTACAGGTAAAACAAATATTGGGACTTCCTGTTTGCTTTCCTGAAGGGGGATTACCTCTGGAAATAGGATCTACTCTTGGAGGAAAGAATTTGCTTCATAGGAGCAAATTCTTTCCTCCAAGAGTAGACCTCTATTGGTAATCGAGGTAAAAATATTTCAGGAGTTCAGGAGTTGCCTGTCCTGAAGATGTGTCCATGTAAATGTATCCGTTACCTTTAAAATGAAAATATTAAATAAATAAATGTAACACAAAAACAGACATTCCTTATTTTGTTTATTATGGCTTTTAAAGATTATTTCACTAGGCCAATTGTTACTCTTATCCTGCTGTTCACAACAACCCCTATCTTTGGAAACAGTGTAGATCCAGATCAGATGGCTTCTGAAGAAGCCATCTGATCAGGATCTACACTGTTTGACATTCAATTTATGAATTTGTAGGAATAAATTACATCAAGTAATCTGATTGGTTCAAGTTCAGAAATGGGTGTGGCTAAACTGAATATTCAGCAAGAGAAGGGTTAATCAGAGATGGGAAAAAATCTGGAGAAACAAAAGAAAATCCACTTGAACTAAGAAAGGAGATATGAAACAGAGCATGTGAAGCAAAACAATAGGAATTGATCTGCTGAGAGACTGTGTAGACCAAGCTCAGGCTGCTCTAATCAGTATCCTCAGTACTGACCATTTTGCGAGCAAATTTTGACACATTCCTAGAATTTCTAATTTAAGAATAATTATAGTTTGAAGGTGACCTTGTGGCAAAAAATATACATGTGTGTTACAAGTATGGCACAAAAACAATTTTTGGAGTTTTACAGCCCACTCAACACTAATTTTTATGTGGAACTGGAGAGTGGGTACTTAACCTATTGTTCTTAGGCAGTCATATCTCCTGAAGGATTAACCCTTATCTTGCTGTTCACGACAACCCCTATCTTTGCAAACAGTGTAGATCCAGATCAAATGGCTTCTGAAGAAGCCATCTGATCAGGATCTACACTGTTTGGCATTCAGTTTATGAATTTGTAGCAATAAATTACATCAAGTAATTTGATTGGTTGATAGACAGAAATGGGTGTGGCCTAAGTGAATATTCAGCAAGATAAGGGTTAATACATTAATACTTAGTGGTTATGGTAAGGATCATACATTGTATGTCTATTGGTCCAGCAGACCAGCCTACCTCAATATCTACTGGTCTGACACTACATGTATTTAACTGGTCCACTGATTTTAACATTAATCAATGTCTCATGAAATCTTTCCCTTAGAGTGCTAATCATGACTGGCAGATGGCATTTTCAAAGCAGACAATAATGTATTTTTCTCTTATTTTCAGAGAAAAAAGGCTCGATTCATTTGTAAGGTCAAGCCTTATTTTCTCTGAAAAATAAAAAAATATGGATGCATGTGTAATTAATTATCTGCCCCAGGATCAAAATCTTCAAGAATATTCAGTGCTGATCCATTCAAATTAGCCGTAACGAATAGGGAAAAAAAAAACTCAGGAAAAGCGGTAAGAAGGAATGTGTTAAATATCGGATCTTCCTGGCTGTTCAGTTGATTTGAAAATAAATTTGTAAACTGAAACAAATAAGAGCTTGTAGGCAAAGGATGATGGGGTGGGATTGTAGTAATAGCTAGCAACTGCAAGCTAATGACTATAAATGGTCCTTTTTCTACATAATACTAACTCACAACACTCAGTCAGTGTCCAAACTTTCAGATGTTTGCATGTGAATTTTTACCTGATTTTCATTCAATAAACTGTAATCATCCACAACACCTTCACTCTCACATTGTTTACACCTGTTTTCACCCTCTTTCCTGCAAAAACACGATACATACATTCATCATGTTCACAAATCATAAATATCTGCAAGAACACCACAGTGGGTCTATATTATTTTCCATATGTTGCTCAAAATAGGCTGTGGCATGGAGACAGATAAGGTGGGTATTTAGTGATAATCAAAGGTCAATGTTTGCCAATTCTCAATAAAATCCTATGCTGCGGGCATTCATGTGAACCGCCTCGCATAGGTGGTTCAAATGAGTACCCACAACATAAGATTCATATCGAGAAATAAGAAAAATTATCCTTAAATAATCAATACATATCCACCTTATTTGGAGCTATGCTGTGGGAGCTCATTAGGACCACCTCAATTAGTCAGTTCAAATGAGCATACAAACTGTTTGCAGCAGAAGAAATAAAAGATCATTTGAAAAATCCATTTTGGTGATAATAAAGAATGCACTGCCATATTTACAATATGTATTCGGACAGACAGACTTAAGCAAACCGTATAAACCCAGATGAGAAATCACAGATTGTGGCATCCTATCATGGCCTACACTGTTTGCGACTCATACATCTGCTTTTAAACACATTGCCTAGTAAACTTTTAGAACAAATATGGTAAGGAGTTATAGTAAACCCATCCTCGGTAGCCCAGGTGTGATCCATTACACTAAGAATGTAGTTGAGGTAATGAAGTATACCTGGGTCACCGAGGATGTAGTAAACCATACTCAATCAACTTCAGAACGAGGAATGTTTTGTTTGTTTGATTTGAGGTTTAACGTCCCAGTCAACACTGTATCTATAGGTCATTTGGGAGACGTTGCTTCCAATTTTGTGGGAATATCACCCGACACTGAGATGAAATGACATGTCAAGCCCTGTCGCCCAAGAAACAATTTGGGTTTATAAGCATGGACGGTCCGACTCGCACCACTTTGCCTGGGCAGGCTTAGATCCTCTATGCGGTTTACCAGTACTCGTGTGCGGTTGGTTTCAGCTCTGCATGGAAACAAAATGCAGCCCATCCATTTCTTCAAGCCCCGATGGGCAGGGGCAAGAGCAAGGAATGTACATGTATGGTAAAGTGTTGAAAGGTCAGAATACTTAATAGCAAGTATGGTTCGTCACCTTATATCAGCACTTCTAAGGAGCAAGACATGCTTTGTAAATCATTATATGAGCCCCGCCAAGCGAATTTGTGTCTTCGAGCATTCCGTCATGACAAATTTTAACTGCATATGCCCAGCCATTCAGAGGTGCCAGGGATGTGGCTTTCTGTCTGAAGGTTCCTCTTGATTCACTGCTTGTATGAGCGAGCAGCGAAGGTTCAGACGAGACTGCGCGAATGCGCAGGCTTGCCTGAACCTTCGCTGCTCGCATAGGCGATAAGTACCCAAATCGCTTGACGGGGCCCATATGAGATAGTCACATATGCATTTCACTGCACTCTGTCTTACAGCACCATGAAAAATTGCCTAACAGGTGACAGCAACTGTTTTAAGAAAATAGTAGGTATTAGGGTCCAGTTGTTCAAAGCATTGTTAGCTTAATGATATCATTAATGGGCAAATTGTTAACTGTTCTAGCAAATACAATATCTAGTATTGTGTTATTTTTGCTGAAAAAAAATGAGAGCAGTTGCAAAAGCTGCTCACATTTTTTTCAGCCAAAATATTAGCATATAGCCCATATTAAATGAACAAAGTTTTAACGATACTGTACATAAACTAACAACATGGTAAGTATTGAACAACTGATCCCATATTTCATGTTAGCCTTATTTTCTCTTTAAATAGTATTTAAAAATGTCGATTGGTTGGTTTAACTGGAGTTTTAACAGCCCAGTCAATACCGTTAAGGTCATGTTGAGTCAATCAATTTTATACCTAACCACAATTTTCCTGGACATCTTAAGCGGTTATCTAGTTCAGTGTTCATTTTTCTGCCAGACACTGACAATTGTTTGAGTCAGCAGAACATGGAGAATGGCAAATGAAAACACTTCTTCACCTACATGTATATCAACTTAACCCTTATCTTGCTGAATATTCAGTTTAGCCACACCCATTTCTGACTTTCAACCAATCAGATTACTTGATGTAATTTATTCTTACAAAGCCATAAACTTAATGTCAAACAATGTAGATCCTGATCAGATGGCTTCTTCAGAAGCCATCTGATCTGGATCTACACAGATGGCTTCAGAAGCCATCTGATCTGGATCTACACTGTTTCCAAAGATAGGGGTTGTCGTGAACAGCATGATAAGAGTTAAGAATTTGTCTGTCCCCAGCTGGGGTTGAACCTGTGACCTCCAGATCACCAGTCGATTGAGTTGAAACTGCACACTGCATTTAAACATGGCCTGAATTTTTTATCTGATTCGTCTTCAAAAATCAAAATATTACTTACTGAGCAACACCTTCAATGCATGCTCGGCAGAATCTGTGTCCACAAAAGGACTGAACTGGATCCCTCAATATTTTACTACAGTAGTTACAGATAAATTTATCGTCAACATTCTTCAAGATTTCACGAGGGAATCCACCGGAACTTAATTCCCCCTTCACCCTGTTGTCTCCGCTAGCCATCACAGGTAAGATAACCAAAGTTTCATCCCAGAGTCCTTGTTAACTGAAAATAAAGTCAATACATGTACGGGATGTATGATAAAGATGTTTTAAAGGTCTCACTTTAAAGTTTTAAAGTTATCTCACTGAGGTACTGAGGTTGTTATTATATATACAGTCGAACTTCGGTGGCTCGAACACCGATGGCTCATTTACCATGGCTGAGTCAAACCTGTTTTTGAGTCCCTAGGGAATTCCTCTGCATAAGAAAAAGTGTGGGATAATTAGCGAAATTTTCGACTTTTATCTTGCAAATGTATGCTGTGTGTACTCATTAGAATCGCCTCAATGAGGTGATTCTAATGAGTACACACACCATACATTTATGTTACAGAACACCGAAAAGAAGTCCAAAAATACCCCCGTTATGTTTTCTGGAAGTATGCAACAGTGGCTAGAACTACCGCTGTTTCGAACAAATTTCTATGGTCCCAAAGGGGTTCGAGCCATCGAAGTTCGACTGTATTAGCTTAATGAGCTCATCAGCGGTCAAAATGTTTGACTGTTCTAGCAACTCCAATATCTGATACTCTAGCATTTTTGCAAATGCAAAAGCTACTCACATTTTTTTCAGTAAAAAATATTAGTATACAGTATATATGCCATATTTTATGATTATACATGTAGTTTTACTGATTTGTTAATACTAACGACATCGTTAGTTTTGAACAACTGGTCCCAGGTAGCAAGCACTTGCTACCACATGTAACTTGTAAACCCAGAGCAGTCACATCCTCACAGGATAGCATAGTTTGCCTGTTTCTCGCCTTGTCTACATGTATCTATCTTTTCTTGTTATATGTGAAAGGTTTTTAACTCTTATCTTGCTGTTCACGACAACCCCTATCTTTGGAAACAGTGTAGATCCAGATCAGATGGCTTCTGAAGAAGCCTTCTGACCAGGATCTTCATTGTTTGCCATCCAGTTTATGAAATTGTTGCAATAATTTGTATCAAGTAATCTGATTGGTTCAAAGTCAGAAATGGGTGTGGCTAATCTGAATATTCAGCAAGAGAAGGGTTAAAACTACTCTTGCATGTACATTAAGTATTATTAAATGATTTTATCCAAGATATATATACAACCAGGTATGAAATATCTCCATCAAATCAACTTCCAGTTTTTAGACAAAATCTGACACTGAACTATGCCACATAGGTCACACTGACCTAGATATATTTCTATGTCAAACATCATGTTACATGGAAGTTATAATCCAAGTATGACATTTCTCCATCCAATAGTCTTCATCTTATAAGGCAAAAATTACCGAATTGTGAATACAGGTCACACTGACATAGAAAATATATTGAGGTCAATCATCAAGTCACATGGAACTTAAAAATCAAGGCATGACATTTCTCCATCAAATATTCTTCCAGTTATAAGCAAAATGGCTGAACCATGTATAGGTCACACTGACCTAGATGTATTTTGAGGTCAATCATCAGGTCACAGGGAAGAAATATTCCATGCATGGCATTGTTCCATCAAATGGATTATGGTATTCAAGATAAAAGGCAAAATCACTGAATCACGAAAAAAAGCTCACACTGACCTAGAGATATACATGTACTTTGAGGTCAATCAACGACCATGTGTCACATTAAATTCCAGGTATGACACTTCTCCACCAATCAGTCTTCAATTTATAAGGCAAATCAACCAAAAATGGTGTTTGTAAAACACTATGCCCCCAACCATATGCTTGCCCCTAAATGCCAGGTATGGCATTTCTCCATCAAATAGTCTTTTCTGTTATAAGGCACAATCACTGAACCATGAACTATAGGTCAAAATGACATTGACATATTTTTATGTCAATCATCAGGTCAAATGGAATCAATATTTCATGCATGGTATTGCTCCATCAAATAGTTTCAGGTAAAAATCACTGAACCATGAAATATAGGTCACACTGACCTAGATATATTTAGAGGTCACTCATCGGGTTGCATGGAACTATTATCCAAGGTATGTCATTTCTCCAAAAAACAGTCTTCAAGATAAAAGGTACAATCACTGAACCATGAAATGTAGGTCACCATGACCTTCATTTTTTTACACTCGAACCATGAACCAATTTAACATACTTGGCTGATGTACATGTATAACCCATTGAGTCTATTATTTGTTAGCCCTTCTCTTGCTGAATATTCAGATTAACCACACCCATTTCTGACTTTGAACCAATCAGATTACTTGATGTAATTTATTCCTACAAATTCATATATTGAATGTCAAACAGTGTACCGTAGATCCTGATCAGATGACTTCTTCAGAAGCCATCTGATCTGAATCTACACTGTTTCCAAGGATAGGGGTTGTCGTGAACAGCCATAATGGAAATGCATATTACAAAGGTGTTCTAGATTTTGACCCCATACCCCACGCAAAGGCATGAACCCAGGCGTCTGTTCTTTTGGAATCACTTTAATCACCTTCTTAACCTCAAGTATCTTATCAAGTATCAGAGTTATTGCATTAACCAGATTATAACATCAGGGGAAATAACTAAAATAATATTGCAACTAGAGTTGTAGTTCTTGCTCATAACAGACCATCTTAACCTTGGGTACAACTGTGAAAGTTACATCCATGTATCTCAAGGGGTTTTGGAGTTATGGTGATCACAAGGTTATATTGTCAGGGGAGATAATCAAAATACCAGTGCAACCAGAGTTGTGGTTCTTGCTCCTGACATGTCTTCTCGGCCTCATGCACAATATATATCTCAAAGGGTATTGCAGTTATGGTGAGGCATGTCAGGGTTGTATTTGCGGACGGATGGATGGACACACACTAGGCTGACTCCTAGACACAAAATGGTACAAAAACCTTCAATGAATTTCTTTGCATCCAGTTACATGACGTAGGTCATTCATCAAAGACTTCTAAAAATGGATCAAGCAATGTACATTGATTGATCTGAATCATTTTGACAAGCACTCCCGATTTCCAGATGTATTTTGATGATGCAGGTGTCTCTTTTTTTTGTATTTACCTGTCTAAATGATATATTAGAAAACAAGTGCATGTCTCTATCAAGTGTGGTATTTCTGTCCGACTTCTAAGTGCGATAATACCTGATAACATTGAAGACTTTGACACGCATGATACTATTGATTGCAGAAAGATTTAGCAATTGCACTTACCCACAAACTGCACTTGATCTGTCGTTTTTTGTCAGGCAAGTTACTTTTGGATGGAAAGTTAGAGCTTAATTATTATTTATAGCCTATTTCAAAATCTCCACGGCTGCGAACGTTGATTTAGCATTCCATCTTAGTAGGTCATAAGCGTTGAACGGTTAATGATCAACTGCTCCGAATGAATATCAGTTTTCGAATTGAGGTTTAACGTCCTCGTCAGGACTATTTGGGTCATTTTGGAGACGCTGCTTCCAATTTTGTTGGACTTTTACCCGACACTGAGATGAAATATCAAAGGGAGCGTGGTAGCTCAGTAGTACACCTGCCTAGAATGTGCGCGATAGCGTATGGAAGACAAAGAAAAAAAAAAATAAAATAAAAAAATGACATCTCAAGCCGTGCGACCCAATGAAAACCAACTGGGTTAATATGCATGGATGGTCTGACTCGTATTACTTTGACTGAGAGGGGCTGTTTACCAGTACTCATGTGCGGTCCGTTTGAGCTCTGTGTGAAAGCACCATGCAGCCCAGTCAATTTCTCCTTACCCTGATGGGCCGGGTCAGAACGAACATGCACACGTATGTATGTGTGGTTGTTTGATTTGAGGTTTTACTTCACCGTCCTCGCCCATCGGGGCTTGAAGAAATAGATAGGCTGAATGATACTTCCACGCAGAGCTGAAACCGACCGTCCATGAGTACTGGTACACCGCTTAGAGGATCTAAGCCTGCCCAGGCAAAGCGGTGCGAGTCGGACTGTCCATGATTATAAACCCTATTGGTTTCATTGGCTGATAGGGTTTGAGATGTCATTTCATCTCAATGTCGGCTTAAAGTCCCACAAAATTGGTAGCAATGTCTCCAAAGCATGACCTGTACAGTGGTACTGTGTTGACGGATACGTTCAACCTCAAACGAAATGTCCCCCGTCAACATTATATAGGTCATTTTGGAGACGTTGCTCGCACTTGTGTGGGAGTGAGATGAAATGACATATCAAGCCCTGCCGCTCAATGAACCAATAGGGTTTATATGAATGGACGGTTCCGACTCATATCAACTTAGAACCTCTAAGCGGTTTACCAGTACTCATGTGCAGTCAGTTTCAGCTGTGTGAAAGCATCATGCAACCCAATTGATTTCTTCAAGCCACGATGGGCGGGGGCGGTGTGTGCGAATGTGCGCGCACGTGTGTGTGTAAGAGAGAGAGAGAGAGAGAGACAGACAGAGACAGAAAGGGAGATAAGAGTTTGATTTTAGGTAGAAAGATTTAACAAATGATCTTAGCGTCAAATTGTGACGTGATGAGTTTATTTTTGGATGGAATAAACGCGACGAGAGGCTTAGCGGTATACGGTGGGATTCAGATCATTTCTCCAAGCCCAATGGGTGGGGCCTAAGTATATGAAGTTTAAATCTGAAAATGATTATGGCGATGAATGTGTCAATCTATGTTTTATCAGCTATCGCCAGCTTTATGCTTAATGTTGACAGCCATGGAGAGAAACCACAAAAGCCCCCTATTGATATACATGAGCATCGAAAGCTCTGACAAGATCGGCATTATGCGCAGGCTATAATCAGACAGGCTATAATGGACCTTTCAAGCACCAACAATTTTATGGGTCGATTGTTTGTCAATCGACCCAAAGTTACTAAGCATAAAAAATGCTTCAGTGCCAATCGACCCATCGGTATTCAATGCTTTGATTTTTCATCAGCATGTTGATTAAGTACCATTCCGAAAAGTTTTGAGATTAATTTCGTCAAACACTGTTGCCACCCATCCGGCTGAAAGAGCCATACAAACCGAAGTTTAAAATCTTAGCAAGTGTTCTAATGACTCTCTCTTTCTCTATCTCTGTCTCTCTCTCGACGCTATCTTTTTTCTGACAAATTACTGTCATGGCATTGAGCGATTCTCCGTCACTGACACCGAGATTTTGACGATCTGGATTGATTAAACCATAAGTAGTCCTAAGTCCCTTGTTTGGTCAAAACAAGCTGAATGCTTCAGGTACCTTAACTAGAAGTATGGTGAGCTAGTTCACACTCACATTCTGACCATTTCATGGAAGACGAAGACTAGGCGGCTCTCTTGAATTCCCACATTCTGTTAGGAGCAAATCTGAGGCAAATTGCTGCCTTGGTTAAATTGCCTAGTAGTTACACTGTTTCACTGACCATTTAGAGATCATAACATGATAATCTTTATTACTTACGTTTCATCTTGCAACAAGATATCAATTATGATTATGTGTTAATAGGTCCTTCAATAAAACATGTCAGAACACTTGAAATTCTTTAATACGTGTAGTTCTAATTTACATATGGCGGGAACGACCCTCTGTCAGTTGCTTAAATTGGTTTCTGACATTTACATATAGCGGGTGTTTCAATCTATCCGCCGTACCCATGAGCCCATATAAAAGTGTTTTTTGGGCCTGTACACGGGCACAAGCGCAGAATATTTCTTTAAATCACAACTCGCTAGGCATCTGCTGTCAGTGATGGCATCTAAAATGGTCCTAGAAGATCTTGTTGACATTAAGGTCCACACAGAGTTTAGTGGGGACACCCATTGCTCCTTAATTGAAGTGTCAATGGGGAATTTATACAGTATGATGTATACTGAATTTTGCAACTTTTTGCAACAGGAAATACCTCGTTGTTCTGAGAGTTTCTTTCCTGGATTTGGAAAACGAGTACATAGAACGTAACTATCACAATTTTGTGAGACGAGCAACTAAATCTTGTGGGAGGACTGATTCATTGAGAATTAATATCAAAGTAACAGAGGGTAGCTCCTGCCAAGGTAGGTCTTTCTTTAGTACTTAAAATCAAGTACATGTGCATGTACAAGAGATGCAAAAAGGAATAATCTCTCTCAGGATTATACGTAAGCGGTTAACCAGTGCAGTGCACTTTTTTCACACAAAACTGACAACTGCTGTTCTTGAATCAGCGGAATGAATGACCGTAGAAAAGATTCCATGATCAATCTGCACGACATCGGCAGGTATCGAACCCGCGTCGTCCTGATCGCCAGGCAGACGCGCATCCGACTGAGCAACCGAAGCTGACCATTAAGTGTTGGCAACTCGATCATGAATGTACATGTATGTAACTTTACCGAATTCAGTGCGACAGATGTGCATTCGTATGTGTTGCTAGACCCAAAAATTATGAAAAGCAAAATAGATGGAAGCCTAAATGAGAACGTGTCAGCTAAAATATCTATATGGACCAAATCCCGCTAAAATGCATGACCATTTCCTCTTGAATAGTTTTGTCCTGCTTTTATGGACCTTTTTAAATCATTTCACATATCGGGGCGGTCCTTAATCACAGCCGGGCGAAAACGGGAGTACTCGGAGAAAAAACACCTGACCTTCCATTGCAGAACTTGGCGTTTCACATGTGATCTGAGTGGGATTCGAATCACAGCGGTTAGAGACCGAAGATTAAGAGTCGGCGCCCTTACCCATCAAGCCAGGAAGGCCCGGTTAATCACTTGGGCATAGTGTCACTTTTTATATATGCTGTCTAGCACAATCTGAATCATCTAACTCTGTTTACTGTAGTCATAATAGCATACTTTATCTTTAACTACAGCTCAAAGTTCGCTTGAGTGAAGAAGTTTTTTGATGTACTGAAAACACAATTCCAAAGGGGTTAATGTGGGCGCGAAAACAGGCGTGATCACGTATTCACATTACAACCATAATCTGTCCGGCTTGGAAAAGTCCCTAAACATGAATGACCTACACAGTGTTGAAGGGGATGTAAGATTTTTTTGATTTGAGGTTTAACGTCCCCTTCAACACTGTATAGGTCATTTTGGAGACGTTGCTTCCAATTTTGTGGGACTTTTACCCGACACTGAGATGAAATGACATCTTAAGCCCTGTCGCCCAATGAAACCAATAACGTTTATTTGCATGGACGGTCCGCCTCGCACTGCGGTTCCTGGACAGGCTTAGATCCACTAGGCGGTTTACCAGTACTAGTGTGGGGGTCGGATTCAGCTCTGCGTGGAAGCATCATGCAGCCCATATATTTCTTCAAGCCCCTATGGGCGGGGGCCGACAGGTATGTAAGAAATCAAAACAAACGGCGTATAGCACAGTTTGTCCATTCTAACCAGGTCCTCTGGATTTAAACACATATTTCCATTATTGACAAATGAATGCACGGCCTCGTGAAAATAAAATCCAAAACCGTATCTGTATTACTGGCCCCACGAACAATATTTTGGGGGGAGGGGGGGGGGGTTAGCAGCACCGGGCTTAATGAAATTGATGGGCTGCATGATGCTTCCACGCAGAGCTGAAACCGACCGCATAAGAGTACTGGAACAGCTTAGAGGATCTAAGCCTGTCCTGGCAAAGTGATGCGAGTTGGACCGTCCATGCATTTACACCCTCTTTATCTTATTTGGTGGCATGTCTTGAGATGTCATTCAATCTCAATGTCGCGTAAAAGTCGCACAAAATTGGAAGCAATGTCTCCAAATGACCTACATAGTGTTGACGGGTTGATTAACCTCAAATCAAACAATATTTGCATGGCATTGTGTACTCCAATAAGCAAATAGTTTTCTGCCCGCGGAGAAATTCAACGGCTAATTCTCCCTTTTGTGTATGTCCATAATACTGGGTGACAACAAGCGACAGTCCGCCCCGCCATCAGGGCTTGGAGAAAAAATGGGCTTTATGATGCTGCCACACAGAGCTGAAACTGGCCACACATGAGTACTGGTAAACCGCTTAGAAGGACTAAGCCTGCACAGGCCAGATAGTTCAATGCTTTTGTTTGTTTGATTTGAGGTTTATTGTCCTCGTCAACACTGTGCAGCACCGGGCTTAATGAAATTGATGGGCTGCATGATGCTTCCACGCAGAGCTGAAAACCGACCGCATAAGAGTACTGGAACAGCTTAGAGGATCTAAGCCTGTCCTGGCAAAGTGATGCGAGTTGGACCGTCAATGGATTTATACCCTCTTTATCTCATTTGGTGGCATGTCTTGAGATGTCATTCAATCTCAATGTCGCGTAAAAGTCGCACAAAATTGGAAGCAATGTCTCCAAATGACCTACATAGTGTTGACGGGGTTGATTAACCTCAAATCAAACAATATTTGCATGTGTACTCCAATAAGCAAATAGTTTTCTGCCCGCGGAGAAATTCAACGGCTAATTCTCCCTTTTGTGTATGTCCATAATACTGGGTGACAACAAGCGACAGTCCGCCCCGCCATCAGGGCTTGGAGAAAAAATGGGCTGTATGATGCTGCCACACAGAGCTGAAACTGGCCACACATGAGTACTGGTAAACCGCTTAGAAGGACTAAGCCTGCACAGGCCAGATAGTTCAATGCTTTTGTTTGCTTGATTTGAGGTTTAACGTCCCCGTCAACACTGTAAAGGTCATTTTGGAGACATTGCTTTCAATTTTGTGGGACTTTTACCCGACATTGAGATGAAATGACATCTCAAGCCCTGTCACCCAATGAAACCAATGGGGTTTATTAGCATGGACGGTCCGCCTCGCACCCCGGTTCCTGGACATACTAGTGTGCGGGCCAGATTCAGATAGTTCAATGCATGTAAGCCTTTGGCTTCATTGGGCGACAGGACTTGAGTTGTCATTTCATCTGTGTCGGGTAAAGCAACGTCTTCAAAATGACATAGTGTTGATGGGGACGTTTAACCTCAAATCAATCAATCAGTCAATCAATCAATCAACAAGCTGGAGCTGAAATCCATATTCGTCAAAATAAGGGCTGAAGTTATGGAGAAGGTCAATGAAAACTTGCGTGAAACGAAACGGACTATAGATCATCATTGGTGACGCTCTTGCACAAAACTACTTCTGATTGGTTATTATGTTTGAACAGTATGACGCAGTTATAAACAACCTGTGATTACGCGAGACCAATAAATTGACTGTTGTACGCCTGTTTTGCTAAATCTTTTTGCAATCTATAATAAGCATGAGGTTGGAGTCGGTACACACAAAAGATCAAAGGTGTCAGATTAGGGAGATTAAAATCTTGGTCAGTAGTGATTTTTTTTTCTTTCATGTGGAGATTTTTTTTTCCTTACAAATAAAAACCGTTCATGCGGCAGACTTTTGCATAATGCGGCGGTGCTTGAGAATCTAATTTACATATGATAGTGTCACCAGCATGTTAGGAGAGCTAGGATGGAGATCTCTTGAGGACAGGCGTACAGATGCACCGTTGTGTTTATTTTTCAAGATCGTGCATGGTCTTTTTGCAGTATCAATGCCAAAATATGTTGTCCATCCACGGGTTTCGACGTGACATTCAACGTCACACCCACCATCAATCAGACAAATCCATACAGCTGTTGATTACTACAAGTACTCATTTTTCCCCCTCGCCATTGTCCAGTGGAACAGGCTGCCTCCATATGTAGCATTGCTGCCAGATCTGGAATCCTTCAGACTGGCAGTCAGCATTCTGACTTACTCCATACCATAGACCGGAAGCATTGTTTTTAAACTTTTATCTTGCACTTTGTCTTTATCAGACTCTCAACATTTTAACCTATCTTCTTTATTTCACCTTCACCTGTTTTTATCCTTTTGTACTATTTTGAACCGTTCACTGCACTGACGCCCGGTCTGAAGCACACCGGACACCTGCACATAATCCCCGGGAGGGGGTGATGCAGTATCAGTAGATAGATAGAATGCAACTAATGAAGTCGGTCATCCGGGTATTCTTGATAGTCACGTGACTTTCTGCATAGCAACCAAAACCAGAGGTGAAAAGCTACACCATTTTGAGTTACCTTTTAATTGAATAGGAATGATATTCACACGTAAAATTCTGAGAGACAGAAAAGAAAATGCCTAAAATATGCAGTGCAGGTGGTTGTACAAATCACCACCTACAACAGGATAAACAATTGTCCTCATACAATTTTCCGAATCGGGAGAAATACCCTGACAGACGATCGAAGCGGATCAGGGCCTGCAATCACCTCCTTATATATAGCCGAATCCATTTCAAAATTTAGGAGTGTCTGGCTGTGTTTTCTTCAAAATTTATTTGGAAAATGGCTGAACTTTATGCAAACAGTGGAGGCCCTGATCTGGGTCTGCACTGTTTGCCAGGGTAACTGGTTAAACACTTAAGAGAACCCTAACGTAATTACATGGTTACCATCACATTCACCTAGTCTATCCATTTATTATTATTATGTAGCCAAAAGCCATTTTTATAATTAATTTTCACATTCAACTATCAATCAGTATTAACGAAGCTTTATGGACATGGAAATATGTTCCAGGAATTTGATTTACTTGTCAAGATCAATGTCAAGTTTTACAAAAACAAACTTGAAAGTTACATTCAAGCTTTAAAAAAGCGATAGCGTACCTCGGGATGACCTTCACAATAGTCGCCGGAAATTATTATTTTTCATCATTTTTTTTTATAATTACATAACAGTAAATTTTACAAAAACAAACTTGAAAGTTACATTCAAGCTTTAAAAAACCGATAGCGTACCTCGGGATGACCTTCACTATAGCCGCTGAAATGATTATTTTTCATCATCATTTTTTTTTTTTATAATTACGTACAATGTTAAACTAATTTAATTAGTATAACGGTAAATTTTACAGTAACAAACTTGAAAGATACATTCAAGCTAAATACCGATAGTGATAGCGTACCTCGGGATGATGTTCACTATCGTCGCTGAAATTTTTTAAATTACTAACAACAGTAAAATAATTTAATAAGTATAACGGTAAATTTTACAATAACAAACTTGAAAGATACATTCAAGCTAAAAAAAAATTGATAGCATGTAATGGAATATTACCGGTTGTTAGGCAAACAGTTTCACCTCGAAATGTGGCGGCCGTTTGGTTGCTACGGGAAGTGACGTCATCCCGAAGTACTTAATGCTTTGAAATGTGAGAATATTCGGGCCGAAACAACCCACCCCCAAAATTGGGCCGAAACGATACAGGTCGAAATGACCCAGGTGAAACGATCGAGGGTTCGAAACGACCTAGAGTCTGAAATGACTCGGGACCGAAAGCGACCAGGCCGAACAGACTCGTTACGAAACGGGAAAATTGTGATAACTTACCCACTGTATATGTTTGCTCTTCAGTTCGCGCTTGTTCTACTCTACTGTATGCATACTAGTTTCTCCGACTCTGAAGTCATCTGCTAATATTGCGGCGACCATTTTCGTTTTCAAGTGGGATTTGGACCTTTTTATTGGGATTCCAAAAACATAACGGTATGACTAAATAGTGAAATTAACCGGCTCATGATAATCAGGTACGTGCAAACACCGGATCAGCGGTGTGTAAATTTACCGGACGGACCTAATTACCGGAACGGACCTAATTACCGGAACGTACCGGAACGGATCATTTTCTCCCCATTTTATGCATTTTTGTTACTACATTTTTTTTTTCATCGCATATTGAGTTAATCATTAAATAAATACCTTTTTGAAAGTCCTTTGATAACTTTGTAGTCTATGTATGCGCGTGGAAAAGGTGGACTTACCTCGATAATCTGCCCCAATATTTGAGTGTTTTTGGCCATTGTTTCTAAAATTTGAGCATTGAATTTGTGTTAGAGTTGAAGCTGGGATAAATATCTCCCTCTCTGTTTCGATTTCCAGCCCGATCTGAACTTTATCGCTAAACAAGCACGATTTTCAATTCTACTTTCATTTTCAAAAACACGTACGAGCGCCTGATTGATCCAGATCAAGAATATCTTTTAAAGTTTGTGAACAGTGGTTTTGCTGTTTTTTGACATCATAACAGGTAAAAGAGCTGTACTTGACTGCCTTTCCTACTGCTCTACCCTTTGTAGCCTTTACTTTTCATCTGCACAGGCTCCATTTAATTGTGTTTCATTTGTGCCTGGGACTCGCTCCGGACGAAGATAGACGAAAACAACACTTCATATGTCAAACTTATTGGTTTAGACTCTTATTCTAGACAGATTTTTAATTATTTGGACCCCATTTTGATTTATATCAGTCTTTGAATCGACTGCCTAATCGAAATTCGCAAAATTGCAGTATGTTTCCTCTGGCTTTCTTTGCCGGACCATTACAGGGTCACTGATGAGGCTTTATTAGCCGAAACTACGTAGTATGACCCATCTTCCTTCTTATGTATGTTTTCATTGCTCTTAAAGGAACTCATTTTTGATTTTTATTTGCCTTCACTGCAGCTGGTGTTGTGCCGTGTGGCGGCCGTAAAACGTCTCCCCGTACATCAACCATAGTGCAGTTTATATTTTACTTTTGGTCCTTTGAGATCAGCGTGAATATTCTGAGAAATCGGAAATAAACTATTGGTTTAGACTCTTATTCTAGACAGATTTTTTAATTATTTGGACCCTATTTTGATTTATATCAGTCTTTGAATCGACTGCCTATTCGAAATTCGCAAAATTGCAGTATATTTCCTCTGGCTTTCTTTGCCGGATCATTACAGGGTCACTGATGAGGCTTTATTAGCCGAAACTACGTAGTATGACCCATCTTCCTTCTTATGAATGTTTTCATTGCTCTTAAAGGAACTCATTTTTGATTTTTATTTACCCTGATTTGTGCTGTCTTGTCTTGCACATCTTCAACATACCTCCCAAACCTAACACGTCTTTACGCACCTTAAACTAGGTATTCAAGAATTTCATAAGAAGTTTGTTTTGGCTCCAGCAACAGAGGTAAGGGCGTCGATTATGGCCATATAAAATCGATTTAAGCCCCCCAGTGGAATTCTTTCCACTGACCGTTCCAAGGCGGTTCTTCTGTGGCGGTTTATTTATGTTATTGTTTGTTACTTACTGTGTGTATCACGTGTGTCTTTTTATTTTGGATGGTCATTTGGCAATTTTGTGGGAAAGTAACTGTCCTTATGGCCTTCCTTTGTTTAGGTTTCCATTATGGTCTGGTCGCTTCAAGTTTGTGTTTCTTTCCCTTTGGTGTTTTTAATGGGTGGAGTAAGTTAATTGTATCGATTCCTGATCTTTGTTTTACTTCTACTTTGCTAACAGTATGGTCGATGTTTTGACGACTCCACTATGTTAACACTCTTCAGCAAGAACTTGGTGGTACTAAGGCCTATGAACTGCAGCCTTTGGCTCTACAGAAGTCTTTAGTTGATGACCATATTTGGCATTCAGCCACCAAGGCCAAGACAAGCTTCTTACGTTATATTGGATACCTAAACTTCATAAAAGACAATACAAAGCACAGTTTATTGCAAATTCAAGCTCTTGTACCACCACTGAACTCTCCAAATTATTAACTCCATGTTTTACTGCCATAAAAACATGTGATTAAATATTGCGACAAAGTCTTTGAAAGATCAGGTAGAAATCTGTTTTGGTCAATAAAAATTCTAATGAAGTTTTAAATAAATTGAAATCCAGACGTTTACGTGCAACAAGTCTGTCTACTTATGGTTTTTCCACCCTTTACACTACACTTCCTCATAATCTTATAAAAGAAAAACTTAATGGTTTAATTGAATGGACATTTCATCGGGAAGACTCCCTATATCTTGCATTTATTGTAAGAAATACTTTTATTTCATTTCTGAAGAGCATAAAAATTATACTTTATGGTCATGTCAAAAAAGTGTGAAGCTCTCACCTGTCTACTTGACAAAATTTACATAAGATTTGGTACTGAGTTATTTAGACAAGTTGTGGGTATTCCGATGGGTACAAATTGCGCAATCATTGTGGCTGATTTGTTCACGTTTTGTTATGAAATAGACGTCCTTTTGGTTTTCCGCTATTGATGTTTACATTAGGGTTTTTTGTTTCATGTTTGTGCTTCTTTCCCTTTGGTGTCTATGATGAAAGCTGTGGGTTAATTGTATCGATTCCTGATCATTGCCTTCACTTCTATTTTTTCATCATGTCCCTTTCCGTTGAAAACCAATCTGAAATCATTGAAGCCTTTAGCTCGACTTCTAGATATTTGGATAATTTAGATAATCTTGACAATACCTATTTCGATGGTTTGATCAGTCAAAATTACCCCCCATCCACAAGAACTTCAGTTAAATAAAGCAAATTCTTCTGATACCGAGGCCCCGTTTTTGGATTAACACCTATCTATTGTAGATGGATTTGTTTCTTGCAAAATTTATGATAAACGCGATGATTTTGATTTTGAGATTTTAAATTTTCCTTTCTTGGATGTGATGTTCCTCGTGCGGCATCCTATGGCGATTATATTTCGCAATAAATTCGATTTGCCAGAGTGTCTAGTCATGTAACTGACTTCAAAAGTCGTAATAAATTATTAACTGCCAAACTTCTTAATCAGGGTTATCGGTATCATAAACTACGCAAAGCCTTTTCAAAATTTATAGACGTAATTCCGATTTCATTTCAAAATTCAATGTTGGACTTAAATCTCTTCTGCAACATGGTCAATCGGAACCCGAATTTTATGATGACTTAGTATATAAGTTCAGAAAATATATAATTGCAATGACTTCAGTACCCAATTTTGTAAAATTATTCTTCGATATAATAAGATTGGATACAACATAAATGTTATACGACAGACTGCATGCATGGTTGTTAACCCAATCACGGTTGACAACTTTGCTTCCATCTTTAATTGCATGCCGGTGGGTCAGGCCTCAGATTCTATGACGGTTCCAGCGTAAAGGCTTATTATTTGGACCCCATTTTGATTTTTATCAGTCTTTGTATCGACTGCCTATTCGAAATTCGCAAAATTGCAGTATATTTCCTCTGGCTTTCTTTGCCGGATCATTACAGGGTCACTGATGAGGCTTTATTAGCCGAAACTACGTAGTATGGCCCATCTTCTTTCTTATGAATGTTTTCATTGCTCTTAAAGGAACTCATTTTTTATTTGTATTTACTGAGAATTAGAGAGAATCTAATTTTAAGTAATGTTGGTTGGTGCCTGATGCTCTGTCTCTGGTTGGGCCCACCGGACTCGAACTGTTGGTTTTCTTTTGCTCCAGCATTTCAGTGGTTTCTTGCTGTCGAGTCCTCACCGTTGTTTCATCTCTGTTGTTGGTTGATTTTTGTGTTCACGGAGATGTTGCACTGATGAGTTAGGAGGCCTTCATGCGGGCTGAACAAATTATTTGTCTAAATCACGACGGAGGAAAGGGCGAGGATTGTGGCCACGTAAAATCGATTTAAGCCCCCCCCCCCCCCCCCCCCCCACACACACACACAGTGGAATTCGTTTCACTGACCGTTCCAAGGCTGTTCTTCTGTCGTGGTTTATTTTTGTAATGGCTTGTCTTTGAGTGTGTGTATCGCTTATATTATTTTGCTTTGGGTAGCCAATTGGCCATTTTATGGGAAAGTAACTGTCCTTTCGGCTTTCCGCTAGTGATTTTTTCCATTGGGGTCTTGTTTCATGTTTGTGTTTCTTTCCCTTGGTGTCTCTGATGGAAACTGTGGGTAAATTGTATTGATTCCTGATCATTACCTTCACTTCTATTTTCTATCTGCTGTAGCAGCACTTACAAACAGCACTACCATGTTAGGTCATGCAATGCTCTCAGCATGTATATTGCTGATCAATTCTACTGTCTGCTCAGACAACTAAACGTCAAACACACCATGTATTGCCATGGGTGATGTACTCGATATGCAGCCATTGTCATCACACATCAACACAAAACCATGCTAGAGATTTGTAGCAAATTGTTCAACACAACCCGGACCAACTTAGTTTTTATGTGCTTTCACCACATGGCAAAGTCACACAATTCATTGCCAATTAAGCAAACAGTTACAAATGTCTGTCATTTACTAAATGCCGGTGGCACAGGTCATACCACATCTCAGCTTAATGTTTCATGCTTAATAGTCTGTGGTGAACTCTTCACCATATTAACTTTCACTTCATACTTCCAAACCTGAAAAGATCCCCGGTTGAGAAGAGTAAAGCCAAACACAGAACCACAATACTGTATTTGTGTCTGCTGCTACTAGCCAGACAGTCTGATGTTGCCTTAAAACCAGATCCTGACACCACTAGATTTCCATGCGGGTAATGTCAGCAAGAGGTCACTTGGTCGAACATAATGTCGCTAATGTGTGACAACTGCGATCAGTGGTTCCATGCTGACTGCCAAGGCATAGGTTATACCACCATTGATATTCTGTCCCACTCAAAAGGAATTTTTCTGGCCCAGAAAACATGTACACTCCATATTTTTCCGTTCTGTGGTGTATTCCTTACTTCCAAAGGAAAACCCTTTATAGAACATATTTAACATCACTACAGCTGGCGTCTGGGAATATGTGGCAGCGGTAAAAAGTCTCCCTGTCCTGCATCATAGCGTAGTTTATATTTTCTTGTTCTTTGGGATCATTGATGCCATTGTTGAATTTTAAGGGTCACTGATGATGCCTAATTGGTGGAAAATAGCTAGTCTGGCCCAGAAAACATGTAAACTGCATATTTTCCAGTTCTGTGGTGTATTCCTTGCTGCCAAAGGATAACCCTTTCTAGAACATATTTGGCATTACCACAAATGCAATTTTCCGAACTACTCGACAGGCTTATTTGAGTCCCTAGATGCACTCTCTGACACATCCTCATTTTTAAGCTTCTCATCCTCCAGTAGCATTTCCCATGAAGTCAGAAATGTTACTCACCCCACAACCAATATTGGCTCACCTCAAGCTTCATCCTCCCCAAAGACCTCAAGCAGACCCAACAAAATTAATGTCAAACCTAAACCAAAACCCTCGCCGAAGCGCCTAACAATTCTGAATGTTAACTGTCAGTCAGTAGTTGAAAAGAAGTTGGAATTTCAATACCTCACAGATCAGACAAAACCTGACATTATTACAGGAATGGAATCATGGTTTTGTTGGGTGTTGACAATACCTATTTCGATGGTTTGATTGGTCAAATTTACACCCCCCCAGGAGCTTCAGTCAAATGGTGCGGGTTCTTGTGATGCCGGGGCACCGTTTTGGGGTTTACATCTATCTATTGTAGATGGGGTTGTCTCTTGCAAAATTTATGATAGGCGCGATTATTTTGATTTTGAGATTGTAAATTTTCCTTTTTTGGATGGTGATGTTCCTCGTGCGCCATCCTATGGCGTTTATATTTCGCAATTAATTCGTTTTGCCAGAGTGTGTGGTCATGTAACTGACTTAAAGACTCGTAATAAATTGTTAACTGCTAAACTTCAAAATCAGGGTTATCGGTACCATAAACTACGCAAAGCCTTTTCAAAATTTTACAGACGTCATTCTTATTTAATTTCTAAATTCAATATTGGACCATAAATCTCTTCTGCAACAAGGTCTATCGGAACCCGAATTTTATGGTGACTTAGTATGTGGGTTCGGAGGGGTACATAACTGCAATGGCTTAGGCGCCCAGTTTCGTGGGATCGTTCTTCGATATGGGAAGGTTGGGTGCAACATTAGTGTTGTGCGACAGACTGCATGCGTGGTGGTTGGCCCAGTCACGGTTGGCAGCTTTGCTGCCCTCTTTGGTTGCACGCCGGTGGGTCGGGCCTCGGGTTCTGTGGTGGTTCCGGCGTGGGGGCTTGCTGGGGGTTAGAGAGAATCTACTTTTAGGTAATGTTGGTTGGCGCCTGGTGCTCTGTCTCTGTTCGGCCCCATCGGAGTCTAACTGTTGGTTTTCTTTTGCTCTAGCATTTCAGTGGTTTCCTGCTGTCGAGTCCTCACCGTTGTTTCGTATCTGTGGTTGTTTGATTTTTGTGTTCACGGAGAGGTTGCACTGGTGAGTTAGGAGGCCTTCGTGCGGACTGGATGGATTATTTGTCTGGATCGCGATGGAAGTAGGGGCGGGGATTGTGGCCACGTAAAATCGATTTAAGCCCCCCCCCCCCCCCCCCACCACACACACACACTCCATTGGAAATCGTTTCACTGACCGTTCCAAGGCGGTTCTTCTGTCGCAGTTTATTTTTGGTTTCTCTTTAAGTATCTTGAGTGTTTGTGTCGCTTATATTATTTTATTTTGGATAGCCATTTGGCCATTTTGTGGGAAAGTAACTGTCCTTTTGGCTTTCCGCTGTTGGCGTTTCCATTAGGGTCTAGTTGTTTCATGTTTGTGTTTCTTTCCCTTGGTGTCTCTGATGGGAGCTGTGGGTTAATTGTATCGATTCCTGATCATTGCCTTCACTTCTATTCTCATCACAACAGCGAGAATTTTGATACTACCGAATATTCCATTTCTTCTCCGGGGAATCTGTTTTCATGCCCCCGCTAAGAAGTGAGGAGGGGCATATAGTTGTCCGTACGTACGTAAGTCTGCACGACACACATCGTGTACTGTTTTGGTCTCCGCAAATCCTCCTACAGTATTTGATTTAGGGCATTGAAACTTGTAACACAGTTTAGACATACATTGAAAATGTGCATAACGGAGCCCCTTATTTCAGAATTATGTCCCCTTGAAGACACTATTAAACATTTGGGCATATGTGAAGCATATATGAGGTTAAATAGTACTGTTCTTGTCTCCGCGACTCCTCCTACAGTATTTAATGCAGGACATTGAAACTTCCAACACAGTTCAAGCACGCACTGCACATGTGCGTTAAGGAAACATAATTCTGTTCCCTTGAACGACTTAAACATTTTCTAACATATGAGGTTAAATAGTACTGTTTGTGTCTCCGCATCTCCTCCTACAGTATTTGATGCAAGACAATGAACCGGCAACGACTTAACGTCTGAACTGAACGACTTAAACATATTCTAGCATATGAGGTTAAATAGTACTGTTCGTGTCTCCGCAACTCCTCCTACAGTATTTGATGCAGGACAATGAACCGGCAACGCCGTTCAGACATGCATTGAACACGTGCCTAAAGGAAACAAGATTCTGATCCAGTCACTTATTACAGAGGTATGTAATGCATGTCCCCTTGAACGACACAAGCCATTTTGGTCTTATGAGTAGCATAGGAGGTTAAATAGTACTTTCGTGTCTCCATAACTCCTAAAGTATTTGAGGCAGGACATTAAAAATTGCAACACAGTTTAGACATGCATTGAATAAGTAGATAAAGGAAACATGATTCTGATCCAGCCGCTTTTTCCAGAACCATGTCCCCTTGAACGACGTAAACATTGTAGCCATATCTTCTAAGAGAATGTTGCAGTATCTAGTTTCGTTAGAAAGTGTGCCTGTCTATATTCCATATGTCAAGCAAGAGGCATTTTGCGGGGGCATTCAGCACCTTTAGTGATTGACGATTATTATTTTTGGTTGTTGTTGTTTTTCCAGTTTGATTAACGATTAACCCACATATGCCTAGCGGCCCTTTTCTGGACCATTAGCAAACAGTGCAGACCCAGATCAGACGCCACAGAACGCGGCGTCTGATGTGGGTCAACACTGTTTACTTAAAAAACATTCATTTTTGTATTTTTTTCCAAAAACAAAAACAAACCTGTCACCCTATTAATTGGAAATGGACAACTCCAAACTCACCAGGTGGAAGATTCCATTGTTATATGGGTTAATAAAGTGTGAAATAATTCACAAACACGCAAATAAAACATTTTGTACCGGAGACCCACAGAACGGGATACTGGCAAACAGTGTATGTCCAGATTGGACATCGCAGAACGAGGCGTCTGACATCACGAAAACACACCTATATAATTTTGACCCCCTTGAACCCCACTTTTATACAGTAAAATTGGAGTTAACAGGGGTAGACCTTATTTTTCTTTCTTTCTTTTTTTCTAATCTAAACTATAGATTGTGGGCACACGTAAGAACCGCCTCGATGAGGCGGTTCTCACGAGTACCCACAATCTATATTTTGAGCAGAAATAAAAATATCAATTTTTCAGCTTAAAATTTTCCTTTTTTCGGCGTATTTGTATAGGCGTGTTTTCGTAATGACAGTCTACACTATTTCCAAAAACTGGTTCTCAAATTCGTGAAGTCTTGTTTCGCCTATCAGATAATCCATCATACGAGTACACAGTGTTTGCTCAGAAATCGAGGCTGAAGGATGCTAAAAATAATCAAAGCACCGAGAGTGCTGATGGGGCGATAGCTTTTGATCAATGGATAGGGTTAGGCAATTTTAGCGACTGGTTGGTATTTTAAATCAGACTCATAGATTTTTGAATAAAATCCAATGAACATAGCTGTTTGGAGCTATTCTGGGCCAAAAGTCCTGTTAACGCAACAAAACCCATGTTGAAATTCTGTTGATACATGAGTTTTGATCTTTGGATATCAAAAATGGACCTTGCTTTGATTACGTTACACGTTAGGGCGATGTAACGGTGTCCCAGTGAACGTAGCATTTTTAAGTGTTGCAGAACAGACGTTATCGACAACGTTTTGAACTAGCAGCCATGCCCTTCTAGTTTAACGGTCGCATCTGAAGAGGTGATATGGAGTTGTTGGGCGTTTTCGTCACAATTTGCCGTAGGAAATGCAAGAATGACGACCATGTATGTTTATTTCATTGCAATAACATTTGTCTGGTCCCTCGAAGATATTCAGAAAGCTTCTTTGGAATCCTGCAAATGTTGTTCATGCAGAACTATGGATGAACCCTTCAATTGTTCAAATGGGGCTGGAATATATTGGAAGGTGGCTTATGAAGCCAACTTTGACGGAACTAGCTGATCTGGTCTAGAAAATTTGACCATTCGATGTTTGAATTCCTTTGGGGATTTTCATTTTTTTCCAGAGCATAAGCCATTACAAAAGACATATACATGTACTACGCCCGATATAAATGAGCTTTGTTCACCGATTGTTTTTTTTTTTTTTTTTTTTTTTTTTTTTTTCATTGTTGTTCTGTTGTTGTTTATTTTAATTATTTTAAATTTTCGGAAAAAAAGGTTTATATTTCTTAATCGTTATTAGCAAGTATTCAAGCTGAATAAATTTAAATTGGTGTGCAACGACCAAGTCAACACTTTTTAGGTCATTTTTGAGCTGGTCAGTTTACCAAGCCACACTTCTCCTACGTAAATGGTAAATCAGTACAGTGCACATTCTTTCACCAGAAACTTCCAGCCGGCCTCGGTAGCTCAGTCGGATGCGCGTCTGACTGGGGATGAGGAAGACGCGGGTTCGATACCTGCCGGGATCGGCAACATTCTTTCGTGGAGATTGATCATGAAATATTTTCTACGGTCATTCTTTCCCTTCCCCTGATTCAAGGGCAGTTGTCAGTCGCTGGCGAAAGAATGTGCACTGTACTGGTTAACCGCTTTCGTATATGCCTGTCCAGGAAAAGTGTTGATAGGTAAACTGAGCGGCACCAAAATGACCTAAATAGTGTTGACTGAGCCTTTAACTCCAATACAAACAACCAAACAAGAAACTCCCAACTGCCCTTCGTGAATCAGCAAAAGGGAGATTATCACCGTGGAAAAGATTTCACGATCAATCTCCAAGAAACATGTTGCCCCCAATGGAAACACCAACAGTGGTATCGAACCCGCGTCCTCCTGATCATTAGTCGCGTATCCGACTGAGCTACCGAGGCTGTTCACATGCCTAGGCGGGGGTGGGGGGGGGGGGGGCTAACACTTAACCATTAGGTCTCTGAAAATAAAATGACTTCCTCGTTATTGATATAAACACCCCGTTAGCCCATGTATGCCCAGCAGCCTTTTGTAAAGATATTTGCAAACACTGCAGACCAAGATCAGACGCCACAACACCTGGCGTCTAATCTGTGTCTAAACTGTTTGCTGAAAGTACATACAATTTTTGAAAAATGTACTGCTAACAATACAAACCTGGCTCACCTACAATTGGACATGGACCACTCAAAAACTTCTTAACTTGGAGATATCAATTGTCTTATATGGGTTAAAGACACAAAGAATTACATAATCAACCCGCACTGCGTACTTTTAACCCATTTTGTACTGAATGGAATCATCAACCTTATATCAGTATGAAACGAGTCCGCTTCAAAATCTAGGGATGTATGGTTGTGGCTTCTTTAAAATTTAACTGGAAAATGTTGAACCTTCCGCAAACATGCAGTGTATGCCCTAATGAGACTCAGCGTTCTGCGGTATCTGGTCTGGGCCTGCTCTGTTTGCCAGTTTTGGGATTTCCAGTACAAAATGAGCTGTAAAATGGGCTAATTGTACTGATCTATAAAAAGACGCTGAATGGCGTATTGGTCTACATTGTTTTCATTCACGTTTTTTACACGGAGAATCCCTCAGTGAATCTCTGTCACGGTAAACTTTATGGATAAAGTTATAAAACATTCAAGTTATAATATTTATTTCCATTGGCTGTTTCATTTAATGAGGAACTTTTGAAACTGTTTCGAATATTGCGCTATATTTTCTCACGGTGTCTCTTGGTGGTGATTAGGTCGTATGCATTAATGCAAAAAATAGTGCCAAAATCACTCTTCAATACCCTGGGGCTATCGCCCCCCAAAACGCATTATTGGATTTCGTATAGCGCTATTGATAAACCCGTGCCCAAACATCGATTAAAATAGTACAGGACTATTAATAACCGTAATCTTGGTCAGGTGGACAACAGCACGAATGTCAGTTTTGTCCTTTATACCTTTGGCTGCTCGACTGGAAACCAGTCGACCCAAAAACTAAGGAAACTATTTAAGTGCAAACCGAATCAGCTGGTCCTGACAAATTAAAGCCCCTTTTGCTGAAAGACTCGGTCACATCTGGTCATTACCTCAGTTGGATCAGTCAGTTGACAGTCAGATGTCGGACCTCATCCCCTTGAGCATACCATGGTATCACAGGTGGTTGAGCATATGAAGTCACATGATCTACTGTATGACCTGCAGCATGGGTTCAGAGAAAAAACTACCATGGGAAACCCAGCTCACCATATTGGTCGAGGAGCTTGCCCGGAATGCAAGTGTAGGTAAACATACTGATCTCGTATTGTTGTACTTTTCGAAGACCTTTCACAAGGTGAATCATGCCAAACTCCTTTGGGAACTCCGCCAGTATGGGATCAGAGGAAGAGCACTTGGCCGGATAAGGGCTTTCTTTGGTAACCGGTCTCAGTCAGTTGTTCTGGATGGTGAGGAGGCAGACTCGATCCCAGTTACATATCGGGTGGTCCTCAGGGCTCTATGCTGGGGCCGATTCTGTCCCTCGTCTACATTAATGACATGCCAGCCCTAATCTCCTGGAAAGGTCGTCTGAGTTCGCTGACGACATGGCCGTTTACCTAACAGTGTGTGGGGGTGGGGGCTTTGTGATGGCCAGGTGCTCCAACGGGGGATCTTGACACTCTCTGAGTGGGAGTTGTTCAGGTGAGACATGGAGTTTAACCCGTCGAAGTGCCAGGTGGTGAGGGTGACAACCTCTAGGAGACCTTTTAATACTCTATATTATTTACATGGACAGGCCCTGGAGGCTGTAACCTGCGCTAGGTATTTGGGAGTCGTCTCTTCTGGCCTGTTTGGAGCTCCCACATAAACAGAGTAACTGCAAATGCAAATCAAACACTGGGCTTCCTCAAAATGAATATAAAGACTAAACTCCCCTAAGTAAGAGGGAAAGCTTAAAGCACGTTAATACGCCCCAAACTGGAATAGCTTCTCCCATATCAGATATGGGACCAACACACTAAGGAAAAGCCTTCCCAGATACAGAAGGTTCAGCGCCGAGCCGCACGTCGGACCTCAAGTAACTATGACACGAGGTCCAGTGCCACAGCAATACTGGAACATGTAGGATGGCAGAGCTCACAACAAAGAGGGCACGATGCCCGACTACGCTTATTTTACCGCATTGTCTATGCACTTGTGACAATCCCTGTCCCAGACTACATACAACCAAAAACTTTGCCCTCTAAAAATTGCCACCCATTGACCTTTCGTCAGATCCATACCCACAAGAATTTCTATAAGCAATCATTTTTGGGGTTATAGCCCCAGAGTATTGAAGACTGATTTTGGCACTACTTTTTGCATTAATGCATACGACATTATAACCACCAAGAGACACCGTGAAAAATATAGAAACGGTTTCAAAAGTTCCTCGTAAAATGAAACAGCCGATGGAAATAAATATTATAACCTGAATGTTTTATAAATGTATCCATAAAGTTTACCGTGACAGGGATTGACTGAGGGGTTCTCTGTGTAAAAAACGTGAATGAAAACAATGTAGACCGAAACGCCATTCAGCGTCTTTTTATAGATCAGTTCCATTAGCCCATTTTACAGCTCATTTCGTACCGGAAATCCCAAAACTGGCAACTGGCAAACAGCGCAGGCCCAGATTAGATACTGCAGAGCGCGGAGCCTCATTAGGGCATACACTGCATGTTTGCGAATGGTTCAGCATTTTCCAGATAAATTTTAAAGAAGCCACAGACATCCCCACGGGGGTAATACCATTTTCTATACCTGTGTTGTCGACCGAGCCGGTACTGTGTAAAGCTGCTGTCGACCGAGAAATACGGTTGTCGACCGAGCAGTACGGATGTCGACAGAGGAGGGTAGTCGATAAATTCGCTGTAAATGTGTTATTTTTGTGTATGTCTGTCCATTTTTGTGGTGTCAAATCGTTTGTGAAATAGTTTGCTGTTGTTTCAAGTGTTTTGGAAGTCTAACTGATAGCCTGTTTTGACGCTTAGCGGAATTAAACGGGAAAATATATAAAATAAGTACTTCCGGGGAAATGCGTGGCTCTTATTCAGTGTCATGGAATATCGAGGACGAAATGATGCAGATACATCATTAACATACGCGATAACTTTTATTTGTCTGTCAACATGTCTTTATATGCATCTGTGGAACTGTTTATAGTTTCATCGATACGGCTGTCGATGAAGTGAAAGTTTGCGGGGTACAGTTGTCGACGTTACTGGGTACGCATGTCGATGATTCAACGAGAGTGTAAGGGACAGATTTACTGGAAATTAACCCCAGTTATTAAACAATGAAATACTTTTGCATTCTTCGTCGGGCTTTGTTTGTTTGTTTGAAATGGCTGATTGATAAAGAACTATCGTTGCTTTGTTTTGTTTGTTTGATTTGAGGTTTAACGTCCCCGTCAAGACTGTAAAGGTCATTTTGGAGACGTTTCTTCCAACTTTGTGGGCGAAAACCTGAGTACACGGAGAAAAACCACCTGACCTTCCGTTGCAGAATTTGGCATCTCACTTGTGACCCGAGCGAGGCTCGAACAACAGCGGTGAGAGACCTAATGATCAAGAGTCAACGCTCTTAACGAGTCAACGCTCTTAACCACTAGGCCACGGAGGCCCGTCAACAATGAGATTGGTCATTAGGTTTTTAGCTCACCTAGCCGCAAGCTCAGCAAGTGAGTATACTCATGCCCCGGCATCCGTCGTCGTCCGTTCACATTCTGCAAACACCTCATCCATCACGAAAACACGCCTATGTAATATTGACCCCCGTAAACCCCACTTTTATATAGTTACACTGGGGTTTACAGGCGTATATATTATTTTTCTAATTTCAGCAAAAACAGATTGTGGGTATTCGTTAGAACCGCCTCGTCGAGGCTATTCTAACGAGTGGCCTCAATCTATGTTTAGAGCAGAAATAAGCAAAATTCATTGCGAAAAGTTTCATATTGAGAGGCGTGTTTATGGGGCGCCGTTTTACTATTTATTCCGTATTTATGGATATCCATAATTATTTATGGATATCCATAATTCGAATTATCGATATCCATAAATCGATGTGAATTAATGAGATACATAAATCGAATAATGGATATCCATTATTCGATTTATTGATATCCATAAATCGAATTATGGATATCCATTATTCGGCTGATTTATGGATATCCATAAATCAAATTATGGATATCCATAAATCGAATTATGGATATCCATTAATCGTTTTATGGATATCATTAATTTAGATCGAAATATGGATATCCATTAATCGAATTATGGATATCCTTAATTCGAATTATGGATATCCATTATTCGGCTGCTTTATGGATATCCATAAATCGAATTATTGATATCCATAATTCTCCTCTGCATATAAACCTAATGAATAATGACTGCTCCCTTTGCAAAAAAAACCAAAAAAAACTCGACTATTCGCGTCAGATTTCCGATTAAGGTGTGTAATAAAAGCCGGGATGGAGGGGGAGAAAATGTCGGGTAGGCTTAGTGGTGGCCTATGGTGTGGGAGAGATATGTTTTTTTGATTTGAGGTTTAACGTCCCCTTCAATGTTATTTAGGGCATTTTGGAGACGTTGCTTCAAGTTGGTCATTAAGCCTTCATTGAGATTAAATGACATCTCAATCCCGCCGGCTTCGGTAGCTCAGTCGGGTGCGCGTCTGACTGGTGATCAGGAGGAAGCAGGTTCGATACCTGCCGGGGTCGGCAACATTCTTTCGTGGAGATTGATGATGAAATATTTCTATAGTCATTCTCTCCCTTCCGCTGATTCAAGCAGGGCAGTTGTCAGTTTCTGCCGAAAGGATGTGCACTGTACTGGTTAACTGCTTACGTATAAGCCTGCCCAGGAAAAGTGTATATAGGTCAACTGACCGGCTCAAAAATGACCTAAATTAGTGTTGACTGTGCTGTTAAATTCAAATACAAACAAACAAACAAACATCTCAATCCCTGTCGCCCATTGGACAGACTTAGACCTTCTAAACGATTTAACAGTACTCTCAGCTCATGCAGCCAAATCTATTTCTCCAAGCCCCAATGGGCGGGGGCCAGGAGATATATCTGAATCTGCTTGGTACTCCATACATCTCAAGAAGAGGATTTGTTTGTTTGATTTGAGGTTTAACGTCCCCGTAAACTCTGTAAATGTCATTTTGGAGACGTTGCTTCCAATTTTGTGGGACTTTTACCCGACCTTGAGATGAAATGACATCTCAAGCCCTGTCGCCCAATGAACCAATAGGGTTTTTTAACATGGACGGACCGACTCGTACCGCTTTGCCTGGGCAGGCTTAGATCCTTTAAGCGGTTTACCAGTACTCGTGTGCGGGTCGGTTTCAGCTCTGCGTGGAAGCATCATGCAGCCCATCTATTTCTTCAAGCCCCGATGGGCAGGGGCCGTCAAAAAGAGTGTTATATGGATATATTTTAATACTATATATAACGACCGTGTGCATTTTTCTCCAGAAAACATGCGCGGATTGCCTGTTTGGATCATTATAATCTTTCGTCCGATTAGGTGCGCAGTCCTCATAGAGATGATTCCAGAGGGACCGGATGCGTTGACCGGAATTTCCAGATCTTACGGCTGGTTCCGATATTTAACTGCACACATGGCGGGCGTTCAGCGTATGCCGTCCGTTGCTTTGGAAGCCTTACGGGCTGAAAAGGCTGCACGGCAGATAGGTCCCTTTGACCGGCCATCATCTTCCAGCGATGATGAAGGCCTTGAAGATTTTGAAAATTTTTACAATAAACAATCACGTGTTTTACGGAGAAATAATTACACCAAAAGCTTTGGCGTTGATTTGTGGATATCCATAATTCGAATTATGGATATCCATAAATCGATCTGAATAATGGATATCCATAAATCGAATTATAGATATCCATTATTCCGCTGATTTATGGATATCTATAAATACGGATTAAATAGTAAAACGGTGCCCCATACGTGTTTTCGTAATGTCTGAAAACCGATTGGCCAATCAAAGCCAACATGTTTTGAACCTCTTTGGGTAGGGGGAACGCTAGTTTGTTCGCGACATCTGGGTCACATGACCAAGATGGCTATCACACCCATATATGGTTAAACCATTGAAACGCTTCTCTAGGACCAGTCAAGAAACTTGTATGTAACAGATAGGACTCCAGCACATCATAATTTGTTAATATGATGATCTTAGGATTACCCCGAACTTATCTCCAGACACGGTCAAATTTTACAACCTGTCCTTTTCTATAGGAAAAATTAAAATTTTTCAGAAACTATTACAGCCAGTGAAAGTTGGTAGGCAACTAATTGAGATTCTTCACATGTGTGTGGATTTGGTGAGTGAGTGTTTGAGTTTTTCGTCCCACCAACAACTAAGGTCATAATGGAGACGGCACCTCGGTTTAAAGACTCATCCGAATGTCCGGAGAAGCCAGGGATCGATCCTGCGACCCCTAGTTTACAAGGCGAGTAGCGTAACCACTACACCACGGAGGCGTCTGTGTGGATTTGGTACCGATTCCTCACATGTGTGAAGTATTGGTATCAAATACACTCTTGTGTGAGAAATTGGTACCAATTCTTCTCATGTGTGAGGAATCGGTACCAGTTCGATACATGTAAGACAGGTGTAATAGTAATTGGTACAAATTCTCCACACCCCATAAACACAGGTCACAAGTGTGACGATTACTTACCATTTCTTTACACGTCAGACATTGTCAACGAAATCTTCACGTGTGAGGAATTGATACCAATTCTTCACACCCTATAAAAAGTCGCACTAGTTTTTCACAGGTGTGACGAATACTTACAAATTCTTTATAAGTCAGAAAATTCAGACATCAAAATTTTTCGAAATTGACCATATGTAAATTTGGGTGGAAATTTAGGAAATGAGAAATTTACGGTTCAACAAAGCCATTCCTAGACATATTGGAAGTGTTGGTGTTGACAGTGACGCAGGTGTGTGGCAAGGTATAGATGAGTCTAGGACGCCACCGGTCGCTTAGGAAATACTATCCCACGGTTCCGTATTTTTGCGCATGCACAGTTTTGTGTGGGAAAAAATATAACCATTGTTCAGACTGCTCCGATAGCAGTCATTAATTTCTTTGAATATGACAATTTTAAATATAGCGTAAGGTAAAGGTGACGTATGTCTTGCGTCACTGGGGCGTCCACCTGATATTGGCTGACAGTTGGGTAAGACCTGCTATCCTTGCAGCAGGTAAGAGTAGAGGGGAGTGCTCTTATTCCTTCTGTTTGTACACTCCATTCATTTTCCTCTTTATCCTCTGTTATTACTTTAACCTACGATCTCTTCTAAATTCTTTCTTCCTTTCTCTGGGAGATGAGACAAAATTACCCACAGGGGTTGACGTGTCGTTAAACCCAAAACAATTAATAATCGAATAATTGACTGACAATGGTCGCGTCATATTGCGCTAACCGCAAGGAAGGATTAACACCCAGACGGGTTCAACATGTGGATGAAAAAGATCAATCGTTTACGACCAGTAGCCGGGTTGTTTGAATATGGAAATTCACCGGCCCCGCGACCCTCGCCCATCGAGGCTTGAAGAAATAGATGGGCTACATGATGCTTCCACGCATAGCTGAAACCAACGCACACGAGTACTGGTAAACCTGGTAAACCAGTTAGCCAGCAACGTCTCCAAAATGACCTATATAGTGACGGGGACTTTAAATCTCAACTAAAACAAAGAAACAACAAACGAATTACCGTCCCCGCCAACACCATTTGCGTCATTTTTAGACGTTGCTTCCTATACCCACATTGAGATTAAATAACATCTCAAGCCCTGCCACCAAATAAAAAAAATGTAGTTTATCATGTTTATAGCGGTTTTGTTTGAACTGAGTTTTAACGTCCCCGTCAACACTATTTAGGTCATTTTGGAAACGCTGCTTCCAATTTTGTTGGACTTTTACCCGACATTGAGATGAAATGACATCTCAAGCCCTGCCCCCAATGAAACCAAAATTCGTATATGCAGTAGGCGGTCTGACTCACACCGCTTTACCTGGGCAGGCTTAGTCCTTCTAAGCGGTTTACCAGTACTCATGTGTGGTCAGTTTCAGCTCTGCGTGGACGCACCATGCAGCCCAATCTATTTCTCCAAGTCCCTATGGGCGGGGGCGAGAATTTATAGCGGTTTTACCAGTACTCATGTGCGGTCAGTTCTATCCAGTCTGGCTATGGGACTTTCATGTTCAGATTTTTCAAAGTATCGCTTCGAAAACTCTGCCTTAACTGCTCATTTTTTTCTGGCAAATCAGGTCAAAGATTTATTCAGTGCACCGTTACTCAGAGTATGAGCATTAAACAAGCATCCATTTAAAACATACAGGAAAAGGCAGCGGCGGTGAACAACAAATAGCATGTACATGTATATTGGAATAGTAAAAAGAGAATTCGGAAATTCGGACATATCTGCCAAGTACTGTTGTGATTCAAAAGATTGTGAAGTTTGATTTTAGGTTTAACGACCCCGTCAACACTGTAAAGGTCATTTTGGAGACGTTGCTTCCAATTTCGTGGGACTTTTAACCGACAATGAGATTAAATGACATCTCAAGCCTTGCCGCCCAATGAAACCAATATGGTTTATAAGCATGGACGGGCCGACTCGCACCGCGTTGCCTGGGCAGGCTTAGATCCTCTAAGCTGTTTACCAGTAGTCGTGTGCGGGTCGGTTTCAGCTCTGCGCGGAAGCATCATGCAGCCCATGTATTTCTTCAAGCCCTGATGGGCGGGGGGGGGGGGGGGGGCACTGAACTGCAGTATAAAAGTCTATAAATGTTGTGGATGAAATGACAAACACTATGCTTAAAAAATCTTATTTGTCCTTAGTTTACTGTACACACGCACGCTTGACTGATCACTTTTTGCCACACAAGACTGCGCATGCGCAGCGTTACCAAGGAAGTTAATCAGCCTAAACTCATCTATACTGTCTTCTTCGTCTTCTAGTTCTTCTTCTTCTCTATTAAATCATATTATGCCGATTACTAAATTTCGTTTAAATATACACCTGTAGCTTTTTAAAAAATCTTAGAAAGCCTTCCGTAGACAAGTTATAGGATACAGCGGTCTTGAACAGTTCTGCGTTGTGTTATCCAGGGCCCGACACTGGCTGCAAAACTGCATCTGGTGAGGAAATCACGACGACCATACTGACATTGACCAACCGTGAGCATTTGTATACCCACAATTCCAAACAACTTATTAGAAACCATATTACCGCTGATAGGTGACTTTTGTTTCAAATACAGCTTAGCACGGGACATGTCAAGACACTGCCCAGTGAATCCCCGTTAGGAATAACAAAAAGTCTGTTCTAATATCAACATAGACAACTGATAAACTATTAACATGTCAGTACAGTTATGTGGTTATGTTTGTTTGTTTGAGGGAGGTTTAACGTTCCCGTCAACACTATTTGGGTCATTTTGGAGACGCTGCTTTCAATATTGTGGGACTTTTACCCGACATTTAGATAAAATGTCATTATACACACGGACGGTCCAACTCGCACCACTTTGCCTGGGCAGGCTAAGACCCACTAAGCGGTTTACCACTACTCATGTACGGTCGATTTCTGCTCAGCGTTAACCATTTATACCTCCTTTACTTAAATAACAAACGCAAAATCAAAGCACTAAGAGTACTGGTTGGTCCATTGTCGCTGACTATAGGTCGGAAAAAGTCCTGGACTGTGATTTAAACTGCTTAATTTACCCTTGAAATCCGATTTTTAAGTATATAGTGCAAATCTTGATCAGACGCCGCATTCTGTGGCGTCTGGTCTGGGTCTTCACTGTTTGTCAAGCCCAACCTATGATTCCAAGATAACCCTCTTACACAATACTCTGACCTCAGTCACTGCGGCTGTTTTCTATAAAAAAAAAAGTAATTCGGACAAGTCTGTGATAGTCACGTGGACCGAAGAGCTTTTCTGCTTAGGAATTTTGGGTAGTCGGAAAAGGAGCTCTTCACGAAAACACGCCTATATAATTTTGACCCCCTTGAACCCCACTTTTATATAGTGAAACCGGAGTTTACAGGGGTAAACCTTATTTTTCATATTTCTGCCCATATACACAGATTCTGGGTATACTTGTTAGAACCGCGCGTTCACACAATCTATTTTTGAGCAGAAATATAAAAAAGTATCAGATATTTTTTTTTCTGAAATTTTTCATTTTTTGGTCGATTGTTTATCAATCGACCTAAAGATATAAAGGACAAAACCTCTATTATTGCTGGAGTCCACGTGACTATCACTGATTTGTTGGAATCCACGCAGATTATTTATAGAATTTTATCGCAGTGAGGTCAGCATGTTAACGTGAAAAGGTAAACTGTAAAATCTGGACTGGAATCATGTGTTGGGCTAGGCAAACAGTGTAGACCCGGATCAGACGCCACAGAACGCGGCGTCTGATCAGGGTCTTCGCTGTTTGCTTAGAGTATAGGAATTTAAGGGTCAGGCGCAGAAAAACGCAGCGTCTGATCATGGTCTAAACGGTTATCTTTCAGTAAAGGAGTTTAAGGGTTAAACGAAACAGTCCACGCTCAGGCCCATTTTTCCTAACTACACCCAGAGACAATCGACCCACCAGTACTCTCAGTGCTTTGATTGTTTTTAGGGTAAAATTTTCAATTTATTTTAATAGGCACGTTTTCGTAAAGTCTGCTGATCAACCCTACTGTTTGTCATGGCATTTGTTGAGAAATATTCATCTCTGCACATGCGCTTGAAGTTCTGAGCTCAAAACCTAAACAACGGGCCTCCGTGGCCTAGTGGGTAAGAGCGCTGACTCTTGATCATTAGGTCTCTCACCGCTGTGGTTCGATCCTCGCTCGGGTCACATGTGAAACGCCAAGTTCTGCAACGGAAGGTCAGGTGGTTTTTCTCCGGGTACTCCGGTTTTCGCCCACCTCTGATTAACGATCGGCTCGATATGAGTGAAATAATCTTGAAAGGGCCGTACCCCCCCCCCCCCCAAAAAAAAAATAATAAATAAATAAATAAATAAATAAACATGAATGTTAATATTGACTTAGTCAATATTCAATTTCGTTATGGCCTTTCAAACAAATTTGAAATGTTTAAGCATTTAAACTTCAAGCGCCTGTGATCTTTCCGACATTATTCTTCAAGAGCATTTGCACAGGTTTACAACATTTTTTTTGCAGTTTAATTTCAATCTGATTTGGCATTTACATGTTCAAGTGTTTACATCAGTGACCAGCCTTGTAGCCCGTTGTGTAAACTAAATATGGGAGAGTTAAGGATGGAGTTATTCTTGGTGATTGTTGCGACTTTAAGACACCAGTTCGCACAAAACATACATTTTTCTTCATGGCTCCCAGTGAAATCTGCCTTATAGTGCAGATTTTACTAATAATCATAGAATAAATCAAGTTTTTTAACAGCAGTACATGAAATGTAGTTTGTATATTTCGTCGACAGTCGTATCAATCAGACTAGGTCGTATTTCTAATAATCGACATCCGTATCCCGACATTTTTCAAAGGTCTATAAAAACTCCCAGAGTGCATGAATTTTGTCAAACCCACGTTGTTGTCGAAGTGTAAATGGTGGATAAAATATATATGGTGTTTTATTGCTTTCCTACTTTTCATAAAGCATTAGATTAATGTAATTCTGTGAAAACTGATTTTTTTTCGAAAGAACCGGTATTTTATAGTGTTTTTCAGACTCACGACTCTCTATAAGTGAACAGACAATTAACAGCTTGTCTCTTTAAAACACCGACATCGTTTGTAAATGTTTAAACTAACGCTTTCGCCTCTCCAAGTGCATCAAAATCGAAGACCCCCTCTGTCGACATCCGTACTGCTCGGTCGAAAGCCGTATTTCTCGGTCGACAGCAGCTTTACACAGTACCGGCTCGGTCGACAACACAGGTATAGAAAATGGTATTACCCCCGTGATCCCTAAATTTTGATACGGACTCGTTTCATACTGATATAAGGTTGATGATTCCATTCAGTGCAAAATGGGTTAAAGTACGCAATGTGGGTTGATTATGTAATTCTTTGTGTCATTAACCCATGTAAGACAATTGATATCTCTCAGTTAAGAAGTTTGGAGTGGTCCATGTCCAATTGTAGGGCAGCCAGGTTTGTATTGTTAGTAGTAAATTTTGCAAAAATTGAATGTATTTTCAGCAAATAGTTTAGACACAGATTAGACGCCAGGTGTTGCGGCATCTGATCTTGGTCTACAATGTTTGCAAATGTCCCCACAAAAGGCTGCTAGGTATACATGGGTTAATGGGGTGTTCAGATAAGTCGCATTTGCGACTGATAAATGATCAGGAGCACACGGGTTCGATACCAGCCGGGGCTTGCAACATGTTTCTTGGAGATTGATCATGAAATCTTTTCGACGGTGATTATCTCCCTTTTGCTGATTCACGAAGGGCAGTTTAGTTGTTTGTATTGGAGTTAAAGGCTCAGTCAACACTATTTAGGTCATTTTTGAGCGGCTCAGTTTACCTATCAACACTTTTCCTGGAAGGCTTATACTAAAGTGGTTAACCACTACAGTGCACATTCTTTCGACAGAGACTGACAACTGCCCTTCTTGACTCAGCGGAAGGGAAAGAATGACCGTAGAAAATATTTCATGATCAATCTCCACGAAAGAATGTTGCCGACCCCGGCACGTATCGAACCCGCGTCATCTTGAACACCAGTCAGACGCGCATCCGACTGAGCTACCCAGGCCGGCTGGAAGTTTCTGGTGAAAGAATGTGCACTGTACTGGTTTACCGTTTACGTAGGAGAAGTGTGGCTTGGTAAACTGACCAGCTCAAAAATGACCTAAAAAGTGTTGACTTGGTCGTTACATGCCATAAATTTATAATTTTTTCAGCTTGAATACTTGCTAGTAACGATTAAGACATATAAACATTTTTTCCGAAAGTTTAAAATAATTAAAAGGAACAAGAACAACAGTGAAAAAAAATCGGTGAATAAACAGTCCCAGTACATGTATATGGTTTATCCTCTGGAAAAAATGAAATTCCCCAAAGGAATTAAAACATCGAGTGGTCAAATTTTCTAGACCAGATTAGCTAGTTTCGCCAAAGTAGGTCTCATAAGCCACCTTCCAATATATTAAAGCCCCATTTGAACAATTAAAGGGATAATCCATAGTTTTTGCAGGATTCCAAAGAAGCTGTCTGAATATCTTCGAGGGACCAGACTAATGTTATTGCAATGAAATAAACATACATGGTTGTCATTCTTGCACTTTCTACGGCAAATTGTGGCGAAACGCCCCACAACTCCATATCGACCGTTAAACTAAAAGAGCATGGCGGCTAGTTCAAATTCAATAAGTATCTGTTTTTGTCTGGTCGGTTGTGGGTACCTCTCCCCAAAGATACCCTATGGGAAAGAGATCAGGGGAGAAAGGCTGGCCAGGTCAGTGCATGAATTCCATTGGCTTGAAGAAATTTTTGAGTAAGAAAAGCACTATGAGCCCGCGCGTAATCCTGCTTTGAACCAAAATGCCAAAAAAAAAAAAAAAAAAAAAAAAAAAAAACAGACATGGCAAGAACATCGCTACCAGGGACATAAAAATTGGCAATTTCAGTAATCAAAGGGACATATTTCTGTCAGACTGGCCCACCTCGCAAGTTTTCGAACTCATCCCAAGTTATGATCATCTACCTATGTGTTGGTTTCAGACCTGATTAAAGCTAAGCGACATATAATGACGGTGCCCAAAATTGGCATTTTCATCAAAGAATGGGGCATAACTCTATGAGTAATAGGCCGGCATTACCAGTTTTCAACCTCAGCCGAGCTTTTATCCCTGATTTACTTATACATAAGATAAACCCCGAAGGGGCTACGGCGATGACAAGGTCAAAATAGGCATTTTGCAATCAAAGGGACGTTTTGTTTGTTTGTTTGATTTGAGGTTTAATGTCCCCTTCAACACTATTTAGGTCAATTTCGAGACATTGCTTCCAATTTGTGGGACATTGAGATGAAATGACACCTCAATCCCTGCCGCCCAATGAAACCAATAGGGTCTACATGCATGGACGGGCCGACTCGCACCCGTTTGCCTGGGCAGGCTTAGACCATCTAAGCGGTTTACTGGTACTCGTATGCGGTCAGTTCAGATCTGCGTGGAAGCATCATGCAGCCAAATCTATTTCTTCAAGCCCCGATGGGCGGGGGCAAAGGTATGCAACTCTATAATAGATAGCCCGACCTCCCCAGTTTTCGAACTCATCCGAGCTTTTATCTCTGACTTACTTATATGTTAGTTTCAAGAAGATCAGGTAACCAGGGGCCCATGGGCCACTATGCTCACCAGAGTTCAGGCGGGCACTGCCCACTGGCAGCCATTTATGGTTTCAATTTATCGATTATAAAGTCTCCCAAACGAGCCCCCATTCCATATGGACTATGTATCTGAAATATTAGGCCTTTTATGAAGTGAAGGGGTGGGACATGGATCAAACAGGGTCCAGGTTGGTATCACTGAATGCATCTTATCATAAGGAACACGAATATATATATGGTTTAGGGGTGGGGATGTGTTCAGTTCCAGAGATATAAGGCCTTTTAAGCTGTGGAGGGGTTGGAACATGGCCCTGTCAGACACCAGGAAATCCAAGATTGTTGTCATTGAATGTGTCTTATCATTAGGACCAAGAAAATATATTGTTTAGGAGTGGGGATCTAAACTGTTTCTGTGATATGAGGCCTTCTTATGAAGTGAAGAGGAGAGGAATGGCCCCTGTGGATCGCCAAGTTGGTGTGACTGAATGTGTCTAATCACAAGGAACAAGAATATATATGATTATAAAGTGGGGATCTTAATGGTGTCTGAGATATATGGCCTTTTATGAAGTGGAGGGGTGGGCATTGGCATCGACACATTGCCCTAGCATAAATACACCCAGGGTTGATGTGACTGAATGAGTCTTATCAAAAGGAACACAAATATACATGCCTTAGTGGTGGGGATCTGAACAGTTTCTGAGATATATGACATTTTATGAAGTGGAGGGTTGGGGCATGGTCCCAGCGCACCCTGGGGGACTTGGTATCAATAAATGTGTCTTATCAAAATGAACAAGAGTATATTTGGGGATCTAAATGGTTTCTGAGATATTGGGAGGGGGTGGGGCATGGCCCGGGCACATCCCAGGGGAAACCAAAGTTGGTGTCTCTGAATACGTCTTATCATTTGGAGAATATATATTGTTTTGTTTGATTTGAGGTTTAACGTCCCCGTCAACACTGTAAAGGTCATTTTGGAGACGTTGCTTCCAATTTTGTGGGACTTTTACCCGACATTGAGATGTAATGACATCTCAAGCCCTGTCGCCCAATGAAAGCAATATGGTTTATTAGCATGGACGGTCCGCCTCGCGCCGCGGTTTCTGGACAGGCTTAGATCCTCTAAGCGGTTTACCAGTACTAGTGTGCGGGCCGGATTCAGCTCTGCGTGGAAGCATCATGCAGTCCATATATTTCTTCAAGCCCCTATAGGCGGGGGGCTAGGCGAATATATATGGTTTTGGGGTGGGGATCTGAATGGTTTCTGACATATATCACCTTTTATGAGGTGGAGGGATTGGGCATGGCCCGGGCACATCCCACAGGACCCCCAGGTTGGTGTCACTGAATGCGTTTATCATAAGAAACAAGAATATATATGGTTTTGGGATCTGAATGGTCTCTGAGATGTATCGCCTTTTATGAAGTGGAGGAGTGTGGCGTGGCCCCAGCGCACCATGGGAGACCCTTAGGTTGGTATCACTGAATGCCTCTTATAATAAGGAACAAGAATATATATGGTTATGGGGTGGGGATCTAAACGGTTTCTGAGATATTGGGCCTTTTATGAAGTGGAGGGGGTGGGGCATGACGTGGTCACATCCCAGGGGACCCCCAAAGTGGTATCACTGAATGCGCCTTATCATAGTAAACAAGCATTTATATGGCTTTCGTATGGGGATCTGAAAGGTTTCTGAGATATATCGCCTTTTATGAAGTGGAGGGGTGGGGCATGGCCCCGGCGCACCCCGGGTGACCCCTAGGTTGAAATCACTGAATGCGTCGTATCATAAGGTACAAGAATATATATGGTTTAGTGGTGGAGATCTGAATGGTTTCTGAGATACTGGGCCTTTTATGGGGTGGAGGGGATGGGACAAGGCCCAGGCACATCCCAGGGGACCCCCAGGTTGGTGTCATTGAATACGTCTTATCATAAGAAACAAGAATATATATATGGTTTTGGGGTGGTGATCTGGATGGTTTCTGAGATTTGTCGCCTTTTATGAAGTGGGGGGTGGGGCATGGCCCCGGCGCACCCTGGGGGACCCCTAGGTTGGTATCACTGAATGCGTCTCATCATAAGGAACAAGAATAAATATGGTTTTGGGGTGGGGATCTAAACGGTTTCTGAGATATTGGGCCTTTTACGATATTGAGGGGGTGGGGCATGGGCCGGCACATCCCAGGGGACCCCCAGGTTGGTGTCACTGAATGCGTCTTATCATAAGAAAAAAGAATATATATGGTTTAGGGGTGGGGATCTGAATGGTTTCTGAGATATATGGCCTTTTATGCACTGGAGGGGGTGGGGCATGGTCCCGGCACACCTTGGGGGACCCCCAAGTTGGCATAAAAGCTTGTGGGTAAAGAAGTTCACTCAAGAAATATTTCTATTAAAGTTTTGTCAAAATATCTGCAAAGGTTTGGCAGTAAATGCCATTTTTCAATTTTCCCCATTATAAGTCTATGGAAACTCTTAGTTGCCATAGCAACCAAACTAATTAGTCGATTTTCATTAAACACACAAACTTTCAACCCCCCAGCCCATGGATGCTACAGATGAAATTTGGACTGAATCGGCCCAGTGGCTTCAGAGGAGATGTTTAAAAGTGTTGACACCAGACATACGACATACGACGACGACGACGACGGACAAGTGCCTATCCTCTAAACTTCCCGGGAGCCTTCGGCTCTGGTGAGCTAAAAACTGAAGGGGCTATGGTGATTTCGAGGCATTTTCTGCACATTATTTTGTTTTGTTTTATTTGAGGTTTAGCATCCCCGTCAACACTGTATAGGTCATTTTAGAGACGTTGCTTCCAATTTTGTGGGACATTTGCCCGACACTGAAATGAAATGGCATCTCAAGCCCTGTTGCCCAATGAAACCAATAGGTTTTAAAAGCACTGACAGTCTGACTCGCACCGTTCTGCCTTGACACGCTTAGATTCTCAATGCGGTTTACCCGTACTAGTGTGCGGTCGGTTTCAGCTCTGCGTGGAAGCATCATGCACCCCAATCTATTTCTCCAAACCCCGATGGGCGGTGGCACGTAACTCTATGATAGATAGCCCGACCTCACCAGTTTTCGAACTCATCCGAGCTTTTATATCTGACTTACTTACATGTTCGTTTCAAGAAGATCAGGTAAAAACTGAAGGGGCTATGGTGATTTCGAGGTCAAAAATAGGCATTTTCTGCAATCAAGGGGACATAACTCTTATGACAGATAGGCCGACCTCACCAGTTGTCGAACTCACCTGACTTACATGTAAGTTTCAAGAAAATCCGATAAAAACTGAAGGGGCTACGGTGATGACAAGATCAGATATAGGCATTTTCTGCATTCAAAGGGACGTAACTCTATGATAGATAAGCCGACCTCATCAGTTTTCGAACTCATCCGAGCTTTAATCCCTGACTTACTTATATGTAAGTTTCAAGAAGATCGGAAAACACTGAAGGGGCCACGGTGATGACAATGTCAAAAATAAGCATTTTCTCTGTGATAGATAAATAGAAGTGGAGGCAATGATCTGGTCGGCAATGATAAGCCGACCTCACCAGTTTTCGAATTCATCCGACCTTTATCCCCAGTCTTTCAGGGAGATCCGATGAAAACAGATGGGGCTATGGTGATGAGGTCAAAAATGGGTATTCTCAACAAAAATGCCGAATAGGCCGACATCACCAGTTTTCGAACTTGTCCGAGCTTTTATCCCTGACTTTCTTAAATGTTCCGAACAAAACTGAAGGAGCTACGGCGATGACAAGGTCAACAAGAGGGCCCAATGGCCCTATATCGCTCACCTGTGTACCAGAAAATTGATATAGGAGACCACTTAACAGTGCTACATACTAAATATCTAAGCTCTGAGCCTTATGGTTTCGGAGAAGATTTGTGATGTTTTTCCAGTATAAGTCTATAGGAGCTAATGAGCCCTGGGGCATGGCCAATTTTGACCCAAAGGGCATGGTTGGCAGGATTTATGTAGGCCACCATTTTATGTTGCTTTATACTAACTATCGAAGGTCTGTACTTCATGGTTTCAGAGAAGAAGATTTTTGAAGCTTTTTTTTACATTATAAGTTTATTGGAGTTAAGGGGCCACAGGATTTGGCCAATTTAGACCCCAGGGGCATGATTGGCAGAATTCATGTAGGCGACTACTCGACATTACTACATGCTAAATACCTAAGCTCCGGGCCTTATGGTTTCAGAGAAGAAGATTTTTGATGTTTTTTTTTTTTTCATTTTAAGTGGTTTTTTATCCATTTTAAGTCTATGGTAGCTAATGGGCCCATGGGTGTGACCAATTTTGGCCCAAGGGGCATGGTTGGCAGGATTTCTTAAGATGACCATTTCATGTTGCTACATACTAAATATCAAAGCTCTTGGAGGTATGGGTTAAGGAGATTTTTTTCCATTACAAGTCTATGGGAGCTAATGGGCTCATGGACATGGCCAATTTTGACCCCATGGGCATGGTTGGTAGAATTTATGTAGGTTACCACTCAACTTTGCTACATGCTATTTATTAAAGCTCTGGGCCCTGTGGTTTCAGAGAAGACGGTTTTTGAAAGTTTTCCAATTGTAAAGTAGAACTTAAGTAAAACAAAGATAAGGAATCGATACAATTAACTTACTCCACCCATCAAAGACATCAAAGGGAAAGACACTCAAACATTAAGCGACCAGACCATAATGGAATCCTAAACAAAGGAAGGCCATAAGGACAGTTACTTTCCCACAAAATGGCCATATGGCCATCCAAAATAAAAAGACACAAGTGATACACACAGTAAGTAACAAACAACAACATAAATAAACCGCCACAGAAGAACCGCCTTGGAACGGTCAGTGGAAAGATTTCCACTGGGGGGCTAAAATCGATTTTACTTGGCCACAATCCTCGCCCTTACTTCCGTCGCGATTTAGACAAATAATTTGTTCAGTCCGCATGAAGGCCTCCTAACTCATCAGTGCAACATCTCCGTGAACACAAAAAATCAAAGAACCACAGAGGTGAGACAACGGTGAGGACTCGACAGCAAGAAACCACTGAAATGCTGGAGCAAAAGAAAACCAACAGTTAGACTCCGATGGGCCCGACCAGAGACAGAGTGTAAGTCTATGTGAGCTAAAGAGCCCTGGGGTGTGGCCATTTTGGATCTCAGGAGTATGATTGGCAGGATTTATGTGGCCACTTGATGTTGCTTCATTCTAAATATCTAAGCTCTGGGCTTTATGGTTTCAGAGAAGAAGATTATTTAAATTTTTTCCATGGGATCTGATGAGCATGGGCGTGGCCAATTTTGACCCCAGGGGCAGGGTTGGCTTAATTTATGTAGGTGACTTTTTTATGTTGCTAGATACTAAATATCTAAGCTCTGTGCTTCATAGTATAAGAGAAGAAGATTTTTGGAGCGTAGCTGTTGCAGCGTAGCTCCAGTGAACTGAGAAGTGATTTCGGCACTACTTTCGGAGTTACTGCATATGACCCAATCACCAGTGAGAACATAGTACCCCGTGTTAACATAGTAGATTATTACGCCATGCGATATCTTCTTATAGACTGCTTCACAGACTACCTATTTCAAACGGAATAGATGAATATTTTAATAGATGAACTGTGTAGCAGTCTAATCTTTTTATAGTTCAGTTCATATAACCCAGTTTACAGCCCATTTGTACCGTAAAATCCCAAACCTGGCAACTTGCAAACAGGACAAACCCAGATCAGATACCACAGAACGCGGAGTCTCATTATGGCCTTCACTGCATACTTACAAAAGGGTTCAGCCATTTTTGCCAAATATTTCGTGGAAGCCACATTCTGACATCCATGATTTTAAAATGAACTCATTCCATACTGACATAAGGTGTTGAGGATTCCATTCGTTTAAAATGGGTTAAAAGTACGCAGTGTTGATCGATAGTGTATTACCAAAATAAGACAGTTAGAATGAGTTTGGACAGTTGCACGTCAAGGCTCATATTGTAAGCAGTAAATTTTGCAGTTTAGACACAGATGAGACGCCACTTGTTGTAGCGTCTGATCTGGGTCTGCTATGTTTGTCCCTAAAAAGGCTGCTAGACATATACTCAGAGTATGGGTTAATGTGTGTGTGTGTGTGTGTGGGGGGGGGGGGGGGGGTTGGCAATGTTACTTTTTTAAAGCGACCGGTCTGCGTCCTAGGCATGTGACCATAAATAAACCGATTTATCAGCTCAGACGCAAGTTCGATACCTGCCGGTTTCGGCCACATCCTTTCCAGGAGATTGCTCGTGAAATCTGTTCCACGGTGATTCTATCCCTTTCGCTGATTCAAGAAGGGCAGTTGTGTTGGTTTCCGGTAAAAGACTACACTGTGCTGTATTGACAATATCTAACCAAAGAAATTGCCTTAATGCCAGATCATTTCATAAATGGCCTCGTCGAGGCAATTTATTTTTATATAATAATAACGGAGTATAATGTCTAAACCTCTTCAAATATTCCTATGGGTTGATATTGACAATAACTAACCCGAGAAACTGTCGTATGCAAGATCACTTCATAAATGGCCTCACCGATGCAATATATATTTGGAAAAATGTTAACAGAGTATAATGTTCAAACCTCTCTGAATATTCCGATCATTTTTGGCATTCGGATTGACATTGACAATCTTTTATGCAAGTTTCCTTTATGAATGGCCTCGCCGAGGCAAAATAATATAAAAATGAATACGGAGTATAATATCTTAACCCGGCTTTGATCATTTTCGGCATACAGGTTGATATTGACAATACATAACCCGCAAAATTGCATTATTCTAAATTACTTTACAAACGGCCTCGCTTAGGCAAACTGAAAAATTATTTCGAAGTGTAACTTCTAATCTACTTGGAATATTTTTGACAACTGTAAGCATACAGATAGATAATGTACAGATCTAACCAACGCGATTCCTGAATGCCTAATTTCTTTATTTTAGCCTCGGCAAGGTAAACAAGAGGGCCCAATGGCCCTATATCGCTCACCTGTGTACCAGAAAATCATTAGTGTAGGAGACCAATTGACATTGCTACATACTAAATATCTAAGCTCAGGCAAAGCGGTGTCCATACTTATAAACCCTACTGGTTTCATTGGGCGACAGGGCTTGAGATGTAATTTCATCTCAATGTCTGGTATAAGTCCCACAAAATTGGAAGAGACATCTCCAAAATGACCTATACAGTGTTGTCGGGGATGTAAAACCTCAAATCAAACAAAATCTGTGCCTTGTGGTTTTGGAGAAAAAGATTTTTTTTTATGTTTTTTCCAGTATAAGTCTATAGAAGCTAATGAGCCCTGGGGCTTGGCCAATTTTGACCCGAAGGGCACGGTTGGCAGGATTTATGTAGGCGACCATTTTGTGTTGCAATATACTAAATATCTAAGGTCTGTACATCATGGTTTCAAAGAAGATGTTTGTTTGAAGCTTTTTTTCCATTATAAGTTTGTTGGAGTTAAGGGGCCACAGGATTTGGACTCCAGGGGCATGATTGGCAGGAGTATTGTAGGCGACCACTCGACATCGCTACATGCTAAATACCTAAGCTCTAAGGGTTTCAGAGAAGAAGATTTTTGAAGATTTTTTTCCCCATTTTAAGTTGTTTTTTTTTTTCTTTTTTTTTTTTTTTTCATTATAAGGGCCCTGTGGTTTCAGAGAAGAAGATTTTTGAAGTTTCTCCAATTGTAAGTCTATGGAAGCTAAAGAACCCTGGGGTGGGGCCAATTTGGATCCCAGGGGCAAAACTGGCAGGATTTATGTAGGTGGCCACTTGACGTTGCTACATACTATAAATCTAAGCTCTGGGCCTTATGGTTTCATAGAAGAAGATTTTTTAAGTTTGTGTCCATTATAAGTCTATTGGAGGTGATGAGCTCGGGCGTGGCCAATTTTGACCCCAGGGACAGGGTTAGCAGGATTTATGTAGCTGGCTATTTTATGTTGCTAGATACTAAATATCTAAGTTCTGTGCTTCACAGTTTCTGAGAAGAAAATTTTTGAAGCTTTTTTCCATTTTGAGTCTATGGGAGCTAAGGGGCCCCGGGGCGTGACCCATTTGGACCCCAGGGGCATGATTAGCAGGAAATATGTAGGTGACCACTTGCCATTGCTACATGCTAAATATCTAAGCTCTGGGCCCTGTGGTTTCAGAGAAGAAGATTTTTGAAGTTTTTTTTTTCCATTATGAGTCTATGGGAACTAAGGGGGGACCCAGGGTGTGGCCCATTTGAACCCAGGGGCAGGATTTATGTAGGTGACCACTTGTCATTGCTACATGGTAAATATCTAAGCTCTGGGCCTGTGGTTTCAGAGAAGAAGATTTTTGAAGCTTTTTTTCCATTATAAGTCTATGGTAGGTAAGGGGCCCCGGGGCGTGGCCCATTTGGACCCCACGGGCATGATTGACAAGATTTATGTAGGTGACCACTTGCCATTGCTACATGTTAAATATCTAAGCTCTGGGCCCTGTGGTTTCAGAGAAGAAGTTTTTTGCAGTTTTTTTTTCCATTATGAGTCTATAGGAGCTAAGGGGCCCCGGGGCGTGGCCCTTTTGGACCCCAGGGGCATGATTGGCAGGAATTATGTAGGTGACCACTTGCCGTTGCTACCTGCTAAATATCGAAGCTCTGGGCACTGTGGTTTCAGAGAAGAAGATTTTTTAAGCTTTTTTCCATTATGAGTCTATGGGAGCAAAGGGGCCCCGGCATGTGGCCCGTTTGGACCCCAGGGGCATGAATGGCAGGAATTATGTAGGTGACCAATTGCCGTTGCAACATGCTACATATCTAAACTCTGGGCCCTGTGGTTTCAGAGAAGAAGATTTTTGAAGCTTTTTTTTTCCATTATGAGTCTATGTGAGCTAAGGGGCCCCGGGGCGTGGCCCATTTGGACCCTAGGGGCATGATTGGCAGGATTTATGTAGGTGACCACTTGCCGTTGCTACATGCCAAATACCTCAGCTGTGGGCCCTGTGGTTTCAGAGAAGATGATTTTTGAAGCTTTTTTCCATTATGAGTCTATAGGAGCTAAAGGGCCCCGGGGCGTGGCCGTTTAGACCCCAGGGGCATGATTGGCAGGAAATATGTAGGTGACCACTTGCTGTTGCTACATGCTAAATATCTCAGCTCTGGGTCCTGTGGTTTCAGAGAAGATTTTTGAATCTTTTTTCCATTATGAGTCTATGTGAGCTAAGGGGCCCTGGGCGTGACCCATTTGGACCTCACGGAATGATTGGCAGGAATTATGTAGGTGACCACTTGCCGTTGCTACATGCTAAATATCTAAGCTCTGGGCCCTGTGGTTTCAGAAAAGAAGATTTTGGAAGCTTTTTTACCATTGTGAGTCTATAGGAGCTAAGGGGCCCCGGTGCGTGGCCCTTTTGGACCCAAAGTGCATGATTGGCAGGAATTATGTAGACGAACACTTGCCGTAGCTACGTGCTAAATATCTAAGCTCTGGGCGCTGTGGTTTCAGAGAAGAAGATTTTTTAAGCTTTTTTCCATCATGAGTCTATGAGAGCAAAGGGGCCCGGCGCGTGGCCCATTTGGAACCCAGGGGCATGATTGGCAGGAATTATGTAGGTAACCAATCGCCGTTGCTACATGCTAAATATCTAAACTCTGGGCCCTGTGGTTTCAGAGAAGAAGATTTTTGAAGCTTTTTTTCCATTATGAGTCTATGGAAGCTAAGGGGCCCGGGGTGTAGCCCATTTGGACTCTAGGGGCATGATTGGCAGGATTTATGTAGGTGACCACTTGCCGTTGCTACATGCCAAATACCTCAGCACTGGGCCCTGTGGTTTCAGAGAAGAAGATTTTTGAAGCTTTTTTCCATTATGAGTCTATAGGAGCTAAAGGGCCCAGGGGCGTGGCCCATTTCGACCCCAGGGGCATGATTGGCAGGAATTATGTAGGTGACCAGTTGCCGTTGCAACATGCTAAATATCTAAGCTCTGGGCCCTGTGGTTTCTGAGAAGAAGATTTTTGAAGGTTTTTGTTCCATTATGAGTCTATGGAAGCGAAGGGGCCCTGGGGCGTCGCTAATTTGGAACCCAGGGGCATGATTGGCAGGAATTATGTAGGTGACCAATGGCCGTTGCTGCATGCTAAATATCTAAGCTCTGCGCCCTGTGGTTACGAAGAAGAAGACTTTTGAAGCTTTTTTTTTTTTTCCATTATGAGTCTATGGGAGCTAAGGGGCCCCGGGGTGTTGCCAATTTGGACCCCAGGGGCATGATTGGCAGGAATTATGTAGGTGACCACTTGCCACTGCTACATGCCAAATATCTCAGCTCTGGGCCCTGTGGTTTCAGAGAAGAAGATTTTTGAAGCTTTTACCATTATGAGTCTATAGGAGCTAAAGGGCCCCGGGGCGTGGCCCGTTTGGACCCCAGGGGCATGATTGGCAGGTATTATGTAGGTGACCACTTGCCGTTGCTACATGCTAAATATCTAAGCTCTGGGCCCTGTGGTTTCTGAGAAGAAGATTTTTGAAGCTATTTGTTCCATTATGAGTCTATTGGAGCGAAGGGGCCCCCGGGCGTGGCAAATTTGGACCCAAGGGGCATGATTGGCAGGAATTATGTAGGTGACCACTGGCCGTTAATACATGCTAAATATCTAAGCTCTGGGCCCTGTGGTTTCAGAGAAGAAGATATTTTAATTTTTTCCCATTGTAAGTCTATGGGAGCTATATGTTGCCATGGCAACCAGAATTCCAATCTGATCAGCCCAAAAACCTTATGCAGCCTTTCCCCCTACCTGATGATGCTTCTCATGAAATTTGATCAAGATTGACCGTGGGGTATTAGAGATATACTTATTTGAAATTGTTTACGGACGCACGCACGCACACACGCACGGACGCACGCACGACGGACGACGGACAAAAAGTGATCACAAAAGCTCACCTTGTCACTACGTGACAGGTGAGCTAAAAATTCACCCACTGACACGGTCGTATAACTTTCAAACCGACGGGTATATTTTTAGGTAACAGGACACTTCGGCCCCAAAACCACCTCGGCCCCTAGACACTTCGGCCCCTAGACACCTCGGCCCCAAAACCACCTCGGCCCCACATAAAATTGAAACCCTAGACGGGTCGGCCCCTGGACACCTCGGCCCCTAGACACGTCGGCCCCATATACCTAGACATTCAAAATTTGCAAACTGAATGACAGTGTGGATCCAGATCAGGTGGATCTGGATGTGCACTGAGTGCGAAGTCTTCATGGCCCTATATAGTTTTGTAGAAAAGGCTCATTGACTATCAGTATCAAATATTCACAATTAGAACCACCCGCTAAACCCCACTTTTCGTGATGCTGACTCAAGGTCAACGACACGGTTGAAGGCGGCGGGGGATTAGCTAGTCCAAGTTAACCTTAAAAGGTCGTGTATTCGTTGGCATATTTATTATAAACGTCTCATTGGTTATTTGTTATTTTTTATATGAAATAAAAACAGCAATAAAATAGTTTGATCTTATTTCCTAACAACTTAATAGAAGTTTCCGTAAAACCAAAATTATATAACGAAAAGTTGATAAAAATTATATATTTCTTACTTCTGCTCGAGAACATAGATCTTTGATACTGGTTCAATCGTTCTCAAGGAGATGGTTTATCGCATAGACATGTTAACTTATATGAAAGGGATCTAAGAAATGACTAGTTTGCATAAACACAATATTATTAAAACTACTTGTGATTAAAGGTTGTCACAGACGCATTCTGATCAGTCCTGCAGACTGAGACGGTTCTAACCAGTACACACAACCTGTATCTTGGAACAGAAATAAGTTACGAAAACACGCCTATACAAATGACTTGTAAACTTTACCGCCGAAAAAAACGAACATCATTATGAGAGGAAAAAATGTGATATTTTTATTATTTCTGCTCACAAAAGAAAAATAAGGTTTACCCCTGTAAATCCCAATTTTACTATATAAAATAGGGGTTCAATGGGGTCAGATTATAAAGGCGTGTATTCGTGATGTATGCCCCTATGAGCCCCAGTTTTCCCCATATAAACTGGGGTTTAGCAGGGTCTTCATTACACGGGCTTGTTAACATGGTGTTTTGTTTGTTAGATTTGACGTTTAACGCCCCAATCAACACTGAATCGGTCATTTTGTAGACGTTGCCTCCAATTTTGTGGGAATTTCACCGACATTGAGATGAAATGACATCGCAAGCCCTGCAGCCCAATGAAACCAATAGGGTTTATAAGTATGAACGGCCCGACTCGCACCGCTTTTCCTGGCCAGGCTTAGACACTCTAAACGGTTTACCAGTACTCATGTCACAGGCTCTCGGTTTCTAGAAGTCCCGATGGGCGGGACCGATTTTAACATGATATAAATGCCCATACCCTAACAGATATCAAAAGTGGGGCCGAGGTGTCTTTGGGGCCGAGATGTCTAGGGGCCGAGGTGACAGTGGGGCCGAGGTGTCTAGGCCCGAGGTGACTAGGGCCGAGGTGTCTAGGGCCGACTTGGTTTTGGGCCGACCTGTCTAGGGGCCGAGGTGGTAGTGGGGCCGAAGTGTCTGGAAATCTATTTTTATAATGTTTTGCATGCAGATGTAAATTAACAAGACCCAGCTAATGATATTGTCTAATGCCAGATAGCTTTATAAACAGCCTCACCGAGGCAATTTTTAAAGACTGACTACGGATGTATCACTTATAAACAGCTGGAAAATTGTGATAATTTTTCACATGAAGATAAACATCATCAAGACGTAACAAAGGAGAGTGTCTAAATCAAGATAAATAACCTCCCCAAGGTAATTTTTCAAAAACTGATTACATAAAATAACTTTAAAGCCGCTGTAGCGTGAGATCTTTAAACCCGTGAGAGCCTTAATACCAAGGTATATCTGCGCATGCGCAAGAAGGCCGTGAGAAATTTCATCCATTTCCTGTTAGCCCCTGCCCCTTTTTTAAAATGTCGTAATCAATCTGCTTACATTACGAACTTTAAATAGAACATTTTTTATTACAGGCTTTATTTATTTATTTATTTATTCGAAAGATGCCCGTATTAAATATGCCATAAATAGGTTTCCATGTGTTCAAAAAGAACAAAATATATATGCGGGTACATGTATTTTCTTGAACTTATTACGAAAACACGCCTGTATTTTAAACCCCACTTTTATACAGTAAAACTGGGGTTTACAGCGGCGTATATTATTTTCATATTTTCGCTGGAAAACTAAGATTGTAGGTACTCGTTTTAACCGTCTCGGCGAGGCGATTCTAACGAGTACCTACAATCTATGTTTTCCAGCGGAAATATGACAAATATCAGAATATTTTATCTAAAAAATTGATGGTAAAATTTCAATATATTTTAATTGGCGTATTCTCGCAATTAATACTTTTAAAAAAACTAGTTCTGTGGAAATTTTTAAATTATTTTTCTTACTAAATGGATTGGAACACTGTAGCATAAGCCTGATCTCAATATAAGTGCCCTTTTTCAATAATAATAAGGTTTTCTCTTTTCTCTTTTTTTCAATGAAAAAAAAAAAAAAAAATGAAAACACAAAACACAGAAGTAATTACCGAACCCATTGCTCACTATCAACCAATCAAAATCGACCCCACCATCCGGGGCTTGAAGAAACAGATGGACTGCATGGTGGCCAGGTAGGTAGGTATGTAGATAGGGTGAATGGTCTGGTGGACATGTAGGTAGGTAGGTAGGTAAGTAGGCTTACTTTTAACTTCTTCCTTCGACGTTGTTTGTTTGTTTGTTTTGTTTGATTTGAGGTTTAACGTCCCGGTCAACAATGTATAGGTCATTTTGGAGACCTTGCTTACATTTTTGTGGGACTTTTACCCGACATTGAGATGAAATGACATTTCAAGCCCTGTCGCCCAATGAAACCAATAGGGTTTATAAGCATGGACGGGCCGACTCGCACCGCTTTGCCTGGGCAGTCTTATATCCTCAAAGCGGTTTACCAGTACTCGTGTGCGGTCAGTTTCAGCTTTGCGTGGAAGCGTCATGCGGCCGATCTATTTCTTCAAGCCCCGATGGGCGGGGGTCAACCTTCGACGTTGTAGGTAGGTAGGAAGTTAGGTTGATAGATTTTGTTTGTTTGTTTGATCTGAGGTTTAACGTCCCCGTTATCACGGTACAGGTCATTTTGAGGACGTTGCTTTCATTTTTGTGTGACTTATGCCCGACATTGAGATGAAATGACATCTCAAGCCCTGTCGCCCAATGAAACCTATATGGTTTATAAGCATGAACGGTTCGACTTCGACCGCTTAGAGCCTCTTTGCGGTTTACCAGTACTCGTGTGCGGTCGGTTTCAGCTCTGCGCGGAGACATCATGCAGCTTATATATTTCTTGAAGCCCCGATGGGCGGGTGCGACAGGTAGATAGAGTGGAGGTATGCATGTAGGTAGGGTTATCAAGAACACACGCCTTTTCAAATATATTGGCAAAATTTTACACCCAAAAACGAAATTTTTCAGATAAAAATCTTGATATTTTTTCCTATTTCTGCACAAAACATAGATTGTGGGTACTCGTTAGAACCACCTCGGTGCGTCGGTTCTAACGAGTACCCATAATCTATGTTTTTTTAGCAGAAATAAGACAAATAATAACTTTCCCTGTAAACCAAAGTTTTACTATCTAAAAGTGGGGTTTAAGGGTATCAAAATTCTACAGGCGTGTTTGCGTGATGAGGGAGGAATAGGTTTGGGCTGGTGGCGATGGGTAGGTAGGTAGATCCATAGAAGGTCGTAGGTAGGATCGTAGATATGTGTGTTTTGTTAGGTTGGTAAGCAGGCAGGAATATAGGTAAGTAGGTATTACGTACGTATATCGACAGGAATGTATGTAGACGTATAGGTAGGAAGGAATGTAACTAAGCAGGTATGTTTTTGTTTGAATTGGGGGTTTAATGTCCCCGTCAACACTATTTAGGTCATTTTGGAGATGTTACTTCCAATTTTGTGGGACCTTTTCCCGACATTGTGATGGAATGACAGCTCCAGCCCTGCCGCCCAATGAAACCAAAAGGCTTTGGACGAACTGGCTCATACCACTTTGCCTGGGCAAGCCTTGTGCTTCTAAGTGGTTTACCAATATTCATGGGAGGTCAGTTTCAGCCCTGTGTGGAAGCACCATGCAGTCCATCTACTTATCCAAGCCCCGATGGACGGGGGCGACTAAGTCGTTATGTACGTAGGTAGGTAAGTAGGTATGCAGTCCGGCCCCGCCCACCGGGGCTGGAAGAAATAGATGGACTGCATGGTAGCTAGGTAGGCAGGTAGGCACATTATGTACTACATAGGTAGGGAAATGATCTGGTGGCTTCGTGGCTCGGTGGGTAGGTAGATAGTGTATGTACGTACGTATATCGATATGAGATAGGTGTATAGATAGGTGGGTAGGAATGTAGCTCAGTAGGTAGGTAGGTAGCTAGGTAGAGTTGTATAGTGGCTAAGTATAGATAGATAGGTTGGTAGGTCCGGACTGACGGCCAGACGGACAGACAGACAAGACAGACAGACAGACAATTTTCTAATTTCGAACTTCTTATTTCTAACTTCCATTTTTTTTTTATTCTTTCCGCTAACTTCAAACCTTCTGTCTTCTAACTTGGTGGTGCGGTAGGTAAGAATGTTGACAGGCAGGCCGGTAGATAGATAGGTTTTGTTTGTTTGATTTGAGGTTTAACGTCCCCGTCAACACTGTAAAGGTCATTTTGGAGACGTTGCTTCCAATTTTGTGGGACTTTTACCCGACATTGAGATGAAATGACATCTCAAGCCCTGTCGCCCAAGAAACCAATAGGGTTTTATATTAATTAGCATGGACGGTCCGCCTCGCACCGCGGTTCCTGGACAGGCTTAGATCCTCTAAGCGGTTTACCAATACTAGTGTGCGGGCCAGATTCAGCTCTGCGTGGAAGCATCATGCAGCCCATATATTTCTTCAAGCCCCTATGGGCGAGATAGATAGGTAGGTAGGTAGGTAGGTAGGTAGGAGCGTACGTAAAATAGAAGTGAAGGCAATGATCAGGAATCAATACAATTAACCCACAGACCCTGTTGGAAAGACCAATAGCAGAAGGCCAAAAGGACAGTTACTTTCCCACAAAATGGTCAATTGGCCAGCCAAACAAAATAATATAAGCGGTGCACACAGTCAAAGACAAGCCATAACAAAAATAAACCGCGACAGAAGAAGCGCATTGGAACGGTCAGTGGAACGAATTCCAATGGGGGGAGTGGTGGGGCGGGGCTTGAATCGATTTTACGTGGTCACGCCCTTAGTTCCGTCGCGATTCAGACATATAATTTGTTCAGTCTGCATGAAGGCCTCCTAACACATCAGTGCAACATCTCCGTGAACACAAAAATCAAACCACAGCGATGAAACAACGGTAAGGACTCGACAGCAAGGGTTTGTCACTCAGTTTTACGTCCTGCCTACGGAGATGGGACCTCGGTTAGAAGACTCATCCGAAAGTCTGTGAAAACCCGGGATCGAATATATGACCCCAGGTCTACGAGGCCAATAACATAACCACTACACCACAGAGGCTTCTTTCCGTATGGGAACGGACATACATTTACTTATTTCTACCTACCTACCGGCCTACCTACCTACCTAAGTACCCTATTGGTTTCATAAGGCGGTAGGACTTGAGATGTCATTTCATCTCAATGTCGGGTAAAAGTCCAACAAATTGTTCGCAATTGGTCGCAATGTCTCCAAAATGACTTTCAAAGTGTTGACGGGGACTTTAAACCTCAAGTCACACACACAAAAAAAAACACCTACCTGCCTTCCCACCATGACACCCACTTACCTGCCTACCTAAATCTATCCCGCCCATCGGGACTTGAAGAACTAGATGGGCTGCATGATTCCCTACCACACCTTAGTACTGGAAAACCGCAAAAACCTGCCCAGGCTGGTTTCGTTTGGCGGCAAGTCTTGAGATGTCTTTTCATCTCAAAGTCGGGTCCCACGAAATTGGAAGCAACGTCTCCAAATGACCTATATAGTATTGACGGGGACGTTAAACTTCAAATCAAACCTACCTACCTACCAACCCACCAAGACCCATCTCCTTACCTACCTACTTAAATCTACCCTGCCCATCGGGACTTGAAGAAATAGATGGGCTGCATGATGCCCGACCGCACATGAGTACTGGTAAACCGCTTAAGCCTGCCCAGGCAAAGTGATGCGAGTCGGACCGTCCATGCATATAAATCCTGTTAGTTTCATTGGGCAGCAGGTCTTGAGATGTCATGTTAACTCAAAGTCGGGTCCCACGAAATTGGAAGCATCGTCTCCGAATGACCTATATAGTATTGACGGGGACGTTTAACCTCAAACCCAACCTATATACCTACCCAGCCACCCATCTACCTACCTATCTAGCCACCAAACCACCTACCTACTTACTTACCTACCTAAACAACGTCAAAGCAGAAGTTAGAAGTACGAAGTCAGCTTGCCCCCGCCCATCGGGCCGTGAAGAAATGGATGGGCTGCAGGAGGCTTCCACGCAGAGCTGAAACGGACCGCACACGAGTACTGGTAAACCGCTTAAAGGATCTAAGCCTGACCAGGCAAAGCGATGCAAGTCGGACCGTCTATGCTCATAAACCCTATTAGTTTCATTGGGCGACGTGGCTTGAAATGTCTTTTCATCTCAGTGTCGGGAAAAATGGGAAGCAACGTCTCTAAAATGACCTTATATCGTGTTGACGGGGAACGTTAAACCTAAAAAAAAAAAAAAAAAACAAGAAATGTCCCTACAGTTTTTCATTTTTTTTTTACTTTCGTAATTTGATAGGACCATTTCGACCCTAAGTCCAGTCGCCCTGAGTGATCTCGGGCGTTGCAGTTTGTCTTAGGTCAAGTCGGACCCAAATATATGTTCAGCTTGACCGAGTTGTCTTTTATCAAGATAATATCCTTCTACATTCTATAGTATCTGTTTGTCATTGGGCCCCGACAATCGGGGCTTGGTGAATAAATAAATAAATAAATAAATAAATAAATAAATAAATAAATAAATAAATAAATAAAATCACTAGTAACACAGTTTCTAATTTCCTTAGATAGGCTCTCCAGCAGAAAATCAAAGTTTAATTAATGTGCCAGCATAATTTATCATTTAATATACTAAGAGGGTTTCGATACCCCAATCTCTTATAGAGTTATCGTATTACAATTCTCACGGCTGAATTCTCTCACACCCCTCCGTGAGGGATTTCAGCCACTTCCGGTGCGACTGAAGAATCTCACGGGATCAATAATCTCACGCTACACCGCCAAACAATTGCGCAAGCCGCAGTTATTGCACGAACTATAGCAGAAATCTTCAAGTATTCTGTAGAACTGCATGGTTGCTGTATTGCTCAAAAACATTGATTGTGGGTACTTGATAAAACTGCCTCGTCAAGGCGGTTCAATCAAGTCCCCCAATCAATGTTTTGAGCAGAGATAAGAAAATATCACAATTTCGTATCTGAAAATTTCCATTTTTTTTTTCGAAAAATTGACAAAGTATTTGTACAGGCGTGTTTTCGTGGATGTTGCGGGGTCTACACCTTAGCGTGAGTTAATTTCAATATAGGTCTTGTTGCTTAACACGACTTCTGGCCCAGAATAGTTTCAAACAGCTATGTTCATTGGATCAGTATGAGCCTGAATTAAAATACCAATCAGACGCTAAATCAAATTATCAAAGCTACGCTCCATCAGCACTCTCAGTGCTTTGATTTAAGCTTTTTTCCATTATGAGCGTGGCCCATTTGGAACCCAGGGGCATGATTGGCAGGAATTATGTAGGTGACCACTTGCCGTTGCTACATGCTAAATATCTAAGCTCTGGGCCCTGTGGTTTCAGAGAAGGAGATTTTTGAAGCTTTTTTTCCATTATGAGTCTATGGGAGCTAAGGGGCCCCGGGGCGTGGCCCATCTGGACCCCAGGGGCATAATTGGCAGGATTTATGCAGGTGACCACTTGCCGTTGCAACATGCTAAATATCTCAGCTCTGGGCCCTGTCGTTTCAGTGAAGAAGATTTTTGAAGCTTTTTTCCATTATGAGTCTATGGGAGCTAAGGGGCCTCGCTCGGGGCGTGGCCCATTTGGACCCCAGGGGCATGATTGGCAGGATTTATGTAGGTGACCACTTGCCGTTGCTACATGCTAAATATCTAAGCTCACGGCCATGTGGTTTCAGAGAAGAAGATTTTTTGAAACTTTTTTTTTCCATTATGACTCTATAGGAGCTAAGGGGCCCCGGGGCGTGTCCAGTTTGGACCCCAGGGGCATGATTGGCAGGATTTATGTAGGTGACCACTTGCCGTTGCTACATGCTAAATATCTAAGCTCTGGGCCCTGTGGTTTCAGAGAAGAAGATTTTTGAAGCTTTTTTTTCCATTTGGACCCCAGGGGCATGATTGGCAGGATGTTTGCAGGTGACCACTTGCCGTTGCTACATGCTAAATATCTCAGCTCTGGGCCCTGTGGTTTCAGAGAAGAAGTTTTTTGAAGCTTTTTTCCATTATGATTCTATGGGAGCTAAGGGGCCCCGGGGCGTGGCCCGTTGCAAATTTACAATGTTTTTCTATTTTTAGCTCTGGTGGCCTTTTTGCTCACTGGAGCGAAACCGGTTTAGCTATTTTGGTAAAGCAATGTGTCTGTGAAGTTTGAATGAAATTGGCCCAAGGGTACAGGAGGAATTGACGTTTAAAGATTTTTCTATTTTTAACTCTGGATACCACCTTGTTCATCGGAGCGGAACGATTTTAGCTATTTTGGTAGGAGCCACCTAGGCAACATTCCTGTGAAGTTTGAATCAAATTGACCCAAGGGTTTAGGAGGAGTTCGCGTTTGAAGCAAATTGACGATGTTTTTCTATCTTTAGCTCTGGCGGCCATTTTGCTCAATGGAGCAGAACCGTTTTAGCTATTTTGATAAAGGGTCACCTAAGCAATGTTTCAGTGAAGTTTGAATGAAATTGGCCCAAGGGTACAGTAGGAGTCGGCGTTTAAGGATTTTTCTATTTTTAGCTCTGGCGGCCATCTTGTTCATCGGAGCGGAATGATTAAACTATTTTGGTAGGGAGCCACCCGGGCAACATTCCTGTGAAGTGTTTGAATGAAATTGGCCCAACATTTTAGGAGATCGCGTTTGAAGCAAATTTACAATGTTTTTCTATTTTTAGCTCTGGCGGCCATTTTGCTCATTGGAGCTGAACCGTTTTAGCTACTACAGGCTTTCAAGTGACTCCTATTGAAAAAGTAGGAGAAAAGTAGGAGCCTGAGATATCCAAAAGTAGGAGAAAAGTAGGAAAAAAGTAGGAACCTGATATAAAAAGTAGGAGCTAACGGACACGAACATACCTCCATATTTCTCACATTTTATCAGTTTTTCATTTTGGGCAGTTTTATTTGTGCATTAGAGTCTAATGTTTTTACATGAAAGTTAGCAGGCACCTGTAAAATGTTAGTGGCTAACCCATCTAGTACAGTTATTCATGCCTGCAGCCTGAACTTCCAATGTTTTTGTCAAGAGATTGCCACTGGCAGATATATATATACCTAGATATTGACATACACCTATGACAAAATATTAATTTGTGAGAAGCATCAGCTACAAGATGTCCAGGTGAAGGCATCATAGCACTGCTACAATGAATTCCTGTCATGCAAAATAAGACAGCATTTTAGTTGCTCACTGAAGTCAAGGCTTTAAAGCATTGCTACAATGCATTTCTGTCATGCTAAACAAGACAGAGCTCTAGTTTGTCACTTCAGTCATCACAGCATTGCTGCAATTAATTTCTGTCATGCCAAAACAAGACAGAGCTCTAGTTGGTCAATTCAGTCATCACAGCATTGCTGCAATGAATTTCTGTCATGCTAAACAAGACAGAGCTCTAGTTGGTCACTTCAGTCATCACAGCATTGCTGCAATGAATTTCTGTCATGCCAAAACAAGACAGGGCTCTAGTTGGTCACTTCAGTCATCACAGCATTGCTGCAATGAATTTCTGTCAGAGCTCTAGTTGGTCACTCCAGTCATCACAGCATTGCTGCAATGAATTTCTGTAATGCTAAACAAGACAGGGCACTAGTTAGTCACTTCAGACATCACAGCATTGCTGCAATGAATGTCTTTCATCCTACACAAGACAGATCTCTAGTTGGTCGCTTCAGTCATCATAGCATTGCTGCAATGAGTTTCTGTCATGCTAAACCAGACAGAGCTCTAGTTGGTCACTTAAGTCATCACAGCATTGCTGCAATGAATTTCTGGCATGCTAAACAAGACAGAGCTCTAATTAGTCACTCTAGTCATCACAGCATTGCTGCAATGAATTTCTGTCATGCTAAACAAGACAGGGCTCTTGTTGGTCACTCCAGACATCACAGCAATACTGCAATGAATTTCTGTCATGCTAAACAAGACAGAGCTCTAATTAGTCACTCTAGTCATCACAGCATTGCTGCAATGAATTTCTGTCATGCTAAACAAGACAGGGCTCTTGTTGGTCACTCCAGACATCACAGCAATACTGCAATGAATTTCTGTCATGCTAAACAAGACAGAGCTCTAGTTGGTTACTTCAGTCATCACAGCATTGCTGCAATGAATTTTTGTCATGCTAAACAAGACAGAGCTCTAGTTGGTCACTCCAGTCATCACAGCACTGCTGCAATGAATTTCTGTCATGCTAGACAAGGAAGATCTGGTGGCATATCACTTCAGTTAAGACATTGAATTACTGCTGCTTTGAATTCCTGTCATCCTCCATAAGACAGATCTCAGATATTTCACTGCAGTTAAGGAATCCTAGCACTGCTTCAATGGTTTTCTGTCATGCTAAACAAGACACAGCTCTAGTTGATCACTTCAATTAAGGCAACACAGCACCGTTGCAATGAATTCCTTCCATGCTCAACAAGACGGAACTCTAGTTTGTCACTTCAATTAAGGCAACACAGCACGGCTGTAATGAATTCCTGTCATGCTCAATAAGACAGAACTCTAGTTGGTAACGTCAATTAAGGCAACACAGCACTGCTGCAATGAATTCCTGTCATACTCAACAAGACATAACTCTAAATGGTCATTGCAGTTAAATGCATCAAAGCATGGCAACAATGAATTATTTTCATACTTATCAAGACAATAATTCTAGTTGGTCACTGCATTTAAGGCAGATTTAAGCAGCACTGCTTCAATGAATTTCTGTCATGCTAAAAAAGTCAGAGCTCTAGTTGGTAACTCAGTTAAGGCACCACAAATGCTGCAATAAATTGCTGCCATGCTCAACACGACAGAACCCTAGTGGGTAACTGCAGTTAAGGCATCACAGTATACTGCTGCAGTGTATCCCTTCCATGCTCAAGACAGAACTCTAGTTGAACACTGCAGTCAAGGCATCCCAGCATTGCTGCAATGAATTTCTGTCTTGCTCAACAAGACTGAGCTCCAGTGGTCTCTGCAGTTTAGTCATCTGACAGAGCACTGCTGTAATGTATTTCTGTCATGCTCAACAAGACATAGCTCTAGATGGTAACCATAGTTAAGGCATAAGAGCATGGCTGCTACAATGAATTTCTATCAAGCTAAACAAGACAGAACTCTAATTTGTCACTGCAGTTAAGGCATCACAGCACTGCTGAAATGAATTCCTCTTGTGCTAAAGACAGAGATCCAGTTGATCACTGCAGTTAAGGTGTCAAAGCAACTAAACAAGACAAGAGCTCTAGTAAGGCATCAAAGCCATGGTATCAAAGCATTGCTGCTATGAACTCAAGCCATGCTTAACAAGACAGAGTTCTAGCTTGGTAATGCGGTTGAGGCATCAAAGCATTGCTGCAATGAATTTTTATCATGCTAAACAAGACAAAGCTCAAGCTGGTTACTGCATCACTGCACTGCTGAAGTGAATGTTTGTCATGCTAACAAGACAGAGTTATAGCTGGTCACTGCAAGTTAAGGCATCACTGGACTGCTACAATGAATTTCTGTAATGCTAAACAAGACAGAACAGTTTGTCACAGCAGTTCTAAAGGGCATCAAAGCATTGCTGTAGTGAATTTTCTACCATTCTCAACAAGACTGAGCTCCAGTTGGTCATTTAGTTAAAGCATCACTACACTACTGACTGCAAAAATTCTTGTCATGTTCAACAAGACAAAACTGTAGATGGTCATTGCAGTTTTGCTTTACATTAACATATTCCAATCAGTGGTACAGCTAAAAACAGCAGATGAATGTCGATGATCATCAGTACATATGTCATATAACAAGATGCATTCTACAAATAGTTTGAGATACATGCTATACTTTAAAATGCTTTATTTGTTGATTTATTTATTTGGGATCTTAGTTTTTGAACAAATCAAAAAAGTAGGAGAAGTAGGAGTTTTTCTGGAAAAAGTAGGAACAAAGTAGGAAGAGACCAAAAAAGTAGGAAAAGTAGGAAAAAGTAGGACTACCTGAAAGCCTGCTACTAGCTTCATTGGAGCGGAACGATTTTAGCTATTTGGGTAGGGAGCCACCCAGGCAACATTCCTGTGAATGTTGAATCAAATTGGCCCAAGGGTTTAGGAGGAGTTTGCATTTAAATCAAATTGTTGACGACGCACGACGACATTCAGTAATCACACTACCTCACCATGAGCACTTCGTGCTCAGGTGAGCTAATTATAGCCGAGTTGACTTGGTTTTACATTTTTGTAAAGGCAGGTGCAAACGATAGCCCTGCTCTGTCAATCTTATCTATGGCTACTGCAACTACTCTTCAGAAAACGTTTGTAGAACTCATCCGCATTGTCCAATCGAGATGTTTCTAACATCCAAAATCCATATTTAGAGCGGAAATGAGAAAAAAATGCATACATGCCCCTGCAAGAATCTCCTTTCAACATGGGTTAGCAGGCAAGGCCGGTTTATGGTGTCAAGAAATTTCAGGAATGAAGTTAAATGATTAACATCGTAATTCATTCATGATTTATTCAATTTAGCAGAGTATAAAACTATAACATCAAACATTAAATTTTATATATCACATGCATTTTATTCAAATATACAGTAAATATAATACATTGCAACCATTTAGGGGTTACATAGAGTGTAACCAGCATAATTTGACTCCCTTATAAACTGCTCCCAGTAGGGGTAACTCTTGTTACAGATGTCAAAAGAACACGACTAGCGCTGCCATAAATAACCTTACCTGGATTTTGCACATGGCCAGTGATAGTCACCTGGACAACAGTAAGCGGGAAGCTCCTGTAGTTAGTGCAATTGAATCGACCCAAAAACAAAAAAGCACAATACAGACGTTCACACAATTTCACAGCGGTAAAATTTAACAGCTATCTCTTGCATTGCATGTGCATTCATGACTGACAAAGTGGACACCAGTAGGTATATCGTATAACAAGGCTTTATCTAAATATTTTTTTAGGGCAAAGATAACGTCTGAAACTGAAATAAAGAGATATATGGCTTTTGCGCCCTACACACTGTCTGATTACGGTTTATATTTATGCAAAATTGCATGAAAAAATCTAGTATTGCTTCTTGCTGACTTATAGAGAAGGCACGAGTTTTTGGATAAAGGTACTTCAAATAGATAATTGCTATGTTCAAGGACAAACAATTTATAAGCTGTACGTATATATATGTGTGAGTTAAATGCAGACTTATGTTTCGAAAACTGCATATCTGCAGAGTATGGATTTGTGCCTTTTCTATTCTTAAGACAGTGCACCCATGTGTATTTGTAAAGCACATTATGTTATTAACGGTATGAATCCGGTATAGGTTCACTTTTTCAAATGCTGTGGCATAAAAAATAGTGTAAGCAGTTTAAAAGAAACTGCAAAAAACTAGAACTGTCAAAGGGTCTGACCGCTAACTGAGAATTAGAGTATCTAATTTTATGTAATTATGCTCTGTCTCTGGTCGGGCCCATCGGAGTCTAACTGTTGGTCTTCTTTTGCTCCCGCATTTCAGTGGTTTCTTGCTGTCGAGTCCTCGCCGTTGTTTCATCTCTGTGGTTGTTTGATTTTTGTGTTCACAGAGATGTTGCACTGATGAGTTAGGAGGCCTTCATGCGGAAAGACCAAATTGTTTGTCTAAATCGCGATGGAAGTAAGGGCGAGGATTGTAGCCACGTAAAATCCATTTAAAGGTGCATTATTGAGCTATCCGGAAAAAAATGCTTCCAAAAATAAAATAAATATAGCCCATATTTTTCTTTAAAACAATACAAATGAATGCATTTTATGCAAAAATGCGAACAATTATGATGACAGGTAAACGAGTTTGAGAGGGATTCCCTAACTAGGTTTCGAACACTAGTTAGATCTATATAAGTTCGTGACAAAAATAGAATCCCCATATATGACGTTATGCGACGTTCATTTTTGGCCTTGTTTGCTTAGGCCATGCCTGAATCGGAAAAAATATGACGCTGAATACCATGCCATAAGTAACGACACTCAGAGACGATACTGTCGCCATGTATGTGTAAAGTGACAGATTTATTTTTAGAACAGAAATTCCGAACACATGTTCAGAGCGAAGGGTAAACACGAATGAAAACGACCATTTTCACAAAGTTCTGTATTTTGCTCCAAAAGTGTTCACATGACAAAGGAGTATGCATTGAAGATAAAAACCAGAAAAAGATTTTTGAGACCCAGTAGCTCAATAGTAGCCCCCCCCCCCCCCCCCCCCCCCCCCCCCCCGCAGTGGAATTCGTTTCACTGACCATAATCCATTCCAAGGCAGTCCTTCTGTGACGGTTTATTTTTGTTATGGTTTGTCTTTTAGTGTGTGGTTCGCTTATATTATATTGTTTTGGATAGCCAATTGGCCATTTTGTGGGAAAGTAACTGTCCTTTTGGCTTTCCACTACTGCTGTTTCCATTCGGGTCTAGTTGTTTCATGTTAGCGCTTCTTTCCCTTTGGTGTCTCTGATGGGAGCTGTGGGTTAATTGTATCGATTTCTGATCATTGTCTTCAATTATATTATGTCACGCACAACTAGATCTCATTATAAATGCAAATGCAAAATTTGAACCCAATCGGTGAAGGAATATTATTTGCATCACAAGATTATTCTATTTTTAGCAACAGTGACCTCCACCTTGACCCATATGAAATTTATGTCACATCTACACCTTTTTGTGAATCTATCTGTAAAATCTGAACTCCACCAGTGAAGAAATGTGAAAGTAGTTCGTATCACAAGGTTGTTGTCATGGATTTCAATTCTATTTTTAGCAACAGAAACTTGATCTTAAATGACGCATATGAAATTCATGCCACACGCATCTACACCACATTGTGAATGCAAATGAAAAATTTAAAGTCAATCTGTGAAGAAATCTGGAAGACGTTCGCATAACAAGGACAAATGTGTCACATACGGATACACAGACCAACCAACCAACAGACTGACTCCTATATACCTCCTTCAAACTTCGTTTGCGGGGGTATAAATACATAAAATTATTGACAACCATGACCAAAGTCTTTTAAAAGACCCAATGTCTGTTTCCGGGCTCTGTGTGAGAGCTGGGCATGGCCCCAGCACACCCAGGGGGCCCCTATGTTGATATCAATGAATGTGTCTTATCACAAGGAACATGAATAGATATGGTTTAGGGGTGGGGATCTGAAATGTTTCTAAGATATATGGCCTTTTATGAAGTGGATGGGTTGGGCATGGCCCCGGCACACCCTGGGAGATCCCCAGGTTGGCATAAAAGCATTTGTCTGAAAGTAGTTTACTCAAGAAACATTTCTATAAACAAGAGGGCCGTGATGGTCCGAATCGCTCACCTTATCCTTATGGTGGGGTGGATGGCTTGAGCAATTTTGGCTGACAGTGACCCAAGGAACACGTCTGTGAATTTTTTCAAAATCAATCTAGCCTTTTAGGAATTGAAATCATTTTAAGTGTTATACATGTACATATGTGTTGACGGGGACGTTAAACCTTCAATCAAACAAACAATATCATGTTCAGTGGAACTTGTCAGAGGGTCACTCATGGAACATTCCTTCACAAAATTGTTTTCATTTTTTAGGAAGAAGTCTTTCAAAAGTTCCCTTTGACAATACAGAGCTGACTTGTATGTCCCTATCTGGACACCTAGTGGACATTGAAGGTCACAGACGGAGATGAATTCGCTCAGTCTAACTTATAATGTGTGTGGTGACAAAGGAGGGGTGTGGGGTGGGAGAGTGTTGGCATCAGAAGCTAGACTTCTGAGTTGGTGGTTCGCTTTGAGAGGGGAGGGGGGTTGGTGAGGCTTGGTGGATCCCTTGGATAATACAGAGCTTACTTGTATTTCACTATCTGGGCACCTGGTTGACATTGAGTGTCAGGTCCTAGTGCACCAGATGGAGATGAACAGGCTCAGATTAACTAACGATGACTCGTGGTGACAAGGGTGGGGGGATTAGTGGCTCCCTTTGACAAAACAGAGCTGAATTGTATGTCAATATCTGGGCGCCATGTGGACATTCAGGTCATAGTGCACCAGACGGAGATGAACAGGCTCAGTCTAACTAACATGGTTTTAAATTTATTTGACATAGTGACCTTGTTTTAGACCCAACATGGTCTGTGTTCGAACACGACTGATATATCATGAATTCAAACACTCTGCTAAAGTTTCATGAAGCAAAACTGTGTCCTCTGGAGAATGAACAATGTAAATGACGTATGATGGATGATAAACTACTGACAATGGACATAGTGTAGACACATGGTGATCATCATACCTGCTCAGGGTAGCTTAAATCCATCCCCTGGCTTAAGAACAGAAGTTGTATAAACTTAAATGGTGATGACAAGGTCGAAAGTAGGCACATTCAGCAAAGAAGGGGACATAACTCTATGAGAAAAAGGCCGACATCGCCGGTTTCAGAATTCATCCTAGTTTTATTATTGACTTACTTATATACAAGTTTCAGGAAGATTCTATCAAAACTGAACAGGCTAGGCTAAAAATTAGCATTTTCCGCAACCAAGAGGACATTACTCTATGATAAATAGGCCGACATAGCCAGTTTTTTTAAACTCATCCAATTTTTTACCCCAAGCTCACTTATCTAAGTTTCATAATGATCCAATCTAAATTTAAGGTGCTACGGTGGTGACAAGGTCAAAAATAGGCTTTGTCAGGAACCAAAGGGCACATCTATGATAAAGAGCCTGACCAAAGAAGAAGTGGAGGCAATGATCAGAAATCGATACAACTAACCCACAGCTCCCATCAGAGACACCAAAGGGAAAGAAACACAAACATGAAACAATATACCCTAATGAAAACATCAATAGCGCAAAGCCAAAAGGACAGTTTCTTTCCCACAAAATGGCCAATATGCTATCCAAAATAAAACAAGAGGCTCAATGAGCCTAACCGCTCACATGAGGAGCATTTTAGTTAGCTGTTATGCTTCTCATGAAATTTAACCATGATTGACCAAGTGGCTTTAAAGATATACTAATTTGAAAATATGAACGGACGCCAGACCATTGGCAAACTAATACCTCACATGAGCCTTCCGCTCAGGTTAGCTAATAATACTAGCGGTTTCAGAGAAGAAGATATTTTAAGCTTTTCTTTCCATTATAGGTCTATGGGGGCTAAGTGGCCCCGGGGTGTGGCCAGTTTAGACCTCAGGGGCCTGATTGGCACAACTTATGTAGGGGACAACTTGACATTGCTACATGCTTAATATGTAAGCTCTGGGCCTAGTGGTTTCAGACAAGAAGATTTCTTAAGTTTTTTTTTATTATTATATGTCAATGGGGGCTATGGGGCCCCGGGACGTGGCCAGTTTAGACCCCAAGGGTATGATTGGCACAATTATGTAGGGGACCACTTGACATTGCTACATGCTTAATATATATGCTCTGGGCCTAGTGGTTTCAGAGAAGAAGAATTTAAGCTTTTTTTCTCCATTATAAGTCTATGGGGGCTAAGGGGCCCCGGGAAGAGGCCAGTTTAGACCCCAGGGGCATGATTGGTACAATTTGTGAAGGGGACCACTTGACATTGCAACATGCTTAATATGTAAGCTCTGTTCCTAGCGGTTTCAGAGAAGAAGATTTTTTAAGCTTTTTTTTCATTATAAGTCAATGGGGGCTAAGGGACCCCACGGCGTGGCCACTTTAGATCCCAGGGGCATGATTGGCATAATTTATGTAGGGGACCACTTGACATTGCAACATGCTTAATATGTAAGCTCTGGGACTAGTGGTTTCAGAGAAGAAGATTTTTTAAGCTTTTTTCCATTATAAGTCTATGGGGGCTAAGGGACCCCGGGGCGTGGCCAGTTTAGACCCCAGGAGCATGATTGGCATAATTTATGTAGAGGACCACTTGACATTGCTACATGCTTAATATGTAGGCTCTGGGCCTAGTGGTTTCAGAGAAGAAGATTTTTAAAGCTATTTTCCATTATATGTGGGGGCTAAGGGGCCCCGGGGCGTGGCCAGTTTAGACCCCAGGGGCATGATTGGCATAATTTATGTAGAGGACCACTTGACATTGCTACATGCTTAATATGTAAGCTCTGTGCCTAGGGGTTTCAGAGAAGAAGATTTTTAAGCTTTTTTTTCCATTATAAGTCTATGGGGGCTAAGGGACCCCGGGGCGTGGCCAGTTTAGACCCCAGGGGCATGATTGGCACAATATATGTAGGGGACCACTTGACATTGCTACATGCTTCATATGTAAGCTCTGGGCCTAGTGGTTTTAGAGAAGAAGTTTTTCCCATTGTAAGTCTATGGGAGCTATATGTTGCCATGGCAACAAGAGTTTCCATCTGATCTGCCCCAAAACATAATGCATCTTCCCCCCCCCCCCTATCTGATAATGCTTCTCATGAAATTTAATCATGGTTGGCCAACTGGCTTTAAAGATATACTTAGTTGAAAATGTGAACGGACGACAGACGCCGGACCATTGGCATACTAATACCTCAGATGAGCCTGCGGCTCAGTTGAGCTAATAATATAAGCGACACAAACACCCAAGGACAAACCATAATGAAAACAAGAGGCGCATGGGACACAATGCTCACCAGAGCTCAGGGGGGCCACTGCCCACAATGTATTTTAATAAACCATGGAAGCCTTGTGCCCAAGGATGCTACAGATAAAATTTGGATCCAATCAGTCTAGTGGCTTCAGATTCTGATGTGGCTTGAATGTGTTGTTGGCTGATGACAATTGACAATTTTCCATTTGTGGCAACAAATAGGCCAAAAGGAACATAATTAAAGGAACATTTCTATGAAAGTGTGGCAAAATATCTTGAAAGACATTAATGTCATTTTTCAATTTTCCCCATTATAAGTCAATGGAAACTCTTAACTTGGCATAGCAAACAAACCAAAGAGCTAAATTTCATAAACTAGAGCTCAGGTGGACACTGCCCAATGGCAGACATGTACTATAACATGATATGATTTTAATATACCAATTATAAAGTCTCCCAAACAAACCCCATACCCAAATGAACACCCATGTGGACTGTATCTGAAATATTAGGTGTTTTATAAAGTAAAGAGAATGGGGCATGGACCCAATGGCGCCCTGGTTTGTGTCAATAAATGCTTCTTATCAATAGAAATAGAGACATAATATATGGATTAGCAGTGGGGATATGTATGGTTCCCGAGATGCAAGGCCTTTTAAGCAATGGAGGGATTCGGGCATGGCAGATCCCAGAAAAGCCCAAGATTGTTGTCACTGAATATGTCTTATCATAAGGACCAAGAGTATATATGGTTAAACGGTGGGGATCTGAATGGTTTCTGAGATATGAGGCCCTTATATGAAGTGGCAGGATGAGAAATGGCCCCTAATGACCCCCAAAGACGGGGATGGCTGAATGTGTCTATTAACAATGAGTGAGTGAGTGAGTTTTAGTTTTACGTCCCACCAACAGCTAAGGTCATACGGAGACGGGACCTTGGTTTAAAGACTCATCCGAAAGTCTGGAGAAGCCTGGGATCGATCCTGCGATCCCTGGTTTACAAGGCGAGTAGCGTAACCACTGCACCACGGAGGCTTCTCTATTAACAATGAACAAGAATGTATATGTGATTATAGGATGGGGAATTGAATGGTTTCTGAGATATATGGCCTATTATGGGAACAAGAATATATATGGTTAGGGGGTGGGGATCTGAACAGTTTCTTAGATATACATGAATTTTTATGAAGTAAAGGGGTGGGGCATGGCCCGTGGCACCCCGGGGGACACCATGCTGGTGTCACTGACTGCGTCTTATCACAAGGAACAAGAATATATATGGTTTAGGGTTGGGGCTCTGAACAGTTTCTCAGATATATGGTCTTTTGTGAAGTCAAGGGGTGGAGCATGGCCCAGGTGTGCCCTGAGTGAGCCCTAGGTTGGTGACACTGAATCTGTCTTATCATAAGGAACAAGAATATATATGGTTTAGGGGTGGGGATCTGTAAGGTTTCTGGAATATTTGGCCTTTTATGAAGTGGAGGGGGTTGGGCATGGTCCCGGTACATCCCGGGGGACCCCCAAGTTGGTGTCACTGAATGCAACTTATCATAAAGAATGAGAATATATATGGTTTATTGGTGGGGATCTCAATGGTTTTTGAGATAAATGGCATTTTATGAAGTGGAGAGGGTGGGGCATGTCCCCGGCACATTCCGGGGCACCCACAGGTTTGTGTCACTTAATGTATCTTATCATAAGGAACAAGAATATATATGGTTTAGGGGTGGGGATCTGAATGGTTTCTGAGATAAATGGTCTTTTATGAAGTGGAGGGGTGGGGCATGCCCCGGCATATCCCGGGGGACCTCCAGGTTGGTGTCACTTAATGCATCTTATCATAAGGAACAAGAATATATATGGTTTAGGGGTGGGGATCTCTAAGGTTTCTGAGATATAAGGCATTTTATGAAGTGGAGTGGGCGGGGCATAGCCATGGCACAACCTAGGGGACCCCCCAGGTTGACAAAAATACTCAAGGAACATTTCTATCTAAGTTTTGTCAAAATATCTACAATGACTTGGCAGAAAATGCCATTTTTCAGTTTTCCCCATTATAAGTCAATGGAAACCCTAAGTTGCCATAGCAACAAAACTAAAAGGCCAAATTGCAATAAAAACACAAACCTGTAAAGGAAAAATATGGTGAATATTTTCATAAAGTCTCCACCTCCTAGAGCTTACGGTTTCTGAGGAGATGATTTTTTAAGTATTTTTTTTCTATTTTTTGCATTTTGGTTTCCATGGCAACCAACGAAAATGAGCAGTAGGCCTAAAAGCATATGGCAGATAGTAGATTGCCTAAGGAACATTTCTATGAAAGTTTTGTCAAAATATCTGCAGAGGCTTGGCAGTAAATGTCATTTTTCAATTTTCCCAATTGTAAGTCTATGGCAACTGTAAGTTACCATAGCAACCAAACTGATGAGCCGATTTTCATAAAAAACACAAACTGTCAATCCCCCAGCCCAAGGATGCTACAGATAAAATTTGGGCCTAATTGGCCCACTGGCTTCAGAGGAGATGTCATTTGAAAGTGTTGACGGACGCAGACGCAGACGACGGACAACTGCCTATCCTATAAGCTCCCCCGGAGCCTTCAGCTCTGGTGAGCTAATGAACCGCGACAGAAGAAGCCAAGTTTCGCCTCGCCAGAGTTTTTATCCCTGTCTTACTTATATGTAAGTACTAGGAAGATCTGATCGAAACTGAAGGGCCTACAGTGATGATAAAGTCAAAAATAGGCGTTTCCATCAATCAAGGGGACATAACTCCATTATTAATAGGCCAACATTGCCAGTTTGCAAACCCATCAAAGCTTTTATCCTTGACTTTCATAAACATTAGTTTCAAGAAGATTCAATCAAAACTGAAGGGCTTATGGTGGTGACAAGGTCAAAAACAGCCATTTTCAGCAATCAAGGTGACATAACTCTATGATTAATGGGCTGATTTCGCCAGTTTTCAACTCATCTAAACTTTTATCCTAAGCCTAAATATACATATATAAGCTTCAGAAAGATCCGATCAAAATTGCAGGGGCTAGGGCAGTGACAAGGTAAAAAATAGGCATTTTCAGCTATCAAGGGGACATAATTGTAATTACTCGGCTGACTTTGCCAGTTTTCGAACTCAACCGAGCTTATATTCCACGTCTAATTGCAAGTGAGTTTCAAGAAGATCCGATCAATAGATCAAAACTGAATAGGCTAGGGTGGTGACAAGGTCAAAAATAGGTTATTTCAGCAATCAAGGGGACATAACTATGATCAGTGGGCTGCCTTTGCAAGTTGTCGAACTCAACTGAGCTTTTATCCCCGGCTTACTTATGTGTAATTTTCAGAAAGATCCGATCAAAACTGAAGGCGCTACGGTAGTGATAAGCATTTTCTCATTGTAAGTATATTGGACCTTTCGGTTGCCGTGGAAGCCAAAGATTTCGTTCGATTTAGATATAAAAAACTGGTAACCAATCCCCCGCCAGAGGCATGCTATAGATCAGAAATGATTGCAATCAGCATGCAGGTTGCAGAGATATAACTGATCAAAGGTGGTGACGGTCGGACGGACGAGCGACGGATGAGCTAAAAATTTGTCAAAATATCTGCCAAGGCTTGGCAGTAAATGCCATTTTTCTATTTTCCCCATTGTAAGTCAATGGAAACTCCATAGCAACCAAATTTTATCAGCCGATTTTCATTAGAACCTTAAACTGCCAATCGCCCAGCCCAAAGATGCTACAGCTGAAATTTGGGCCCAATCGGCCCGTGGTTTCAGAGCAGATGTCGTTTGAAAATATTTGCGTCAGACGATAGACGACGACGGACAACTGCCTATCTTATGAGCTCTCCTGGATCCTTTGGCTCTGGTAAGCTAAAACGATCTTGTGTATTAGAACAATAGTAATGCTTTCCTAAGAAGAAAACATACAAGTATTAGAACGAGTAATATTATGGCAATCGAACAGTTTCTTTGGTGCTCCTTTCTGAGGCACATATATTCCGTACTTCCCAAACTTTCTTTCGTCTCCAAACTCGTCACCAGATGCAGAACCAATACTACTGTGATCCGAATCATCATACACAAGCCCCGAATCTGCTGCTGGCTTGACTTTTCCGGATGCTCTGTCAACACTTTTCACTTTGACCTTGGCTTCATTTACCCAATCAAACTGCTTTCCGCCTTTAATACGAGCCTGTTCCACAAGATGTTTGATTCTCCTCTGCTCATACAACTGTTCATGCTCAGAGGTAGGTAATGGGTCCGGTTCATCCTTCACAAACCGTAACTTTTGAGGTTTCGGTTTTGGCTTTTCTGGTCGTTTATTTACTGATCTGAGGAACGCCAGTTTCTCAGCCCATGTGAGACCCTCTAGGTCAGGATGGTCATGCAGGCGCTTCTGAAACACAAACGCAAAGATAAAGTAATAACACAATGGACAGACTGTTATCGTCAACAAGCTAGACAATAAGGAGCTCTATCTTACATTCATTGTATAATCATATATTGTCAATAGCATGACATTTTTGTTTGGATTTTGACGACCCAATAAACACTTTTTAGGTTATATCGAGACCATTATGAAAACACGCCTATTCAAATATATTGTAAATTTTGAAATTTTCAGATGACAAATTGTGATATTTTTCTTATTTCTGCTCAAAATATAGATTGTGGGTACCACACAATCTATATTTTAGAGCAGAAATAAGAAAAATACGGTGTATCCCTGTAAACCCCAGTTTTACTATATAAAAATTGGTTTCAAGGGGGTAAAAATGTCATAGGCATGTTTTCGTGATGCGGCCAATTTAGCCAACCACACCTTTCCAGAACAGTCTTATACAAAAGGAGTTTACCATTTCAGTGTACATTCTTTCGTCAGAAACTGACAACTGTCCTTCTTAAATCAGCGGAAGAGAGAGAATGACCATACTCAATTTCCGCGAAAGAATGTTGCCGACCCCGGCAGATATCGTACTCACGTTCTCCTGATCAACAGTCAGACGCACACCCGTCTGAGCTACTGAGGCAAGCGTCATTAGTGAGTGTTAGTGTGAGTGTTTGTGTTTTACGTCTCACCAACAGCTAAGGTCATACGGAGACGCGACCTCGGTTTAAAGACTCATCCGAAAGTCTGGAGAAGCCCAGGATCGATCCTGCGTTCCCTGGTTTACAAGGCGAGTAACATAGCCACTGCACCACGGAGGCTTCTACCAGCGTCATTAGCCTGTGAAAAATTTGCCTTACAAGGTATACGTTATTTGCATAATTTTGCTTAAAAACCTATTGTGGATACTGATTTGAATGGCTTCAGTGGATTTAAAAAAGAATACTTTACTTGTTTTCATTATTCTAACGAGCACCCATTATCTATGAAGGAAAATACTTGTTTCAGTTTGGAGATAAAAGAGCATGCACATGAATGTGTTATGCTAATGCATTTCACCCTTAATGAAGCATGCAAGATCTAAGCACCTGCAACAAAGTACAGTGAAATTCCGCTATTAAGACCACCTTAAATTGATACTAATTCCGCTTTGAATAGCTTATTTAGTAGGTTGCAGTTATTCTTTCTTTGCGTTTTCTGCATACGTTGTCCTCTGGTCATGTACCACCTTTGGGACTGTTCAAAAGTGGTCTTAAAGACCACTTTTGAACAGCCCCAAAGGTGGTCTTAATATAGAAATTTTACTGTATGTAGAGGATATTTACATTTTGAGGTGGATACCAAAATATTTCATCGAGTGTGTTGAAAACATCCAAATTTTCACGAGTGCGAAGAAATTCGGATGTTTTCAACACAAGCGATGAAATATTTTTGGTATCCGCCGAAAAAAGTAAATTTTCTTTTTATTTTGTAATTTACAAGGACACATAAAGGCGTCATGTGTAAATTTGGCCTAGATATAACCAGCTGTTTTTCGGAAAAAAAAGTTTGGCATGGCCGCCATATTTGTCATGTTACAACACATATACATTGATTTCGGATTCCTTGTTCCTTAAAGCTTTTATATGATATCTGATTACAAATGGACTAGTGCTTTCTGACAAAAACATTTTTATTTTCATTTCTTGATGACCTTGACCTTTAATACTCATGTAGTTTCATTAGCTCTTTTAGCTACCTTTATCTACAAATGTACAGTTTTGATTTTTCCCATACAAAAGCCTATGTGACAAAATTGGTCATTGGTCTAAAACAGGTGAAGATCATTCAGGGATCATCATTTGAGCAAACTATGGTTGGCTTGAGTCCCAAATGATACATACGTGTACCAAGTTTCAGATAAATCAACCAACTGGTTCTTGAAAAAAAAAGATTTCTGATTTTTTTTAACTTATATGAGTAGGGTGGCCATGGTGGTCATGTGACCAATCTCACATTAATTAATTTTCATATCCTTTTTCCTAAGGACTTCTATATGAAATTTGGTTACAAATGGCCCAGTTGTTCCTGTGGAGAATACGTTTTAATCTTTATATCTCAATGACCTTTGGTCCAAGGTCAAACAACGACCATGACCTTGAATTCTCATGTATTTAGTTAACTGTATCTAGCAATTGTGACCACTGGATGGTATCTGATTACAGGCTGCAACAGTTTCTGAAAAAACACATGGTCTGACTTTTCCTCATACAAAAGCCTATGTAACCAAAATCTGATCCTGGCGTAAAATAGGCCAAGGTCATTCTGGAGTCATCATATGAACAAAATACTTCTGGCTCGAATCCCCAATCCTACATACCAAGTCTCATGGTAATCGGCTGATTGGGTCCGGAGAAGATTTTTGAAGGTTTTACCTATATCTGCATAGCTGCCATATTGGTCATGTGATCAGACCCATCTCATATTTATTAGTTTTCATTTCTTGACCCCAAAAGCTATTCATATAAAATTTGGTTACAAAAGGCTCAGTAGTTTCTTATAATGAAAATAAGTTTTAATTTGTATATCTGAATGACTTTGGACCAATAACTTTGACCTTGAATGCTCATGTAGTTCCTCTTTAGCTAACTACATCTACCATTTTTCAGGTCACAGGCTGGAATAGTTTCCGAAAAATACACGGTTTTGACTTTACCCATACAAAAGACTATGAACCCAAACATGACCTTGGCGTAAAATAGGTCAAGGCCATCCGAAGCTCATCATTTGAAATAAAACTATGATGGACCTGAGTCCCCAATGCTATATACGAAGCTTCAAGATAATCGGCCCTCTGGTTCGAAAGAAGAAGATTTTTGAAAGGTTTTAATCTTATACTGGCAAGACGACCATCTTGGCCATGCGACAAAAATCATATTTATTAATTTTCATTTCATTGTTCCTAAAAGCGTTTGTATGAAATTTGGTTACAAATGACCCAATGGTTTCTCAGGAAAATAAGTTTTAATTTTCATAGCTGAATGACCTTAGGCCAAGGTCGAAGAATGACCATGACATTGAACACTCGTGTAATTTCACCCACCCATTTAGCTACCTGTATCTCCAGCTTTCATATCACATGTTCCAATAGTTTCCAAAAATACACAGTTTTGACTTTTTCCCATACAAAATAAAAATCAAAAATGAGTTCCTTTAACATCAATGAAAACATTCATAAGACAGAAGATGGGTCATACTACGTAGTTTCGGCTAATAAAGCCTCATCAGTGACCCTGTAATGATCCGGCAAAGAAAGCCAGAGGAAACATACTGCAATTTTGCGAATTTCGAATAGACAGTCGATTCAAAGACTGATATAAATCAAAATGGGGTCAAAATAATTAAAAACCTGTCTAGAATATGAATCTAAACCAATAATTTATTTTTGATTTCTCAGAATATTCACGCTGATCTCAAAGGACCAAAAGGAAAATATAAACTGCACTATGGTTGATGTACGGGGAGACGTTTTACGGCCGCCACACGGCACAACACCAGCTGCAGTGAAGGCAAATAAAAATCAAAAATGAGTTCCTTTAACATCAATGAAAACATTCATAAGACAGAAGATGGGTCATACTACGTAGTTTCGGCTAATAAAGCCTCATCAGTGACCCTGTAATGATCCGGCAAAGAAAGCCAGAGGAAGCATACTGCAATTTTGCGAATTTCGAATAGACAGTCGATTCAAAGACTGATATAAATCAAAATGGGGTCAAAATAATTAAAAACCTGTCTAGAATATGAATCTAAACCAATAATTTATTTTTGATTTCTCAGAATATTCACGCTGATCTCAAAGGACCAAAAGGAAAATATAAACTGCACTATGTCTATATGAAAGTCTATGTGACCGAATTTGATGTAAAAAGGTCAAGGTCATCCGAGGATCAACATTTGAATAAATGGGACCGAGTTCCCAATGCCTCATGCCAAGTTTCATGGCAATCAGCCAAGTGGTTCCAGAGGATAAGTTTTTGAAGGGTCTTTACCACATATGGGCATGGCGGCCATATCAGTAATGTGACCTGGAACCCGCGAACGAATTTCGTTCCCTCATCCAATGGATACTCCATGTGAAATTTGACTTCAATTAGCCCAGTGGTTTCAGAGGAGAAGATGTTTGAAAATGTTGACAGGAAGACGACAGACAAGGGACCCTTGCCATACTATAAGCTCATCTAAGAGCCTTCAGGTGAGCTAAAAACAAACCATGACATACAAAACAAGTAACATTTAACCATGCACCTGTTAAATGTACACGACTTGCTTACTGAACAGAGTTACGTATTATACACAGACTTATACGTAAATAACGTGTTTTCAAAAGAAAAAATACCAGGCTGAAGTCACTTTCTCTAATATTATTGAATCATGGACGCCACTCAATGCTTGCATTTCTAAGTTCATTACCCTTTTCTGTATTACGTATTCTGGACACCGAGGCGTATAAATTCTACGATAGTTTTAATCAGTTATACGATGCTGCTCTTTTAACTAGAGGGTATACTCAGCATGCTCTCCGTCCTTTCACCGATTCTGAAATTAATCACAAACGTGACAGTTCGGTGATTTCGTCTATTCCTGCTTATTTTGAAAATACTGGAACACCCATAATTTGCTATAAATACAATAAACCTGTTAGATCTATCATTTTTAATTTCCACTCTTGATACCTGTAATTGTAAAGATTCAGTGTACTGCTATCCTGCTGCTGGTCATACTCTTACTGGCAATTTAAAAATTATTCCTAATTCTAGGATATGCAATATAATTTCAACAGGACCGAAATATCGATTTCCTTCTAAAATTGATTTCAATAAGTGTAGAGATGAAATCGCTGTTGCCTTGAATGAATTTGGTAAACAATAGTGAAAACGAGAGTATGTTGAGCACAAAGCTCTCAAAGAATGAAAACTTAGCATTCTGAAACTAGTGAGCAAACGCTTTTTTGTACTCTCAAAATACGAATTTCTTACCTCCTAAATCTAAGACGGCTTTACGTCATCTTAAACTAGGTATTCAAGAATTTCATAAGAAATTTGTTTTAGCTCCAGCAGATAAGGCCGATAACAATGTGGTCGTTGTTTGACGGCTCCACTATGTTAACACTCTTCAGCAAGAACTTGGTGGTACTAATGCCTATGAACAGCAGCCTTTGGTTTTACAGAAGGCTTTAGTTGATGACTACATTTGTCATTTAGCCACCAAGTTTGCAGTATGGGTTATTGAAGGCCAATACAAGCGTCCTTCGTTATATTGGTTGCCTAAACTTCATAAAAGACCACACGAAGCACGGTTTATTGCAAATTCAAGCTCGTGTACCACCATTGAACTCTCCAAATTATTAACTTCATGCTTTACTGCCATCAAAAAACATGATTAAATATTGCGACAAATAAATGAATAAGGTTCTGAAAAAGACTGAAAAGTCAGGGAGAAATCTGTTTTAGTCTATAAAAATTCTAATGAAGTTTTAAATAAAATGAAATCCAGACAGATTTTACTTCAAGTCTGTCTACTTATGATTTTTCCACCCTTTACACTACACCCCCCCCCCCCTCTTATAAAAGAAAACATTAATGATTTAATTGAATGGACATTTCTTAGGGAAGACTCCCTCTATCTGGCGTGTAATGTAAGAAATGCTTTTTTCACTTCTGAAGAGCATAAAAATTATACTTTATGGTCATACCAGAAAGTGTGTGAAGCTCTCACCTTCTTCTTGAGAATATTTACATAAGATTTGGTATTAAGTTATTTAGACAGTTTCGGGTATTCCGATTGGTACGAACTGCGCTGCCCTTGTGGCTGATCGGTTCTTGTTTTGTTATGAAAGAGACTTCAAGATGTCCCTTTCCGTTGAAAACCAATCGGAAATCATAGAAGCCTTTAGCTCGACTTCTAGATATTTGGTTGATTTATTAAATATTGACAATACCTATTTCGCTGGTTTGATCAGTTAAATTTACCCCCCCCCCCCGCCCCGAGCTTCAATAAAATAAAGCAAATTATTCTGATACCGAAGCCCCATTTTTGGATCTACACCTATCTATTTTAGATTGGTTTGTTTCTTGCAAAATTTATGATAAACGCGATGATTTTGATTTTGAGATTGTAAAGTTTCATTTCTTGGTGATGTTCCTCGTGCTACATCCTATGGCGTTTATATATCGCAATTAATTCGATTTGCCAGATTGTGTAGTCATGTAACTGACTTTAACACTCGTAAAAAATATTAACTGCTTAACTTCTTAATAAGGGTTATCGATATCCTAAACTACGCAAAGCCTTTTCAAACTTTTATAGACGTCATTCCGATTTAATTTCAAAATTCAATGTTGGACTTAAATCTGTTCTGCAACAAGGTCTATCGGAACCCGAACTTTATGGTGACTTAGTATATAAATTCAGAAAATTATAAAATGCTATGACTTCAGTATCCAATTTTGTCAAAATTATTAAGTTCAGCAAAGGTACATGAATTGTGATCTGTTTGGGAAGGAGTGCTTACTCGGCTAGTCGGCTGTAATTTTGTTGTTTGTAGAGATGTGTTGTGCTTGTCCATCTTTCCCTTTGATGTTTGAGATAGGGTTTGGGTTCTGATTCCTGGAGTATCTTTTCTCATTTTGTTTGAAACAGATGACTGTCGGAAATCGAAATATGAAATACGTCAACACAGGTCTTGTCACGAAAACCCGCCTGTATACATTTGACACCCTTCAACCCCACTTATATAGTAAATCTGGGGAGGGGGTACATTTCTTCTTTCTGCCCAAAACATAGATTGTGGGTACCGCCTCTTTGCTCTAACGAGAATCCATAATCTGCTTTTGTGCAGAATTTGAAAAATATCAGAATTTTTCATCTAATATTTTTAATTTTTGTTCAATATTCAATATATTTAAATAGACTTGTTTTCATAATGAATGGTTTTAAATACCGATCCGAAGCATTAATGTAACTGAAATGCTAGAGCAAAAGAAAACCAACAGTTAGACTCCGTCTGTTCCATCCAGAGACAGCGCATCACGTACCAACCAACATTACCTAAGTTTAAACTTTAAGAAAGCCTTAATACTGGAACCGCCATGCCTTACTCGTAAGGAAACTTAACATAGTGAAAAACTTAAGCCCGTTCATTAGTCAAAAGCTGAATCCACTGATATGAAATTTTAAGGTTTCAAAAGCACTTAGCCCAAACCTCAATGCGAAATGTAAAACAGGAGTGACTGCAATAAAGCAAATAAAAATCAAAAATGAGTTCCTTTGAGAGCAATGAAAATATTCATAAGAAAGAAGATGGGTCATACTACGTAGTTTCGGCTAATAAAGCCTCATCAGTGACCCTGTAATGATCCGGCAACGAAAGCCAGAGGAAGCATACTGCAATTTTGCGAATTTCGAATAGGCAGTCGATTCAAAGACTGATGTAAATCAAAATGGTCCAAATATTTTAAAACCTGTCTAGAATTTGAGTCTAAACTAATAATTTATTTCTGATTTCTCAGAATATTCACGCTGATCTCAAAGGACCAAAAGTAAAATATAAACTGCACTATGGTTGATGTACGGGGAGACGTTTTACGGCCGCCACACGGCACAACACCAGCTGCAGTGAAGGCAAATAAAAATCAAAAATGAGTTCCTTTGAGAGCAATGAAAATATTCATAAGAAAGAAGATGGGTCATACTACGTAGTTTCGGCTAATAAAGCCTCATCAGTGACCCTGTAATGATCCGGCAACGAAAGCCAGAGGAAGCATACTGCAATTTTGCGAATTTCGAATAGGCAGTCGATTCAAAGACTGATGTAAATCAAAATGAGGTCCAAATATTTTAAAACCTGTCTAGAATTTGAGTCTAAACTAATAATTTATTTCTGATTTCTCAGAATATTCACGCTGATCTCAAAGGACCAAAAGTAAAATATAAACTGCACTATGGTTGATGTACGGGGAGACGTTTTACGGCCGCCACACGGCACAACACCAGCTGCAGTGAAGGCAAGTCTATAACCTTGACTACAGCACTGTTTAAACCTACCACCACTCAAAACATAATAATTTTCTGATGCACAATAAGTTTATAAGGTTTTAAAAAACTTAAAGCAGAACATTATTGTTAAAATAGAACATTAATGTAAAATCTCAATGTTTGCAACCATGACCTAACTGTCAGTTGTTTCGGTTTTGAAATTCTGAACCAATATAACTACCATAAACCAATCGAAATACGATTTACCGAATCAAATGATGCATTATGACAATAAAAGGTTTCACAGAACCTTCTTGCTAACCAAATTTCTATAAAAAGGTATTCCTTTGGAAGGGAGGACTTCGAAACTGAATAGAAAATCATGGAAAGTACAAGTTGTTCTTCTGGGCCAGACTAGCCAGTTTCGGCCAATTAGGCCTCGTGATTCTCAAAACGTTGTAATCTGCACTGGAATCAATTATCCCAAAGCAATAAATCTAACCTAAACTATGCTGAAAGACAAGAAGACCTTTTACAGCTGCCACACATTCCTTTACCATTAGCTGGTAAGGAACGGTACAGTATAAAACTTCAAAACACTCTAAGTTACTGAAGGATGACATTGGTTCAAAATGTAGAGCAATATAAACCATTTGACTATAAGATGCAACACAATACGTTCGGCAGTCACAGAGACATGTGTATTTAGGAAACTTAAACCTTATCCCACTGAATATATTAACTAAGCCACACCCATTACTGGCTATCAGCCAATCAGATTACCTGATATATGATAGTCATTATATTCACAAGCTGCGTGAGTGTAGATCCTGATCATATGTCTTCATCTGATCTCTATCTGCATTGTTTGCAATGGTAGGGGTTGTCGTGAACAGCAGAAATATATAAGAAATATAACAGTCAGTTTAAAATCTTTAACTAAAAGAACTAAACAGAAAATGTAAAATTCTGAAAGTTAAAAAAAATACATTAAGGTGGGGCTGGTTTTAACTGAACCCTTGGTCCAGTATGTAACACTAGGCCCTGATTCATCTGAAACCATCTTGTAGTTACCGAACATGAGAATATTAGCATTTAGAATATAAAGTGTAAAAGCAAAACACCACTTAATGGGATACGGACCCTAAGCCCGACGAATGCTGCCAGTATGTATGAAATGGTTTGTTTTGGGTACAGAACAGTATGAGCGTCATAAAGTGTATAAAATTAAACTGAATAACAGATGCTAAGCCCTACAAAACACTAACCCTCTGTAGGTTAGATTGTGCGGTGGCGTCTACAAGCCCATGTCAAGTCTCTGGCTTTACCTATACAAACTTTTTCATAACCAGTGATATATCCATAAATAAGCATAAAAAAGCAAAGAACTGGCTCAAGCGATATTGTGCAAACAGAATAGGATACCTTTACGAAAACACACCCAACGATGTGATACGATATTATCTTTCCTATTTAAAGAACCAGCATTTTCGCAAGATGAATACCTTTGATATTTTCCTTATTTCTGCTCTAAACGAAAATTATGTGCGATCACTAAACTTGTTTCATTAAGGTGTTTTTGTTTGTTTACGGTTTAACGTCCCCGTCAACACTGTACAGGTAATTTTGGAGATGTTGCTTCCAATTTTGTTGGTCTTTTACCCGACACTGAGATGAAATGACATCTCAAGCCCTGTTGCCCAATGAAACAAATAGGGTTTACATACACACTTCATATTTTCCAGTTCTGTGGTGTATTCCTTGCTTCCAAAGGATAACCCTTTTTTAGAACATATTTATGAGCATGGTCGGTCCGACTCACACCCCTTTGCCTGGGCAGGCCCATCGGAGTCTAACTGTTGGTTTTCTTTTGCTCCAGCATTTCAGTGGTTTCTTGCTGTCGAGTCCTCACCGTTGTCTCACCTCTGTGGTTCTTTGATTTTTGTGTTCACGGAGATGATGCACTGATGAGTTAGGAGGCCTTCATGCGGACTGAACAATTTATTTGTCTAAATCGCGACGGAAGTAAGGGCGAGGATTGTGGCCACGTAAAATCGATTTAAGCCCCCAGTGAAAATCATTCCACTGACCGTTCCAAGGCGGTTCTTCTGTGGCGGTTTTTTTATGGTGTTGTTTGTTACTTACTGTGTGTATCACTTGTGTCTTTTTATTTTGGATGGCCATATGGCCATTTTGTGGGAAAGTAACTGTCCTTCCTTTGTTTAGGTTTCCATTATGGTCTGGTCGCTTAATGTTTGTGTTTCTTTCCCTTTGGTGTCTTTGATGGGTGGAGTAAGTTAATTGTATCGATTCCTGATCTTTGTTTTACTTCTACTTTTTAGATCCTCTAAGCAGTTTACCAGTAATCGTGTGCGGTCGGTTTCAGCTCAGCGTGGGAGCATCATGCAGCCCATCTAGTTCTTCAAGCCCCGATGGTCATTAAGGTGGTTCTAAAGACTATCAACAAGCTATGTTTTTATCTGAAATACAAAAATAAACTATATCCTTGCAAAGCCGAAGTCAACATTTATTTAATGAAATTTACAGGGGTGTTCAAGGTGGTCCGTGTTTGGACTTGTTAACGTGAAGCCACCAAGTCCGAAATGCCAGTTTCTATGAAAGGCCATACACCTGGATTAAATAGAAAAAGAATATATGACACACCAAGGTTAGGATCATCTAAAGAATAATACATCAGCTGGCGAAGGTAAGGGGAACTGGTGGGAACTATTCTACATTAAACACACGAAATCACAAGTCTGGGATTGTTAAATTAAATTCTAAAGAGGATTATATATGGGATTAATAGGTAAGAATAAATTAGTAGATAGAGATATGTTAGTATGTTAGTCAAAATTTCCTAGTGCCCATATACCTCTGATGATTTGACCAGCGCTATTTTCTGACAGGGTCATAACGGGTGGCAAGACTGACATAAGCTCGTCCATTTGCATCAAACCACATCTGAAACCACACAAGATTTCCACAAAAAATAAAGATTATGATTTAGGTAGTTTATGCTTAAAAACACAATTTTTCAAAATCATTAATAGTTTTAAATATTTATGGTTAATCTTCATGCGAACAAACAAGACAAAACGTCTCTTAAACAACACTTGATGATAATAAAACTCTTGTATCCTTCTTATCCATGAATAAAATCACACTTGCCATTATCATAAATGTAAACAATAACAAATTATACGTCATAGTGTATAAGAACTTACACAATTTGGACATCTTTAAATGATTGTTGGAACTCTAAAAACTTTTTATCGTGACATTATTAGACGCCCACTAAACAAATAATAAATGGATGCTCTTTAAATGCTACATATTTCCGAGTTAAAAGAAACAAGGTGAAGAACTGACAGGATATAAAATGTATTTAGAGCTTATATAAGGAGCTTTGTATCATTTCGCCCAAAACCTTTTATGCAATCGATATGAGTGTAACCCACAAGTGCACATTCACCAAAGTACCATTCTTTAGCAGAAGAGGCCTCGCATCGCCAGTATCTTTATCTTCTTTCATCTGAAGCCACGAGAGTATATGTTTGTTTGGTTGATTTAGCTGAATGAAAGAGCTACCGTATTGATTTTAATTATCCTGTTTTCGAAGTTATATAAGCCAACTCAGGTCAAACTGTTTGCATCCATTCATAATAGTTCAGAAAAAAGATGCAAAAGCATGCCCTCGTGAGAAAAGCATGAGTAGGCATACTGTTTTCAGTGATCCTTGGAAGTATCTTTCGCAGATGGGCTGGCTCTTATAATATATAAAAAAGATCTTAGAATATTCTCAGACGTCAATCCATTAAAGTGTATTTGGGGAAATGATATTAAAAGCAGTGCATTTAAATAATTTTAGAAATATACGAATATATGCTTACTAATGAAATACCAAAATACCACTGTTAACATGAAGACAGAATATGAAAACCAGCTATTGTAAATTATGTAAATCTACTAAACATTTCAATACAGCATGCATGCCAATTCGCAACATATGTAGACTACTTAGACTCTTTTTAGGAGTAGTGGTTGATATTGGTCTACATGTACTGCCTGTCTTACTCAATACGGTTATCCATGATGGGATGAAAAATAAAATAAAATCAATAAAACTGTGCTGAAAAATTTACAAAGTATTATAATGCAAACAGAAGGAGCAAAGAAACTAAATGCATTAATATGACAACAAGTCCAGCCTCGCAAAAATAATATTTTGCAATGAATGAATAATAGTGGCACCATTTTCTACTCACACGTTGTCAACAAACTTAAGCTTATTAGCAAACAAGTTCCGTAAATGCATGTAGTTTCCTAGTTGTGTTTCAATAAAAATGGGAAAAACATGTAAACGGTTACAGCTCCTCAAAGCAAAACATTCAAATTTATAGTAACAGTAAAATAATGTTTATATAAATATCATTTAACAACAATCACTCAAATTGTCGGATTGCTTTTTTTTCTAATAAAAATCAAAAATGAGTTCCTTTAAGAGCAATGACAACATTCATAAGAAAGAAAATGGGTCATACTACGTAGTTTCGGCTAATTAAGCCTCATCAGTGACCCTGTAATGATCCGGCAAAGAAAGCCAGAGGAAACATACTGCAATTTTGCGAATTTCGAATAGGCAGTCGATTCAAAGACTGATATAAATCAAAATGGCGTCCGAATAATGAAAAGCCTGTCTAGAATATGAGTCTAAACCAATAATTTATTTCTAATTTCTCAGAATATTCTCGCTGATCTCAAAGGACCAAAAGTAAAATATAAACTATAAACTATAAGTCCGAAGCTAGAATACGGAAAGTAATGAATACTCTTGTAAATCCCACTTTTCTCTAAAATGGGGTTTACAAAGTTCCTCACTGCAAAGAACTGTTATGTGATGTGAATCAAAGGTGTTTCAAAGGAAAAAAGTCATGTGGTTGTGTTAACAATTGGTGTAAAATGTTTCACAGTTAGCTGAAATCAGGCTTTAAAGTTGGCAGGAGGGGTATCACTTCACTCTTCATGAACACGGCAAAACTTTATTACCCCGCTAGCTAAAGCTGTTTTCTTAACCTTTCTCTGTTTACCGTTCCCACAGTGACTTCCCTGTAAACTTCTTGGTGACTGAACTTCTAAATTACCAAGAACCTGGACCTGGTTGTGCAGCGTCACGTTGTCAGTACCGATTTTAGTGCCCTTCAAAATGTTTGTTTGAACATTTAAATGGTTTTCACTGTCATCTTTTTCAGCGTCTCCCTTTAAAGCTTTTCTGCTGTTCAGTCTCCAAGTTTGTGCTTCACCAGATAGCTCATTTTGCAGCGAGATGGTACTGCACACATACTCTGAATTAATTTCTTTAACAACCTTTTTCTCTTTACAATTATTATTTCCGTCTCCATTTTTATTTTTTGGGCTTGGTATTCCAAACGTTGGCCTTGGTAAATTCAGACCAGATTTCGAGTCAGCAACGCCTAAGTCAGTGTATGGCATACTGTCTCTTGTGGTAAAATTATAGTTTGACTTAACTTCTTGTGTGCTTGAATTTGTATTCGATTTAATGTCCCTCATATCAATCCCTGTTTTACTTTCTCCTGTACTATGATTATTTCTTAAGTTAATGTCTCCTGAATAAACATTCTTCCTTGATTTACTTTCACCTATATAAGCAGGGTTTTCAAACATTTTGCCCTTAAAACCTTTCTTATCCAGTTCAAAAGAAGCTGATCTTGCCATTACTACATCAGCACCATTACCGTTTTTTTGACTGAATTCAAATATTCTATTTCTTATAGTGTGCATTTCAGCAGTTTTCTGCTGAGGCTCTAAAATTACAGGAGATTCAAACAGTTTGTTTATTGTCTGGGCATGCACTTTCTCAAACAAATGCCTCTCTTTGACTGGGCTCTCTAAGATAATTCTGTCAGTCTGATCAGTTCTTTTATCACTTAAGCAAATATGTTTCGTTTCAGGACAAGTATCTGTATATACAACATCTGGTTCTTTGTCACTGAATGAAACATGTTTTACTGTACTAGGGCGACTTGAATTCACCTCAGTGGTTTTATCACCATCCAAAATAACATGTTTTATTATATCATTCAAATTTTTTTTGGCTTTGACATCTCCACTGTCAGACATTACTTTAGTACTTTCAGAATCAGCAATGATTTTTGCAGAAGAATGTATGTTTGTTTCTGCATTTTCAGTTTCTTGGTACGAAGGTCCCATTGTTGGAATTTCATATATTTTGCCTTTAACTAGATTTATTTCAATTTCATTGCCAGCTGCAGGCTCCGTTTTTTGTATGGACCTGGTAAATCTATTTGAACTGCTGTCACTGGCTTTAGCACTACTGGTCTTTCTTAGAGGGACATTATCCTTTGTTTCAATCTGTGCTCTGCAGAAACTAACTGCATTGTCCAATCGTGTTATGCTTAGTTTGATTTTCTTCACAGGGTGAAAGCAATCCTTTTTCTCCAACACTTTTCCTCTGTATCTTCCTCTTTCACGCATGTCTTGGATAATATTCACAGTTTTTCCGAAAGCAGAATTTGCTCCAGCATACTGATCAGATGATGGCTTGCGAAATGGATTCTGACGCACTGAGTTTCTTAATTCTCGGTGACTATTTCCAGAGGATAGGCTTGCTTTAGGTGCAGACAGTATTGGGTTCCACATATTGACTCTGCCAACTGCATCAGTATCACTTGGCGGTAAAATGCTCTGATTTATAAAATGGGAAGTTTCTGCAATCGATCTTGCATCATTCAAAGAAGGCCTCTGATTGAGTTTGCTTAACACTGGATCATTAAGAAACATCTGTAACATTTGTGAAGTCTGGATGATTTTGTGTTTCACCCTAACTTCAGCACTCAATGGGCAGGTTGACAGCCTTTCTATGCTAACCGCATCACTACTGCAAATGGTATCACTGTCGGTGTCGCTATCAGCTGAGAGGTTGTGGTTTTCAGCAGCATCTACTGATATAACCTATAACAATGTCAACACAATACTGTCATGGGATATCCCATTAAAAACTTGAGCAAGAAAAACATTTCTCTCAGATTGTATTGCAACCATAACTGATGTGGTGTCTGTACATACGTATAAATTATCAAAGTTTCTGATAAAAGAAAACAGTTTACAGAGCTCGAACGATATATATCTAGATCTGTGCCGGAGAGTACAAATACAGGTAATTGCAAAACAAAACAAAAACACCAATAAAAAAAAAACAATCTACCCTCTTCATCCAGGATACTGTGCAGTACGAGACAGTGCAAAGGTAGTTTTGAATTGGTTGCAAAGGGCCACATACATGTTACCAAAAATCAATCACGCACTACCAGAAAGCTAAGAGAGTAAATAAAAATACATAAATCTCTAAGAAATGAAGCTGGATAAATGCAACCAGAACCTGACTCGAACCGGCGACCCCTTGCTTACAAGGCAAGTGCTCTAACGACTGAAATATCCGGGCGCTGATAACATTTCTCCAACTTCGAAGTTCATAAACTTAGTAAATAAACGGCACTATTGATGAAATATGGGGAACCCTTTTACAGACTCCACAACTGCACTTAACACCGGCTGTTAAAGGCTAGATCACGGAATGAAGTTATTATATAAAAACTTCAAATGGAATTCATGTTAATCAAGACCCCCCCCCCCTTTCTATATCTTTCCAAAGCCGACTTAACCTTTAATTCACAATGAAAAAATGATTTTATGTGATATGTCCAGCTCCAGTGCAATTTCAAACATGAGTGTACTAGCACTTACCCACAATGTCAAGGAATGTAACCCTCAGTAGCAATAGCTAGACGTTTAAAAGAAATAAATCAGTTTGCATGCAAACATGCTTTTAGAAGCTTTGATTAGTTGTCAATCTTAGTAGTTAGACATATTTTAATGCACGTTTTTGAAGTACAAGTTTGCGTTTATCACAGGCAAAAATGTAGCATTTCTACAGTCAAACTCCAATGGCTGGTACACCTTGAGACTATGAAAAGTTTTGTAGATGGACAGATCCGGCCAGGGAGGGTTGATCACAGCGCCAGTAAAGAGCTATAATTGGGGATAATATAGGGGTATCTTTCAGACAGTCTGGAAACCGTCTCCAATTTCGGAAACTCCCCAATTTTGTGTTTCACCATACCGCTTTATGTTTCAAATGGAAATCCATTTTGTTTCAGTACATCATTTGCTACCGACAGTTAAAACCTTTTAGAGCATGTTTTTTCACTCGAATACTGTATTTTGGAAGCATTACCAGGTGGCCCCGGGAGGGAACATACAAACATGGCTATAAGTGATATGGCGGGAGAAAAGTGTCGAATTGAATGGATAGAAAAACTTCTAAATTTCAGGTATTTGGGCTTCAAATATACATTCCCCTGTAAATGAATAATTTCTCATTGTAAAAAATGAAAATTATAAAATAAATATCTTTCCAGGTATGTTGAAAGGTATCTTGAAATCTAATCTGTATTACACAGTATGAATTTATGTTTTTATGTCAATAAGACTGTTTCCATCTTCTAAAAAGGAAGGCTGAGAACAAGATGAAGAAAAAATACAAAGCACAGCAGATGGCACGCCATCGCAAATCCCCGCGCTTTCTCAACATGGGCAAAGTACCAAACAACAAGATATATTTGTAATTGAATTTTACTGACATTTGACCTTTTGACCCATCACCTAGGGACCAATATAACCCCAGGATCAAAATTGTACTTGTATTATATTCTACTAATCAACCACTGTGAAGTGATAGGCCACGTGACAACATTAAATTTGGACCCCCTCCCTACCAAGTCCGACATCTGGGGCATGACCTAGGGATCACACCCAAAATCCTGTTCAATATATTTTACATATTTCATAACACATTACTTCTGCAAAGACTGGTATTAAAATCAATAAAACTGACTTTGTAATTGATTTTTAATTGATATTTGACCTTTTGACTCTTCCTCAGAGTCCCTGGCGGCAGGGCCAAAAATAAATGTACTTTTGCACACCCCACTCATGTAAGCATCCCACACACCAAATTTGGTTGGATACCAATTAACAGTTTATGAGGAGATCTTATGACGGATGAGATGATCTTAATATCTCCTTCGCTTTTTTTAAAGAAAAGCGTGGGGATAACAGAAGCCAAAAAGACAGTAATGCTAGCTGCTTTAAACAACTAGGCCCTGGATAATATGTTTGCAAGCTCAGATTATTAGTCTCATTCTTAGTAAGCTCAGAGCTCAGGTGGGCACAGCTCAGGTGGGTACTTCCCACTGGCAGCCATGTATTTTAACATGATATGATTTAAATCTACCGATTATAATGTCTCCCCAACAAACCCCTATTCAAAAATGAGCACTCATGTGGGCTCTGTATCTAAAATATTTGACATATTATGAATTGCATGGACCCAACGGAGCCCTAGTTGGTATCAATGAATGTGTCACACCATAAGGAACATGAATATTTATAGTTAAGGGGTGGGGATCTGTATGGTTCCTGAGATATAAGGCCTTGGCCTGGGACATGGCTGCAACAGATCCCAGGAAAGCCCAAAATTGTTGTAACCGAATGTGTCTTATCATAAGGACCAAGCATATATAAATGGTATGGGAGAGGGGGATCTGAACGGTTTTGAGACATATGAGGCCCCAGTATGAAGTGGGGGGGGGGAGAGGAATGGCCCCTGTGAAACCGCCAAGCTGGTGTGACTGAATGTATCTAATCATAAGGAACAACAATATAGATTACGGGGTGGGGATTTGAATGGTTTCGGAGATATATGGCCTTTTATGAAGTGGAGGGGTGGGGCATGGCCCCAGCACAAAGAGACCCCAGGCTGGTGTGACTGAATGAGTCTTACCATGAGGAACAAGAATATGTATGGTTCAAGGGTGCGGATCTAAACGGTTTCTGAGATATATGGCTTTTTATGAAGAAGAGGGATGGGGCATGACCCGGGGCACCTCGGGAGACCTCCAGGTTGGTGTCACTGAATGTGTCTTATCATAAGGAACGTAACTGTATATGATTGAGGGGTGGGTCTCTGAACAGTTTCTCAGTTGTTTGGCCATTGTGAAGTGGAGGGGTGAGCCATGACCCAGGCCCTCCCTGTGAGACCCCTAGGTTGCTATTACAGAATATGTCTTATCATAAGGAACAAGAATATATATGGTTCAGGGGTGGGGATCTGAAAGGTTTCTGAGATATACAGCTTTTTTATGAAGTGTGTGTGTGTGGGGGGGGGGGGGGGTGAATAGACATTGTTGAGGGTGGGACCCTGAACAGTTTCTCAGATATATGGCGTTTAGTGAAGTGGAGGGACATGGTCCCAGCGGACCCCAGCAGACCCCTAGGTTAGTGTCACTAAATAAGTCTTATCATAAGGAACAAAAATATTTATGTTTTAGGGGTGGGGTTCTGTAAGGTGTCTGAGATATTGGGCCTTCTATGAAATGGAGGGGGTGGGGCATGGCCCCAGCGCATCCCGGTCGGGGGGAGGGCAGCATAATATCATAAGGCACAGGAATATATATGGTTCAGGGGTGGAGATCTGTATGGTTCCTGAGATATAAGGCCTTGGGGCTGGGGCATGGCCACAACATATCCTAGGAAAGCCCAAGATTGTTGTCACTGAATGTGTCTTATCAAAAGGACTTAGAAGTTATATGGTTTAGGGGTAGGGGATCTGAACGGTTTTGAGAGAATGAAGTGCGGGGAGAAGAATGGCACCTATGAACCCGCCAAGCTGGTGTCACTGAATGTGTCAAATCATAAGGAACAACAATATAGATTATAGGGTGGGGATCTGAATGGTTTCTGAGATATATGGCCTTTTATGAAGTGGAGGGGCGGGCATGGCCCCAGCACAAAGAGACTCCAGGTTGGTGTGACTGAATGAGTCTAACCATGAGGAACAAGAATATATATGGTTCAGGGGTGCGGATCTGAATGTTTTCTGAGTTATGAAGTGGAAGAGTGAAGCTTGACCCTCGGCACCCCGGCAGACCTCCAGGTTGGTGTCACTGAATGTGTCTTATCATAAGGAAAATGAATATATATGGCTGAGGGTGCCATGGGGTTCTGAACAGTTTCTCAGATATTTGGCCGTTGTGAAGTGGCCATGGCCCAGGCCCACCCTGTGAGACCCCTAGATTGCTATCACTGAATATGGGATGGGGATCTGAATGGTTTCTGAGATATACAGCTTTTTATGAAGTGGAGGGGTGGGGCATGACTCAGGAACCCTGGGGGACCCCAATGCTGGTGTCACTGAATCAGGCCTCCTAGTGGCTCACTTTGAAAATATAGGTCTTTATATAGGTTCTTCTTACTGAAAATATAGGTTATTTACAGGTTTTTCAATAAAAAATACAGGTTAAAAAAAGAGTCTTCCAAACTTACATAAAGATTTAAAACGGAAGGAAAAATATTTGATGAATTTTTGTGCCACAAAATAAAGGTTTTATAGGTTTGGCACAAAATTATAGGTTATTATAGGTTTTATAGGTTTTACTAGGAGGCCTGCTGAATGCGTCTTACCATTAAGAGCAAAAAAAGATATGGTTTTGGGGTGGGTCCTGAACAGTTTCTCAGATATATGGCTTTTAGTGAAGTGGAGGGGCATAGCAACCCAGCAGACCCCTAGGTTGGTGTCATTGAAAGCGTCTTATCAAAAAGAATAAAAATATTTATGTTTTAGGGGTGGGGATCTGTAAGGTTTCTGAGATTTTGGGCCTTTTATGAAATGGAGGGGGTGGGGCATGGCCAAAGTGCATCCCAGAGGACCCCCAGGTTGGTGTCAGTGAATGCGTCTTATCATAAGGAACAACAATATTATATGGTTTGTGGGTTAGGATCCGAATCATTTCTGAGATGTTTGACCTTTTATGTATGAAGTGAAGGGGCTGGGCCCTCTGGTTGTCATAAAAGCATATGGCTGAGTGAAATTTACTCAAGAAACATTTCACTAAAAGTTTTGTCAAAGTATCTGCAATGACTTGGCAGTCAATGCCATTTTTCAATTTTCTGCATAATAAGTCTATGGAAACTCTAAGCTGCCATAGCAGCCAAACAAAACAACCGATTTTCATTAAAAAAAAAAAAAACCCACAAACTATCAATCCCCCAGCCCAAGGATGCTACAGATGAAAATTGGCCCCAATGGGCCTGGCGGCTTCAGAAGAGATGTCGTTTGAAAGTGTTGACGCCAGACGACGACAGACAACATACAACGATGACGACGGACAACTACCTATCCTATAAGCTCGCCCGGAGCCTTCCGCTCTGGTGAGCTAAAAAGCAGGATGTCGGAAAACACAAAGATAAGGTCATTTTATTGAAAACTGCATGCAAAATTATGTGTGTCACAGTGGTTATAAACTTTTAAGAATAATTTTTCTATTTGGAGTTGCATTTTGTCATGTCTTTCATTACTGTGTATGTTTTTTTTAATTCAAAATATAAATGTTTTATTTTGAAATTCAAACTTAAATTTAAATTATTATTTTAAATATTTACCAGAGCGTGCAGTTGATGGCATCCCAAATCCCCACACACGGGGCAGAGCCTCTTGTATGCATCCTCATTATGTAAAGAAGCCAGGTACCAAATTTGGTTGCATTCAGGAGAGATTGATGGACAGACAGAGAGATGGATGGAGGCATTCACAAAATACCCATTTTCTGAAGTGTTGGGATAATAAATATATATGGTTAGGGGTGGGGGTCTGGATAGTTTATCAGATATTATGTCTTTGATGAATTGAAGGGGGTGGGCATGGCCCTGGCACACCTGGGGGGACCCAAGGTTGGTGTCACTGAAAGTGTATTATCATAAGGAACAATATATATGGTTTAGGGCTGGGGATCTGAATGTTTTCTGAAATATAGAGTAGAACTTCGATGGCTCGAACAGCGATGGCCCGTTTACCATGGATGTGTCGAACCCATTCTTGAGTCCCTAGTGAAATCCTCTACATAAGAAATAGTGGGGAATAATTAAGGAGATTTTAGTCTTTTATCTTGCAAATATATGCTGTGTGTGCTCATTAGAATTGCCTCGATGAGGCGATTCTAAATGAGTTCACACAGTATACATTTTCATTATAGAACACCGAAAAGATGTCTAAAAGTATCTCGTTATGCCTCCTGGGAGTAACCTCAGTGGCTTGAACTACCCCTGTCTCGAACAGATTTTCGAGGTCCCAAAGGTGTTCGAGCCATTGAAGTTCGACTGTATGTCCTTTTATGAAAATGAAGGGTGGGGCATGGCTTGTTTGTGTTTCTAAATGCGTCTTATCATAAGAAAAAAGAATAGTTTAGAGGTAGGGATCTGTAAGGTTTCTGAGATATTAGACCTTTTCTTAACCCATTCAGTACCAGAATCCCCTAAAGGGGTACCTTGGCAATCAGTGCAGGCCCAGATCAGACGAGGCAGAATCTGGCGTCTGATCAGGGCCTACACTGTTTCCAAAAAAATTCAGCCACTTTCCTTATCAATTTTGAAGAAAACATAACCTGACACCCCTAAATTTTTAAATGGACTCCTGCTATATATAAGGTGGAAGATTCCATTTGGTACAAAAAGGGTTAAATGGAGGCGGTGGGCATAGCTCCAGCGTGGAGCACCGAAATATAAAGCCCCATCATGTAAGGAAGCCATTTCCTAAATTTAAGGCATTCTGACCAGTGGTTAAGAAGAAGATAATGTGACAGATGAATGGATGGACAGACAGATGGATGGATGGAGGCATTCACAGTGTCCCAAATGCTTTTTAAACGCATGGGGATAACTCTTATTCTATAAGATGGCTTTTCCGTCTTTAATACAAACAATTTGAAACCCTTTCTTATTCTCAAAGATGGACATTTGGTCTTATTTTGTGTTTCTGGACACAGATGGTTCGCTATCCTGGATTTGGCTCATCAAGTGAACATGTCCCTGAAATAAAGACCCCACTAAACCCCACTTTATATAGAGAAAACTGGGATTTGCGGGGGTATACATTATTTTTCTTATTTCTGCTCCAAGACATAGGTTGTGGGTACTCGTTAGAACCGCCTCAATGAGGCGGTTCTAATGAGTACCTACAATCTATGTTTGCAGTATAAATAAGAAAACTATCATGGATTTTCATCAGAAATGTAGCCATTTTGGAGATGTGAAAAAATGCACTATATGTCGCATGGGCGTGTTATCGTAATGTGTTAGTGCTGCCTCTGTATAATAAGTCAGTTTCATGTAATGGCTGATCACATGTCAACTCAAATATGCCAAAAATAAAGACCTGTCTTGCGTGGATCATCATGGTGTTGTTCAAACCAGTGGCATCTATGCACTGAACCTGATAGTAATAAGTAGATCTGACTGAGTGAAATTAAGAGTAGAGAAGAGTCCAATGTATTTTTATTTACGAGTTGTTTGTTTAATGGCCAGGCATTAATTCATGGCCATAGAATATTTCAGAATTGAACTATGAAATGAATAGCTTTGCAAACCAAAATTATGTGGAGAAAATTGTGGCTTGAAAGATATTTTTACAGCAAAATCACATCTCTTCAAAACACTGTTCAATATGACCCTATTTTTAATAAAACATGGTTTAAAGATGAATCCCAAAAATGTATGGATAATGTAGCAAAATGACCGTAAATGGTCATTTTTCTATATAATCATTATATTTTTGTTTGGCTATAAACAGTTGTTTAACTTATGTGGTTTCCACTTTGGATCTCAACAATAGTTTTGTCAGGCCTCATATTTTTTAGCTATTTGCAGGATTTCAGGCTTTTAAAGCTTGATTTTTGCTTGATTTCAGGCTTTTTGATTTTGATTTTCGTGCCTATAGTCTGTTTAAAAAACTATTTAACTCTTATCCTGCTGAATAAATTTATTAACCCACACCCATTTCTGACTATAAGTCAATCAAATTACTTGATATAATATATTTATTTATTTCACAAACTGCATTACAAACAGTGTAGATCCTGATCAGATGGCTTCTTCAGAAGCCATCTGATCTGGAGCTACACTGCAAAGGTAACGGTTGTGGTTTGGTCAGCAGGATAAGGGTTAAGGCTGCAAAATCGGGCCTTTCGGGCATGGAAAAGCTTGGTCAGTATGAGGCCTGTTTGTAAAGAGGTTGGGGACAGTTTAATTTAATCATGCTAAACAACACAGATTGCTATTGGCCATTGGAATCCTAGATGAAGCCATTCAAATGACGACACACAATCAAACATTGCAGCATAGATTAGACAGAAACCGTAGATTCAGTCAAACCTTAATGGCTTGAACACCCATGCTCAGCAGGCACACATCATGTATGCAACTTTGCATCAATGTCGGTGGAAGGTCATGACGTTGCATCGATGTTGATGCGACATTTCTTAGACTTCATGTGCCCACTGGGGTTTGATCATGAAAATTTGTTCAAGACTGGGGTACTTCGAGCCACTTAGTGTGCCAGGACCGGCGGCATAATGGAAAAAAAGTAAGGATATCTTTCCCATTTTTTTAAAAACATGGATTTGTTGTGTGTATTCGTTAGAACCACCTTATCAAGACAATTCTAATTAGAACACAAAACATACATTTAATCAAATGGTCATTTTTCTATAGTCTTTACATTTTTGGGCTCCATCTTGAAACCTTGTTATATCCAAAACCATGTTACAACAAATAGTGTTATAATGAAGATGTGGTGTACATTTAGAAAAATCTCCCTGAATTATCCCTAAATTTTAATTTTGTTCTCTGCAGCTATCAGAAGAATCGCTTTGGGACTGAATTCAAATCAACCAATGGTTAAGAAGCAATCAGCATTTGAGGCCGTTAAGAAAACATGCCTATACAAATACAGTGTAAATTTAACTGCAGAATAAACAAAAAATTTTAGATGAAATTGGGACATTTTTCTTATTTCTGTTCAAAATATAGATTATGGATACTCCTTAGAACCACCTCATCAAGGTGTTTCTAACGGGTACCCACAATTTATCTTTTAGAGCAGAAATAAGAAAAAATAAGGTTTACCCCTGTAAACCCCAGTTTTACTATATAAAAGTGGGATTAAACGGAGGCATGTTTGCGTGAAGATTAAAGTTCTACTGGATAACTTTCATGGCCCATTCAGAAAACTAGGAGTCAGCCCAGGACTGAATCAACATGCACTTAGTGTTTAAAATGTTAATATACTGTATTCGCCCTAATTACCGCACATGCTCCTATAAGCGCACACCAAAGCAATTTTTGAAAAGGAAATGCATAAGCGCACACTTTACAGTAGCCTCCTCTTTAAGCTCTCACAGTAAATCTACAAAAACTTACTGTTATTTCTTCAACAGTGAAGGCAATGCTTAAGTATCCTTTTCTGTCCCAGTAAATATCAGTATGCATCATCTCGGAAGCTATTGTTTTCGTATCAAGTGTGCGCTTATTAGGTGGATTTTTCAACACGATTTTTTGGCACGATTTTGAAACAAGAGGGCCATGATGGCCCTGGATCGCTCACCTGATCCATAGAGTAACAAGTGGGACCCGGGGAGGGCCATTATTAACCCCAGGGCTATAATGTGCATAATGTTCAGAGACGTCTAAAAAGGTGAAGCTTCATACCAAATATCAACAAAGGCTATAATTTGAACAATCTTGGCAAAGGTCCACTAGATATGCTACATACCAAATATCAAAGACCTGGACCTTGCGGTTTCAGAGAAGAAGATTTTTATTAAAGATATTCCCTACATAAGCCTATATAAAACAAAATGGCTCCAGGGCGGGGGCATTTTTGGCCTCAGGGCTATAATTCAAACCATATTGATAGAGGTCCAGTAGAGGAAGCTTCACACCAAATATCAAAGACCTGGGCCTTGCTGTTTCAGAAGAAGATTTTTAAGGAATATCTCTATATAAGTCTATGTAAAACCAAAGGGCCCCAGGTCGGGGGCAGTTTTGGCCCTAGCACTATAATTTGAACAATCTTGGTAGGGGTCCACTAGATGAAACTTCATACCAAATAGCAAAGACCTGGCCCTTGGGGTTTCCGAGAAGAAGATTTTTAAAGATTTTCCCCATATAAGCCCATGTAAAACCATAGGGCCCCGGGGCGGTGGCATTTTTAGCCGAGCACTATAATTTGAACAATCTTGGTAGGAGTCAACCAGATGAAGCTTCATACCAAATAGCAAAGACCTGGGCCTTGTGGTTTCAGAGAAGAAGATTTTTAAAGATTTTCCCTATATAAGCCCATTTAAAACAAAAGGGTCCCGGAGTGGGGGGGGGGGGGGGGGGGGGGGAGGAAGAAGGACCATGGATGTGTGGGATGAAGCTTCATACCAAATATCAAAGACATGGGCCTTACGGTTTCAGAGAAGAAAATTTTTAAAGGTTTTCCCTATATAAGCAGATGTAAAACCAAAGGGCCCCGGAGCGGGGGCATATTTGACCCCAGCACTATAATTTGAACAATCTTGGTAGGGGTCCCCTAGATGAAGCTTCATACCAAATATCAAAGACCTGGGCCTTACGGTTTCAGAGAAGAAGATTTTTAAAGCTCTTCCCTATATAAGCCCATGTAAAACCAAAGGGCCCTGGAGTGGGGGCATTTTTGGCCCCAGCACTATAATTTGAACACTCTTGGTAGGGGTCCACTAGATGAAGCTTCATACCAAATATCAAAGACCTGAGCCTTGCGGTTTCAGAGAAGAAGATTTTTAAAGATTTTCCCTATATAAGCCCATTTAAAACCAAAGGGCCCCGGAGCGGGGGCATTTTTGGCTCCAGCACTATAATTTGAACAATCTTGGTAGGGGTCCACTAGATGAAGCTTCATACCAAATATCAAAGACCTGGGCCTTACGGTTTCAGAGAAGAAAATTTTTAAAGATTTTCCCATTATAAGCCCATGTAAAACCAAAGGCCCCGGAGCGGGGGCATTTTTGACTCCAGCACTATAATTTGAACAATCTTGGTAGGGGTCCACTAGATGAAGCTTCATACCAAATATCAAAGACCTGGGCCTTACGGTTTCAGAGAAGAAGATTTTTAAAGATTTTCCCTATATAAGCCCATGTAAAACCAAAGGGCCCCGGAGCGGGGGCATTTTTGGCCCCAGCACTATAATTTTAACAATCTTGGTAGGGGTCCACCAGATGAAGCTTCATACCAAATATCAAAGACCTGGGCATTGTGGTTTCAGAGAAGAAGATTTTGTAAGTTTTTGGTGAAAAAAATCTGTTTTTGGCTCCTATGACCTAGATGTGCAACGGACCGGAACCATTTGAACAACTTTGAAAGGGGACCACCTAAGGATCATTCCTGTGAAGTTTGGTCAAAATCCGATCAGTGGTTTAGGAGGAGATGTCGTTTAAAGAATTGTTTACGGACGCACGCACGGACGCACGGACGGACGGACGACGGACGAAAAGTGATCCCAAAAGCTCACCTCGTCACTACGTGACGGTGAGCTAAAAACTAAGCGCACAGTGTGGTTATTAGGGCGAATACGGTATTTTTGTTTATAAGTATTGTGATATGAAAAGACTACATATACTTTTGATACCAAAGTGAATTTCTATGAACATAATTCTGAAATATTTTATTGTATCAAATGGCATAATGCCTAGCCATGAAACTAACAAACAGCAGCTAGCAATAACCTTATACATTTATATTCTGTACCAGAAGGTTGTTAATTTTGATCTTAGAAAGATTTATAGACATAGGAGATCAACAAAGAGAATATCTTCCAATAAGGAAGATTACTGAGAATAATTTTGGAATCCTTTTTTTCTTTCTTCTCCATAAAAACATATGATGCGGGTACTTGTAAGAATTGCCTCATTGAGGCAATTCTTACAAGTACCTGCATCTTTTTCTAGCAAGAAAATTATCTCAAAAACATTCTTGTTTGTCCTCGTCATCTGAAGTTATGACAAAAAGACAATGACCCTCTGCCCCACCCATACAAACTCACCTGCACCCCCTCCCCCCAACCCAGATCAATGTTATAGTAGAAATGAATAATAATATGAAATAAGTTGTTATATAATATATAGAATGTGAGCATTAAGACAAGCAGTGTAGTTAGGTTTATCTTAATATAGTGTTTTATATTGACCCTTATCTTGCTGTTCACAACAACCCCTATCTTTGCAAACAGTGTAGATCCAGATCAGATGGCTTCTGAAGAAGCCATCTGATCAGGATCAACACTGTTTGGCATTCAGTTTACAAATTTGTAGCAATAAATTAAATCAAGTAATTTGATTGGTTGATATAACGAAATGGGTGTGGCTTAGATGAATATTCAGCAAGATAAGGGTTAAAGTATATAATTCAATATGAATGAAGTCAGACCGATACACTAAATCGAAATTGTATCACATGTATTAACTGCTATCTTTATAACAAGTCAGCAATACACCACAACCTTTCTATAACACTATAGTTGGGGTCTAAAATAGGAACCCTGTTAGTTAAACAACCATGTTACGCTTGTATATCCAACCTGTTATCTTGATATCTTGATTACATAGAAAATGACTATTTGTGGTCATTTTCCATATAACACTAATCTTGTGTACTTTCTGGGGATCTGTCATAAACCATGTTATATCGGAAAAAATATGTTATATATAAACAGCGTTACAAACAGGTTTAGGTGTAAAGTAATAGTATTCTTTTTTTTTCTTCTAATGTATGAAACAAAGTAAGGAAAGTTGAATTACACTGAACTTAAGTTTACTAGACATTTGACTATAAATGATACTAAATTTCAAAGAACACAAGCTGCTGTGACCATTCAATATTGAAAATAAAAACTAATTCAATATTGAAAATAAAAACTAATTCAATGTTAAAAATAAAAACTAAGATATTACCAAAGAGAGTGCAAGAAATTCATATTTAACAGAACAGACCTGAACTGAGTAAGAAATTGTGACAGCATCTTTAGTTCAGATTAACATGCATCCACATGAAAATACCTAAAAGAGGATGAATGCCCCCGCTGCCAAATTTCTATGTTAAACAAGAGCTCTCTTCCATCACGTGAACAAGTCCGTGAAATGAAGACCCCCCCCCCACCCCACCTAAACGCCACTTCATATAGAGAAAACTGGGGTTTATGAGGGTATACATTATTTTTCTTATTTCTGCTCCAAGACACAGGTTCTGGGTACTCGTTAGATCTGCCTCAATGAGGCAGTCCTAATGAACACCCACAACCTATGTTTTGAGCTTTTATAAGAAAAATTCCATGGATTTTCATCAGAAAAGTAGCAATTTTGGAGATATGAAAAATGCACTATGTAGTATGATCAGAGTTATCTTATTTTTATCCACATTCCCAATTCATACTCATATACTAGTTATTATGCAAGTTTCAAACTACTTTCTTGACTAGAATTCTGTAAAGGCTAAGTCACACCTGTAGGAGCACTTTCGCCTAACAATGAATGTAGGTAAAGGTCACATAAAAGTGACCATCCCTAGATGCAAGTTTGTACCAAGTAACATTGGACTTGAACATTAGAGTGAAAACTAGGGTTATCATGAAATGTAGGTCAAGGTCAAATATGGATGGTTGCAATTAAATTGCCACCCCTAGAAGCATCATAAATGAAGTTAAGAACTGGAGTGTATTCTTTGCTTCCAAGGGATAACCTTTTTATAGAACATATTAATGAAGAAAATCCCAACTGACCAAAATAATGTTTTTTTCTCATCATTTTATTGCAAGAAACAATATTTCAGATATAATTAATGCATTTTAGACTAAAATTCAGTATGTTCCCAGATTTTCAGTTAACCCTTTCCCACTCAGATACGTGTTTTTACGTGTCTGCACCCCCCCCCCCCCCATTTTAAGCCCCAGAAGCACCTAAAATCTGCATTTCTACCCCTGGATAGTTATGTTTGCTTTAGGATTTGTTGGGCAAAAAAGTGACCTGTTTTTTTCGCGCGCCTCCCCACTAAAAATATTCTAGGGGGGATTGAAGGGGGGTGACGCCCCCCCTCACATCCGAAAAATTTTGGGTTTATGGCCCAACCGGCCGCTCAAATTTTATATCTGAGGGTTTCTGGGGTCAAAAATGCCTGAAAATTGATGCTGATAAAATATGCTGCAAACAGTGGAAAATGGCCAGTGCCAAACACCTTAATTGTTGCCTTGACAGCTGTGTGAAGATTAAAATGTGGTCAAAAATTCATGTGAAAACACACTTTTTGCCAACTTTGAGATGCCCCCTCTTTATCATGACAACAATGATCAAGTCATGAAAGGTTGCATTTGAAAGGCTACTGCCCAATGAACATTCAGACCGAGTTTGGTGTAAAACAGACCATCCATTATGAAACAATGGCTAGTTGAAGTTGCTGTCAGGTGTAACACTGTGAAAATCAGCAAAATTCACAAAATCCCTGAGTGGTAAAGGGTTAATGAAGAAAATCCCAACTTACCAAAATAATGTTTTTTTCATCATTTTATTGCAAGAAACAATATTTCAGATATAATTAATGCATTTTAGACTAAAATTCAGTATGTTCCCAGATTTCAGTTAACCCTTTCCCACTCAGATACGTGTTTTTACGTGTCTGCACCCCCCCCCCCATTTTAAGCCCCAGAAGCACCTAAAATCTGCATTTCTACCCCTGGATAGTTATGTTTGCTTTAGGATTTGTTGGGCAAAAAAGTGACCTGTTTTTTCGCGCGCCTCCCCACTAAAAATATTCTAGGGGGGATTGAAGGGGGGCAACGCCCCCCTCACATCCCGAAAAATTTGGGTGTATGGCCCAACCGGCCGCTAAAATTTTATATCTGAGGGTGTCTGGGGTCAAAAATGCCTGAAAATTGATGCTGATAAAATATGCTGCAAACAGTGAAAATGGCCAGTGCCAAACACCTTAAATGTTGCCTTGACAGCTGTGTGAAGATTAAAATGTGGTCAAAAATTCATGTGAAAACACACGTTTTGCCAACTTTGAGATGCCCCCTCTTTATCATGACAACAATGATCAAGTCATGAAAGGTTGCATTTGAAAGGCTACTGCCCAATGAACATTCAGACCGAGTTTGGTGTAAAACAGACCATCCATTATTTTGTTTGATTTGAGGTTTAACGTCCCTGTCAACACTATAAAGGTCATTTTTGAGACGTTGCTTCCAATTTTGTGGGACTTTTACCCGACATTGAGATGAAATGACATCTCAAGCCCTGTCGCCTAATGAAACCAATAGGGTTTATTAGCATGGACGGTCCGCCTCGCACCGCGGTTCCTGGACAGGCTTAGATCCTCTAAGCGGTTTACCAGTACTAGTGTGCGGGCCGGATTAAGCTCTGCGTGGAAGCATCATGCAGCCCATATATTTCTTCAAGCCCCTATGGGCGGGGGCTTACCATCCATTATGAAACAATGGCTAGTTGAAGTTGCTGTCAGGTGTAACACTGTGAAAATCAGCGAAATTCACAAAATCCCTGAGTGGTAAAGGGTTAACAGCGGGTTGCAGCGGGTGGTTGCGACCTTTCAACTACATCACGTATGAAAACAGCCTGGAAGAAATTCAAGGAGTTGCTACCAGTTCTCTCTTCCCGCCACCTCTCGTTCAAGACACGTGGCCGTGTGTATAGCTCTTGTGTGCGGAGCGCAATGCTCCATGCCAGTGAGACATGGCCATTGAAAAAGCCAAACCTCCAACGTCTACAGCGAAATGACAGGGCAATGATCAGACAGATCTGCAATGTCAAGCCACAGGACACTGTCACCATCAGGTCCAGTGAGTTACTTGAGCGTCTTGGCATTGAGGACCTGGACCTCATCCTGAAAGAGAGAAGACTTCGCTGGTATGGACATGTGAAACGCTCCAACAGTGCAGTCAAGACTGCCTGTGACATACAGGTAAGTGGAAAGCGGGGGCCAGGAAGGCCCAAGATGACCTGGAAGCAGCTAACAGAAAGAGATTGCAGAGAATGGAAGCTCTCTGCTATCGATCCTCATGATAGACAATCTGGTGTAAGATCTGCCATGCGTGCAGCAAGCCAGCTACCTGGAAGGGGGCCCACTTATGTGGACGTTGCCCCTGTACCTGCACGTTAATCAAAAATCCGTTGATGATGATGATGATATTGAACATACTTAGAGCAGAGACAAGGACTGTAACAGACAGACATACTGATATATCTACATATGGATAAGGACAAAACTCTATGCCCACTCCTTCTTTGTGGAGAGGGGCATAAAATGGTGTGTAACAAAAACAACTATAATTTTCAGAGACATTGGGACATAAAATAAACACTACCGACCGTTACTGAAACTGATGTATTAATGGAGAAGGCAAGTTCTGCAATAGAAGGTCAGGAGATTTTCCTCAACATACTCCTGTTTTTGCCCACCTCTGCATCATGATTAAGGATCGGCTCAAAATAAGTGAAATAAAGGTCTGTAAAACAAAAAAAATTATATATATATATATATTAATGGAGAATGATACATGTATAAACCAGTGATATAAGTATCAGAAAATCTGGTTCTGGAAAGGGTCATACAGGAACCAATTTCATGAATTACAAGAAAAACTCATGTGATAATTATGGTAATCTGAACTAAAGACACTTGTGAACACAATTAGTATATATATATAGTGCTGAAAATGTTCTAGACTAATATGTTCTTACATCATTAGGTCCAGACCGAGGAGACTGAATTTTTCTCACAGCATAACCTCGTAATGGTGCCTCGTTTGATGACAGTAAATTGTTGATACTGTGAGCTTGTAAAGAGGGAACTATGGGCTCAACTTCTTTTCGTTCCACTATCAGTGTCTGAACATGCATAACAACCAAGTTACACAACTAGTACCGCACAGTGCACACACACATTTCATTTTCATCATAACAACGAACCCTTGAAAGTACTTCCAATATAACCCATTTTGTAGTGAAAATCCCAAAACGGATTATTGACTAACAGTGTAGGCCCAGATCAGATAAGGGCCTACACTATTTGCAAAAAGTTCAGCGATTTTAAGATACATTTTGAAGAAAACACAACCGGACACCCCAAAATTTTGAAATGGACTTATGCTGTATATCAGGAGGAAGATGCCATTTGGTAAGAAATGGTCAAGTGCAACTGTATCCTCCTTATGCCAACTTAGGACATGTATGGTTGAACAAACATGTCCATACCCTATTCACCTCAACTCCTTACCATGCTTGTTATAAAATTTGAACAACTAAAATTTATTTCAATTACTACCTGATGTTTTCTCTAAGAATAGTTGGATGAGTGGCTAACAGTGAAGACCCCGAGGAGACACCTCGTTCTGCAGCATCTCATCTGGGTATACACTGTTTGCTAAAACCTGCGTGTCTGAATACATATACCGGTAGTAAATACGGTACTCCTATTTGTATGGTTGAACCAAACATGTTTAAAGTCGGCATAAGAAGCATATACATTAACACATTGAAAATTCCTTCATAGGCACATGTCATTGAGGACAGCAAATGTTCAATTTATATCTAATACAATGGTGCTTTACTTGTACAGTGAGACCACCTAAAATTAAGACAAATTCTGCTTTAACCCATTGAATACTGGTGGACTCTTCCATTGCTATATGTTGGGCAAGTCCATTTGTCGTATAAGGGGTGTCAGGTCTATTTTTTTCTTTTTTATTCTATTTTTGACAGAAAATTCTGTTAGCAAATAGTGAAGGCCCTGATCAGTCTGTAGCGTCTGATCTGGGCCTGCACTGTTTACCAAGGTACCCCTTTAGATGTTTCCCGCATACTATGGGTTAAAAAGCTTATTTAAAAGGTGCAGTTCTTTCATCATGTTTTCTGCACACAATGTCCTCTGGTCAGGGACCACCTTCGGGACTGTTTAAAAGTGGTCTTAAAGACCGCTTTTGAACTGTCTCAAAGGTGGTCTTAATACAGGAATTTACTGTACTTCGTCCAGTTGCGAAAGCTAAGAAAGCCATTAGCTATTATTTTGTTAACCCTCAAGATGCCATGGAAAACTGCATCTGTTTTATTCTTGCAAACTTTCCAAACCTTTTTTTGCATACAGGCAAATAGTGTGGACCCTCAACAGTGGAGCAGTCTGATCTGGGTCCATGCTGTTTGCAAAAATGACTTTGAAAATAACATGCAGACAACAATCGGCATCTTATGGATTAAAACTGTAATCATTCCATACCACTCTGGCATTTCTGACATTGTTAGTTTTGAACAACTGGGTCTAGATGTGTCCATTTCAAAATTTAGGATGTCAGGCTGAGTTAGCCCTTATCTTGCTGAATATTCATCTAAGCCACACCCATTTCGCTATATCAACCAATCAAATTACTTGATTAATTTATTGCTACAAATTCGTAAACTGATTGCCAAACAGTGTAGATCCTGATCAGATGGCTTCTTCAGAAGCCATCTGATCTGGATCTACACTGTTTTCAAAGATAGGGGTTGTCGTGAACAGCAAGATAAGGGTTTATTTGAGAAAATTTATTTAGGAAACATGGCTGAACTTTTTGCAAACAGTCCTATGTCTGATCTGGGCCTGCAATGTTTGCCAGTGTGCTGTTTTAATAGTGATTCCTATAAAAAGTGGCTTAAATGAAATTACTGATTTAATCATGCAACTTTTATTTTACTAAGTATCCAAAATCCTAAATGTCAAGAAAAAGTAAAGATTAATCATTCTTTGATATATCCCTTATATACTTATTACCGGTGTATACTAATTACCGGTGTATTCCGTTAAAACCCGAATCGCTATGGTGTGCGTTATTATCGTTCGGAATTTCCCCCTTTATTATTTACAAGACACTTTTCCCTCTGTCTAAAAGGGCAAAAAATATAACAGAAATTTCTTGTTTTCAGGGTATATGATTTCTTTTATATGTAGTCATAAATCATGATGCATGTTCTGTCGTGTAGTTAATAAAATGGTATACTTCATAAAACATGCTGTAGAAACAGAAAAAAAAGCTTTCAAACAGGCCCTTTTAGCTTTCATTTTGAAGGCCAATAACTATTTCATTACAGAATCTCATCACATATAGACCCTTTTACCCAAATAATTTTCTACAGGATTTGTTTACACATACACCGGTAATAAGTAACATCGGACATTCGAGATGGTGACAGGGGTAGTCCAATATAAATAAAGTATTTAGCGGGTTGAAGTTTATTTTGAAAACAAAAAATGTTTATTTCCTTGGAGGAATGAAACAATAGTTTCACTAGACACAATTTATCAGAATCGGTAGAACAATTTGTTTTATATACTGACTTGAACAGTTAATACACCGGTAATTAGTAACACCAGTATATATTGCAAAACTTCACTGTAAATGACATGCACACACAGTTACAAATTTAACAGATGAATAAAGATACCAGAAAATTGACACTGCATATTTTATTATTATATAGCTATAAATTTTGAATTAAATTAACAATAAAATACCAGGAAAAATTTGAAATGTATTCTGATCAAATGTCTTTTTTTAGGTAACACTCCTGGCAATACCGTAATGATCCTAAGTATTGGGACAGATATGCCTAAGCAAACAGTGTAGACCCAGATCAGACTGCTGTCTGATTGATCAGGGTCTACACTGTTTGTCATTCTGTCTGCACCTTTTGGACTCCTGGACTTCTGGACCATGAAACAATTTGTTAAGGAGAATGGTAGAAAGTCCTCAAGGTGTCCAAATTTTAAAGATTTTTTATGATAAAATAATATATTTACAGCTATATAATAAAAAGGGTTATCACACCAATATTGATGGCCCCCGCCCATCAGGGCTTGGAGCTGCATGATGGTTTCACGCAGAGCTGAAACTGACCACTGAGTACTGGTAAACCGCTTAGAGCAGCTAAGTGTGGTCAGAGTCAGACCGTCCCTACATATAAACCCTTTTGGTTTGTTTGGGCGGATAGGGGGATCGAGATGTCATTTCATCTCAGTATCTCAGTGTCAGGTAAAAGTCCTACAAAATTGGAAGCAACGTCTCTAAAATTACTTAACCCATTGTATACTGGTGGACTCTTCCATTGCTATAACTATGTTGGACTAGTCCATTTGTCATACAAGGAGTATCAGGCCTTTTTTTTATTCCCAGCCTATTTTTGATAGAAAATTCTGTAAGCAAATAGTGCAGGCCCTGATCAGACACCACATTCTGTGGCATCTGATCTGGGCCTGCACTGTTTGCCAAGGAATCCTTTTAGGGGTTTCCCATATGCAGTGGTTAAATAGTGTTGACAGGGACATAAAGCCTCAATTCAAACAAACAAACACCAATATTGGTGAATACTGTCCCTCATTTGGATATCAAAGAACACCCTTCAACATGTTCAACCACTGTCAGTTGCGAGTGCCCTTTGATAGCCCAACTCAGGGCATCAGTACAATAACCCCATATTACAGAATTATAGACACAGCTTTTAGAGAAACCTAAACACAAAGGGACTTCTAATTTTATATATGGTTTATGCTATTATAATGAATTTTGAATACCGGTGTATGTATTTCAACAAATCCCTGAAAAACAAAATATATTCTGTTAATACAGCTCATATTTAAATTTAAGGCCTAAAAAAATATTTGTGTTTCTGCTAACCCTACCGACCCTGATTTTTTCTGCCGACTCTGTGCAATTTTTATTGCCATCCAGAAAAAAAATAAAAAGATTTTCTTACCTACAGGTCTTAATATTTTCTAGCACTTTTGATGAAAATTCCTAAAACTGTCAAAATAGCAAAATTAATAATTGAGACCCTGTCATCACGCTAACAATTCTGTGAAATGAACACCCCCTTACATGGCCCCCGCCCATCAGGGCTTGAAAAAATAGATGGGCTGCATGATGCTTCCATGCAGAGCTGAAACCGACCCGCACACGAGTACTGGTAAACCGCTTAGAATATCTAAGCCTGCCCAGGCAAAGCGGTGCGAGTCAGACCTTCCATGCTTATAAACCCTATTGGTTTCATTGGGTGGCAGGGCTTGAAATGTCATTTCATCTCAGTGTCGGGTAAAAGTCCCACAAAATTGGAAGCAAAGTCTCCAAAATGACTTTTACAGTGTTGACGGGGATGTTAAACCTCAATTCAAACAAACAAACACCCCCTTACACCCCATTTTATACAGAGAAAACTGGGGTTTACGGGGGCATACATTATTTTCCATATTTCTGCTCCTAGACATAGGTTGTGGGTACTCGTAAGAACTGCCTCATTGAGGTGGTTCTAACAAGCACCCACAACCTATGTTTTGAGTTTGAATAAGAATAATATCACAAATTTTCATCAGAAATTTACCGTTTTGAAGATGTAAAAAAAATGCACTATGATGCACAGGTGTGTTATCGTAATGTTACTTCCTTGATGCTTTTAACCTCATTATTTGAATGTTTTAAGGTAATTAATACAGTTAGAATTTAGCCTTTTTAACCTTTTTTTTTTCATCAAATAAAAAGTTGACAAAAAAATAAAAAGTTTTATCGGCCTACCAACTCATACCCATTGTCGACATGTTAGTGGAAACACAGCTATTTTTTTTAGGCCTATATAATATAATTTGTTTGATTGGAGGTTTAATGTCCCCGTCAACACTATAAATGTCATTTTGGCGACGTCGCTTCCAATTTTGTGGGACTTTTACCCGCCATTGAGATAAAATGACATCTCAAGCCCTGCCACCCAATGAAACCAATAGGGTTTATAAGTATGGATGGTCCGACTCACACCACTTTGTCGGGGCAGGCTTAGATCCTCTAAGTGGTTTACCAGTACTCGTGTGCGGGTAGGTTTCAGCTCTGCGTGGAAGCATCATGCAGCCCATCTATTTCTTCAAGCCCCGATGGGCGGGGGCCAGCCTATAAAATATAATCTCAGCATGACCCATATCAGATTTTTTTGCTAAATTTCAGGTTTTCTTAGTTTCTGTTGATTGTGTGCTGTAATTACAGTGAGACTGGCCTCCGTGGCCTAGTGGATAAGAGCGCTGACTCTTAGTCATTAGGTCTCTCACCGCCGTAGGTTCGACCCTCGCATGGAACACGTGTGAGACGCCAAGTTCTGCAACGGAAGGTCAGGTGTTTTTTCTCCGGGTACTCCGGTTTTCGCCCACCTCTGATTAACGATCGGCTCGATATGAGTGAAATAATCTTGAAAGGGCCGTAAAACCTAAACCAAAAAAAAAAAAAAAAATTACAGTGAACGGTCTAGATCAGGGCCCAGGTGTCTAAAACTAACGATGTCATTAGTTAACATTTGATTGTTTAACACATTTTGTACCAAATACAATCTTCCTCCTTATATAGCAGGAGTCCATTTCAAATTTTAGAGGTGTCAGGTTGTGTTTTCTTCATTTTTTTTTTTTTTTTTTTGAAAATGGCTATACTTTTTGCAAACAGAGTAGGCCCTGATCAGATGCCGCATTCTGCAGAGTCAGATCTGGGCCTGCACTGTTTGCCAGGGTACCTGTTTTGGGGTTTCCAGTACAAAATGGGTTCATATGACAAAAACACTAATATTTTTGTGAAAAACAATGTGAGCAGCTTTTTACAATTTTCGGCAAAAAATACCATTGTTAAATATTTTACTTGGTAGATGGTAGAGCAATGTTTTGACCACTAACAAGATGGTTAAAAACAACTTGACCCAGAGGTCAAAACTTTTTTTTTTTTTTGCACTCTTAACTTACTGCTCAAAAATATTACAATACAAATAAATAGAAAATGTGTATGTCAAATCAGCGGAGATTGCTTATGCATATTAAAATATCATCAATTATTTACAACTTATTTATTGGCTAAGCTAAGTATGAGAACAGGACATGATGTCTAAGCTACGTTACATCACATCAACATGACGTTGCAGCGACTTTGATACGACGTTGCACAGGTGTCGCGTGCCTTAACCCTAACTACATAAAGACCTTTAGCATGTGATGCATTTCAAAGCATGATAATGCATATGCCTATGATAAATAATGTTTGAGGCATGATGCTAAATAGTTATAACTACCATGAGATTTTAAATAAAGTATTACCATGCAATACCACAAGCCAACCAAACCACTAGAAACTTGAAAGCCATGATCTAAATCATTCTGTGTGAAAATATGTATATAAGATAGCCACAGACACTGTGAAAGCCCTGCTGTGCATGACCTTTCTCAGGACATCTGCTCATTATGCATAATATGCATGTGTTATAATAGAAAATGCATGTGTTTAAAATGAAGAGAAACACATTAACCCTTGTTCTGCTGAGCCCGGATATGCCTTATTTTCCAAACAATGACGATCCAGATCAGAAGCCATCTGATCAGGATCTACATTGTTTGCCATTCAGATTGTGAATTTGTTGCAATAAATTGGATTGGTTGATAATCAATAGTGGGCGTGGCATATTAAAATATTCAGCAGGACAAAGGTTAATATATTGCCTTTTCCTCCTTTATCATAGGGACTCCTGCTCTTAAAGGCATTTTGTATTTCTGCTATAAACAGAGATTGTGGGTATCCATAAGAACCACTTTGACGAGGCAATTCTAACGAGTACCCACAATCATGTTTTTGAGCAGAAATAAGAAACCCTATAAAAATATAAAAGTTGCGTTTGTGGGGGTAAAAATTATATAGGTGTGTTTTCGTGATGAGGTTGCAAATTGGTTTCTCTGTCGTCATCTGCTCTCCATTTGTGAGCAAGACAAATTCCATGCTAAATTGAGCTGCACATGAAAATAGTTTTCTAATCTTAGGGCTATATTTTCTGGTGGCTCATGTAAAAGCCCTAACTGACATGTGTTATAAATAACCCTTAAGCTGCAGAGAAAAACTACATCTGAAAATGCTGTCTGCTTATGTCATCTGCTGAATCTTCTTATATTTTTTAGAAATATTTTTTTCATACAGGCAAACAGTGTGGATGCAGATCAGACTGCTCCTAGAGGAGCAGTCTGATCTGGGTCCACACTTTTTGCAAAAATGACTTTTAAAGTAACCATCAGATGACAAAGCAGATGACAATTGTCGTAATTGGCATTTTATGTGTTAATCTAAAAATATCTAGCAACATTATTCATTCTTTGCATGCTATTCTAAACTCAGTTTTCCCTCCCCCAGTTTCAGAAATTGACTTGCAACTAACCTGTTTCTCTGGAGCTACAACATTCAAGTTGTCAAGAGGTTTGGGACTGCTAGGTGGAGGGCCTGGATCACTACCACTTTTAATGCTGGTCTGTTGTCTGAAATTAAATGACGAGACTAAAATGCTCATAATTCTGAAATGAGGTGGAATTAGCGAAGACTTGTCTTCAGGCTTGTCATCACAAAAAAAGACTCGGATCAGCATGCACATCTGTTCTGAGTCTTTTTTATGATGTTTATATAAGTCAGTTGATCCAAGGATTGAACTCATACAGGTAAGCTGAGAAACAGCTGTGTTTTGCCTGTGGGTATGCCAGCTTGTTTGTGTGCTGAGAGCAAAAAATGTGTCTTCAGACAAACAAAGGCACAGTGAAGAAAATAAACTTGAATGGGCATAGTCCCAGATAAGAGGGGGTATCCACTTATTATTATATTATACCCGCTTTTTCGAAGAAAAATCGGGTATATTGTTTTCGTACCACACTTCACTCCGGCGTCAGTCTGTCTGTCTGTCTGTCCGTCTGTCCGTCCTTCACATTTCTTGTGATTGGATCTCCTATGCAACCACTGAAGTTACACTTTTGAAACTTTGCATGTGGATAGTACATGGAATGTAGATGGTAGTGGGCAACTTTTTTGTGACCTTGACCTCAACATGACCCCAAGGTCAAAGGTCAAAAATTATGATTTGCCATATCTCCTAAACTATTGGAGTTACACTTCTGAAACTTTGCTTATTGGATGGTCCTTGGAATATAGAATATGTCAGGTTACTTTTGGTGTGACCTTGACCCCAAGGTCAAAGGTCAAAAAGTATGATTTTGCCATATCTTCTAAACTATTAGAGTTACACTTCTAAAACTTTGGTTATTGGATGGCCCTTGGAATATAGAATAAATTTGGATATTTTTGGTGTGACCTTGACCTCAACATGACCCCAAGGTCAAAGGTCAAAAATCATGATTTGCCATATCTCCTAAACTATTGGAGTTACACTTCTGAAACTTTGCTTATTGGATGGTCCTTGGAATATAGAATATGTTGGGATACTTTTGGTGTGACCTCGACCCCAAGGTCAAAGGTCAAAAAGTATGACTTTGCCATATCTTCTAAACTATTGGAGTTACACTTTTGAAACTTGGTTATTGGATGGCTGTTGGAATATAGAATAAATTGGGATACTTTAGGTGGGCCTCAACATAACCCCAAGGTCAAAGGTCAAAAAGTATGACTTTGCCATATCTTCTAAAATATAAGAGTTACGCTTCTGAAACTTTGCTTATCAGTTAGAATGTTCTTTGCAACTTTTTTTAACTTACATGTAGTTTTGGCTAGCTAATACATAGTCATTAGTGTTATTAATAGAAAAAGCGGGTATTTGCGATGGTATACCATCGACTTCAGATCTAGTTTTTCTTAATTTTACATGAAAACCTATGTTGTTACGCTTATCCAAGACACTTCTAATGGGTACCCACAAAATAGGTTTTCATGCAAAAATATGAGACACCAGTAATTTTCGGATTAAAAAAGCACCTAATCTGGAGTTATTGCTCAGAAAAACCACAGCCTTATCTGGCAGCAAGAAGAAGCTTCGGGCTGAAAAGCATCCCAGCAAAGACTCTGATCAGGCTGCACAGTTGAGAAGGCTGATCTTAGTCTTTGTTTCCAGTCGTTAACATATAAATCTTTGCCGTATTTGCCCTAGATCCGTCACCGATCTGTTTGTTGAAGCTTTTCCACATTGCTTGAAGAATTCACCTTAGTAAATTTTCTGCCACATAAATTAATCTGGATTCTTTTGCTCTAGCAAACAAACCTTCCATAAAACCTAAAAATTTGGACACCAGCAGTGGCCTTGCTGTAATTCTCCCAAAATTTTAACAAACCAGTGCTTCAGCTGAAGTGCACGACCGGCCGGATGCTTTTAGCTTTATGAGTGTTACCATATATGGGTATGGCGGCAATTTTGGTCATGTGACCTGGACCTAAAACAGTTCCCCCAATAAATGCGCCTTATCGTAAGAAGCAAAAATATATCTTATACTTTAGTACTGTATTCTGAATCGTTTACAGGATAAAATGCATTCTCACTTTTCCAATTCAAAAGCATACGTGTCAAAGTTTGACCTAGGCACTAAGAAGGTCAAGGTCAACCCAGGGTCACCATTTTAGCAATTTATGATGGGCCTACGTCCCAGATGCTATTTATCAAGTTTCGTGGAAATCTGCCCAGTGGTTCTGGAGAAGACTATTTTTGAAGGGTTTTTACCATATATGGCTTGGCGGCCATTTTGGTCATGTGACCTGGACCCCATGAGCAAATTTTGGTTTCCCCCATCCCATAGAGGCTCCATATGAAATTTGACTTCAATCTGCCCAACGGTTTCTGAGGAGAAGCAGTTCGAAAATTTTCACATTTTTCACCTCGGCGAGGCTATACTAAATGGAATGTAATATTTCGCAAGTTCATTGGTTAGATCTCATTGATATCTATCAGTATGCCAAAAATTGTTTAAATATTCCAAGCGGTTAAGTCACTATCACCAATTTTCACAAACGGGTTACGGACGGACAGACAGACAGACCATATATGGCTTGGCGGCCATTTTGGTCAAGTGACCTGGAACCCATGAGCAAATTTTGGTTTCCCCCATCCCATAGAGGCTCCATATGAAATTTGACTTCAATCGGCCCAACGGTTTCCGAGGAGAAGCAGTTCGAAAATTTTCACATTTTTCGCCTCTGCGAGGCTATACTAAATAGAATGTAATATTTCGCAAGTTCATTGGTTAGATCTCATTGACATCTATCAGTATGCCAATAATTGTTTAAATATTCCAAGCGGTTAAGTCACTATCACCAATTTTCACAAACGGTTACGGACGGACAGACGGACAGACTGGCAGAATGACAGAATGACACGGTGATTTTAGGGCACACTTAGAAAATCAACCGACTTCAGTCGGTCGCTTTTTCTGCGGGTCATGCAATTTGTTTCACGATTAAGCAAGGAGTCCAAAAAGAACAGATGGAATGGCAAATAGTGGAGACCCTGATCAGACTGCTCCTTCAGGAGCAGTCTGATCTGGGTCTGCACTGTTTGCTTAGGCCTGTCTGTCCAAACACTTAGGATCATTACAATAATTCATGTAAAAATTTTTGAGTTACGTGTATTTAATTTCTTTCACAATTTGCATGCTATTTCGAATGTTATTGGTTAAAACTGAGGATCTAAATAAAAGCTGTAATACAAATTCAATGTTCGCCCCAGCCCACTGGGGCTTGAAGAAATAGATTGGGCTGCACGGTGCTTCCATGCAGAGCTGAATCTGACTACACACAAGTACTGGTAAACCGCTTAGAAGGACTAAGCCTGCCCAGGCAAAGCGGTGCGCGTCAGATCGTCCAATGCATATAATCCTTCTTTCATTGGGCGGCAGGGCTTGCGGTGTCATTTTACCTCAATGTCGGGTAAAAGTCCCACAAAATTGGAAGCGACGTCTCCAAAATGACCTAAATAGTGTTGACAGGGATGTTAAACTCCAATTCAAACAAAGAAACAAAACAAATTCAATGCATGTAAACAAAACAAGTTAGTTAAAAGAAAGTAAATTTTCTAATGTAAAATGGCTACTTCAAGCTTATATCTAAGGGTGTTTCCTTTTTTCCAGTACAAGTCTGATCATGAACAACCTATATTTTATGCAGTGGCATATACAAGACAGCAGCTAATATAAGTGGGCTTAAGGTAGCTGTTCAAAGCACTGTTAGCAAAATAAAATCATTTGTGGTCAAAACATTTATTTTTCTGACAAGTGTTATGTTTTCATGAAAAAATGTGGTTGGTAGCTTTTTAATTTTTTTCAGTATTGAAGGAGTAAATTTAAATATCAGAGGCCCAAGTGGGCCAGGAATCGTTCACCTGTATGAGGCTGATGATACTATTACATTGTGCCATGGTGGCTATCTTTGCTATCAGACTGGATTTTCTTCAGCAATTCTGAATCTGCCTACAGGTTTCTGAACAACTGAATCCAAATTAGGATAAAGGTGGACATCACGAAAACTTGCTTTTATAAATTTACCCCCTAAAACCCCACTTTTATGTTGTAAAACTCACTGGGGTTTGCAATGGTATACATTATTTTTCTTATTTCTGCTCAAAAACATAGATTAAGGGTACTTATTAGAACTGCCTTGCTGAGGTGGTTCTAACGAGTATCCACAATCTATGTTTTGAGCAGAAATAAGAAAAATATCACAATTCTTCATCTGAAAATTTTCATTTTTTGGTGGTAAAATTTGCAATGTATTTGTACAGGTGTGTTTTCGTAATGAGATTATGTTGGTGCAGAGTGCGAGGTGTTAATGTCCTTTGAAGAATCTCAAGATGGCTGCCATGCTGTATGGTGGCCAACTTGGATATCAGATTGCAATGACTTTAGCAATCCTGAATCAACATGATGCCCCTAAGATGTTATTTTTTCTTAGCTCAATCCAACTTACAATTTGGGGTTATATATGAGGTTTGAAGATTAAATTCAAGATGACCACCATAGCAGCCATCTTGGGAATCAGAGTAGAATGAGTTTAGGGATTTTGAATTGGCATGTAGCCCCACAGCTTCCTATCGGGTTCAAGTCAATCTTACTTTTGTTATGGAGATGGTTGCCATGGCAACCACCTTGGCTATCCAAACAAAACGATTAGGATTTCTGAATCTCAATGTTGCACTGATTCCTCCTATTATGTTTCTGATCAATCTGACTCCAGTTCAGGAGGACATGCTGTTTGCAGAATTTCAAGATGGCCACCATGGAGGCCATCTTTGATATCAGAACAGAACAATTTTAGCAATTCTAAATCTCTGTGTTGCCCCTATACCTCCAATCAAATTTGGGCTCAGTTGGGCAAGAATTTCATGTTGGCTGCCAGCCATCTTATCAAGTTTCGATCAGCTCAATCTGACTTTCGTAGAAACAGAACAAATTTAGCAATTCTGAATCTCCATGTTACTGCCCCACTGTCGCCCAACAAGTTTCAGCTCAATTAGACTTTCAGTTCTGCAGAAGATGTCTTCTGAAGAATTTCAAGATGGCTGCCATGGTGGCCATGATGCATCCCATCAATTTTCAGCTCAACTGACTTTCTGTTAGGGATATCATTTGAAGAATTTCAAGATGGCTGCCATGGCAGCCATTTCGAATATCTGAACAGAACAATTATTTTAGTAAAAACTCTCTGAATCTCAATGTCACCCAAATGATTCTTATCAAGTTTTGATCAGCTCAATCTTGACTTTCATTTCAGGAGATTTCGTCTGAAGAATTTCAAGATGGCCAACATTGAGGCCATCCTTGATACAGGAATGCAACAATTTTAGTAATTCTAAATCTCCATGTTGCCCCAATGCTCCGATCAAGTATCAGGAGGTGTCAAAAATGTAAAAAAGCTTACAACAGACAGACGGACAACAGACCACGGATTCCAGACTGCAGACCATGGCATTAGCTGGCCCGAAGCTTAAATCAGGGCTATATAATGAGCTTAAATCTGGGCTATATAATGATTACTAACGACTAAGCTTTGAACTGGGCCTTGAATTTAACATATTTTCTGTAAAAGATTACATGGCGCTGTAGACTGACAATGACCAAATTGACTGGAAATACTGAATTATTAGCCTAGTCCTGCTGAACTTTTTTTGTTTGTTTGATTTGAGGTTTAACGTCCCTGTCAACACTGTATAGGTCATTTTGGAGACGTTGCTTCCAATTTTGTGGGACTTTTACCCAACATTGAGATGAAATGGCATCTCAAGTCCTGTCGCCCAATGAAACCAATAGGGTTTATAAGTATGGACAGTCAGACTCACACCGCTTTGCCTGTGCAGGCTTAGATACTCTAAGCAGTTTACCAGTGCTTTTGTGTGGTCGGTTTAAGCTCTGCGTGGAGGCATCATGCAGCCCATTTATTTCTTCTAGCCCCAATGGGCGGGGGCTTGCTGAACTAGAATATAAACTACTTTTTGCAAACAGTGTAGATACAGATCAGATGGCTTCTGAAGTAGCCATCTGATCAGTGTCTACACTGTTTGACATTCATTTGGTAAATTTGTTAGAATAAATAACATCAAGTAATCTACTTGGTTGAAAGTCAGAAATGGGGGTCACTAAATTCATTTATTCAGCAGGACAAGTTAATGCATCCTAAGGTATCCAAATAGAAAAAAAAACATGTATATAGTGTTAAAACAATAAATGCAGCAAAGTATAATACATGTTTAAGATAAATTCCATGTAAATTCAGCAATTCTCTGAAACTGACTTCATTCCCTACAACTAAATATGCATTAATTAGTACCGTATTCCTCCCATTTAGCGCCCCTGCTCCTATTAGCGCCCCCTCACTGTTTTTCCAAGAACAAAATAATAAGCGCCCCTTCCGCAGTCGGAGGAAATAGTATTTTGGCTTACCTAAAGTAAAGATTTCAGCCTTTCAATCATCACCCTACGTATCATTTAAGGTATTTCTAAACCCCCTGCTAGCACAATGTCTGTGTTGACTACTTGGTACTTTACATGTCATGATTCCACCATATTCTAATGGAAATCTACCCCATGTAATGGGTTTGAACTCTCCCTTCTGGTAAAATTTTTGTCTCTAATAAACGCCCCCACTTTTTCCAATTTTTTTAGCGCCCGGGGCGCTAAATGGGAGGAATACGGTAAGCTGTGATGATGAAAGACTGCATAATATGTATATGTGTATGTTATCCTAATTTAACAATTATAAGCAAAACCAACATTTGGAGAAAAAAAGCCCCATCACCTTAATGCCAGAAAGTATCTCACCTAACCACTGCAAGTTACAAAACTCTCTTTTTTGATGTGTTTGTTGTTAAATTGTTGTTGTTTTAATGCTTTAAAACTAAGCAACATCTCCAGAACTTCTTACATGGTATATTTGGACTGCAACATTTGGACTGAGATATTTGACCCCACTAAATGTGTGCAATATCCAGAACAGTGGATATACCTGCCTGACATAGTTTCTGCCATTTTTCAACAAGGGGACAATTACAAGACTTCCTGTTTGCTTTCCTGTCAGTGAAATCCTTTTAAAAATGGGTTCAGCCCTTAGAGGAATCAATTTGCTCCAGAGGTTTCTCTGGAGTAAATTCTTTCCTCTAAGGGCAGACTTCCCTTGACATGGGAGTTGAAAATATTTCTGATCAGGTTGCTTCCTCTTAAAGTGCTTGTTTGTTAGTGTTGAGAGACATTAATTGCTTCCTATTTTGTGCAATGAGATGAAATGACATCTCAAGTGTCACCTACTACCCAAAGAAACCTTTAGGATTTAAGGAACGGTCCAACTCGCACCACTTTTCCTTGGTAGGCAAAGGCCTTCTATGCAGTTTGCCAGTACACAAGTTTGGTTAGTTTCAACTCTCTCTGGAAGCCTGGGCCATGCATCCCTATCTATATATCATGTTGGAATCAAAATAGTCTTTGCTTATATGTTTTAGCATTATCAACACATGTTTACAAATGAGTGACTTATAAACTTTCAAGAAAATAAGACAGCTAAAAGGATTCAAAAGCAGAAAATAGAAATAATTAAAGCAAAGAAAGACAACTCTGTCTAACATATCAAGAAGGTTAAACATCATTAAGCTTACCTTGAAAATTTCCAGGCTCTACAATATGTCATTAAACTAATTTGTCATTAAACTAAATAAAATCATCTTTCAGCAAGGAGACATGACATTGAAAAAGGAAAGGTTTTTTTTTTTTCATTATCTTAATCTCACTACAGTATTTTTGAATGGTCTCTCAAATGTGTTATTTTTTTTTTTGTATACCATTTTGTGTCACAATATGCTACAGGATCCAAGCAATCAAAAAGTAGAAAATTCACCATTTTATATTAAGCCTTGACCAGCTGAATATTTAAATATGCCAAACCCACTACCGATTATCAACCAATCAGATTACTTGATGCAAATTAATGTGATGACATAAACTGAATGACAAAAAATGAAGATCCAGATAAGCCATCTGATCTGGCTCTACATTGTTTGAAAGATAAGACATATCTGGGCTCAGCAGGACAAGGGTTAAGTACATCTGCAGAAAACGATGGTCTTATTTTATGGAGTTATTGATGGCTGTATTTTATCTGTGATACAAAAACAATCAGGCATAATTAAGGTGAGGAATAAAATCTGCAAATTTTATTGATTTGTTTGTTTGTATTGGAGTTTTAACGGCCCAGTCAACACTATTTAGGTCATTTTTGAGCCGGTCAGTTTACCTATCAACACTTTCCTGGGCAGGCTTATACGTAAGCGGTTAACCAGTACAGGGCACATTCTTTCGCCAGAAAACAAATTTTATTGAATAAACTTTATCATATAATGTTGATAAGGTCATGTCACAAAAATCAAATGACCACATGGTTTCTGGTGTGTAACGCCATGATGCCCTCCAGTGACAATCCTATGATTTCTATTGAAATTCTTTTGCAATAAAATCTGATTTAAAAATTGATAAACAGAATGTGGTCATTTCATATGAAATTTATGAAACTCACCATAAATTACATATGAAATTACCACCCTTGTAAGATCCGCTATTTACAATGCTTCATCTGTGCAAAGCTCCACTGTCTTCCAACCCATTTTATCATGAATTTACCCTTCCACTCTAAAAAATACTGAAAGTCTCCATTTTGAATTTGATAGGTGTCAGATTCAGTAATATTTACAGCAACTTATTTAGAAAATGGCTCAACATTTTGCAAACAGAGATGCCGCCAATCAGATGCCACAGAATGCAGATGCTGATGTGAGCGTGCATTGTTTGCCAGTATCATGATTTGGAGTTTCCCATCTAAATGGCTCACTGTTACAAAACACACAGGAATTTGGTGCAAATGACCAGGATTGAAGAGATATTAACTGTCTATAAAATTATCATGAAAGCGCGTTGCAAATTTATAAATCTTTCTGAAACTGTCTAGAGTATACATTTACTGCAACATGCATCTATTGATACAACTATTTAAGAACTTCATAAACATACACATGTATTTCAATGATTTTTCATAACAAGATGGTTTCAAAGGAATTATCCTGTTAGTTTGGTGTGGGATGGATTATGCTCCCTCTGTTCACTATAAGCAATATAACATTATAGAATATAATTATGTTAAGTATAATGATAATTCAGGAATGAATAACTTGAAGAATTCAACTTCAAAGTGAAACATATTTAGAACTGTTTCATTCTAAGAATGGCAACTATCACCAAATGTAAGTTAAAGTGCAGGAACTAGCAGATGATAGCCATGAAGCGAACTGCTGCAGACGTGCATGAAATTTATATTTTTCATATACCATACACAGTAAAATTACGCTATTATGACCACCTAAAATTAAGAAAAAAAATCTGCTTATAAAAGCTTATTGAAAAGGATTCAGCTGATCTTTCTTTGTGCTATCTACACCGAGTGTCTCCTTATAGACCACTTTTGAACAGTCCCGAAGGTGTTCATAATGTAGGAATTTTACCGTATATAAATTATTTTGAATACAGATAATAATAATATAAGCATGTTGCTACCCCCTATATTAGAATTTACATGTATATGTAATGATAATAATGCTCAAAACATGACGTTTAACCTATTTATAAAACTACGGGAACGTAAGTCAGCACATAGATTCTAGAAAATCCTAAACTTAAAACTTTTCCTAAAACTTTAGGAAAATTTTATCTATCTGTTCTGAATATTTCTAATTATTATAGTTACCGTATTCGCCCTAATTACCGCACATGCTCCTATAAGCGCACGTACACTAAAGCTATTTTTGAAAAGGAAATACATAAGCGCACGCTTTACAGTAACCTCTCCCTGGAAGCTCTCACAGTAAATCTATAAAAAAATTACGTTATTTCTTCAACAGTGAAGGCAATGCTTTAGTATCCTTTTCCGTCCCATTAAATATCAGTATGCATCATCTTGGAAGCTACTGCTTTTGCATCGAGTGTGCGCTAATTAGGTAGATTTTTCACCATGATTTTTTGACACGATTTTGAAAAAAACTAAGCACTTGGTGTGGTAATTAGGGCGAATACGGTATATTGATCAGGTATTCAGAATAGTGCTGTATGGAACATTTCTCAATCAAATTAGGTTTGACAAGACTGCAGCCAAAAATTCTAGAGGCAGGGTGATAAGAAGCTTCATTTTAACTTTTTTGCTCATGATGACCTTTAAAATAAGGTCAAGGTCATCACAATCTTTTAAGCAAAGAGGAGTTCCACAGTAATATTTTATACCAGGTTGGCAAACCACTACTAACCACTATAAGTACAACAAAGCCGCTATTGCTACACATAAAGCTCTTAATAATCTGACGCCATCTTATATTTTCAACCTTTTAACTCTGATGTCACAGACACAAAATCGCTCACTAAGGTCATCCACTAATGGCTTTTTGGCAGTACCCAGATAAAAAACAACACTCTTTGATGATCGGTTTACATGTTCTGCACCTAAGTTGTGGAACCATTGTTGCCAGAAACTGTTAGACATGCATCATCTCGCAATACTTTCAAAATGAAAGTAAAAGATTTAATCAAGGATATCTGATAGTTTTACTCTTGATTATTTTAATGGAAGTCTTTTATTTAATTTTTTTATTAGTGTTTTATGTAATTTCTTAGCAACATCATTAGGATGATAGTTACTTTTAAGACATATCCAACACTCATTTTAAAAACCTATCAGTTTTATTGCTATGGAAATTTAGTTGTTTTTATAATACATATATTATGCTAGCTGTGATTGTATTCTAAAATCTAAAATGTCAGCATTGCACTTTTGTGGCTGGACCATTACTGGAATATAACTCAGTGCAGGGGGTGTGATGTTTAGACATTGGTTTCTGCCACACGACTCTTGCATAGAGTCCATGGATGTGCAATAAAGATGTACATTAAAGATATCCAGGGATGTTCTCACTGCCTATGTTTGTTGTTGGTATCTGGGCTGTAAGTTATTTGCCATGGCCAATTAGGCTACGAATTCTATTTTTATATGCATTTTTCGCACACTTTAGACATATGGATTGCAGGTTTTAGATTTTATATACACTTTTGTATATATGTATATATGTTTTACAGGAACACATGGTAGACTAGCTGTGGTTTCCTGTTTAAATAATGTATAAACAAATACCAAGTTTGACCACAATATTCAATGTACCATAAAAATCCAAAATATAATTATGACATCTTGAAAACTTGCTGTAATTCTCCTAACATTTTAACAAATTTGTTTCATGATCCAGCAAGGAGTCAAAAATGTGCAGATGGAGTGGCAAACACTGTAGACCCTGCTCAGACTGTTCCTTCAGAGCATGCACTGTTTGCTTAGGCCTGTCTGTACCAATACTAAGGATCATTTTGGTAGTTCAACACGTATATGGTATTTTGAAAGCTCAAGACTAGCCCAGTTTTTACATTTTACCAAGTCTGTCCAAAATTTATTCTAGCACACTGAATAGGTATTTTGTCAAACTGTGATTTTCATTGAATAACAGTTTTGTCTGGAGCCATTTTTAATAGCTGTTTTGTTAAGCTGTGATATTCTGTATACCATTACCTAGAAATTAAGTTAAATGCATGAAAACATGAAAATAGCCCTGGTTCTCTGACAACTGTACCATTTCATTGAAAACGATGGATTTACATGTAAGGGTAGGTTAGACAAAATTCAATGAGCTTGATACCAGTAAGGCCCAATGAAAGCCAATTTAATGGACAATTATTATTTTTATTCGCATTCTAACAATAATACAAAATACCATATGATTAATAAAGCCCCTTCCTTTTATTACAGGCCTGCTGCACCATTAACCCTTTCACTCTGCATTTCTAACCAAACACCTTTGAGTTAAGACAAGTATGATGCTTTGTCAAAATCATTATTATGATAGAAAACAGTGTAGATCCTGATGAGATGGCTCAATATGAGCCATCTCATCAGGATCTACACTGTTTATGTAAGTATCTGCATCTGTTTTGTTCTACAGTGTTGAAAGGGTTAGTTTAAGATGAATATGGATGCATCTCACAGATTTTCCTCCATTTTTACAAAGGATGATGGGAGACAATTTTAATGACACCCTGTTTGCTTCCTAGTACAAAAAGAGGTCTACTCAAAAGAGGTATAAAAGGAGGCAATTCAATTACAGTAATATTTTGACAGAGTAATATGAACCCATAAAAAATGCATCCATTCCTCTTAATCAGATTATAAGTCTCACCTTTCCCTATTCAGAACCCTGAAAAATGTAGGCTTCATGTTATGCTTTAAAAGTACTGTAATTGCTTTAACTTTGCATGTTCTGTATTTCATGATTTTGTCATTGCTGCAAACAAGGATAACTAAATTTGCTACATGTGTTTTTCCATGGAAATTCTGTATATGCAAACATTTGGTTTTGTGAGTGCTACAAATTTTGAATGATCAAAACTTAATTTTGTGAATACTGTACTAGCTAAAGTAATGGCCCCGTGAACGACACAAACTCAACAGTATCTGAGTAGTCATCCAAGATACCCCGGCCGTCTTAATCTTTTAACCCTTTTTGTACAAAATGGAATCTTCCTCCTTATATATGGCAGGATCCCATTTCAAACTTTAGAGGTGACAGGTTATGTTATCTTTAAAATTTCTTTGGAAAACAGCTGAACTTTTTGTAAATAGTGTAGGCCCTGATCAGATGCCAGTTAGATCGCGGCATCTGATCTGGGCCTGCACTGTTGCCAGGGTACCCGTTTTGGGGTTTCCGGTACAAAATGGATAGAAATCAAAGCACTGGCAGCACCGGTGGGTCAATTGTCTCTGAGTGAATGTTGGGAAAATGGTCCTGGACAGGGACTTAGACTGTTTCGTTAAGCCCTTAACCCTTCTCTTGCTGAATATTCAGTTAAGCCACACCCATTTCTGACTTTGAACCAATCAGATTTCTTCATGTAATTTATTCCCACAAATTCATAAACAGAATGTCAAACAGTGTAGATCCAGATCAGATGGCTTCTTCATCTGATCTGGATCTACACTGTTTCCAAAGATATGGGTTGTCGTGAACAGCATGATAAGAGTTAAATTTCTGTACTGTAAGCAAAGTATAGACCCAGATCTGCGACATCTGAGCTGCGTGTAAAATGCTTACCAATCCAACCACTTTGATCACTCATTATCTCCTCATACATTCATGCAAAATCTTTTCATGTAATGCAGCGACATATTCGACATACTCGTATGTAATATATTTGGGTGAAATAATGTTCAATACCGGTACTTATCTCAATAAGTTAATAGTAAATTTGTTTGGTCTTTCCACTGAATAATTAATTGAATTACCTCCAGCGTCTATAGAACGTGTATAGAATTCTATCCTATGACTATTTATTTTACAAATGTAACAGAATTCTTACAATTAAATCGGGCAGAACTTGGAGTCAATTCAGACCATTGAATTGATACCTCTAACTGATTAATTATTTATAGTCACACTGAATTGCAGTTAACCCATTCAATCTTCCTCGATCACTATATTTAGGAGAAGTTCATTTTGAAATCTGGGCTGTTAGGTCCAGTTATTTGTTTTTTTGTTTGTTTGATTTGAAGTTTAACGTCCCCGTCAACACTGTAAAGGTCATTTTGGAGACGTTGCTTCCAATTTTGTGGGACTTTTACCTGACATTGAGATAAAATGACATCTCAAGCCCTGTCGCCCAATCAAAACCAATAGGGTTTATTAGCATGGATGGTCCGCCTCGCACCGCGGTTCCTGGACAGGCTTAGATCCTCTAAGTGGTTTACCAGTACTAGTGTGCGGGCCGGATTCAGCTCTGCGTGGAAGCATCATGCAGCCCATATATTTCTTCAAGCCCCTATGGGCGGGGGCCATCCAGTTATTTGTAGAAAGTTACTTAGAATATCGATGGCCCAAAGAGGGAAGGCCCTGATCAGAGGGCTGTGTTCAACAGTGTCTGATTTTGGCCTGCACTGTTTGCCAATGGCCCATATAGGGATTTTCCGTCTGAGATGGGTTAAAAAATACCTATGTCATATGAAAATCTGTCTCAAGGAGTCTAAAAATTGTAGTTTATTGTTTCCTGATTTTGACTCGTGTGGCTCTTTCATTGTAATGCTCAGCCAATCTGTTAAGTCACATATATTGAGCTTCAGACAAGGAGATACAAAATATCTGAACCCTATAGAAATCCAGGGTCATGGGTTCAATTCCAGGCTTCTTGAGACTTTCGGATGAGACTTTAAACCGCGGCCCAATCTCTATATGATCTTAGCTCAAACACACAATGGAGGGATTCACCTAGCATATTACATGTATCTGTCATTGTTTTTGTGAGGGCCAATGTTTCAACCTCTTATTTGCTCTCCTGAATAACAAGCTCCTTTGAAAGGGGGTCTACTCTTGAAGGAAAGAATCTGCTCCTCAAGCCCCTTTTGGTGAAAAACTGAAAATAATTTTGAAAGAGTTATATCCCCTGAAAGTGTATTCATTCCCCTTAACTGCTTGCAACTTACGAGCTGCCTTTATTATCTTATGCATGACTGTAAATTTGTTTGGTTTTAGAAGAAAGATTTCTATACAACCACTGACTAAACAAACATTAAGTATTCATTCAAGTTGTAGCTTTTTATGTTAGGTTTAATCCAACTATAATCTTTGGTCTTAAAATACAAATACTCTAATTCTGACATTATAAAACAGTCCTCAGACAGAAAGAGAAAACTTCTCCCTGCCACCACCTCTATTACCTCCCAAGCCCCATCCCCAGCCATGACAACACTGTTTTTTAATGCATTTGTGAAAATTGGGAGTTTATATGACTAGTCAGTGGTGTAGTGGTAAAATTTCCTGCCTTCTCATCCAGGGATCATAGGTTTGATTCTGGGCTTCTCAAGGCTTTCGGAGGAGTCTTATAACTGGGGTCCTTCTCCATACACTGTATGTTGTTGATGGAATGTAAAACTCAATACAAACACACACACCATGAACATCAAACAAACACAACAGTCAATAAACATTAAACAAACTGTTGTGGTCTGAAAACTGAGAAACCAGAACAGCTCCCTACCTCCCATAACAATACGCCAACACACCTGTGCGACATAGTGTATTCTTCACATCTCCAAAATGGCTACTTTTCTTATGTAAATGTGTGATATTTTTCTTATTTTTTACTGCAAACATAGGTTTTGGGTTTGTTTGGTTATTTTTGATTGTTTGTTTGTTTGTTTGTATTGTAGTTTAACAGCCCAGTCAACACTATTTAGGTCATTTTTGAGCCAGTCAGTTTACCTATCCACCCTTTACCTGGGCAAGCTTATACGTAAACAGTTAACCAGTACAGTGCACATTCTTTCGCTAGGACAACTGCCCTTCATGAATCAGTGGAAGGGAGATAATGACTGAATACACAGATACAGACTAAACATCTTGCTTTAAGGGGCTCTTACACTGTCACGATTTTGGCCACGACTCACCACAATTTTTAAATCGTGGTAAATCATGAACAACGTCGTAGAGAAGTCGGCAGAGATCTTGAGAAAATCGTGGTTGATCGTGATAGTTCGGGAGTGACCACGACTGTTTTGGACATGTTCAAAACATTCGTGACGAGTCGGCATCATTTTTTAAATCGTAGAGCGGTCGTAGAGAAATCGTAGCTCAGTCGTGAGCCGTCGTCGTGGTAATCGTGGCCAATCGTGAATAATCGTGACTGAATTCTACCACGATTGTGCTACGACGAGACAAGATCATCTACGACGCCTCTACGATTCCGTTGCGACTGCCGTACGATCTACTACGATATCATAACGACTGCTCACGACAATGCAAGATTCACCAGGAATGCACTACGATTGATGACGACGCTAGCACGATTTACCCCGACGCTACGTCGAACGCACTACTTTCTCCACGTGACTTTGTACATATTATTACCCAAGTAACTATGGTCAACTGTCACTAACTCCCTCCTGTTCCTCTGCACCTCCAGTTGTTCAGCCATTGCAATGTCATTTTCGATCATGTCTTGTTCGAGCTGAACTAAATTTTGAAGATACAGAAGCCTTTGACCTGGCTGCAAAAACATTTTCGTCAGATGCTCTTTACAGAAATGGTTGAAACTGAATGACACTGTGCATTTGATGAACACTTTTATATACCCAGATCGTTATAAAACCTGACGAATCGGTAGAAGTCTTGGTTAATCGTGAGTAAATCGTATCGAATCCTCCATGATCGTACTGAGTCTTTGATCATCGTGCCTTGGTCGTAGAGCAGTCTTGCAGAAATCGTGTATGATCGTCTGATATCTTGAAGCAATTGTGGTGCAGTCGTAGAAGGATCCTAGAGGATCGTAAGACATCGTGGTCGATCGTAGAGGATCGTTGTAAATCGGCTCCATTATCGTACAGCAATCGTGATTGTTCGTAGAAGTGTCATAGCAATGTCGTGAGTATTCGTAGGGTAGTGAAATCGGAACCGTGTATGGCCCGATTTGCCACGATTTTCATGGTCCCAATTGGTCGTGGACAATCGTGGTCAAAGTCGTGACAGTGTAAGAGCCCCTTAAGGCACCCAGAATGCCATAAATCCAAATTTTACATTAAGTTAATAGGCATTTTTAATCCAAACTTAGGTGCCCAGCCAAAAATTTAGGTGCCTTGGGTGACTGGGCACCTGTTAGTCTGTATCCGGGAATAGGTTTTGGGTGCCCATTAGAACCGTCTCATTAAAATTTTTATTTCTTTCTGCGATAAAGGTTACAATGTATTTGTATAGGCGTGTTTTCGTAATGTATGCATCCATATATTCAGGTCATATCAACTCAGTATGACAGAAAACAGTATAAATTTGCATAACATCTAAGGTTTGGTGTTCACCTTATTTGCATTATCTGCTGGTTCCTAGTCTGAAGGTTATCAGTGTTGGAAAAACAGGTAACCAGACCCCCCTGACCTTTCAAGGTCAGGAGGGTCTCGTTACCTGTTTTTCCATTACTGACAATGTGCAAGCTGGGAGCCAGCAAATATTGCAAATATGGTGAATAGTAAAGGTTTTATAAGAAAATAAATGCAAGTTTAAGTTTACAATTCCTCTATTTTAAATCAAAGAAAAGGATCCATTACTTTACAGGTTTCAAGGATAATGTATTAAATACCTGAAATGTCAACACTTTGACCTAAAATTATATAGTAAATGCAAGTTTTTCATTTAATAAATGGATCTTGTATTGTAAAATTCATTTTTGTGACACAAAGAAGCCTTTTTCCAATTTAACTGAAATTATCTTCCATTCAGAAACAAGCACTGTATGTTGGGAATATTACCGAGGTGCTGACACATCACACTAAAACAAAATTTACCAATTTACCACCCCAAATGTAAATTTTGAACTAGAAATGTTTTAAGAGGAAAACAATGCCCCCCCCCCCCCACCACCATAAATATAACTTTAATACCCATTTGATTTTAATAACTAAGTTAAGGTCATCAAAATGTAAGGTGCAAACAAGCAATTTTTGGCCAAAACTATCAGTTTTCGGGAGCCTGTGAAAAAAGGTCAAGATCACCAAAATCTAATCTTTGGTAGGTTGTAATTAAATATTGTAACAAGTTTGGCCCCACATTCATCAATTCTTAAATGAAGTAAGGCACAGACAGGTTTCTGTAGCCTCTGACCTTTAAAATGAGGTCATGGTCACTAAAATCTAATAAAATCTTTTATATGTTGTAATTATATAATGAACCTGGTTTCATCAGTATGGTGTAGACAAGTCTAATTTGACTTTTTTTTGTGTGTGTGTGTGTGTGTGGGGGGGGGGGGCTGTTCCCTTGAAAATAAGGTCAAGGTCACCAAAATTCAAACAAACCTTTGTAGTTTGCAAAGATATATTGAATCAAGTTTAACCAAATTTCATCAATTCATTAATGAGAATTGAAACAGGGTGCAGACAAGCCAAAATTGACAGTCTCTGGGGGCTTGTGTCCTTGAAAATAAGATAAAGGTCACCAAAATCTAATCAAATCTTTCAAAGGCTGCAATGGTGCAATGATATATTGCACAATGTTTGACCAAATTTCATTAATTCGCTCATTGGATAGGGTGCAGATAAGCAAATACTGACAGTTTAGAGGGGCATGTGCCCTTGAAAATAAGGTCAAGGTCACCAAAATCTAATCATATCTTTGGTAGGTTGCAATGATAAATTGTATCAAGTTTGAGTGAATTTCATGCATTCGTTCATGAGATAGGGTGTAGACAAGCCAAAATTGAGTTTAAAAATTGGGTGCATGTGCCCCTGAAAATAAGGTCAAGGTCACCAAAATCTAATCAAATCTTTAATAATAATAACTATAATAATAATAATAATATTATTAATATTATTATTAATTGACTTTATTTACATGTATAGAGGGTAACATATTTAGTACAAATGCTAATCTTCCATGTGGCCCTCTTTTTTCTTCCTCTTCCTGGGTATAAACCAGTACTAAGCAATGTGGATAAACTCTCTTGCTCAAAGAAACAACACTTGAGACTTGTGGGGATCAAACCGGCTACCTTTCCATCTCAATTTCATACATTTGTTCATGAGATAGGGTGCAATCAAGCCAATATTCACAGTCGTTGGGGGCATATGCCCTTGAAAATATGGTCAAGGTCACCAAAATCTGTTCAAATCTTGTATGCTGCAATGATATATTGTCGCACGTTTGACTAAATTTTATCCATTTGTTCATAAGACAGGTACAGACAAGCCCAAATTCACAGTTTTTTGAGGCATGTGCCCTGGAAAATAAGGTCAAGGTCACCAAAATCTAACCAAATCTTTGGTAGATTGCACCAAAGTTTGACCAAATATTATCCATTCCTTCATGTGATAGGGTGCAGACAAGTTAAATTCACAGTCCTTGGGGGCGCGTGCCCTTGAAAATAAGGTCAAGATCACCAAAAACTAATCAAATCTGCAGTATGTTGTAATAATATATTGTACCAAGTTTGACCAAAATTAATCAATTCGTTCATGAGACACGAGTGCAGACAAGCCATTTTTGGCCCAAAATTGCCCTTTTTTGTGGGGCTTAAGCCCTTGAAAATGAAGTCAAGGTCATCATAAGCAAATGACTGTTTTTCCCCATCCTAGTGTTGGAACCATGCAAGTTTGGTTAGAATATACCCTAGGTTCAGGAGATATAGAGCTTCAAACAGGCTATGCCTACACAAACGCCTACGCAAACAGGATCCACACCAAAAACAATATGTCCCCCTCACCTCTGTTGGGGGAACATAATACAGTTATCCCCTAAATAAGAGGGGTTATCAATAAATTTGTGGACAATTCGTATAATTTCAATGTGCTTTATGCTATTCTAAATTTGATTTGATTTGGTGCAACAGAAATATATAATGAGCAAATGTATGAAATATGGTAATAAATGAACACATTTTTATGGTTCTATACAAATTTGAATGTGATGCAGTAATGCCTGACGGTGCAATTTCAGTGATGCTAACACAATCCATTGTCAGTCCGCAAAGTCTGATTCTGTCAATTATGAGAACTCTGTTAAAAGTCTTTGTTAGCTGGTCAACACTTTCAAATCTTCTATCGCGAAGCTGTTTCCCGAATCAAACTTAACGAGTTTTGAGCACAGAAATTTAATTTGGAAAAATAAACTACGGCCCTTTTCGAAGTTGCCTTGGCAACCATAAAATGCAGATATATGCATAAAATATTATATTTTCTCCCAAGTAGTGAAAAAATAGCCATCGGAAGAGATGGCAAATCCCCCAACCAAAAGCCAATATGGCCTTCAGAAGATTGTTCACCAATAGAAAGTGCACCAGAATTAAACCAGCAATATATGTATTTTGATCTGACATTTTCTAATAATTCGAACACCCGGATCAGTATTTATTTTTTTAATGTTTGAATTAATTGGTCAATTACCGGTAGGTGACCAATTAGTTTGAACACCCTAGCAGTTCGAACACCCAAAAGTATTTTAGTTATGGCCATCACAAGATTATACTGTCAGGGGAGATAACTAAACAAGAGGCCCATGGGCCACGATGCTCACCAGAGCTCAGGTGGGCACTGCCCACTGGCAGCCACGTATGGTTTTAATTTATTGATTATAAAGTCTCCCTAATGAACCCCAATTCCATGTGGACTCTGTATCTGAAATACTAGGCCTTTTATGAAGTGGAGGGGTGGGAGATGATCCAACAGACCCCAATTTGATATCATTTAATGCATCTTATCATAAGGAACAAGAAAATATATGGTTTATGGGTAGGGGTCTTAATGGTTTCTGAGATATTGGACCTTTTATGAAGTGGAGGGGTGGGGAATGGCCCTGGCACATCCCAAGAGACCCCCAGGTTGGTGTCTCTGAATATGTTTTATCTTAAGAAACAAGAATATATATGGTTTAGGGGTGGGAATCTGAGATTTTTCGCCTTTTATGAAGTGGCAGGGTGGGGCAATGCCGCATCCCTAGAGTCCCCTAGGTTGGAATCACTGAATGCGTCTTATCATAAAGAACAAGAATATATATGGATAAGGGGTGGGGATCTGAACGGTTTCTGAGAATTTGGGCCTTTTATGGAGTGGAGGGGGTGGGACATGGCCCGGGCACATCCCAGAAGACCCCCAGGTTGGTGTCACTGAATGCGTCTTATCATAAGAAACAAAAATATATATGGTTTTGGGGTGGGGATCTGAAAGGTTTCTGAGATATATCGCCTTTTATGAAGTGGAGGGGTGGGGCAATGGCGCATCCCGGGAGACCCCTTGGTTGGTATCACTGTATGCGTCTTATCATCAGAAACAAGAATATATATGGTTTAGGGGTGGAAATCTGAATGGTTTCTGAGAAACTGGGCCTTTTTTGAAGTGGAGGCGGTGGGGCTTGGCCCGGGCACTTCCCAGTGGACCCCAGGTTGGTGTCACTGAATGCGTCTTATCATAAGAAACAAGAATATATATGGTTTTGGGGTGGAAATCTGAATGGTTTCTGAGAAACTGGGCCTTTTTAGAAATGGAGGCGGTGGGGCTTGCCCGGGCACTTCCCAGGGGACCCCCAGGTTGGTGTCACTGAATGGGTCTTATCATAACAAACAAGAATATATATGGTTTTGGTGTGGGGATCTGAATGGTTTCTGAGATATATGGCCTTTATGAAGTGGAGGGGGTGGGGCAGGGCCCTGGCCACCCAGGGGGCCCCAAGGTTGGTGTCATTGAATGTGTCTTATCATATGGAACAATAATATATATGGTTTAGGGGTGGGGATCTGTAAGGTTTCTGAGATATTGGGCCTTTTATGAAGTGGAGAGGGTGGGGCAAGGCCCCGGCGCATTCCGGGGCCCCATACATTGGTGTCAATGAATGCATCTTATCATAAAGAACAAGAATATATATGATTTAGGGGTGGGGGTCTAAACGGTTTCTGAGATATATGGCTTTTATGTAGTGGAGGGGTGGGGCATAGCCCCGGCGCATCCGGGGGCCCCCAGGTTAGTGTAACTGAATGTGTCTTATCATAAGGAACAAGAATATATATGGTTATGAGGTGGGGATCTGTAAGGTTTCCGAGATATTGGGCCTTTTATGAAGTGGTGGGGGTGGTGCAAGGCCCTAGCGCATTGGGGGGGGGGGGGGGAAGGGGCCAGGTTGGTGTCAATGAATGTGTCTTATCATAAGGAACAATAATATATATGGTTTAGGGGTGGGGATCTGTAAGGTTTTGGAGTTATGGCCATCACAAGGTTATATTATCAGGGGAGATAATTCAAAAACCAGGGCACCCAGAGTCATGGTTCTTGAACATGACACACCTGCTTAACCTCATGTACAACTGTACCAAGTACAATCAATATATCTCAAAGAGTATTGGAGATGTGGCCATCACAAAGTAGTGATTCTATTTTATTGGAAGGGGAGATAACTCAAAAACCATGGCACCCAGAGTTGTGGTTCTTGTGTATGACACACCCTCTTTGCCTTGTGAACAACTGTGCCAGGTATCTTCAATATATCTTAAAGGGTATTGGAGTTATGGCCATCACAAGGTAGTCACTCAATTTTATTTGAAGGGGAGATAACTCAAAAACCATGACAACCAGAGTTGTGGTTCTTGTGCATGACACGCTGTCTCAGCCTTGTGAACAACTGTGTCAGGTATGTACCATCAACATATCTCAAAGGGTATTGGAGTTATGGCCATCAAAAAGTAGTCATTCTATTTTATTAAAAGGGGAGATAACTCAAAAAGTATGGCATCCAGAGTTCTGGGTATTGCGCATGACACGCCGTCTCAGCCTTGTGAACAATTGTGCCAAGAACCATTAATGAATCTCAAAGGGTATAGGAGTTATGGCCATCACAAGGTTGCGTCTACGGACGGACGAACGCACGTTCGTACAGATGGACATTTGTTGGGTACTACAGTGTTAATTTTTCACCTATAAGTACCCAACAATCAGCTAAAATTTGCACAAGTACCCAACATGTCCCATCAAATTTGTTGGCTACTTTTTCGGACACTAACGGAATAAACGGCAAGTACCCAAGTTATGTCTACCCAACATATGCCCGTGGATGTGCTCGGACAGACGGACGGACGGACAGACGGACGGACGCCAGGCTGATCGGTATATCCCCCATGACCTTTTCGGTCGGGGGATAAAAATGAACAGAAAATTCCAATAATTGACAAAATTATATCCGTTGTCCACGAATTTATTGATAACCCCTCGCATATCCCTAAAGGATTCCCATTATATCTCGTTACCAGGGATTATCACTTACCTTCAGTGGCTCAAACTAGATCTGCCTTGAACAAATTTTCATGATCCCAAAGGAGTTTAAGCTTCTGAAGTTAGACTGTATACACAGTTAAATTCCTATAATAAGACCACCTTTGGACTGTTCAAAAGTGGTCTCTCCTATGTCGGGTAAAAGCCCCACAAAATTGGAAGCAACGTCTCCAAAATGGCCTATACAGTGTTGACGGGGACATTAAACCTCAAACAAACAAAATAAAATATACCGCTATAAATGTTACTTGAATTTCCTACAAACACTATTTGTGCAATCAGTGACAGTCACATGGACATCAGCAATAAAACTTAGATTCATTTTGTAACTTTGGGACTGAATCTAAAATGTGTATCATTTCATTATGAAAATGTTGTTTACCATATTTACCCTATTCAGACTCCTCAACTCCTTACCATACTTGTTCTAAAATTTGAACAAGTATTATTTACTTTGCGATCTTGTTTCTAAAAATAGAAGTATCAGTGGCAAATAGTGTAGACCCTGATGAGACATCGCGTTCTGCAGTAGTCATCTAGGTCTGCACTATTTGCTCAGGCCTATCTGTCCGAATACATAATATAGTATTTGTTTGTTTGTTTGATTTGAGGTTTAATATCCCCGTAAACACTATTTAGGTCATTTTGGAGATGTTGCTTCCAATTGGTTGGGACTTTTACCCAACACTGAGATGAAATGACATTTCAATCCCTGCCGCCCAATGAAACCAATAGGGTTTATAAGCATGGACTGGCCGACTCGCAGCATTTTTTCTGGGCAAGCTTAGACGTTCTAAGCGTATTACCAGTACTCATGTGCAGTCGGTGTCAGCTTTGTGTGGAAGCATCGTGCAGCACAATCTATTTCTCCAAGCCGGAATGGGCGGGGGTAATATGGCATGTACACAACGTGTACTGTGCACTAATTAAACCCCATTTCACAGTCAGAAGTAGCATTTTCAATGTAAAATATAACTAGAAATGGTGTTTGTAAAACACAATGCCCCCAACCTTTGCTTGACCTTAGCTGGCAAAATATTCAACAAATATTGTTAAAGACTCAAAAACATACAACAAGAATTCCCCCGAAGGCTATGTCGCGCCTGTGGGGGCGCAAAGTCACCAAACCATGAAATCTAGGTCAAGGTCAAACATGGATGCCTGCATAAAAATTTCACTCCAAGTTGCAAGCATGTACCAAGTAACTCTTAAAAACAGACTCTTACATCAGGGTCAAAGTTAGGGTTGTCACACTATTTTACAAAGTCAGTGAACCATAAAATGTAGGTCAAGGTCAGAAATGGATACTTGCATTGAAGTTTCAATTCCTAAATGCAAGCTTGTACCAAATACAATTAATGAAGCTCTAATAGATCTTGAGAAATGGACTCTTACATTAGATAGAAAGTCAGGATGGTCGCAATAATTCACAAAGTCAGTGAACCATGAAATATGGGTAAAAGTCAAATATGGATGCTTGCGTTGCAGTTGGAATTCCTAGATGCAAGTTTGTACCAATTATAATTTAAAAAGCTTTAATAGTTTTCGAGAAATGGTGAAAGTCAGGGTGGTCGCAATAATTCACGAAGTCAGTGAACCATGAAATATAGGTCAATGTCAGATATGGATGCTTGCGTTGAAGTTGCAATGCCTGGATGCAAGTTTGTACCAAGAATGATTAATGAAGCTCTAATAGTTCTCAAGATATGGACTTGCTGACAAGATTTTATTAAAAAAAAAGGCATCGCATGCGATACAAATCCCCTCGCACAAGACAACTTCGTGTGTGGAAAACACTGAAATGGCAAAAGTCCAACTTGCTTGAGATATTATCATATGCAACATTTGTGTAAAGTTTGTTTAAAAATCCATCCATAAATGTAGGTTCTAGAGTGATGACAATATTTCTCTAAAAATAGTCATAGGGACCTTGACTTGAGGCCATGGCCGCGAAGTAGATCTTGCTCAAGATATTATCATAAGCATCTTTTGTGTGAAGTTAGATTAAAATCATAAATGTAGGCGGTAGAGCAATGACAAAGTTTTTCTAAAAATAGCCATAGTGACCTTGACCTTGAGGTCATGACCAAGCAACTCGAGATATTACCATAAGAAACATTTGTGTGAAGTTCTATTAACATCCATCAATAAATGTAGGCACTAGAGCGATGACAAAGATTTTCTAAAAATAGCCCTAGTGACCTTGACCTTGAAATTTGAAATAGTTCGAGATATTGTCATAAGGAACATTTGTGTGAAGTTATACTGAAATCGGTGAAGAAATGTAAGCGCTAGAGCCATGTCAAAGTTTTTCTAAAAATTGCCACAGTGACCTTGACCTTGAAAGTCAAACTCACTCGAGGTATTATCATAAGGAACATTTGTGTGAAGTTATATTGAAATCAGTGAAGAAATGTAGTCGCTAGGGCGATGACAGTTTTTTTCAAAAAATAGCCACAGTGACCTTGACCTTGAAAGTCGAAATCGCTCGAGATATTGTCTTAAGGAACATTTGTGTGAAATTATATTGAAATTGGTGAAGAAATGTAAGCGCTAGAGTATTGACAAAGTTTTTCTAAAAATAGTCACAGTGACCTTGACCTTGAAAATGGAACTCGCTACAGATATTGTCATAAGGAACATTTGTGTGAATCGATTTTGAAATTGGTGAAAAAAATATAAGCGCTAGAGCAATGAAAAAGGTTTTCTAAAAATAGCCATAGTGACCTTGACCTTGAAAGTCGAACTCTTTCGAGGTATTGTCATAAAGGATCATTTGTGTGAAGTTATATTAAAATCGGTGAAGAAATGTAGGCGCTGGAGCGATAGCAAAGTTTTTCTATAAATAGCCATTGTGACCTTGACCTTGAAAGTTGAAATGGCTTGAGATATTGTCATAAGGAACATTTGTGTGAAGTTATATTGAAATCGGTGAAGAAATGTAAGCGCTAGAGCATTGACAAAGTTTTTCTAAAAATAGCCACAGTGACCTTGACCTTGAAAGTGGAACTCGCTAGAGATATTGTCATAAGGAATATTTGTGTGAAGTTATATTGAAATCGGTGAAGAAATGTAGGCGCTAGAGCGATGACAATTTTTTTTCTAAAAATAGCTGCAGTGACCTTGACCTTGAGTTCATGACCCTGAAAGTCGAACACACTTGAGATATTGTCATAAGGAACATTTGTGTGAAGTTATATTGAAATCAGTGAAGAAATGTAGGCGCTAGAGCAATGACAAAGTTTTTCTACAAATAGCCACAGTTACCTTGACCTTGAAGTCATGACCTTGAAAGTCGACCTCGCTCAAGATATTGTCATAAGGCACATTTGTTTGAAGTTATATTGAAATCAGTTTTTTTTTTTTTTTTTTTTTTTTTTTGGTTTGGGTTTTACGGCCCTTTCAAGATTATTTCACTCATATCGAGCCGATCGTTAATCATAGGTGGGCGAAAACCGGAGTACCCGGAGAAAAACCACCTGACCTTCCGTTGCAGAACATTTGTGTGAAGTAATATTGAAATCAGTGAAGAAATGTAGGCGCTAGAGCGATGACAAAGTTTTTCTAAAAATAGCCACAGTGACCTTGACCTTGAGGTCATGACCTTGAAAGTCGAACTCGCTGAGATATTGTTATAAGAAACATTTGTGTGAAGTTACATTGAAATTGGTGAAGAAATGAAGGCGCTAGAGCGATGACAAAGTTTTTCTAAAAATAGCCACAGTGACCTTGACCTTGAGGTCATGACTTTGAAGTCGAACTCGCTCGAGATTTTTTTATAAGGAACATTTGTGTGAAGTTATACTGAAATTTGTGAAGAAATGTAGGCGCAAGAGCGATGACAAAGTTTTTCTAAAAATAGCCACAGTGACCTTGACCTTGAAAGTCGAACTTGCTCGAGTTTTTTTTTATAAGGAACATTTGTGTGAAGTTATATTGAAATTGGTGAAGAAATGTAGGCGCTAGAACGATGACAAAGTTTTTCACAAATTACCAAAATGACAAAGGGCCATAACTCACAAAGTATTTTTCGGAATTTTGTCATAAGTTGATCAGTTCATCTACTCATCACCACCAATCTATTCACCAAATTTCAAGGCTCTAGCTCCAATAATTTTTTAGATATCTTGCTGACAAGATTTTATTAAAAAAATTTCAAAGGGCAATAACTCTTAAAAGGGGCATAATCCGGACGAGAAAAAAAATAAGCGTCAGCTAATTTTCCATGACGAATCCATATATGAAATTTCAAAACCCTAGCATACACGGTTCTAAAGATATGCTATGCATCACTTTTAGCATACATTACAATGGGCACAAATTACCAGAATGACAAAGGGCCATAACTCACAAAGTATTTTTCGGAATTTCGTCAAAAGTTAATCAGTTCATCTACTCATCACCACCAATATATTCACCAACTTTCAAGGCTCTAGCTCCAATAGTTTTTGAGAAATCTTGCTGACAAAATTTTATTAAAAAAATTTCAAAGGGCAATAACTCTTAAAAGGGGCATAATCCGGACAAGAAAAAAAAAATGTGTCAGCTAATTTTCCATGAGGAATCCATATATGAAATTTCAAAACCCTAGAATACACGGTTCTAAAGTTATGCTATGCATCACTTTTAGCATACATTACAATGGGCACAAATTACCAAAATGACAAAGGGCCATAACTCACAAAGTATTTTTCGGAATTTCGTCAAAAGTTGATCAGTTCATCTACTCAACACCACCAATCTATTCACCAACTTTCAAGGCTCTAGCTCCAACAATTTTTGAGATATCTTGCTGACAAGATTTTATTAAAAAAATTTCAAAGGGCAATAACTCTTAAAAGGGGCATAATCCGGACGAGAAAAAAATACGCATCAGCTAATTTTCCATCAGGAATCCATATATGAAATTTCAAAACCCTAGCATACACGGTTCTAAAGATATGCTTTGCATCACTTTTAGCATACATTACAATGGGCACAAATTACCAAAATGACAAAGGGCCATAACTCACAAAGTATTTTTCGGAATTTCGTCAAAAGTTAATCAGTTCATATACTCATCACCACCAATCTATTCACCAACTTTCAAGGCTCTAGCTCCAATAGTTTTTGAGATATCTTGCTGACAAAATTTTATTAAAAACATTTCAAAGGGCAATAACTCTTAAAAGGGGCATAATCCGGACAAGAAAAAAAATATGTGTCAGCTAATTTTCCATGAGGAATCCATATATGAAATTTCAAAACCCCAGCATACATGGTTCTAAAGTTATGCTATGCATCACTTTTAGCATACATTACAATGGGCACAAATTACCAAAATGACAAAGGTCCATAACTCACAAAATATTTTTCAGAATTTTGTCAAAAGTTAATCAGTTCATCTACTCATCACCACCAATATAATCACCAACTTTCAAGGCTCTAGCTCTAATAGTTTTTGAGATATCTTGCTGACAAGATTTTATTAAAAAAATTTCAAAGGGCAATAACTCTTAAAAGGGGCATAATCCGGACGAGAAAAAAAATACACATCAGCTAATTTTCCATCAGGAATCCATATATGAAATTTCAAAACCCTAGCATACACGGTTCTAAAGATATGCTTTGCATCACTTTTAGCATACATTACAATGGGCACAAATTACCAAAATGACAAAGGGCCATAACTCACAAAGTATTTTTCGGAATTTCGTCAAAAGTTAATCAGTTCATATACTCATCACCACCAATATATTCACCAACTTTCAAGGCTCTAGCTCCAACAATTTTTGAGAAATCTTGCTGACAAAATTTTTTTAAAAACATTTCAAAGGGCAATAACTCTTAAAAGGGGCATAATCCGGACAAGAAAAAAAATATGTGTCAGCTAATTTTCCATGAGGAATCCATATATGAAATTTCAAAACCCCAGCATACATGGTTCTAAAGTTATGCTATGCATCACTTTTAGCATACATTACAATGGGCACAAATTACCAAAATGACAAAGGGCCATAACTCACAAAATATTTTTCAGAATTTTGTCAAAAGTTAATCAGTTCATCTACTCATCACCACCAATATAATCACCAACTTTCAAGGCTCTAGCTCCAATAGTTTTTGAGATATCTTGCTGACAAGATTTTATTAAAAAAATTTCAAAGGGCAATAACTCTTAAAAGGGGCATAATCCGGACGAGAAAAATAATACGCATCAGCTAATTTTCCATCAGGAATCCATATATGAAATTTCAAAACCCTAGCATACACGGTTCTAAAGATATGCTTTGCATCACTTTTAGCATACATTACAATGGGCACAAATTACCAAAATGACAAAGGGCCATAACTCACAAAGTATTTTTCGGAATTTCGTCAAAAGTTAATCAGTTCATCTACTCATCACCACCAATATATTCACCAACTTTCAAGGCTCTAGCTCCAACAATTTTTGAGATATCTTGCTGACAAAATTTTATTAAAAAACTTTCAAAGGGCAATAACTCTTAAAAGGGGCATAATCCGTACAAGAAAAAAAATATGTGTCAGCTAATTTTCCATGAGGAATCCATATATGAAATTTCAAAACCCCAGCATACACGGTTCTAAAGTTATGCTATGCATCACTTTTAGCATACATTACAATGGGCACAAATTACCAAAATGACAAAGGGCCATAACTCACAAAGTATTTTTCAGAATTTTGTCAAAAGTTAATCAGTTCATCTACTCATCACCACCAATATAATCACCAACTTTCAAGGCTCTAGCTCCAATAGTTTTTGAGATATCTTGCTGACAAGATTTTATTAAAAAAATTTCAAAGGGCAATAACTCTTGAAGGGGGCATAATCCGGACTAGAAAAAAAAATACGCGTCAGCTAATTTTCCATGAGGAATCCATATATGAAATTTCAAAACCCTAGCATACACGGTTCTTTAGTTATGCTATGCATCAAAAGCGTAACGGACGGACGAACGGACGAACAGACTAACGGACGAACGAGGCAGAAGCAATATGCCCCTCCAACTTTTTCAAAGTTGGGGGCATAATTATTAATTTACACAAATTGCCATCATAATTATAAGGCTGTTTCAAAACCATGTTTGAACTTGTTTGTCATAATTCAACCATTCAGATGTATATATTACACAAAGGACATAATTTATGGCTCATCATTAAATTGATACAAATTTTGAAAAGTTGTTTTAAAGCTTAATACGGGTCTCCAGGGAAATGGGTTTACAAGCTTCTGCTTAAACATTGCATAAAACTTGTTTACTGAAGACAGTTTTCAAATCATTATTGCCTGAGATGGACCAATTAACCCTTATCTTGCTGAATATTCATTTAAGCCACACCCATTTCTGTCTATTAACCAATCAAATTACTTGATGTAATTTATTGCTACAAATTCATTAATTGAATGCCAAACAGTGTAGATCCTGATCAGATGGCTTTAGAAGCCATCTGATCTCGATCTACACTGTTTGCAAAGATAGGGGTTGTCGTGAACAGCAAGATAAGGGTTACTGCGAGTCTCCAGGGAAATGGGTGTACAAGCTTCTACTTAAACATTGCATAAGACTTGTTTACTGAAGACAGTTTTCAAATCATTATTGCCTGAGATGGACCAATTAATGTAATAAATAACAGTACAATCACATGTCTGTAAAATTGGTAGAAAATTCAATAACTACTTAGAGTAAGCCTGTCCACAATAAAATCAACAAAGCAGTTGTGTGCTAACCAAATATAATGACAATCGAGCAGACGTCAACAGTCGCCATTCTGATTTTTATAAGGTACATGCTTCAGTTTTTATCGTTATGATTAAATCATATTTCATTCAAAAAATCTTAAAAGCATGCATAGGAAATTAAAAAACAATCACCCTGTAAAACAAGCAGCTAAAGCAGTGGTTCAATGATTTTTTTATTTTTTTTTTAAGAATTTGAGTTCCGATTATCGAGTCATTTTAACCGAAAACTGGTTAGCTGTTAATGACAAAGACTGAGGATAATTACATGTATTTGTTTGTTTGATTTGATGTTTAACATCCCCGCCAACACTATATAGGTCATTTTGGAGACGTTGCTTCCAATTTTGTGGGACTTTCACCCAACACTTAGATGCAATGACATCTCAAGCGCTGTCGCCCAGTGAAACCAATAGGGTTTATAAGCATGGATGGTCAGACTCAAAACACTTTGCCTGGGCAGGCTTAGATCCTCTAGGTGGTTTACCAGTACTCGTTTGTGGTCGGATTCACCTCTGCGTGGAAGCATCATGCAGCCCATTTTTTTCTTCAAGACCCGATGGGCAGGGGGCACCAAGGATAATACCTGTATTATTTGGCCCTAGATGGCACTGTAGATATCAGTTTATGGTTTCTTAAGACTGAAGAGTTTATCTGCCAATCAGTGTCGATCCCTATAAATGCATGTACATGTTTAGGTAATGTATTCTGATCAGAGTTTTCGGCCCATCAATGCTGAAGTCCATGTGACTATCACTAACTTGAGGATAACAGGTAACAGTTATTTACAGAAAATAGCCACACTAGTCTTATCACTGTGAGGTCAAAGTGTTGCATAAAAGGGTTAGTTATAGAATCTGGACTGGAATCATGTTTTGGGTTTGGGAAACAAAATAAGTCCTCATTCAGGACAATTTTTCCAACCTACTTTGGGAGACATTATCAACCATCCAGTGCTGTCAGGGCTTTGATTTATGTTTTTTTTTTTGTTGTTGGCACCTCCTCCCCTTCCGACTCCATATACATATCGTGCAATATATATGTTAAATTAATATAATATATATAAACAGTCACGTAAATATAGATCCAACGATAGATGAAAGGACTGAAGAGTAATGTAATGTAATGTAATGTAATGTAATGTAATGTAATGTAATGTATGTATGTATGTATGTATGTATGTATGTATGTATGTATGTAAATTACAGAAGACCATTAATTTATGTTCTTAGGCATAGATTGTTTGTACTCATTAGAACCACCTCACTGAGGCAATTATAACCAACTGCTACAATCAATGTGAGGAGCATATCATTCACCATATTTGCATTTATTTGCTGGCTCCAAGCTTGCACATTGTCAATATTGGAAAACAGGTAACCAGATATTGGAAAACAGGTAACCAGACCCTCTGACCTTTCAAGGTCAGGGGGTCTGGTTACCTGTTTTTCCAACACTTATAATCTCCAGACTAGGAACCAGCAGATAATGCAAAAAAGGTGAATAAATACAAATATCACAATTGTATCTCAGTCTGCTGTGTTTCTAACAAGCACCCACAATCTGTATTCACAACAAAAATAAGAAACATATCTCAATTTTTCATATATGACAAATGGCAGAAAGCACTATCTTATATAGATATGGTTGGTTTTGCCATGGGCCAGCAAAATGGATTATTGGAAAAAGATCCCTATTTGTCTGTTATCCTGACATGCAATGACAAAAGATACAAGAAAATACTCTTGTCTATTGAAGAAATGTGCAAATATCATAAACAAACCTGTACCACATACTGGTCAAATTAAGCTAATAAACATTAACCCGTTTTATTCAGGGAAACCCCAGAACGGGTACAATGGAAAAAAGTGCAAGCCCACATCATGCAGCATCTGAGCAGGGCCTTAGTTTTGCTATTTTCTAATTTCTGTATCTTAACCTGACACCACTAAATTTCTTAATGGAATTCTACTATATTCCTGGCGGAAGACTCCATTCAGTATTACATGGGCTATAATTGGAAAAATGTCAGATTAAAATATGATTTAAGGTTGTGAATCATTACATGGTTACCTGCCAGATATTGGCCCATGGAACATATCCATCCATCAAACTCACCAAGGAGATTTTATCAGCTAGTAACCTGAAGGCTCTGCTAGCTGTGACTGGCAGTGGCTGCCTGAAGTTTTAAACCTTAACCCTTATCAAGCAGCATAATTAACCCTTCTCTTGCTGAATATTCATTGAAGCCACACCCATTTCTGTCTATCAACCAATCAGATTACTTGATGTAATTTATTCTTACAAAGCCATAAACTTAATGTCAAACAGTGTAGATCCTGATCAGATGGCTTCTTAAGAAGCCATCTGATCTGGCTCAACACTTTCCAAAGATAGGGGTTGTCGTGAACAGCATGATAAGAGTTAAGTTAGCCTCAACTTTCTGACTTTGAACCAATCAGATTACTTGATGTAATTTATTCCTGCAATTTCACAAAATGAATGTCAAACAGTGTAGATCCTGATCAGATGGCTTCTTCAGAAGCCATCTGATCTGGATCTATACTGATTGCAAAGGTTGAGGTTGTTGTGGGTTAAGGTAACAAGAACAGTTTCAGTGCAGACTTCAATCTACACTTTTTATTTTTCAGAGAAAATAAGGCTCAATATTTCATGTGAATCTCTAGCACATATTGAGCCTCATATCAGATGATTCATGTAAGGCGCAACAAATTCCGTTGAAACCACACTTTATACAGAGAAAGCTGGGGTATACATCATTTTTGACATTTCTTCTCCAAAACATACGTGATGCATACTTGTTAGAGCCACGGTTCTAACGAGCACCAACATCCTACATGTATGTTTGAAGTATAAACAGGGCCTGACAAATCCAAAAATTTTCCACTTGCCCATCGGGCAAGTAAAATATTTTTGCACTTGCCCAGCTCGAAATCCTACTTGCCCAGGATTTTGAACTCAAAGTGGGGTTTGATGTGGGGGGGGGGGGGGGGGGCGGGATAATGGTGACGATGATGACGACCAACATTTATAAATATAATTCAAGGTTTCTGTAAAGTTTCAAGCACAACCACTTTCCATTAGGGTCTAGTTATTTCATTTTAGTGTTTATTTCCCTTAGGTGTCTCTGGTGGTGGGAGCTCAGGGTTAATTGTATCGATTCCTGATCATTGCATTCACTGCTATTTATTTCCCTCTGTGCGGAAATGCGTTAGAAAATACTGTTTTTGTCACAGTCAATAACGGTACCTTTCAAGTTAATTGCTGACCGATTAGCAATTTAAGATACAGTTATATAAACTCATTTAGCTTGACACGCACGATAAACACGAGCTGCAGCCGATATAGATCTACTCAAAAGATCAGAAGTGCCAGAGCAGCGAGATAAAAGATTAAAAGAATGCAGTTTATTTAGCTTGCAATTTAATGATCCAACAAGAAGGCGAGAACCCATTCTATCACAAACGAACCCAAACGTTCACACCCACCCTACAAGCAAGTTTAATGCTATCATCATTCCCGCCATCCAAATCGTCGTCCACAAACCACCACTCCCATTTTTCTGCACGCGATCGGTAAATGACGTCATCCGACCCCATCAACACCACACGTGTTTAACGTCATTGTTTTATTGTAATGGGGCGTATCTCTTTCATAAAAAATGTTTGGAACCGGTAAAATAATATTTTCTCGATAGCTAAACGGTTGTGGATAGAGGCACGACTAATCCGCGGTTACCAACATTAAAACATTCGACTTTTTCTGCCAGCGTCTGCTATTTGGCGCCAAAACATAACCATTCACGAGATAGTAGAATAGGCCATTTTTACTACCGTAAGATGTAGCAAATCGTCTTAGGAGCTATTAAATCATTTTCACATTGATTGTGGATTAAATTTTATGGCAGGGATAAACGCAAATTAGAGACAATCTTATTTTCACACCTTGTCACGCTCATCGATAGCGCTGGCGGTACACACTACACCAGAAATGAAAGACATGCACCGCCGGGCAATCATGTTTAATTGGTAATTATATGACAGGGATTAACAATAGTGTCGTAAATGAACCGTTATAAAACCATGGATGGTTTCTTCTCTGAATTGCCGACAAAGCGGGAATTATTGTGGTTTACTTTCCGGTCTAGTTTTACTGTATCTAAGGACTCAAAAGACTGACGATTGTAGATGATTTTTTGCACTTGCCCGACCGGGCGTCGAAAGGTCAAAGTGCACCTGCCCGACGCGATTTCGGACTTGTCCCGGGCGGCCGGGCAATGGATTTGTCAGCCCCTGATAAATAAGATAATGGTTACCTAACATTTCTGCCAAGTACCCGGTACATTGTAATTTCAAAATCCATCCAGAAATAAGAAAGTTATTGACTGTGTTTAAGTTTCGGAACCTTTTTTGATCTTTGACCCTTTGTACGACCTTGACCTTGGAGGTACAGACCTAGGTTTTGCGTGTGACATATATCTCGTGATGGTTAACATTTCTGCTAAGTAATTTCAAGATCCATCCAGAACTAAGAAAGTAAATGACCGTGTTTAAGTTCTGGACCTTTTTTTTTTACCTTTGACCTCTAAGTACGACCTTGACCTTGGAGGTACGAACCTTGGATTTGCACGTAACACATCATCTCATGATGGTTAACCAAGTAATTTCAATATACATCCAGAAAAAAGAAAGTTATTTAACATGTTTAGTTTCCGACAGACGTACAGATGAATGAATGGATAGGTGCAACACTATATATATGCCATTCCATCATTCTTGGAATGATGGGGACATAAAATGTATCAGAATTTTTATCAGAAAAAACATTTTGGAGGTATGAAAGAATGCACTATGCCACGCTGATGTGTTCTTGTAATGTGTTGTATGACAGGATTACTCATGTCTCACCTAAATCCCCCTCCCCCATCTACACTTCCACCAACTCCAAGAAATTTCTAATTTCTTATTTTCAAGGGGTCACAGAAACACTGAATAAAAACCTTAGACAAAATTTGATATTATGCACATATCCAGCTATCAAGCACCATGACAAGAATTAACTTAACCTGCCTAAAGGTTTCGAAAATATGAGTTCAAAAATTTGAATGTTGAGCATGCCAATGCCAAGGGGTAGTGTACCAGGGGTAAAGAAATACCATAATCGCCCTAATTGCCGCACATGCTCCTATAAGCGCACACCAAAGCTATTATTGAAAAGGAAATGCATAAGCACACACTTTACAGTAACCTACCCTTGAAGCTCTCACAGTAAATCTATGAAAACTTACCATTAATTCTTCAACAGTGAAGTCAATGCTTAAGTATCCTTTTCCGTCCCATTAAATATCAGTATGCATCATCTCGGAAGCTTTTGTTTTCATATCAGGTGTGCACTAATTAGGTAGATTTTTCACCACCATTTTTTGACACGATTTTGAAAAAACTAAGGGCACGGTGTGGTAATTAGGGCGAATACGGTAGCTCTTTTTGTACTTTCTTACACCTGGACTACTAGTGCAATAGCTCTTCTTGAGCTTTTGTAAAGGCAAGGCAAAATTTTGAAACTTTAAAATATATCTCCCTACCCCCCCCCCCCCCCTGCAAAAGCTGCTCAAATTTTTCCGCGAAAATATCAATGGATCTGACATTGCACATGCAAGAAGAATAACCATCATGTACAAGTTTATTGAACTAATACTGGGACCTGAATTGTGAAATGCCAGCCATTCATGTAAACCTCTTTAAACACTTTTCACTATAACACATTTTGGGATAAAACACCAATAAAAGAGACATCAAAAATGTATAGATTAGAATATATACATGTATAGCTCTTTTAATATAATCCATACATTTGGCTGTAACATGGCCAGTTGCCAGAGACCATTTCTGCTTTGGACCCCAACAATAGGTTGACTTGTCTTTTGTTGTTGTTTTTTTGCTGATGTTTTTTTTTGTTTTGTTTTGTTTCAATGGTCCTTTCAAGATTATTTCACTTATTTCGAGCGGATTGTTAATCAGAGGGAGATAAAAATGGGAGTACCCAGAGAAGAACCACCTGACCTTCCATTACATAACTTGGCGTCTCACACGTTATTGGTTGACTTGTGGTATACTTACATTGTAAGTGCTTGTATAGGATATGGCCTAACTCCATTATGAACACCTTGGGCAGGAACAGAAATTTTTGTCGGTGATTTCATTATGGCTCTTCCAGTAACCGATGCTGCTGAGTTAATCCTTGGTCTCGGTGTCTTTGTTCTTGAATCACCAGATTCACTAGAATTATCCGAATCTCCATACTGAGACCTTAAATCTGAAGCAACAGTCCTTGTGAATGGGCTTGGCACAAGTTTATATCTGTGAGCTTGACTAGTCAGGTCTGTTTGGTGTGCATGGTTTTGTCGGCTACAACTACAGTTAGAGTTCTGAGCAGGCGTTGGAGTCACCAAGGTGCCCAGACTGTCTTTTCTATTTGAATAATGTAAGGCAGGATTTTCAGCTGTTGAGACAGGTACACCTTTCCAAAGGGCTTGAACTTGGACTTGTACTGCTGGCTGTTGAACTGTATTATTCTGAAAGCAATCAAATAAACATGAGATACATGTACACCACAATCTCATTACAACAATGTTCATTATAACACAGTTTTGGATAAAATATGGTGTAAAGATGGTCATTTTTCTTTGAAATCTATATACCGTTATGATCCTAAGTATTGGGACAGATAGGCCTAAGCAAACAACTGTGCAGAGTCCTGTAGGAGCAGTCTAATCAGGATCTACAGTGTTTGCCATTCCGTCTGCACCTTTTGGACTTCTTGCTGGATCATTAAATTTGATATTGCCACTCAAAGAGGACAAAATTAACTGGCACATCCACTCAGCCAGAACACATTAAGTTTACTTTGCAGAAGCTAATCAAAGCAGCAACACCACTAATGTGTTGATTATGTCCAAATGTTGACTGAAAAAAATGGTCCTGCTGTTTCGTTTAACCCTTAAATTCCTGTATGTTAAAGCTTATCCCACAGAAAACAACAACCATTACCTTTGCAAACAATGTAGATGCAGATCAGATGGCTTCTGAAGAAGCCATCTGATCAGGATGTACACTATTTGACATTCATTTTGTGAATTTGTAGGAATAGGTTACAAATTCATACATTTTCAAAATCTGTCAAAGCAATTTGTATATGTACAGTACTGTTGCAACTTGCCAATTTGTTGAAAATGAATACTGTTTAACCCTTTTTGTACCAAATGGAATCTTCCTCCTTACATTATGGAAGGAGTCCATTTCAAAATTTAGGGGTGTCAGGCTGTGTTTTCATCAAAATGTATTTGGAAAATGTCCGAACTTTTTTCAAACAGTGTAGGCCCTGATCAGATGTCGCGTTCTGCGGCGTCTGATCTTGGCCTGCACTGTTTGCCAGGGTACTCGTTTTGGGGGTTCCGGTACAAAATGGGATAAACCAAGTAATCTGATTTGTTCAAAGTCAGAATCTACACTGTTTGCCAGTGTCCCAGCATATGAACCCAGTCCATGTTTCACAGGAAACTCTTTTTACACAGCACTCTGACATCATGAAGCAAGAACAGGGCAGCCATGAAAAAAGAACCTGTGCATGATCAGCACTTTTCAAATGGACAATAGCAGGCCAGAGGCTTCTAGAATATTAGTGACTTTGGGTTGACTCATAAAAAATCAACCCAAAAGTTGGGTCTATGGCTATCTTGCAATGCTTTAACCCTTATCTTGCTGAATATGACAACTCCTACCTTTGCAAACAGTGTAGATCCAGATCAGATGGCTTCTGAACAGGATCTACACTGCCATTTAGTTCACAAAATGAAAGACTAGAGTGTGCAGTCTATGGCAGGCCATCGCAAATTCCCACGCTTCTGGCCAAATATAATGCTGTTATCGCACGCCCTGGTTGGTGTCATTGAATGCATCATAAAGAACAAGAATATATATGGTTTAGAGGTGGGTATCTGAACAGTTTCTGAGATAAAAGGCCTTTAATGAAATGGAGGGGATGGGGCATGACCCCGCCACACCCCAGGGGACCTCCAGGTTGGTGTCACTGAAAGCGTCTTATCATAAGGAACAAGAGTATATCTGCTTTAGGGGTGGGGATCTGAATGTTTTCTGAAATATACAGTCAAACCTCGATAATTTGAAGTGACAGGGACTGCCAGATTGTCTTCGAATTATCGGGAGTTCGAATTTTTTAAATCGGTAGTTTTCGAAAATGTTCGGAAGTTTTCCTTCGGTATAATATTTGACTGCATTGTGTCCATAGGCAAGAACACAGACTTCCTATATAAGAGTGAGTGTTTCAGTTTTACGTCCCACCAACAGCTAAGGTCATACGGAGACGGGACCTCGGTTTAAAGACTCATCCGAAAGTCTGCAGAAGCCCGGTCCTATATAAGAGCAAAGTACCTCGTCTAAAAGGAAACAAAACAACATGAACCATTTAACATCCCCCAACAATTGTGTAATGTGAAACAATAAATCTCTAACAGACGAACTATTAAACCAGTTAAAAGGCGGGTCAGAAATGGCTCGAGGGAGTAGTCAGCAAAGATCTAGATCAGAAAGCAATAAGCATACTGTTGAAGTCTGTGCTTGCAAACCACATGTTTCTAGTCACTTGTGTACTGCATTTTTATTTTCTATTTTTACTTTCAACTGTAAATCATCTACTTTCAGTTTCCCAAAAATCCCATATGCTCTAATGCTTTGAACAGAAGGTCTCAGATTAAACTCGCTTTATTTAAAATATCAAACAGGATAATCTTCTTATCGTTGCTCATTACCGATTACCGTTATATCATTTAAGAAGCTTGGGATTAACTAAGTGTCAATTACCTGTATATGCAGCTGTGAAAGCAGTCGGGTGTGAACAAGCTCAAAGAAAACAGGCTCTTCAAGCATGAATAATGCGCTTGACATATTTTGACTTCGAATTTGGAGATGGATTTTAATAGGAATTACTTTGATGGGGACCGACAATTTTATTTGAAAAATCAAATTTTTCGAATAATCCAAATTCGAAAATCGGTAATATTTTTACATAAAATAATAGCAAAAAAGATCGGGACCAACACACACGTTCTCAAAATCGGCATTCGAATCACCGAGATTCTACTGTATGTCCTTTTATGAGTTTCTGAAATATAAGGCCTTTAATGAAATGGAGGGGGTGGGGCATTGTCCTGATGCACTCCCGGGGACTTCCAGGTTAGTGTATACTGCATGAGCAGGATTCCAATTTAAAATTCTGGGGGTTCAGGTACTAAAAGAAATTTATTATAGAAAATGGTTGAACTTAAATTCTACAAAATGTGAAAGCCCAGATCTGACGCCGCATTCTGTGACATCTGATCTGGGCCCACACTGTTTACCAATGACCTGTTTTTGGCGGGTGGTGGTGGGGGTCCCATATAAAATGGGTTAATTTAATGAACCTAAGAATTGGGACACACAGGCTTTAGCAAACAGTGCAGACCCAGATCAGACTGCTCCTGAAGGAGCAGTCTGATCAGGGTCTACAATAATGGCCATTCTGTCTGCTCCTTTGGAATCCTTGTTGGTTAGCGCAACAGATTTGATCAATGATGAAGCTTTAGAAGAATTACAGCAAGTCCTCAAGGTGTCCGAATTTTAAGGATGTTTACGGTTAGTACATTGTATTTCTATTACAGTTGCAGAGCAGCTTATGAAAATTATTATTGCAAACCCTTGATGACCTTGATTTTTTATGCTTTGGCTTGGCCTTGTGATGATACAAAATGAATAACTTATCTATCTGACAATCCTTAGTAGGAGATAAATATTAATGGGAAGACACATTGATTTATTTCAACCCACATTTTGAAACATTGAGTATTTACACTGGTTGATATCTGAATGTATCTTTGCCCCAGATTTATCAAATCAAATGACATATTTTTTTACCGTAATGATACAAAGTATTGGGACAGATAGGCCCAGGAAACACCAGACAGCAGCCTGATCAGGGTCTACACTGTTTGCCATTCCATCTGCACCTTTTGGACTCCTTGGTGAATTGTGAAACAAATTTGTTAAAATTTTAGGAGAATTACAATAAGTCCTTATGATATGCAAATTTTTATGATTTTTACAGTACTGTATTGTTTGTTTGTTTGATTTGAGGTTTAACATCCCCATCAACACTGTAAAGGTCATTTTGGAGATGCTGCTTCCAATTTTGTGGGACTTCTACCCGACATTGAGATGAAATGACATCTCAAGCCCTGTCGCCCAATGCGACCAAAAGGGTTGATAAGTATGGATGGTCCAACTCGCACTGCTTTGCCTGGGCAGGCTTAGATCCTCTAAGTGGTTTACCAGTACTCGTGTGCGATCGGTTTCAGCTCTGCTTGGAATCATCATGCAGCCAATCTATTTCTTCAAGCCCTGATGGGCGGCGGCCATTACAGTATATCGTAATGATCCCGAGCATTGGAACAAATAGGCCTAAGAAAACAGTACAGAACCAGATCAGACTGCTCCTGATGGAGCAGTCTGATCAGGGTCTTCACTGTGTGCCATTCGGTCTCTACCTGTTAGACCCCTTGCTGGATTGTGAAACTATTTTTATACCCACTTTTTTGAAGAAAAATCAGGTATATTGTTTTCGTGTCAGAGTCGAGTGTCTGTCGTCAGTCCGTGGGTCTGTATGCGTGTATGTATGTATGTCACGTTTCTATAGAATGGATCTCCTCCGAAACGGATTAAGGTACACTTTTCAAACTTTGTCTGTGGATAGTACATAGGATGAAGATGGCACTAGGCTACTTTTGTTATGACCTTGATCTCAACATGACCCCAAGGTCAAAGGTCAAAAAGTATGATTTTGCCATATCTTCGAAACTATTGGAGTTACACTTCTGAAACCTTGGTTATTGGATGACCCTTGGAATATAGAATAAACTGGGCTACATTTGGTGTGACCTTGACCTCAACATGACCCCAAGGTCAAAGGTAAAAAAGTATGACTTTGTCATATCTTCTTAACTATTGGATAGGGGTGTAACGATGCATCGATAGTTCGATGCATCGCGATAGGGACTGCCTCGATAGCAATGCATCGATAGTACTTTGGACTATCGATAGCTATCGCCGATAGTTCACTCAACTATCGATAGTTTCGATTGTTTTTGTATTTTTCTTGAATATACTTTGAAAATATACCTGTACTGTTGTGTAATTACGCAAGTATTTTTGCTTAGGAAATCCTTTCAGCTGTAATCAGGACAGACTGATAAGCCTTCACATATGTGCATGATGATCTGAGTCTTCGCTGGTCGCACATGTGTATCATAGTTTTTTGCCGTGTGGTGAATTTCTCGCGGCGATGAATTTCCCGCCGTCATTTTTGCACGTGCAGTTGAGGCAGTCAGAAATTTTCCCGCGTTTTTCAATAACAAAATGTCAATGATAGTTTGATCACGCGTTTGTTGCATGCAACTTTTTGAAAACATGACAGTGAAACCTGTGCGACATGTGAAGGCTCAGATCAGCCTGCGCAGTCATATATAAATGTTTGCTGTTTGTACTATCCTTGCGTAGTATAACTTCTGGGACAAACGCCATTTCCCTGTTCAGTTTCGAAGACATTTGCAAGATGCACAAGCTGATCTTTTGTATGAAGAAATGTTTGTTTTTGCTGTGTGCTGACTTTTTCATATAGGTAAATAAATGCGTAATAAATGACGGTATTATGCAGTTTAACTTGTTGTATATGTGACTCTTTTTGCGCATAAGGACCAGACTATTAAACCGCACTTTTGTGGTCTCATTAGAAATGCATTTCTCGAAAAATGCACAGAATGTGCATGCGAGTACATAATAGACTCAGATAAGTCGGTAAGTATGCACAAATGCATAAATGATGATGTCATCAGTCCGCTGACCTGACCGATTGGGATTGAATTCTTGGGGGAATATTTAAGCAGACAAAGTTTTATTTTCCTGTCGTCATCCTGTAGGGGGAAAAAACGTGCAGCACGAGGCCTTAGGTCTCCGTCTATCAAGTACTTTCTTAAGGTGATTCTGGACGTTTTGATGGTGGACACCGGACAACCTGGGACAAATTGGCGTTTTTATTTTTTGTTGGTCTTTCTGATTCTATTTTTGGTTGTCTTTGTATTATAATAGAGGGATATTCCAGAAAAAAATAACTTGTCGAAACGGCCAAATTTCATTACATGAAAAGTTTGTTTTATTATTGCTGCTTGTCTTATCTTTCTTTTGTGCAAGGACTAAATGTCCACAGAGTCAAAGAGCCTAGGTCAAGCCCTGTACATATTGCTAAATGAAAAAACCGACTTGATAATTGCTTTACTTCTATTTTGATAGTCTAGCTTTTGATGTTAACTTCAAATAAAAAATATGTAAGTTCAAGTTTTAATGCAGTTTGTTACATTCATGTCGCCCTTAAAGAGGTGCTAAAATAGCGTGCTGTGATTACGTAATGCTGTGTAATAATCGGGTTACCTAATTAACTGAATCCACAGATTAATTTAACACAGGCGGCAAACATCAAAGAATCGAAGAACGATCAGCATGTGTGAGTTTTCACAAGCAGAAAATCTCAAACACTGCAAAGGTATTAAAGCTATGATAATCATCACTTACAGGCATATATACTGGAAGCACCAAACTATTTTTAGGCGCTGGTGGGGATATATATAAAGAGCCGTCTCCCCATGATGTTTTTTCTGGAATAGCCCCGAGGGAATGTATGCTGATATTGAAACACACAATAAACATACAATTTTAGGCCATTGGAATTTCCTAACTCGTTCTGTCACTCTTAGCCATTTTATGTGAGTGATATAACATCTATGAATCATTTATAAGTGTTCCCGATAGTATCACGATAGTATCGTGATAGTATGCCACGATAGTGATAGTATCGTGATAGTAGTTTCCACGATAGCAATACTATCACGATAGTCAAAATTGGCATCGATAGTCAGCCCTACTATTGGAGTTACACTTCTGAAACTTTGGCTATTGGATGGCCCTTTGAATAGAGAATAAATTGGGCTACTTTTTGGTGTGACCTCGACCTCAGCATGACCCCAATGACAAAGGTAAAAAAGTATGATTTTGCCATATCTTCTAAACTATTGGAGTTACACTTCTGAAACTTTACTTATCGGATGTCCCTTGGAATATAGAATATATTGGGCTCCTTTTTGGTGTGACCTTGACCTCAACATGACCCCAAGGTCAAAGGTCAAAAAGTATGACTTTATCATATCTTCTAAACAATTGGATGTACACTTCCGAAACTTGGTAATTGGATTGCCGTTGGAATATAGAATAAATTGGGTACATTTGGTGGACCTCAACATAATCCCAAGGTCAAAGGTCAAAAAGTATGACTTTGCCATATCTTCAAAACTATAAGAGTTACACTTCTGAAGCTTTGCTTATCAGTTACATGTACAATGTTCTTTGCAATTTTTTAAAATTTCATGTAGTTTGGCTAGCTAATACATAGTCATTAGTGTTATTCATAGAAAAAGCGGGTATTTGCCATGGTATACCATCGACTGCGTGATCCAGTTTGTTATATTTTAGGAGACTTACAGCAACTCCTCGATGTGGCCGAAGTTTTAGGATTTTTTACGGTACTTACGGTATTTGCTGTAATAATCATAAAAACAAGCCTAGAAATCCTTCAATCTAATGAGCACATGGCCAGATGCAACCATATGCTCAATATGCCAACTTAACCCATTTTGTACCGGAAACCCCAAAATGGGTACCCTGACACCCCTAAATTTTTAAATGGACTCCTGCTATATATAAGGTGGAAAATTCCATTTGGTACAAAAAGGGTTAATTGGACATGTTTGGAAGCATGTATATCAAATCCCAATAAGTTCTTTAGTACCGTATTTACCCTGAATAATTTGATACACCTTAACCCTTCTCTTGCTGTTCACGACAACCCCTATCTTTGCAAACAGTGTAGATCCAGATCAGATGGCTTCTCAAGAAGCCATCTGATCAGGATCTACACTGTTTGGCATTCAGTTTATGAATTTGTGGCAATAAATTACGTCAAGTAATTTGATTGGTTGATAGACAGAAATGGGTGTGGCTTAAATGAATATTCAGCAAGATAAGGGTTAACTCCCTACTATACTTGTTCTAAAATTTGAACAAGTACAATTAACTAAGAGATGTTGGGCCTTAAGATATCTGGATGAGTGGCAAACAGTGTAGACCCTGATGAGATGCAACATTGTACAACATGCTGTATTACTTTTCTTTTGACCACAAGTTGCTCCATAGCTCCAGAGGACTACCCCAGTTTACCGGTACCTGTACATGTACATATGGATAGTCTCTGAATAGCACAGATTAAAAAAAATCTTTTGGATGGTCCTCAAAATAAACATATTTACACAAAAATGAATGTTTACCTTTTTTTCATAAAAAAATAATAATCTTAATCAGATACATCTGTATCAATACCCACATCTATTATCAACTATTATCAGATACACCTTTTACCAACTATCACAAACTTCTGTCACTCTGTATAAAATTAAAGATACTTCTGATTCAGCTGTGAGTCATTAAATTTGCTTGGGTCACATGACGATGTATGTGAGAAGCCAAGTCCTGCAACAGGTCAGGTGGTTGGCAAAAAGCCGGTCAATATGAGTATTGACCGGGCCGGTGGTTAAAACCGGTTTTAACCGGTCATTACTGGTCAATACTGGTCGATTGGTGGTCGATTAAATCACTGGAGTATATACCTCTGTCCTGTTGCTAAACTGGTCTTAAAAGCTTTCCCCCTACATCAAGTACATGGTGTTAGACTATATTTTCATCACTGAACAAGACAAAATAGTTTTTATTAATAACAGTAATTATTTGAGGTATCTTTTGTTTCATCAAAAGTCAAAAGACATTATTGCTGGTCGATTGACTCACTGAACTGTAGACAGGCCTGTTCTTTCCAATCAAACAATCTTTATAATTATTCTTCTTTCCTTTAAAGGTTAGACTGATTGTTCATATTTTGATTTACAGGAATATGAAGAAGAAGAAGAAGATTTTATTCAAATTCCAATAGGCACAGATGCCCATGAGGATATAAAACATATATACAAATATGGCAAAAGTGACAGTGTTGTCGTGCGAAATGTCGACATAATACATACACATACAAACACATAAACATACTGATAAGGTTTTCTAAATCATGATATTTTGACTAACGTATGCTTAGTACTGGAGAGTAATAACAGACAGCGGAGAAGGTGTATTAACAACAACGGTAATAACAACAACACACACCCGTACACACAAACACATGCAAGAAATATATGAATATAACACGATACATAAGTATATAATCAAGGTCCTTAAGAGAGAGGGGAAACATTTTTTTTTTTAAATTCGATATATAGTTTTCTATATTTGCACTGTGCGGACGTTGCAGTCCTCCATACATTTCAAAACGTACTACTGAACGTAATGACACCAGTGACACTTTATGCGTTTCACGTGGTTTCACTATCTCCATTGAAGCAAATTCATGAATAAGTGGGTAATCAATTATTGTGTGGAGATGCCGAAAGAAGAAGTGAATTTTCGAATATTTTGGATTAATAGTATCATGTTATATGGTAAGTAAAGTATAGTAACAAGGGAGACTACAAAGACTGCAATGCTCAAATCAAGCAACATGAAGTTAACCGGTTGCAAGCCGGTCCAGGTAAAATCTAACAAACGTCGTAACATCGCCGATGTCGCATCAAGACGCTGAATCGATGACGCCTCGACGTCGGTTTAGCATCGTGCCTTTTAGTCCGGTGTCTTTTCCTGAAAGAAAAGAAAGCCGGAGCGGAATATTTGTCGCCACCCTATACAGCATCCAAGTCCCCGAAACAGCGCCCTTATCAAAACGAAATATAAGGGCGTTGGAAAGGGATTGTGCACTGTGAACCTTATAAAAGTGTGTGAGCATAAGAAATAATAATAATAATAACTTAATAAACATATGAGAATGCGTATATATACGTCAATATCAGCTTAGAAATAAAGAACACAGGCCTTGGATACCCGTTAGAGCCGCCTGGCGAGTCAGTTCTAACGAGTACCCACAATCCATGCTTTCCATGCCTCCGTTCAAACAATAAGAAGAAAAAAACTCCGCATACCCCAGCAAACCCCAGTTTTAAAATATAAAAGTGGGGTTCAAGGGGGGAATTATATAGGCGTGTTCTCGTGATGTAAATTCTATACTGTGCGCATCAATGTGACGCACACGTCATAATGTTAACAAGTCCGTATGATGAGCATCTTTTCAAACCGAACATCGTACAGAGAAAATCGGGGTCTAAAAAGGTATGTAAATTCCACAGGGAAAGTACTTGAAGAATGAACTTTGTCACACGGATGTGTTATCGTGATGTGTAGCATTTCATATTTAACACACTAATTATACAAAATTTCAGATCTTCGTTTAAAGGCATAATATGAGAAAGTACCTAATTTACGTAAATAATTGATATTCGATGAATTTAACAATTCCACAAATTTGAACATACTGGGTCTTTTCCAAAAGTAGGGAGGAATGTATCTAATTCTCAAATCATTGTATAGTCTGCATTCTAAGACGAAATGGTATTCATCTTCCAGTACCCCACAATTTATACATTTTCTTTGGTCAACAGGTACGATATGAATATGAATCAATATGAATAAGCTGAATGTATCATGGATTTTGAAGGATTTATGAAAGGTCCTTTGTTTATTAACCAAACAATATTTGAAGATATACTGATGTCTTTGAATATTTAAAAGTATCTGCAACACCTGTAAATTGCTGTCAAAACAGACTAACCCATGCCATTGCAGTGGGTGTGACAAAAATCTAATTGCTAAATGGACCAATTACATGTCCCTAATAGGGGTATTATAAACTGACACCAGGCTTTATTCATAATGTGTGAAATTTTGATTTATATGCAATATGGACAGTATCTTATCATCAAGCTATTACTGAAGGTGTCAAAAATCAATGAAACCTAAAGACCCAATTTGGAACATCTTCACTATTTTGGAAGATAACAACAACAACAAAAAAAAACAACAGTGCAATGTGTTGAAGTTAGTGCTAAGGTCTGAAGACTGATGAGTCATAGACAAAAATGTCTAGGGCTAACAGAAAGTATTACTAAGAGGTCACTTGAAGAAATAACATCTGAACCTGAAACTTTATCAAATGAACAGCCTCCAGCAAAGAGAGCAAAACTTCAAAATAGTTTCAGTCTACTTAGCTTTGATTTGTCAACACTAAAATTATTCAATTGACCACTCAATATTTCAATTGACCAGTATTGACCACTTTGGGAGTATTGACCGGGACGGTTTTAACCGGTTAAAACCACCGGTTAAAACCACCCCTGGTTTTGACCGCCCAACCTTGCCTCTGGATACTCCATTTTTTTGCCCCTTTGGTCTCTGATTAACAATAAGCTCAAAATAGGTGAATTAATCTCAAAAGGGTCATGTGAAAAACTAAAAAAAAAAAAGAACGAAATAATGAACTGGAATCATTTCACATTTTAACTGTAATTACCAGGTTTATTTTATAAGTGTCATGGTGTACCTCACCCAGAGTATTGACTTAGCATTATTATTACAATGTAATGGTGCAAAATAATTCTTAATACTCTTTTCAACAATTTTGTTTATCTGTTCTTGAGAGGAAGAGTAATCATACACAAAGAAATAATCTTCAAGCTTGTAATGTGAAAGGAAAAAAGATTTACTGGGATTTAACCCATTTAGTACCAGAAACCCCTAAACGAGTACCCTGGCAAACAGGGCAGGCCCAGAACAGACGCCGCAGAACACGGTGTCTGATCAGGGCCTCCACTATTTGCTCAAAGTTTAGTCATTTTCCAAATATTTTTTGATTAAAGCCCAAAATGACACCCCTAAATTTTTAAATGGACTCCTGCTATATATAAGGTGGAAGATTCCATTTGGCACTAAAAGGGTTAAAATCACTGAAATAAATACTCTGGTTGGTTTCACATGCTCTAGTTCCATACTTTTAACATGTTTAACAAGTCTGTGAAAATAACCTAATAAATCCCACTTTATACGGGGAAATAATGCATCTGCCAAGGTATCTTTAACATTCGGACACCATAATCCAGCAAAGAGTCAAAAAAGTGTAGACGGAAAGGCAAACAGTTTAGACTCCGATCAGAGATCTGCGTCTGCTCTGTTTGCTTAGGCCTCTTTGTCCCAATACTTAGGATCATTACAATCTAGATGATATATCTATTCAAGGGTTAAGATGAAAGATGTGTGTACTCATAAGAACCGCCTCATCAAGGTGGTTCTAATGAGGACACACAGCATATATTTTCATTATAAAATCAGAAAATCTCCTCAAATGCATTGAAATCAGATGATTGTGCAGTTATGTGAGCTATTTTGGAAGGGATCAAAAGCAAGTTTGAAAAAGCCTACAAAACGAGCCATCAGTGTTTGAGTAAACTCCAGACTCCATAGGCAGGTTTATGCTTCATGTGGGTGGTGGCTATTCTGATTTACATTTTTAGACTGACATTATGATGCATGTTTACTTCTTTTTTATGTTTCAAACATAGAGTTTTGGTTATCATTCTAAAGAAACTAAGGATTAAAGTTTAATAGCAGTTTTAAAGAGAAGCAAGAAAAGCTGATACATGTATATGGGCCTGGCTTTTTCTAGTCCAGTCTTCCTTCACCCGGCAAATAAATCCCCCCTCCAAATTTTGCTTTCATTTCCTTGTCAAACTGCTACATGTAGGGTAAGAGGTCAGGACCCAGGGGATCTGACTTAGGGGGATCCGACTTTGTAAATTGTAGTCATGGGTTCCATCCTGGGTAAGGGCACTCAAATGGATTTTTCTTTAGAAGAGGCTTCTTTCCTCCTCTTATATCTTATAATAAACTGCAAGAGTCTCATTAAATATTCCTAAAATGGGATATAGGACCAAATACAAAAATGTGTGTTTAGGGTTTCTTGAGCCTAGTAGCCCTACCTATTTTTCTTTTTTTTTTTTTTTTTGGTGAAACCTGATCTTTTTTTTTTCATGTTTCCTGAAAAGCAATATCAAATTATGCTTTTTTGTGATACATTTGGGTTCTATTGCTATAGATTTGTATATTTACACATAACTCCAGATAAGGAGGCATGAGGATAACTTGGGCATAATTTTTCTATGTCTTCTTCAAAACAGATTGTGGGTACTCATTAGAATTGCCACGGTGAAGTGATTCTAACAAGTACCCGCAACACAAGTTTCTGACAAGAAATAAAGAAAATTGTCGTTGTTGATCATCATTATCTGGTGCCAACTCTCTAATTAAACAAAAAAAAACCACACACACATACATGCACAAAAAAAAACTATTTTTGCCTGACATGTAACCTTAACATGCATGCATATATAGTAAAATTCCTACATATTAAGACCACCTTAAGGACTGTTCAAAAGTGGTCTTAAGACCACTTTTGAACAGATCCAAAGGTGGTCTCTTACTAGTCTAAGAAACTGGGTATAGAAAACACAAAGAAAGAAAAACTGAAACTTTTACAATATGTTGTAAAAGAAGAATTAGTCTTAATAATTTAGCTGGTGATAATTGTGGAATTCCAATGGTTTGTTTTATTTATTTTCTTTTAATTTGGCCTTATCTAGCCCATATGCAGCTCTGAAGAGAAACGTACCGGATAAGCATAGCGTCTTTCCCGGTCTGTTCCACCTGATGAAAATCTATTGTTTTGGCTCTGGCGACAGTGTTCTTTGCGATATTGTTCTATGTATTTTCTTGTGTCTGTATAGTGTTTGAATGCGTAACTTTCCTCCTTATTCCTTTTAAAATCCTTCCATGGATGAATAAAAGTACTTTCCCGAGGTTTTTGATCTGATTTAGCACCATCCAATTTTCTACAAACTAGCTTCTGATCAGGGAACCAGCCTGTAAAGTCACCAAATTTGTCAGTTTTTAGATCAGTTTTGGTTGCTTTTCCACTTTTTATGTTATTCCTGACAATATATTTGTCAACAGTTTCTTTCTCTGCAAGCAAATCATCGTCTGCTTGAAGAAGATTGTTCTGAAGTTGTCTGTCAATGAAAAAGTTGAATTCATGATTGGATTCCTGTTTACCCTCGTTTGATTCACTTGTCATACCCCGGCCGTTTATTGCCACAGTCATCTGTATCCATATACATGCAATACTTATCCATCAAAACTTGTAAACAGGCTAAATTGATCTACACGCAAGTTTGACAGCACGTGAATATTGGAATCCATTTGTAAACAATTAGTTGCCCTCTTGGCTGTTCATTTACCTCCCTCGGCAAGGAACGTTTTTGAAGAGCCAGAGTGATAATTGTCGATATCTCGTATCCTGATGTCCATGAACATCACAATTGTCACAGTGGTAGAAAATAAAAATTAATAAAATCTCGAAATGAACACCAAGCAAGCAAGCAAAAGAAAGAAAGAATAATTATTTTAAAAATGTATAAACAATTACTAGGGAGGAAGTTGTAATCTCAGGAGGCATATTGTAAAATGAGTTTTACTACATGCGTGAGCGCTTTTAAAATCATATTACAACCGTATTACCAGCCCCCGCCCATAGGGGCTTGAACAAATATATGTGCTACATGATGCTTCCACGCAGAGCTCAATCCGGCCCGCACACAAGTACTGGTAAACCGCTTAGAGGATCTAAGCCTGTCCAGGAACCGCGGTGCGAGGCGACCCACCCATGCTAATAAACCCTATTGGTTTCATTGGGCGACAGGGCTTGAGATGTCATTTCATCTCAATGTCGGGTAAAAGTCCCACAAAATTGGAAGCAACGTCTCCAAAATGACCTTTAAAGTGTTGACGGGGATGTTAAACCTCAAATCAAACAAAACAACCGTATTACCAGAAAACATTCAGATAATGCTTGCATGAGACTTAAAACTGCCGTTTGTGTACCGCTTATATTATTTTGTTTTGGATAGCCAATTGGCCATTTTGTTGGAAAGTAACTGTCATTTTGGCTTTCCGCTATTGATGGTTCCATTAGGGTCTATATTTAGTTGTTTAATGTTTGTGTTTCTTCTGTCGCGATTTATTTTTTGTTAAAGTTCGTCTTTGACTGTTTCTATCGCTTATATCTTTTTGTTTTGGATAGCCAATTCGCCATTTTGTGGGAAAGCGACTGTCCTTTTTGGCTTTTCGCGTTAGATGTTTCCATTTATTGGGTCCTTTTGGTGTCTCTGATGGGAGGTGTGGGTTAATTGTATCGATTCCTGATCATTGCCTTCACTTGTATATTTAAATCCAGTTAAGCAGAGAACCGTTAATACCGTGGTGATTTTGTTTAAAATAAGCCCTGTGTGCCACACCCTATCAAAGGCTCTTGATACATCACAAAATAGAATACATGAATAATAGAAGTGAAGGCAATGATCAGGAACCCATCCAAATACCTCATACATCCCATCCAAAATAGAAGTGGAGGCAATGATCAGGAATCGATACAATCAACCCACAGCTCCCATCAGAGACACCAACGGGAAAGACACACAAACATGAAACAACAGACCCTAATGGAAACACCAATAGCGGAAAGCCAAAAGGACAGTCACTTTCCCACAAAATGGCCAATAGGCTATCCAAAATAAAATAACATAATCGACACAAACACCAAAAGACAAACCATAACAAAAATAAACTGCGACAGAAGAACCACCTTGGAACGGTCAGCGGAAATGAATTCCACTGGGGGGGGGGGGGGGGGGGGGGCTTAAATCGATTTTACGTGGCCACAATCATCGCCCTTACTTCCGTCGCGAGTTAGACACATAATTTGTTCAGTCCGCATGAAGGCCTCCTAACTCATCAGTGCAACATCTCCGTGAACACAAATAATCAAAGAATCACAGAGATGAAACAATGGTGAGGACGCGACAGCAAGAAACCACTGAAATGCTGAGGCAAAAGGGTACCAACAGTTAGACTCCGATGGGCCCGACCAGAGACAGAGCATCAGACACCAACCAACATTACCTTGAATTAGATCTCTCTAATTCTCAATAAGCCTTTACGTTGGAACTGTCATAGAATCTGAGGCCTGACCCACCGGCGTGCAATTAAAGAGGGAAGTAAAGTTGTCAACCGTGATTGGGTTAACTACCATGCATGCAGTCTGCCGTATAACATCCATGTTGTACCCAATCTTTTTATATCGAAGAATGATTTTACGAAATTGGGTGCTGAAGTCATTGCGGCCATATATATTTTTCCGAATTTATATACTAAGTCACTATAAAATTCGGGTTCCGATAGACCTTGTTGCAGAAGAGATTTTAAGTCCAACACTGAATTTTGAAATTAAACCAGAATGACGTCTATAAAATTTTGAAAATGCTTTGCGGAGTTTATGGTACCAATAACCCTGATTAAGAAGTTTAGCCGTTAACAAATTATTACGAGTGTTATTTTTGTTATGGTTTGTCTATGGGTGTTTGAGTCGCATATGTTATTTTATTTTGGATAGCCTATTGGCCATTTTGTGGGAAAGTAACTGTCCTTTTGGCTTTCCGCTTTTGGCGTTTCCATTAGGGTCTGTTGTTACATGTTTGTGTGTCTTTCCCTTTGGTGTCTCTGATGGGAGCTGTGGGTGGATTGTATCGATTCCTGATCATTGCCTCCACTTCTGTTTTGAAGTCAGTTACATGACTACACACTCTGGCAAATCGAATTAATGGTGAAATATAAACACCATAGGATGACGCACGAGGAACATCACCATCCAAAAAAGGAAAATTTACAATCTCAAAATCAAAATCATCGCGTTTATCATAAATTTTGCACGAAACAAACCCATCTACAATAGTGAGATGTAAATCCAAAAACGGGGCCTCTGTATCAGAAGAATTTGATTTATTTAACTGAAGTTCTGAGGGGTAAATCTGACTGATCAAACCATCGAAATAGGTATTATCAATATTTAATAAATCATCCAAATATCTAGAAGTGGAGCTAAAAGATTCAATGGTTTCAGACTGGTTTTCAGCAGAAAGGGCCATCATGAAGTCTCTCTCATAACAAAACAAAAACAGATCAGCCACAAGTGGTGCGCAGTTAGTACCCATCGGAATACCCACAACTTGTCTCAGTAAATAACGTAGTGCCAAATCTCATGTAAATATTGTCAAGTAGAAAGATGAGAGCTTTACACACACTTTCTGACATGACCATAAAGTATAATTTTTATGCTGTTCAGAAGTGAAAAAAGCATTTCTTACATTACATGCAAGATAGAGGGAGTCTTCCTTATGAAATGTCCATTCAATTAAATCATTAAGTTTTTCTTTTATTAATAAGATTATGAGGAAGTGAAGTGTAAAGGGTGGAAAAAGTAGACAGACTTGAAGCACGAAAACGCCTGGATTTCAATTTATTTAAAACTGCATTAGAATTTTTATAGACCAAAACAGATTTCTACCTGATCTTTAAGGGACTTTGTCGCAATATTTTATCAGATTTTTTTTGATGGCAGTAAAACATGAAGCTAATCATTTGGAGAGTTCAGTGGTGGTACAAGAGCTCGAATTTGCAATAAACCGTGCTTGTGGCCACGTAAAATCGTTTTAAGCCCCCAGTGGAAATCTTTCCACTGACCGTTCCAAGGCGGTTCTTCTGTGGCGGTTTATTTATGTTGTTGTTATTTACTTACTTTACTTTGTTACTTACGTATCGATACAATTAACTTACTCCGACCAATCAAAGACACCATAGGGAAAGAAACACAAACATGAAGCGACCAGACCATAATGGAAACCTAAACAAAGGATGGCACTAAGGACAGTTACTTTCCCACAAAATGGCCAAATGGCCATCCAAAATAAAAAGACAAGTGATACACACAGTGAGTAGTAACAAACAACGTAAATAAACCGCCACAGAAGACCCGCCTTGGAACGGTCAGTGGAAAGAATTCCACTGAGGGGCTTAAATCGATTTTACGTGGCCACAATCCTCACCCTTACTTCCGTCGCGATTTAGACAAATAATTTGTTCAGTCCGCATGAAGGCCTCCTAACTCATCAGTACAACATCTCCGTGAACACAAATAATCAAAGAACCACAGAGGTGATACAACGGTGAGGACTCGACAGAAAAAAAAAAAAAAAAAAAAAACACACACTGAAATGCTGGAGCAAAAGAAAACCAACAGTTAGACTCCGATGGGCCCGACCAGAGACAGAGCATCAGGCACCAAGCAACATTACCTTGAATTAGATCTCTCTAATTCTCAATAAGCCTTTACGTTGGAACCGTCATAGAATATGAGGCCTGGCCCACCGGCGTGCAATTAAAGAGGGAAGCAAAGTTGCCAACCGTGATTGGGTTAACTACCATGCATGCAGTCTGTCGTATAACATTCATGTTGTACCCAATCTTTTTATATCGAAGAATGATTTTACGAAATTGGGTGCTGAAGTCATTGCGGTTATATATTTTTCTGAATTTATATACTAAGTCACCATAAAATTCGGGTTCCGATAGCCTTGTTGCTGAAGAGATTTAAGTGCAATATTGAATTTTGAAATTAAATCAGAATGACGTCTATAAAATTTTGAAAATGCTTTGCGTAGTGTATGGTACCGATAACCCTGATTAAGTAGTTTAGCCGTCAATAATTTATTACGAATTTTGCAATCAGATACATGACTACACATTCAAGCAAATCGAATTAATTGCGCAATTTAAACGCCATAGGATGGCGCACGAGGAACATCACCATCCAAAAAAGGAAAATTTACAATCTCAAAATCAAAGTCATCTCGTTTATCATAAATTTTGCACGAAGCGAACCCATCTGCAATAGATAGATGTAAATCCAAAAACGGGGCCTCGGTATCAGAAGAATTTGCTTTATTTAACTGAAGTTCTGGGGGGTAAATCTGACTGATCAAACCATCGAAATAAGTAATATCAATATTTAATAAATCATCTAAATATTTAGAAGTGGAGCTAAAAGCTTCAATAATTTCCGATTGGTTATCAATGGAAAGCGACATCATGAAGTCTCTTTCATAACAATACAACAACAGATCAGCCACAAGAGGTGCGCAATTCGTACCCATCGGAATACCCACAATTTGTCTAAATAACTTAGTACCGAATCTAATATAAATATTGTCAAGTAGAAAGGTGAGGGCATCACACACTTTCTGACATGACCAAAGTGTATAATTCGTATGCTCTTTAGAAGTGAAAAATGCATTTCTGACATTCTGAAATCTTCCACTGACCGTTCCAAGGCGGCTCTTCTGTGGCGATTTATTTATGTTGTTGTTTGTTACTTACTGTATGTATCACTTGTGTCTTTTAATTTTGGATGGCCATATGGCCATTTTGTGGGAAAGTAACTGTCCTTATGGCCTTCCTTTGTTTGGGTTTCCATTATGGTCTGGTCGCTTGGTGTTTGTATTTTTTCCCTTTGGTGTCTTTTATGGGTGGAGTAAGTTAATTGTATCAATTCCTGATTTTTGTTTTACTTCTACATTACATGCAAGATAGAGAGAATCTTCTGTGTGAAAAGACCATTCAATTAAATCATTAAGCTTTTTTTATAAGATTATGAGGAAGTGTAGTGTAAAGAGTGGAAAAATCGTAAGTAGACAGACTAGAAGCACGAAAACGTCTGGATTTCAATTTATTTAAAACCTCGTTCGAATTTTTTATAGACCAAAACAGATTTCTTCCCCATCTTTCAAAGACTTTATCACAATATTTAATCACATGTGTTTAAATAGCAGTAAGACAGAAAATTAATAATTTAGAAAGTTCAGTGGTAGTGAAAGAGCTAGAATTTGCAATAAACCGTGCTTTGTAAGGTCTTTTATGAAGTTTTTGGTAACCAGTATAGCGTAGGAAGCTTGTCTTGGCCTTCTGTAACACACAAAGCAAACGTGGTGGCTGAATGACAAATATGTTCGTCTACTATAGCTCTCTCTTCAGCTAAAGGCTGAAGTTCATAGGCCTTAGTACCACCAAGCTCCTGCTTAAGCGTGTTAACATAGTGGAGCCGCCACACAACGACGACGTTGTTATAGTTCATCAACGACCTTTGAGAGTTCAAAGATTAAGCGTGACAAGACTATTCCATTTTTTAGGGGAAGCAGGTTTCGGACAACATTACACTTGGTTTTAGATAGATAAATGTTTTGACATTTCCATCATGTAAACGTCTTGGCTCAGTGGTTTCGTGTAATGCTTAGCACTGCGAGTCAAACTAGAACCTATTAGCCGAGTAGGGTTCGAGCCCCAGGGGCATACATTTTTTTCTTTATTATTTTCTATTTGATTTTCATCTTTATTTGCTTAATTTCTAATGTTAATAATTAGTTCCTTTATTTGTATTTTTCATATCTTATCTTTTGGTTCCCTTTTTATTTTAAACAATTATATTTTATTACATTTTATAATGCTCAGATACATTTAAACAAAGCATTCAAACATGCAGCTTCGCCTTCACTGACAGTATATCATGATGGTATCCATCTTAGTAACATTTTTGATAATTTTACCAAAATCCGAGCCACAACGATTCCCTTGCAATCGTTTCATTTTCCAATAAGATGAATACATACATCTAGTGTGATGGACCACGTCCATCGGTATTTTGAGAAACAGATCGGGCTGTACGATGCTTTTTAACAGAGCTGAAGTTGATCGCACATGAATAATGGTAAATCTCTTAGTAAATCTAATGCTTTCCGACAGGCAAAGTGTTGTGAGTTGGCCCGTTCATTCATATAACCCCTTTTGGCTTCATTAGGAGGGCAGGGTTTGAGATATCATTTCATTACAAAAGCATGCCTATACAAAAATATTGAAAATATTAACTACCAAAAGAAAGCAAAATTTTGATGAAAATTTACAATATTTATTTCTTATTTTTGCTCGACTCGTTAGACCGCCTCGACGAATCAGTTCTAACGAGTATCCACAATCTATTTATTAGAGCAGGTATAAAGAAAATATTGTTTACCCCTATAAACCAAAGTTTTACCACATGAAAGTCGGGTTTGGTGATGTCAAAATTATAAAGACGTGTTTCTGTGATGTCATCTCAATGTCGGGTAGAACCCCACAGAATTGGTAGCAACGTCTCCAAAATGGACGGGGACGATAAACCGCCAATCAAACAAAAAAACAATATCTTGTGTGACCCACTTTTATGATTTACGCGGTAAACCCGTGATCACATTTACGAAAAATGTTTAGGAAAAGTAAAAAAAAAAGTATTAAAACATAAATAAAAACATCCCCGAAGACTTGAACCCTAGATCTCCATGTTGGCAGACGCGTTAGTAGACCCTCTCGACTATACTTCTATGTTACATAAGATTAAGAAAAGGACGGTAGCTATCGCCAAGTGTGAAAATACCAATTAAAGCCGATTTACCTAAAATATGGACGAGTCCAAAATTAAAAGTGCAGTCACGTCTCACTGCGTTTTGAACGACTATAGCGGCCTTGTCTGCAGGGGCCAAAACAAACTTTTATGGTGACTTAGTATGTAAATTCAGAAAAACTAGAGCCAGTGTTTATGAAACACAATGCCCCCAACTGCTTGACCCTAACACTGCTTGTCCCTAACAGTAATTGAGATATCTTGTTTTTATGTGGCTGTAATGCTGAAATTACACAAGAAAAGCTGTAGTTAATCATCTACTCATCATCCCTGACCAGTCTGTGAAGTTTCGGGGAAAAACCTAAAATAGTTTTTTAGATATCTTGCTTACAAACTTAAAACGCGAAAAATTTCAAAGGGCCATAACTCAAGAAAAAAATTTCGGATTTTTTTCAAAAGTTAATCAGTTCATCTACTCATCATCCCCAACCAGCCTGTAAAGTTTCAGGGCAATAGCTCAAACAATTTTTGAGATATCTTGCTTACAAGCTGAAAACACGAAAAAAATCAAAGGGCCATAACTCAAGAAAAAAAAAAATTGGATTTTTTTCAAAAGTTAATCAGTTCATCTACTCATCATACCCAACCAGTCTGTGAAGTTTTGGGGAAAAACCTCATATAGTTTTTGAGATATCTTGCTTACAAACTTAAAACGCGAAAAATTTCAAAGGGCCATAACTCAAGAAAAAAATATAGGATTTTTTTTCAACAGTTAATCAGTTCATCTACACATCATCCCAAACCAGCTTGTAAAGTTGCAGGGCAATCGCTCAAACAATTATTGAGATATCTTGCTTACAAGCTGAAAACACGAAAAAAATCTAAGGGCCATAACTCAAGAAAAAAAATCGGATTTTTTTCAAAAGTTGATCAGTTCATCTACTCATCATCCCCGACAAGTCTGTGAAGTTTCGGGGAAAAACCTCAAATAGTTTTTTAGATATCTTGCTTACAAACTTAAAACGCGAAAAATTTCAAAGGGCCATAACGCAAGAAAAAAATTTCGGATTTTTTTCAAAAGTTAATCAGTTCATCTACTCATCATCCCCAACCAGCATGTAAAGTTTCAGGGCAATAGCTCAAACAGTTTTTGAGATATCTTGCTTACAAGATTTCATAGTATTTTTTGCAAAGGGGCATAACTCAAAAAAGGGGCATAATCCTGACGAGAAAAAAAACACGGGTCAATTATTTTTTCATGAGGAATGCATATATGAAATTTCAAAAACCTAGCACCCATGGTTCTAAAGTTATGCTATGCAGTAAAAAGTGGGACGGACGTAAGGACGGAAGGACGGAAGGACGGACGGACGAACAGGGCAAAACCAATATGCCAAAACGCGAAAAATTTCAAAGGGCCATAACTCAAGAAAAAAATTTCGGATTTTTTTTCAAAAGTTAATCAGTTCATCTACTCATCATCCCCAACCAGCCTGTAAAGTTTCAGGGCAATAGCTCAAACAATTTTTGAGATATCTTGCTTACAAGCTGAAAACACGAAAAAAATCAAAGGGCCATAACTCAAGAAAAAACAATTGGATTTTTTTCAAAAGTTAATCAGTTCATCTACTCATCATACCCAACCAGTCTGTGAAGTTTTGGGGAAAAACCTCATATAGTTTTTGAGATATCTTGCTTACAAACTTAAAACGCGAAAAATTTCAAAGGGCCATAACTCAAGAAAAAAATATAGGATTTTTTTTCAACAGTTAATCAGTTCATCTACACATCATCCCAAACCAGCTTGTAAAGTTGCAGGGCAATCGCTCAAACAATTATTGAGATATCTTGCTTACAAGCTGAAAACACGAAAAAAATCTAAGGGCCATAACTCAAGAAAAAAAAATCGGATTTTTTTCAAAAGTTGATCAGTTCATCTACTCATCATCCCCGACAAGTCTGTGAAGTTTCGGGGAAAAACCTCAAATAGTTTTTTTAGATATCTTGCTTACAAACTTAAAACGCGAAAAATTTCAAAGGGCCATAACTCAAGAAAAAAATTTCGGATTTTTTTCAAAAGTTAATCAGTTCATCTACTCATCATCCCCAACCAGCATGTAAAGTTTCAGGGCAATAGCTCAAACAGTTTTTGAGATATCTTGCTTACAAGATTTCATAGTATTTTTTGCAAAGGGGCATAACTCAAAAAAGGGGCATAATCCTGACGAGAAAAAAAACACGGGTCAATTATTTTTTCATGAGGAATCCATATATGAAATTTCAAAAACCTAGCACCCATGGTTCTAAAGTTATGCTATGCAGTAAAAAGTGGGACGGACGTAAGGACGGAAGGACGCCAAAACGCGAAAAATTTCAAAGGGCCATAACTCAAGAAAAAAATTTCGGATTTTTTTCAAAAGTTAATCAGTTCATCTACTCATCATCCCCAACCAGCCTGTAAAGTTTCAGGGCAATAGCTCAAACAATTTTTGAGATATCTTGCTTACAAGCTGAAAACACGAAAAAAATCAAAGGGCCATAACTCAAGAAAAAAAAATTGGATTTTTTTCAAAAGTTAATCAGTTCATCTACTCATCATACCCAACCAGTCTGTGAAGTTTTGGGGAAAAACCTCATATAGTTTTTGAGATATCTTGCTTACAAACTTAAAACGCGAAAAATTTCAAAGGGCCATAACTCAAGAAAAAAATATAGGATTTTTTTTTCAACAGTTAATCAGTTCATCTACACATCATCCCAAACCAGCTTGTAAAGTTGCAGGGCAATCGCTCAAACAATTATTGAGATATCTTGCTTACAAGCTGAAAACACGAAAAAAATCTAAGGGCCATTACTCAAGAAAAAAAAATCGGATTTTTTTCAAAAGTTGATCAGTTCATCTACTCATCATCCCCGACAAGTCTGTGAAGTTTCGGGGAAAAACCTCAAATAGTTTTTTTTAGATATCTTGCTTACAAACTTAAAACGCGAAAAATTTCAAAGGGCCATAACTCAAGAAAAAAATTTCGGATTTTTTTCAAAAGTTAATCAGTTCATCTACTCATCATCCCCAACCAGCATGTAAAGTTTCAGGGCAATAGCTCAAACAGTTTTTGAGATATCTTGCTTACAAGATTTCATAGTATTTTTTGCAAAGGGGCATAACTCAAAAAAGGGGCATAATCCTGACGAGAAAAAAAACACGGGTCAATTATTTTTTCATGAGGAATCCATATATGAAATTTCAAAAACCTAGCACCCATGGTTCTAAAGTTATGCTATGCAGTAAAAAGTGGGACGGACGTAAGGACGGAAGGACGGAAGGACGGACGGACGAACAGGGCAAAACCAATATGCCCCCACAACTTCTTCGAAGTTGGGGGCATAAATATATAACCGCAATGACTTCAGCACCCAATTTCGTAAAATCATACTTCGATATAAAAAGATTGGGTACAACATGGATGTTATACGACAGACTGCATGCATGGTAGTTAACCCAATCACGGTTGGCAGCTTTGCTTCCCTCTTTGGTTGCGCGCCGGTGGGTCGGGCCTCGGATTCTGTGGCGGCTCCGGCGTAAAGGCTTATTGAGAATTAGAGAGATCTAATTCTTTGTAATGTTGGTTGGTGCCTGATGCTCTGTCTCTGGTCGGGCCCATCGGAGTCTTACTGTTGGTTTTCTTTTGCTCCAGCATTTCAGTGGTTTCTTGCTGTCGAGTCCTCATCGTTGTCTCACCTCTGTGTTTTTTTTTTTTTTTTGTTTTTTTTTGTGTTCACGGAGATGTTGCACTGATGAGTTAGGAGGCCTTCATGCGGACTGAACAAATTATTTGTCTAAATCGCGACGGAAGTAAGGGCGAGGATTGTGGCCACGTAAAATCGATTTAAGCCCCCAGTGGAAATCTTTCCACTGACCGTTCCAAGGCGGTTCTTCTGTGGCGGTTTATTTATGTCGTTGTTTGTTACTTACTGTGTGTATCACTTGTGTCTTTTTATTTTGGACGGCCATATGGGAAAGTAACTGTCCTTATGGCCTTCCTTTGTTTAGGTTTCCATTATGGTCTAGTCGCTTAATGTTAGTGTTTCCTTCCCTTTGGTGTCTTTGATGGGTGGAGTAAGTTAATTGTATCGATTCCTGATCTTTGTCTTACTTCTACTTTTCTTATGAAATTCTTGAATACCTAGTTTAAGATGACGTAAAGACGTCTTAGGCTTAGGAGGTAATAAGTTAGTATTTTGAGAATAGAAATAAATGCATGTATTCACTAGTTTTAAAATGCTAAGTTTCCAGTCCTTAAAGGCTTTATGCTCAACATACTCTCGCTTACACCATCGATTACCGAATTCGTTCAAGGCAGCAGCGATTTCATCTCTTCATGTACTGAAATCAATTTTAGAAGGAAACCGATACTTCGGTCCTTTAGAAATTATATTCCTTATCCTAGAATCAGGAACAATTTTCAAATTACATGACCAGCAGCAGGATTGCAATACACTGAGTTTTTACAATCACATGAATCAGGGGTATTAGTATCAATATCAAGATCTGAAACAAGTTTATTGAAATTAAAAATGATAGATCTAACAGGCTTGTTATATTTATAGCAAATTATATGTGTTTCAGTATTTTGAAAATAAGCAGGAATGGAAGAAAGCACCGAGCTCTCAAGTAAAATACTGGGTAAAACTAAAAAATCCATACCCTTATTAATGAAGGATATTTTGAAGAAATGGCGTTTATGATTAATTAAGCCCTCTCTACAGCTAAAGGCTGAAGTTCATAGGCCTTAGTACCACCAAGTTCTTGCTGAAGAGTGTTAACATAGTGAAGCCGTCAAACGACCACATTGTTAGCGGCCTTATCAGCTGGAGCCAAAACAAACTTCCTATGAAATTCTTGAATATCTAGTTTAAGGTGACATAAAGACGTCTTAGGTTTAGGAGGTTATAAGTTCGTATTTTGCAAATAAAAAAAATGCGTTTGTTTACTAATTTCAGAATGCTAAGTTTCCATTCCTTAAGAGCTTTATGCTCAACATACTCTCGTTTACACCATCGATTACCGAATTCATTCAGGGCAGCAGCGATTTCATCTCTACATTTATTGAAATCAATTTTAGAAGGAAATCGATATTTCGGGCCTTTAGATGTTATATTACGTATCCTAGAATCAGGTATAATTTTTAAATTGCGAGTAATAATATGACCAGCAGCAGGATAGCAACACACTGAATCTTTACAATCACATGTATCAGGAGTGCTGGTGTCAATATCAAGATCAGAAACAAGTTTATTGAAATTTAAACTGATAAATCTAACAGGTTTATTGTATTTATAGCAAATTATTGGTGTTTCATTATTTTGAAAATAAGCAGGAATGGATGAAATAACCGAACTGTTCCGGAAGATACTAGGTAAATCTATAAAATCCAAACCCTTCATATGAAGGATATTTTGATGTAATTACGTTTGTGATTAATTTCAGAATCGATGAAAGGACGTAGAGTATAACCTCTAGTAAAAAGAACAGCGTCGTATAACTGATTTGAACTATCGTAGAATTTATTCGCCTCGGTATCCAGAATCCGTAATACAGAAATGGGTAATGAACTTAGAAAAGCAAGCATTGAGTGTCGTCCATGATTCAATAATATTATGGACAGTCACTTCAGTCTGGTATTGGTTCTTCAAGTCATCAAAGGGAAAGAAACACAAGCATAACATATTTTCACTGTAATGAAAACTTAACAAACGGAAAGCCAAAAGGACAAAAAAACGATACAATTAACTTACTCCACCCATCAAAGACACCAAAGGGAAAGAAACACAAACATGAAGCGACCAGACCATAATGGAAACCTAAACAAAGGAAGGCAATAAGGACAGTTACTTTCCCACAAAATGGCCAAATGGCCATCCAAAATAAAAAAAAAACACAATTGATACACACAGTAAGTAACAAACAACAACATAAACAAACCGCCATTAGGGTCTTGTTATAAGAAAGGGAAAGAAACACAAACATGAAACAACAAGACCCTAATGAAAACAGCAATAGTGGAAAGCCAAAAGGACAGTTACTTTCCCACAAAATGACCAATTGGCTATCCAAAAGAAAAAAAAACACAAGCGATACACACCCTCAAAATAGAAGTAAAGGCAATGATCAGGAATCGATACAATTAACACACAGCTCCCATCAGAGACACCAACCAAAGGGAAAGAAATACAAACATGAAACAACTAGACCCTAATGGAAACATTAATAGAGGAAAGCCAAAAGGACAGTTAGTTTCCCACAAAATATTTCTTTGATTGGAGGTTTAAAGTCCCCGCCGACACTGTATAGGTAATTTTGGAGACGTTGCTTCCAATTTTATGGGACTTTTACCGGACATTGAGATGAAATGACATCGCAAGCCCTGTGGTCAGTGAAATCAATAGGGAGATGTTCACGGAGATGTTGCACTGATGAGTTAGGAGGCCTTCATGCGGACTGAACAAAGTATTTGTCTAAATCGTGACGGAAGTAAGGGCGAGGATTGTGGCCACGTAAAATCGATTTAAGCCCCCCCCCCCTTGTGGAAATCGTTTCCGCTGACCGTATTTTGTTATGGTTTGTCTTTGTGTGTTTGTGTCGCTTATAGTATTGTATTTTGGATAGCCTATTGGCCATTTTGTGGGAAAGTTACTGTCCTTTTGGCTTTCCGCTGTTGATGTTTCCAAAGACGGACCAAGGCGGTTCTTCTGTGGCGATTTACTTATGTTGTTGTTTGTTACTTACTGTGTGTATCACTTGTGTCTTTTAATTTTGGATGGCCATATGGCCATTTTGTGGGAAAGTAACTGTCCATGTGGCCTTCCTTTGTTTAGGTTTCCATTATGGTCTGGTCGCTTAATGTTTGTATTTCTTTCCCTTTGGTGTCTTTGATGGCTGGAGTTAGTTAATTATATCGATTCCTGATCTTTGTTTTACTTCTACTTTTATATGAGTTTTTTAACTGTCTGTCCGTCCGTCTGCCCGCCCGTCCATCCGTATTTGTTTGATTTGAGGTTTAACGTCCCCGTCAGCACTGTAAAGGCCATTTTTGAGACGTTGCTTCCAATTTTGTGGGACTTTTACCCGACATTGAGATGAAATGACATCTCAAGCCCTGTCGCCCAATGAAACCAATAGGGTTTATTAGCATGGACGGTCCGCCTCGCACCGCAGTTCCTAGACAGGCTTAGGTCCTCTAAGCGGTTTACCAGTACTTGTGTGCAGGCCGGATTCAGCTCTGCGTGGAAGCATCATGCAGCCCATATATTTCTCCAAGCCCCTATGGGCGGGGCCCGACCATCCGTCCGTACTTTAACTTATGCATGTTTGTATGTATGTATAACGTGTAATACTGGTGAGTCTTTATATGCATTTTTAAACTGTCTGTCTATCTGTCTATGTGTCTGTCTGTGTGTGTATCTGTCTGTCAATCTATTTTTCTTTCTTTTTTCTTTTTTTATGTCTGGTCGCTTCATGTTTGTGTTTCTTTCCCTTTGGTGTCTTTGATGGGTGGAGTAAGTTAATTGTATCGGTTCCTGATCTTTGTTATACTTCTACTTTTCATTCATTCTTAGACTTTATATGTCTTGTTTCTTTCTTTCGTTCATTCTTATACATTATCTTATTCTTTCTTTCTTTTTTCTTTCATTCGTTTATTTATTTATTTATTTCATACTTATTTTGAGGGGACGTGCCAGTTGATATAAAACATGGACAACAATCAATTCCATCATTACGCAAACTATTTTGTTAACCGGTGTGTGCCATACAGTTACAAACATAACGATTATTATTTTACTCAAATTTTTATCCTACATGTGTATTTGTATTTTTTCCCCTCTCAGATCAATCAAATACAATGTACCACTTATCCATAATTACCCTTAATTACCTATGATTGGCAATTACCTTCACACAAATGTGTCGATGAATTGTCTTCAAAAGGTGTCGATGAATTGTCTCGATTCCGGAGAAACGACCCGTGGAAACGTCACTTGTAACATGTCCACTCCATGCTTACATTTTACCAAGAAAATTTACGACATATTCAATTTTGTTTATATATGAAACGTTCAAATTTTAGTCAGAATTCACAATATAGGTCTACCTTAACTACTGGTCTTCTAAATTATTTTATTTTTTACTTCTTTTAACGACATTAAGATTAAAATACGGAAGTGCGCAAGCGCACCTGAACAAAAATTCCAAGATGGAGGAATCAACAACAAATTTCTGCTGAGCAACGCCTTTTCGTATGTGATTTTAACAAATGCATTGTTAGAATCCAAGTTTTATAGGTACATATGCTTGAAGGGTAACATGATCTATTCACTGCATGCGTTTTCAATAAACCTGTTCTATGCCATTTGTTGACTGCACAAAAAAATATCGGTTGTTATGAAACTGACGTTTTTGATTTTATTTTTTCCCCCGTCAGAATAGTTACTGGTGAATTCTCCAGTGACATACATTCACCTGAACCTGTGATAAGGGATAATAGTTCCCAGACCTTTTGGGGCGCTTTGGTGTAGTGACAGTGCATCGGATTTGTGATGGAGAGGTTGCGGGTTCAGTGAAACCGGGACTGCAGCTGACTGAGTCGTTTCGGCCCAAATTTGGACCTGGGTCGTTTTGGCCTCTTTCGGTGGGTCGTTTCAGCCCTGGGTCGATTCGGCCTGGGTCGTTTCGGTCCGATTTTATTAGATAGCATTTTTTCTGCAGAAAACATATTGAATAGTAATTATCATTTAAATTTGGAATATTATTTCAACAACCTGTCACGTTAGCCATGGTTATGATAGCCCAAATATAAAGTGTTTTAAAAGTTGTATTCATAGCCATGTTTCCAGTTAGCACCAACGAGGAGGTGTTACTAGGACTTGATTATTTTCTGAGAATGATCGGGTATTTACAGTAAAATTCAGCTATTAAGATCACTTTCTAGACTTCTAAAAAAGTGGTCTTATTAGCGGGATGGTCCCTTTTAATGGAATTGGTGAAAAAAATATTGCTGGCAAGACTGATTTAAATATTTTTTATGTGTACTGTGCCTATTTTATTGCTTTTTAGTAAATCTTGTAAGTCTTTAACTTTACTGTTTTTTTTTTCCTCATTATAATTATGTAATTATAGGCAATATATCACCAATAAAAATCACATTAATGATAACAATTGTTCCACAATAATCTTCTTTCTGAAGAAAACAGAGCTGCACATTACCAAAATTATTAAAACAATTTATTCACCTAGCATAAAAAATCTTGTCAAAACAACACACTGATTAGTACAGGTAAACTGCTGTTTTTCACACATTTAGGGAAATGTGTCAACATTACCAAGATCTGTCGTAATGATGAGGAATCCTGCAAAAAAATGATATTGACCAAGGGACTGAGAGATACAAATTAACTTGACTTGGCCAAAAAGTGGTCTCAATAAAGAACTAATGGTAGATTCGGTCTTTTGAAAGCGGTCATAATACTGAATAGCGGGGTGGTCTTAATTAATTACGGTATATAAGAAATAATTTGTGTCTGGCGAAAACCGGTTTTAATAGCGGAGTGGTCCTAATATAGAAGTGGTCTTTATGTGAAATTCTACTGTACTAGGAGTAGGATCAATGACACGCACATTTTGAGAACAGCATGCGAAATATTTGGTAAATGTAGCCTAATTATTTTATATGATCAGCCTGCATTTGTCGTTGTGATACCTTCAAAGACTTAATAACCTATACATCTGTTCGTTGTGATCATAGTCTACACAGTTTGAAAAAGCCCCCTGTTTTCTGAGCTATTAAAAACTGAACGATGTAATTATTTTTTATGATCAGCCTGCATCTGTCGTTGTGATACATTCAAAGACTTCATAACCTATAAATTTGTTAATTGTGGTCAAAGTCTACACAGTTTGAAAAGACCTCTGTTTTCTGAGCTATTAAAAACTGAACGAGCGAAGATAGCAAAAGCATAGGCTGATCTCGGAGTCTATGCAGTTCGAAAAAGCACTGTTTTTTCTGACCTATTAAAGGCTTAAATCAAGCGAAGATAGCAAAAGCACAGGCTGATCTTCGAAAAACAAAATATATATACATATAAATAAAGTGATAGAAAAATCAGGCCTAAACGACCCACCAATTTGGCCGAAACGACCCGGCTGTAAAACGACTCAGGACCGAAACGACTCAGGACCGAAACGTCCTGCGACCGGTTCTGTCCTCACGCTGACTCGTATAGACGGATCCAATGTTTTGACATGTGACCTTGTTTACTTGTCACTGGGCATGCGCAAAACTACTTTTCCTTTTGATAACCATCTTTCGTGGTTTGCAAAAAGCCGCTGGTTCCATATAAACACATTGTTAAACAGGTTTAATATTATGGATTGGTACAGAAAATCGATCGAATTACACTTTAAATGAGTAGATAAATATAGTCTAGATTTCATTCCTGCACCTTCCGCATTTTTAGTCATTCGTTTTGCGCATTTTTATTACAAATAATTAAGACCATCCCGCCTCGTTACCTCCCAAAGTTTAACAGGTATTTATCATCAAAACATCCTCAAATATTCTAGAAACCAATAATTACTAGCTAAGACATGTCTATTTTAAAAATTTAAGGTTCAAATTTGTCGTTTCGATTCCAAAAATAATACAAGTTTACAGAAAATAACATCGCATTTACAATGGCTACAAACGGCCAAAGTCGTTTTTTGTCCACCACGGGTAATTTATCGGTAAATAGTATTATTGAGTGATGACATAGTGTAACTGTTTGGATGTGTCTAAAGCTAAACAGCGAAAGGAAGCTTCCTTTCGCGAAAGGAAGATTTTTCTACAAAAGGAAAATATTTCTGAGGTACTAGGAGTGCATTAACATATAAAAGGTTATCATATATACTGATTTACCGTAATCAGAATATGGTATTTTGCCAAAGTTGGGGCATATGGGGATTGACTGGACCTTTTATTTCGACTGGACCTTTTATTTCTTTAGTTTTGTCTACGAGAGGAAGTTTTTGTCTGCGAATGGAAGGTGTCAACGAAAGGAAGGTTTTGTCCACAAAAAATGTTTAATAATAATAATAACAATAATACAAATATTTTTTTTTTCATTCGAAATTACAAAATTTCGAAATGAAGGTTTTGTCTACGAAGGAAAGTTTTTGTCTACGAAATGAAGGTTTTGTCTACGAAAAGAAGTTTTTGTCCGGTGGATAGAATTACCGGAAAGCACCAAAATACCGGAAAGCAACCAAAATACCCGCCCAAAAACACTTTTATATACTAGAAAACATTAGAAAATTGTATTTAAATGCAATATATATCATTTCGATAAGATGAAAAAATTTTGTTTGCTCTCTTGACTTCTGAAAATCTTAATTTGTGCATTTATTTCCCCACTCGATATTTATAAATTCGTCATGATTACCTATCTGTCTATCAGCATAACTCTTTGAAAAAAAAATAGTAAGGTGTTTTTATTTTTTGGTTTTTGAAAGAAAAATCCTTGCAATTTTGTTAGAACATAAACATAATTGGGTATTTGAAAATAGAATCTCTTTGTTTTCAAAACATTTTCCCAAGGCCTAATTTTCCGTACCTTGATCAGAGCTCTCGGAAACGCAGGATTCTGCGTATTTTACGCCAACTTTTTACCGCTGTACGCGTAAAATTCACTACCGCCGATTCTTATGTACGCGTGTTTTTATTGCGACACGCGTCCAAATTTACAGAAGCGGTAAAATCAGAAGCTAATTTAGGCCGCTTATGCAATACCAGTAAAAAATCAAATGCGGTGCCGCTTTTTGTGTTGAATGCACACATGCCACATACTGACAGGCATTTCTGCAGGTGGTCGGTTTGCGCATGTTAAAAATGATTGTACCTTCTTAATCTCGCCACGCTAATCCCTGTGTTATTACAGATTACAATTAATTAGTTTACTGATTGATGTAAGCATGAACCATTAACGGATTAACATTAGTCGGTAAAATATCACATTTAGTTAAACCAGGGTTACGGCGAAGATGATATAATTGACAAATTACCAATGTCATGTATTTTCGCGACTACACGATCATACTTTTTATCGCTCGGTCAAAGAGTGTTTCGATGTTTACAGGTGACATAAATATCTTCTTCAAAATGCAATCATTTAAATAATTACAGGAAGTCAGAATTAGATAGGATGCTTCCCCTACGTAGTTGTGAGCTAGTTATGAGCTAGTGTCAAGTACATTTGAAAGCACAAACATGGCTGTATAGAATGTTTTTTTTTTTCTGATCTGAGTTTACATTATATCTGCTGTTATCCTAACTCAACATGATTTTTATGATGTGGCGTTATTTCATCTTATTTGGCTAGAAGTGTGAGAATAAATCGGAGCAACTGCATGTTTTGTTTTTTTTTGGGGGGGGGGGGGGGAGGGGAAGGGGGAGTGGGAGTGGGTTTTACTGGGGTATACATTATTTTCCTAACATTTCTACAAAACATCAGATTGTGACTGCTTCTTAGACGCATCAGTGAAATAGTTCTAACTAGTACCCACAATCTACACGTCAGTTATTCATATGGATGGGTAGCCTGATAATAAGAAATGTTTGTCTATGTTCTATGCGCAATCAAGAACTCCAACTTTCTATGTGTGAATCCAACTTTTTACCTGTGAATCCAACTTTTTACAAGGAAGGATTCCTGGAATCCTGTTTTCAAAATCCTAGTGAGAGCTCTGCCTTGATTCTTTTGTATCATGTGCATTCGCACAGTCCGATCAGAAGTCAAATCAACAGACAAAAATCACCTTTGCTACGGGTCTGATCAGACACACAGGTAAAGAGCTCCGGCTCATTATATAATACCTTGTTCCACTTCTACTTTGATTTTAGGATTAACGAGAGTACCTGTTAAAGCTTAAGCATATTTAGATAATTGGATCAATTATTGACACGTGCCTTCTGTCATTTGACCCTTTAACATGCCAATCACAACAATTGTTGTCTGCTTTGTTGTCAAAGTTGCAAACATTGTGGTCCCAGATCAGACGGCTCCTTTAAGGCTGGTGGTGCTTTTATGTGCAAAAATATAAATGCTTGCAAAAAGATGCAGCAAACGACAAAAAAAAAAAAAAACGGCGTTAATACACCTCGTGCCAAATATAATTAAAAGCTAAAAAGGTTGCCTTTGGAAACAAAGAACACATAAAAGAACGAAAGTCAGAGACTCAGTTTTATTGAGTCTCTTCATATACAGCAATGTAGTTTGCAAGGCTGCATACGCCCCCTAGCGCCGGCTTGAGCGGTATTCGATTTTCAATGTAACCAGGATGCGCTCAATGATCCCAAAGGAAGAGAAAATATAATCTGCACTATGATGAAGCACAGGGAGACCTTTTACAGCCACCACACGGCACTTAACATAAGCTGCAGTGAGGTAAAATAAAAAGCTAAAAAGGTTGCCTTTGGAAACAAAGAACACATAAAAGAACGAAAATCGGAGACTCGTTTTTTTTTAGTCTCTTCATATACAGCAATGTAAGTATTAATTGATTTAATGAGTGAAATAAGGGCAAACCAGTCATAAAAACAGCAAAATATGGGGCTATTCATTATCTTTCTTTTTTTTTTCGTTCTAAAATTTCTTGGTTTACAGGGGTGTTTATTATTTTTCACGTTTCTGATCAAAACATATATTGTGAGTAATCGCCGGGGCGGTTCTAAAGAGTATCCATAATATCTGTTTGGAGCAGAAATATGGAAAAGATCAGAATTTTTCATCTGATAACAGTGATAGCCAGCAAAGTGTTGTTTTAGAAGTACATAGACTATACCAGTTCCTTGAAGCCTCTGCTTCAGGTCCTGATCAATTTAGCAGAAGGAAAATCACCTGGTTTGAGAATACACCATCTTATTTGGACGACCTGTCACCCAATACCGCTTTAGCAGAATACATTATCACCTTTCCCGACAGAAAATATCATGGCACCACCAAAAGAGAGGATAAAATGTTCTCGTTCGATGTAAACACCAAAGATAAAATAAAATGATATACCCCCCCCACACACACCACCACCACACACACACCAAAAAAAACAACAAAAAACGGCTGGTTAAAGTGTTGCTTTAGAAAGAATAAGGTTGTATCAGTTCAGCAACAGTCATACCTCCACGAGTCACAAGTTTACACTCTTGTGTGGTGCCAGCTGGAAACTGGGGCTAACATGACAGGTCAGAGAAACAATATCAGAAGAAAATAATCTTCTTTCCCAAATAATTAATGGATTTAAAAAAAAAAAGTAACCTGTAGCCATTTCATGTTCTCATAAATATCTTCCTTTCGTACAATACCTTCTTTTCGCGGCAGGAGCGTTTGTTCCTCAAAATGTATGTTCCCTTTTATCCCCATATGTCTATTATTATTATTTTTTTATGTCCCCGCCATTCGAAGAATGGTGGAAAGGGCATATAGCGTTGCCCCTGTCCGTCCGTCCGTTCGTCCGAAACTTAAACGCAGTCAATAACTTACTTATTTCTTGATGGATTTTAAAATTACTCGGCAGAAATGTTAACCATAATGAGACGACGTGTCACGTGCAAAACCCAGGTCCATACCTCCAAGGTCAAGGTCATACTTAGAGGTCAAAGGTCAAAAAAAGAGTCCGAAACTTAAACGCAGTCAATAACTTTCTTATTTCTGGATGGATTTTAAAATTACTTTGCAGAAATGTTAACCATCATGAGACGATGTGTCATGTGCAAAACCCAGGTCCATACCTCCAAGATCATACTTAGAGGTCAAAGGTCAAAAAAAAGAGTCTGAAACTTAAACGCAGTCAATAACTTACTTATTTCTGGATGGATTTTGAAATTACTTTGAAGAAATGTTAACCATCATGAGACGATGTGTCACGTGCAAACCCAGATCCGTACCTCCAAGGTCAAGGTCATATTTAGAGGTCAAAGGTAAAAAAATGGTCCGAATCTTAAACTTCAATAACTTACTTATTTCTGGATGGATTTTGAAATTACTTTGAAGAAATGTTAACCATCATGAGATGATGTGTAACGTGCAAACCAAGATCTGTACCTCCAAGGTCAAGGTCATACTTAGAGGTCAAAGGAAAAAAAAAATGGTCCGAAACTTAAACTTTCTATGGATGAATACGAACATAGACACATTTTCAGGCGGGGGCATCCGTGTCCTATGGAGGCATTTCTATTTTTTTATTTATTTTTTTTCGCAAAAGTACCCCATTTCCACTAAACTGTTTTATAAGTATCCCTATATACATAAAATACCACCATAGACCTCATAAATATCTTCCTTTCGTAGGAAAATCTACCTTTTGCGAAAGGAACCTTCCTTTCGCGAAAGGAAGCTTCCTTTCGCGAAAGGAAGCTTCCTTTCGCTGTTTAGCTATACCCCACGCTGACCATAATGTTGTGCCCTTGAGCAAGTTACTTCATCCACATTGCTTAAAAAAAAAGGTTACCACCCAGGAAATCCTGCTCGTAATGCTCAGATGTGAGCGAGTAGCCGTGATAGGAGGAGAAGAAGAGACCCACCAGAGAGATGAACCTAGCTACACACACAAAAAAAAGAATATTGTTGCATATGGTGATCTCGACATAAAAGAAAATGTTTCTAATAAAGATAAAAAATTTAATCCATGACTTGTTTTTACATTGTTCAGCCTATTTTTCCGGCCCCCACCCTACTCGCTCGCTTGAGGAAATAGATGGGCTACTTGATGCTTCCACACAGAGCTGAAATCCAACTTCACACAGTGTTCAATCTAGGATTGGGAGTTTGGGGGCCCTCTGCGCCTACAGGCCTTGGAAAAGGGGGCCATTTGGAAATTTAGGGGGCCATTAAATTATACTATATAAAGTTGCCAGATTTATCTTAAGGTTTTGACTGCATGATAAAAATGGATACAAAACGAGTAAGACACCACAGACAAAATCTGTTTTGTCTATCTATACATCTTCTAATACTGAGTTGGTCACATTTGCCCATTACCTCAATGGACCGTCCATGTTTATAAACCCTATTGGTTTCATTGGGCTACAGGGCTTAAGATGTCATTTCATCTCAATGTCGGGTAAATGTCCCACAAAATTGGAAGGAACACCTCCAAAATGACCTTTACAATGTTGACGGGGATGTTAAACCTCAAATCAAACAAAAGCAATTTGGATAGAATGTCTTGCTCAAGGACTAAATGCATGTTTTATTATGCCATTAGATTTATTTCTGGAAGAGAAGAACTCTATAATAAATAGCGCTCGCCTCGGTATTTTGGTCCAGTATTTAGTGTAGGCCGCACAGCACACATGAATATGACATAAGCCGCACGGTGCACACAAGTAGACCGAACATGGCCGCATCCCCGGTAAACAAAACATCGATTTGGGTTAAAAAATAAGAATTGTTACTGGTTAAAGAGATAAAACAAAACGTTTTTCTGAGTTATTATGATTGGGTAACATGCGGTTTGTGATTAACTCAATGATACGCACCAGATAGTCGAAAAATCGTAAGAAAATTAACTCTAGAAGAAACAGTCTACAGATGCGCCCGACAGGCCCATTGAGTGATCTCTAGTGCGCCCACATGTAAAAAGCAGGCCCAAGGCGCAATGGCGCAGCCTAGATTGAACACTGTGCAAGTACATGTACTGCTAAACCCCTCAGAGGATCTAAGCTTGCCCAGGCAATGTAGTGCAAGTCAGACCGTCCATCCTTATAAACCCTATTGGCTTCATTTGGCGACAAGGCTTGAGGTGTCATTTCATCTAAGTGTCGGGTAAAAGTCCAACAAAGTTGGAAGCAATGTCTCCAAAATGACCTTTACAGTGTTGATGGGAATGTTAAACCTCAAATCAAACAAACAAACAAAATCAGCCTGTTTTTCACTATCAATGAAGTCGGTCATCCGGGTACTTCTCCATAGTCACGTGACTTTCTGCATAGCAATCAAATCGGAGGTGACAAGCTTCTCCATTTTGAGTTATCTTTTAATTGAATACGACGCGATATTCACACGTAAAATTCTGAGAGACTGAGAAGAAAATGCCTAAAATATGCAGCGCGAGCGGTTGTACAATTCACAACCTACAACAGCATATACAGTTGTCCTTATACAAATATCCGAATCGGGAGAAATACGTTACAGATGATCGAAGCAGAACAGGGCCTGCAATCATCTCCTTATATATATAACCGGAGTTCATTTCAAAATTTAGGGGTGTCTGGCTGTGTTTTCTTCAAAGTTTTTTTGGAAAATGGCTGAACTTTATGCAAACAATGGAGGCCCCGATCAGACGGCGCCTTCTGTGGCATCTGGTCTGGGCCTGCACTGTTTGCCAGGGTAATTGGTTAAACACTTATGAGCAGTACAAATTATAAAGCTTGGCTGAGTTTAGCCTTGAAAAACAAATGGTTGTTCGAATGGAGGTTTAACGTCCCCATCAACACTATTTAGGTCATTTTGGAGACATTGCTTCTTTTACCTGCCATTAAGATGAAATGAGATCTCAAGCTCGGCTGTCCAATAAAACCAATAGGGTTTATATATGCATAGAGGGTCAAACTCACACAACTTTGGTGGTCAGCATAGGTTTAAATATGTTTCAAAATAGTCACAAGACTTTTCAATAATAAAAGTTCTTGTTGAGAAGTCTTATCACTATTTTGAAAAATATTAAAAGTGGTCTGAGAATAAAAGTACTTTGGCATCGGTGTCCGAACACTAGGAGTGTAACGATGCATCGGACCATCGATGCATTGCGATAGGCACTGGGCCGATAGTACTGCATCGATGGTAAAGTTAAACATCGATGACTATCGCCGATAGTGTTTTGAACTATCGATAGTTTCGATAGTTTTCTATATCACAAGTTTTTCAGATAATTCCCGAAGTTGTTTTCATTCTAATATAATTTATATTCTTTATTACCACCTACGTCTTGTACCCGATCAAGTGTCAAACTGTACATTGTCCTAATTATAATCCAATAATCTCCTGTGTGTCAGTGGGAGACAACGGCTGCTTGCCGCCAGATAAAGGCAATAAAATTACAGCCGAATCGTGATTTGGCGGTAGCCTGCAGGAACACTGTGTTTATGCATCCTATTTTGTTACACATTATCCACTTAACACCCGATGTCGGTATAAGGTCAGACCGCTGAATATTCCTTCATTGAATTGGTAAATTTACAACTTTCTGAAGCATATGTCAACAGCGCTTTGATGTTAATTGATGTCGAAATAATTGACACGGACGACCACGCATATTTTGATTACGCTAATCTGCAAGCTGTCTATAAGCCAGTGATAAGAAAAGCGATAATTAATGCGTGTTTACACAGTGGTATTGATTATCAAAGGGTGCCGCCCGCATTAATTAGCACATGAAGCATGGAAAGTCCGCACGTGTCACTACCGCTTCAAAAGATGAAAAAAAAAAAAAAAACGTTCTGGTTGATGTTTTAGTGGATTCTTATTTTGTTAATAACAGACATCAAAGGAAATGAAATACGTGTCGTCCTGTAAAGAACGTTTATCATTATAGCCCCGCTTTGAAAAAGTGGGGGCTATATTGGATTTGGCATGTCCGGAATTCCGTCTGTCTGTCTGTCTGTAATCTTGTCCGGAATTCGTCTGTCTGTAATATTTGATAGTGGGTACCTTGTTACCGCAACTCCTCTTACAGTTCTAGGTCAATCCTTTTGAAACTTTACAGGTGTTTTCATATAGGTCTGAAGATGTGCATATTCTTTTTTCATTATCCTTAAATAATTTTTTTCACTTATTTCTCCTTTTTTAACTTAGACAATTTTTGAGATCTACTAATGTTAAAATGTATAGGGAGTAGCTACCTTGTTACCGCAACTCCTCTTACAGTTCTAGGTCAATCCTTTTGAAACTTTACAGGTGTTTTCATATAGGTCTGAAGATGTGCAAATTCTTTTTTCATTATCCTTAAATTATTTTTTTTCACTTATTTCACCTTTTTTAACTTAGACAATTTTTGAGATCTACTAATGTTAAAATGTATAGGGAGTAGCTACCTTGTTACCGCAACTCCTCTTACAGTTCTAGGTCAATCCTTTTGAAACTTTACAGGTGTTTTCATATAGGTCTGAAGATGTGCATATTCTTTCTTCATTATCCTTAAATAATTTTTTTGACTTATTTCACCTTTTTTAACTTAGACAATTTTTGAGATCTACTAATGTTAAAATGTATAGGGAGTAGCTACCTTGTTACCGCAACTCCTCTTACAGTTCTAGGTCAATCCTTTTGAAACTTTATAGGTGTTTTCATATAGGTCTGAAGATGTGCATATTCTTTTTTTCATTATCCTTAAATAATTTTTTTCACTTATTTCACCTTTTTTAACTTAGACAATTTTTGAGATCTACTAATGTTAAAATGTATAGGGAGTAGCTACCTTGTTACCGCAACTCCTCTTACAGTTCTAGGTCAATCCTTTTGAAACTTTACAGGTGTTTTCATATAGGTCTGAAGATGTGCATATTCTTTTTTCATTATACTTAAATAATTTTTTTCACTTATTTCACCTTTTTTAACTTAGACAATTTTTGAGATCTACTAATGTTAAAATGTATAGGGAGTAGCTACCTTGTTACCGCAACTCCTCTTACAGTTCTAGGTCAATCCTTTTGAAACTTAACAGGTGTTTTCATATAGGTCTGAAGATGTTCATATGCTTTTTTCATTATCCAAAACTTATTTTTTAACTTAGACAAGGTGTAGGTTCCTTGTTAGGGATTTAACCCTCTCACAAGTCTTTACCTTTAATTCATGAGTCTTTCTCCTCTGACAGGGCTATAGCGGGGCTATAGTCAGATCCTCTGACAGTTCTAGTTTGGGCATCCAGACATGTTTATACAGCCGAGGAATTAATTTTGAATCTTGGACACTGTGTAAGGGAATACCGCACTAGAAAACAATTAAAGAAAATAAAAATGTGGTACGATTTTCTGTTTATTTGCATGTATTGCTAAAATATTTTAAAAGATTTTACAAAACAACAAAAGAAAAATACAAATGATGTTGGGAAAAAAAAAACATTACACAATGAAAATGATGGAAAAGTTTGGAAAAAAAAACATTACACAATGAAAATGATGGATAAGTTGGCAGATGCAAGAATGTCGGGATGACATTGTAAGGCATGTTCGGCAAGTTACTGGTGACGTTATCGGTCGACCGGGGCCGATTTGGATATAAAATTTCTTTAGCCCTGATTTCAAAGGTGTTCCTTTTAACAAGCGCATGCGGTCGATTGTGTACCGAAACACTGATTTTCGGTCTTCAGATTCAAATCAAACTTCCCAAAACACAGGTTCTGGTGTATTGATTCGTTTGACGTGTCATCGGTAACAATTCTGATTCTGAATTGTATGCATTGCTGACATAGGTTTTCAGCTATCTACTATTTATGTTAATGAAGCGTATTTCTTTCGTAACCGGTAAAACATATTTGCTCAACAGCTAAACGGTTGTGGATAGATGTGGATAAAAAACAGCGCCCTGCACAATTTCCGATTTATACCCGGAAGCTCGATCCGTGTCACCAACAACAGCATACAGATGTGTTTACACAAATTAAAGTGTTCGACTTTTCCCGCCAAGCGTCTGCTATTTTGGCGCCAAAATATAGCCATGCATGAGGCAGTAGAATAGTCTTGTTTGTATTAATATGCATACATCTACCGATAGATGAAGCTAATCGTCTTAGGAGCGATTTGATTTTGGATTAAATTTTATGATTGAGGGATAAATGCAAATTAGAGACATAACTTGATCTTATTTTCACACCTTGTCACGCGGAACATTATAGGCTTATCGGTAGCGCCGGAGGCTTGTTTTTACAGTGTAATTATAGAATAGACTGCATATCCGGCGTTTATTACATGATTCGGTTAACTAACATGGTCGGTTTGGTTGGACCCAAAGTTCAGTGTTATAACGAGGTTGAGGTGCATTTAGACACTTTGTCATGTCTGAAGTGTTTTTGAAGACAAGCAAAGATTTCATTGCCTTCAAGAAGAGCTTACATTTATTTTGATTAAGAAACTGATTTCTCATTCTCACTGTGAATTGATACATTTTACTTTGCTACTTCTATTAAAATGAGTCTCCCGGCTCTTCCAGAAGGATTTACACTTAAAGGAAAAAGATGCTCCTGGGGAGCTGTTTCCTCTTCATGTAGGGCAGCCAGAAAAGCAAACAGGAGTTTACAACAGGCGTCCCTCTTGTGTAAATTATCTTGTTTATTTCTTGTATGCAGATAAAGCATACAGAAAACAGTCTGAAGGATTAAATAGTTTTTATTTCCTTCTCAAACAAGAAAATTTGTTTCAGGCAATAGTATCGCAATAGTATTGCAATAGTAGTCAGCAATAGTAATAGTATCCCAATGGTTCTTCCTGCAATGTCAATACTATCGCAATAGTCATTTTCTGACTATCGTTACATCCCTACCGAACACGCTCCATTTGGCATCATGTGTAGGGATGGTTGTGGGACAACTCGGCACATAGCAAACTCGGCACATGACCAACTCAGCCTATACAAACTCGGCACATAATTAGCTGATTAGGCCAATTATCTATTGCTATGATAATTACATAACCAAACAAACAATCAAATTAAAGTAACCTATGAAATAGGGACCAACTAAATAGGGCTGTAAGACTTAATAAGACAAATTTTATATCAATTTAATGGAGTAGATCTAAAAAAAACATGAAGAAGCTTTTTTCAGTGTATTTAAGTTGTTTCTTAAATTGACTAGCGAATAAAGCTTTAAAAAATGTCTAATCAATTTATTAGCATTCTCCTGTTACTGGAGAATACGATACTGTTTTTTTTCTAGTTTGTTGTATCAGCAACCGTTTTTGTTTACGGGTTGGTCCGTTGTGGCGTGCCTACTGCAGCTTCACATTACGTTGAAACACCTGTGCAATAATGTGTGTTCAGCTCGGCTGGGCAATCATGGGTGGCAATGTGTCCCGAACATCATATTCACAGCTCTAATGAATTAACTTCCAGTAATCTTCGGATTAATCAGATAATTAGTGTAGCAATGAAGCCATATTCAGAGCCTATTAAGATGATTTGAAAATGCAAAAAGAAAAAAAATAATAATAAACTATAAACTATTTTATTTAATAAGCATATTTATAAATATTATAAAATAATAATAATAATAAAACAGACAGTAAAGTATAAATGTACAGTTAATATGCAGTATAACTATTGTGGGTCGAGTTGGTTATGTGCCGAGTTGGTTATGTGCCGAGTTTGCTATGTGCCGAGTTGTCCCGTTACCGTAGGGATGAATGTCATAAAGTGCGCCAACCTTCGGATCGTGATGTTAATTGGAGTAGAGCCCCCCCCCCCCCCCCACAATGTACAGGGAATGAGAGCAATCCCCTCTTCAGGCTAAAGGGAACCCTAACATAATTACTCTGAGTACATGGTTACCATCACATTCACCGAGTCTATCTATTAATTATTTTTATGTAGCCGAAATCCCTTTTTTATGATTAATTTTGAATTTTCGCATTCAACTCTCAATCCGTATTAACAAATAATAGATCTATAACCTTGTTGTTGTTTTCCAGTTTCCCCTTGTCGCGGGTCGTCACCTGGTGGGGTCCCAGGCAACGAATCCATGCTGGCACTACACCGTAGCCTTTATGAACTGGGAAATATATTCCAGGCATTTGATTTACTTGTCAAGTTTCCTTGACACTTGGGGTATTCTGTCCGATGACATGTCACTTCTGAATACACAACAACGTACATTCACCTGTTCACTATCGCCTCTCAAATTATCATTTTTTTTTACTTATCATTATCTTTTATCATTTTTTATATAATTACAAATGACAGTTAAACTAATTTAATTAGAATAACAGTAAATTTTACAATAACAAACTTGAAAGATACATTCAAGCTAAAAATACCGATAGCGTACCTCGGGATGACGTTCACTATCGCCGCTGAAATTATCATTATTATTATTTTTCATCAATTTTTATAAGAACTTACAACAGTTATACTAATTTAATTAGTATAACTGTACTCAAAGTAAATTTTAAAATAACAAACTTGAAATTTACATTCAAGCTAAAAAACCGGTAGCATGTAATGGAATATTACCGGTTGTTAGGCAAACAGTTTCACCTCGAAATATGGCGGCCATTTGGCTGCTACGGGAAGTGACGTCATCCCGAGGTACTTAATTACCAAATTTTCTTTTAATTCTGTTGTCTATAATTTTAAGTAGAAATTGCTGTTGCTACTGACACTACTCTGTATTGACAGGAGCATTTTGTTACTAAAAATAGACAATGAAAATTTAGTGGAATGCATTCAGATATGCATCTTATGATTTCATGTTAATAATTTTAGAGAAAATTTTCAATTGTTGTCTCCAAACAGCCGACTGTGTATAGACTTAGTAGACTGATAATATGCAAAAGAAATCCCTTATTATATAATTGAAATTGATTAGTGTTGTTGTCTGCCTTGTCAATGAAAATGTTCATGTTTTGTGTGAATTCATATCATTTTAATTAACTGTTCAGTAATTGTCTGAATTGGCTATGTTGTGCATGCAAAATACTGACAATGTTTACTATTACATGTACATGTACATTTTTCTTCAAAGATCTATGTTGCGCAAAGCAAACCATTTACCGGTATCTTAATTTTTCGGCATTGATAATGTTCCTCAACATCTCACACCTTAGGCACTATAACTACCGTAGTTTCTGACTAGACCTAAATCCTCGAGTGTGTATGACGTCATGTAAAATTACTCTCGAGAATACCATACGCTACATTTCATTGGCTCAGTTTGACCTCTTGAACTTCGTCGCTTCACGTCATAAACTGTATCTGGGGCAAGATGTCTGAAGTTTCAGGGTTGTCAGAATGTTTTAAGTCAACAGATAATATGACAAATATAACTTGTTTTGCTGGGGGTCAAGGGGCCGCCTAGGGCTCCTTGTGGGTCCAGGGCAAGGCCCTGTTAGGGTAGGGGGCTCATTGGCAAGCCCCACCCCCAGATAAGTCAACAGATAAGATGACAAATATAACTTGTTTTGCTGGGGGTCAAGGGGACCGCCTAGGGCTCCTTGTGGGTCCAGGGCAAGGCCCTGTTAGGGGGCCCATTGGCAAGCCCCACCCCCCTCTCTCCCCCCCCCCACTCCCCCCCCCCCTGCCGAAAACGAATGATTTCAAACCTCCTGGCACTAAATTGCCACCACTGTATGCCTCTCAATTGGTATCCAGGCACAATCATCTTTTCAGGGTTGTCAGAATGTTTTAAGTCAACAGATAATATGACAAATATAACTTGTTTTGCTGGGGGTCAAGGGGCCGCCTAGGGCTCCTTGTGGGTCCAGGGCAAGGCCCTGTTAGGGTAGGGGGCTCATTGGCAAGCCCCACCCCCAGATAAGTCAACAGATAAGATGACAAATATAACTTGTTTTGCTGGGGGTCAAGGGGACCGCCTAGGGCTCCTTGTGGGACCAGGGCAAGGCCCTGTTAGGGGGCCCATTGGCAAGCCCCACCCCCCTCTCTCTCCCCCCCCCACTCCCCCCCCCCTGCCGAAAACGAATGATTTCAAACCTCCTGGCACTAAATTGCCACCACTGTATGCCTCTCAATTGGTATCCAGGCACAATCATCTTTCCCCCCCCCCCCCCCCCCCCCCCCGCTTGGACAAAATCCCCTCCGGTCATAATCCTTGCAATATGTCCGGGTTGGACAAAATCACCCCCGGAATGGGTTAGAAATGAATAGATAAAAGCTTTCACTGATGCCGTGACAGACATGATTGGTTATAACTTTGTCTTAATTGCTAATTAAAGAGATCCATATACCTTTTAAGACAATGTCAATATTAATTTACTGATTACAGAATTAATTTGTTGATTTACTGTATCACTTTTGAAAATTCAGCTTGATTACTGTGACACTTTTTAGCATATCATTTTTACGAGAATGTAAATTAAAGGTGATCATCATAATTAAACATGCATTATCAAATCTCCACTGACACTTGTTTGACTGACTTGACAGATTTTATTTAAACTCAAACTTCTAAGGGATTATACACTGGTATGATAATGTTAGACCTTCAGAAAGCTTTTGACACTGTCAGTCATACAATATTCGCAGCAATAGGTATTGAATCAGTTCCATGGTTTCGATCTAACCTTTTGGAAAGAAATCAATTTGTACATGTAAATGACACATCCTCAGATTCTTCTCCAATAACTTGTGGTGTTCCTCAAGGTAGCATTTTGAGTCCCCTTCTTTTTCTGTGTTATGTAAATGACATGGGGATAAGCATACATGTAAGTGTAAACTTCTCCTGTATGCAGATGACAGTGCAATACATTACCCTCACAGAGACCCCAAGACCATTTCCTTGAAACATGGTGCAGAACTCGAAACTTGCAGTAAGTGGCTGATTGATAATAAGCTATCATTGCATCTAGGAAAAACTGAATGCATATTGTTTGGGTCACTACGAAAACTTGGAAATGTGAATAATTTTTCTGTTGAATGCAATGGACACACCATCAAATCTCAAGTCTTCGGTAAAATATCTAAGAGGTGCAGATGTTGTTTGCATTTAAGCACTGCGTCTACCGTTACTTCATCTGTAAACGGTAGACGCTTCTCTGTAGTTAACATGTCTGATTTGACATGACAGTCTACAGATTTAATTTATCTAATTACATGACATGCTGCAAACTGTAATATGCAGTACGTCGGTCAAACTAACCGCATCCTTAAAACTAGATTGAACGAGCATTATCGTAGAATGAGTAAGCCTAAGAAAACTGACACTTTCTTGTACCGTCACTTTCGACGTACAGGTCATTCTTTAAATAACATTGTTATACAACCAGTGGAAAAACTTTATTACGATGCAAATTCTACATCTAGATTCAAAATTATAAAAAGACATGAGGCTGAACTGAAATGGATTAAATGTTTACAGACCCCTTTTCCACTGGGATTTAATGACAACATTTATCATGAGGGTAATATTTCTAGAATGCCGGACTTTGATATTTTCTCGCTCCTGGAATGTCGAAAACGCAGAACTAGATCTCACGGCACCAGGAAAAATGGAAACTTTAAACGTAAATTACGTGCGTTTAAACAAAACAATACTAGACTTAAGTGACTGTCTATTATATTATTAAATCATGGATGCCACTCTATGCTTTCATTTTTAAGTTCATTACCCGTTTCTGTTTTACGTCTTCTGGACACCGAGGCAAATAAATTCTACGATAGTTCTAATCAGTTATATGATGCGGCTCTCTTAACTAGAGGCTATACTCAGCATACTCTCCGTCCTTACATTGATTCTGAAATTAATCATAAACGCCATTTCTTCAAAATATCCTTCATTAATAAGGGTATGGATTTTATAGATTTGCTCAGTATCTTCCGTGAGAGCTCTGTGCTTTCTTCCATTCCTGCTTATTTTCAAAATACTGAAACACCTATAATTTGCTATAAATATAACAAACCTGTTAGATCTATCATTTTTAATTTTAATAAACTTGTTTCAGATCTTGATATTGATACTAATACTCCTGATTCCTGTGATTGTAAAAACTCAGTGTATTGCTATCCTGCTGCTGGTCATGTAATTACTGGGAATTTGAAAATTATTCCTGATTCTAGGATAAGGAATATAATTTCTAAAGGACCGAAATATTGGTTTCCTTCTAAAGTTGATTTCAGTAAATGTAGAGATGAAATCGCTGCTTCCTTGAATGAATTCGGTAATCGATGGTGTAAGCGAGAGTATGTTGAGCATAGCGCCCCTAAGGACTGGAAACTAAGCATTTTAAAACTAGTGAATAAACGCATTTCTTTCTATTCTCAAAATACTAACTTATTACCTCCTAAGCCTAAGACGTCTTTACGTCATCTTAAGCTTGGTATTCAAGAATTTCATAAGAAGTTTGTTTTGGCCCCTGCAGACAAGGCCGCTAACAACGTCGTCGTTGTGTGACGGCTCCACTATGTTAACACGCTTAAGCAGGAGCTTGGTGGTACTAAGGCCTATGAACTTCAGCCTTTAGCTGAAGAGAGAGTTATAGTAGATAAACACATTTGTCATTCAGCCACCAAGTTTGCTGTGTGTGTTACCGAAGGCCAAGACAAGCTTCCTACGCTATACTGGTTACCAAAACTTCATAAAAGACCTTACAAAGCACGGTTTATTGCAAATTCTAGCTCTTGCACTACCACTGAACTTTCTAAATTATTAACTTCCTGTCTTACTGCTATTAAAACGCATGTGATTAAATATTGTGATAAAGTCTTTTAAAGATCAGGAAGAAATCAGTTTTGGTCTATAAAAATTCGAATGAGGTTTTAAATAAATTGAAATCCAGACATTTTCGTGCTTCAAGTCTGTCTACTTACGATTTTTCCACTCTTTACACTACACTTCCTCATAATCTTATAAAAGAAAAGCTTAATGATTTAATTGAATGGGCTTTTCACAGAGAAGATTCTCTCTATCTTGCATGTAATGTCAGAAATGCATTTTTCACTTCTAAAGAGCATAAGAATTATACACTTTGGTCATGTCAGAAAGTGTGTGTTGCCCTCACCTTTCTACTTGACAATATTTATATTAGATTCGGTACTAAGTTATTTAGACAAATTGTGGGTATTCCGATGGGTACGAATTGCGCACCTCTTGTGGCTGATCTGTTCTTGTATTGTTATGAAAGAGACTTCATGTTGTCGCTTTCCATTGATAACCAATCTGAAATTATTGAAGCTTTTAGCTCCACTTCTAGATATTTAGATGATTTATTAAACATTGATAATACCTATTTCGATGGTTTGATCCGTCAGATTTACCCCCCAGAACTTCAATTAAATAAAGCAAATTCTTCTGATACCGAGGCCCCGTTTTTGGATTTACATCTATCTATTGTAGATGGGTTTGTTTCGTGCAAAATTTATGATAAACGCGATGACTTTGATTTTGAGATTGTAAATGTTCCTTTTTTGGATGGTGATGTTCCTCGTGTGCCATCCTATGGCGTTTATATTTCACAATTAATTCGATTTGCTAGATTGTGTAGTCATGTAACTGACTTCAACACTCGTAATAAATTATTAACGGCTAAACTCCTTAATCAGGGTTATCGGTACCATAAACTACGCAAAGCATTTTCAAAATTTTATAGACGCCATTCTGATTTAATTTCAAAATTCAATATTGGACTTAACTCTCTTCTGCAATAAGGTCTATCGGAACCCGAATTTTATGGTGACTTAGTATATAAATTCAGAAAAATATATAACTGCAATGACTTCAGCACCCAATTTCGTAAAATCATTCTTCGATATAAAAAGATTGGGTACAACATGGATGTTATACGACAGACTGCATGCATGGTAGTTAACCAAATCACGGTTGGCAACTTTGCTTACCTCTTTAATTGCACGCCGGTGGGTCAGGCCTCAGATTCTATGACGGCTCCAACGGCTTATTGAGAAATAGAGAGATCTAATTCTTGGTAATGTTGGTTGGTGCCTGATGCTCTGTCTCTGGTTGGGCCCATCAGAGTCTAACTGTTGGTTTTCTTTTGCTCCAGCATTTCAGTGGTTTCTTGCTGTCGAGTCCTCACCGTTGTCTCACCTCTGTGGTTCTTTGATTTTTGTGTTCACTGAGATGTTGCACTGATGAGTTAGGAGGCCTTCATGCGGACTGAACAAATTATTTGTCTAAATCGCGACGGAAGTAAGGGCGATGATTGTGGCCACGTAAAATCGATTTAAGCCCCCCAGTGGAAATCTTTCCACTGACCGTTCCAAGGCGGTTCTTCTGTGGCGATTTATTTATGTTGTTTGTTACTTTCTGTGTGTATCACTTGTGTCTTTTAATTTTGGATGGCCATATGGCCATTTTGTGGGAAAGTAACTGTCCTTATGGCCTTCCTTTGTTTAGGTTTCCATTATGGTCTGGTCGCTTAATGTTTGTATTTCTTTCCCTTTGGTGTCTTTGAAGGGTGGAGTAAGTTAATTGTATCGATTCGTGATCTTTGTTTTACTTCTACTTTGGAAAACCATTTGGCAGGTAATACAATTGCATCTAGTGTTATTCAGAAGGTTAATAGCAGATTGAAATTCTTGTATAGATAATGTTTTTTTTTGACACAGAAAAGTAGGAAACATTTATGTTCATCATTAATACAGTGTCATTTTGACTGTTCTTGCTCATCTTGGTATTCTGGGCTAAATAAGACTTGGAAGAAAAAACTTCAGATTTCTCAAAATAAAATGGTAAGATATATAAAGGACCTTGGACCTCGGTCACATATTGGATTTTCAGAACTAGATAGTATCGGAATGTTAGATGTTGGACATAGAGCTTAACAACTTAGGCTAAATCATGTTTTCCACATTTCCAAGAGAACTTGTCCATCGTATTTATCCGAAAATTTTCGTTAAGTTTCAACTCAACACCAGTACAACACAAGAGGTAGTACCGAAAACTTTGTTGTTCCAAGGGTCAATGGACAAATCACTACGACTTTCTTCTACAATGGTATCAAAGATTGGAATGATTTACCTTCTCAAATAAAAAGTTTTAGTTTGATGCAAAGTTTTAAAACTTCAGTGAAAAGGCACCTGTCAAATCAAATGAAACTTGCTGAAAACGAAATGTTCTGTTATTATTTAATATTCGTACTAGGTTACCGGTAATTATCTGGAAAGCTTAAGTATATTTTTTGTAAACCCCTTCTTCCCCAATGTCTTGGTCACAACCTTTAGGACTGCATTGGAAATAAACTTTAATGGCTTTCATTGGTTATCCTAGGTTTTATCAAGACATTTTTGTCAGTTTGACTTTGTTTTCATTTAACTCTAAGTTATTTAAAATGTAAATATCTTTCTTTCCTTGACCTATGAGCAGCACACGGTTTGTCAGAGGAGGATCAGCTATCGTAGCCAGTTGGCTCGATGTGGGGTCCGATACTGACAGACCGTGTGCAGTGGCATTGGACAATTTTTCAATTTTTCGTTATAATTTTATGTCCCCAAGTAGGTGAACTTAACATGCGACCTAGTTATTTACAATGGTGATAGCACCTGCAAAACTGTGACACGTTAATACATTTTAATTTTATACAAAGTTCTGTGATACCAAAAAACTAAATGGATATACATGTAGTCATTTTATTTTTGCTCTAATAATTTTTAAATTTACCATTTATACTTCTACTTAAATGATATGTGTCTTAATAATTTTACTTCAGTGGATTTTGTTTTCACACTACAAATATGTACTTTAGTCTTTAAATGAATCTTAATTAGTGTAATATTATTTAAATTATTCCATTCCTGTCAATTTTATGTGTATATGTTGTGTTGATTTTACCAAATAAATATCAGTCAATCAGATGAATGACTTTAATCTCTTGCCATGACTCAATAAGTATGTTTATTATATGACGTCGCGTCTGAGAGTGTTATAACGCCATGTATTATTTCCGATAATCCACTAGTGGATTAAATATGCAAATTAGCTAGATACGTCCCGTAACCTTACATGTACAACATCCTTAACGACGTCGCGTTTATTAATGGCGGAATATTGATATTTTTGTAAACAATTGTGAATAAAATGCGTTTTAAATGTCATATGATAAATAGAATCTTGCTTTCGTGCTCATGTATTATTGAATTTATTAAACTCGTTGAGGAAAAGGGATAAAATGCTCCGCAAAGCCTCGCATTTTGTCCCTTTTCCTCAACTCGTTTAATAAATCCAATAATACATGAGCAAGGCCAAGGTCATAAAGATATGAAAATATGAACTTGTTTTGTGGAGGTGGATACCCCCTGCCTCCACCCCGAACAAAATTCTCCCCACAGTATGTTAGGTCGGACAAATCCCCCACCCGGACATTATCCCTCCTGGACATAATCCCCTCCTTCCTGCCATGTCTAATCATGCTTTAACAACATAACTCTTTTGATATGGGAATCAGAAACAGCTGGGGGATTCTGTCCAGGGAGATTTTGTCCACCTAAACAAAGGTGGGGGATTTTGTCCGGGAGGGATTTGTTCATGAGTCGCTGGACCTCTTAATAACATTGTCCTTTATATTATGATCTTGGAATAACAAAATGATATACATGTCACATCACAGTTCCTGCTTGGAACCCTTTCAGTAGTATTATATCTTGCATGTAAGTCAGTGTACATTTTATATTGCAGATCTAGATTAGACCCTTCTACACCAGCTGTACTTCCCAGCACAATGGGAAAGTGTGAAGGATGGAAGGTGATTCAGTCTTGATTGAAGGTAGTCCTGGAACTAACCTTCATAAACTAGCTGGCAAAGGCAGGAAAAAGAAAAGTGCTCTTGCCAAGTTAGCTGAGAAGAAGAGATTGAACTCGGATGGTGGTAGTGAATATGGGTCAACTTTATCATTACAAAAACAAGTAGACAGTGAGACAAAACAGTCAGATGGTAACGGGAACGTTAATCAGTCAGATAATAAAGAAATCAATACTAAAAGTGATAGTGTTAAAGATATTAATTTAAATAAAAAGAAAGATATTCAAGATAGCAAAGACGATATTGAATTGACTGAGAAAAAGGAATCAGAGTTACATCATAAAGCCCCAAAACCTCAGCCTAGAAAATTAAAACAGCAAAAAGTTAAAGACGGCAAACAAAAAGAAGAAGAAATTCTAGCAAGCTTAGAAGGTGGAACTGTTGTTAGCATTTATGACAATGTTGAAAAAACACCAACTGGACGTAAAAAGAAAGAGTTGTATGCAAGACATAGAACTAAAACAAAGGATTCAAGTGAAATTGATGAAAAGCAAATAAACAGAAAGCTCTTTGCAACTGAAAATAAATTAGACAGTGGTTTATCTTTCTTAGGACCTGCAAAAGCAAGACCTGGTTTGTCCCCATTAGGTGATTTGCCACCACTTGATGGAGGAAGTGGATCAGACAAATTAAAAAATGTTGAACTTAGTCCGCCTATTCCTATGGACATTGATCAGGATGAAGATGCAAATAAAGAATCAAAGAATAATGATTATATAAGCAATAATGCTCCATCAGATGCTACTGTTCATAGATTCCGGGCTCTTCGTATGACCTCTGATAGATGTAAATCTGAAGAATCTCTAAAAAATATTAGTTTTGTTCCCAAGCCACCTTCAACACCAAGATCTGCTAGGGCTTCAACAAAAGGAGAAAAGAGAATTCGTGAAGCTAATTCTTCTGGTGAAGAAGCTGATAATAATACCAAGAAACAAGTATCAGAGATAAAAGCTAGTGGTAACACTGAAAAGAGCTCAGATGCATCAAATAATGCCAAAGTGACAAAAATGGATATTAACGATAATATTGACAGTTCAAAAACTGATTCAGCAAAACCTGTTCAGAAGAAAGGTATATCCATTCACCCAGATGCATTTTCTAACTCTGGGATAGAGCCAAGTCCAGATCTAAAAACTGAAGTTGACATTGTTGTAAAAAAGGTTAATACAGATGAAGGTGCTCCTGTATTGACAACTGAATCTAAAAGTGGAACCGTGATCTCTGCAACAGACAGTAAAGATAATGCCACATCTGTTAATGTGGACAGTAAAAATTCTCAGGATAGTAATGAAAAACAAAAGGAGAAGAAGAAAAGCAAAGCAAGACTCAAAAAGAGTAAAATTGAACCCCAGCCTATGGAGGTTTCGGAGGATGTGAGCCCCAGTAAAGCATCAATAGACTCTATCGGCTCTGCATCCGACTTGAAAGCAATAACAGAAAGTTATCAGCAAGTTCTCAAAGCAGATTCAAGTCCTAGTAAATATTCTGAAGTGTATCCTGGTTCTGTTGGGAAACTTACCCCAGTAAAAGACACTGCCATTCCAGAACCAAGTCCAGGGACAGGAAAACTGTCCCCGATTCAACCCAAGCACCTCCCCCCACCCTTGCCACATGATATGAAATCCACCTCATTACGAACAACATATAAGACAGACCCTTCCTACACAATGAACAAGTTCTTTGGCAGGTCACTGTCAGGAGTTACGGAGAGAGAGAAGTTACATTCTGACACCATGTCTCAGAGGTCATTTAGTACAACTACAGCATTACATCCTCTCTTAACTAGAGAGGCTAGAGACAGGTAAGACTTGAATGCTTAGGAAGTAAAGTCTGTATATATAATTTATGCATTAAGGAGAATAGAATAGACAATGGTATGCAAGCAATTACTATGGACATCCAACTCATGGTTGGGCCATACAGTCCATGCACTATTATTTGAAGACAATATTGCTTTATCTTTTAAATACAAACATAGCATTATACCCAAACTAAATCATTGTAACATCAGTTTTTAGAAGACAAAAAGCACATACACAAAAGAACACAAATGCAAATTCTATAGTCTAGGATGAACAACACTGATTTCAAGTTCATGTTAATGAATGTACTTTCTACATAAAATACAGTTGTTGATTCTCTTCACAGAATGAAACATGGAAATATTGGTGCTGCTCTGTTATCATCATCAGAACTAGACAGATATTTCCCTGAAAGAAAGGTTGGACTCTGGGTTGGTTCATGGAATATGGGAGAAATAAAGGTTTGTTACTATACACTGTCATCTGTAGATGTACTTTTCGTCGAAAAACATGGTAACAGTAACTATCCAATTACATGCATTCATAAACCAACAATATTCTGACAAAATGACATATTCAAACTATGCCTAAGCCTGAGCCCTTATTCTGCTGATCACGACAGTCCCTACCTTTGCAAACAATGTAGATCCAGATCAGATGAGTAAGGAACCATGTGATCAGGATTTTCATGTTTGTCATGTCGTTTGTGAATTGAATGAATACCTTGAATCAAATAATTTGATAGTCAGAAATAGGTGTGACTAAATTAATTTATTCAGCAGGATAAGGGTTAAGGTAAATGGATACGTCTGTCCTCTGACATACTTGCCACCATTTTTACACGGGAGACAACTTTTTAAGCTTTATCACTTCCTGTATATTTTCTATAATCTGGGTTCTCACTGCCACCCAGGAATTGCAAGATTGACAGTACAGTGAAGTCTAATTATAACACTGCTCATTATAACAGGGTCTTGGATGTAACGCTGTCATGCTGTGTATGGCTGACACGATTAATCGTATAATCGATCAATAAATTCAACAAAAATGATTATCATTTCTGATTTGCTTTTAATCGATTACTTGATTGGTACAATTTACTACCCAAAGTATTGCCTAAAATAGCTGGATGAGTGGCAAACAGTGCAGACCCTGATGAGACCTCGCATTCTGCGGCATCTCATCTGGGTCTACACTGTTTGCTCAGACCTGTCTGTTCAAATATACATATGGTAAAGTGTAGCATATGGTAAGAGTCATGCTCAGAAGAAAGCCAGACAGGTAAAATTATGACAAAAACCTTAGCGATTAATAATCGATTATCGATCGCAATGACAGGACTGATAATCGATTATCTTTTCAGATCCGATTAGCCAGCCCTAATGCTGTGCCACCTAGATGTGAGCTGGCCTCGGTGGCTCAGTCATATGCTTGTCTGACTGGTGAGCAGGAGGTCCAGCTGCATCTATTGTAGAAATAATACATGAAATAATGTCTGCTTTTATTCCCTTCCTTCGGCTGATTCAAGAAGGGCAGCTGTCAGTTTCTGCCAAAAGAATATGAACTGTTCTGGTTAATCTGTTATCTTTAAGCCTACCTAAAAGGCTAGAAAATGGCCCTTGCCCATCAGGGCTTGAAGAAATCTATGGGCTGCATGATGCTTCCAGGCAGAGCTGAAACTGACCTGCCTCGATAGCGCAGTGGTTAGCGCGTTCGACTTATGATCGAGAGGTTGTGCGTTCGAATCCGGCCACCGGTATCGAGGTGTGTCCTTGGACAAGACACGTAATGACACTGCCCCACTCCACCCAGGTGTAAATGGGTAGCAGTGGTGTAAAAGCCACTGCCTCTCTCTCGCGCACGTGAAAACACCCGGAATGAGTGTTCGAGAGCGATTCAATAAGCTTAAAGCTTTCATCGCAATCAAACTAAAATGAATTAGTATAAACTAACCGACCTGCACATGAGTACTGGTAAACTGCTTAGACGATCTAAGCCTGGGCCTAAGCCTGCCCAGGCAAAGCCGTGCGAGTGTCGGACCATCCATGCTCATAAACCCTATTGGTTTCATTGGGCGGCAGGGCTTGAGGTGTCATTTCATCTCAATGTCGGGTAAAAAACCCACAAAATTGGAAGCAACGTCTCCAAAATGACCTTTACAGTGTTGACGGGGACGTTAAACCTCAAATCAAACAAACAAAGGCTAGAAAAGTTGCAGTTAGGTAAACTGATTATGTGAGTGCAACAAATTCAGTAGTTTTGACTTACCGTAAAAATTCGGCTATAAGGCGATTCGGCTATAAGACAGGGCCCCTTTTTCAGTTTTTCTAAGGTGGGATTTTGCTTATACTCTTTTATAAGACGGGTCTAAGTTTTTGCCATATCTGTTGGGGCCTATCTGCTACCACCAGATGCCGTTTAGATGTGAGAAATCGGCCTTTTTTTTCGTCAGAAAACCCTTCTAACCCCTCACATGGATTGTTTATGTCTGTTGACATTCTGTGTCTTCGGTTATGAGAGTTTCAAAGTGAGATAACTCTTTCTGAATCTGAATAGGTAGGTCTATTAAGCGTTGGGAAAAGGGGGAAATTATTCCCATCCAAAAAATTGAGAAATATTTGTTGCAGCTTTTCTATAAGTAACTCAACAGTTTTTTTTTTATCAGGGAACACAACACCTACCTATTCAGAGACAAACCATCTGTGTATTTATTACGGTTCAATTATGACACTATTGTTAATCCCTGTCATATAAAAATGATTGCCTGCGGTGCGTGTCAATAAGCCAACTTGAACAAGGTGTGAAAATATGGTCAAGTTATGTCTCTAGTTTGCGTTTATCCCCAATCATAAAATTTAATCAACAATCAATGTGAATATGATTTAATCACTCCTCAGACAATTAGCTACACCTAACGTTAGATGTATGCATAATAAAAACGGACTATTCTACTATCTCATGAATGGTTATGTTTTGGCGCCAAATAGCAGATGCTTGGCGGGAAAAGTCGAACGCTGTTGTTGGTTATTGACACAGAGCTTCTGGGGGATAATTTTGGAGCTGTGCAAAGCGCTGTTTTCTATCCATCTCTATTCACAACCGTTTAGCTATCAAGAAAATATTTTTTACCGATTCCAAACATTTTATTATGAAAGAGATATACCCCATTAAAATAAAACAATGACAGGCCTCCTAGTGGCCTACTTTGAAAATATAGGGTTTAATATAGGTTCTTCTTACTCAAAATTTAGGTTATTTACAGGTTTTTCAATAAAAAAGCAGGTTAAAAAAAGAATCTTCCAAACTTGCATAAAGATTTGAAACTGAAAAAAAAAAATATTTGATGAATTTTTGTGCCACAATTACTCAGATAAAGTTGATCTGAATTTTACAAAGTCCGAGCAAGCGAAGCCAGCGAGGAAAAAAATAATAATTTCTTGACAGTTTTCATCACTTTTTATGGGACTAAAACGTAAAAAATAGTAGTGCATTTTGAAGAAAAGTTAGGGTTTAGTCGCAAGAATGTCCAAAAAGTGAAATCATAATTGTTAACAGCTAACATTTAGGTTATACAGTCTACCAGGGCACGAGCGAGAGCCAAGGGCACGAAGGGCACGAACCTGTCACTATGGGTTGAAGTATGTATCTGACATTGGTGCTTAATATACAAATAAATGACAAAATATGCCAATGTTTCCCCGTGGAGTGATAACGAATAATGAGAATAAAAACGGAACATGTTCATATGTGTTTGAGGAACTAAATGTGAGATTCGGTAATTTGGAGTTATAAGTTGAATGAGTATACAATACCATATCAACCAAAACATGAAAAAAGTGATATTAATCAATATGTTAATAAATACAGAAAGAGTCATTTACTACAGTTGTTGATCATATTGTCAGGGACGTATAGTCGTCATAAGTTAATCATACGTTTGATACATCAAAAGATCAAACCACCTTCTTTAACATATACTACAGCAAATTCAGGGACGTAGAGTCGTCATAAGTTAATCATACGTTTGATACATCAAAAGATCAAACCACCTTCTTTAACATATACTACAGCAGATTCATATATGACCATAGTTTAAATGCAGTAAGTCAATACACTGTAGCCGTTTCATGTGTAAGTGGTACATGTTACATCAATGGACAGTCAGGGCGCAGTCGAGACTGTTCTTCCAGCATTGCGCTTTGCATCATATGACCAAACAAAAAAAAAACAAACAAAAAAAAACACAAAAAAAAACAGACGCCTAGCCTCGACTGACTGGGGTCTACATTTTTACCCTTCTGTCTGCACCTTTTGGACTCCATGCTGGATTGTGAAACAAATTTGTTAAAATTTCTGGAGAATTACAGCAAGTTCTCAAGGTGTCTGACCTTTTAACCCATTGTATGCAGGAAACCCCTAAAGGGGTACCTTGGCAAACAGTGCAGGCCCAGATCAGACGCCGCAGAATGCGGCGTCTGATCAGGGCCTGCACTATTTGCTTACAGAATTTTCCATCAAAAATAGAACAAAAATGAAAAAAAAATAGCCCTGTCACCCCTTATAAGACAAATGGACTTGTCTAACATATGGAAGAGTCCACTGGTATACAATAGGTTAAGATTTTTAAGGTATACAGTATTTTGTATGACTCCCACCAGTTGCATATATTTTGTATTGTATTTGGTTGTGAAACAGTGAAAAGCTGTCCTTTATTTATTGTCCACAGGATTGCCGTGAACCTTTAGATGATTTCTTGCTTCCAGAAAGTAGCGAGTATGTACAAGATATCTACGCCATAGGAACTCAGGAAAATGCCATGTCCAAGTAGGTCCTTTGATTTCTTATCTGGATAAGGCCACACAATACCTGAAATGGTTGGAAATGAAGGAGAATGGATTATATAGGGGACACCTTATGGACCTAGCAACTAGGACATTAGGGTTTCTTAGACGAAATTTGGCTTTTGCACCTAGGCAGACAAAGGATGTTGCATACAAAACCTTGGTTAGACCTCAATTAGAGTATGCATCACCTGTTTGGCATCCCCATGTTAAAACTCAGGTTCAACAGGTTGAGAAGGTTCAGAGGACGGCTGCCCGATGGACCTGCAGGCGATGGCGGAACAGAAGCAGTGTTGGTGAAATGCTCGATGAGCTGGAGTGGCCATCCTTGGAGGCCCGTCGCGAGCAGTCCTCTTTAACTTTCTTTTTTAAGATACACTCTGACACAGTGTCTCTTGATAAAGATAAATACTTGACCCCTGTGACTAATTCAACTCAAACAAGGGCATCAAAACTAAACAACAGTCAATATCGTAGGTACCAGGCCTATAGTGATGCCCTGAAGAATTCTTTCTGAGGAGTTCAAAGCCCGCATGGTGTAGATTGGGATCCAGAGGTGTGCGTTTTAGTACACCTCTGAAAGCAGATTGTAAATAGTTTTAAGAACCCATCCAGTGGGTGTGGTTTTTTTTTTTTTTTTTTTTTTTTTTTTGCTAAATTCTAAATTTAGCGCACCACCCAACTGAGGTAATGGCCAAGTTTGACCGACTCAGTATATGAAGATAGATAGATAGATAGATAGATAGACCTTCCTGTTTCACCTTCTAGGGAGCTAACCATTTACAGAAACCCTTTCAAAAATAGTGTAGGGCTCTACTCCTAAAGGAAAATAAAATGCTGCTGAATAGCAAATTCTTACCTTTAAGAGAAGACACAGTCATATCCTATGGATTCACAACACACAGAAAAGCAAACAGGCCTCTGTGCCCTAGTGGGTAAGACTGCTGTCACTTAATCACTAGGTCTTTCATCGCTTTGGTTCGAGTCTTGCTTGGGTCATATGCAAGACTCCAAGTTCTGCAACAGAAGGTAAGGTGGTTTTTCTCAGGGGTATTCAGGTTTTCATCCACATCTTAAAGGATAGTAAAACCAAACCAAACCAAAAAAAATAAATAAATAAACAAACAGGAAAGCAAATTAAATGCCGTGAAAGTTGTCTACCAGGCAGAAAATGGTGAACAATTTTGTCAGGGGTTTCCAGTTCCGAAAAATGCATTCCATGATGTCTCAAGAGGGCAGCATAATTCCAGATAAGGAATTAGAGATAATTCTCCCACATGTTGAGAGTTTTTGTTAGAATAACCACAGTCAGGCGATTCTTACAATTATCCACAAGTTTTGTCTTCCCTTAAGGGGAATAGGTTCACCTTCAGGGGAGGCAACTCCTGCAAAAGTATTTTTATTTCCCATGTCAGTAGGGGTCAAATCTTAAAGGAAAGAATTTGCTCCTAAGGAGAAATTTTTCTTTCCTTTAAGAGTAGATCAGGAACAAATTCTTTCCTTTAAGAGTAGACCCCTCTTTCAGGGGAAAAGGGTTTACCGGTATAGAAAATTGAGCAGGAAGTCCCGAAAGTTGTCTCCCTTTGAAAAATGGCGGAAAAACCGGCCAGGTTTTCCCATTCCCCTTAATGTAGAAATGAGAAAGATTATCCCAAAATTAACCTCATTGCTTGTCCTTACCTGAGCTATCGGGCATTATGAAACAATAAAAAGCCACAATATGTTTTCCACATTAGATTTGGATGCACATGAGGAAGACATGTCATGGAAATAGCAAAACAAACGAGGAATTTTATGCACATATGCAAAGAATATGCTGAATTTCTTACGTTTTTGTCCATAAGGAGATGCAGATGCAAGGTCAGGCAGTTAAATTCTTTACCTGACCCAACTTGTCACTGGGAATACTCAAATTTTTTGATAACCATTTCAACTTAGTAGACAGGTATAGATACCAGGGAAGATCCAAATGACAACAAGCCATCTCTTTAGGATCTACAATGTTTCTTATCCTATTATAAGTGATTTTGTCTAAGCCTGCTATTTACATGACTGGATGTTTGAAAGGATAAATGAATTAGTAATGTTCACTATACCTTGGTGCCATGAAATGTATGTCTTCTTAATTTTTGATGTTCACTGTACTTTGGTGGCATGTTTAGTATGTCTTTGTAGTTTTTGATCTTCAGTGTTCTTTTGTGACATGTTTTCACTGTAATGTTTGATGTTTAACCCATTTTGTACCAGAAACCCCAAGACGGGTACCTTGGCAAACAGTGCAGGCCCAGATCATCTGATCAGGGCCTACACTACAGTACAGTCTTAGAAATCTTATTATCCCTCACGATCGTGCATGAACGAGAAAAGGATTACGCTTCGCGCACAACCCTCGCAAAACCCACGCTAGTTCCACGCTTGATCCACGCTTATTTCACGTTTGTCCACGCTCGTATCTCGCAACCATCGCGATCCACGGAAAGCCTTCACGCTACACGCTTAGGTCCACGTTGGCCCACGCTACTCTCGCGCATCAATTTTTATCGAAATACATGTACATGTATAGGTTTTTGTTCATTAAATTACAACCCATTGGAATAAAAATAAAAAAAAACATTATGAATGGTTAAGTACCGTAAATTACGACTAAATGACCCGGTAAAACAAAGCATGAAATGATTATAGTGCTTCTGTGACTATGAAGAAAGAGATAGTGTTCGGTTTCCTTAAATTGGCAATTAAATTGGCAATCAAACATACATGTAGCTATCCGTAGTATTATTTACTCTCCACTTACGTAACAAACAAGTATGCTTAAGCTGCAGATAATTATGATTGATTGGCCTGGTCAAACAAAATATCGCCCAAAGAAATTTAACACCAACTGACCCGGTGAAACAAAGCATGAAATAATTACAGAATTAGGTTTTAAATGGTCCGAGACGATGAAGAAGATCGCGATGAGGCCCAAAGAAATTAATCACTTAACTTTTTTTTTGGAATTTTGAAGAAATATTGTGTAATTGAACCTAATTTTTTTCTCCGGGTACTCCGGTTTTTGGCCCTACTCTGATTTAAAATCGGCTTCATTACGAAAACACGCCTATAAAATACAATGCCACCTTTATCGCCGAAAAAAATGAAAATTTTTAGGTGAAAACTTGTAATATTTTTTCTTATTTCTGCTGAAAATATAGATTGTGGGCACTCGTTAGAACCGCCTCATCGAGACGGTTCTAACGAGGACCCACAATCTTTATTTTAGAGCAGAAATAAGAAAAATAAGGTCTTTGTGTATGTGTGTGTGTGTCTGCGTGTGTGACATTAAAGATGTTTTGTCTTCCGATGTTTGGTCGCGTGTTGTTTTGATGTTTCTATGTGATGTCGCATTAGATGTTTTGAAGTTTCCATGTTTTTTTATTTGCCTTTCGATCAAAATTCGGACACCCGTCTTGGACATTGGTCGACCGACCGACGGACAAACAGATGGACACAGACAGACAAGATAGACCAGCGGACAGACAGAGTTTAGAAAATGCAAGATTGCATCACGTAAGCACTCCTAAATTGACCCATCTTTTTTGGTAGGTGTAGTGTGGTTATATGGCTCTTTCAAGATGTTGATCGTTAATCAAAGGTGGGCGAAACTTAGCATGTTTTTCACTTCCCTCTTTTGATTCCTCAGATGAGACTGCGCGAATGCACAGGCTGGTCCAGATGAGGCTGAGCGGGTGCACAGGCTGTGAGGTCTTTACTGCTCGAGAAGCCTCCGTGGTGTAGTGGTTATACTACTCGCCTTGTAAATCAGGGATCGCAGGATCGATCCCGGGCTTCTCCAGACTTTCGGATGTGTCTTTAAACCGAGGTCCCGTCTCCGTATGACCTTAGCTGTTGGTGAGACGTAAAGATGAAAGACTCACTTTACTGCTCGTTCAGGACTTACTGCCATGCGCTGGCTCAAACTACAGTTAGCGAGGCGATTCCATTTTTTGTAGTGTTTGTTCGTCGCTGCGATACATGTAAACGTATCTGTGACGTGACCAGCGTTATTTGCGTAAACAGTTCAGATCCCAATCTGAATGCCCGATGATTGTGCAGGCTGATCAACTCTTGTCAGGCTCCAATCTGAGTCTTTACTGGTCATGCAAATCTTATTGTATTTGGCTGGCGCTCGCTCGAACTTTGCTTCGTGTTTAACGAGGCGATTCCATTATTTATAATAACAATCATGACATTTTTATATATGTAGCATAACTTGTAATAACTCCTGTATTCGTGTGTGCGTGTTTTTTGTGTGTGTTTTTTTTTTTTGAAACCGTGTAGATCATGAGCAGATGCCTACAAAACGGAAATGCTTTTCAAACTGCGCATACGGAAAGGCTGATCTACGCTGGTTAGGCAGGATTTGCAGGTTAATCTTGAGTTTTTGCAGGTCGTGCAAGCACTGGGTCTGATGGGTTAAAGTGACGTTCACAAGAATGATCAGCCATGACTTTAGCATACATAATTACGACCCGCCCATCGGGGCTTGAAGAAATAGATGGGCTACGCAGAGCTGAAACCGACCGCAAACGAGTACTTGCTTGTTTATAATGGCCAAATCGAAATCGTTCTTGAGCACATAGCAAATTTTTTCCCAAAGCTCTAGATATCTATATACACCACAACCTCTTGGCCCCCGCCCATCGGGGCTAAAGAAATAAATGGGCTGCATGATGCTTCCACGCAGAGCTGTATCCGACCGCACACGGAAACTGGTAAACCACTTAGAGGATCCTAGCCTGCCCAGGCAAAGCGGTGCGAGAAGGACCGTCCATGATTATAAGCCCTAATGGTTTCATTGGGCGCCAGGGCTTGAGATGTCATTTCATCTCAATGTCGGATAAGAGTCCCACAAAATTGGATGCAATGTCTCATAAATGACCTATACAGTGTTGACGGGGACGTTAACCCTCAAATCAAACAAACAAACAAAACATACATAATTTTTGTTACTTGCGTAAACAGTTCAGTTCCTTATCCGAGTATCAGACGAGGTTTTCGTCGACTGATCAGTCAGAACTTTCTCGCTACACAGCTATCTTTATCACCTCACCGAGGCGTTTTGCAAAAAGTTCAGCCTTTTTCCTAAGTTTTACCGTCCAAGTTCGGTCACCATAGGCTAAGACATTACGAAAACACGCCTATTGAAATACATCGGTAAAATTTTACCACCCCAAACGGAATTTTTCAGATAAAAATCCTGATAATTTTCATATTTCTGCTCAAAACATAGATTGTGGGTACTCGTTAGCACAACCTCGGCGAGGCGGTTGTAACGGGTACCCACTATCTAATGCATCTATATAAGAACATAAAGATTAACCCCTGTAAACCCCAGCTTCGCTATATAAAAGTGGGATTGAAGGGGGTCATAACTATATAGGCATGCATTTTTGCGTGATGAATAAAAAAGTAGTTGCATTCACAAGGTTTGTGACAGTTTGAAGGACGGACGAACAGACGGACGAACACCAGTGACGAAAATAATATACCCCCAAAAAACAATAACCAGTGACACCACCCAATGAATCGTATACTCTTCAGCTGAAAAATAAAATGTCGTAGCCGGAGCTGACTGGTTTTGGCCGTCGGTCTCATGTTCAGCATGTTTTAAAACAAACCACTGAGATCGTACATTAGCTAGCGCTCGACATGAACAAAGACCCAGAATAACATGCACTGTCAAAAGTAAGTGTTTTCGCTAATTCCACCATAGATAGAAATGCGGCCACTTGTGACAGACGGACGAACAACAATGACGAAAATAATATACCCATGTTTTGTTCTTAAAAAAAAACACACAAAAAAAACGGGTATATCAAAATCAACAGCATACCCCTATTTTAATCAGTAGACTCGACCAATGAATCGTATACCTGTTTTACTGAAAATAAATGTCGCAACCGGCCTCATGTTCAGCATATTTTAAAACAAACCACTGAGATCGTACATAAGTTAGCGCTCGACATAAAACCCGTGCTACTACAAAGACCCAGACGGCCCCCGCCCATCGGGGCTTGAAGAAATATATGGGCTGCATGATGCTTCCACACAGAGCTGAAACCGACCCGCACACGAGTACTGGTAAACCGCTCATGCAAAGCGGTGCGAGCCGGCCCGTCCATGCATATAAACCCTATTGGTTTCATTGGGCAACAGGGCTTGAGATGTCATTTCATCTCATTGTCGGGTAAAAGACAAAGTCCCACAAAATTGGAAGCGACGTCTCCAAAATGACCTTGACATTGTTCAAGGAGACGTTAAACCCATATCAAACTAACAAACAAAACAAAGACCCAGAATAACATGCATTGTCAAAGGTAAGTGTATCATTTCACCATGGGTAGAACTGCGGCCACTTGTGATGGCTGAATATTGACCAGACTGCATGGATGCGCACGCCAACCTGGAAAACCGTCCACGAAAGGTGAGTGCGTGTGTTATTTCAGCGACTTCCAGTGTATTCATAGGCGAAAGGCTCATAGACATATTATGCATGTGCGTAAAGTAAAAAAATACTTGCCTTTCGGGAGCAAATTCTTTCCGTCAAGAGTAGCATCCCATCTCGGAAAAGGTTTTTATTATTACACAGCACCACAGAAGTTTTAGGTAGATTGACAATCGACCAAAAGTTACGAATTGCAGAAGCTTTACGATACTAATTCTAAATGATTGTCACTAATTTGTATGAAATCCAGGTTTGAGACGCCAAGTTCTGCAACGGAAGGTCAGGTGGTTTTTCTCCGTGTACTCCGGTTTTCGCCCACCTATGATTAACGATCGGCTCGATATGAGTGAAATAATCTTGAAAGGGCCGTAAAATCCACCCCCCCCCCAAAAAAAAAAATGAAATCCAGGTAACGGTTTATTAAAGCCGCGCTGTTCGTATCAGTGAGGCCAGAGTAGTGTGTAAAGGTTTACCTGTAGAATCGATCTGGTCTGGAAATGGCAAACAGGGTACATCCCGGTCAGACGCCAAATAAAGGGCCTCTGAATAGAGTCTGCATTGTTTAGAGTTAAGGCATTTAAGGGATTAACGAACAAATGTCTGAGCTCCCATCCAGGGCCATTTTCCCAGCCTATACTCAGACAATCATTAATGCCTCGATTAAACCATCTTATTGTAATGCTGTTTTCATTATTTCTCCATTTGTTTGAATTGGAGTTTAACGGCCCAGTCAACACTATTTTAGGTCATTTTTGAGCCGGTCAGTTGACCTATCCACACTTTCCTGGACAGGCTTATACGTGTAAGCGGTTAACCAGTACAGTACACATTATTTCGCCAGAAACTGACAGCTGCCCTTCTTGAATCAGCGGAAGGGAGAGAATGACCGTAGAAAATATTTCATGATCAATCTCCACGAAAGAATGTTGCCGACCCCGGCAGGAATCGAACCCGCGTCCTCCTGATCACCAGTCAGATGCGCATCCGACTGAGCTACCGAGGCCGGTGTCATTATTTCTCCATTAACCCATTTCAGACTGGAAACCCCATAACAGGTACCCTGGCAAACAGTGCAGGCCCAGATCAGACGCCACAGAACGCGGCGTGTGATCAGGGCCTACACAGTTTGCAAAAAGTTCAGCCTTTTTCCTAATCAATTTTGAAGAAAACACAACCTGACATCCCTAAATTTTTAAATGGACTCCTGCCATATATAAGCTGGAAGATTCCATTTGGTACAAGTCTTTAAACCGAGGTCCCGTCTCCGTATGACCTTAGCTGTTGGCGGGACGTAAAACTAAAACTCACTCACTCCATTTGGTACAAAAAGGGTTAAACATCCCTCGCTTCTCGTGAACAACCAGTGTGACAGATTGCTTTTTTCCATGCGCTGTCTCCGACTGAGCACATGATTCCCACGATTTACCGCAGTTCGTCATGTAAGCACGTGCAGTTTTACCGCACTACGTCATAATAGTGAGCACGCGCACAGTTATTGCGTGTGAAAAGGCACTTACAAGAATATAATCGCTCGTTTGAGAATTGATCTGTGCTGTCTGATCAGAGCATTTGCTGTTCCTGTGAAAATTCTGATCTCTGGGCTATTCAAAGAGCAACAAGTGAAGACTTTGACCAAAGTGGATGCATAGACTGGGGAACAGGTAATTCGATAGGACGTGTAACCATTGAAGACTCAGATCAGCCTGCGCATCCGTGCAGTCTGATCAGAGCCTTTGCTGTTCGAATAAGCCTACTATGTGGACTATTCAAAGAGCAACAAGCGAAGACTGGACATGTTGTCTAAATGCGCATGCTGATCTGATACTTCTGTAATAGAAAAAAGTCTTTGTCGTGCGCCGGCTCATGTACAAGGAAAATGTATAAGAATGCGGTCTACATATGTGTCTGTTTTAGTTTTCCGTCCCACCAACAGCTAGCTAATGTCATACAGAGCCGGGTCCTCGGTTAAAAGACTCATCCGAAAGTCTGGAGAGGCCCGGGATTGATCCGACAATCCCTGGTTTATGAGGCGAGTAACGTAACAACTATACACCGGCTATTATAATTTATTCCTCAATGTGTGAATTCGGGTTTAACGTCGCTTTCAACAATTTTTCAGTCATATCACGACGGTGTCTGGTTGCGACAGGGAGCTCATTGCTCACGTTTATAGTGCTGCCTCACTGCAGTATCATGTCCCAGACACATTACATGATACCACACCCAGTCACATTATCCTGACACTGGATCGACCAGTCCTAGCTCTACCCCGTAAATCTGAGTGCCAAACGAGGAGCAGCTAGTACCATTTTTTAACGACTTTGGTATGTCGCGGCCCGGGATCGAACCCGAGACCTCCCGTTCCCCGGAGCGGACACTCTACCAACTGAGCTATCGGGGCCGGTAAAGGTAAGTAACAGTGGCAAATCATTATTATTTTAAATTTCTTTACACGTATTTCATGCGGCGTCTGATCTGGGTCTTCAAACCCGACAACAGGATTCCAGTCCAGATTCTGGAGATAATCAACACATTTGCGCAACACTCTGACCTCACAGCGATTAGAATAGCGCGGCTATCAATACCAGGATTTGTGACATCAACAATTTTTAATCCCCCGCCGCGAAGCGGAGCGGGGATTATAGGAATGTCTTTCGTCTATCCGTCCTTCGCGGCGGGGATTATAGGAATGTCCGTCCGTCTGTCTGTCCGTAACACTTCCTTGTCCGCCCCATATCTCCTTGACTCTTTGATAGATTTTCATTAAACTTTGGGCAAGAGTTAGTCTCAGTGAGCTGATGTTCAGAACCCATAAATGAACCATGCCGACTCAAGGTCAAGGTCACAGTTGAAGGGCACGAGTTTGAAACTTGATATTTTTTGTCCGTTCTATATCTCCTTTACCCTTGGAAGGATTTTCATTAAACTTTGGTCAAATACTCTTTTGAGTGAGCTCATGTGCAGAACACATAAATGAACCATGCCGACTCAAGGTCAAGGTCACAGCTGAAGGTCAAAGGTTTGAAACTTTGATTTTTGTGTCCGTTCCATATCTCTTTTATCCCATACAAGGATTCTTATTAAACTTTGGTCAGTTATCCCCCTCAGTGAGCTTATGTGCAGAACCCATAAATAAACCATGCCGACTCCAGGTCAAGGTCACATTTGAAGGTCACGAGTTTAAAACTTTGAATTTTGTGTCCGTTCCATACCTCCTATACCCCTCAAAGGATTTTCATTACTTTGATCAATCATCCCCCTCAGTGAGCTCATGTGCAGAGTTCTTAAATGAATCTTGCTGACACCAGGTCAAGGTCACATATAAAGGTTACTAGTTACTACGCCGTATGGCTTTCCGGTCATACATTTTTTATGGCTAGGTTGCTCTCCTGGAATGTTCAAAACCAACAAACAATATTTCTTCTATGATCAATTTATTCTAGTACAGCATGCCCATTGCCAGCCTCGGTATCTCATTCAGATGCGCGTCTGACTTGGGATCAGGAGAACGCGGGTCCGATACCTGCCGGGGTCGGCAACATTCTGTTGTGGAAATTGATCATGAAATTTGTTCTGGCCTTTCGCTCCCTTCCGCTGTAATCAAGAAGGGCAGTTGTCATTCTCTGGCGAAAGAATACGCACTGTGCTGGTTAACCGTTACCGTAAAAGACTGCCCAGGAATAGTGCTGATTGGTAAACTGATCAGTTAAAAAATGACGCCCATAACGGCAATGGAAATGGAGTGTTTTATTATCAGCCGCAGTTGTAGAACGTCAATCCTTGTTTATGAATGTTACAAAAGCATGCTTTTTTTAACATTAGAGATGCCACTCAAAAACGCTGATCAGCTGATAAGGACTGTGTTCTATCATAAAATCCCAAACACAACAAATGTCGACTGCTTTGTCATCTGCTGGTTACCATAAAAGTAATTTTGGCAAACAGTGTGGACCCTGATCAGAAAAGGTGCAGTCTCATGTGGGCCCACACTGTTTGCCTGTGTGCAAAAGGAAGTTTGCAAAATAATCAGCAGACGACATATACGTTATTTCGTGATGCTGATCGGATGGCTTCTTCAGTCTTTTGTTTGAATTTGGGTTTAATGTCCCCATTAACACTATTTAGCTCATTTTGGGGACGTTGCTTCAAAATTTGTGGGTCTTTTACCAGACACTGGACGCTCATTTAAGCTGTTGTTCAAAATGACTTTGTTTGTTTGCATTGAGGTTAACGTCCCCGTCAACACAGAGTATGTCTTTTTGGAGAGTTTGCTTCCAATTAAGTTTGACTTTTACCCGACATTGAGATGAAATGACTTCCCAAGCCCTACCACCAAGTCAAACCAAAAGGGTTTTTAAGCATGGACGGCCCGACTCGCACGGCGTTTCCTGAGCAGGCTTAGATCCTATAAGTGAATTACCAGTACTAGTATGCGGTCGGTTTCATCTCTGCGTGGAAGCATCATGCAGCCCATGTATTTCTTCAAGCCCCAATGGGCGGGGGCTGTTGTTCAAAATGACTTGTAGTTTTAAATGTTTTAAGGATTTTTATTAAAGATAACCAGTAAACTTGACTTTTCTTTTCTTATATTAGAATCATTTGCTTTCAACCCATAAAAGCCGAATGGATTCTTCTACTCGTACCATTTGGGTTAGTCCAATGGATAAACTAAGCTTGTTTTGGCTTTATTATTTTACCATAAAATTAATTTAGCAAACAGTGCAGAACCAGTTAAGATGCCGCATAATGCTGGATCTGCACCGCTTTCCTGGACGCAAGGCTTAAACAGTGTACATGTATATTGGTTAATCCTAATAATGGACGCATTTGAGAGGTTAGAGCAGGGGTTTCCTTAAAGAAATTAATCAAGACTCGGTTCTTGGTCTGTATCGCATCCGTGCGACAAAGTATATTTTACGTATCCAAAACGGCTACTTTTCTGATGAAAATCCCTGATTTTCATTTATTTGTACGGCAAACATATGTTGTGGGTGCTCGTTAGAACTGCCTCTAACGAGTAGCCACAATCTATGTCTGAGAACAAATATGAGAAAAATAATTTATACCCCCGTAAACCCCATTTTCTCTATATAATGTGGGGTTAAGGAGGTGTTCATTTCACGGACTTGTTAACGTGATGTGTCAATCAATGGCGTCGTGCGTCATAAAGAACTTTTTATTGCTGTAGAACATGAACTTGAGTCATAAGTCATAGGGCAACATACTTTGTGTGAGCTGATAAAAGTCAGTATTCTAAAACTGAACTTTACACAGGTATGTATGATGAACGACCCCGGTTCGATGCAGTCCGTTCCCGTGCTCTTTCGGCCTTAAATGTCAGCCACTGCTGTATTCAGTCTAATGCCCACAATGGGCACGTGCTTCAGGATCGGCTGTGGGTATGTGCGTGAGCCCATGCATCCGTTAGATACTCTTTTTGATACATAATAACATATATAAGTGACGATATGCCTTTTGAATCGTATATGCGAGGGTTTTAAAATTTCATTAATATCCATGCGGGGTTTCTGTTTATTGTATGAATTCTTCAATGAAGAAATTTTTTCTCCTCAAGATCATACCTCTTTCCTGCAAATAGTAAGTACAGTAAGTAAGATACATATATCTCAATAACAATACGTATGGTCATTCCGAGCGAGCACACTACAGCAGGCCAACGTCGGTCCGACAGTGATGCGACAATGTTAACACGTCATGTCATTGTAGACCCAACGTTGGGCTGCAAATTTTGTATATGCATGTGTGCAAAAAAAACAAACAAAAAAACATGCATCCCGGGTCATGCTGATAAACTTCATCGGGATTATGACCAAAGGTATAACTCTAAAGTTATTTGTGTTTTTGCGATAATTACTTTCTGCCCCATTTAATAAAATAAATGTACAATTTGCGGCAAAAAACAGGTTCAATACAGGTATTTCTCGCAAAACGAAAGATAGATAATCCTCTTCGCGTTTACCGTTAATCTTTTCCACGCTCGCGATCACGCTCGCGTTGCGCGAGCTCACGTTGGTTCTCCACGCTCCACGCAAAACCCGCGCTAGTTCCACGATTACTCCACGGAAAACCCACGCTAAAAAGTCACGTGACATTCGAAATTCATCACGCACGATCGTGAGGGATAATAAGATTTCTAAGACTGTACTGTATTTGCAAAAAGTTCAGCAATTTTCCGAATCAATTTCAAAGAGAACACAACCTAAATTTCAAAATGGATTCCTGCCATATGGAGGAAGATTCCATTTGGTACAAAAAGGGTTAATGTTTTCAATGCACTTTCTTGTCTTGTTTTGTACATCTTTGTAATTTTTTTCATGTTTTGTGTATTTAGATGACATGTTGTGTATATCTTTTTAGTAATTTTTGCTATGGCAAATAGATTGAAATGGAATAATTTTCATATAACAGTATGCAAAAATTTTTATTACGAATTTCGTAATATTTTGCAGGAAAGAATGGGAGATCTTGTTGCAAGAAACTCTTGGACCATCACATGTTTTATTCCATTCAGCCTCTCATGGTGCTCTTCACCTTGCTGTGTTTATCAAGAGAGATCTGATCTGGTTTTGTACTGGTATGTACAGTGAAATTCCACTATTAAGACCACCTAAAATTAGGACTAATTCTGCTTTAAAAAGCTTATTTAGAAGGGTGCAGTTAGTCTTTATTTGTGCTTTCTGCACACAATGTCCTTCGGTCAGGGAACACCTTTGGGACTGTTCAAAAGTGGTCTTAAAGACCACCTTTGAACAGCCCCAAAGGTGGTCTTAATATAGAAATTCAGTGTATTGAGTGATGAAAAGTATAAAAAAAGAAGTCAATGAACAAGCTCTTTGGCAGATCCAAGAGTATTTCCCTGCCCATCGGAGCTTATTGAGAAATGCATTGAGCTGCATGGTTCTCTCATGCTGAGCTGAAACTGACCGAACATTTGAGTACTGGTGAACTGCTTAGAAGGTTTGAGTGGTGTGAGGCAGACCATACCTTAGGTTTCTTTGGGCGGTAGGGCTTGAGATATCATTTCGTCACAATGTTGGGTAAAAATTGGAAGCAACGTCTCCAAATTAATCTAAATAGTGTTTACGGGGATTTAAAACCCCAACACAAACAAACAAACACTGTCTTGTTAACATCAGGAAAACACGCCTATACAAATACATTGTAAAGTTTACAGCCGAAAAGAAGGAAATTTTAAGATGAAAAATTCTGATATTTTTCTTATTTCTGCTCTAAATATAGACTGTGGGCACTCGTTAGAACCGCCTCATCAAGACAGTTCTAATGAGTACCCACAATCTATATTTTCGAGCAAAATTAGAAAAATAAGGTTTACCCCTCTAAACCCCAGTTTTACTGCATAAAAGTGGGGTTCAAGTGGGGTCAAAATTATATAGGTGTGTTTTCGTGATGTAATACTCTCCCATTTTGTTGGAGCTAACCTTAAAGAAAAGAGTTTTCCCTGTCCTGTAAGCATGTTCTTGTCTGCAGAAGTACTCTCCCTTTGAAAGAAGGTTGCAAAATCTTTTAGAGAAATAAGTTCCACTAAAGAGTGTAGTGTGTCGGCAGTTTTTCACAAAAAAGGCCAGGATACAAATAACACCTAAAAATGTAAGTTACATTACACAGATCATCAGACAATGAAGAACACGGAAGCTCCCGCTGGTCATGCCCAGCTCATAGATTATTAGAACTCTGCCCAAGGTGTCATTAAGTCATGATATATATTGTTTTTTTTTTCTGACTGCGGGTAACTGAGAATGTAGAGAGTTAATTTAAAATTTAGGTACATCAGCATATCACTGTTGACAGGACCTAACATTTTGGTTAATCAGCATATCGCTATTGTTAGTACCAGAAAATAAAATTATACATCTTTTCTCTTAAAAATATAGCTTATTAAATTACTATAGAAAAAGTAATTTGTGTAAAAATTTTAGCTGCTTTATCTTTTGACACTTTTTTAACCCTTATCCAACTGAACACGACAACTCCTACCTTTGCAAACAGTGTAGATCCAGATCAGATGGCTTCTGAAGAAGCCATCTGATAAGGATCTACAATGTTTGTCATGCAGATTGTGAATTGAACAAAAACATTAAATCAAGTAATTTGATTGGTTGATGGTTAGCAAGGGGTGTTGTTAAATGAAATAATTTAGCAGGATAAGGGCTATTCAGAAAACGATTCAGCTACATGCAAAGCGCCTTTGTGTTTCTAATGGCAGCTTTATTCAAGTGTATGTACTTAAGTTAAATGATTTAATTTACAGTACCAGAGGATGATCTAGTTCAGACACGAGCAGTAACCATGGTGAAAACTAAAGGTGCCATAGCCATCAGTTTTAATTTCTTTGGCACTTCATTCCTCTTTATCAACTCTCATTTTGCACGTAAGTTTTGAACTCAAATGGACAAATGAGCAGCTACGCAGTCTGATCAGCCTGGTGTGGTGCTTGGAAAGAACATGACTTTATGTCCATATCTGACATTTCAAAGTAGAAGTAAAACAAAGATCAGGAATTGATACAATTAACTTACTCCACCCATAAAAGACACCAAAGGGAAAGAAATACAAACATTAAGCGACCAGACAATAATGGAAACCTAAACAAAGGAAGGCCATAAGGACAGTTACTTTCCCACAAAATGGCCATATGGCCATCCAAAATTAAAAGACACAAGTGATACACACAATAAGTAACAAACAACAACATAAATAAATCGCCACAGAAGAGCCGCCTTGGAACGGTCAGTGGTCAAGGCTGTTGCTACCCTAAAAATCCTAAAACTTCGGACACCTTGAGGACTTGCTGTTATTCTTCTAAAGTTTGTATCATATCCAGCAAGGAGTCCAAAAGATGCAGACAGAATGGCAAACAGTGCAAACCCTGATCAGACTGCTCCTTCAGGAGCAGTCTGATCTGGGTCTGCACTGTTTGCTCAGGCCTATCTGTCCCAGTACTAAGGATCATTACTGTAGTTTATGTAAATGATTAGGCCAGTTTGTGTTTTACCTGGTCGCAAACCTGGAAGTCAAGTTTTCTCACAATAGGGATCAAATAGAATTTAAACAGTGATGGGCTTCAGACCAAGACAAGGAAATAAAAAAACGGGATACAGGATTATTTGAGCAAAGTCAAGCTAAAACATGATGATATAGACTATGCTCATGCATGTAGCCCTCGCCCATCGGGGCTTGAAGAAATAGATGGGCTGCATGATGCTTCCATGCAGAGCTGAAACCGACCCGCACACGAGTACTGGTAAACCACTTAGAGGATCTAAGCCTGCCCAGGCAATGCGGTGCAAGTCGGCCCGTCCATACTTATAAACCCTATTGGTTTCATTGGGCGGCAGGGCTTGAGATGTCATTTCATCTCAATGTCGGGTAAAAGTCGCACAAAATTGGAAGCAACATCTCCAAAATGACCTTTACAGTGTTGATGGGGCATTAAACCTCAAATCAAATATCAAAATGCCCATGCATAGCAACAGATAAGGCTGGTATTTTGTGATAATTGAAGGATAGTTTTCTTTTTTTCAGCATTTAAACCTCTGTTGTGGGTATTCATTAGAACGGCCTCAATGAGGCGGTTCTAATGAATACCCACAACATAGGTTTATATGGAGAATTAACAAAAACTATCCTTCAATTATCACAAAATATGCGCCTTATCTGTTGCTATGTAGTGGAAGTCAAATTATCCTGCATGTCCACACAGAACACAGCCTATACCCGATTTGCATGAAGAAATGATTGGTCAGTGGCCATCCATATACAGATGACCCTTGTTACAATAACTTAATTTGTTCCCTTACATGTCACTGTTATAAAGAATTTACCACTTTAAAGTAGCCAAATAAGAAATAGTACGATTGGGAATTAAGGGCCATTTCTCCTAATTACACCAAGAAACAAATGTTGTGAACATTCGTTAGAATCACCATGTTGTGGACATTTAGAATTGCCGAGGCGATTCTAACAAATATTCACAATATTTGTTTCTTTGAGTATTAGATTACAAGACTCTTTCATGCATATCACTTCAATGTTGGCATTTCAAACCCAAAAGATGTTGATGTCGATCTGAACTGAGGCTAAGCCTCAAGCTAAAGCTTCATTCCATAGAATTTGCCATTATAACAAGTTTTGCTGTTTTACCGAATGTCGGTATAAAGAGGGATGACTGTAGCATACAACATAGATGTGGATCTCATTGTGCAGATGTGCCTGCTGGTCTGAGTCTTAGCTGGGGCCACATGTTACAAGACTTTTTCACTTTGTGCATTAATTAACCATTACCGGTAGTCTCTTGTAGATTGTAAAAACTAGCTAAAGAAATCCTTTTATCATATGACATCACGTCTGAGAGTGTAATAACGCCATGTAATATTTTCGATAATCCACTAGTGGATTAAATATGCAAATTAGCTAGATACATCCCGTAACGTTACATGTACAACGCCCTTAACGACGTCGTGTTTACTAATGGCGGAAAATTGACATTTTGTAAACAATCGTGAATAAAATGCGTTTTAAATGTCATATGATAAATAGAATCTTGCATTCGTGCTCATGTATTATTAAATTTATTAAACTCGTTGAGGAAAAGGGATAAAATGGACGTCACAGCCTTGCATTTTATCCCTTTTCCTCAACTCGTTTAATAAATTCATTAATACATGAACACTCATGTAAGATCCTCTATGTCTCAACACAATCAGTGATTATTATTTTGATCAGGTTAATCTGAATTAAAGCTGTTTACCCATTACATTGACAATAATCAGCCCTTGACAGGCTTCAACAGCTTTTGGACCCTTGGTAAAGAGGAGAAAATTTCATATGGACCTAAATGTGGAATACGGCCCCCACCCATAGGGGCTTGAAGAAATAGATGGGCTGATCGATGCTTCCACGCACTGCATGCAGAGCTGAAACTGACTGCACACTGGTAAACCACTAAGACGATCTAAGCCTGCCCAGGCAATGAGGTGCGAGTCAGACCATCCATGCTTGTAAACCCTATTGGTTTCATTGGGCGACAGGGCTTGAGAATTGTTAAAACTATAATTATTAAATATGTTATATACAGTATCTTTTTTGCTTGAAAAATAATAACACAGTATTACATATTGGTCCTTCTAGAACAGTCAACAATTTCACCACTAACAAGCTCATTAAACTAATGATGCTTTGAACAGCTGGGCCATGATGCACAAACTGATCTGAGTCTTTGCTGGATACAAATAGCCGAAGACAAACTTCCACTAGATGCGGCTCATAAAACCTCTTGTTAGGTTCTTGACATGGCAAAGCAGTCCTAATTGGGACCTGTGATAATCTTCTTGTAGCTTATGCTGTTACAGAGTTCATTTGCAGACTAAGTGTTCATATTTTCAGCTGGTGATGGGAAGAAAAAGGACCGTTTAGATGACTACAGCAGAATAATCAAGCAACTGAACCTTCCTAAGACAGGGAACACAGGCTCACCAAGTGGATCTAGTCATGGTAACAGTCAGACTTACTACAGCCTTACCATCTGAGGGTCATTCAATATGTTTCATCTGTTTAGTTGACTCTGTAAACTACAAGCTAAATTCCTGAATCATAATAGATGACATGGTGTTTTTTTTATCACACTTGTTTTAAGCTTTTTGTCCTTTCATCCATCTGATAATTTGACAACATTTGTGTCATCCTTAGTGTCAACACAAATGTTCAAAATAAGAGGGTAGGCTGAAAAGTTCTGAGCCTGACCAAGATCCAGTGGTTTGTCCATGCTGAAACTGCCTTCTTTTTCAACATAGTCTCCCTTCCTGTCCACACACTTCCTCCAGCGATGCTGGAGTCCTTGGATCCCAGTGGTATAGAAGGTCTCATCTTGGTCCCTGAAAAACTCCTCCACAGCAGCTATCACCTCCTCCTCTGACCGATAATGCTGCCCAGCCAAGTGCTTTTTCATGTTTGGAAACAGGAAATAATCTGATGGAGCTAGATCAGGTGAATACGGAGGGTGATCGACAAGTGTGAAGCCACAGTCATGCACAGCAGCCATAGCGACAACCGATTTATGAGCCGGCGCATTGTCCTGATGGAACAAGACCCCTTTTGTCAATTTCCCGGGTAGTTTAGCCTTAATTGCTTTTCACAATTGTTTTAGCAGATCTGCATAATACTCCCCATTAATTGTTCTGCCCTTTTGAAGGTAATCTATGAATATTATACCCATGGCATCCCAGAACACTGATGCCATCACCTTCCCTGCAGAGGAGACGACCTTTGCCTTCTTTGGATGGGGTGAGCCAGGGTGCTTCCATTGCATGGATTGTCTTTTGGTCTCTAGCTCAAAGTGACAAAACGGTCAAGAAAACCATCTTGGTCTCCTTCAAAAATAGCCAAGTTGGCTTGTGACAGGTTCAGTCTGGTCAACTTTTGGTCAGGCGTCAAAAGCCGTGGCACCCATCTGGCGGAAACCTTCGACATTCCTAATTCACTGTGTAGAATGTTCTCTACTCGTTCACGGGAGATGCCAACAGTGTTAGCTAACTGATTCACAGTTAAACGCCTGTCACCCATCACGGCCCTGTGCACTTGGCTGATGGTTTCCTCAGTTGTTGCCGTTGTTGGTCGTCCACACCGGTCATCATCTTCAAGGCTGTCCTTGCCCATCTTAAAATTTGCTGCCCACCTTTTCCTGGTGGCATACGAAGGAGCATTATCCCCTAATGTAGCAGCCATATCGGCATGAATGTCCTTAGGAGCTAACCCCTTTTTATGGAGGTACTTGATGACACCACGATGCCAGATTTTGTCAATTTTCTCTGAAATGTGCTAGTATCAATTTTCAAAGTCTAGAATTTCTACGTTACTGCAGGTAAACTTGAACTCATTTGAGTCAAATCAAGTAATAAAGGTTTGGATTTAATGAATACAAAATTTCATGACTGTTCGATGCCTGCTTCTTGGTCAGGCTCAGAACTTTTCAGCCTACCCTCGTAGAAGTGAAGGCAATGATCAGGAATAGATACAAATAACCCACACCTCCCGTCAGAGACACCAAAGAATAAGAAACACAAACATGAAATAACTAGACCCTTAGGCTAATGGAAACATCAATAGTGGAAAGACAAAAGGACAGTTACTTTCCCACAAAATGGCCAACTGGTTATCCAAACAAAAAGATATAAGAGATACATACATTCAAAGATGAGCTATAAAAAAATAAACCGTGACAGATGAACTGCCTTGGAACGATCAGTGAAAAGTATTTCACAGAGTGGCTTAAATGGATTTTACGCGGCCACAATCCCCACCCTTCTGTCACAATTTAGACAAATTATTTGTTCGGTCTGCATGAAGGCTTCCTAACTCATCAGTGTTACATCTCCATGAACACAAAAATCAAACAACCGTAGAGATGAAACTATGGTGAGGACTTGACAGCAAGAAATCACTGAAATGCTGGAGCAAAAGAAAAGCAAAAGTTAGACTCTAATGGGCCATACCAGAGACAGAGCATCAGGTCCATTTCTCAACAAATACTGTCATAGCAACAGATAAGGTAAGTATTTTGTAATAACTGAAGAATAGTGTTCCTTATTGCTCCAAAAATCCTATGTTGTTGATACTCATTAGAACCACAGTCCTAATGAATACCCACAACATAGTTTTTTATGGAGAATTGACAAAAAACTTTTCTCCAATTATCACAAAATACTTACCTTATCTGTTGCTATGATTATACAATCACAGTTGCAACAATTCTTGACTCAGAAAATTGGGCTGTCTTTCCAGTGACTTTACAGCTGGGCAGACAATTCATAGAAGATGTCAATCCTGATTTTCTCCAAACAGTAATGGAAAAAAAGGAAAATTCCATCTGCTACAGTGGTGATTGGTGTTTTAAGAGTTATTTCTTCATGATGAATATTGCCCCAGATAGTTACTCAGTTTTAACCCTGGCCCTGCTCCTGACTTTTGGGACCAAGGGGACAGTCTGAGAATATTATCATATTATTGATGACATAAGCATGTAGTGACAGTTCTTGTTATGCCCTGGTTCATATTGGTATAGCCTTTATAAGTTTGTTTGTTCGTTTTGGAGTTTAATAGCCAAGTCAACACTATTTAGGTCATGTTGTTACGAGCCAAGTGTAGCAGAAAGAAAAAGCAAACAAGCCTTTTAGGAAAAATTTAACAAATTTTATTTACAAGTTATATTCAACCTGTAGAAGTAAGAAAATTAAATGTACTTAGCTCTGTTATGAAATATCCTTGAATGAATCTATTTTCCTTGATCCCACAGAATCCACAGGCCGAAATGAAATATAATATCCTATAACAATCCAACAGAATTTAGAAATAACTTTTTTTATAAACCCAAACTTCAAACTCCAAAGTCTGACTCCAAGAGAAAAATCAAGTTCTTTTTATAGACCCTAAGATTTCTCTAGAACATTCCAGAGGGCTGTGGAATAAGATTAGATAATTTTTCTAAAAATAATGCCACCCTGAACTTTCTGGAAGATTCCAAAGTACTTTTCCTTGTAAACAAGTTGTTTACAAAATAAAATTAATCTGTGAATCATTTTTCCAGAAACTTCTAAAAGCACTAATAGGTCACCCAGTGGGGTGAAAGTGGGAATCAGAAAAATAAATTCTTATGCATAACAATGTGAAGATGGTGAGTTTACCTAATCCCATTTTTTCCTGGACAGTCTTTCACATTTGCAGTTAACCTGTACAGGGCACATTCATTTGCCAGACATTGACAGCTGCCCATCTTGAATCAGTGGAAGTGAGAGAATGACAATAGAAAAGAATTTCAAAAGATTACATGATCAATTTCTGCAAGAGAATGTTGCCGCGGCAGCAGGTATCGAACCTGCAACCTGCCTATGTAATTACCAACAATAAGTTTTCATATAAAAGCTAAGCAACAGATATCAATTGGATGCGTGCCAAGCTGGGCCCAGTTTTCCAATGTATTGTTAGATTAATGAACTTGTGAGTGGTCAAAAGGTTAACTGTTCTAGCAAGTACAATATCGGGTACAAAGATTTTTGACGATAAAATGGCAGTTGCAAATTTTACATTTTTTTTTGCGAAAATTTTAATGTCTTTGCTATATATAATGATCGGTGTTCCAACAATATTTTAACTAACGGCGTTGTTAGTTTTGAAGGGGTGCAGGTTTGGTCCCTTTTATCTTACAACATTCTTTCATTAGTGGAAGTCAAGAAGAAAATACATTTTCTCTTCTGCAGAATTGTAAATGGCAGAAAAAATAAATCACAACCTATTTTGTATGGCCATTCTCTCTTCTCTTGATACAAGATGGGCAGAGTTGTACTGGTCAGCAGCTTGTCCAGGAAATGCATGGCTAGGTTGACTGACTGGCTGAACGTCACCATAATAGGCTAGAATTGATTTGGCTTTTAAACTCCCTTTAACCTTATTCTACCATTCAAGAGAACCCCTATCATTGCAAACAGTGTAGATCCAGATCAGATGGCTTCTGAAGAAGCCATCTGATCAGGATCTGCACTGTTTTTCATTCAGTTTGTGAATTTGTGGGAGTAAATGACATCAAGTAATTTGATTGGTTGAAATGTAAATGGGTGGGCTAAATTAATTTATGCGGCGGGATAAGGGTTAAAAGCCATATCACCAAATTCTCCTTGTGCCGGTTCCCATTTTCTGCTGCACGATTTCAGATGTGACAATGAAGTTTGACTGTGTATTCTGGATCGGTGATCTCAACTTCAGAATTGAAGTTTACAAGGGTAAACGGGCAGTTGAAGATATTGTACAATATATACAGGAACAAGAACATCCCAACTTTGAAGATTTGGTGGCAGGGGACCAATTAACACAGCTTATTGTTGAAGGTACGAATGACTTTGAAACAGAGCATATCTCAGACAACAGCTTCCTCTTAACCCTTAAAGTGCCAAGGAAATTTCTAGAGCAAACGTCAATTTTATTTTTTATTTTTAAAATTATTTTTCCGAGAAAGTTAGGCATGACATTACATGTGAATTGTCTGCCCGCAGACGATTAACGCAGACGATTAACATGTAATGTCAAGCCTTATTTTCTCTGAAAAACAAAACAGAGATGCTTGAAAATGACTTCTGCAAGTGTCATGATTTGCAATTTAAGGGTTTGAGGAATAGGTGCACCTTCGTGTGCACCTTCAAGGGAAATTACTCTTATTTGCTGGAAAGCTGTCTACTTTTTGCAAAATCTTGCAGGTAAAAAGTTGGTTGCTTTCACAGAAGGCAACTCTTACAGAAATAGAAGATTTTGTTTTCTGTGCAAACAGGTGCTGTACTTGAAGAGTATATCGTCTCCAAGTTAAGAGTCCTGTCCACAAAACTTGTTTCTCTTGAAAAATGAAAGCAAAATCTAACAGTTGATTATTCACCTCACAAGGTTAGATGGTTTAGTGAAGTGAAACTTTTACAGATTATTAAATATGAGAAAGAATGCAACAGATTTAGGAGAATGGGAACACCTGGCAGATTTCTCCACCATTTTTCAAAGGGAGACAACTTTCGAACTTCCTGTTCACTTTTCTATAAGCCCTGTCCCACTGAAAAAGGGGTCTACTCTTAAAGGAAAGAATTTGCTCCGAGGAGCAAATTCTTTCCTTTAAGAGTTGACCCCTAATGACATGGAAGACAAAAATATTTTGCAGGAGTTGCCTCCCCCATTCCCCTTAAATATGAGAAAGAGTGCAATAGACCCAGAAATGATGTATGATCAAGAATGCAATGGACCCAGAATATGGCGAGATGTTACAGCCACCAACTCCTATCTTCAGTTATCTACCTTCGTATATTTAGCAGCCTATAGGTTTGAAACCAATCTCTGACAACTGTGTCAGGGAGTAGACTGGTTGGCTGAGTGGTTAGAGGAATGGACTTTCACCCAGCCACCCCATTTGAATCTCGCAGTAGGCAGGGATGTTTTTTTTACAGCTGTGCTTCTTTCCTTTATTATGAATTTCTTGTCGGAAGAGGGTGGCTTGTTTGGTCTGGGGTAGGCCTTTACTTTGCCGAAAATGGCTTTGCGTCATCATAAATGATATCTTCTTTGAAGAGGGTGAGTATAACAGCCACCAAACCCTACCTTTAGTGTTATGAATGGTAATCTTTTCTTGAAAGCAAATTGTCTCTCCCAAAAATGTATCAGATTCAGTGTGAAAAGATTGAAGGTGTCACAACAGAATTATATAAAAGCTATGTTGATTATCAGAGGCTGTTAGCACAATTTTATACAAAGTTTTGGTATTACCAAGCTTAAGGTCATTGTGTTTGTTTTTATATTGGTCAGAAAATATTAGCTCAGTTGGTAGAGTGTCTGCTCCGGGGAACAGGAGGTCACGGGTTCGATCCCGGGCCGCAACATACCAAAGTCGTTAAAAATGGTACTAGCTGCTACTCGCTTGGCAATCAGATTTACGGGTTAGATCTAGGACTGGTCGACCCAGTGTCAGGATAATGTGACTGGGTGTGGTATCATGTAATGTGTCTGGGACATGCTACTTCAGTGAGGCAGCACTATAAATGTGAGCATTGAGCTCCCTGTCACAACCAGACACCGTCGTGATATGACTGAAAAATTGTTGAAAGTGACGTTAGACCCGAATTCTCACACACACACACACACACACACACACACACACACACACACACACACACACACACACACACACACACACACACACACACACACACACACACACACACACAGAGAGAAAATATTAACAATTTACTGTTTTAACAGAAACCCTTATTTTTCTTGTTTCATGTTAGGGGCTGAAAAAGTTAAAGGTAATGGTAGAATCCATAGAGCCTACGCTTTAAACATATGAGCTAGCACACAAAACCTACTTTAAGGCTTGTGCGACCAGCAAAGACTCAAATCAGCCTGCACATTTGTGCAGTCTGATCAGAGCATTCTCAGTTCACATGTACCTTCTATAGCGTGCGGGCTATTCAAAGAGAGATGCACAGCATCTCGTGTCTCAGTGAGTAAATGTGCAGACTGATCAGGGTATTTGAAGGTCCCATGTCTTAATGGAGGTTTTGTCATGTACTGGCTCATATATTCACTTTACAGTAATAGTACATCATTCAGTCCCTATCAGTTGCATAGCTCATTATTTAGCAAGCAGTTAATTGTCATCTAATTGTCATAAAATTGTCATTAGCATAGCAGTAACACTAAAACATGTTTAGGTATATTATGTAGATCAGAATAAATTCATTCTATAACTTTGACCACCACATGCTTTCATCCTACACTTTGCTGTAATTTGCTTTTCAGAGCACACAAGCAAAAATACTGTGTTTCGAAAATAATAATTCACATCTATAAAGAGCAGTATGTGCTTATTGCCCAGTATCTGCATAAAGAAACTTTAGTGCTTATTTTCATTAGCAATGCAATAAAACATTAAAGGCTTTGCCTGAAATAACATTGATGTCCTAAACATTGGTGTAAAATGTTGGCTGTGTGAAGACACAGCTAAATGAAGAACTATTTGATATGAGCAGCATTCTTATTTTTTTTTATTTTTTATATCATTTATATGTCAGAATGTCAAAAGGAAATTAGACAGTTGTACAACGTACACCACAATCTCAAGGGCCTCCATGGCCAGTGGGTAAGAGCACTGACTCTTAATCATAAGGTCTCGAGCACTGACTCTTAATCATTAGGTCTCTCACTGCTGTGGTTTGAGCCTTGCTTGGGCCACATGTGAGATAACAAGTTCTGCATTGGAAGGTCAGGGCCCATAGGGGCTTGAAGAAATATATGGGCTGCATGATGCTTCCATGCAGAGCTGAATCCGGCCCGCACACTAGTACTGGTAAACCGCTTAGAGGATCTAAGCCTGTCCAGGAACCGCGGTGCGAGGCGGACCGTCCATGCTAATAAACCCTATTGGTTTCATTGGGCGACAGGGCTTGAGATGTCATTTCATCTCAATGTCGGGTAAAAGTCCTACAAAATTGGAAGCAACGTCTCCAAAATGACCTTTACAGTGTTGACGGGGATGTTAAACCTCAAATCAAACAAAATTGGAAGGTCAGGTGGTTTTTCTCCAGGTACTCCAGTTCTCTTCCACCTCTTATTAACGATTGGCTTGAAATATTAAAGTGAAATAATCTTGAAAGGGCCACAAAACCAAAACAAAAAAAAACAAATAAAAACGACAACACTACAATCTGTTTATTAACCCTTGTCCTGCTAATCCCGGATATGCCTTATCTTTGAAACAATGTAGATCCAGATCAGATGGCTTCTGACCAGGATCTACATTGTTTGCCATTCAGATTGTGAATTTGTTGCAATAATTTTCATCAAGTAATCTGATTGGTTGATAATCGGTAGTGGGTGTGGCATATATAAATATTTAGCAGGACAAGGGTTAACACTGTTGTTGGGATCCAAAGCAGAAACTATTTGTTAAAAAAACAAAACAAAAATGCATAGATTATGTAAAAAATGATCATTTATAGTCACCAGTCTATATATAGAGGATCTTACATGAGTGTTCATGTATGATTGAATTTATTAAACGAGTTGAGGAAAAGGGATAAAATGCGCGGCTAAACGAGTTGAGGAAAAGGGATAAAATGCGCGGCTCTGCCGAGCATTTTATCCCTTTTCTTCAACGAGTTTAATAAATTCTGTTCATGCATTATTGAATTTATTAAACGAGTTGAAAAAAAGGGATAAAATGCGAGGCTCTGCCAAGCATTTTATCCCTTTTCTTCAACAAGTTTAATAAATTCAATAATACATGAGCACGAATGCAAGATTCTATTTATCATATGACATTTAAAAAGCCTTTTTATTTACGATTGTTTCGCAAAAATGTCAATATTCAGTCATTAGTAAACGAGACGTTGTTGAGGATGTCGTACATGTAACGTTACAGGGCGTATCTAACGAACTTGCATATTTAATCCACTAGTGGATTATCGAATTTATTACATGGCATTATTACACTCTCAGATGCGACGTCATATGATAAAATCTAGACATTTTTGGGATCCATCATTAAATGGTGTTGCATAAAAATCATGTTACAATGTTATAAAAAGGTTGTGGTGTAATTTTACTATAGGTGGTCAGTTATATGTTTTTCCTAGTATTGCAATACCATATAAAATTTCCTGTGTAACTGTTGTAATTATCCTGAAATTTGAACAAGTTGAATTTATGACATATATCTAGTGATGTCTTAATACATGTTTGATGTTGAAAACCAATCAGTATAGATAATGATCAGGGTCCATACAGTTGTCTAATACCCACTTTTTCTGCTAGTTCATATTAATGAAACTCGTAGCTGCAGATAGTCACATGGATGAGTGATGGTGATATTTGGGGGATATGTTTTCTTATTTCTTGTTAGAAACATATTCTGAAAATTTATTAGAATCACATTGACATGACAGTTCTTATATATACCAACAAAACATGCTTCTTTGGAGAAGAAAAATATTTCTATAATGATCCAAAATATTGGGACAAATAGACCTAAGCAAAAAGTGCAGACCCAGATCAGACTGCTCCTGGAGGAGCAGTCTGATCAGGGTCTACACTGTTTCCCATTCTGTCTGCACTTTTTGGTTTCCTTGCTGGATTCTGAAACATATTTGTTAAAATTTTAGGAGAATTACAGCAAGTCCTCAAGGTGTCCAGATTTTTAGGATTTTTAGCTCACCAGAGCCGAAGGCTCCGGGGGAGCTTATAGGATAGGCAGTTGTCCGTCGTCGTCCGTCGTCGTCGTCGTCTGGCGTCAACACTTTCAAACGACATCTCCTCTGAAGCCACTGGGCCGATTGGGCCCAAATTTTATCTGTAGCATCCTTGGGCTGGGGGATTGAAAGTTTGTGTTTTTTTATAAAAATCGGCTCATTAGTTTGGTTGCTATGGCAACTTGTAGTTTCCATAGACTTATAATGGGGAAAATTGAAAAATGGCATTTACTACCAAGCCTCTGCAGATATTTTGACAAAACTTTCATAGAAATGTTCCATAGGCAATCTACTATCTGCTGTATGATTTTAAGCCTTCTGCTCATTTTTATTGGTTGCCATGGAAACCAAAATGCAAAAAATAGACAAAAAAATACTTAAAATATCATCTCCTCAGAAACCATATGCTCTAGGAGGCTGAGACTATATGAAAATATTCACCATATTTGCCTTTACAGGTTTTGTGTTTTTTATGAAATTTGGCCTTTTAGTTTTGTTGCTATGGCAACTTAGAGTTTCCATTGACTTATAATGGGGAAAACTGAAAAATGACATTTACTGCCAAGTCATTTCAGATATTTTTACAAAACTTACATAAACATGTTCCTTGAGTAAACTTCTCTCAGCCATATGCTTTTATGTCAACCTGGGGGTCCCCTAGGTTGTGCCGGGGCCATGCCCCGCCCCCCTCCACTTCATAAAATGCCTTATATCTCAGAAACCTTACAGATCCCAACCCCTAAACCATATATATTCTTGTTCCTTATGATAAGATGCATTAAGTGACACCAACCTGGGGGTCCCCCGGGATGTGCCGGGGACATGCCCTGCCCCCTCTATTTCATAAAATGCCATTTATCTCAGAAACCATTCAGATCCCCACCCCTAAACTATATATATTCTTGTTCCTTATGCTAAGATGCATGAATTGACACCAACCTTGGGGTCCCCCCGGGATGTGCCGGGGACATGCCCCACCCCCTCCACTTCATAAAATGCCATTTATCTCAGAAACCATTGAGATCCCCACCCCTAAACCATATATATTCTTGTTCCTTATGATAAGACACATTCAGTGATACCAACATTGGGGTCTCTCTGGGGTGCGCTGGGGCCATGCCCCACCCTTCCACTTCATAAATGCCATATATCTCAGAAACCATTCAGATCCCCACCCCTAAACTATATATATTCTTGTTTCTTATGATAAGAGGCATTCAGTGACACCAATCTGAGGGTCCCCTAGGATGTGGCGGGGCTTATGCCCAACCCCCTCCACTTCGTAAAAGGCTGAATATCTCAGAAACCCTTCAGATCCCCACCCCTAAACCATTTAAATTCTTGTTCCTTATGATAAGACGCATTCAGTGATACCAACCTTAGGGTCTCCCTTGCGGCACGGGGGCTATGCCCGACCCCTCCACTTCATAAAAGGCCCAATATCTCAGAAACCGTTCAGATCCCCACCCCTAAACCATATAAATTCTTGTTCCTTATGTTAAGATGCATTCAGTGATATCAACCTAAGGATCTCCCAGGCCGCACCAGGGCTATGCCCCAACCTTCCACTTCATAAAAGGTGATATATCTCGGAAACCCTTCAGATCCCCACCCCAAAACCATGTATATTCTTGTTTCTTATGAAAAGACGCATTCAGTGACACCAATCTGGGGGTCCCCTAGGATGTGCCAGGGCTATGCCCCACCCCCTGCACTTAGTAAAAGCCCAATATCTCAGAAACCGTTCAGATCCCCACCCCTAAAGCATATAAATTCTTGTTCCTTATGATAAGACGCATTCAGTGATACCAATCTAAGGGTCTCCCGGGCCGCACGGGGGCTGTGCCTCACCCTTCCACTTCATAATAGGTGATACGTCTCGGAAACCATTCAGATCCCCATCCCAAAACCATATATATTCTTGTTTCATATGATAAGACGCATTCATTGAAACCAACCTGGGGGTCCTCTGGGATGTGCCCGGGCCATGCCCAACCCCCTCCACTTCGTAAAAGGCTCAATATCTCGGAAACCATTCAGAACCCCCAACCCTAAACCATATATATTCTTGTTCCTTATGATGAGACACATTCAGTGATACCAACCTAGGGGTCTCTGGGGGTGTGCTGGGGCTATGCCCCACCCTTCCACTTCATAAAATGCAATATATCTCAGAAACTGTTCAGATCCCCACCCCTAAAATATGTATATTTGTGTACCCTATAATAAGACTCATTCACTCACATCAATGCGTCTATGTGCTAGGGCAACATGCTGATGCCATGGCCCACGCCTCTACTTCATAAAAGGCCATATATCTCAGACATCATTAAGATCCCCACCTCATAATCATATATATTCTTGTTTCTTATGATTAGACACATTCAGTCACACAAACTTGGTGGTCCACAGGGGCCATTCCTCTCCTCATCATTTCATAAGAGGGCCTCATATCTTGGAAACTGTTCATATCCCCACCCCTAAACAATATATTTTCTTGGTCCTTATTATAAGACACATTCAGCGACAACAATCTTGGCTTTCCTGGGGTCTGCCAGGGCTATGCTCCAACCCCTTCGCAGCTTAAAAGGCCTTGTATCACAGTAACAGTACACATCCCAACCCCTAAACCATATATATTCATGTGCCTTATGATAAGATGGATTCAGTGATACCATTCAGGGCTCTGTTGGGTCAATGTCTCATCCTTCCTCCTCATAAAAGGCCTAATATTTCAGATACAGAGTCCACATGGGTGCTCATTTTGAAATGGGGGTTTGTTTGGGAGACTTTATAATCAATAAATTAAAACCTGAAACCATACATGGCTGCCAGTGGGCAGTCTCCGCCTGAGTTCTGGTGAGCATTGTGGCCCATGGGCCTCTTGTTATGGTACTAATTTATCCTGGTTAAACTTCCGGATCTATGAATGTAATGGGATTTGTTATTTCTTTTCTATAAAGTGATTTATGTTTTGGCAGGCAATATATTCCAAGGTTTTCAAGAAGGCAGGATAAATTTTCGTCCAACCTATAAGTATGATATAGGAAAGGATACCTATGATACTTCAGCAAAGAACAGAATACCTTCCTATACAGTAAGATTTGTTTTGTTTTGCATTTTGGGCTGTTATATTTGTAGCCATAGTTACTATAAGAATCAAGATGTCTTAACAGGCAGACTTGATTTAGCTGATCAGAGAACTCATTTTTCTCTGAGCATGCGGATTTGAAATCAAGTATGACAGAGTAGCTCCTCCGGATAACTCCGGAGAATCCTTCATCCAAAGTAGTGTGTTAGGAGTAAGGCTGACAATATTAATTGGATAAACTAGTTATCAAACTATTATTAATAAATCAATAAATTTCGCTAAAGTGATTACTGATTGATAGCTATCAATAATTTGGTAAGTATAATTTACTACCCACTGTTGTCTCAAATAGCTGGATGAGAGGCAAAAAGTGCAGAGACTCATATGGGTCTACACTGTTTGCTCAGGCCTGTCTGTCCTAATACATACAATAATGTATAACATATGTTAAGAGTCAAAGCCAGAAAGGTAAAAATTATGATCAAATCTTCAGTGATTACTAATCGATTATCAGTCAAAATTACAGGACTGAAATATTATTTCAGCTTTGATTGGCAAACCCTAGTTAGGAGCCATCACGTGCACCGCTCCCGAAAAACATTAACAATGTTGGAATGCAAAAAATGTAAAAGGTGATTTTTGGAATGAATGTTTTTGCATGACATCCATGTGTATTGCAAGTAGGTCATTTATTGAAATAACCCAGTCCGGCCCAGTTCTTTATAAAGAAGAAAGATTACCGGTACCTTTTTGTGAGCCCCCGTATGTGCTATCTGACAGATGATTTATAAGGGATATTAAGCCATTATCCTGCTGCATAAATTAATTAAGCCCATCCATTTACATTTCAGCCAATCAAATTACTAGATGTAATTCATCTATTCAAATTTTCAAACTGAATGACAAACAATGTAGATCCTGATCAGATGGCTTCTTCAGAATCTGGATCTACACTGTTTGAAAGTTAGGGGATGTCGTGTTCAGCAGAGACAATTCTTATAAGTATCCACAATATATGTAATAAACAACATTATCATATGACGTCGCGTCTGAGAGTGTAATAATGCCATGTAATATTTTCGATAATCCACTAGTGGATTACATATGCAAATTACCTAGATACGTCCCGTAACGTTACATGTACGACGTCCTTAACAACGTAGCATTTACTAATGGCGGAATATTGACATTTTTGTAAACAATCGTGAATAAAATGCGTTTTAAATGTCATATGATAAATAGAATCTTGCATTCGTGCTAATATATTATTGAATTTATTAAACTCGTTGAGGAAAAGGGATAAAATGCTCGGCACAGCCTCGCATTTTATCCCTTTTCCTCAACTCGTTTAATAAATTCAATAATGCATGAGCACTCCCGTAAGATCCTCTATTTCTAAAATGATGCTATCGGGAAATGTATGAACTAAGACATAGAGTGACAAATATGTACATGATACAATAGTTATCATAACCAATTACCAGTGAGAGTGAAATATACCCGAATCAGATTTTCTTAAAACAATAATAATATTTGTACATCATACACATATTTTCTTTAGATATCAAAAATTTAATGTCCAGGGGCCGGTTGGTCAAAACTAACGATGTTGTTAGTTAATGTATCGTTAAAACTTTGATCATTAAATATGCTAATATTTTTGCTGAAAAAATGTGCTCACATTTTTTTGGCAAAAATACCAAAATGTTTGATAGTGTTCTTGCTAGAACAGTTAACAATTTGACCACTAACAAGCTCGTTAAGCTAACAATGCTTTGAACAACTGGCCTCAGATTTACAGAGCATCTGTGGTGCACTTAAGAAAATGCCATCACTTTTTTGGCATCTAAATTTAGTTAAAGTTCGCCTGCAAGCTCTCGTGGCTGGAATATCTATAAACCTATTCAAAATTGCCCTTTCACCTTGTATTCTAATGGGTATACATGTATTCGTAACTCATGAGTTCATGATAAAATACTACACAATGACAGGCAGCCTTCTGTCCAGGCAGGCTCTGTTGTGTTTTGACAGCTCTGATCTTATTTTGCATGGTATCGAGTCAAAAATGTACTGATGAAATGTTGTAGACTATCAGTGGCCCACACTGTTTGTTTTAGTACTTTTTATCCCCTCATGTCATTCCCTTTCCTCTTCAGGACAGAGTGCTATTTCGTGCTAGAAAGAAGAATTCCATTACATGTACGCATTATGACAGTCCAATTAGTATAAGAGGCTCTGATCATAGACCTGTATTTGCTTTGTATGAGGCAGCCATTCAACCAGCAAGAGAATGGTAAGTTTTGTAGCCAGTGCCATATTGATCTTAAGTATTGGGACAGATAGGCCTAAGTAAACTGCAGACCCAGATCAGACTGCTCCTGAAGGAGCAGTCTGATCAGGGTCTACACTGGGCATAAGTTTAATTTGTAGGTCCAATGTGGTCTTCGTACCTTTATAGTGGCCCAAAGTAGATAAAATTGGTATCAAAATAAACACGGGCATCTTATCTCCACAATGAGACCTATTATCCTTTTCTAAACCATATACTTTTTGCACCAGGGCAACTCAAATACCACTAGGGTCAGTCACATTTTGATCTATCTGGATCGCTATATATTTTAGCAGTTTTTGACTTCGTTCACTGTGCCACAGATACGGAGAGTGAAAACGCGGCTTCAGTTATGAGGAGTAATCATTTGAATGTCATAAAATTGCTTTCTTACCAACATACATTGCAAACTCATATCATAAAACTGTGATTTCCAGACTTCAGTACAACGACAGCCATTTTCACGCACTTGGTGACTTGTTTACATAAAGCGCCTCAATGACGTGCCAAAATTAAAGCGACCTCTGATAATGGCGCGAAAATTAAGGGACGTAACTACGTAGAACGATGTTTTTTGTTCTTCATTCTATTCTAGAGAAGACTGTAAAATCTTCTGAATGCGCGAGATAAGAGCATCCAAATTATTTCCGTCACTTATTATAGTAAATTGTTATTAGCTTCCGATGAATACAGATTTTTTTACCTCAGCAGGATTGTCAGGGTCGACTGGTTTTTGGTCGATTGTAAGAAGGACCGCGGTGTATCATTTTGAGAATGCTTACAGTAACTTACTCATTTGCATACCGCATGCTAAAATCATATTCAGCCAAGAAATTCCACAAACGTTCATTTTTCTGTTTAATATTTTGTATTTTATTATTTTTCAAACATTAACTTACGAGTTATTCTTTAGTTGCATCTTACATCTTTATTTTAATAAATAACCAATGGTAAATCATGAGGAAGACAACAACAAAAAAGAGGCTCCATTGGGGGTATTTGGATACTGTTTGGAGTGTGTGAAAATATTACTTCATGCGATTTATTCCGTTAATGCTCTCTAATGGACCTATGTCTATAAAGTGACAAATGCAAAAATATCCAATTTAGCCCAGGCTGAAAGAATGACAGAATAACAGCTTGCTGGAAGACTGGTCTCATCTCTGAATAGGGATGAAACCTCATTATTTAGGGAAATGATAAATTCATGGCAAATCTAAAAAATGTGGTCTCACTCCTATATAGAGAAGAAAATCTGGTCTCATCTCAAATAACATACTAAAAGTCTGGGCTGAAGGAATGTGGTCTCATCTCTATATGGGGATGAGACCACATTATTAAGGAAAATGATAAATTCATGGCAAATCTAAAAAATGAGGTCTCACTCCTATATAGAGAAGAAAATCTGGTCTCACCTCAAATAACATACTAAACGTCTTGGCTGAAGGAATGTGGTCTCATCTCTATATAGGGATGAGACCACATTATTAAGGAAAATGATAAATTCATGGCAAATCTAAAAAATGTGGTCTCACTTCTATATAGAGAAGAAAATGTGGTCTCACCTTAAATCACATACTAAAATCCTGGGCTGAAGGAATGTGGTCTCATCTCTTTATAGAGATGAGACCACATTATTTAGGAAAATGATAAATTCATGGCAAATCTAAAAAATGTGGTCTCACTCCCTATATGGAACAGAAAATGTGGTCTCACCCTAAATAACATACAAAAAGCCTGGGCTGGGAGGAGACCACAATATTTAGGAAAATGATAAATTCATGGAGAAGAAAAAAGCCTGTGCTGAAGGATTGTGGTCTTAATAATTTGGTCACCCATTAAAAAAACTTAAGTTGATCCCTATTTTTATTAGACACGCTACATACACGGAATGAATCTAATTTTGATAATGATAAGGGCCCAACTATTCTGTATGTTAATTAGGATATAACTGCCATACCTCCAAAATGAATCCAGAAATCCCATTGGTGGAAGCTAAAAATCTTGTTGTGCTTTAGAATGCTTACAGCACCCTTCAAAAATTTATGACTGAATAGTCACGTTGTCTCTTTGATCCAAGTTAGTGGACGCTTGCATGTTCGTAACGCCCAGAGAGCTAAATTTTGCATTAGATTGTAAAATGTAGACATTTTAAAGAATTTACCGTCATCATCAGATGAACAGTATCTCTAGTTAAGTATTTGGTTAATGATAAATTGGAAATCACAATGAAATATAGTTGCAAAGTCATGCAAATAAGTGAAAAACAGTTGCTACCCCCTTGCACTAGAAAGCAAAATGGCGGAGCAGAAGCGGAAAAATTCCCATACCCTACCTCAGTTCATCCGATCCTAGCCAACCATCCTTCTGCCTAGGCTATCATTTTTCTTTGTGATATTAGAGATGAGATATTGAAGTTTGTTTTAAGACCTTATTTGGTGTGATTCACCTTCTTATAAGGCAGGGGACCACATTGGACCTACAAATTAAACTTTTACCCTACACTGTTGGCCATTCCGTCTGCACCTTTTGGACTCCTTACTCGATCATGAAACAAATTTGTTAAAATTTTAGGAGAATTACAGCCAGTCCTCAAAGTGTTCAAAATTTTAGGATTTTTATGGTAATTTAACCTACTTTGTACTGAATGGAATCTTCTACCTGATATTATAGGTGGAGTCTATTTTGAAATTTAGGGGTACCAGGTTGGGTTGTTTTTAGAAATAGATTTAAAAATTGCAGAACTATTTTTGCAAACAGTGAAGGCTCTTTCCAACTGCTGCCTTCTGCGGCATCTGATCTAGGCCTGCACTATTTGCCAGTGACCTGTTTTGGGGTTTCCTGTGTAAGTTGCTTCTTTTTATCCCCCAAACCTATTCGGAAACCTGTAGCGATCAGCCTGGCGTCTGTCCGTCCATCCGTCCGTAGACGCAACCTTGTGATGGCCATAACTCCTATACCCTTTGAGATTCATTGATGGTTCTTGGCACAATTGTTCACAAGGCTGAGATGGCGTGTCATGCGCAAGAACCAGAACTCTGGATGCCATACTTTTTGAGTTATCTCCCCTTTTTAGCTCACCTGTCACGTAGTGACAAGGTGAGCTTTTGTGATCACATTTTGTCCGTCGTCCGTCGTGCGTGCATGTGTGCGTCCATGTGTGCGTGCATCCGTCAACAATTTCAAATAAGTATATCTCTAATACCCCTTGGCCAATCTTGATCAAATTTCAATAGAAGCATCATCAGGTAGAGCGAAAGGCTGCATAAGGTTTTTGGGCTGATTAGATTGGAATTCTGGTTGCCATGGAAACAAAATTGTTCCATAGACTTATAATGGGGAAAACGACGTCTCCTCCTTTTCTCGGCCATTTCTGATCCGATCTTCATCAAACTTGCAGATAACCAGGAGGGGCTTACAGTCTATGTCAAGTTATAATTTGGGCTGCACGGGACAAACAGGTTTGGAGTTACCTGCCCTTGAGCAAAAATATAAGTGAAAAATGGTGTCTCCAACTTTTCTCAGCCGTTTATGATCTGATCTTTTTGTAACTTTTCATAAATGAGGACAAGCATAAAATCTCGGACAAGTTTGAATTTGGTTTGAATCTGACCAGCAGTTTTCCAGTTACATCCCCTTGAGCTTGAAAAATTTTCCCATAGACATTATAATGGGGAAAACAACGTCTCCACTTTTTCTCAGCCATTTTTGATCCGATCTTCATCTAACTTGCAGATAACCAGGAGGGGCTTACAGTCTACGACGAGTTCGAATTTGGGCTGCACGGGACAAACAGGTTTGGAGTTACCTGCCCTTGAGCATAAATATAAGGGAAAAATGGTGTCTTCAGCTGTTCTCAGCCGTTTATGATCTGATCTTTTTGTAACTTTTTATAAACATGGACAAGCATAAAATCTCGGACGAGTTCGAATTTGGTTTTAATCTGACCAGCGGTTTTCCAGTTACGTCCCCTTGAGCATGAAAAATTTTCCCATAGACTTATAATGGGGAAAACGACTTCTACACTTTTTCTCAGGCATTTCTGATCCGATCTTCATCAAACTTGCAGATAACCAGGAGGGGCTTACAGTCTAAGTCGGGTTCGAATTTGGGCTGCACGGGACAAACAGCTTTGGAGTTGCCTGCCCTTGAGCATAAATAAAAGTGAAAAATGCTGTCTCCAGCTTTTCTCAGCTGTTTATGATCGGATCTTTTTAGCTCACCTGAGCCGAAGACTCACATGGTGAGCTTATAGTATATAGGCATCCGTCGTTCGTTCGTCGTCCACACCTTTGAACTTGAATATCTAAGTGACTAGCTGGCCAATCCCAATCAAATTTTATGTGCAGCATCACTGGGTTGGGGGATTGACTGCATTAGGTTTTGGACCAGTTTTGATCAGAACTATGGTTGCCATGGAAACAAAAAGATTCCATAGACTGATAATGGGGAAAACGACGTCTCCACTTTTTCTCGGTCATTTCTGATCCGATCTTCATCAAACTTGCAGATAACCAGGAGGGGCTTACAGTCTACATCGAGTCCATATTTGGGATGGATGGGACAAACAGCTTTGGAGTTACCTGCCCTTGAGCATAAATATAAGTGCAAAATGGTGTCTCCAGCTTTTCTCAGCCGTTTATGGTCTGATCTTTTCGTAACTTTTCATAAACGAGAACAAGCATAAAATATTGGAGGAGTTCGAATTTGACTTGAATCTGATGAGTGGTTTTATCAGTTACATCCCCTTGAGCGTGAAAAAATTTTCCCATAGACTTATAATGGGGAAAATGACGTCTCCACTTTTTCTCCATCATTTCTGACCTGATCTTCATCAAACTTGCAGATAACCAGGAGGAGCTTACAATCTACGTTGAGCTCAAATTTGGGCTGCACGGGACAAACAGCTTCTGAGTTACCTGCCCTTGAGCATAAATGTAAGTGAAACAGCTTTTCTCAGCCGTTTTTGATTGGATCATTTTGTAACTTTTGGTAAAGAGGACAGGCATAAAATCTCCAGCGTGTTCGAAGTTGACTTGAATCTGACCAGTGGTTTTCCAGTTTCATCTCCTTGAGTGTGAAAGATTTTCCCATAGACTTACAGTGGGAAAACGACGTCTCCAGCTTTTCTCGACCATTTCAAATCAGATCTTCATAAACTTGCAGATAACCAGGAGAGGCATACAGTCTATGTTGAGTTTGAATTTGGACCACGCAGGTCAAATGACTTCTGAGTTACCTGCCCTTGAGCATAAATATTAGGGAAAAATGGTGTATCCAGCTTTTTGCAACTGTTTTTGATCTGATCTTTTTATTACTTTTGGTAAACGAGGATAAGCATAAAAGCTCTAATGAGTTCGATTTTGGCTTGAATCTGACCACCGGATTTCCAGTTACATCCCCTTGAGGGTGAAAAATTTTCCCATAGACTTTCAATGGGAAAACGATGTCTCCAACTTTGCTTGGCTATTTCTAATCTGACCTTCATCAAACTTCCAGATAACCAGAAGGAGCTTACAGTCTATGTTTAGTTCGAATTTGGGCCGCATGAGACAAAAGGCTTTCAAATTACCTGCCCTTGAGCATAAATACTAGTGATAAATAGTGTCTCCACCTTTTCTCAGCCATTTCTAATCTGATCCTTTTGAAACTTCCAGTAAACGAGAACAAGCATAAAACTTCTGTCCGTCGTCCACACCTTTGAACTTGAATATCTAAGTGACTAGGTGGCCAATCCCAATCAAATTTTATGTGCAGCATTACTGGGTTGGTGGATTGACTGCATTAGGTTTTGGACCAGTTTTGATCAGAACTGTGGTTGCCATGGAAACAAAAAAGTTCCATGAACTTATAATGGAGAAAACGATGTCTCCACTTTTTCTCCACCATTTCTGATCTGATCTTCATCAAACTTGCAGATAACCAGTAGGGACATACAGTCTACATAGAGTTCGAATTTCGGCTGCATGAGACAAAAAACTTTGAAGTTACCTGCCCCTGTTTATTGATTTGAGGTTTAACATCCCTGTCAGCACAGTGTAGGTCAATTTGGAGACATTGCTTCTAGTTTTGTGGACTTTTGCCCGGCATCGAGATGAAATTATTTCTTAAGCCCTTTCCACCCAATGAAACCAATAGGGTCATTATGCATGGACGGTCCAACTGGCACCTCTTTTCCTGGGCAGGCTTAGAACCTGTTTACCAGTACTCATGTGTGGTCGGTTCCAGCTCTGCATAGAAGCACAATGTAGCCCAGTCTATCTCTTCAAGCCCTGTTTGGCATTCTTAAAACATCATTAATGATTTTCTGGTACACAGGTGAGCGATATTTGGCCATTTATAATAAAATAGAATGACTAGTTTGTGATGGCCATAACTCCAAAATCCTTTGAGATATATTGATGGTACCTGGCACAGTTGCTCACAAGGCTGAGACAGCGTGTCATGCACAAGAACCACAACTCTGGTTGCCATGGTTTTTGAGTTACCTCCCCTTCCAATAAAATAGAGTGACTACCTTGTGATGGCCATAACTCCAATACCCTTTAAGATATATTGATGATACCTGGCACAGTTGTTCACAAGGCCGAGACAATGTGTCATGCACAAGAACAGTAACCTTGTGATGGCCATAACTCAAATACCCTTTGAGATATATTGATGGTACTTGGCACAATTGTATACAAGGTTGAGATGGCACTTCATGCCTAAGAACCTCAACTCTGGGTGCTATGATATTTGCGTTATCTCCCCTTCCAATATAACAGTATGACCACCTTGTGATCACCGTACCTCCAATACCCTTTGAGACATATTGGTGGTACTTGACGCAGATGTACATGAGGTTAAGCAGGTGTGTCTTGCTTAAGAATTACAACTCTGGGTGCTCTGGTTTTTGAGTTATCTCCCCTGACAATATAACCTTGTGATGGCCATAACTTCAACACCCTTTGAGATATATTGAAGGAACTTGGCACAATTGTATACAATGTACAGAAGGGGTGTCATGTGCAAGAACCACAACTGTTGGTGCTGTGGTATTTGAGTTATCTACCCTTCCAATATAACAGTATGACCAGCTTGTGATCACCATATCTCCAATACCCTTTGAGACAATGTATTGATGATACTTTGTACAGAAAAAAATGAGCTTAAGCAGGCATGTCATGCACAAGAACCACAGTTCTGAGTGCCCTGTTTTTTTAGCTCACCTGTCACGTAGTGACAAGGTGAGCTTTTGTGATCACTTTTTGTCCGTCATTAGGCCGTGCGTGCGTGCGTTCGTTCGTAAACTGAAGACATGTCCTCCTAAACCACTGATCAGATTTTGACCAAACTTCACAGGAATGATCCTTAGATGGTCCCCTTTCAAAGTTGTTCAAATGGTTCCAGTCCGTTGCACATCAAGGTCACAGGAGCTAAAAATAGATTTTTTTAAATGTAAACTTAAAAAATCTTCTCCTGAAACCGCAAGGCCCAGGTCTTCAATATTTGGTGTGAAGCTTCACCTAGTGGACCTCTACCAAGATTGTTCAAATTATAGCCCTGGGGCCAAAAATGGCCCCGCGCTGGGGCCCACCAGTTTTACATAGACTTATATGGAGAAAACCTTTAAAAATCTTCTTGTCTGAAACCAGAAGGCCCAGGACTTTGATATTTGGTATGAAGCTTCATCTAGTGGACCTCTACCAAGATTGTTCAATATAAAGTCCTGAGGCCAAAAATGCCCCCGTGCCGGGGCCCACTGGTTTCACATAGGTATATATAGGGAAAACCTTTAAAAATCTTCTTGTCTGAAACCAGAAGTCCCAGGTCTTTGATATTTGGCATGAAGCTTCATCTAGTGGACCTCTACCAAGATTGTTCAAAGTATAGTCCTTGGTCCAAAAATGCCCCCACGCTGGGGCCTACTGGTTTCTCATAGGCGTATACAGGGAAAACCTTTAAAAATCTTCTTGTCTGAAACCAGAAGGCCCTGGTCTTTGATATTTGGCATGAAGCTTCATCTACTGGACATCTACCAAGATTGTTCAAACTGTAGTCCCGGGGCCATAAATGCCCCTGTGCTGGGGGCCACTGGTTTCACATAGGCGTATATAGGGAAAACCTTTAAAAACTTCTTGTCTGAAACCAGAAGGCCCTGGTCTTTGATATTTGGCATGAAGCTTCATCTAGTGGACCTCTACCAAGATTTTTCCAAAAAGTCCTGAGGCAAACAATGCCCCCGCGCCGGGGCCAACTGGTTTCACATAGGCGTATACAGAAATAACCTTTAAAAATCGTCTTGTCTGAAACCAGAAGGCCCATGTCTTTGATATTTGGTATGGAGCTTCAGCTAATGGACCTCAAACAAGAATGTTCAAATAATAGCCTTGGGGCAAAAAGTGTCCGTGCGCCAGGACCCACTAGTTTTACATAGGCTTATATAGGGAAAACCTTCAAAAATCGTCTTGTCTGAAATCAGAAGGCCCAGGTCTTTGATGTTTGGCGTGAAGCTTCATCTAGTGGACCGCTACTGAGATTGTTAAAATTATAGCCCTGGCACCAAAAATGCCCCTACAGCAGAGCCCACTAGTTTTACATGGGCTTATATAGGGAAAACCTTTAAAAATCTTCTTGTCTGAAACCAGAAGGCCAAGGTCTTTGATATTTGGTATGAAGCTTCATCTAATGAACCTCTACCAAGATTTTTAAAATTATAGCCTTGGGGCCAAAAATGCCCGCGCCTGGACCCACTAGTTTTACATAGGCTTATGTGGGAAGGACCTTTAAAAATCTTCTTGTCTGAAAGCAGAAGGCCCAGGTCTTTGATATTTGGCAAGAAGCTTCATCTAGAGGACCTCAACTGACATTATTCAAATAATAATCTGGCACCAAAAATGTCCACGTGCCAGGGCCCACTGGTTTTACATAGGCTTATATAGGGAAGACCTTTAAAAATCCTAGAGACACTGATTCTCAGGTGAGCGATTCAGGGCCCTCTGGGACCCCTTGTTTTAATTGTCTCCCCTGACAGTATAATCTTGTGATGGCCATAACTGCAATACTTTTGTGATATATTGCTGGTTTAATTCTGGTGCACTTTCTATTGGTGAACAATCTTCTGAAGGCCATATTGGCTTTTGGTCGGGGGATTTGCCATCTCTTCTGATGGCTATTTTTTATCAGCTTAACACACTGAATAGTTTGTTTCTGTAGCAATAAAATGTCTGTAGTAAAGTTTCATGTCCTTTCAACAGTATTTTATTACACAATGCAGTGTCGAGGCTTACATTCATGATATAGTTTTAGCTCGCCTGTACGCAGTACAAGGAGAGCTATTATTGTCACCTTGGTCGTCCGCATGCGCGTTTACGTTTGCATGCCGACACACTGCATTAAATTTTTTCAAATGCTTATATCTCAACAGTTACTCATCACAGAGCACTCATATTTGGAACTTAAGTACCTGGCAGGGTCTTCTGACGTTCAAAGAGAACAGACCCCTGGGTTCATGCCCCGGGATGGGGCTACGTGTCAAAATCTAGAACACCTCTATAATACTGTGTTAAAGTTTTTGAAATGCTTATATCTCAACAGTCACTCATCACAAAGCATTCATATTTACAACTTGGATACCTGGGGGTGTCTTCTGAGATTCCAAAACAATGCACCCCTGGGTTCATGCCTGGGGGTTGGGGTGGGGCAAGGGGTCAAAATCTAGGACACCTTTGTAATTTGTTATATACCTTTCCATTATGTCAACAAGTTATAGACACAATTGGTTATACATCAGCCAACTATGTGACATTGGTTCAAATGTAAAAGGGTGGAGGTCATAGTGACCTACATTTCACAGTCCAGTTAGTTTGCCTTATATCTTGAAGACTATTTGTTGGAGAAATGTCAAACCTGGGATATTAGTGCCATGTGACCCCATGATTGACCTCAAAATATATCTAGGTCACTGTGACCTACATTTCATGGTTCATTGATTTTGCCTATTAGCTTGAATACTATTTGATGGTGAAATGTCATACCTGGATTATTTGTTCAATGTGACCAATGATTGACCTCAAATTATATGTAGGTCAGTGTTACCTATATTTCACGGTTCAGTGATTTTGCCAATTTTCTTGAATACTGTTTGATGGAGAAATGTCATACCTCGATTATTAGTTCCATGTGACCCCATGATTAACCTCAAAATATATCTAGGTCACTGTGACCTATATTTCATGGTTCAGTGATTTTGCCTTTTATCTTGAATACTTTTTGATGGAGATATGTCATACCTGGATTATTTATTCTATGAGACCCCATGATTGACCTCAAAATATATCTAGGTCAATGTGATTTTGCCTATTATCTAGCATACTATTTGATGGAGAAATGTTATACCTGGATTATTTGTTCCATTTGACTCGATGATTGACCTCAAAATATATCTAGGTCAGCTGACCTATATTTCATGGTTCAGTGATTTTGCCTATTATCTTGAATACTATTTGATGGAGAGTGAGTGAGTGTTTCAGTTTTACGTCCCACCAACAGCTAAGGTTATACGGAGACGGGACCTCGGTTTAAAGACTCATCCGAAAGTCTCTATTATTTGATGGAGAAACGCCATTGCCAAATTATTTATTCCATGTGATTATTAGTTCCATGTGACCCGATGGTTGACCTCAGGTATATCTAGGTGAATGTGACCTATATTTCATGGTTCAGTGATTTTGCCTATTACCTTGAATACTATTTGGAGAAATGCCATACCTGGATTATTTATTCCATTTGACCCCATGATTGACCTCAAAATATATGTAGGTCAGTGTGACCTATATTCCATGGTTCAGTGATTTTGCCTATTAGCTTGAATACTATTTGATGGAGAAATGTTATACCTGGATTATTTGTTCCATGTGACCAAAAGATTGACCTCAAAGTATATCTAGGTCAGTGTGACCTATATTTCATGGTTCAGTGATTTTGCCTATTAGCTTGAATACTATTTGATGGAGAAATGTCATACCTGGATTATTTGTTCCATGTGACCCAATGATTATTTCATGGTTCAGTGATTTTGCCTATTATCTTGAATACTATTTAATGGAGAAATGTTATACCTGGGATATTACTTCAGTGCAACCAGATGATTGACCTTAAAATATATGTAGGTCAGTGTGACCTATATTTCATGGTTCAGTGACTTTGCCTTATTAGCTCACCTGAGCTGAAGGCTCATGTGAGGTATTAGTATACCACGAGCCGGCGTCCGTCGTCGTCCGTCGTCGTCGTCCGTCGTCGTCGTCCACACTTTCAAAGAAGTATATCTTCGGAACCAGTGGGCCAATCTTGATCAAATTTCATGTGAAGCATTATCAGGTAGGGGGAAAGGCTGCATACTGTTTTCGGGCAGATCGGATTGGAACTCTGGTTGCCATGGCAACAAATAGCTCCCATAGACTTAACATAGGAAAAAGCTTGTCATCACTCTAGCTCCGTCAATTTTTTTCTGATCGACTTCATTCTTGCAGATAACGAGGACAGGCATGAAATCTCGATCAAGTTCGATTTTGGGCTGAATCAGATTATTCACTCAGGAGTTACGTGCCCTTGAGCATTCTTAACATAGGAAAAAGCTTGTCATCACTCTAGCTCCGTCAATTTTTTTCTGATCGACTTCATTCTTGCAGATAACGAGGACAGGCATAAAATCTCGATCAAGTTCGATTTTGGGCTGAACCGGATTATTCACTCAGGAGTTACGTGCCCTTGAGCGTTGAAAAAATTGCCTATTGACTTAACATGGGGAGAATGTTGTCATCACCGTAGCTGCTTCAATTATTTTCAGATTGGCTTTATTCTTGCAGATAACCAGCACAGCCATGAAATCTCGGTCAAGTTTGATAACTGGCAGAATCGGATCATTCACTTAGGAGTTACCTGCCCTTGTGTGTTTTTGCATTAGGGTTAATGGGAATTTCAAAAATGTATATCTTAAAGACTACTTGGCCAACTTTGATCAAATTTCATGTGTTGCATTATTGGGCAAGTGGAAAGGCTTCATTAGGTTTTCAGGCAGATCTGAGTGGAACTCTGGTTGCCATGGCAACATCTAGCTCCCATAGACTTCACATAGAAAAAAGCTTGTCATCACTCTAGCTCCGTCAATTTTTTTCTGATCGACTTCATTCTTGCAGATAACCAGTACAGGCATAAAATCTCGGTCAAGTTCGATTTTGGGCCGAATCGGATTATTTGCCTTGGAGTTACCTGCCCTTGAGCATAAAAAAATATGTTGTGACCACGATAGCAACTTTATTTTTATTCAGATCAGCTTCAAACTTGCAGGTAACGTGGACAGGCATAAAATCTCAGTTAAGTTCGAATCGGAATATTGACCTCGGAGTTACATGACCTTGAGCGACAAAAAATTTGCCCATAGACTTTACATAGGGAAAATGTTGTGACTACGATAGCGACTTGAATTTTTTTCAGATCAGCTTCAAACTTGCAGGTAACGAGGACAGACATAAAATCTCGGTTAAGTTCGATTTTGGGCCGAATCAGATTATTTGCCTTGGAGTTACCTGCCCTTGAGCATAAAAAAATACGTTGTGACCACGATAGCAACTTTATTTTTATTCATATCAGCTTCAAACTTGCAGGTAACGAGGACAGGCATAAAATCTCGGTTAAGTTCAATTTTTGGCCGAATCGGAATATTGACCTCGGAGTTACGTGACCTTGAGCGACAAAAAATTTGCCCATGGACTTAATTAGGGAAAATGTTGCGACTACGATAGCGACTTGAATTTTTTTCAGATCAGCTTCAAACTTGCAGGTAACGAGGACAGACATAAAATCTCGGTTAAGTTCGATTTTGGGCCGAATCGGAATATTTGCCTTGGAGTTACCTGCCCTTGAGCATAAAAAAATACGTTGTGACCACGATAGCAACTTTATTTTTATTCATATCAGCTTCAAACTTGCAGGTAACGAGGACAGGCATAAAATCTCGGTTAAGTTCGATTTTGGGCCGAATCGGAATATTGACCTCGGAGTTACGTGACCTTGAGAGACAAAAAAATTTGCCCATAGACTTAACGTAGGGAAAATGTTGTGACAGAAATAGCGACTTGAATTTTTAGCTCACCTGAGCCAAAGGCTCCAGTGAGCTGATAGTATAACAAGGCTCCGGAGTCCGTCGTCTGTCGTCCATCCACCCGTCATCCACACTTTCAATGAAGCATATCTCAGAAGGCAGTCGTTCAATCTTATTTAAATTTTATGTGTAGCACCATTGGGCAAGGGGAAAGGCTGCATTAGGTTTTGGAGCTAGTCTGGTTCATTTGTTCCTCCATTCTTCTTTCTCTCCATATAGAGATAATAGACCAATGTTAAATTTTTAATCAAAGATTTCTCAGGAACTATAAAAGCTAGAAGCATCAAATTTGGTATTCAATAGAATAATGATGACTTATTTTGTGTAAGAGACATTGGGCTTTCTCAGCTTATTTGTTCATCTGTTCTTTCATTCTTCTTTCTCTCCATTTTGACCAATGTTAAATTTTTGTCAAAGATTTCTCAGGAACTATAGAAGCTAGAAGTCTCAAACTTGGAATGCAATGCAATAATGATGACTTATATCCTGTAAGGGTCAATGGGCTGGATTCTATTAGCAGATTTAGTAGTCAAGTCTGTGAATTGTTAAAACTTAAGTTCCTCAGGTGAGCGGTTTAGGCTCATTGAGCCTCTTGTATCTTGAATACTACTTGATGGAGAAACTTCATATCTGAATTATCAATTCCATGTTACCCTATGAATGACATAAAATATATCTTGGTCAGTGTGACCTATATTTCATGAATCAGTGATTCTGCTATATATTTTGAATACTATTTCTTCAAACCTGAATTATAAGTTCCATTTGACCAGGTTATATCTTGAAGGCGTGAAACCGGCGAGCTATACTGTGATGTAACAGCTCTTGTTCTTTTTGTCCCAATATAAAAATGGAGTAAGTTCTGAATTCTTCCTCAGTAATTTAATACTATTTGATGATGGAGTTGTATTGGGACAAAACAGAATGAGGGCACTGCAGTGTGCTTTAATGTGTCAGTCCTAATATGCATGTCCTATTTCTTAACCACCTAAGCTGAATGAAAATATAATTTAGGGCTTTAGATTTTATGAGTATACAATAAGAATTGAAATTACATGTGAAAGAAATTATTTCTTTTGTCTGTGTGTAAAGTTGGTGCTGATCTCATACTTCACACTTTTATATGATTGGCTGTCAGACTTCATCTAAAGACTTAAAGTTAAAAAAAAACAACAGCACTTAATGGCATGAAGCATTTCATGATTTCATTTTTTTTTATGTCAGATATAATAAAAATAATACTGGAAGATTCTTTAATGGGTGTGAGGGATGGATTCAAAAATTTAATCTGAGTGTCATTGTCAGGCATCACAAGGCATACTGAGTGATGCCAGACTGTGATTCCAAGAGATAGAGTTTACTATCCACCCCTCACACCCATGCAAGATTCTTTTTATTGCACACCTTTCATTTCTGAGTTCAGAGTTTTAATAATCTTGTTGACATTTGCGATATTAACATTGTGACCCTAAGTGACGTTCCATTACGTACAATAACGTAAACCTTCACCATGGTGTACATGACATCCATGGAGCATGTCAGAATTTTTTATTTGATTTCCCTGGGTAGGACGACCTGGGTAGGATAAGAATATCTATCCCTGGGTAAAGTCTAGGAAGGATTTCATCTGGTGTAATTTCTGTTGTAACTGGTATAGCCATGGTTTATATGTTGTTTCATATTTAGTGATGATCCAAATTCTGCTAGGTAAGACTATCCCATTCTTTTACCTGTTTGTCACCTTTGAAAACAAGTTCTGAATTTAATTTGATGCATGTCAACTCACTGTTTCTTTTGTGTTTAGTGTTGATAAGCTCTTGGAGTCCTAGTTTTTGCAAATCCAAACTAACGATTTTGGCATGAAAGGAACACATACTTTTGGCACATCAAGCCCTTGCAAATATTTTTTGCACGATACATGAACATCATATGATCATAGAAGCATGTTATTCACTCATAATTTTCATAGTCCACACAAAAAAGTGCCTTAAATATCAAGCGGAATGGATACACAAGGGGAAACAACTCTTTCAAAAATACTTTTGTGTTCCCTTTTCACAGGGGTCTACTCTTAAAGGAAAGAATTTGCTTCTGAGGAGAAAATTCTTTACTTTAAGAGTAGACTCATTTTCACTGCTACTGGTTTACAAGAAAGCAGACAGGAAGTTTCGAAATGTCTCTCCCTTGTAAAAATGGCGGCAAATATTGAATGTACACACCTGACACACTTCCATTTTTTATATGGGAGACATCTTTGGTTCGCTGTCCTGTAAACAGAGACCCTCTAAAAAAGAATTTGCTTCTAAGGAGCCTATTGATATGGAAGACTCATTATGTTTTTCAAAGAGTTACCTTCCATAAAATTGTATTCATTCCCCTTAAAGTTTGGGATGATAAACGCTAAAGGTCAAGAAAGGGGTCTAATAGCCTAATGTCCATATGGACAGTGAATGTTAGAGCCCACCTTGTTTTGGGTACAGCATATGAAAGGCAAGACCCAGATCTCTCTCTTCACTACCTTTCTACCAAAAGGAATGACAGTATGAAACTCCATTAAATTTTTGCATGAAATCATTTATGATAGTTAATATTGATATACAGTGACATTCTGCTATTAAGACCACCTAAAATTGAGACAAATTCAGTTCAGAAAACCTTTTTTAGTAGGTTTCATTAAATTTTATTCTTTGTGTTTTTGGCATACAGTGTCCTCTGGCAAGAGACCACTTTTGGGGCTGTTCAAAAGTGGTCTTAAAGACAACTTTTGAACAGTCACAAAGGTGATCTTAAAGGTGCATTATTGAGCTATCTGGAAAAAATGTTTCAAAAAATGTAATACATATAGCCGGTATTTTTCTTTAAAACAATACAAATGAATGCATTTTATGCAAAAATGCGAACAATTATGATGACAGGTAAACGAGTTTGAAAGGGATTCCCTAACTAGGTTTCGAAAACTAGTTAGATCTATATTTGGTTTGTGACAAAAATAGAATCCCCATATATGACGTTATGCAACGTTCATTTTTGGCCTTGTTTGCTTAGGCCATGCCTGAATCGGAAAAAAATATGATGCTGAATGCCATGCCATAAGTAACGACACTCAGAGAAGATACTGTCGCCATGTATGTGTAAAGAGACAGATTTATTTTTAGAACAGAAATTCCAAACACATGTTCAGAGCAGGGCTCCAGAAAATGACGGTTTCCCGGTTCTGGACCGAATTTGGCCTCCATAAACCGATTTTGACTTCAGAAGAAGTTCAAGAAATCGGTCCGTAACTCTATAACATTTTAAAAAAATCGGTTCGAAAATTTTCGCTAAATCATTATGTTGTAAAAACAAGCTGACCGTTTGCCACTGATAATCCAAGCATGTATACAAAAAGCCTGCAGCACAAGGTGTTAGACCGGTTCATTATCTAACTAGGTGAAAATTGGACAAGTCCACGTCGGGTTCTTTGATCTTATCGCAGCGCAATTTGACCTGTGTGTCAAAATTATTAATCCGTGAAAACTGGCCTGCGGCGTTATCGGCAAGCTGGCAAGGTGAGAAAATAAGGTCATTAAATGCAGGACATACGCTGGTTTGTTTAGACAAGTCATTAATTTATGGCTTACTATAGAACCGGTATTTGAATATATATATTTTTTTTTTTCACAGGGCGCAATTTTCAATACACAACTGTCATGTCTGACATTGCGTGTTATGCCTTCGAGGGAAAATGCCTTATTTCACCCATTCTAAACGATATTTTTATTTAAGAATACGCTCCATTGAAACCAATAACATAAACCACGTCATTTGCAGACAAAGCGATTTGTTTCAGGCTTGTGTAATCGTGAAATATGTATTTATATTCTTTTAAACACGGTTCGGCCATGTAAGATTTTCAATGACTCTCGTTCGGCCATGTTTTGTTTCGAGAGTAAAGAAATGTTTTTCGATTTTTTAACCCGTTCAAAACGATTTTTTTTTTAGAAAATCAATCACTTAAAACAGGTGTGTGTCCTTGACTGCATTAATGTGTATTGTGTAAACGGAAACCGTATGACGTCATTTTCCGACCACGTTGCTGCACGTTGTCGCCATTTGTAAACAAAGCAATTTGGGCAAAATAAAATGAGTGAAATAAGAGAAATATTTTAAAGGTTTTAAAAAGGGGGAACAAAATAGTGACCATCGACCTGGTCTTTTACTGTCCCACGTCGGTTGTTTCCCTTTAGCGGTCTTCAGGTTCTGAGTGACCCGGATATTGGGAAAATGAAAGTAGATGAAATCTGGCGTAGAAAATGAAAGTAGATGAAATCTGAACGATGTGAGCAATAATTGCTGTTTATAATCGAGATACTGGTGCTCATATCTGTTGACAAGTGTAAGAGCAACATTGGTATGTCATTCGTTACGCTAATAACACATTTTGAAATTGAAAATCGCCAATTGAGTTTACGGAAATTACCGAAACCGATCGGCAATTTCCGTATTTTTTTGGCGAAATCTGGCTGGACCGATTTTGATTCTTCAGTTTCTCGAGCCCTGGTTCAGAGCGAAGGGTAAACACGAATGAAAACAACCATTTTCACAAGGTTCTGAAGCTGTATTTGGCTCCAAAAGTGTACACATGACAAAGGAGTATGCATTGAAGATAAAAACCAGAAAAAAAAATTGAGACCCGGTAGCTCAATAATGCACCTTTAATAGAGGAATTTTACTGTATATGACCAAAGTTGTGTTCATCATCTTAGTAACAAGTCAGAAAGAAGCTGCAGATGAGGAGAAAAAGGGATAATTTAGGGATAGTTTTCCTTATTTCATGCTAGAAGCCACAGCATGTTTAAATGTAAAAAAAAAAAAAAAAAACAAGAAAAAAGATCCAAAATTTATCATCACTAACCCATTTTGTACCCAAAACCCCAAAATGGGTACCCTGGAAAACAGGGCAGGCCCAGATCAGACGCCGCAGAATGCGGCATCTGATCGGGGCCTACACTGTTTGCAAAAAGTTAAGCCAGTTTCCAAACAAATTTTGAAGAAAACACAACCTGACACCCCCTAAATATCGAAATGCACTCCTGCCATATTTAAGGAGGAAGCTAGAGCTTGTTCATAGTCAGCTCAGCAAGTCATGTGTGACATACAAAGATTAGCTTGTGCATCTGCAGCTGAAGCCACCTATATGCCTGCCAGTGAAGACTGCCCAAATTGTAAAGTCATACAGGCTGGTCTAAGTCTGTCATTTACACATTCAGTCTTTTACCTTTTGCTGTGTTTGGCCTCTTTTTCACCTGTTTCAAAATACACATTTAACAGTTAAAATGTTCAAGTACTGGTAAATTTCGGTGTTCATCTTTGTCAACGACATACCCTCTAATTTGTTGATTCATTGGCTGGCATTGATCAAAGTGTCAGTTTTAACCCATGTCCTAAGTATCACTATAGCAGCTAACTTTGCTAACAGTGTAGATCCAGATCTGAAGAAGCCATCTAATCAAGATCTACACTGTAATTAACCCTTATTCCGCTGCATTAATTAATTTAGCCGCACCCATTTACATTTCAACGAATCAAACTACTTGATGTAAATTATTCATTGAAATTTGCAAACTGAATGACAAACAGTGTAATGGCCCCCGCCTACTGGGGCTGGAAGAAATAAATGGGCTGTATGATGCTTCCACGCAGAGCTGAAACCGACCACACACGTGTACTGGTAAACCGCTCAGAGGATCCGAGCCTGCCCAGGTAAAGCGGTGCGAGTTGGACCGTCCATGCTTTTAGACCCTATTGGTTTTCATTGGGCGACAGGGCTTGAGATGTCATTTCATATCAGTGTCGGGTAAAAGTCCCACAAAATTGGAAGCAACGTCTCCAAAATGATTTAGACAGTGTTGACGAGGACATTCAACCTCAAATCAAACAAACAAACAGTGTAGATCCTGATCAGATGGCTTCTTCAGAAGTCATCTGATCAGGATCTTCACTGTTTGCAAAGGTAGGGTAAGGGTTGAGTAAGTGCCATGAAAAGCAGGATACGGGTAATCAAATAAGTGCAGATTTGAATGAATACCTTACATTAAGTAATTTGACTGGTTGACAGTCAGGAATGGGTGTGGCTAAATTAATATATTCAGGAGAACAAGGGTTAATCTCAGTGAATCAAACTAATCCTTCACTTCATGCTTCCAACAAAGGTTTCATTGGTCTATATTTCTTGCAGGACAGAGATTTAGTGGAAAACTGTATTCAAACTGTCATTTGGGGAGAGAATTCGGCAGTTTTATGCTTGGAAATTTCCTTTAACGGCGACATGTCAGCGGAGGTGTAAAACGTAATTTGCGATCATAAAATTGATGATTTCCCTCCCCAAATGACAATTTTCAGTGCATTTATTCCAATTTCAATGCACTTATACATTTGTAGGTTAACAATATGTCCAAAAATAGTAACAGGCCTCATATTTTTCAGGCATTTGCAGGAGTTCGAGCTTTTTCTTGATTTCAGGTTTTATATTTTCTTGTCCTTTGGGATCATTTATTCCATTGTGGAATTGTAAACTATTTGAGGGTCACTGATGAGGTCTAATTGGCCGAAACTAGCCAGTCCATATTTTTCACTTCTGTGATGTATTCCTTGCTTCCAAAGGATAACCCTTTTATAAAACATATTTTAGATTTGGATTTTTCCTACTATATTCTGTTTAGGCTGCGAAATCAGGTCTTTCAGGCATGGAAAAGCTTGGTCAGTATGAGACCTGTAGAAAGAACTATCAGTTGCAAAAAACTTAATCTCAGCCAATTAACCCATTGCATGTTGGAAACTCCATAAGGGGCACCTTGGCAAACAGTGCAGGCCCAGATCAGATGCCGCAGAAGGCGGCATCTGATCAGGGCCTACAATATTTGCTAACAGTTTTTTTCTTCAAGAAAAGAATAAAAATGAAAAAATTGGCCTGACACCCCTTATATGGCAAATGGACTTGTCCAACATATAGCAACAGAAGAGTCTACTAGTATACAATGAGTTAAAAGTGACATTATGTGATGACATCGTGTTTCTGACAGTATATCAAGATTTCTAATGTTAGCCAGTCAGACATTGTTTAACATAGGCAAATGCATGAGAATTTTGTTTGACAGAAAATGGAATCTCTTTTAAAAAATGAACATAATATTCTGCATTTTCATGTAAATTTCATGTGAATACAATCAGGTATAAACCTGCAGTATGAGATGCAAATAGTGGACCATTTATTTAATTTATGAAACAAAAAATGATAAAATGATAACTAACAAACATTATCTTAATATTCTCTGTTCAAAGCTTTTCAAAGCAATCAAGAGGGTATTAAAAATGAAATGATTGGAGCAAAAGATCACAGCTGCAAGCCTCGCCTGATGGCTTGAGAGTTCATGCATTCAAGGCAGTAGACCACAAGAGAAATCCATCACTGAATCCATGCACCCAAGACAGCATTTGTGTCATTAACTTAATACACCATCATATAAACTTTTGCCATATGGAAATAGTGGCATCACAATACAGCAGTCCTTTACTAAAACATTAGATCATGCCCCTCACAAAAAATCTATCCGCATGATGCCTTGAGCATTGAAAATATGCACCTTGAATGCAAGAATTCCGCCACATCAGGATCAATTATTTATATAAGCTGACACAAGCAAAACCTACAATAACTTGAGTGCAAAAAGCAAAGACATAGATCAACCTGTGCAATCTGACCAGTCTTAACTGCTCGCATGAACCTTCTATAGCCTCATGGCTATCCAGAGGTCAGCTAGCAAAGACTGGCCAGACTAGACTTGATGCACAGGCTGATCTTTGTCTTCACCATTTGCACAAATCTTTATTGTAGGTTTTGTCATGCCATGGCTCATATACAACAGAGCCAAGTTGTTAGAAACTAACCATGTCCTTAGCTAACTTATCATTGAAACTTTGATTGTTTAATATGGCAGTTATGCTAACGTTTTTGCTGAAAAAAAATGTGAGTAGCTTTTGCATATTTGCAAAAGCTACTCACATTTTTTGTTTCAGCAAACTATATGACTTTATTATGTGTATTAGATATTGCCTTTAGTAGCAGGCAAAATATATGTATTAGATATTGCCTCCAGTACCAGGTGTCTTTAATTACCTTTTTTTTTCTATCCTTTTTTTTTCAGCATTCATCCACTAGCAGCAGGACAGTTTGACAGAGCAGTTTACACTGAAGGTATGTAAGGCTATTCTAGTTATTGTAAAACAGTCCATGTATGGTATATGGTAGTGAACTTTGGTGGCTCAGATAGACACATTGATTTTGAATGTTGTCTGCCATTTCTAGATGTGGAACCTCTTTCAAGAATTCCTTCATGCTTTCCTGTCATCTGTGCCTCTTTAAAAGATAGAGTATGATCAAAAACATTTTCATGGTCCCAAAAGGTGTTTGAATCATTGAAGTTTAACTATACATTTATTTGTATGTTTCATTGCCAAGAAGTTGAGGTTCTGCCTAAGTACTGTGATTTTATTTTTATGTTTGATTACCAAGACATAAAACATTGTGGTTCTGCCAAAGTACATTCATGTTTACAAGAAGTTGAGGTTCTGCCAAAGTACTTTGATTTCATTTGTATGTATCATTGTTCAGAGGTAAAACATTGAGGTTCTGCCAAAGTACATTTTATTTGTTTGAAACAGTGAGGTTCTGCCAAAGTACATTCATTTGTATGTCTCATTGCCAAGAAGTACATGTAAAACATTGAGGATCTGCATTTATTTGTTTTATTGGTTGCCAAAGTGCATTCTGCCAAGAATGCATTATGCCAAAGTTTATTGCCATGAACCAAAACATTGAGGTTCTGCCTAAGTATATTTTTTGGTCCACTGCTAAGAAGTAAATTATTTAAGTTCTGCCAAAGTAAATTGGTTTCATTGCCAAGTTAAACATCGAGATTCTGCCAAATTGCATTTATTCATAATTGGATTACTAAGAGGTAAAACATTGAGGTACTGCCAAAGTACATCTTTTTGTATGTTTCATTGTCATGAGTCCCAAGAATTAAAACACTGGGTCTTAGACCAGGCTTCAGAAAATTGTGTCCAATGTTTTAATTGGTATAGAGTCCAGCAACCACAAACAGCATCAAATAACAACTTGGATTGTGTTGGGGGTTAACAACATGTCAACCTCTGTGGGTCATTTTGTGTTATCTCCCTGAGAAAGGGAGTAAAGAGATAGAAGCTATTGTAGAGGGGATAAAAGAAACAGATGGGAGAAAGAAGAAATTGAATGAGAGTGGAGTAACAGATGAAGTAAAAACTTTGCCTCGCTGCATGGAAAGGTGTTGCTCAACTGTAAAATAGAAGTGGAGGCAATGATCAGGAATCAATACAATTAACCCACAGCTCCCATCAGAGACACCAAAGGGAAAGAAACACAAATATGAAACAACAGATCCCAATAGAAACATCAACAGCGAAAAGCCAAAAGGACAGTTACTTTCCCACAAAATGGCCAATAGGCTATCCAAAATGAAATAATATAATATAATATAATCGACACAAACACCCAAAGACAAACCATAACAAAAATAAACCGCGACAGAAGAACTGCCTTGGAACAGTCAGCAGAAACAAATTCCACTGGGGGGCTTAAATCGCTTTTATGTGGCCACAATCCTTGCCCTTACTACCGTAATTTAGACAAATAATTTGTTCAGTCCGCATGAAGGCCTCCTAACTCATCAGTGCAACATCTCCGTGAACACAAAATCAAACAACCACAGAGATGAAACAACGGTGAGGACTCGACAGCAAGGAAACCACTGAAATGCTGGAGCAAAAGAAAACCAACAGTTAGACTGATGGACCCAACCAGGGACAGAGCTTGTAAGCCTGTATCAGCTGGGCACGTCGGTGATCTCAGATACATGGCACCTTCACCTCGCTCAACTGCCGCCAATAACAACGTGGAAACAGAATTGTTTGTTAATATTCTATTCTATAAGATGGAAAGGTATCTTGGTACAGTGAAACTTTGATGGCTCAAAAACTGATGTCTCGGTTACCATGACTGTTTCAAACCTGTTCTTGAGCCCATAGGGAATTTCTCTACGTAAGAAATAGTGAGGGGATAATTTAGGATATTTTAATTTTTAATCTTGCAAATGTATGCTGTATGTACTCATTAAAATCGCCTCAATGAGGCGATTCTAATGAGTACACACAGCATACAATATATAATAGAACACCGAAAAGAAGTCCCAAAATTATCCCTGTTATGCCTCCTGGATGTTGCCCTTGGTGGCTCAGACTACCCATTTCGAACAGATTTTCGTGGTCCCAAAGGTGTTTGAGCCATTGGAGTTTGACTGTGTAATGTTATGACATATTAATACTACTTATTTTAATATTTTCGCTGTTTCCAGCTAACAAGAGACGCTCTTTGAAGGTTGATGTTGTTCAGAAGCTTCAGAGGAAACAGAAGAACAGTACAGTGTGTTCAATACAATAAATCACGACACACAAATGCTTGTAACAGCAGATGTATCAGGGTCAAGACCATTTTCAGAGCTGCAGAGAGATCACATGTGCATCACAGAGAGAAAATGTGTCCTTGGACGTGATTATGTTCACTTGGAGGGACTCGTATCAGCCTACATGCCCTCTCACTCAATCTTAACACAACCTTTTGTGTCTATTAAGATAATTGAGGGTTATGGAGTGGTGTAGCCTGACCAATATTATCATGCACAACAAGAAAAATTTAGGTAAAATTGCCTTTCTCGGTCGGGGGCTACTCGTAGAAGGAAAGAATTTGCTCCACAGCAAATTCTTCCCTTTAAGAGCAGCCCCTATGATATGTCCCGGAAAATAATATCTTTTTATAGAAGATATTTTACATTACACACATGTAGTAAGTGTTACGTCCATGCATGGTGTCTTCTCTCTGCACACATGTCCAAGCCACAGTTTTGTTTGTTGAGACTCACATATGGGTGGACACTACAACAGTGACAGTCCACAAGCATCAAGATGTGCGAAAGACTTTGTATAATTGGAGAGGCAGATACTTCATATCATTCCATAGGTCTCAAAAGGGAGTACATAAATTTTCCATTTTTCTCAAAGTGACAATTTTGGTGGCATCCTGTTTCTTCTCATGTAGACCAAGCCTCTCTGAAAAAGGCATCTGCTCTTAAAGGGAGGTTTTGCTTCCTAAGTAAAAAATCCCTTTCTTTGAGAGTAGGTCCCTGTCCATAAAGGAGACAAGATAATTTATGACAAAAATTGCTGAAGCCAAAGCTGGCTGGCCTCGATAGCTCAGCCTGAAGCATTTCTGACTAGTGATTAGGATGTCGCTGGTTCAATACCTGTCAGGTTGGCAACATTTTTTCATGGAGATTGATATTGAAATCTGTTCACTCCCTTCTGTTGTTTCAAGAAGGGCAGTTGTCAGTTTCTGGCTAATTTTGCATCTGCCACGGCAAAGTGTGTTTAGGTCAACTATCTGACTCAATTTGAACTAAGTAGTGTTGACTGGGCTGTTACACTTTAAACACATCTTCATTTTCAAACTTTGACCATGTATTTACAGTAAAGGGTATTGTGCCTATCAGGGTGATATCTAATGTGGACAAGTGTACTTTGGGTCTTACTGTTTTGGCATTATTTAGAAGAGGCATGGTGTGAAGAAATGAACAAATAGGAGTCAATGACAATTTTAAATTACTATTATTTCATTTTTGTCGTGCCTGCTATTAGCATGGGGCGATATAGGGGCCCGGTTTTCCATCCGTTAGTTCATCCATCCGTTTGTCAAGGCGTCAACATTTGCGACCACCCTAGCGTTCACCCTAATGGTCAAGTTTATTTCTCAAGAACTATAAGAGCTTCATTAATGATACTTGGTACAAACTTGTATCTGGGGATGACAACTTACATGCAAGCATCCATATTTGACCTTGACCTACATTTCATGGTTCACTGACTTTGTTAAATATTGCTACCACCCTAGCGTTCACCCTAATGGTCAAGTTTATTTCTCAAGGACTATAAGAGCTTCATTAATGATATGTGGAACAAACTTGTATCTGTGGATGGCAATTTTAATGCAAGCATCCATATTTTGACCTACATTTCATGGTTCACTGACTTTGAAAAATATTTCTACCACCCTAGCGTTCATCCTAATGGTCAAGTTTATTTCTCAAGAACTATAAGAGCTTCATTAATGATATGTGGTACAAACTTGTATCTGTGGATGGCAATTTTAATGCAAGCATCCATATTTGACCTTGACCTACATTTCATGGTTCACTGACTTTGTAAAATATTGTGACCACCCTAGCGTTCACCCTAATGGTCAAGTTTATTTCTCAAGAACTATAAGAACTTTATTAATGATACTTGGTACAAACTTGTATCTGGGTATGGTACCTTAAATGCAAGCTTGTACTAAGTATCATTAATGAAGCTCTGATAATTCTTGAGAAATGAACTTAACCATTAGGGTGAACACTAGGGTGGTCGCAATATTTTACAAAGTCGTGAACCATGAAATTTAGGTCAAGGTCAAATATGGATGCTTGCATTTAAGTTGCTATCCCCAGATTCAAGTTTCCACCAAATATCATTAATGAAGCTCTTATAGTTCTTGAGAAATAAACACATTGTGTCATCGGGCATGATATTACGCCAAAACAAGTGAGGCTTACATGTTGACTAAAATGTACAATAACATTGACTGGTCAGTTTTCCTGCATTATCATCCATTACCCCGTTGTTCAAAACTGTTACTAATGTTGTTAGATAAAATATCCATATTATGATGTTATTAATCATGTGATTTCGTATTGGCCGAGTTACAGGTTTGAGGTCTGCTGTATTGGCCCAAGGCCAAACCAGTTACAGGTCTGAGGTCTGTTGTATTGGCCCAAGGCCTTTGGTCTTGGGCCAATACAGCAGACCTTGGACCTGTAACTGGGCCAATACGAAATCATTTGATTAATGACAATTTTATGGTTAATATTGGTTGACCTGGTGTTAATATGGATGACCTTGGATCAATACAGGATAGACAATTAATAAAATATGGTAAATATACTAGTATTTTTTGCTGCAAAATAAAATGTGAGTGGCTTTTGCATCTGCAAATGCCACTCGTATTTTTTTCAGCAAAAATATTTTATCATAGAGTAGTTAATATTTTGAGCATTAAGAGATTGTTAACAACTGAGGCTTTGAACGAAATGGTTTATAACAACTTCTCAGAGCATGTAAACTCTAAAAGTACCAAATCACTGAAGCAGGCAAAATATTCTGCTTTTCTCGCTTTCTTTTTAACTTTAACCCTTATCCTACTGAACACGACAACCCCTACTTTTGCAAACATTGTAGATCCAGAGCCATCTGTTCTGGATCTACACTGTTTGTCATTCAGTTTGTGAATTTGAACAAATATTTTATATCAAGTAATTTGATTGGTTGATAGTCAGAGATGGGTGTGGCAAAAATAATTATTCAGCAGGATAAAGAAAATAAGGCTTGACATTTCATGTGAACTACAATACACATGGAAAATCAATCCTGATTTTCTCTAAAAGTGATATAAATATTTTAGATTATTATCTGCTCAGTTTTATTTCGTTCTTTGCGAGTTAATATGCATTGTTATTTAGGCAAAGAGACCTTATTTATTTGTTTGATATGTAATTTATTTAACAGTGCTAACATTTTTGGAATGAAATGTATGTGTATATGGCAGCTTTATATTTAAAAAAAAAAATTCAGAATGCCGTAGAGAAGTGGATGGTTTTTTCCTATGTTTTAAAATACATACAGGTATATACTGTATCGGACATATTCTAACTGTGCTGGCTTTTTTTTGTGAATGCTTATTGGTTTTATCAGTCTCTTACAGATAAAAAAGTGGCAATAGAATGGGCATCTTAAAATTTATCACTTCAGGTTATTACTAAACAAAAATAAACTATTACTAAACTAAAAATCATATAAACTCTGACATTTGAAAATGTAATAATAAGGTGAGGGCAAATATCTGTTTCGAGCTGTCAATTTCATCCCTTATTCCCTGCACAATCTGATCAGTCTTTGCTGATCGCATGAGCCTTCTACAACCTCAGGACTATCCAGGGATCCCTGGATAGTCGTGAGGTTGTAGAACCAGGACTATCCAGGGATAGACGAAGTGCACAGGTCTTATTGTAGGTTTTGTCATGCGCTGGCTCAGTTGAAATATCAAAAATGGTCAAAGCAAGGAAATAAAACTCACTACAATTTCATTAGTTGTAACAGTCAAACGAAACCTAGTTTAGTTCGAGATTTTATCTGTGATATAAGCTTTTGTTAGCATTATGCATGTTGTTCGTGACACAGAGCGCAGAAAAGGTTCAAAAGATAATTCAAGTTGACTCAAGAGAGAAAGGCCCTTAGCGTTCTCTGGTATATGAACCCGGCCAAGCGAATTTGGGTCTTCGAGCATTCCGTCATGACAAGTTTTAACTGCGCATGCCCGGCCATTCAGAGGAGCCAGGGATATGGCTTTTTGTCTGAAGGTTCCTCTTGATTCACTGCTTGTATGAGCGAGCAGCGAAGGTTCTGGCGAGACTGCGCGGATGCGCAGGCTCGCCTGAACCTTCGCTGCTCGCATAGGCGATAAGTACCAAAATCGCTTGACAGGGCCCATATGGTCTTCAAATGCACACATGCAGTGAACTAAATGAGCTAGGCAGTTGACTTCTTGCGAGATGCTACCTCAAGGCCTTTTCTATATGTCTACAAGCAGCAAAGGATCTGGCAAAACTGCCTTTATGCACAGGGTTGTCTGAACATTTGCTGGAGGTCTCGGTGATAATTAACCTTTTCTCATGAGCTGGCTGAGTGAGTGAGTGTTTGAGTTTTGCGTCCCACCAACAGCTAAGGTCATACGGAGACCGGACCTCGGTTTAAAGACTCATCCGAAAGTCTGGAGAAGCCTGGGATCGATCCTGTGATCCCTGGTTTACAAGGCGAGTAGCATAACCACTACACTACAGAGGCTTTTAATGAGCTGGCTGAATTAAATATACAAATATATATATAGTAAAAATCCTAAAAATTCGGTTGAGGTTTAGCAAACTTGTTTCACGATGAAGCAAGGAGTCAAAAAAGTGCCAACTGAATTGCAAACAGTGTAGACCCTGATCACAATCGGGGTCTGCACTGTCTGCTTAGGCCTGTCTGTGCCAGTACTTAGGATCAGTACGATATATTGCCTCATTATACCCCTCTGAATACAAAGTATAGCAGGGTATACAGTTTTCATTTCTGTCCATCCATAACACATTTTTAAGCACATTATCCTGAGAAGGAATTTATGAATTTCGATTAATTTTTCGCTAATATACAGTTGAACTGCAATGGATCTAACATCTTTAGGACCATGAACACATTTGGGACCCGTAGAGGGGCTGAGGGTTAATAAGGAGGTTTAATAGGGATATCCTTTTGATTTAATTAAAAATAGAGCCCTGCCAAGCGAATTTCTGTCTTCGAGCATTCCGTCATGACATATTTTAACTGCGCATGCCCAGCCATTCAGAGGGGTCAGGGATATGGCTTTCTCTCTGTCTGAAGGTTCCTCTTGATTCACTGCTTGTATGAGCGAGCAGCGAAGGTTCTGGCGAGAGGGAGCGGATGCGCAGGCTCGCCTGAACCTTCGCTGCTCGCATAGGCGATAAGTACCAAAATAAAGGTCTGGACCCTGCCCATCTGGGCTTGGAGAAATAGATTGGGCCGCATGATGCTTCCACGCAGGGTTGAAACCATCTGCACTTGAGTACTGGTAAACCACTTAGAAGATCTAAGCCTGCCCAGGCAAAGTGGTGCCAGTCGGACCGTCCATGCATATTAACCCTATTGGTTTCATTGGGCGGCAGGATTGAGATGTAATTTTTATCTCAATGTCAGGTAATAGTCCCACAAAATTGGAAGCAATATCTCCAAAATGACCTAATAGTGATGACAGGGATGTTAAACCTCAAATCAAACAAACAAAATCAAGGTTATGTTGTGTGTACTCATTACAGTTGCCTCAAGGTGATTCTAGTAAATAAACACAACATGCATTTTCAAGATAAAATAAGAAATTCTCACCCAAACTATAACAAATATTTTAATATCTGCAGTTATAGGAATTTTTTCCCAAATTTTATATATACATGTACTCACCGGAAATAGAAACTATACACTTTTAAATTGTCTCGCCTGACAAAACAAGTGGATAATTCAGCTAAAAATTACTGATTAAGGATTTGACTAACTATAGACATGAATCCTGTAACAATTTTAAGAAAATCCGGTGTTCAAAATAAAAGTTTTTGGGGAAAATGTAAAACAGGGCATTCTTCACAAAATCTGTTTGTAATCAAATTTTGACTTCAACATTTTTGCGTATAGGTAACAAGTGAAAAGCGAGGAATAAAAAAATAACATAACACCTAAAAATTATCGAGAAACAAACATTTTACTGAAATCTCAAAAACTGCTTTTTTTCAGCGAAATTTTCAAAAAAATGTTTCAAGACAAAAATCGACCCAAAAGTGCCTTCAATCGTTTTAGCATCTTCAACTGTGTCTTAAATATTGATTAAACCAAAAAACGCAATCAGAAGTGCCATACTTTTCGCTCACTTCCGGTGGTTTGGTCCAATATTTACACGTCGATAACAGTTCAACCAATGTGAAAATTTTCTTTTTGTAAACAATATTCCCAATGTTAGACGATACGTAATAACTGGTAAAATTGAGAATCACATTCTCGACACAAAATGTTTGACCCAATGGAAACTTGAACAGCAAGATTTGGACCCTTGATTTGAACCCGTGGCTTTACCCGTAAAATCATAGCTATCATTAAACATTTTATTCGATAAATCATACATGCCAATGGTGATAATTTATATAATTGTAATTCAAATTTCATTAAAATGTTTTGTCAGTGACAACTCAAAAATGAGTGTATAGTTTCTATTTCCGGTGAGTATATGAATTTTGCAGGGGTTAGTACTGCTACTGGCATAGTACTGCTAGTGGTCATATTGTTAAGTCTTCTAGCAAGTTCAATATCGTAAATTTTGGTATTTTTTCAGCAAAAATTTCAGCATATTTGCCATATTTAATGATCAAAGTTTTAACGATACATTAACTTACGACGTCGTTAGTTTTGAACAACCGGCCCCAGTTGTTCAAAACTAATGTCATTAGTTAACGTATCATTAAAACTTTGATCATTTATTATGGCAAATATGCTAATATTTTTGCTGAAAAAATGTGATCAGCTTTTGCAATTGCAAAAGCTGCTCACATTTTTTCAGCAAAAAAAAAACAAAATTTCAAATATTAAACTTGCTAGAACACTTAACAATATGACCACTTACGAGCTCGTAAAGCTGACTATGCTTTGAACAACTGGCCCCAGATCTGCTCTGGATATTCACTGTTTGTCATTCGTTCAGTAAATTTATCAGAATAGATTAATTCAAGTGATTGGTTGGTTGTCTAAAATGGATGTGGCAAAATATATTTATCCAGCAGCACATGGGTTAAGACTTGCTTCCCTGGCAAACAGGGAATACCCAGGAAGTACATGTACCTCAGATTGAAAATGTTAGAAAAAAACTTCCAGTACGCTCTTCTCTAAGCTTTTGTTTTCATGACTAACGTTATCCATTTTCTTAAATATTGCATGCATTTATTTTTAAAGTGCACTGTGCTACATGATTATTGATAAATGTGGTATTGTTATTCCGTCCATTTCATTTGCTTATTTATTTTGTTGATATTTTGTTTTACACTTTTACATAATTATGTAATATATGTATACATATTAACATGTAGTACAGATGAGAAAGCATAAGTAGAATAATCAAGGGATACCGTAAAACTCCTAAAAATTTCGGACACCTTGAAGACGATGTAATTCTCCTAAAATTTTAACAAATTTGATTCACCGCCCAGCAAGGAGTCTAAAAGGTGCAGACGGGATAGCAAACAGTGTAGACCCTGATCAGACTGCTCCTTCAGGAGCAGTCTGATCTGGGTCTACACTGTTTGCTTAGGCCTATCTTTCCCAATACTTAGGATCATTGCCATAATTCTCCTTATTTTTGTACCAAATGGAATCTTCCTCCTTATGTATACCAGGAGTCCATTCCAAAATTAAGGGCTGTCAGGTTGTGTTTTCTTCAAAATGCCTGAACTTTTCGCTAACAGTGGAGGCCCTGATCAGACGCCGCGTTCTGTGGCGTCTGATCTGGGCCTGCACTGTTTGCCAATTACCCGTTTTTGGGGTTTCTGGTACAAATTGGGTTAAACCATATGTTGTGGGTACTTGTTAGAATCGTCTCAAGTTTTATTGAAGAAATAAGAAAAATTATCCCTTAATTTTCCTTCTTACCACTCCTAATCTGGGACTATGAAATAGAATTGTAAAATACTTAGATAAGCTTTTAGCTTAGGAACAGGTAGGTTGAGTATAAGATGCTAATTTGATGATAATTTTTCCTGTTTTCCATAAAACATAGGTTGTGGGTACTCATAAGAACCAGACTACTGTGACGTTTCTAATTAATAATACATGTATGATGTTATGAATCAAGTAATTTTGTATTGGCCTAGTTACAGGTCCGCGGTCTGCTGTATTGGCCCGAGGCCAGGTAATTTTGTGTTGGCCCAGTTACATGTTCGAGGTCTGCTGTATTGGCCTGTGGACCTGTAACTGGGCCAATACGAAATTACTTGATTAATAACATCATATTATTGATTTTTGACCTCAGCCTAATATCACTTGACCACCGGTTAATATTGGTTGACCTGGTGTTAATATGGATGGCCTCTAATCTATACAGCATAGATAAAGGATAGTCAATAAGTTTCTACAATCAATGTTTCTATGGATAAATAAGAAAAAGTCCTAGAAATGCCATCAGATACTTTTCTTATTAGTTCCATTGTTTGTTTTAGTATATTTATTGTTATACTTCTAAATTATGTGAAGTGTCATACTATTTTTCCAGTTTTATACATGTAGTTCAAAGACTTTAAATTATTTGTAGGTAGAAAATGTTTCGAAAGCTAGGTCTATGTTTCAAATTAGTGTCAGACAAACTTATCAAGACATTGGTCCCAACACAAAAGAAACTGAATTCTGAGAACAGTGGAAAGTAGAAGTAAAACAAAGATCAGGAATCGATACAATTAACCCACTCCACCCACCAAAGACACCAAAGGGAAAGAAACACAAACACGAAGTGACCAGACCATAATGGAAACCTAAACAAAGGAAGGCCATAAGGACAGTTACTTTCCCACAAAATGGCCAAATGGCCATCCAAAATAAAAAGACACAAGTGATACACACAGTAAGTAACAAAGAACAACATAAATAAACCGCCACAGAAGAACCGCCTTGGAACGGTCAGTGGAAAGAATTCCACTGGTGGGCTTAAATCGATTTTTCATGGCCATAATTCTCGCCCTTACCTCTGTCGCGGTATACACTAATTTTGTTTAGTCCGCATTAAGGCTTCCTAGCTCATCAGTGTAACATCTCTGAGAACATACAAATCAAAAAACTACAGAGATGAAACAAGGTTGAGGACTTGAGAGCATACAACAACAGAATTGCTGGAGCAAAAGAAAACCAACAGTTAGACTCCAAGGGGCCTGACCAAAGACGGAGCATCAGGCGCATCATTGTATGTCTGCATCATTTTGCATGTCCATGCAATGAATATTCTTGTAAACCCTACTTTACATCAAAGAAATGAGGTTTACATGGGTATACATTACTTTTGTTATTTCTGTTCCAAAACATAGATTGTTGGTACACTTTAGAACTGCCTCATTGAGGCAGTTCTAACGAGCACCAACAATCTATGTTTGAACAAACATAGATTGTTGGTACACATTAGAACAATGAGGCAGTTCTAACGAGCACCAACAATCTATGTTTGAATTTTGTTTGATTTGAGGTTTAACGTCCCTGTCAACACTGTAAAGGTCATTTTGGAGACGTTGCTTCCAATTTTGTGGGACTTTTACCCGACCTTGAGATGAAATGACATCTCAAGCCCTGCGGCCCAATGAAACCAATATGGTTTATAAGCATGGACGAGCCGACTCGCACCGCTTTGCCTGAGCAGACTTAGATCCTCTAAGTGGTTTACCAGTTCTGGTGTGCGGGTTGGTTTCAGCTTCAGCTCTGCGTGGAAGCATCATGCAGCCTATTTCTTCAGGCACCGATGGCCAGGGGCCCTCCATGCCACCAGATATTTCCATCTTCTCAGCTGTGAAACAAAGCAGTGTACTGTATGGGTGTGCTGTCCTATTGGTTTTCTCTTGTATGACCCTTTAAAGTTTCACGCTATGTGTAAGACAGACCAATCAGAGCACAGATTAGATCAGAATGATCAGCCTCACAACATTGGGTAGATTTCTAAACGAGTGATATGACCTAGGACTAGTAGTTCAAAGCTAACATTCAAGAAATTTACATTGACATGATATTAACCATAAGTCTGTTAAACATAGCGTGTGCACAAACACTATGTTTTACATAAAAAACGGCCTTCAGTGCATCAGATTGAATGCTACAAACTTGGTATGAATATCTTAGTATGTATTATAGCAAGAAAACCTGCAAAATTTGAAGTAAATTTCTGCCCTACTAAAGATATAGCAGGATACAATGGGTAGGAAAGACCCAATGAGTAAGACAGATTTGTACATTGATAGCTTCTTGCTGATGGATAAAGGTTATTTCTGTATCTGGACTCAGCTGGTCAAAGCAGTGTCTGCCTAACCAGCTCATTAGTGTTAAAAATGTTCACTGGTGTAGCAAGCAATATATTTAATACTCTATTATTGCTGCAAAAATGGGAGTAGCTTTTGCAAATGCAAAAGCTACTCACATTTTTTGCAGCAAAAAAGTATTGGTCATATTAAATGATCAAAGTTTTAATGATACATTGTTACATCATTAGGTTTGAACAACTGGTCCCAAATGCTTCAAATTGATTGATAAATACAGAAATTCAGGTGATTTAAGGTAATGAAAACACTCAATATTTCCACATGACAGTGACTTTGTGACCATGCTAAATTATATTTGTTTCTCTTCCGTCCGCTGTTTCAAGAATGTCGGTTGTCAGTTTCTGGTGAAAGAATGTGCACTGTACTGGTTAACAGCTTACATATAAGCCTCCGAGCGGCCTCGGTAGCTCAGTCGGTTGCGTGTCTGACTAGTGATCAGGAGGATGCGGGTTCGATACCTGCCGGGGTTGGCATTATTCTACTGTGATTCCACGACTAGGATTTGAACTCACAACCCTGAATCTGAGTCCAAAGCTCTATCCATTACGCTAGAGAGGGTGATGCCGGCCTCTGTAGCTCAGATGTGCTTTGACTGGTGATCAGGATGACACGGGTTAGATACCTGCCGGGGTTGGCAACATTCTTTTGTGGAGATTGATCATGAAATCTTTTCTACGGTCATTCTCTCCCTTCCGCTGATTCAAGAAGGGCAGTTGTCAGTTTCTGGCAAAAGAATGTGCACTGTACTGGTTAACCGCTTAGGTAAAAGCCTGCCCAGGAAAAGTGTGGAAAGGTAAACTGATCGACTCAAAAATGACCTAAATAGTGTTGACTGGGCCGTTTAACTCCAACACAAACGAACAAAGATGGACTTCTTTTGGTAATTAGATGCAATTTATGGCTTTCCCTATACATTCCATATAAATAGGAGAAATGAGATCATCCAAGGATATTTTTTTCTTATCTCTTTATATATATCTATGTTGTGGGTACTTGTTAGAATTGCCTCCATGACGCGATTCTAACAAGTACCCACAACTGGTTCAAGAGGATTAAAGAAAATTATCCCTGATTGTCCCGAAAGCCACAGGACGCTGTCACCATCAGGTCCAGTGAGTTACTTGAGCGTCTTGGCATTGGGTACCTGGACCTCATTCTGAAAGAGAGAAGGCTCCGCTGGTATGGACATATGGAACGCTCCATGATGCAGTCAAGACTGCCTGTGACATACAGGTAGGTGGAAAGCGGGGGCCTGGAAGGCCCAAGATGACCTGGAAGCAGCTGACAAAGAGATTGCAGAGAATGGAAGCTCTCTGCGATAGATCCTCATGATAGACAAGCCTGGAGATCTGATGTAAGATCTGCCATTCGTGCAGCAAGCCAGCTACCTGGAAGGGGGCCCACTTATGTGGACTTTGCCCCTGTACCTTTACATTAATAAAAAATCTGTTGATGATGATGATGATGATGAATTATCATGCCAGTATCTGAATTCCTTCCAAAATTGAGAGATGGGAGTTCTCTGATATGATAAATTTGATTTGTTATTGAGAACAGATTCTTTCCTGTCTGAGAACCCAGTGGGAACGCAATAATAAGGCAGTGTTGATGCAACGTCAATGCAAATTGACATTGTTACATCAACATTGCCTTCCTATTGTGACTTTGATATAATGTTGTTTAACGTCATGTGCCTTGTAGGAACAGAAGTAAATCATTTCATGCAAGAGTAACCTGTCTTGAGGGGAATGGGAATAGCTTGCTGATTTTTTCGCCATTTTTCAAAGGGAGACAACTTTCGTGACTTCCTGTACGCTTTTCTGAAAGCCCTGTCTCACTGAAAATGGGGTCTACTCTTAAAGGAAAGAATTTGCTCCTCAGGAGCAAATTCTTTCCTTTAAGAGTTGACCCCTATTGACATGGGAGACAAAAATAATTTTGCAGGAGTTGCCTTCCCTGAAGGTGTTCCCATTCCCCATAAAGGTGTATCAGTTCACCTAAATAACTGTCATAATAAACAGCTATTCTTTATTGTTGAAAGAAAGAGATTATAGAAAAAATATAGATATTTAACAACAACCTTTTAGTTTTCCTTCTTTTGTCATTTGGGGAGGTAAATCAGCAGTTTTACGGTTGCAAACTTTGTTTTACGGTGACACATTAGCAGAGCCGTAAAACGGAATTTGCGAACATAAAAACGACGTTTTACCTCCCCAAATGACAAATTTCAATACAGTGATCCCCAGTTATCTCCATTCTAATGCACTTATTTGGCTGTTTATGTTATAAAGTGTACTATTTCGCACTAAGCAACAAGCCCTGTGAGCTGCTTAAAACCAAATGCCAGCCAATGAAAAGCAACATTACGTGATGATGCGGGTTTCCGACAGTACTGTCGCAAATTTTTGACGTTATCCAATCAGACATCACGTTACATACACAAGTGCATTAGAATTGCTAATATAACACACAGGCCAAAGAATCCTGGCCTTTAAAGGCCTCTTTACCTTTAAGAGTGAGTGAGTGTTTGAGTTTTACATCTCACCAACAGCTAAGGTCATATGGAGATGGGACCTCGGTTTAAAGACTCATCCGAAAGTCAGGCGAAGCCCAAGATTGATCCTGCGACCCCTGTTTTACAAGGCGAAGAGCATAACCACTACACCACGGAGGCTTATACTTTCCTTTAAGAGTTGAACCCTATTGACATAGGAGACAAAAATACTTTTACAGGAGTTGCCTGCACTGAAGTTGTTCCCATTCTCCTTAAAACTAAGATACCATGAGTTAGCTATATGTTTTGGGTTTTCTGACTGAATTTCTGAAACTAACTCCTTAAGGTATGTTGTGTGTACTCATTAGAAGCGCCTCATGGATCATACTGAAAAAAGTTGGTTTTCTGACTGAATTTCTGAAACAAACACTTTGGAACTAGAGCCAGTGTTTATGAAACACAATGCCCCCAACTGCTTGACCCTAACACTGCTTGTCCCTAACAGTAATTGAGATATCTTGTTTTTATGTGGCTGTAATGCTGAAATTACACAAGAAAAGCTGTAGTTAATCATCTACTCATCATCCCTGACCAGTCTGTGAAATTTCGGGGAAAAACCTAAAATAGTTTTTTAGATATCTTGCTTACAAACTTAAAACGCGAAAAATTTCAAAGGGCCATAACTCAAGAAAAAAATTTCGGATTTTTTTCAAAAGTTAATCAGTTCATCTACTCATCATCCCCAACCAGCCTGTAAAGTTTCAGGGCAATAGCTCAAACAATTTTTGAGATATCTTGCTTACAAGCTGAAAACACGAAAAAAATCAAAGGGCCATAACTCAAGAAAAAAAAATTGGATTTTTTTCAAAAGTTAATCAGTTCATCTACTCATCATACCCAACCAGTCTGTGAAGTTTTGGGGAAAAACCTCATATAGTTTTTGAGATATCTTGCTTACAAACTTAAAACGCGAAAAATTTCAAAGGGCCATAACTCAAGAAAAAAATATAGGATTTTTTTTCAACAGTTAATCAGTTCATCTACACATCATCCCAAACCAGCTTGTAAAGTTGCAGGGCAATCGCTCAAACAATTATTGAGATATCTTGCTTACAAGCTGAAAACACGAAAAAAATTTCAAAGGGCCATAACGCAAGAAAAAAATTTCGGATTTTTTTCAAAAGTTAATCAGTTCATCTACTCATCATCCCCAACCAGCATGTAAAGTTTCAGGGCAATAGCTCAAACAGTTTTTGAGATATCTTGCTTACAAGATTTCATAGTATTTTTTGCAAAGGGGCATAACTCAAAAAAGGGGCATAATCCTGACGAGAAAAAAAACACGGGTCAATTATTTTTTCATGAGGAATCCATATATGAAATTTCAAAAACCTAGCACCCATGGTTCTAAAGTTATGCTATGCAGTAAAAAGTGGGACGGACGTAAGGACGGAAGGACGGACGGACGAACAGGGCAAAACCAATATGCCAAAACGCGAAAAATTTCAAAGGGCCATAACTCAAGAAAAAAATTTCGGATTTTTTTCAAAAGTTAATCAGTTCATCTACTCATCATCCCCAACCAGCCTGTAAAGTTTCAGGGCAATAGCTCAAACAATTTTTGAGATATCTTGCTTACAAGCTGAAAACACGAAAAAAATCAAAGGGCCATAACTCAAGAAAAAAAAATTGGATTTTTTTCAAAAGTTAATCAGTTCATCTACTCATCATACCCAACCAGTCTGGGAAGTTTTGGGGAAAAACCTCATATAGTTTTTGAGATATCTTGCTTACAAACTTAAAACGCGAAAAATTTCAAAGGGCCATAACTCAAGAAAAAAATATAGGATTTTTTTTCAACAGTTAATCAGTTCATCTACACATCATCCCAAACCAGCTTGTAAAGTTGCAGGGCAATCGCTCAAACAATTATTGAGATATCTTGCTTACAAGCTGAAAACACGAAAAAAATCTAAGGGCCATAACTCAAGAAAAAAAAATCGGATTTTTTTCAAAAGTTGATCAGTTCATCTACTCATCATCCCCGACAAGTCTGTGAAGTTTCGGGGAAAAACCTCAAATAGTTTTTTTAGATATCTTGCTTACAAACTTAAAACGCGAAAAATTTCAAAGGGCCATAACTCAAGAAAAAAATTTCGGATTTTTTTCAAAAGTTAATCAGTTCATCTACTCATCATCCCCAACCAGCATGTAAAGTTTCAGGGCAATAGCTCAAACAGTTTTTGAGATATCTTGCTTACAAGATTTCATAGTAGTTTTTGCAAAGGGGCATAACTCAAAAAAGGGGCATAATCCTGACGAGAAAAAAAACACGGGTCAATTATTTTTTCATGAGGAATCCATATATGAAATTTCAAAAACCTAGCACCCATGGTTCTAAAGTTATGCTATGCAGTAAAAAGTGGGACGGACGGAAGGACGGAAGGACGCCAAAACGCGAAAAATTTCAAAGGGCCATAACTCAAGAAAAAAATTTCGGATTTTTTTCAAAAGTTAATCAGTTCATCTACTCATCATCCCCAACCAGCCTGTAAAGTTTCAGGGCAATAGCTCAAACAATTTTTGAGATATCTTGCTTACAAGCTGAAAACACGAAAAAAATCAAAGGGCCATAACTCAAGAAAAAAAAATTGGATTTTTTTCAAAAGTTAATCAGTTCATCTACTCATCATACCCAACCAGTCTGTGAAGTTTTGGGGAAAAACCTCATATAGTTTTTGAGATATCTTGCTTACAAACTTAAAACGCGAAAAATTTCAAAGGGCCATAACTCAAGAAAAAAATATAGGATTTTTTTTCAACAGTTAATCAGTTCATCTACACATCATCCCAAACCAGCTTGTAAAGTTGCAGGGCAATCGCTCAAACAATTATTGAGATATCTTGCTTACAAGCTGAAAACACGAAAAAAATCTAAGGGCCATAACTCAAGAAAAAAAAATCGGATTTTTTTCAAAAGTTGATCAGTTCATCTACTCATCATCCCCGACAAGTCTGTGAAGTTTCGGGGAAAAACCTCAAATAGTTTTTTTAGATATCTTGCTTACAAACTTAAAACGCGAAAAATTTCAAAGGGCCATAACTCAAGAAAAAAATTTCGGATTTTTTTCAAAAGTTAATCAGTTCATCTACTCATCATCCCCAACCAGCATGTAAAGTTTCAGGGCAATAGCTCAAACAGTTTTTGAGATATCTTGCTTACAAGATTTCATAGTATTTTTTGCAAAGGGGCATAACTCAAAAAAGGGGCATAATCCTGACGAGAAAAAAAACACGGGTCAATTATTTTTTCATGAGGAATCCATATATGAAATTTCAAAAACCTAGCACCCATGGTTCTAAAGTTATGCTATGCAGTAAAAAGTGGGACGGACGTAAGGACGGAAGGACGGACGGACGAACAGGGCAAAACCAATATGCCCCCACAACTTCTTCGAAGTTGGGGGCATAATAAGGGTATGTTGTGTGTACTCATTAGAATCCCGATTCTGGTCCCCGCCCATCGGGGCTTGAAGAAATTTATGGGCTGCTTGATGCTTCCACGCAGAGCTGAAACCGACCCGCACACAAGTACTGGTAAACCGCTTAGAGAATCTAAGCCTGCCCAGGCAAAGCAGTGCGAGTTGGACCGTCCATGCTTATAAACCCTAATGGTTTCATTGGGTGACAGAGCTTGAGATGTCATTTCATCTCAATGTTGGGTAAAAGTCCCACAAAATTGGAAGCAACATCTCCAAAATGACCTTTACAGTGTTGACAGGGATGTTAAACCTGAAATCAAACAAACAAAAGACTCCTGATTCTAATGAGTACACGTGACATACAAGATGTTCGAGATGAAATAAGAAATTTATCCCAAATATATAAATAACTGCAGTTTTGGTAAATGTTTCTTATGGACAAAAGAATGAGTTCGAAACAGCCCATGGTAAACTAGCCATCGGTGTTTGAGCCATCGAAGTCTCGAAACTGTAGACTTTATCTGCACAGATATGGGCATCATTATGCTGATAAGACTTGGCACAATGTGACAGCTGTAGCATCAGGAATACTCTATCTCTTGATTTCTGAAAGAAGAAACAAAACTAAATTTTTCTACAGCTGTTAGGAAACAAGGACAAGGAACTGACAGGAAAAAAAATTGAGAATTTGTTAAAGTTCATTTGTCAGTTCACCTATAACTTATTTCAGTCTGGGGCAAACCCAAAACAGGGATAACTGGCAAACAATTCATTCTGCAACATATGATCAGGACCTTCACTGTTTGCAAAAACTTAACCATTTTCTGACTGAATTTCTTAAACTAAGTCAATCTGACACCCTATAATTTTGATATGGCCAGGCCCAGATTAGTTGCTGCAGAATGCAGTGTCTAATCAGGACCTTCACTGTTTGCAAAAAGCTGAACCATTTTCTGACTGAATTTCTGAAACTAAGTCAACCTGACACCCCATAATTTCGATATGGACAGTCCCATATCAGATGCTGCAAAAAGCTGAACCATTTTCTGACTGAATTTCTGAAATGAACTCATCCTTACAGCCCATAATTTCGATTTCAGAATGTGGCATCTGACCTGGAATTTGATCAGGGCCTTCATTTTCTGACTGAATTTTTGAAACTAACCCAACCTGACACCCATCAATTTTGATATGGATTCTGCTATACATAGTGAGAAAGATTCCAGCTGACACATACTTGCCAGATGTGATATGCATATTGAAATGCACATGCACAGCCTTCTTATGAAGAAAATCTTACATTTCTGAAAATAACAATTCAGCTAATAAACAGTGGGCAGCTCTCCAATTCTGCTGACATATGAAGGTTAGCTGCCATCTACTGGCTAAAGATTATGATCTTTCAAGATTGCAGGCATTTCACTTATTTCGTGCCAATCATTAATCAGAGGTGGGCAAAAGCCCGGTGAAATACCACCTGACCTTCCATTGCAGAACTTAGTGTTTCGCATTTAACCAGAGCGAGGCTCAAACCCGTAGCGCTCTTACCCACTAAGCCATGGATGGCTTTTTCCTAGGTAGTACTAAGAATAATTTGCAAAAATTTGGGGTTATTTTTTCTTATTTTCTCCTCTGAAACATGTTGTGGGCACTTGTTAGAATCGCCTCATTGAGGCGATTCTAACAAGTACCCACAACGTATGTTTGTAACAAGAAACAAGGAAAATTATCCCTATCTTATCCTCATTACTCATTATCTGGAGGTATGCCTGGAGCCATGAAATATAGTGCACAGGTGTGTCACATGAACGAATATTTACCTGCATGCCGGACATGTAAAGAAGACTGTCTGACCCTCATCAGCTGATCTAGTCTGTCTTGTTGTGTATATCATCTCATCATGGCCACATTTACCGCACTTTCTATCAGCCTTAAAGAGATTGTATACAAGAAATAGATCAGCTATAGCAATGACTTGTTGAGTACCTGGTAATAGAGCAGTTTGGAAGCCAGCTGTAAAGTAGATCAAAGCACAAGAGCATAGCTTGAATGATTTGTCTGCTTACAATTGACTGACAAACTGTAATTTATCTCTCAATAATTCACACACTAGAGCTGATCTAGTTTGATTCTAACACACTAAAATTGACAACAACATTGTTTTTTTTTTTTCAAATTCTCCCAAACATTCGACACTGTTACTGGTATAAGAAATCTTGCCAACACTATTGATTGTAACACATATAATTCAGTCCTTTTGTTAATTTTCTTGATGCAATATGTTTTTGATGGATTACTTGGGTCGCGACAAACGAAACGAGATGTTTGAGCATGATCACTCAGCAAAGACTCCAATCAGCCAGCATACCAACTCTGACAGCTTCTGTACAGTATTCTCAGTCTATGAAGGAACTCCGTGTCAACAGGCAACCGTCAGTGCACAGCAAAGGCTCTGATCAGACTTGCAGATGAGCAGGCTGATATAAGACGTTGCTGGGTGCAAATGTCAAATCCTTGTTTTTCAAAACTGATAAAAAGCTGGCTTGATTATAGAGCAATAACCAAAATTAGCAAACGTTGATGTGCAGTGCAACTTCTAGAAATAACTCAACCTGACAAATGGACTCCTGCTGTATACCAGGCAGATGATTCTATTCAGGTCAAATAAAAGGTTAGAGTAAAGTATTTATAGGTTATTGACTTTAAATTGTGAAATATTCTGCACAAGTTCATATGGCGAAGAACGCACGAACTTGCGAGTGCATCTACGCCATATCAACTTGCGTTAAAAAATTTCACAAGATGAAGTCAATAACCTTTTTATACTATACCCAAAACCTGAACTGTCTACTAGAATTCAGGATTGCATGGCACAGAAATCTGAACATAAAACCAGATTATATATCTTTAAGGGATTTGAAAACGGAAAATAATGCAGATCATTAAGTGTCTTCCTACACGTTGAAAAATCATGCCAAATGGCACCAAAGTGAAAATTATGTCAACGTTGGTATATGTGACGTCATTATAAACATTGATGTTTCCCAACGCAGGACACCATTTTTTAAGAAGTGTATGTTTTATTTATTTCAAAATACTCCTGGTTTCCTAAAAGGAATTGTTGAAAATCTGAACAGATTGCAGGTAGGTCCTATTTGACACCATAATATGCGCTTTATGCACTTTGTCACAACCAGTATTTGTTTGGTTTTACGTTCTTTCAGTTGATACGCACAACAAGATGGCTGCTGATTTTCAGTCTTTGAAAGTAGTTCTGTTGTGAAAGAGACTGCTTAGATACCGGCAATATGAACTTGACTTTGGGCAATGTAGAAAAATATTGACCGTCACCTGTACAAGTAAACGGGACATTTTCTGGATATATAATAATAAATGGTACCGTTGGTCCTTTGAGTTCAGTCTCGGCCTCTTCATGTCCTACCATAAAGGATTCAGGTTTATTAACTTCCAGCTTTGTGTGTATCTCGACACCGTCAAAATCTGAAATGAGAAGAATGATCCTTCAAAGTATTAATCCTTAAAATGTCAAGCACTGGTCACATTTCGGAACCCGTATACATGTATTTGCTTTATTATATCTCAAAGAAAATAAGGCTTCACATTTCATGTGAATAGGCAGATGATTCACACGATATGTCAAGCTTTATTTTATAGACTGATAATTGACCTGAAATTTCAAGTCTTACCCTGAAAAATTGTTGAAACTGTTGTCTACGAAGTACAATTATGGTAAAACTTATTTTATAGTCTGATAATTAACTCATTTTGTACCAGAAACCCCAAAATGGGTAGTTGGCAAACAGTGCAGGCCCAGATCAGATGCCGCAGAACGCAGCGGCCGATAAAGGCCTTCAACATGTTCAGGCAGTTTCCGAATAGTTTAAGAAAACACTACCTGACACCCCTAAATTTTGAAATGGACTTCTGCTATACACTGTATAGGAGGAAGATTCCATTTGGTATGAAAAGGGTTAACATGAAATGTTGAACTTTTCTCTGAAAAATAATTAAAACTGCTGTCTACTTAGTATAACTAGAAAAGGTGCCCCGTGGGGTACGTATACCCCCGATCAGTGCCATCCCCTTTTAGTGGAAATGAAAATTTGTTTATAGCATTGAACCTTTCCATATAAACTTTCCATTTAGTCCACTGTCAGAGAATAACTATTGCATTTCAACAAATATAGTATAATTTATCATATGCAAAGATGAACTTGCTTGTCTTTGCTGAATAATAAAAATTCAAAGTTTGTTTCAATTTGGAACAATTTTACCTGGAAACAATAAACATAAAGGCTGTCATAGAACATTTGTTGAATTAAAGTAGCTGTATAATGACATAATAAAGCAATGCATTTTTTTATTATTACTTGCATTTGTTTGTTTGTTTGATTTGAGGTTTAACGTCCCCGTCAACACTGTGAAGGTCATTTTGGAGACGTTGCTTCCAATTTTGTGGGACTTTTACCCGACATTGAGATGAAATAACATCTCAAGTCCTGTCGCCCAATGAAACCAATAGGGTTTATTAGAATGGACGGTCCGCCTCGCACCGCGGTTCCTGGACAGGCTTAGACCCTCTAAGCGGTTTACCAGTACTAGTGTGCGGGCTGGATTCAGCTCTGCGTGGAAGCATCATGCAGCCTATATATTTCTTCAAGCCCCTATGGGCGGGGGCCGTATTACTTGCATTTATTATTGTCTGCATTTCAAGAGAAAATATTATGCAAAATTTAACAGTTCTAGTCGCTGTAGTTTCTAAGATCACAAGGACCAACATATAAGCTGACAAATCTGACAAGGGTCACAGCATAAAGAAAGAACAAACTAACTAATAATGAACAGATGGAAAGACAAAATCTATAACCTTTGATATACTTTGTATGCAAGGAGTATAATGGAAACAGTTATCAAATCCTGTACCATATACTATTGTGCGATGTATACATGTGAATTTATTCTAATAAATATTGTTTAAACCAAAACAGTTAACACAAAACTTGGACGTAATCAAAATGTGTAAGTCCTAATTATTGACCCCTAGCCCCACCCAGGGGCTTGACCCAGGAGCTTAGATATTCCATATGAAAGTTAATACTATAGCTATATTCTGTACCAAATATGAAGAGAATCTAACATGAGGTTACAGAGGCATAAGCAATCAAAAAGGTTTAACACAAAACTTTGACGTAAAAGTTGACAAACTGACAGACAGCCCACCCAGGGGCTTGACCCAGGGGCTTAGATATTCCATATGAAAGGTAATGCTATAGAGATATCCTCTTCCAAATATGAAGAGAATCCAACATGTGGTGACAGATATGAGCAATCAAAAAGGTTTAACACAAAACTTTGACGTAAAAGTTGACAAACGGACGGACAGCCCACCCAGGTGCTTGACCTAGGGGCTTAGATATTCCATATGAAAGACAATGCTATAGAGATATCCTCTTCCAAATATGAAGAGAATCCAACATGTGGTGACAGAGATATGAGCAATCAAAAAGGTTTAACACAAAACTTTGACATAAAAGTTGACAAACGGACGGACAGCCCACCCAGGGGCATGACCCAGGGGCTTAGATATTCCATATGAAAGGTAATGCTGTAGAGATATCCTTTACAAAATATTAAGAGAATCTAACGTGGTTACAGAGATATGAGCAATCAAAAAGGTTTAAAGCAAAACTTTGACGTAAAGGTTGACGAAAGGCGGGACAGACGGAAGTACGAACGAACAAACAAACGAACGAACTAACTAACCAATGAACGAACCTACGAACGGACGGACGGAAAGACGAAAACTATATACCCCCTGACATACTTCGTATGTCGGGGGTATAATTACTATAAGCCTTATTTTATAGACAGATAATTAACATGAAATATCAAGCCTTTCTCTGAAAAATAATTAAAACCCCTAGCTGTCTAGTTAGTACAATTATTACTGGTGCTTTTAGGGTAAAACCCCTGTCACAGGTCTGAGGACCTACACTGTATGCACAACCCTGTCTGTCTGAATCTGCAGTAATTACACCACAACTTCTTTATAATACTGTTCATTATAACTATAGATATAACATAGTTTAAAGACGTACAGTATACATTATACAGAAAAATGACAAAACTGGTCATTTTTCTATATGATGTAAATGTTTGTTTGGATATACCGTATTCGCCCTAATTACCGCACATGCTCCTTTAAGCGCACACCAAAGCTATTTTTGAAAAGGAAATGCATAAGCACACACTTTACAGTAATCTCCCCTTGAAGCTCTCTATAAAAAACGTACCATTATTTTTTCAACAGTGAAGGCAATGCTTAAGTATCCTTGTCCATCCCATTAAATATCAGTTTGCATCATCTCTGAGGCTATTTTTTCCTATCAACTGTGCGCTAATTAGGTAGTATTCTCTACATGTTTTTTGACACGATTTGGAAAAAACTAAGGGCACGGTGCGGTAATTAGAGCGATTACGGTAACAAGGTTGTTTAACCAGGGTTCAAAATTAACAGTAGCAAGTAGCTAATTTGTTTCATGAAAATTCAGTTTGCTGCCTGGTCAAACAATCGGTAGCAAAAAATTGCTACCTGGTATAGTGCTTACATTACCACCTTGTGCTGTATTTTTTTTACATTATTTTTCTGCAAAAATAAGGCTTTACATTACATGTGAATCGTTTGCCCGGCAAACGATTCACATGTAATGCCAAGCCTTATATGAATTGAAAATCAGGAAAATAATACCCTGAAAATGCCGTCGGCTACAGATGCATAGCGCTTGAAGGGTTAATCTCCAGGATGCCTGCTACTGGAATAACACTTTTTGCTGCCAAGTGGATGCCTTTTGCTACTTACTTTCAAACCATGTAGCAACTTCTTGCTTCCAAAAAACTTAATTTCTAATACTGGTTTAACTATAAACGTATTGGATCCCAACAATAGTGTAATAAAGAGGTTTTATTGTTCCATAAGGTTAATTGCAAAACTTTTTGTCAGTATTAAAGTAAGCAGGCCAAACACGACCTCAGGTTTTCTGTTTGATTTCAGTAGGCTGATAAAGATAACACAAGGCTGTGGAAATAGTGGTATAATCGACTTGTCCTGGGAGAAGTAAATGGTAAAGCTTGTCTGATTAACCCATTGCATGTGGAGAACCCCTAAAGGGGTACCTTTGCAAACATTTCAAGCCCAGATCAGACGCCGCATTCTGCAGCATCTGATCAGGACCTACACTGTTTACAAAAAGTTCAGCCATTTTCCAAATAAATTTTGAAGAAAACACAACCTGACACCACTAAACTTTGAAATAGACTCCTGCCATATATAAGGAGGAAGGTTCCATTTGGTATTGTTTATTTGTTTGTTTGAATTGGAGTTTTGCGGCCCAGACAACACTATTTTAGGTCATTTTTGAGCCGGTCAGTTTACTTATCCACACTTTTCCTGGGCAGGCTTCATTATAGTGCAGATTATATTTTCTGGTCCTTTGGGATCATGGAGTTCATTTTGAATCATTTTGAAACTAGAGTTCTGCTTAAGCCAGCGCTAGGGGGCATGGCCAGTGTTGCACATTTCAGTACTGGACATGCTCAATAAAACCGAGTCTGTTATTTTCGCTTATTTAGCCTTTACCCTGCTGTAGGCGACAAGCCCTATCTTTGCAAACAGTGTAGATCCAGATCAGATGGCTTCTGAAGAAGCCATCTGATCAGGATCTACACAGTTTGGCAGTCAGTTTATGAATATGTAGAAATAAGCTGCATCAAGTAATCTGATTGGTTCAAAGTCAGAAATGAGTGTGGCTTAATTGAATATTCAGCAGGTTAAATCGGTTAGTGTATTCTTTGCTTCCAAAGGATCTAACTTCAGAACTTATTTATACATAAGCGATTAACCAGTACAGTGCACATTCTTTCACCAGAAAATGACAACTGCCCTTCTTGAATCAGCGGAAGGGAGAGAATAACTGTAGAAAAGATTTCATGATCAATTTCCACGAAAGAAAGTTGCCGACCCTGGCAGGTACTTAACCCGCGTCCTGCTGATCACCAGTCAGACGTGCATCCGACTGAGCAGATTCCATTTGGTACAAAAAGGGTTAAAACTGGTCTCCATGAAAATACAGAAGATTAATTATACACTGTAGTGTTATTTTTAAAATAAAAAAAGGTGAAAGAAATGGCTCTGGGCAACAAATATGGGGTATGCTTGTGATATCTTTTTAGCACAATGATCATTTCACAGTAACCACCACTCTTGAAGAAAATTTGTTGATTTGTTTGATTTGAGGTTTAAAGTCCCCGTCAACAATGTAAAGGTCATTTTGGAGACGTTGCTTCCAATTTTGTGGGACTTTCACCCGACATTGAAGTGAAATGACATCTCAAGCCATGTCGCCCAATGAAACCAATAGGATTTATAAGTACATGTATGGACGATCCGACTCACACCGCTTTGCCTGGGCAGGCTTAGATCCTCTAAGTGGTTTACCAGTACTCGTTTGCAGTCGATTTCAGCTCTGCGTGGAAGCATCATGCAGCCCATCTATTTCTTCAAGCCCCGATGGGCCGCTCTTGAAGAAAAGAATTTGCTCCCAGTGGGGAAGGAATTCTTTCCTTTCATAGTATACCTGGTTTGAAAATGCATTGAAAGCAAGGGAAGTGATTTCATGTCTCAAAAACAAAGCTCCCTTTAACCCTTAAGACACCAAGAAAAACTATGTCTGAAAATGTCTTCTGCTTATGTCGTCTGCTGATTTTTTTGGCAATTTTTTAAAAATATTTTTGCATACAGGCAAACAGTGTGGGCCCAGATCAGACTGCTCCTACAGGCGCAGTCTGATCTGGATCCACACTGTTTGAAAAAAAATACGTTTAAGGCAACCGGCAGGTGGCAAAGCAGACGACAATTGTCGTGATTGGCATTTTATGGGTTAAATGATGGCAGATGTATCAGGTACATAAATATTGATATATAGACATCTGTAACATGTACCTGCACCTAACTTGTCCATGGACAATTAGATTTAAATTTTTCACTTGTCTTCAATAAAATTCACCAAGTAGGGCATAGTATATCCACAGCTCTAGTTAACATTTTAGATGGTTTGCTGCACCATCATTCCTACCTGTAACATCTATCTGGAAACCACAGAGTTTACATGTAACAACATCTTCCATCCCAGGAAGTGGCAGTACTGTTCCACACTGGGGACAGAAGTCTAGATCGGTGTCAAATACTTTCTTAACTGGTTTTGATTTTCGACCTGACATCTGGAGAAACTAGAGGATGCTCAGTGTAAAACAGTTCACCTGTAATGGAAAAATGATTTCAACTAGAGCCAGTGCTTATGAAACACTATGCCCCAAATGGTTTTTGAGATATCTTGCTTACAAGCTTAAAATGCCCAAAGTTCCAAAAGGCCATAACTAAAGAAAAAAATTTTGGATTTCAGATTTTTACCAAAAGTTAATCAGTTCATCTACCGGTAGTCATCATCCCAAATCAGTCTGTAAAGTTTCAGGGCAATAGCTCTAATCGTTTTTGAGATATCTTGCTTACAAGCTTAAAGCGCCAAAAGTTTCAAAGGGCCATAACTCAAGCAAAAAAATTCACATTTGAAACATTTTTTTTTTATATTAGTCTTGATTTCACGTCTCAAGTTTACAAATTTTGTCCAGAGTTTACCACTTCCCGTCCTTTTTGCCTTTGCATGAATCTTATTCCTTCTCCAAATTTTTCTTCTTATCTCTGGTGTGATCCAGGGAATAGAAGATACAGACCTACTGTTTTTTGAGGGAATATGATTTTCGGCCAAAGTATGAATGAAAGAAGTTATCAAATCAAAGTTATCCTGTACAGACCACGCATCTGAATGACCATTAAAGTATTTCTCCTTTGCAAATCTGAGTGCATCCTTCCTCATAGTTTCATAGTCACCTTTCTAATATGAGTACACCTTCCTCCAAGGTTTCTATATTGGTGGAATGTGAATTTTTAAAAATCCAGAGACAATATCGTGATCACTTAGTTTATCTGGGGAATGAATATCTTTAAATGGGCCTGCCGAAGTTGTAAGGATCAGATCCAATGTGTTCTTATCACGAGTAGGGAAGTTAACAATTTGTTCCAAGCCATGATCGTTTATAATGTCAAATAATATTTGTCCTTCGGAATGACTCAGCATTGTGCCTTTTGTGCTTAGCCTGTCGGGCAAAACAATGTCTCTGAAGTTGAGGTCACCTAGAACATGTACATCCGGGAGTTTTTTACCCTTGTGCTGTGACTTAACTCTTATCATGCTGTTCACAACAACCCCTATTTTTGGAAACAGTGTAGATCCAGATCAGATGGCTTCTGAAGAAGCCATCTTTCAGAAGCCATCTGATCAGGATCTACACTGTTTGACATTAAGTTTATGGCTTTGTAAGAATAAATTACATCAAGTAATCTGATTGGTTCAAAGTCAGAAATGGGTGTGGCTAAACTGAATATTCAGCAACAGAAGGGTTAAAATGCAATCCAGCTGATCTTTCAACATCATTTTCATGATTTCCTTTGTGTTAGTCTTTAAAAGTCTATAGATTTAAAGACAGTCTTTAAACTTATAGACAGTCTTTAAATAAAACTGCTTTCTTAGACCAAGAAACCTCTGCCGGAAATGTCACTGAAAGCCAATGGCCAAACTTTTTCAGAAGACACAGATAAGGCAAATGCTCCTAATGGACAATTTAATTCTGTTTTTAGCCCAAAAAGCCCAACAAGTCTCAAGCAACTTGACCAGAGGACCCTGCAGGACTTACATGGTTCTGGAATAAATCTCCCGTTTCAACCCAGCCCACACCCCAAAATGCCTGACATCAAAGTTTCTACCCAAGGCATTGGTAAAATCCTGAAAGGCTTAAATCCCACAAGGCTGCTGGGCCTGACAAATTCAAGCCCATAGTTCTGCAGACCCTTCACATAGAGCTTGCCCCCCCCCCCCCCCCCCATACTCCAGTTTATTTACTAAAGATTCCTCGACTCAGGAAAGCTCCCGCCCATTTGGAAAGAAGCAAATGTAACTCCTATTTTTAAGAAAGGTGATAAATCTGATCCATCCAACTGCCGGCCCATATCCCTAACTTGCGTCCTCTGCAAAGTGCTGGAGCCTGTTGTGGCTTCTGGGATCTCCAACAAAATATCTTGTTTGAACTACAGCATGGGTTCCGGGAAAATAGAATAAATAAGTTAAAAAGCCAACCAGACCTTAGGCTACTGTTACCTCCCTTCCATTATCTACCTTGGTAGATCATATGCATAGCTTCTAGGTTTATAAACACTCTCTGACAACTGCGTCAGGGAGTCGACTCTTTGGCTCAGGGGTAAGAGCAGTGGACTGTCACCCGAGCGGCCCGGGTTCGAATCCCACCATAGGCGGGGATTTTTTTCAGGCTATGCATCTTTCCTTTGTTACGGCTTTCAGGTCGTAAGATGGCGGCTCGTCCGAAATGCCAGAATTGGCTTGTGCCGAAGTTGGTATCCTTCACGTCATCATAAATGATGACTTCCTTGAAGAGGGGGTGTGTTACCTCCCTTCCATTATCTACCTTGGTAGATCATATGCATAGCTTCTAGGTTTATAAACACTCTCTGACAACTGCGTCAGGGAGTCGACTCTTTGGCTCAGGGGTAAGAGCAGTGGACTGTCACCCGAGCGGCCCGGGTTCGAATCCCACCATAGGCGGGGATTTTTTCAGGCTATGCATCTTTCCTTTGTTACGGCTTTCAGGTCGTAAGATGGGGGCTCGTCCGGGATAAAACCATTTTACGCATTTTAAAACCGACATTTCATTTGACGCAGGTAATTGTCATTTCTTATCAAATAGACTTTGGAGTTTGATGTTTGGGCATTTAAGAAAAGTTATTTCTAAATTCTGTGTTGGATTGTTAAAGGATATTACTTTTCATTTTGGACTGTGAATTCTGTGGGATCAAGGAAAATAGATTCATTCAGGATATTTCATAACAGAGCTAAGTACATTTAATTTTCTTACTTCTACAGGTTAAAGTTAACTTGTAAATAAATTTTGTTAAAATTTTCCAAAAGGCTTGTTTGCTTTTTTCTTTCTGCTACGCCTGGCTCGTAACACTACTTAAAGGTGCATTATTGAGCTACCGGGTCTCAAAAAATTTTTTCTGGTTTTTATCTTCAATGCATATTCCTTTGTCATGTGTACACTTTTGGAGCCAAACACAGCTTCAGAACTTTGTGAAAATGGTCGTTTTCATTCATGTTTACCCTTCGCTCTGAACATGTGTTCGGAATTTCTGTTCTAAAAATAAATCGGTCACTTTACACATACATGGCGACAGTATCGTCTCTGAGTGTCGTTACTTATGGCATGGTATTCAGCGTCATATTTTTTTCCGATTCAGGCATGGCCTAAGCAAACAAGGCCGAAAATGAACGTCGCATAACGTCATATATGGGGATTCTATTTTTGTCACGAACTAAAAATAGATCTAACTAGTGTTCGAAACCTAGTTAGGGAATCCCTCTCAAACTCGTTTACCTGTCATCATAATTGTTCGCATTTTTGCATAAAATGCATTCATTTGTATTGTTTTAAAGAAAAATACCGGCTGTATGTATTTTATTTTTGGAAGCATTTTTTCCAGATAGCTCAATAATGCATCTTTAAAGCGAAATATTCGGGTCCACAATAGGGACCCGAAGGCCACAGCATATAAAACTCTGGTCCACCCACAGTTAGAGTATGCTTCTACTGTGTGGTCCCCTATACTGCATCAGATACCTACAAGCTTGAATCAGTTCAAAGAAGGGCTGCTAGATGGGTAACCAGAGACTACTGATATACATCTAGTGTCTCAGCAATGCTTCAGGATCTCAACTGGCATACCCTTGACTAAAGCCGCATAGACAGCTGTCTGGTCCTCCTATATAAGGTCACATATGACCTTGCTCTTCTTCGTCTCCTTCTTCCTTCTTCTTCTTCTTCTTATACTGCGATCAGCCACAAGACCATTACTCACAGGTGTACATTACATACACTCCAGGTTGCAGGGTTGAAAGCCTACACAGTAATCATGTAATTACTGTAGGGGTTTTTAACCTGCACAGGAGATGACTCTTCCTGCACAGGGGGCCTCCAGTTAACGTCCCGATCCGAAGGACGGTGCACTTTTTGGCATTCATCCCTGCAAATGATGCCCATGGAGCGTGTTCGGACACCAAAATAATCACCGCCTCCGGGGATAGAACCGGGGGCCTCTAGCATCAGAGGCAAGTGCACTAACCACTGAGCTATCACGCTTGTTGCGATACCTGCTGCTGACTACCTGATCCGGAACACTCGTCCTTCTACCAAAAATCACCTCCTTGCATACAGACAGATCATGACTCTAAGAGACTACTACAGTACACATTCTTCCCCCACACCATCATCCACTGGAATGCCCTGCCAGCCCACATACCAGTTCTTCCTACCGTGACACAGTTTAGTACAGCTGTCTGCCAGGTAGTCCACTCGGTTCCGGGTCATTTCGGCCCATAACAAAATCGGCCCATGGCAAAATCAGCCAATAGCAATTTCAGTCCATAAATGATTTCAAGGTTGTTATAGGGATCAATTATCAGCCAAACTATAAAACAATGAAATATATAGTTATTTATGATAAAATACATGTATATAAATTTATTTTACCCCTTTTCACCGCTCGGCATTTGTATCATTATATTCGATAATTACCTCCTTCAGATGCGAGTCTTCTCTCAATGCAAACTTTGTAATGGAACAGATATGAAATAAAATAATATAAAAGAGGTTGTGTTTATTTAGAAAAAAAAATGTATATTTATGAACTTGAAATTGTAGTTCTGGAGTCATTGTTTATTTGTTTATATTGTTGGCACATGTCGGTATGCAAAATGATCAATAATAACTTCACGTTGTTACCTTTATCGACACATGCCTTAAAGTGACAAACATTACTCAAATCTCAGTCATTATAGGGGTACATGTCAATCATCCATAAGTTTATGTCTCTAATGCATGTCTTTAATACTTTCTTTGTTTCTTGCTTTCGATTTTGTTTTATGAATGTTATTGGCCAGGGGCACATCGATAGCTATATGTGGACCTAGCGCCAGGGCCCAATTAATGAGGACTTACATTAGCCTGTGTGTTACTATGAATCATAAAGTAGCCAAAGCTTTCTCATGCCTCCAGCGATCATGAGCATACTGTGCGGCTGAGCAAGTCGAGCTGGGCTCGAGAAGTAGCCAAAGCTTCCTCACTCCTCCAGTGATCATGACCATTCTGTGCGATTGATCAAGCTGATCTGTGTATGCTGGGTGAATGTAGAAATTGCTGGGTCTTTGTTTACTTATTTACTTTGTGTTTCAATCGGCCTAGTGTTCAAATAGCTCCCTCGGGACCTGGCAAATGTTAATGCACGAATTCTTATGGGTGATTCCTGTAATAAAATTGAAGATTTTCTATCGAAAACTAATCAATGCATCTCTTATTCATAACATATTCCATATTACTTAAATGGAAGTTTAAAAGCAAAAATAAGAAAAAAACAAAAATGTACACAACGAAACCCTTAACAATTTCATAACCCCAATGTGAATGTGAACAGTGCTTGATGTCACTTGTCTAACCATTGCAGTGAAAACAATCCCTTAAGCATTTTCAAAATTCTCAAGAATGCATTTTCATTCTAATAAATTATATCCATTATGATTACACACCTGTGACACAGTGCATTCTTTTATTTTCTCCAACATGACTATGTTTCCGTAAAAAAAAATGTGATATTTTTGTCTTATTTATACTCCTAGCATATGTTGTTTTTGTTCTTTAGAACCGCCTCGTTGTGGCGAGTACCCACAACCTATGTAACACCTCATTGTAACCAGTACCCACAACCTATGTCTTGGATCAGAGATAAGCATATTTAATATCACCGGTTTATACTCCAAATTTCCCTATATAAATTGGGGTTTAGGGCGGTATTATTTTCTCAGTTCCAGCGAAAAGGCTCGATGAGAATTAGAGAGAATAAAATTTTATGTCATGTTGGTTGGTGCCTGATGCTCTGTCTCTGATCGGGCCCATCGGAGTCTAACTGTTGGTTTTCTTTTGCTCCAGCATTTCAGTGGTTTCTTGATGTCGAGTCCTCACCATTGTTTCATCTCTGTGGTTGTCGAGGATTGCGGCGCCACGTAAAATCGATTTAAGCCCTTCCCCAAGTGGAATTCGTTTCACTGACCATTCCAAGGCGGTTCTTCTGTCATGGTTTATTTTTTAGTGTGTGTATCGCTTATATTATTTTGTTTTGGATAGCCAATTGGCCATTTTGTGGGAAATTAACTGTCCTTTTGGCTTTCCGCCATTGATGTTTCCATTAAAATCTATTTATTTCATGTTTGTGTTTCTTTCCCTTTGGTGTCTCTCATGGGAGCCGTGGGTTAATTGTATCGATTCCTGATCATTGCCTTCACTTCTATTTTGTTAACATGATGTTATTTTTTTATCATTTGAGGGAAGCTTTAATTTCTCAAACTGAACATTTCCACTTTATCCCATTGTTCGACTTACATGCTAATAATTTGGCCCTGCCAGCAAACCAATTATATGCAAACGTAGTAATTATACCATCTTTAAAATTGTGGATCGAAATTGTTATGGGCCTATTTTGTTATGGGCCGAATTGTCCAGGGCAGGCCTGGGGTCGAATACTTTCAAAAGTATTCAAATACAAATACAAATACTTTTATATTTCACGAATACAGAATACAAATAAAAATACATTTTTTATGAATGTATTCGAATGAGAATACAAATACTTTGCAAATGTATTCAAATACTTTTAGAATACTTTTGAATACATTTCCATCAAAATGGAAATATATGTATAGTAAATGAAGGACTTATACAAAACAAAAACACCTGGTGACTTTAGTAATCTTTGGGTCATAGCCAGAAACGCATCTCTTTGTTTTCTCTAGAAAGACACAGTCAATGAAGGTGTGCAGGATCTTGTATGGCACAGGTCATTTGTAGTGTCTGCAGCATTTATCAATCAAAAGCTAATGATTGATGAATTACATTACATCACATAAACACCTATATAATTCTGACCCCCTTGAACCCCAATTTTATACAGTAAAACTGGGGTTTACTGTAAACCCAGTTTTTCTAATTTCAGCTCTAACATACAGATTGTGGGTACTCATTAATCCTCATTAGGATAATGTATCACTTTTGAAAATTCTGCTTGATTATTGCGATGACTTTTTGACACATTTCTTTATAAATTTCATGATGTAAATACACATTATGCTATTAAGTCAGTTCAATTAATTAAATCTCTTGCCATGACTAAAGAAGTACTTTGTTTCATTTTTAATATTATTATTCATTGTTAGAATTTAGTCATATTGATGATTTTACTGTTCTGTATTTATATAATGTGACCTGTTGTAGCTGCTTGTTGCACTAATTTCTCCATTAGCACCAATATAGCTATGATATTCTAAATATGATTTGGAATCAGCATTTTTTACAACGATACATGTACATACAAATTGATTTTCAAAAATCAGTAATTGTGCATGTGGAGGTGTGGGGGATTTTGTCCACCTTCACAAACAGCAGCTGGGATTATGTCCAAAGGGGATTTTGCCCACCTAAACAAATGATGGGGGAGATTTTGTTGGGGGATGGGGGATTTTGTCTGTGATTAAAATGAGGCGGTTATAACAAGTACCCACAATCTATATTTTGAGCAGAAATAAGAAAAATTTTTGACGATAAAATTTACAATGTATTTGTACAGGCAGCATGTTTTCGTATTATCAATTCATATACTGCTGAAACCAAATAAGGGTCATTATTGTGTTCTGTTTCTTGTGAGAAACAAGTGTCAAAGGTGGCCAGCACATAATAAATTAATCAGTTTGCCTATTGCCTTCTATTTAAACTTTTGGGATTTCAGTTTTCAGATTGCCTTCACTTTCATTTTACTACTTAGGCATTTTTTTTTTTGGTGTATGATTTTTAATATGTTATCAACAGGGAGAATTTTCTTATCAAACAAAGCTCATCAATTTACCAGTATTGAGAATTACATACATGTGGGTAATTTGTAGGTTTTTACTTTGGCATGCATATGGCTCAGTTGTAAAAACACAAAGTCTTGTCCCTATCTTTCTATCCTGGGGCAATCTATTGGAAGATGACATACAGGTAACTTCACAGATTTACACACCAATGCCTACAGTCCCTTAAAAAGGGACCTTGGCAGTGTAGATTAAGATCATACGTCACAGAATATAGGGGCTGATCAAAGTGTACAGTACTTTCTAATTTTCTAAAGATCATAAAATATTGGAAAAATAATATAAGTAAGCAGACTCCTCTTAAATTGAAATGGACCTGTCTAATAATACAAATTGAAGAGTTCATTGGGCATAAATGGGTAGCAGAAATTATTTTATGCAATCAGCACAAATCAGTCTAAAATATCATATATTAACATATGGATACATTTGTAAGAACAGACTAGAAATAGTCATGTGCCACAGTGGTGGGCCATGATTGTGAGTTATTTGTGATTGAAGTGTCTCTGAATAAAAAAATATCTAATTGAAAACAGATATTATTTTCTTCTGTTTTTCACACCTCTCAGTCAACAAATTATAATGTCAGTCACTTTAAAAGTAATATAGTCATAATAATGAAATGCTTGTCATCTTAAAAGCTTTTATTTGCACCAATGCAGTCAAAATAAATCAATTAATATTCTTGGATATCTGTTATGTATTGTGTTAAACCAAATAAATAGTATTTTCAGAAGTTCCTACATGAGCAGTCAAGGACTTAAGTGACATCAATTAAAACATTTATGTATTGTTTCATAAATTTCACTGTAAAGAGCAAAGTATTCATAATGTATTCGTAAAACTATTCATGAATACATGACTTTTGAAATGTATTCGATTACAAATACAAATACTTTTATTCTAAAAAATCCACGAATACAGAATACTTCACGAATACTCAGAAATGTATTCGAATAGTATTCGAATAAGAATACAGAATACGATTACCCCAGGTCTGGTCCAGGGACGGTAGGGGTCTTTCTTTCTTTCTTTCTTTCTATATATACTGCCATACGCCCTCGCGGACATTCTAGGCAGGTGTATATTACATACACTCCAGTTTTGCAGGATGAAAGCCTACACAGTAATCATGTAATTATGGTAGGGTTCTTTAACCTGCACAGGGGATGGTTCTCCCTGCACAGGGGGCCTCCAGTTAACGTCCCGATTCGAAGGACGGTGCACTTAATGACATTCATCCCTGCAAATGATGCCAATGGAGCGTGTTCGGACACCGAAATTTTATCGCCGCTGGCAGGGATCGAACCCGGGACCTCTAGCATCAGAGGCAAGTGCACTAACCACTGAGCTATCACGCTCCGTTCTTTCTATCTATACATCCTGCAACACCCCCCTCGCGAGGATTATGTGCAGAATCTTTCAGAATCAGAATTGTTACTGGTGACACGTCAAATGACATTCATACACTTTCTTTCTCCATTTCCATTGAATGAGTGATTATTTGCTGGATCCCAGTTTGCACATTGTCAATATTGGAATCTAGTTACCTGTTTCTCAACAGTGATAATCCTCAACAGTTCGGGCCTCGCTCGGGTCACGTTAGACGCCAAGTTCTGCAACGGAAGGTCAGGTGGTTTTTCTCCGGGTACTCCGGTTTTCGCCCACCTCTGATTAACGATCGGCTCGATATGAGTGAAACAATCTTGAAAGGGCCGTAAAACCAAAACCAAAAAATAATCCTCAGACTAGGAACCAGCAAATAAGGTCAAGAGTGGTTTCATTGTATGTTGAAAAGGGGGCCTTACTATCTAAGGACTCATTAAATCAAATGACAACTTGTGAAAAAGAAAATGTAAAATAGAAATAAAAGAAGGCTTTCATCGATGTCTGAAAAACATGGTCATGGGCGCAGACATCTTGATTTCACTGTTGCTGCATAGAAATTTTAAGCGAATCTTTTATGATTTAAATGAAACTTTTTAAATATTTAAGCGTATTGAAAGTTTATTTTTGTATTTGAATAATTATTATTTTTATTATTTAAAATTATGTGACATGAAATATATATTCTAAAATCATTTGTATTTTCCTTTTTCGTCCTTAGTTTCCACCCGTAAAAATTTTGTTGCTTCTACATCAACCCATGTAAACAAAAAGACCTGGTCGGCGTGTTGGGAAATTATCCAATTATGAAGCTTTTGACGCATAATATGCTAACATCAAATATTATTAAAGGTGTTACAAAGGGATTTCCTTTAGCTATAGAGGTTAATTTTAATTTATTTCACATCTGAATTTGTTTTGTTGTGCATTGTCACCAGTTTTCGTGGTGAGTAGTCGTCTGTTTTATTTAAGACAGTCTATAAATTCAAAGACTGTCTGTAAATTTAAAGATTTTTTTTAGTTTGTAGATTGGAAATCTGTAGCGTGGTAGTTCAGTGATAGTGTACTTGCATATCATGCTAGAGGCCTCCGGTTTGAGTCTCAGCAGTGGTAATAATATCAAGGTGTCCGAACACGGATAACAAGACATTTCGCACCCAAGACCTTTCCCCTTGTCGTTTCCCCCAAGTCGTTTCGCCCCCTAGTTCCCCCCAAAAAACTAGTCATCTACCCCCCCCCCCCCCCCCCCCAAACCCTAGTCATTTCGCCCCCAAACTATTTTCGAATATTTTATATAAAAGATGCATATATGAGACGGTCGCGGGTCGTTTCGGTCCTGAGTCGTTTCGGTCCCTGGGTCGTTTCGGTCCTGAGTCACTTCTGCCGGGTCGTTTCGGCCTGGGTCGTTTCGGCCCAATTTCGGGAGTGGGTCTTTTCGGCCAAATTGGTGGGTCGTTTCGGCCTGATTTTTCTATCACTTTATTTACATGTATATATATATCGTTTGTTGAAGATCAGCTTGTGCTTTTGCTATCTTCGCTCGTTTTAAGCCTTTAATGGGTCAGAAAACAGAGTGCTTTTTCGAACTGCGTAGACTCGGAGATCAGCCTATGCTTTTGCTATCTTCTCTCGTTCAGTTTTTAATAGCTCAGAAAACAGAGGGCTTTTCAAACTGTGTAGACTCTGATCACAATGAACAGATTTACCGGTTATTTAGTCTTTGAAGGTATCACAACGACAGATGCAGGCTGATCATATAAAATAATAACATCTTCAGTTTTTAATAGCTCAGAAAACAGGGGGCTTTTTCAAACGGTGTAGACTCTGATCACAATGAAGGGATTTATAGGTCATTAAGTCTTTGAATGTTACACAACGACAGATGCAGACTGATCATAAAAAAATTATTACATCGTTCAGTTTTTAATAGCTCAGAAAACAGATGGCTTTTTAAAACTGTGTAGACTATGATCACAATGAACATAGGTATAGGTTATTAAGTCTTTGAAGGTATCATAACGACAAATGCAGGCTGATCATATAGAATAATTAGGCTACATTTAGCAAATATTTCGCATGCTGTTCTCAAAATGTGCGTGTCATTGGCCATATTCGACTGGGAAGTTTCGTGAAATTTTCGTGAAATTCCACGCAGGAGTGTGGTGTTATCTTGTAATAGCCGATCACATGGTCCAATCAAATATGAGTTATTTTTCAAATACATAAGCGATCGTGGAGCACGATTCTATTCGAAGGAAAAGTCGAACCTTTCGTGCACCACGGTCGCTTATGAGCTATACGCAAATTAAATATTTGATTGGACCATGTGACCAGCTATTACAACTAGGAACCACACTCCTACGTGGAATTTCACGGAAATTTCACGAAACCTACCAGTCGAATACCGTCATTGATACTAGTACAGTAGAATTCCGCATAAAGACCACTCCTATATTAGGACCACTCTGCTATTTAGACCGGTTTTCGCCAGACCCAAATTATTTCTTATAAAATCAATTAAGTCCACCCCGCTATTCAGTATTAAGACCGCTTTCAAAAGACCGAATCTACCGTTACTGTTCTTTATTGAGACCACTTTATGGCCAAGTCAAGTTAATTTGTATCTCTCAGTTCATTGGTCAATATAATTTTTTGCTGGATTCCTCATCATTACAACAGATCTTGGTAATGTTCACACATTTCTCTAAAGGTGTGAAACACAGCAGTTTACCTGTACTAATCAGTGTGTTGTTTTGACAAGATTTTTTATGCTATGTGAATAAATAGTTTTAATAATTTTGGTAATGTGCAGCTCTGTTTTCTCCAGAAAGAAGATTATTGTGGAACAATTGTTATCATTAATGTGATTTTTATTGGTGTAATTTTGCCTATAATTACATATAATGAGGAAAAGAACAGTAAAGTTAAAGACAGCAAGATTTACTAAAAAGCAATAAAATAGGCACAGTGCACATAAAAAAATATTTAAATCAGTCTCGCAAGGAAATAATTTTTTCACCAATTCCATTATAAGGGACCACCCCGCTAATAAGACCACTTTTTAGAAGTCTAGAAAGTGATCTTAATAGCGGAATTTTACTGTAAATACTGATCATTCTCAGTCAATAATCAAGTCCTAGTCACACCTCCTCGTTGGTGCTAACTGGAAACATGGCTATGGAAATAACTTTTAAAACACTTTATTTGGGCTATCATAACCATGGCTAACGTGACAGGTCGTTGAAATAATATTCCAAATTTAAATAATAATTACTATTCAATGTGTTTTATACAGAAAAAAATGCTATTTAATCAAATCGGACCGAAACGACCCAGGCCGAATCGACCCAGGGCCGAAATGACCCACCGAAATAGGCCGAAACGACCCAGGTCCAAATTTGGGCCGAAACGACCCAGGCCGAAACGACCCGGCCGAAAGGACTCAGGACCGAAACGTCCCGGATTCTATGAGACAGAGAGAAGAACATGTTCTTTGATTTGGAATTATGATAAGTATTACCTGTTTTGATCAATACCGTTAATCACATTGTTTATTTGATTTGACACATTAATCACGCAATTAATGCGACTAATGATGAGGTGTGAAAACATGCGCTCTTCACAAAGTTAAACATCTTTAATTATCGCTTAAGCACCTTTACCAGTTTTGTTTTAAATTGGTTGGTTGGTTCATTAAAAGGAGTCTAAAGGCCCAGTCAACCCTATTTTAGGTCATTTTTGAGCTGGTCAGTTTACCTATCCACACTTTTCCTGGGCAGGCTTATTCATAAGTGGTTAACCAGTACTGTGCACATTCTTTTGCCAGAAACTGACAACTGCCCTTCTTGAATCAGAGGAAGGGAGAGAATGACCATAGAAAAGATTTCATGATCAATCTCCATGAAAGAATGTTGCCGACCCCGGGAGGTATCGAATTTGCGTCCTCCTGATCACCAGTCAGACGCGCATCCGACTGAGCTACCGAGGCCGGCAATGCCAGAAGAGGCTGGTTCAGTATCATTTAATATTTCGATCAAAAACACAAAAGTATCAAAAGATTATTTAATTTTTTGAAGAAGAAATGAATTTGATTGTGCAATAAATATTTGAAAATCTCATTTGCACTATACGGAAAAATGCACATTCCGGCCCGGTACATGTTGCAAACCAGATGAAGGTACTCTACCAGGGGAAGTATTTGCACATGCACAATGAAATGTAAACAAAGTCACATTCAAAACATTGGATCCATCTGTTAATGATTGGTAGAGGTCCCCGGTTCTGTTTATTGCAGCTGTGATAAAATGTCTGTGTCAAAACAGGCTCCACTGGCATCGTTTGCAGGAATGAATGCCATAAAGTGTGCCATCCCTTGGATTGGGATGTTAAGTGGTGTCCCCCTAGGCAAAGCGGATCATCCCATGTGCAGGTTAAAGATGCCTACTGTTATTACATAATTATTTTGTCAGCTTTCGCCTACAAACCTGGAGTGTATGTACCCGGTAATGTACACTTGCAAGTACCGGTAATTGTCCAACAGATGACATTATTCCCCTTATTAGGTGCTGCAGAATCATCAGTCATTGGCATTTCAAATCCCTACTGCAAGAACATACCTTCTTCCCTCAGACCTTTAGAGCTTGGAATGCAAGTCCAGATTCAATAATTTCCTCAGTTGGCTGAGCTTTTTGGTGAGAGCTTCCAGGAGGAACTGACATACCCTATCACAGGTCCTGATGAATGAAGTTAGTGCTAGGTGTCCCTTTGGCTACTCACCTGTAGCTATACAGCTGAGGATTAAGTCTGCACAGGTTTTCTTTGAAGGTATGGGTGGCTTTTTGTGCTGTGGAATGTAAGTGCACATTTCTATGCCTTGGGCAAGGCAATTAAAAGTTCTGTGGGATAAAGTTTGACTTAGCTTGAAATAACACTTTGTCTCCGGAGTTTATAGTGGAAAACTATCAACATGAATAGGATTGAAACATATAACCTCCAGCTTATCAGACGTAAACTCTAACCACTGAGCTAAAGTTTCAGGACAAACGGTGGATGAAAAACAGTGGTTTTAAGCTCAACTAGGCTGAAGTTACTTAGTCTCTGGAGTTTATAGCTAAAAGTTTTTGAGTACAGAAGTTCAGGAGTACCACAAGAGCTTGAGGACAGTATATTTTGTCGTGTATCTCAAGAAGACTTTTTGCATCATATTATTGGTCCAGACGGGTCCTTTTTTTTAACTTCAATATCTTCACACTAAAATTGCCAGGCCTCATATTTCTCAGGCATTTACAGGATGTCAGACTGTTAGAGCTCGATTTTGTCTTTATTCCAGGCTTTTAGATTTGATTTTTCCTGCTGTATTCTGTTTAAAATGACTATTTCAGACTGAAAAATCAGGCCTCCACATCTCCATATTGAAATTGTGTAACATTATCATCTCCACATTGAAATTGTGTAACCTCCGCATTAGAATTGTGTCACTTCCAGATCTCGACATTGGAATTATGGAAGTGATGGGAGCAAATGTGGATGGAATGTGGAGTATTTGGATTTCAACATGTCCTGTTCTAACTCTTCTGGCTTAGAATCAGCTTAAAATGCCTTACATGTATGTGGAGCAAATATTGTGATGTGGAGAATGTGGATCCACGATGTGGAAATCTCAAAGTGGGACATTGACAGATAGTGATGGCATGCAGCAAATGCTAACACTAAGCATTACGATACAGGGAAACAGACTAAGCATTTCGCTTCAGGTTCCCAGACTGCCTTAAATCCAAATTTTACATTAAGTCAGTAGGCATTTTTATTCAAAACTTAGAAGCCCAGGCAAAATTTAGGCACCTTGGGCGACTGAGTGCCTCTTTGTCTGTATCCATGCGATAACACACCAGTGGGACATACTGCATTTTTCACATTTCCAAATGGCTACTTTTCTGATGAAAATTTGTAATACATTGTATTTTTCTTATTTATACTGCAAACATAGGTTGTGGCTGCTTGTGAAAACCGCCCCAGTGAAGCAGTTCAAACGAGTACTCACAACCTATGTCTTGGAGCAGAAATAAGTAAAATAATGTATACCCCCGTTAAGCCCCATTTTCTCTATATAAAGTGGGTTTAGGGGGTGGGGGGTTCATTTTACGGCCTTGTTTACATGATGTAACCTTTAAATATTTTCACCTTATATTTTTCTTCTGCTATTGTGTTTCAGGCCAAGAAAGTTGAAGTTAAAGAAGTTGACTTCAATCCAGAATTCATCACCAGAATGATTCCAAAAATAGACTGGTCTGCACTAAAACTAGCTTCCCAGCAAGTGAGTTTTCAACTTTACAGTTGGTCTGCGGTTGCATGTAAACAAGTGATGACAAGGATTCAGACATTTTTGTGTACCACAAAAAAAAAAAAAGGATCAAAAGTGTAACCTGTATTTGAATACATGCTTCAGAGTTTATTTCTAACTTTAACAGCAGTTTATCCTACAGTTTGCTACCAGAAGTACAGACTTTTTCATCTTTTTTCATTGGAAATATGTTATTAGAAAATGGCCAAACTTTTACCCATTAAAGGTCCAATGTTTGTTTGTTTTTTTTTTTTTTTTTTTTGCACTGAAGTGACAGAACTCATATATAACCATACTAAAATGTACAAAATGTTTTACTTGTGTTCTTTTTTAGGGCCTGACAAATACAGTTCATAGTATTCAAGTATCAGATCATTCAGTTACTGAGTAAATTACATGTACCGTAAAAATTCTAAAAATTCGGACACCTTGAGGGTAATTCTGCTAAAATTTTAACAAATTTGTTTCTTCACGACCCAGCAAGGAGCCTTAAAGGTGCATACGGGATGGCAAAGAGTGTAGACCCTGATCAGACTTCTCCAATCTGATCTGGATCTGCATTGTTTGCTAAGGCCGTTCTGTCCCATTACTTAGGATCATTACGGTAAGTATAGAAACCTTCTGTTGTAACAGACCCAGATCAGTTAACCAATTTAGTACCAGAACCCCCAAAGGGGTACCCTTGCAAACAGTGCAGGCCCAGATCAGACGCCGCAGAACGCGGCGTCTGATCAGGGCCTCCACTGTTTCCTAAAAGTTCAGCCATTTTCAAAATAAATTTTGATGAAAACACAATCTGACACCCTAAATTTTAAACTGAACTCCTGCTATATATAAGGTGGAAGATTCCATTTGGTACAAAAAGGGTTAAGAAAACCAATGTTTCAGGTGGGTCATTGTGAAGAACTACCAGCTGAAGTTGCTCCAGAGTATGAATCCAATGAAAGTTTCCTCAAGCAGACACATCATGCCTTAATGCAGGTACACAGTTTACCATTCAGCTTTGTTTTGTTTGTTTGATTTGAGGTTTAACCTCCCCATCAACATAAGTCATTTTGGAGATGTTGCTTCTAATTTTGTGGGACTTTTACCCGACATTGAGATGAAATGACATCTCAATCCCTGTCGCTCAATGAAACCAATAGGATGGTCCGACTCACACCACTTTGCCTGGGCAGGCTTAGATCCTCTAAGCAGTTTACCAGTACTCGTGTACGGCCAATTTCAGCTCTGCGTGGAAGTATCATGCAGCCCATCTATTTCTTCAAGCCCCGATGGGCGGGGGCCGAATTTAACATTCAGCTTGAGATGAGTAAAATATTTTTGAAGGGCTGTAAAACCCAGATTAAAAAGAACTGAACCAACCAAGCTTGACATGTTTCATTAGAACTGCTGCATAGAGCTAGCCTATTTCTAATCAGGACCAATATTATGAGCCAGAACAGGGCAAAACCTACATTGATGTGTGAGCAGTGTAGACACATTCTGTCTGCATATCCACCCACTATGGCAACTGTTGTCAATTATCTCCCTTTGGATAGCCGGTAGATTATATAGAGGATCTTACATGAGTATTCATGTATTATTGAATTTATTAAACACGTTGAGAAAAAGGGATAAAATGAGAGGCTTTGTTGAGCATTGTATGCCATCTCCTCAATGAGTTTAATAAATTTAATAATACATGAGCACAAATGAAAGATTCTGTTTATCAAATGACATAGGCCCCTGCCCATAGGGGCTTGAAGAAATATATGGGCTGCATGATGCTTCCACGCAGAGCTGAATCCAGCCTGTACACTAGTACTGGTAAACAGCTTAGAGGATCTAAGCCTGTCCAGGAACCGCGGTGCGAGGCGGAACGTCCATGCTAATAAACCCTATTGGTTTCATTGGGCGACAGGGCTTGAGATGTCATTTCATCTCAGTGTCGGGTAGAAGTCCCACAAAATTGGAATCAACGTCTCCAAAATGACCTTTACAGTGTTGACGGGGACGTAAAACCTCAAATCAACCAATTATCAAATGACATTTAAAATGCATTTTATTCACGATTTTATTTTAATTTTTTTTGAAAATGTCAATATTCTGCCATTAGTTTACAAGATGTCATCAAGAACATGGTGCACATATCTTTACAGGGCATATCTAATTTGCATATTTAATTCACTAATGGATTACTGAATTTAATTCATAGTGTTATTAAATTCTCAGATGCGACATTATATGATAAAGACATTCTGCGCATACTGATCTGAGTGTTCACTGGTGACAAGTTAAATTGTAGGTTATAACATGTGCTGGCTCATTTAGTATCTAGGGATGACAACTTAAATGCAAGCATCCATATTTGACGTTGACCAACATTTCATGGTTCCCTGACTTTGTAAAATATTGCGACCACCCTAACGTTCACCCTAATGGTCAAGTTTATTTCTCAAGAACTTTAAGTGCTTTATTATTGATACTTGGTACAAACTTGTATCTGGGGATGGCAACTTAAATGCAAGCATCCATATTTGACCATGACCTACATTTCATGGTTCACTGACTTTGTAAAATATTGTGACCACCCTATCATTCACCCTAATGGTCAAGTTTAATTTCTAAAGAACTATAAGAGCCTCATTAATGATACTTGATACAAACTTGTATCTGGAGATAGCAACTTAAATGCAAGCATCCATATTTGACCTTGACTAACATTTTATGGTTCACTGACTTTGTAAAGTATTGATTCCCCTAATGGTCAAGTTCATTTCTCAAGAACTGTTAGAGCTTCATTAATGATGCTTGGAACAAACTTGTATCTATGGATGGCAATTTTAATGCAAGCATTCATATTTGACCTTGACCTACATTTAATGGTTCACTGACTTTATGACCCTATTGGTCAAGTTCATTTCAAAAGAACTTTAAGTGCTTTATTAATGATACTTAGTACATACTTGTATCTAGGGATGACAACTAAAGTGCAAGCATCCATATTAGACCTTGACCTAAATTTCATGGTTCACTGACTTAGTTAACTATTGCATCAACCATAGTGTTCAACTTAATATTTAAGTTCATTTCTCAAGAACTGTTAGAGCTTCATTAATGATACTAAGTACAAGCTTGCATCTAGGAATGGCAACTTTTATGCAAGCATCAATGTTTGACCTTGGCCTAGATTTCATGGTTCATTGGCTTTGCACCCCCACAGGCATGACATAGCCTTACCATTTTACTTTTACCCTTATCCCGCAGCATAAATTAATTTAGCCACACCCATTTACATTTCAACAAATCAAATTACTTCAAATTACTTGATGTAATTTTTTCGTTCAAATTCGAAAAATGAATCACAAACAGTGTAGGTCCTGATCAGATGGCTCTTCAGAAGCCATTTGAACTTGATCTACCATAATGATCCTAGATATTGGGACAGAAAGGCCTATGCTAACAGTGCAGACCCAGATCAGACTGCTGCTGAAGTTGTTTGATCAGGGTCTACACTGTTTGCCATTCTGTCTGCACTTTTTGGAATCCTTGCTGGATCATGAAACAAATTTGTTACAATTTTAGGAGAATTACAGCAAGTCCTCAAGGTGTCTGAATATTTAGGATTTTTATGGTACACTGTTTGCAAAGGTAGAGATTGTCGTGAAAAGCAGGATAAGGGTTAATACTGTCCAAAGTAAAATGCCATGAACACAAATGACACAAAATTAATAAGTTTTGTTGTTCTATTTCATCCAACATTTCACCATGCAGCTTTAACAAGGATTCAAATCATAACATATGCCTCAACCTTTTTTGTGCCAAATGGAATCATCTCCTTATATATAGCAGGAGTCCATTTCAAAATTTAGGGGTGTCAGGTTGTGTTTTCATCAAAATTTATTTGGAAAATGACTGAACTTCTAGCAAACAGTGGAGATCCTGATCAGACGCCGCATTCTGCAGCATCTGATCTGGGCCTGGACTGTTTGCCAGGGTACCTGTTTTGGGGTTTCTGATACCAAATGGGTTAACTAGATTTTTACACCAAATGCATTATGTATGAACTGGTTGAAACTTCATAGCCACAATTCTCGTTAACTCCAAATTTGGAGTAATTTACTCCAACTTTTTCATTTCTGACTCCAACTTTTTGGAAAGTCTCAGTAGAAAAGTATGGTAAAACTCAAGCTTTTTCTGGAGGACAGCATTTTTCCTCCAATTTTCCAAATCCTAGTGAGAACCCTGATAGCCTTGTGTTATTTGAACTTAGCTTTATTTCTAGACTTTTTTGTGTTTTTCTTACAGGTTGAAATCATTGAAGGTGATCTAATATGCCCAGAGACAGGGAGAAAGTTCCCAGTGACAAACGGAATACCAAATATGTTATTATCTGAAGATGAAGTATAACAGATCTGAACCATTGTTGTTAGCAGTCATTGATGGGAAATTTGTCTGTTGTTAAATATACAATATTTGTGTACTGTGCAATAATTCACAACCATACATGTACAGTAAAATTCCACTATTAAGACCACCAAAAATTGAGACTAATTCTGCTTTAAAAAGCTTATTTAGAACGTTGCAGTTTCATGTGCAGTTTCATGTATTCTTTCTTTGCTTTTTCTGCACACAGTGTCGTCTGGTCAGAGACCACCTTTGGGGCTGTTCAAAAGTGGTCTTTAAGACCACTTTTGAACAGTCCCAAAGGTGGTCTTAATTCATGAATTTTACTCTAGCTCCAGATCACAGGGGCCAGTATCAAGCTCTTTGAGTGGAAAGATACTATCCTATAATAACCAGATTTGTACCAAATGGAGTCTTCCTCCTTATATATAGCTGGAGTCCATTTCAAAATTTAGGGGTGTCAGGTTGTGTTTCATCGAAATGTATTTGGAAAATGACAACTTTTAGCAAACAGTGTAGGCCCTGATCAGAAGCCGTGTTTTGCGGCGTCTGATCTTGGCCTGTGCTGTTTGCCAGGGTACCCATTTTGGAGTTTCCGGTACAGAATGGGATAAGAGAGACAAGGGCGCCATCGGGACAATATAACCAATCATGAATGAAGTTCTGTATCTCTTGCAGTTTGTAACACACATTTCAAAACTCTTTCACTCAAGTAGTTTACACATTTTTGTATATAAAAGTACCTGCTATCTTTAATCTAGTCTTCACTGTATGGAGCAATGGCTCACAGAATGTCTAGAATTGGTAAAACATTATCCGATGTGGTGTTATGTCGATCCGTTCACTTATCCGAGAGATTCCAAAGTATTCTAGGGCACAACCCTAATAAAATTTATATCCGTGTCCATTATTTTCACCAATACCAATCATCTGTGTCCATAATATCATGTTTGTTTTGGTGTTTTACAGCCCAGTCAACACTATTTAGGTCATTTTTAGCAGGTCAGTTTACCTATCCACACATTTCCTGACAGGCTAATTCGTAAGCGGTGCACATTCAGAAACAGACAACTGCCCTTCTTGAATAAAGAAAGTTGCCGTGCCCGGCAGGTATCGAGCCTGTGTCCTTCTGATCACCAGTCAGATGCGCATCCAACTGAGCTACCGTTGCCGGCTGTCCATAATATCAACTAAAACTTGTAGATGCCACTGCAAAACTTGAAAACAATAACAATTTTGACAGTTGCTGTCCCAGGGAAGCTATGTTTTTATTTACAGATGTAAATACATTTTATTTACATTTATGTAAATAAATCATGATGTAATAGGCATTAGGTTATTTTTTCATTGGCTGATTTGAATTGTTGAGATTTTTAACCAATGGAATCGCTCCTTTCATAAGGCAATTCCGAATTAAAAAATACGACTGTTCATCGAGAAAGCAGCTGTCAAAATTGTTATTTTCCACTTTTGCAGTGGTATCTACGTGTTGTTGTTGATATTGTGGACACAGGTGATTGATATTAGTGAAAATGACCCACAAGGGTTCATGTGCCATTAAACACAAAACAGTCAATTTATATGGTTCATATATACATATAGGGTTTATGAAACAGTTTCTTTACTCCATCATGTTAGCAAGTCTGTGTAATGAACACCCTGTAATCCCCACTTTATATATAGAAAACTCGGGTTTGTAGTGGTACACTTAATCTTTTTTCTTATTTCTCATGAAGGTCATAGGTTATCAGTACTCGTCTCGTTAGAACTATGAGATAGTTCTAATGAGCATCCATAACCTATGTTTTGGGTATAAATAAGAAAATTTCGCAGTTTTTCATCAGAAAATTTACCGTTTTGGAGATATATGAAAGAAAACACTGTGATGCATGGATGTGTACTCATAATGTTTTCGCCGGACTCTGTAGCTCAGTTGGATGTACGTCTGACTGGTGATCAGGAGGATGTGGGTTCGATACCTGCCGGGTTCGGCAGCATTCTTTCGTGGAGATTGATCATGAAATCTTTTCTACGGTCATTAGGGCCCCGCACTGAAAGTGCGGGTGCCCTATAGTAATCACTCTGTCCGTCCGTCTGTCTGTCTGTCCGTCCGTCTGTCCGTCCACAAATTTTTTTATCCTCCATAACTTTTTATTATTCCTGGATGGATTTAAATATTACTTGGCATCATTCTGTCCGTCCGTCTGTCTGTCTGTCTGTCTGTCCGTCCACAAATTTTTTTATCCTCCATAACTTTCTTATTCCTGGATGGATTTAAATATTACTTGGCAGAAATGTTAACCATAATGTGATGGAGTGTTGCGCGCAAGACTCAGGTCCGTACCTCAAAGGTCAAGGTCATACTTAGAGGTTAAAGGTCAAAAAAGGGTCTTTCCTGTGTCCAATTAATAACTTTGTTATTATTCCTGGATGGATTTAAATATTACTTGGCAGAAATGTTAACCATAATGTGACTAAGTGTCACACGCAAGACTCAGGTCCGTACCTCAAAGGTCAAGGTCATACTTAGAGGTTAAAGGTCAAAAAAGGGTCTTTCCTGTGTCCAATTAATAACTTTGTTATTATTCCTGGATGGATTTAAATATTACTTGGCAGAAATGTTAACCATAATGTGACGAAGTGTCACACGCAAGACCCACAGCCGTACCTCAAAGGTCAAGGTCATACTTAGAGATAAAAGGTCAAAAAAGCGTCTTTTTTATTGTGTCCAATCTATAACTTTCTTATACCTGGATGGATTTAAATATTACTTAGCAGAAATATTAACCATAATGTGACAGTGTGTCACGCGCAAGACCCAGGTCCGTACCTCAAAGGTCAAGGTCATACTTAGAGGTGAAAGGAAAAAAAAAACGTCTTTTTTAACATCAACACTTTCCTACTCCTCTGATAGCGCTGCCGGGGCCCTAGTCAGTTTCACTGACAGCTCTAGTTCCCGCTGATTCAAGAAGGGCAGCTGTCAGCTTCTGGCGAAAGAATGTGCACTGTACTCGTTAACCCCTTACGTATAAGCCTGCCCAGGGAAAGTGTGGATAGGTGAACTGACCAGCTCAAAAATGACCTAGTGTTGACTTGGCTGTTAAACTCCAATTCAAACAAACAAACATAATGTTTTCTCCTGATTGACTGATGCACTTGCATTTCGCCTGTAAACAGATGTCAGTTACAATGAATGCAGGCAAATCTACAGTAAAATTCCTGCTTTAAGACCACCTTTGGGACTGTTCAAAAGTGGACCACTTTTGAATAGTTCCAAAGGTGGCATCTTACCAGAGGGCATCGGGTGTAGAAAACACAAGCGAAGAGTGAGTGAGTGTTTGAGTTTTACATCCCACCAACAGCTAAGGTCATATGGAGACGGGTCCTCGGTTTAAAGACTCATCCGAAAATGTAAATGGAACTTTCTAAATATGCTTTTAAAGGCAGTATTAGTCTTAATTTTACTCTAATGATCTGAATTTTACCTTAATGAGCCTAAGTGTTGGGACAGATATACCTAAGCAAACAGTACAGATCCAGATCAGACTGCTCCTGAAGGAGGTCTGATTCAAAACTGCACTGTTTGCCATTCTGTCTGCACCTTTGGGACTCCATGCAGGCAAGTAGAACAAACTTGTTATAATTTTAGAATTATAGCAAGTCCTCAAGGTGTCTGGATTTTTAGGATTTTTATGGTAGATGGTCTTAGTAGTGAAATTTCACTGTATTTTCTAAGCATCGGAGATGGCTTAATATGGCTGTTAAGGTAAATGGATTGGATACACCTTCAGTGGAGACAGCTGTTACAGTTATCTCCTCAGCTCTTTCAGTTATCTCCCTCACCTAAAGGGGTTTACTCTTAAAGGAAAGAATTGCTTTGGTGGAGCAAATTCTCTATCAGACCCATTTTTTCTGATTGTTTGTCAATCAACCCAGTTAAGAAGTATTTAAGCTCTTCAGTGCCAAAGACCACTCAAACGTCATTGACTTGTCAGAATAACGGTTATTCATAGAAAATAGCTGCTGTGAGTGAGTGTTTGAGTTTTATGTCTCACCAACAGCTAAGGTTATAAGGAGATGGGATCTTGGTTTAAAGACTCATCCGATGGTCTGGAGAAGCCAGGGATTGATGCTGCAACCCCTGGCAAGTACAAGGCAAGTAGCATAACAACTACACCACGGAGGCTTCCTGAATAGTGTTGGGTAAGAGGGTTAACTATAGAATCTGGACTGGAATCATGGATTGGGCTTAGCAAACATGGTAGTCCCAGATCAGACACCACAGAATGTGGCATCTAATCAGGGTCTGTTTGCTTAAAAAAAGGAAATTACGGGTTAAACAAAAGTTTAAATCCCAGCCCAGGATTATTTCCCCTGCATACACTCGAGAGACAATCAATCCACCAGTACTCTAGGTGCTGTAAGAGGGGATCAGTCTTAGGGAAAGCCAACAGTAAGTCCCAAAATTTGCCTTCTGAGTAAAAAAACGGTGGAAAATACACATGTACTTTGGCCCAGTTGTCCAGAGTATCGTTCGCTTAACAAGCACTTAATAAATAAGCACAGTATCTAATACAGTGGTATTTTTGCAGAAAAAATGTGAAATGCTTTTGCAAAAGCTACCCACATTTTTTTTGGCAAAATATCAGTGTATTTGTCTGTTAAATACATGTAGTCGGAGTTTTAACGTGATGTTAGGTAACAATGTTGATTTGTTTGTTTGTATTGGAGTTTATTGGCCCAGTCAACACTATTTAGGTCCTTTTGAGCCGGTCAGTTTATCTATCCACACTCTTCCTTGGCAGGCTTATACTTAAGCTGTTAACCAGTACAGTGCACATTCTTTCGCCAGAAACTGACAACTGCCCTTCTTGAATCAGCGGAAGGGAGAGAATGACTGCAGAAAAGAGTTCATGATCAATCTCCACGAAAGAATGCTGCTGACCCAGGCAGGTATTGAACCCGTGTCCTCCTGATCACGAGTCAGATGCGCATCCGACTGAGCTACTGAGGCCAACAAATAATGTCGAATGACATTGTTAATTTTGAACAACTAGCAACTATTACCTTGCTTCTTTTTTGTCACACTGAATCATAATCCTGCTATTAACCGTTTTTGTACCAAATGGAATCTTCCTCGTTATATATAGCACATGTCCATTTCAAAATTTAGGGGCGAAAGGTTGTGGTATCTTCAAAATTGATTTGGAAAATGGCTGAACTTCCTGCAAATAGTGTAGGCCCAGATGAGACGCCGCAGAATGCGGCGTCTCATCTGGGCCTGCACTGTTTGCCCTGGTACCCATTTTGGGGTTTCTGGTACTAAATGGGTTAGGAGACAGGAAAAAATAAAGAACATAAACAACAAACTTGTTTGTTTTATATTTACTGATTATTTAAAACTTTAGAACTTATGAACTGATATATCAATAAATATAATTAAATAGAGGACATAGGGCGCCGCCATAGGGGCTTGAAGAAATATATGGGCTGCATGATGCTTCCACGCAGAGCTGAATTCCGCCCGCACATTAGTACTGGTAAACCGCTTAGAGGATCTAAGCCTGTCCAGGAACCGCGGTGCGAGGCGGACCGTCCATGCTAATAAACCCTATTGGTTTCATTGGGCGACAGGGCTTGGGATGTCATTTCATCTCAATGTCGGGTAAAAGTCCCACAAAATTGGAAGCAACGTCTCCAAAATGACCTTTACAGTGTTGACGGGGACGTTAAACCTCAAATCAAGCAAGCAAGTAAATAGAGGTAATAAAATTGAATTTAAAGCTCAGCAAAATAAAATGTTTTACATGCTTGCTGTGTTGACATCTGGGGAGAGTTGCATTAGCGAGTGCTTAATTAAAGCACTTTGTAGCGCTTTGTCCGTGCTATGCAACGCTCCGCTCGATTGAGGCGCATTCTAAAATGTCTGTCAAAATGGAACGAGTTTCAAACCCGAAAAATACTCAGAAAAAAATGTGGTGCTTGCTTCAGTGTTTTTTTTTGTTTCCTGTTGTTATTTCTGCTCAAATTGAGAAGGAAAAAAAAAAATGGCTAAAAATGGACACTTAAAACGTCGCGACATAGGGCGCCGCCATTTTGTTTCCCCTGGTTGCTTTGCAACATAGAATGAGGCAGCGCCAAACACTCTTATGAAGCGCTACAAAGCACTTTTTGGAAATGTACTGTTGCATAGCGAAGCGCTCTGTAGCACTCGCCTTATGCAACTCCTCCCAGGTTATTGAGTCAAAATTACTGTGTTGACTCGGACCATAATTGGGCTATAAAAAGAGAATCAAAATCATTCAAACATGAAACGCACTTGCTGTTCCCCCAAAAGGTATTTGAAAATGTGAATTCACAACGCCGTACCACAAGGAGTCTAAACATGGCACTTCTTCACAAAACAGGGTAAGTATGCTAACCAGAAGTGGCCATGATGCACTCATGTTGCAGTGATATTGCCCTGAAAACCACAGGTAGAGTATTTACCTATGTATACAGACAGGCCTGATCAAACAGTGTAAGCCCTGATAAGATGCCACAGAATGCGGTGTCTCATCAAGGTCTATACTGTGTGCCACCCATCCAGCTATTTTAAGACATAACATCAGGTAGTAAATTGTACTTGTTCAAATTTTAGAACAATAATGGTAAGGAGTTGAGGAGTCCAAGTATTTAGTGTAAATGCAGTATACACCACAACCTCTTTATAACACTATTAATGGGGTCCAAGGCAGAACCCATGTTAGTTAAACAACAGTGTTATATCCAAACAAAAATGTATAGATTATACAGAAAAATGACCATTTATGGTCATTTTTCTATATAATCTACACATTTTTGGGATCCATCTTGAAACTGTGTTGTATCCATAACCGTGTTATAATGAACTGGTTATATTGAGGTTTTGATGAACAGTTACAGCAAACTCTAAAATATTTATTTTTGCCGAGTTTTATGCTATAAAAAATTGTTTACAACAAAAGGATCACAGGTACTTAGCAATAAGGGAAAGCAAAGATACGTCAATATGAAGAAGAACTTCTTTTTGCTAATAGCAAACAATAAAGGTGCAGATCAGCCTGTGCATCTGCGGAGTCTGATCAGTGCCTTTGTGTTCGTTACCTGGAAAGTACAATACCTCTGGGTTTCTATATCTAAAAATTTCAAGACTCTTGCCAGTCTGTGTAGCTGAGCAGGCTGGTTTGTGTCACACAACACCTGAAGACAAAATACAGTAAATTCCTATATTAAGACCACCTTTGGGACTGTTCAAAAGTGGTCTTTAGACCACTTTTGAACAGTCCCAAAGTTGGTCTATTATTAAAAGACTTTGAGTGTAGAAAGCACTAAAATGTTCTCAATAAGCTTTTAAAAGCAGATTTAGTCTTAATTTTAGGTGGTCTTGATAGCGGAATTTTACTGTATTTGATGGTCACTGATGAGGCCCAATAGGCCGAAACTAACTAGTCTGGCCCAGAAAAAATCATGTACACTCTACGGTTTTCATTTCTGTGTTGTAATCCTTGCTTCCAAAGGATTACTCTTTTACAGAAAATTCCTTCTGATGGGGATTGCATAAGTAGCGACAAGCAACAATGTGGTGGATATATGTGCTCAGGGTAGACACAAATCAGCCTGGCCCTGAGATTATAAAACTTTTTTTTAACATGAAATTTCAAGAGCTCCTAATATATGTGCTCAGGGTAGACACAAATCTGCCTGGCCCTGAGATTTTAAAACTTTTTCATGCTCCACTCATTTGAAAAGCTCATAAATATGAAAATACAAACAAATGAGGCAATTTGTCTGCTCAGATAGGCAAAGAATGTTGTTTGTCCTGCTTACAAATTTTAAAATGCCACCAATTGTTGGCATTGTGAAATTTATGAGCCCGACAAATTTCGTGCTCCAGTGCATGGAAAATGTTTTATAACCTTGGGGCCTGAGTGTATAGCAACTAAGTCCAAACACAGCCTTTCCTGCCTACATATGGAAGTTTGGCATCCTTATGGCACTGATCAGACTGTGGGAAGATGATGTGGACAAGGTCATACCCAGCAAGCCCGGAATTGATGACATGTTTTTATCATATGACGTTGCCTCTGAGAATGTGATAATGCCATGTTTTAAATTTGGTAATCTATGAGTGGATTAAATATGCAAATTAGTTAGATACGTCCCGTAAAATTACGCACACAATGTCCTCAACTATGTACGCCACGTTTACTAATGGTGGAATTCTGACATTTTTGTAAAAAAATCATGAATTGCATTTTAAATGTCATATTATGATAAATATAATCTTGCATTCATGGTCATGTATTTTTAGCTCGTCTGTTTTTTGAAAAAAAACTTTCGAGCTATTGTCATCACTCCGGCGTCTGCGTTGTCGTCCTGCGTCGTTCCAAAAAAACTTAACCTTGGCTATAACTTAAAAAGTATTAGACCTAGCCTCATGAAACTTCATACACACACTCATCATCACAAGAGCTACATTTTGACCAAGGACCATAACAACATTGTTGATTTTGGCTGAATTATCTCCCCTTTTCCAATTTTTTTCTGAAACACATTTTTTGCTCTCATTTTAATACTATTCACAACAGAGCCTTCAAACTTCACATGAATGTTCCTTGGGACAAGACCTTTTCAGTGATACCACACTTTTTGATCTGTGACCTTGACCTTTGAACTTTGACCTATTTTTCGAAAATTTAACAGCAAACCTTAACCTTGACCATATTTCCAAAAGTATTTGGCCTACCTTCATGAAACTTCATACACATACTCACCATCACAAGAGCTACATTTCCTACAAGTTTTATAACTCCATCTTGCAATTTGATTGAATTATCTCCCCTTTTCTCTCCGTTTTTTTTAAATTGTTTTTGTCTCTTATTTCAATACTATTCACAACAGAGCCTTCCAACTTCACATGAATGTTCCTTGGGACAAGACCTTTTCAGTCATACCACGCTTTTTGACCTGTGACCTTGACCTTTGAACTTTGACCTATTTTTCGAAAAATTAACCAAAAAACTTAACCTTGACCATATTTCCAAAAGTATTTGGCCTACCTTCATGAAACTTCATACACATACTCACCATCACAAGAGCTACATTCCCTACAAGTTTTATACCGGTAACTCCATCTTGCAATTTGATTTGACTTAGAACTTTTGTTTTCTAAAAGAAACTGCAGACGAGCGTTGGCACCCGCTTGCGGTGCTCTTGTTGAATTTATTAAACTCCTCGAGGAAAAGGCATAAAAAAATTCTTGGCAAAGCCTCACATTTTATCCCTTTTCCTCAACTTGTTTAATAAATTCAATAATACATGAACACTTGTGTAAGATCCTCTATGTATATAACCTGCTTACACAAACACTAAACCACAGATTTTCTTCTGTGCTTTCTTGTATACACATGACGATTTTTTACAAGCTCAAAGTTGAAGGATTTACGGTAACCAGAATTGAAGTCCAGCCTCTGTCTTTAACCCATTGTATGCTAGTGGACTCTTCCATGGCTATATGTTGGACAAGCCCATTTATCATATAAGGGGTGTCAGGCCTATTTTTTGTTTTTATTGTATTTTGACAGAAAATTCTGTTAGCAAACAGTGCAGGCCCTGATCAGACGCCGCATTCTGCGGCGTCTGATCTGGGCCTGCATTGTTTGCCAAGGTACCCCTTAGGGGTTTCCCGCATACAGTGGATTAAATCATCTAGCAGTATCCGAATGCTTAGGTACCAGAGAAATCACAACATTGCAGAATGAAGTACATTGACTGTGATTTTATTTATGTAATTACATGTATTATAATTTCCGTTTAAAAAAAAAAATGAGCCAGAGCATCACAAAGCCCACAGGAAAGAAGACTAATGCAACCAGTCAAAGACTCAGATTATATATCACATCTTCAGTCAGACCATGAAAGGCACTTCTTGTTCTCTGAACAATCTTGAAAACACCATACTTTTTCAGTTCTGTGCTGTAGTCCTTGCTTCCAAAGGCAGGGGTGTAAAATTCCGCTCGCATTTGCGAGTAAGTTTTAAGGCAGGGCGAGTAAGGTTTTCAAAACTAACCTTACTTTGTCTTCATTTTTAGCACCTAGATGAAATGTTTAGGAGATAAGGCGAGTAAGTTTGAGGGAAATTTTACAGCTCTGAAAGGAATACCACTTTTCAGAATATTCACTGGAAACTACAGTAAAATTCCTGTATAAAGACCACTTTTGGGACTGTTCAAAGACCACTTTTGAACAGCCCCAAAGGTGGTTTCTTACAAGAGGACACAAAGTGTAGAAAACAAGGAAAGAAAAACTAAACATTCAAGAACATTTTTAAAAGAAGAATTACCATATTTACTGTATGTATTCGGACATGCAGGCCTGAGCAGTGTAGACCCTGATGAATGTTGCGGCGTCTCATCTGGATCAACCCTGCTTGCCACTCATCCCACTATTCTTAGACACAAGATTGAGTAGTAAATTGTACTTAACCCTTTCCCACTCAGGGATTTTGTGAATTTTGCTGATTTTCACAGTGTTGCACCCGAAAGCAACTTCAACTAGCCATTGTTTCATAATGGATGGTCTGTTTTACACCAAACTCGGTATGAATGTTCATTGGGTAGTAGCCTTTCAAATGCAACCTTTCATGACTTGATCATTGTTGTCATGGTAATGAGGGGGCATGTCAAATTGGCAAAAAGTGTGATTTCTCATGAATTTTTTACAAAATCTTAATCTTCACACAGCTGTCAAGGCAACAATTAAGGGGTTTGGCACTGGCCATTTTCACTGTTTGCAGCATGTTTTATCAGCATCAATTTTGAGGCATTTTTGACCCTAGACACCCTCAGATATAAATTTTAGCAGCCGGTTGGGCCATACACCTAAAATTTTTCGGAAGTGAGAGGGGACAACCCCCCTTCAATCCCCCCAGAATATTTTTAATGGGGAGGCGCACGAAGAAACAGGTCACTTTTTAGGCAAACAAATCATAAAGCAAACATAACTATTCAGGGGTAAGATATGCAGATTTTAGGTGCTTCTGGGGCTTAAAATGGGGGGGGGGGGTGCAGACACGTAAAAACATGTATCTGAGTCATAGAGTGGGAAAGGGTTAATCAAATTTTAGAACAAGTATGGTAAGGAGTTGGGGTGTTTGATTATTTTGAGTAAATACAGTAGCCTCAATTTTAGCTGGTCTGAATAGTGGACTTTCACTCCATAGAAAGCTATTGAAAATGGTGTAGACTGGCCAGACTGCCTGGATGTGCAGGCTGATTTGAGTCTTTGCTGGTCATACATTACCAGGTGGGTTTTGTCACATACTGACTCAGTTATAAATACATGTATATGAATTTAAACTCTGCACCCTGAATAGTTTCAGATCTATATTCTGCTGGAACACAAGAATTCCACTGAAGGCTATGTTTCACTTGTGATTGTTGTGGACGAGAAATGGACTTGAACATTTGGGTTGATGCTAGGGTCGACACAAATGTTGACGGATTGACACTGACCACCTATATTGTGCCATGCTTAAAGCAGGTGTGACAAAAATGAACAGTAATGATCTTTGAAAATATAGGCTTAAACTTTTGTCTGTCGGTGCAGTCCAACACATGATGCATCTATAAATGTTATAGCCCAGAGTGGGCACTGCATTTTTGATCTGGGGAATTAGATAAAATTCCAAATTTTATGTCAAATACCCCTTGTTTCTTTATTACAATCCTTTGACAATCCCTTTTAATGCACTCTATCCTGAATCTTTCAACTTTTGCATAACCGGAGTCTGTTTAAAAATTTAGGGGTGTCAGGTTGTTAGTTTTTATTTTTTAAAAAATGGCTTACTTTTTACAATTATTGGAGGCCCTGATCAGATGCCACGAAATGTTGGCACTTCACAGTTTGCAAGTGTCCTTGATTGGGGTTTCCCTGATAAAATTGGTTGAATTTATGTATACCATCCTTGAAAAAAAACCTGGCTAGTGTATCTGAGGTCACAGCACAGAAGCAAAGAATTTTGTCTAATCCCCAGAGAATGCCAGCGACCCCATCTCATTTGCTTTCATGAAGCTTTTTGAACACTTAGAAAAAATTGGAGCAGACCCTTTTCTACTTTTGACTATCAGTTTTCAGAGAAAACCAGGCTTAACATTGTTCAACTATGTCATCTGCTTCACTAATCCTTGTCTCTCTAAGGACTAAACTGAAAATAAAGTCTTTAGCTGTCTATTTTTAAGGACTTGCATAATAATAAAAGGTCAAGTTCAATTTTATAGAGAGTCAATGAATTTTAATTTTTTTCTAGACCTGTTTATAGAACATTTTACACTTAAGAAGAATAGTCACACTTTTTCAAAATTAATTTCATCTTTTTCGATGGTCTACTCTCAAAGGAAAGAATTTGCTCCATAGAGCAAATTCTTTCCTTTATGAGTAGACCCTCCTTTTGAAGTAAAAAAATGTCTCCCTCACAAAAAAAAAAAAAAAAAAAAAGACAGAAACAGGCAAAGTTGATTCTTTCCTATCTCCAAATTCAAAAGATTACGTCTCTGATGAAAATTTGTGATATTTTTCTTATTTTTACTCCAAAAATAGGTTACAACCACCTCGGGTCTTATGAGTACCCATAACCTATGTCTTGGAGCAGAGATAAAGAAAATAGTGTATTCTTCTGTAAACCCCATTTTTCTCCATATACAGTGGGGTTTAGAGGAGTGTTCATTACATGGATTTGTTATCATGATCTCTAAAAAATGAGCCAGCACATGACAAAATCTACAAGAAGTCTTGAGCAACCAGCAAAGACTCAGATCAGCCTGCACATTCCCGCTGTCTGATATGTGTCTACGCTGATTACATGTTCCTACTATAGTGAAACCTGTCTTAGTGGACACCTCTATTAAGCAAGCAATCTGTCATAAGCAAGTGGGCATTCAGTTCCCCAAAAAGGCAAATGTGTTAAAATTCACCTGTATTAAGCCAGCACCTGCCTTAAGCAAGCACATTTTGGTTATCCCATAGGCCCTTGCTTAATAAAGGTTGGACTGTATATGCTAATATCTATGCAAAAAAACATAAGCATAAGTCTTGTCATAGTGGATGGGTGTGCAGGTTGATTTGAGTCTGTTCTGGTCACACCGGTCTTATTGTAGGTTTTGTTATGCACCGACTCATAATATGTGACCCGTCACATGAAAAGGGACTTTCTGGGAATTTTTGGCGAAAATGAGTTATAACTGATTTCAGATAAATTGGTATGACATCAAACTGAGTAAAATACTCCTAAAGGTTTCAGATTTACAGATAGGTACCCCAAACATTATAACGTCACAGAATACCAATTCGACGCCACGGGTTACGTCAACAAACTGTTAAATGTAAAGTTGCAGGTAATAATGCAAGGAAACATCTGAAAATGCTGAAATACATTGCAAAACAGTAGAACATATATTTTCTTAACACTGTTTGATTATTAAGCATTTCTTTGAGAAATCTGGCATATTGTCGTCGTCTGTAACTTTTTAGTTTTAACGACTGAAATGGGAAGATCAAAAACACTTATTTAACACATTATATGAGCAAGAAAACCTACTACTTGCATGTTTGAACAAACGGGCAGATCAGCATGCGCATCAGCAAAGACTGATCAGTGCATATAGGTCTTGGATAAAAGGCCATTTTGCCCTATGTACATGTAAGCAATGGTAAGGTGAATTGTGAGTCAAATTAAGACAGCGTAATCAAATTAACAGCAGATGATGTTAATGTGAACATTATTGTTGAACGTCAATTACACTAAATGACGTAACTTCCCAGAAGGTCCCTTTTCACGTGAGGGGTCACATGTCTGAAAATGTCAAAATTGCTGAAGTTGGGCTTGCTGCTCCAGGAGTCAAAAGCAAGGGCCACTAAGAGTAGGATTTACACACCAGAAACCAGTTTTCTGGTTCTCTTTGAATTATAAAACGCTGTTCAACCCTTTTTGTAGCAAATGGAATCTTCAAACTCATATATGGCAGGAGTCCATTTCGAAAGTTAGGGTTGACAGGTTGTATTATCTTTAAAATTTTTTTGGAAAAATAGCTGAACTTTTTGCAAACAGTGTAGGCCCAGATCAGATGCCGCGTTCTACGGTGTCTGATCTGGGCCTACACTGTTTGTCAGGGTACCCGTTTTGGGGTTTCCAGTACAAAATGCATTAATGAATACTGATATTAAAACAGCTTGACAATATAGTTTATGAAAATTAAAAAAAAATCTCATAAAAGTATTGCACTGTTGCCTTATACAGTTGTGATAAGTAGGTTTTCTGAGCTGGTGCCTTTCGACAATCCAGCTTGGGGACCACACCAAAGACTTCTGTCTGGTCCAACAGCACCCTGGGATCCCATGACACGGCCTGGATCTGGACCCTGTCTCAAGTCTGGATTGGGGCCTTTAGCCAGTATGTATTCTGTTCTGTAAATGATAAAATATAAATAACATTAAAAGTGCAAATACTTGTACATGTATTGTACAGCATGAGGCAGTCTGATCACAGCGTTTCAATGAAAATATACCGTAATGATTCTAAGTAATGGGACAGGTAAGCCCAACCAAACAGTGCAGACCCAGATCTAGACTACCTACTAGTCTGATAATAAAAGTCAGACCATTTTTGGTACTTTTTTTTTTTTATTAAAAGTTATCAACTTGTTGGTAATGGCAAGTCTATTTGGTAGAGTTTCCCAGCTTTAAGGATTATTAAACTTCTATGTGAGTGAGTATTTGAGTTTTACGTCCCACCAACAGCTAAGGTCATACAGAGTTGGGACCTCGGTTTAAAGACTCATCTGGAAGTCTGGAGAAGCCTGGGATCGATCCTGCGACCCCTGGTTTACAAGGCGAGTAGCATAACCACTACACCACAAAGGCTTCTATAAACATTTATTTACTACTCAATTTAATGCAAAGGATGATTTAAATTACATACAAATGTAATATTCATTTTAACGCCTACTTAACTCAAATCAGCAGTCTGATCAGGGTCTACAACCTTTGCAATTACATCTGCACCTTCTGGACTCCTTGCTGGAGAATTACAGCAAGTTCTCAAGGTGTCCGAATTTTTAGGATATTTATGGTAACACCTGCAGGTGATGGCAGAATACAAGTAGTGCCAGTGACATACTTAATGAGTTTGAGTGGCCACGAGGATATCAAAAACTAAAAGCTACTATGTTTAAGGGGAATGGGAACACTTGGTAGATTTTTCCGCCATTTTTCAAAAGGGAGATAATTTTCGGAACTTCCTGTTCACTTTTATATCAGCTCTGTCCCACGGAAAAAGGGGTCAGCTCTTAAAGAGCAAATTCTTTCCTTTAAGAGTTGACCCCTATTGACATGGGAGAGAAAAATACTTTTGCAGGATTTGCCTCCCCTGAAGGTGTTCCCATTTGCCTTAAATAGTAATTTTGGGTCCATTGACAAACAATCAACCCAAAAAAGAACAATCAGCAATCTTCATCATTAGGCCATGGAGACCCATTGTCCTAAAATTTTAGGTTAACACAGTATAACCAGATTGTTCAGACTGTTCATCTGGTAAGGGCTGTCACTGTTCACTTCCATACAAAGTACCCTTTTGTAACATTTTTTTTTTCAAATGAAACTTACATCAACAGGTCCTTGTTTGGTCCTACTCTCAGTGAATAGTCAGGACCTTTTGCAACTGTCCTATACTCTGACACATGGGTACCAGCCTGTGGTTGCCTAGATACCACTACTTCCTGTCTCCTGTGTCTGAAAATGGAAAAGGAAGTATATTTAACCCATAAGGTGCCAAATATGAACAATTGTCATCTGTTTTTGGTGTCTGCTGGTAACTTTAAAAGTCATTTTTACAAACAGTGTGAACTCAGATCAGACTGCTCCGATCAGGATCCACACTGTTTGCCTGTACGCAATAATATGCAGAGTGGCAGTTTGGTGGCATCTTAAGGGTTAAAGCATATTTAGAGTGCATCTAAATCAAATGAATTCCTGATACTATAAAATATTATTCAGTAGCTAAAATGTCACTGACTGATATTCTTAAACTTCAACAAGATATACAAGGGGCATATTGAAAGTTTAACCCTTTGAATACTGTTGCATTATTATATTTTTGGTCAAGACCATTTGTCATGTAAGGGGTCTACTTTCTTAACCATTATCCTGCTGTTCACAACAATTCCTACCTTTGCAAACAGTGCAGATCCAGATCATAAGGCTTCTGAAGAAACCATCTTATCTGGATTTACATTGTTTGACATTCAGTCAGTGAATTTGCAGCAATGAATTTCGTCAAGTAATCTGATTGGTTCAAAGTCAGAAATAGGTGTAGCTAACTTAATTATGCAGCGGGATAAGGATTAATATTATTCTATTTTTGATGGAAAATCTTATTAGTAAATAGTATTGAGCCAAATCAGATGCCTCATTATGCAGCGTCGGATACGGGTCTGCAGTATTTGCCTATACCCTATCTCTTTTACGGGTTTTCAGGTAAGAAAAGGTTGAGAAATGTAAAAGAACTGATAAAAACTACATTAAACCATAGCAACAGATAAGGTAAGTATTTTGTGATAACTAAAGGATAGTTTTTGTCAATTCTCCATAAAAACCTAAGTTGTAGGTATTCATTAGAACTGCCTCGCTGAGGTGGTTCTAATGAGCACCCACAACATAGGTTTATATAGAGAAATAAGGAAAACTATCCTTCAGTTATCACAAAACACTTGACTTATCTGTCGCTATGGTCCAAAAGGCATGTTATCTGTTGCTATGGTCCAAAAAGCATGCAAGCTACTGAAGTTTGACTGTAAAGAGTTGTAATGAGAGTGTTTTAACTGAAAGAGTGTGTTTTATCAACAAAAGAACATGCAATAGTAAACATCTAGAATGCATGTTATTATTATCTCTTATCTTGCTGTTCACAACAACCAGGATCTACACTGTTTGACATTTAGTTTATGAATTTGTAGGAATAAATTACATCAAGTAATCTGATTGGTTCAAAATCAGAGGTGGGTGTATCTAAAATGAATATTCAGCAAGAGAAGGGTTATGATAAAAATATGTTATAATGACTAGACACCACTGTATATAGAAAAGTTTGCCTGTAAAACTTTAAAGTCAAGAGTGAGCAATGATACCTGAGCTACAAAAATAGCTCCCTTATTTTTGTACAAACAAGCTATTGATTTTAACAAACATCAGTCTGAAGAAATGAGATGATTCATAGTTAAGAACCAACATGTTGTTCTTCTATGAGAAAATCAGGTATGCTACAAACTCATTATAACACTACTGCTGGGGTCCAAAGCAGAAATTGTGTTAAAGAACTTTGTTATATCCAAACAAAATGCATTACAATAACACACCTGTGCGGCATAGTGCATTTTTTCACATCCCCAAAATGGCTACTTTTCTGATGAAAATCTGTGATGTGTTTCTTATTTGTACTGCATTGTAAATATAAGTTGTGTGTGCTCGTTAGAACTGTGTCATTTAGGCGGTTCTAATGAGTACCCACAACCTATGTCCTGGAGAAGAAATAAGAAAAATAATGTATACCCCCGTAAACCCTAGTTTTCTCTATATAAATTAGGGTTAGAGGGGGTGTTCATTTCATAGACTTGGTCACATGATGGGAAAAAATGTCCTTACATGGCCATTTTTCCACATACTCAACATGTATATATTTTGGGGATCCACCTTTAAAACATGTTATATCAAAAACCATGACATAATAAACAGTGTTAAAAAGGGTTTTAAGTGTGTTTCAAGTTAGAAATGCAACTATTTGGCATAAATCATCACAGACACTCAGTGATATCCAGCTTCTTCAAGACACTATGTCCATTTATCTAGATCACACCCTAAATTAATTTCATGTACATGTAGATACTTCAAAGAAAAAATATCTAGTCAAAATTTTTGACTATTTGCATTTAGAAAGCAGTTTTAACAGCAAATATACCTGCAGCTCAATAAAGAAATTTTAAACAAATCATATATTTCTGAGGAACAAGAAATCGATAAGAAAAAGATGGTGAAGGCAAAAATTTCTACTCAGCTGTGCCTTGACAGTTGACAATATTGTAGATAAATAATGAGTTTGAATCACTTTATAGATATTCTCATCAGTTAGGAAATTACAGGACAAGGACCAAACTTTTGTCAGAAAATTAAACATTTTGGTCATTAATGGTCATAAATGACTTTCTGCCAAACCTACAACATGAAAACTGTTATCAATCAGAAAGAAAGTGTGAAAAGATGAATGTAAAGATGGACACATGGACCCAGTTGTTTGAAGCTAACTGAGCCATTATCTAACGTAAACATTAAATCTACATCTGGTCCCAGTTGTTCACACTTAATAACATCATTAGTTAATGTATCCTCAACAACATCATCAGTTAACATATCCTTAAAACTTTGATCATGAAGTTTGGCAAATACACTCGTTAGTTAACAAGTGTTAACAAGTACACTGATAATTTCTGCTCAAAGAACTAGAGTAGCTTTTGCAATGCATAAGTTACACATATTTTGCAGCAAAAATACCAGTGTATCAAATATTTTACTTGCTAGAATATTTAATGTTTTGATCCCTAACAATTTTGGTTATGCTATCGATACTTAAGACTACTGGGGCCAGAAGGCGTATTATAATAACCTGCCACTCTCATGCAGCTGGGTAAAAAAAAGCGTCAAATTATAATAACTACACCATAAGAAAAATAAGCTTTTCTAGGGAACACATATTCCGGTAAATATATATGGGAAAATGAAGCACACATCCAAATGCAAACTACTATCATGTGCAACTCACACACTACAGTGAAACTTTAATAACTCAAATGCCCTTGGGACCATGATAACTTGTTTGATATATGGGTAGTTCTAACTACAGAGCTGTTACTCATAGCCCAATCACAGACCCAATATACACAGACCAGTCACTACACTGTAAGTGATGCTATTTATCTGAAAATGCTGTCGTAGCTGAGAGTAGGTAAGCCTTAATGTATTGCTTGTAGAAATGTAACATTATTTAAATGAAAAGTTTAACAGTTTTTGCAAACTTTAACGAGAAAACTAGGCCTCTATCCTAGGTATTTTCAGAACATTTGGCATAAATTCGTCAAGTTTAGAGGCTTTATGCTGCTTTCAAATAATTTTAATAAATACACTATTAAATTTTTCAACCACAACTAACATTCAATTACTGATAAATTAAATTTTCATTAATTTTCATTGACTATAATTAATTAAACAAGAGGACCATGATGGTCCTATATCGCTCACCTGAGGTAAGAGATTTATATGTGGGTGCCAGGGCAGGGCAATTTTCGGCCTCAGGTCCATAATTTGAGTGAGTGAGTGAGTGTTTGGGTTTTACGTCCCACCAACAGCTAAGGTCATACGGAGACGGGACCTCGGTTTAAAGACTCATCCGAAAGTCTGGAGAAGCCCGGAATCGATCCTGCGACCCCTGGTTTACAAGGCGAGTAGCGTAACCACTGCACCACTGAGGCTTCTTCCATAATTTGAACAATTTTGGTAGAGGTTCACTAAATGAAGCTTAATAACAAATATGAAAGTCCTGGGCCTTCTGGTTTCAGACAAGAAGATTTCTAAAAGTTTCCCTATATAAGTCTTATGTAAGACCAGTGCGCCCCGTGGTGGGGTAAATTTTGGCACCCCCCGGGCTATGATTTGAACAATCTTGGTAGAGGTCCACCAGATGAAGCTTCATACCAGATATGTAAGACCTGGGCCTTTTGGATTCAGACAAGAAAATTTTCGAATGTTTTCTCTATGTAAAGCCAGTGGGCCAAATTTGGGGCAATTTTTGAACAATCATGGTAGAGGTCCACTAGATGAAGCTTCATACCAAATATCAAAGAACTGGGCCTTCTGGTTTCAGACAAGAAGTTTTTAAAGGTTTCCCTATAATGCCTTTGTAAAACCAGGGGGCCCTGGTGCGGAGGCATTTTTGGCCCCAGGGCTCATAATTTGAACAATCTTGATAGAGGTCAACTAGATGAAGCTTCATACCAAATATCAAAGACCTGGACTGGGGGGGGGGGGGGGGGTCCTGGTGTAGGGGCATTTTTTGCTCCAGGGCTATTATTTGTACAATCTTGGTAGAGGTCCAATAGATGAAGCTTCGTACCAAATATCAATGACCTGGGCCTTCTGGTTTCAGACAAGAATATGTTTAAAGGTTTTCCCTATATAAGCCTATGTAAAACCAGTAGGCCCTGATGCGGGGGCATTTTTGAACCCAGTGCTATAATTTGAACAATTTTGGTAGAGGTCCACTAGATGAAGCTTCATACCAAATATCAAAGAGCTGGGCCTGGCAGTTTCAGAGGAGAAGATTTTTAAAAGTTTGCCCTATGTATGTCTATGTAAAACCAGTAGGCCCTGGTGTGGGGGCATTTTAGCTCCGGGGCTATAATTTGAACAATATTGGTAGAGGTCAACTAGATGAAGCTTAATACCAAATATCAATGACCTGGGCCTTCTGGTTTCAGACACGAAGATTTTTAAAGGTTTTCCCTATATAAGCCTATGTAAAACCAGTAGGCCCTGATGTGGGGGCATTTTTGAACCCAGTGCTATAATTTGAACAATCTTGTTAGAGGTCCACTAGATGAAGCTTCATACCAAATATCAAAGAGCTGGGCCTGGCGGTTTCAGAGGAGAAGATTTTTAAAAGTTTGCCCTATGTATGTCTATGTAAAACCAGGGGCCCGGTGCAGGGACATTTTTGGCCCCAGGGTTATTATTTGAACAATCTTGGTAGAGGCCCACTAGACAAAGTTTTTTTAAAGGTTTTCCCTATATATGCCTTTGTAAACCCAGGGGGTCTTGGTGCGGGGGCATTTTTGGCCCCGGGGCTATGTTTTGAACAATCTTGGTAGAGGTTCACTATATGAAGGTTCATACCAAATATCAAAGACCTTGGCCTTCTGGTTTCAGACAAAAAGATTGGTAAAGGTTATTCCTATATAAGCCTATGTAAAACCAGTAGGCCCTGGTGCAGGGGCATTTTTGGCCCAGGGCTATAATTTGAACAATCTTGGTAGGGGTCCACTAGATGAAGCTTCATACCAAATATCAAAGACCTGGGCCTTCTGGTTTCAGACAAGAAGATTTTTAAAGGTTTTCCCTATATAAGCCTATGTAAAACCATGGGACAGTGGGGACCAGGGTGGGGCCATTTTTGGCCCTTGGGGCTTCAATTTAAACAATCTTGGTAGAGGTCCACTAGATGAAGCTTCATACCTGGGCCTTCTGGTTTCAGACAAGATTTTTAAAGTTTTTTTTTTCTTATTTTCCCCTTTTGTTGCAATGGCAACCAGAGTTCTGCATTGAATGGAATTCTTTGAACAACTGTGAGAGCGGACCGCCCAAAGATCATTTCTGCCAAGTTTGATCAAAATCTGTTCAGTGGTTTAGGAGGATATTTAAAGGAATTGTGGACATACATCCGGATGGACGACGGCGACGACGAGTGTCGGTGACGGCTCACAATGGCTCCCCCGGAGCCTTCGGCTCAGGTGAGCTAAAAAGCTGTTAATTCAAGACACAACAACATATTTCGGCAACTCAGTCTGTAACTAGTCTGTGCATATTGGGTCTGAGGCGCAATGCAAGGTCATGATGGGGATAACTTAATGTGATTTTTTGACCTTCTACAAAATAAAGGTATGTTGTGTGAACTCAATAGAATCGCCTCATTGAGGTGATTCTAATGAGTACCCACAACATGCCTTTTCAAGACAAAATCAGGAAGAACTCCCTAAATGGTCATAATTACATGGCTATCTGGAACCTTTGGAAGAAGTCTGATAGGCCTAATTAGCTATGGTGAACAAGCCAGCCATGTTGGAATTATTGAAGTTTCACTATAAATACATGAAATTCACCAAAATCATACTAAACATATTGATCGGCAACATAAAATTATAAAATGGCATGCCAATTTATGTCTGCAGTACAAATTTTCAGCTTGAACTTTAAGCTTTATAAAGATACTCATTGACAAATCATATCAATCACATGACATCTATCATGCAAATGACCTGCTGTCAGCTTCGTTCTGATTGGCTGTTAAATCTTCCTCTTGCTCTGACTGGTTATCTTGCTTCTGGCAGCAGCTAACATTGGTTGCCAAGTGATTAAGAACATCAACAGTTGAACTAAGGACATCCTCACTCAACCTTCACATTACAAACAAAAATGTTTTAAACATGCATCTTCATCTCAAAGTACAATAGAAGCCTCCGTGGTGTACGCTACTCACCTTGTAAACCAGGGATCGCAGGATCGATCCCAGGCTTCTCCAGACTTTCAGATGGGTCTTTAAACCGAGGTTCCGTCTCCCTGTGACAGCTGTTGGTGGGACGTAAAACTCAAACACTCACTCACTCATCTCAAAGTACACCAGAAGGTCTTTATAACACTATTAACCCTTATCCTGATGAATATTCAGTTTAGACACGCCCATTTCTGACTTTGAACCAGTCAGATTACTTGATGTAATTTATTCTTACAAATCCATAAACTGAATGTCAAACAGTGTAGATCCTGATCAGATTGCTTCTTCAGAAGCCATCTGATCTGGATCTACACTGTTTCTAAAGATAGGGGTTGTCGTGAACAGCAGGATAAGAGTTAATTGGGTCCTAAGCAGAAACAGTGTTAGTTAAACAACCATGTTATATCCAAACAAAACTGTATAGATTATATAGAAAAATGACCATTTATGGTCATTTTTCTGTATAATCTATACATTTTTGGGATCTATCTTGAAACTGTGTTATATCCAAAACCATGTTATAATGAACAGTGTTGTAATGAGGTTGTGGTGTAATACGAAATACAGTATATGAGCTTTTCAACATAATAGAAAACACTTTGAAGAAAAATGATTCAAAAGAGTTCAGAAACACAAATTTTGAACAAGTACATGGCCTCATGAATATACAGATGTTTTTTTTAATCCTACATTGCTCATATCTGCTAGTGTATTTTTAGAGGTCATAAAAAAGGTACTGTTAGTTCTTGTATGGCAGCCTTCCTATACCTCAAAACATTGTCATAACTTGGGGACTGCAGGACTCATGTGCTTCTATGACAATTATGCTTAAATGCCACCTCATAACGATGACACACCTGTGGGACATAGTGCATTTTTTTCATATCTCCAAAATGGCTACTTTTCTGATAAAAATCTGTGGAATTTTTCTTATTTATACTGCAGACATAGGTTGTGGGTGCTCTTTAGAACTGCCTCAATGAGGCGGTTCTAATGAGCACCCACATCCTATGTCTTGAAGTAGAAATAAGAAAAATAATGTGTACCCACATAAATCCAATTTTTCTCTATATAAAGTGGGGTTTAAGGGGCTTGTTCATTACACAGACTTGTTCACGTGATGCAGATGGCATTAGGGATGTTAAGGGAAAAAGATAAGGGCCCCGCTGTTCAAAGCATTATTAGCTTAATGTGTTCATTAATGGTCAAAATGTGAACTGTTCTATCACGTGCAATATTTAAGACTGGTATTTTTGCTAAAAAAAAAAATAAGTACATGTAGCTTTTGCTCACAAAATTGAATGATATAAGTTTTAACAGTAAGTTAATTAAAGACATTGTTACATGACTCAGTTCAGCCTGCACACCTGCCCAGTATAGAATGAGTTTTGCATTTCTCTTTTTCAATACCATAGAAGGCTCATGCAACTGGTCACTAACACCTTATTGTAGGTTTTGTTGTTTACTGGCTCATCTTTATTTTAGCAATGTTAGCTGTTAAACACTTGCAATTTTGAAGGCAAATCTTTAGTGCTAGACACAGAAATCACCTGTCACAGCTTCAGACACAGAAGTTCTGCTTTATTCATCTTTATTTTAGCAATGTTAGCTGTTAAACACTGCAATTTTGAAGGCAAATCTTTAGTGCTAGACACAGAAATCACCTGTCACAGCTTCAGACACAGAAATTCTGCTTTATTCATCTTTATTTTAGCAATGTTAGCTGTTAAACACTTGCAATTTTGAGGGCAAATCTTTAGTGCTAGACACAGAAATCACCTGTCACAGCTTCAGACAGAAGTTCTGCTTTATTCATCTTTATTTTAGCAATGTTAGCTGTTAAACACTGCAATTTTGAAGGCAAATCTTTAGTGCTAGACACAGAAATCACCTGTCACAGCTTCAGACACAGAAATTATGCTTTATTCATCTTTATTTTAGCAATGTTAGCTGTCAAACACTGCAATTTTGAAGGCAAATCCTTAGTGCTAGACACAGAAATCACCTGTCACAGCTTCAGACACAGAAATTCTGCTTAATTCATCTTTATTTTAGCAATGTTAGCTGTCAAACACTGCAATTTTGAAGGCAAATCTTTAGTGCTAGACACAGAAATCACCTGTCACAGCTTCAGACACAGAAATTCTGCTTTATTCATCTTTATTTTAGCAATGTTAGCTGTCAAACACTGCAATTTTGAAGGCAAATCTTTAGTGCTAGACACAGAAATCACCTGTCACAGCTTCAGACACAGAAATTATGCTTTATTCATCTTTATTTTAGCAATGTTAGCTGTTAAACACTTGCAATTTCGAGGGCAAATCTTTAGTGCTAGACACAGAAATCACCTGTCACAGCTTCAGACACAGAAATTCTGCTTTATTCATATTTATTTTAGCAATGTTAGCTGTTAAACACTTGCAATTTTGAAGGCAAATCTTTAGTGCTAGACACAGAAATTACCTGTCACAGCTTCAGACACAGAAATTCTGCTTTATTCATCTTTATTTTAGCAATGTTAGCTGTTAAACACTTGCAATTTTGAAGGCAAATCTTTAGTGCTAGACACAGAAATCACCTGTCAAGGCTTCAGACACAGAAATTCTGCTTTATTCATCTTTATTTCAGCAATGTTAGCTGTTAAACGCTTGCAATTTTGAAGGCAAATCTTTAGTGCTAGACACAGAAATTACCTGTCACAGCTTCAGACACAGAAATTCTGCTTTATTCATCTTTATTTTAGCAATGTTAGCTGTTAAACACTTGCAATTTTGAAGGCAAATCTTTAGTGCTAGACACAGAAATCACCTGTCACAGCTTCAGACACAGAAATTCTGCTTTATTCATCTTTATTTTAGCAATGTTAGCTGTTAAACACTTGCAATTTTGAAGGCAAATCTTTAGTGCTAGACACAGAAATCACCTGTCAAGGCTTCAGACACAGAAATTCTGCTAACTAGCCTAAGTAACTGATGAAAGTACCAAACCACAAAAATATGCAAATACTATTTAGCAATAATTATATCAAGAACTGTCACTGGACAGCCTGGCTCACCTGTCAGAACCTTGTCTATGGAAACAGTAACAGTAAGACTTTGAATGATTTACTGTAAAATTTTGATGTAACAAATTCTACTTCTTGGCCTCTAGGCAGCAAAGATCTATGCCAGGCCTGGTATTGAAGAATGTTAATATTCCAAATTCGAAAAGATGTTTTGATAGATTGTGTTGAGGTTTAACCCTTGTCCTGCTGAATATTCATATATGCCACACCCACTACCGATTATCAACCAATCAGATTACTTGATGCAAATTATTACAACAAATTCACAACCTGAATGACAAACATTGTAGATCCTGATCAGATGGCTTCTTCTACATTGTTTCAAAGAAAAGGCATATCCAGGTTCAGCAGGACAAGGGTTAACCCATTTTGTACCAAAAGGAATCTTCCTCCTTATATATAGCAGGAGTCCATTTCAAAAATTTTGGGGTGACAGGTTGTGTTATCTTCAAAATAAATTTATTTGAAGAATGGCTGAACATTTTGCAAACAGTGTAGACACTGCTGTGTCTGGTCTGGGCCTGCACTGTTTGTCAGTATTCCATTTATGGGTTTCAGACCATTTTGCTGTCGGGTCATCATCCTTGTGTCAACTTGGCTTTAATTGTGACTTCTCTGTTTACAGAGTTGATTCATTTATTGAGTTAGAAAACCTTCATGCGGACCAAACACCAAATACTTGTTTGAACCACAGTGAAAGTGAGGGTAGGATCCCGTAAAGTTAACTTGAACCCACCATTTTTTTGCTGACCATTCCAAGTTGGTGCTTTTGCTGTGGTTCCTTCATGTTTTGCTGCTTGTACCCAAATAATTCATGTCCTGCTGAATAAATTTGCCACACCCATTTCTGACTTTTAACCTATCAAATTACTTAAGATGTGTGTGTTTTTTTTTTCTCTTAGAGAAAAAAATGACCCAAAAATTCATGCTTCATGCTTAACTGATAATTTAAGCAGATGTTTTATGGCTACTGGCATCATCTATCTCCACTAATGACTCTGCTCACAACAGGTGGCATTACTAGGTATACCTAGGAGACTACTTTTATTCAATAAATCTGTCAGTTCCATTCAAAATGTTTGATCTTAAAAACCGTATTATTACAAATAGAAAAAACGTTTGAAACTTGTAATTTAATTAAAATTTTATGCAGATTTTTATTTCCACCCTGTTTGTTTTACTAATTACTTGACTTTTAAATTTTTTTGGTATAGGCTTCTAATTACCTCTAATTAACAGTCTTATCAACATTACTTAGCAATTGTAGAAGCCTCCATGGTGCAGTGGTTACGCTACTCGCCTGTAAACCAGGGATCGCAGGATCGATCCCGGGCTTCTCCAGACTTTCGGATGAGTCTTTAAACCAAGGTCCCGTCTCCGTATGACCTTAGCTGTTGGTGGGACGTAAAACTAAAACTCACTCACTCACTACTTAGCAATTGCCTAATGTAGCATCAAATTATCTGTCTCTCCACGGTATTTTATCGCCACAGACATAAGAAATATGTGGAAATGCAATACCCCACTTACCCGACTTTGATAAAGTAATAGTCGGGTAGATGGGGGGCAAATTTCTCTAAGAGAAAACACGGCATGTTATATATTCATTCAAACTGGCCAACTGAATGACAATCAGTGTAGATCCAGGTCAGATGTAAATAATCGGAAATGGAAATGAGAGGTAAGACTAACACAAATGCTGACAAACAATCATAGGACATATGAATGGACAAATGGAAGGACACCACAAATATTCTTGTAGACTGACATTTAAACATGATCTACAGCCACAAAACCATTTTAAATAATAACAAAATGACAAAAAAAAACATGCACATGAAAAAGGGAAAGGGCTGCAAAGGAGATATATAAAGATAAAGACCACATGGTCAATTTTGAAACATAACTCCAGATAAGGAGGCATAACCAGGAATGATTTTTCTAATATTTCTTCATAAAAACATGTTGTGGGTACTTGTTAGAAGGCGATTCTAACAAGTACCCACAACATATCCTTCTGACAAGAAATATCGAAAATTGTCCCTTATTTATCCTCATATTATCCCTAAATTATCCTTGTTATGCCCCCTTATTAACCCATTGCATGCGGGAAACCCCTAAAGGGGTACCTTGGCAAACAGTGCAGGTCCAGATCAGACGCCGCAGAACGCGGCATCTGATCAGGGCCTACACTATTTGCTAACAGAATTTTCCATCAAAAATAGAATAAAACCGAACAAAAAAAATAGGCCTGACAACCCTTATATGACAAATGGACTTGTATAACATATAGCAATGGAAGAGTCCACTAGTATACAATGGGTTAAAATGATAACATATTCTATGAAACCTTACTATGTTGGCCAGGTTGTTCAAACTTAAAATGTTGTTAGTTTACATATCTTTAAAGCTTTAATCATTTAATACTGAAGAAAGATGCCATTAAATATTTTTGCTGAAAAAAAATGTGACAAAAATATCTAATATATCAGATATTGCACTTGCTAGAACAATTCTGACCACCAACAAGTTTGGTAAGCTAATGATGCTTTGAACAACTGGGCACTTGCACATAGATTGTATTGGAGTTTAATGGCCCAGTCAACACTATTTTAGGTCATTTTTGAGCCGGTCAGTTTAACTATCCATACTTTTCCTGGGCAGGCTTATACGTAAGCGGTTAACCAGTACAGTGCACATTCTTTCACCATAAACTGACAACTGCCCTTCTTGAATTAGGGGAAGGCAGAGAAAATGACTAAAGAAAAGATTTCATGATCAGTCTCCACAAAAGAATGTTGCCGACCCGGCAGGTATTGAACCCGCGTCCTCCTGATCACCAGTCAGACTGAGCTACCGAGGCCAGCAACATAAATGTTCTAAAAAGTTATCCCCTCAAATTTTTATATTTCACTATACTAAAGTCTATGTGGACTGACTTGGATCAAGCTGATACCAGTTGCATGGTTTAGACACACTGTTGTCAGATAGAAAAGAAAAGGCTGCCTGTTAAAATTTAGTATAATTCCAGGAATAAGTCTTGGTGTCACCGTAGTTTCTTTAATAGATTCTTGTCTCTTCAAAACTCTATAGGTCTATACATCTCAAGAGTAGACATCAGTCCAGCTGTCAAAGCATTGTTGGCTATGTAAGCTAGTTAGTTGTCAAAATGTTAAATTTTCAAGTCAGGAGATGTACAACATTTCTGCAGCAAACAATCTATTTCTGTTTTATTTTTCAGAGAGAATAAGGCTCAACATTTCCAGTGGATAGCCATGTCAAGCACTTTATTTTTCAAGAATAAAATATTACTAAAATATTTTTGATCATTGTCTCCTCATGTCTAAACTCAGTAGGTAAAAGGTTACATTTTTGTCAGATGGTATGTATTAGCCAATGCTTAAGAAAACCTACAATAAGACAGGCAAAGGTCAGGGGCCAGCTGTTCAAAACTGACAATGTTGTTAATTAATGTATCATTAAAACTTTGATCATTAAATATGGCAAATATACTAGTATTTTTACAGAAAAATACGAGCAGCTTTTGCATTTTCACATTTTTTCTGCAAAAATACCAGTCTTAAATAATGTAGCCGCTAGAACAGTTAACTTTGACCACTAATGAGCTCGTTAAGCTAAGGATGCTTTGAACAAGATGTGTTTGTGAAACATTGATGCCCCCGGACAACACATGTTAAATATGAAAGCAGTATCACTAAGCAATCGAAAGGTATGGCAAATGTTCAAGTCTAAAAAGAGTAGGTCATGGTCACAAGGTCAAAAATTATGGGATTGTTGGAAAGGTCATGTGACATAGAATAAACATGTGAAATATGAAAGCCATACCACTTACCAAACCAAAGTTATGGCCAATGTAAATGTTTCTAAAAAGTAGGTCAAATGTCAAGGTCAAGGTCAAGAGGTCAAAAATTATGGTACCACTAGAAAGGTCTTGTAAAAAAGAATGCACATGTGAAATAGGAAAGCCCTATCACTTACCAATAGAAAGTTATTGACTATGTTAGAGTTTTTAAAAAGTAGGTCAAAGGTCAAGGTCACGAGGAAAAAATTGATGGTACCATTAGAAAGGTCTTGTGACAAGAAATGCACATGTGAAATATAAAAGCCCTACCATTTACCCATTGAAAGTTATGGCCAATGTTAAAGTTTTTTAAAAAGTAGGTCAAATGTCAAGGTCAAGGTCCAAGGTCAAAAATTATGGTACCACTAGAAAGGTCTTGTGACAAGGAATGTACACGTGAAATATGAAAGCCCTATCACATATCAATCGACAGTTATGGCCAATGTTCAAGTTTTAAAAAATTTCAAGGGGAGATAATTCAGCCAAAAATGACAACAGAGTTATGGCCCTTGGTCTGGATGTAGCCCTTGTGATGGTGAATAAGTGTGTGAAGTTTAATCGGACTAAGTCAAATACTTTTGAAGTAATGATCAAGGTTAAAGTTTTGTAAAAATTTCATGGGAGATAATTCAGCCAAAAATGACAACAGAGTTATGGCCCTTGTCAGGATGTAGCCCTTGTGATGGTGAATAAGTGTGTGAAGTTTCATCGGGCTAGGTCAGGTCAAATACTTTTGAAGTTATGATCAAGGTTAAAGTTTTTGTGATGGACAGATAAACAAACAAACAAACAAACAAACTGACAGATAGGGCAAAAACTATATGCCCCCCGAATCAAAGCTTCTCGGAGGCATAAAAACTGGGTCCAGATCAGCCTGTCCATACAGTCTGTCTGGACAGAGCCTTACTTGTTGCTATGAAAGGCCCATGCGAACAGTGAAGACTTATCAAACTGCATGTATGTGCAGGTTGATCCGAGTCTCCAATGGCTGCACCATAAAAATCCTAAAAATGGACACCTTGAGGACTTGCTGTAATTCTCCTAAAATTTCAACAAGTTTGTTTTGCAATTCAGCAAGGAGTTCAAAAAGTGGAGACGGAATGGCAAACAGGAGCAGTCTGGTCTGGGTCTGCACTGTTTGCTTAGGCCTGTCTGTCCCAATACCTAGGATCATTACGGTAGTTTTTTTTTTTATGTGAACACGCTCAAACAATTAACTAGTAAACAGTCAATCAGCTACTTACTCTGTGACATTCTTAGTTCTCTGTTGCTGTCTTTGAGTACTAACAGAGGACTTTGGTGTTGGAGTCCTTGAAGTCTTGCTGGGCGTTTTCCTGTCTGGGGTAGTTCGGGTGGAGCTTGTGCTGGTACCAGGTGTCTTTGTTCTGCATAAAACAGTACCATTCAAAATATTATAATTACCATAACAAGAGGGCCAAGAGGGCCCTGGTTCGCTCACCTGATCCAATGTATAACAAGTGGGCCCCGGGCAGGGTCAATTTTGGCCCCAGGGCTATAATTTGAACAATCTTGGTAGAGGTCCACAAGATGAAGCTTCATATCGAATATGAAAGACCTGGGCTTTCTGGTTTCAGAGAAGAAGATTTTAAAGGTTTACCCGGCATATAGAAGTCTATGTAAAACAAGATTTTCCCTATATAAGTCTATGTTAAACCAAAGGGCCCCGGAGCAGGGGCATTTTTGGCCCCAGGGCTATAATTTGAACAATCTTGGTAGAGGTCCACTAGCTGAAGCTTCATAACAAATGTCAAAGACCTAAGCCTTGTGTTTCAGAGAAGATGATTTTTAAAGATTTTCCCTATATAAGTCTATGTAAAACCAAAGGGCCACATGGCGGAGGCTTTTTTTATGGTCTCAGGGCTATAATTTGAACAATCTTTATAGAGGTCCACTAGCTGAAGCTTCATAACAAATATCGAAGACCTAAGCCTTGTGGTTTCAAAGAAGAAGATTTTTCAAGATTTTCCCTATATACGTCTGTGTAAAACCAATGGGCCCCGGAGCGGGGCATTTTTGGCCCCAGGGCTATAATTTGAACAATCTTGGTAGAGGTCCACAAGATGAAGCTTCATACCAAATATCAAAGACCTGGGCCTTGCAGTTTCAGAGAAGAAGATTTTTCAAGATTTTCCCTATATAAGCCTATGTAAAACAAAAGGGCCCTGGTGTGGGGGCATTTTTGGCCCCAGCACTATAATTTGAACAATCTTGGTAGGGGTCCACTAGATGAAGCTTCATACCAAATACCAAAGACCTGGGCCTTGCGGTTTCAGAGAAGAAGATTTTTCAAGATTTTCACTATATAAGCCTATGTAAAACAAAAGGGCCCTGGTGCGGAGGCATTTTTTGCCCCAGCACTATAATTTGAACAATCTTGGTAGGGGTCCACTAGATGAAGCTTCATACCAAATATCAAAGACCTGGGCCTTGTGGTTTCCGAGAAGAAGATTTTTCAAGATTTTCCCTATATAAGCCCATGTAAAACCAAAGGGCCCCCGTGCGGGGACATTTTTAGATCCAGCACTATAATTTGAACAATCTTGGTAGGGGTCCACTAGATAAAGCTTCATACCAAATATCAAAGACCTGGGCCTTGCGGTTTCAGAGAAGAAGATTTTTTAAAGATTTTCCCTATATAAGCCCATGTAAAACCAAAGGGCCCCTGTGGGTGGGCATTTTTTGCCCCAGCACTATAATTTGAACAATCTTGGTAGGGGTCCACTAGATGAAGCTTCATACCAAATATCAAAGACCTGGGCCTTGCGGTTTCAGAGAAGAAGATTTTTAAAGATTTTCCCTATATAAGCCCATGTAAAACCAAAGGGCCCCCGTGCGGGGGCATTTTTGGCCCCAGCACTATAATTTGAACAATCTTGGTAGGGGTCCACTAGATGAAGCTTCATACCAAATATCAAAGACCTGGGCCTTGCGGTTTCAGAGAAGAAGATTTTTTAAGTTTGCGGGGAAAAAAATCTATTTTTGGCTACTGTGACCTATATGTGCAACGGACCGGAACCATTTGAACAACTTTGAAAGGGGACCACCTAAGGATCATTCCTGTGAAGTTTGGTCAAAATACGATCAGTGGTTTAGGAGGAGATGTCGTTTGAAGAAAAGTTTACGGACGCACGCACGGACGCATGCACGCACGGACGCACGACGGACGACGGACAAAAAGTGATCCCAAAAGCTCACCTTGTCACTACGTGACAGGTGAGCTAAAAACATTTTATCATATGATGTCGTGTCTGATAATGTAATAATGCCTTGTATTAAATTTGGTAATTATCCACAAGTGGATTAAATATGCATATTAGTTAGATATGCCCTGTAACGAAACATGTACAACGTCCCTAATGACGTCGTGTTTACTGATGGTGGGATATTGATCTTTCTATAAAAAAAAAACTTGAAGAAAATGTGTTTTTAATTAATGTCATATGATAAATAGAATCTTGCATTTGTGCTCATGTATTTTTAAATTCATTAAACTCCTTGAGAAAAAGGGATAAAATGCTCTTTGAAGCCTCACATTTTATCCCTTTACCTCAACTCATTTTTGATAAACAGAATCTAGCATTCATGCTCATGTATTATTATAATTTGGGCCCCCGTCAAGCGATTTTGGTACTTATCGGCTATGCGAGCAGCGAAGGTTCAGGCGAGCCTGCGCATCCGTGCAGTCTCGCCAGAACCTTCGCTGCTCGCTCATACAAGCAGTGAATCAAGAGGAACCTTCAGACAGAAAGCCATATCCCTGGCCCCTCTGAATGGCTGGGCATGCGCAGTTAGAATTTGTCATGACGGAATGCTCGAAGACACAAATTCGCTTGGCGGGGCTCATTTATTAAACTCACAGAGGGATAAAATGCACTCTAAGTTATAGATACACAGTATATGTGCCAGAACATGACAAAACCGTAAGAGATCAGTGATGAATCTTATCAGCCTGTGTATCTACACAGTCTGATCATAGAGTTTGCTCATTCCATGAGCCTTCTATTTCCACGATAAGCAAAAACTCTTGCAATAGTTGCTGGAGGTACATGCTGATCTTTGTTTGTTTGTTGGATTTGAGGTTTAACCCTTGTCCTGCTGAATATTTATATATGCCACACCCACTACTGATTATCAACCAATCAGATTACTTGATGCAAATTATTGCAACAAATTCCCAATCTGAATGGCAAACAATGTAGATCCTGATCAGATGGCTTCGTCAGAAGCCATCTGATCTGGATCTACATTGTTTCAAAGATAAGGCATATCCAGGATTAGTAGGACAAGGGTTAACATCCCCATCAACACTGTATAGGTCATTTTGGAAACGTTGCTTCAAATTTTGTAGGACTTTTACCAGACATTGAGATTAAATGGCATCTAAAGCCCTGTTGCCCGACTATACCAATGGGGTTTATAAGCATGGATGGTCCGACTTGCACACATGGCTTTTCCTGGTTAGGCTTAGAGCCTGTAAGTGGTTTACCAGTACTCTTGTGTGGTCATTTTCAGCTCTGCTTGGAAGCATCCTGCAGCCCATCTATTTCTTCAAGCCTACATGCTGATCTGAGTCTTTGCTGGTCACATTGTATGTTTTTTCATGCCCTGGCACACATGGACAGTTAGTATTTGATAACAAGTTCCAGATACATTTTCTTAAAGCAGAGCTGTTGCAATATATTACAGCTTGTCTGTTCTAGAAGACAGATCAATATCATATGCTACTTTTTTTCAGTATATTATACTCAATTATCAATAAAAGACCAATCAATATGAAATGCAACATTTTGTGTATACAGTATAGCTCCAATATATCGCGGTAGTCGGGGTCCATAGCCCGAATACCGCGATGTGGTCGGAGGGCGATATAAGTCGCGGTAGTTTGCCGAGATGCCAATACAAGTCGCGGTGATAGTTTGGTGAGATACCGTTATCAATCCACACTAATGGCTGTCCGTAATGCTATCGGCCGTATTTCACCATTAAAGTAGGTTCAGAATTACTAAGTGACAGAACAAACAAAGAGGACTATGTCTACCAATTAACTTACATTCGAGAACAGCTGAAAATCTGCGTCTGAAAACATGTGATTGCTAAAATGTCAAAACAGGACGCCATTTTGAATTTGTGGGTTCCCCTGGTTGTCTGTCACGTTGACGGCCAAGGGGTGCAACTACCATAAGCGCTAAGCGCTAAAGCAATTCTAGTTGTTTCCCTTGGCTTGCCAGATCAAGTAGCGGTTGGAAAAAAATTATTTAACGTCTACCACGGGCTAAAAAACTATACAACAAAACTATCATTTTATTGTGTTTTGATTTCGGGCAAGTGTAAAAGAAAATCGTCTACAATTGTCAGTCTTTTTGAGTACTTAAATACGATAAAACTAGACCAGTAAGTAAATTGCAATAACTGCTGCACTGTCAATTGAGAGACAAACCATCTGTGTATTTATTACGGTTCAGGTATGACACTATTGTTAATCCCTGTCATATAATTGCCACCCTGGGGTGCGTGTCGATAAGGTGTGAAAATATGCTCAAGTTATGTCTCTAATTGGGGTTTATCCTCCAATCATAAAATTTAATCCACAATCAATGTGAAAATGATTTAAATGATTTAATCGCTCCTCAGACAATTAGCTACATCTAACGGTAGATGTTTGCATAAAAAAAACGGACTTTTCTGCGATCTCGTGAATGGTTATGTTTTGGCGCCAAATAGCAGGTTTTAAATAAATTTCAACAACTTAAAACTCTATTTTTTTTATTATGAATTTTTTAGTGAAAAAAAAAAAACGGGATCCACGGCGCGACCGTGATAGATTGGACATCGTGAAATATCGGAACGCGATATATTGGAGCTATACTGTATTAAAATAGCAGTGAAGGCAATGATCAGGAATCGATACAATTAACCCACAGCTCCCATCAGAGACACCAAAGAGAAAGAAACACAAACATGAAACAACAGACCCTAATGGAAACATCAATAGCAGAAAGCCAAAAGACAGTTACTTTTCCACAAAATGGCCAATTGGCTATCCAAAAAAAAAATAATGTAAGCGATACAAACACTCAAAGACAAACCATAACAAAAATAAATTGCGATAGAAGAACCACCTTGGAACGGTCAGTGTGGGGGAGCTTAAATCGATTTTACTCTCTTGTCAACAGATTTGTTTAATATCAAATGCAACATTTTATGTATATGATACTCACTTTTCTATAGAAGATACATCAATATCAAATGCAACATGTTTATGTGTATGAAACTTATTTGTCTATAGAAGATAGATTGATATCAAATGCTATGCTTGTCTATGGAAGACAAATATCAAATGCTACATGTCACATATATAATACTCACTTGTCTATAGCAGACAGATCAATATCATGTAGGCATGTATAATGTATGTACTCCCTTGTCAAAGGAAGACCGACCAGTATCAACTGCTACATGTTTTACACATACTCACCTGTCTATGGCAGACAGATCAATATCAACTGCTACATGTTTTACACATACTCACCTGTCTATGGCAGACAGATCAATATCAACTGCTACATGTTTTACACATACTCACCTGTCTATGGCAGACAGATCAATATCAACTGCTACATGTTTTACACATACTCACCTGTCTATGGCAGACAGATCAATATCAAATGCTACATGTTTTACACATACTTACCTGTCTATGGCAGACAGATCAATATCAAATGCTACAGGTTCAAGACTTCCTGCCGAAATTACTGGTGTTGGAGATGGTGACCTGTGTCTGGTACTGGTACTTGTCTTAGAACCTAAATGAATAACAAATTTGTATAGTGCAGGTTTTGAGAGGAATGGGTAAACCTAGCAGATTTTGCCACCGTTTTTCAAAGGGAGACAAGTTTCAGGACTTCCTGTTTGTGTTTCAATAAACTCAGTCCCTTTAAAAAGAGGTCTACTCTGAAAGGAAAGAATTTGCTCTTCAGGAGCAAATTCTTTCCTTTAAGAGTAGATCCCTATTGATATGGGAGACAGAAGTTCTTTTGCAGGAGTTGCCGCCCCTTAAGGTGTATCATTGGGTACAACCTTCAAGGGAGGCATGCAACTCTTTCAATACTATTTTGTCTCCCTTACTGATAGGTGCCATCTATCAAAGGAAAGACTTGGCTCCTGAGGATTAAGTTTCCCTTCTTCAGGGGCACTTGATCTATAACAAGGCAAACGGGAATTCATAGAAGTTGTCTCCCTTGCAAACAAAATCCATCAACATAAGAGATACATCTTTGAGATTTATGCTATTCTTACAAGGGAGATAACTATCCTTTAAGAGCAGACCGCTTTCCATGGGGTTGTGTGTAAAATGGCAATTAATGGTCATTTTTCTATATAATCTATACATTTTGGGATCCATCTTTATAATGTGGTACTGGGACTGACAAACAAAGTGTCAACTTTTCTGGGCAAGAGATCAACAAGAATTCTGCAGAAGGTGGTGTCACACCTGCTGAGGGCAAAAGTCACAGGAGCCACACTCATAACATAGTTATTAAATAAGTTAATTCCATTCTCAGCAGTTGATAGTTGATGTAAAATGAGTCAAATCCACTTGACCAAAAAATATAGCCCATGGTCACCAGGTCAAGGTACCTGCCAAATCAGTACATCAACGAGAAGCACTATGCAAGGTTTGGTATTTGTACGCCATTTATTTTAGGCATATCGAGCGTTGATGTAAAATGTGTCAAAATCACTGGAGTGCATAATATAGGTCAAGGTCAAGGTACCTGAAGAGTCAATAAATGTAGGCGAAGCACTCTGCAAGGTTTGGTGGTTGTATGCCTTATACATGTAGTTCAGAAGATATGGAACGTCAATGTAAAATGTGTAAAAGTCACTGGAGTGTGAAAAAATAGGTCAAGGTCCCCAGGTCAAGGTACCTGCAGAGTCAGTACATCTAGGAGAAGCACTATACAAGATATAATGGTTGTAGGCCTTTTATTTGAGAAGATCTGGAACATAGACGTAAATTGTGTCAAAGTCACGGGAGCATAAAATATAGGTCAAGGTCATCAGGTCAAGGTACCTGCAGTCAGTACAAGTTGGTGAAGCACTATGCAAGATTTGATGGTTGTAGGCCTTTTATTTGAGGAGATCTGGAACATTGACGTGATTTGTGTCAAAATTACTGAAGCATAAAATATAGGTCAAGGTCTCTGGGTCAAGGTACCTGTACAAACAGTACATCTAGGAGAAGCACTATGCAAGATTTAATGGTTGAAGGCCTTTTATTTGAGTGTTCCAGACATCGACATAATTTGTGTCAAAGTCACTGGATCATAAAATATACATTGTCACCTGACCAAGGCATCTGCCTAGTCAAGAGCTCAAGGAAATGTTTCATGCAAGGATTGATGGTTGTTCAGTCCTGTAGCAAATTACACTACTAACTTTGACGTAAATGTTGAACCTCGACATAATGGTCAAAGTCAATGAAGCATAAAATACAGGTCAAAGTCACCAGATCAAAGGCACCAAGTCAGAAGGTCAGGGAGATGTTTCAAGGAAGGTTTGATGGTTGATCAGCTTTGTAGTTGATTTTAATACAAACTTTGACGTAAATGTTGAACTTCGACGTAAATGTTAACAGACAGACAAACGTATGGATGAACGGACAGAAAAGCGGACACCTATGTCGCACCCTGCTACTAGCAGGTGCGACAAAGCCCTACAAAAAATTTGGACTTGTCCTGTGCAGCTGGGCAATGGATTTGTCATGCCCTGGATTGATAGATCCAAAACGGTGTTTTAATTAACAGAGTCATACACGGGTGATGTATTTACTTACAGGGGAATGGATACACCTTCAGGGGAGGTAACTCCTCCAAAAGTATTTTTGTCTCCCATGTCAACAGGGGTCAACTCTTAAAGGAAAGCATTTGCTCCTGTGGGGTCAACTCTTAAAGGAAAGAATTTGCTCCTGAGGAGCAAATTCTTTCCATTAAGAGTTGACCCCCTTTTCCGTGGGACAGAGCTCATAGCAGGCTTGGGGCCAATTACATCTGAAAGTAATTGATTAAATTACAATTACTTTGCCCTAAAAATGTAATTGATTAAATTACAATTACAACATCATATGAATGTAATTGATTAAACTAGAGCTGTCAGTGAAACTGACTAGGGCCCCGGCAGCGCTATCAGAGGAGTAGGAAAATGTTGATGTTAAAAAAGATGTTTTTTTTTTCCTTTCACCTCTAAGTATGACCTTGACCTTTGAGGTACGGACCTGGGTCTTGCGCGTGACACACTGTCACATTATGGTTAATATTTCTGCTAAGTAATATTTAAATCCATCCAGGTATAAGAAAGTTATAGATTGGACACAATAAAAAGACGCTTTTTTGACCTTTTATCTCTAAGTATGACCTTGACCTTTGAGGTACGGCTGTGGGTCTTGCGTGTGACACTTCGTCACATTATGGTTAACATTTCTGCCAAGTAATATTTAAATCCATCCAGGAATAATAACAAAGTTATTAATTGGACACAGGAAAGACCCTTTTTTGACCTTTAACCTCTAAGTATGACCTTGACCTTTGAGGTACGGACCTGAGTCTTGCGCGCAACACTCCATCACATTATGGTTAACATTTCTGCCAAGTAATATTTAAATCCATCCAGGAATAAGAAAGTTATGGAGGATAAAAAAATTTGTGGACGGACAGACGGACAGACAGACAGACGGACGGACAGAATGATGCCAAGTAATATTTAAATCCATCCAGGAATAATAAAAAGTTATGGAGGATAAAAAAATTTGTGGATGGACAGACGGACGGACAGACAGACAGACAGACGGACGGACAGAGTGATTACTATAGGGCACCCACACTTTCAGTGCGGGGCCCTAATTACTTTGGCAATGTAATTGATTAAATTACAATTACTTTTGCAATGGATTATCTAGAAGTACAACAGATATAACACTTTAACTCATGTTAAACAAATACCACTACTAATAATTAAAAGATGCTCATTTAAACTACATGTTTAAAATGAAGCACAATCTCAAACAAACTTAATTCAAAACTAAATTTATGTAAGCTCTCTTTTAGCTTTTGTCAAGTTCTACCAGTACTTTTGGGTCGATATAGTAAATGCATCCATTGTGAACAATGCTCTAGTTCTCATAACCGGAGCCAAATTGAACTATCTGAATTACACTTTATCATCATCGGCTTTTCTTAGTTGCATCTTTCAGTCTACGCAGACGGACAGGCTGGACAAAAAGTGTAGACCCAGATCAGTCTGCTCATGGAGGAGCAGTCTTCATGTAGGAGCACTTTGATCAGTGTCTAGACTTTTGCCCAACCTGTCTACATAATTTGGGCCAATTAATAAAATGCAATTAATATTTTCAGATGAACTGTGTGAAGTATTAGGAGTTCAGTTTGTAAATCATCTCAATGGTCAATATGTGATTAAAAACTAAATTTATCAACAGGAACCTGTAGACAAAATTTGAGTTGATATTGTTTTTCGCAGTTACATGACAAACAAAGAGTGACAGGAACAGTTATGTATTTTTTCACACCTGAATGTAGATGGTTACTCAACAGAACATTTAGAATATTATAGATGTGCATACATTGTACAATTTACCTGTGAATAAAAACTGTAATACGAGTATAAATATAAAAAATAAACATTTGAAAAGTTTGTTATAATCACCTTGAAATTTACAAAAAGATAACTTTTCTAAGAAATGCATAAAAAAAATAAAAGGCAAACAGTGTGTACCCTGATCAGAGTGCTCTTCTAGACAGTCTTTTTGAGTATGCGCTGTTTGACCAGGCCTGTCTTTCCAATACATTATGATCATTATGGTAGTTGATAAAAATACTATGACTGCACAGCTTTATCCCATTTTCTGTTCTAGACAGTCTTATCTGAGTATGCACTGTTTGACCAGGCCTGTTTGTCCAATACATTATGATCATTATGGTAGTTGATAACAATACTATGACTGCACAGCTTTACCTTATTCTCTGTTCTATCCATAAATTACACACTTTAAAGGGTGACAGCTATATGATCAACTTTATTTGCACTTGTGCAGTCTTTATAAACTGATTTGAAAAAAAACATTCAGCACATCCTTTTATGAAAGGTGACAGTTTGAAATGTTTAATTGCAGTTTATTAGGAATTACTGATATTATGATGAGTATACATGCTAGCAAAAGTATGTAAAGAATTGGTCTGATGTCCAGAATCCTGATATTTTTGCACCAATTCACAATTTATGCATCTACATTAACAGAAATGTAATCAAATTGTAATCAGAAAATAATTATGATTACAGGCCAAAATATGGAAGTAATTGATTAAATTAAATTACTTGTAATCAGAAAAATGTCTGATTACTGATTATATCAGATTACTTGAAAATATGTAATCGATTACAGCTGATTATGATTACAGATTATGATTACCCCAAGCCTGGCTCATAGAAAAGCAAACAGGAAGTTCTGAAAGTTATCTCCCTTTGAAAAATGGCAGAAAAATGTACTAGGTGTTCCAATTCCCCTTAAATCGGGTTAAAAACAGGTAATTGCTACTTACTACTTGGCCTTGGAGTTTCAGACTCCCTGAAAAAGAAGAAGGAACATTATTTAATCATTTCATCTGGCAGAAACTATTGAAACTAGAGCTATCATTAAAGGTGATGAATACCCCCACAAAAACAGCCTTGATAGTACAACAGCGGCATTTTGCAATTTTTTCACTTGAAAGGGGCCATAACTATGTTGAAAATTGACAAATTGTAGTGGAAATCGAACTTGACCTGTATTTTATGATGTTACATCAGTGTACCAAAAATTATATAAATCGGTGAAGCGCTTTTTGAGTTATCGTCTGGAAACCAAGTCAACAGACCGACCGACCTACAGCCAGACAGACAGACAGACAGACCGACCGACAAGCTCACTCCTATATACCCCACCCCCAAATTTCATGTGGGATATAAATATAGCTAAAACACATTAAGAAAACACCCCTATATGATTCTGACAACCTTGAACCCTACTTTTATATAGAAAAACTGGGGTTTACAGGGGTAAATGTTATTTTTCTTATTTCTGTTCTAAATTTAAATTGCATGTAAAATATAGATTGTTGATGGAAAATTATCTTTTTAACGGAAAATTCTGTTAGCAAATAGTACAGGCCAAGATCAGACGCCACGAAATGTGGCGTCTGATCTGGGTCTGCACTGTTTGCCAAAGTACCCCTTTATGGCACCAAGCTATTCCATAAAATGTACTTACTCATGCATCCTTCCAAGAAGATTCTTTACTCTTGTCTCATCATAGTCACAGACTTGTAGTGCCATTGTTATAACTGACTCCTCAGTATCATGGTACTCTCTTTTCAACTTGGCCAACACTGAAGATAAAAAAAGAGAAGCCCGATATAGTTTTTGCATTTTTTTTTACAAGACAGCTTATTTTTGTGACTTCCTGTCTTGAAACCTTCTGACTAGTATAAGAATCTTATATGGGTGTGAGGGGTGGATAGAAAAATCCGTCCCGAGGGTCACTGTCCGGCATCACGAGGCTTGCTGAGGGATGGATTTTTCTATTCACCCCTCACGACCATATAGGATTCTTTTTCTTGCAAACCTTCCATTTCTTAGTGCTGAATTTTAATGCTGCAGTCTTATCGTTACCGACGTCCGCCATATTGTGATGACACTACAGGACTGTTTAGTGATGTCACAACGTGCTGTGACATCAACCTTAACAACGGCGCATATGAGGTCGTATTCAACCAGTGCATTTACCAAACACGCAAGAATATTGGATTTAGGGTAAGAACACCAGGGTTAGAACAGAATTTCTATCCCAAGCTAAAACTATGGATTTCCAGTGTGTGCAAGAATATTAGAATCTGATATGGTGCTCTGTTGTAGATGAGTTTGTTCAACCTGAGGGATGACTGTGCTGAGCGGAACTGGTCATCCTGAGGGTTGAACACACCCATCTACAACAGAACCCAAATTAGAATCTTTTTCTTCCACAATACCACTGAGAATTTTCATTTCACATTAATTAACTTGATATTTTTCGTGCACTATACTTATGTAGTTTGCCTGGGTAAAAACGCCTGCCCATTTGGCCTTCCCAGCAAAATGGAGTGGGTCAGACCATCCAATGCATATAGGCCTTTTGGTTTTATTGGACAGCAGGGCTTGAGATGTCATTTCATCTCAATTTCGGGTAAAAGTCCCACATAATTGGACGCAACATCTCCAAAATGACCTAAATAGTGTGGACGGGGATGTTAAACCTCAATTCAAACAAATAAAGAACAGAATATCTAGCCAAGGCTAAAATCATGGATTTCCTTATCCGGTGTGCGAGAAAAATGGGTGTACTCTTTGAGGAAAGAATTTGCTCCTGAGGAGCAAATTCTTTCCCCAAAGAGTAGACCATACTGGTAGGGAATGAAAATATTTTTAAAGAAAAGCCTCCCCTGAAACTGTATCCATATCCCTTAAAGTATAAAAGTAATGCACATCTGATTTTTCACATTTGTCTACATTATGAAAAAGAAGCTGTAGTTACAGTAACAAGCATTTAACTTCAGCAGTGGGAGTCATATGAAACAAATTCAAAGAGATGGTTCTAACAAGAAACCAAAAGCTGTGTTTGTAGCAGATAAAACATGATGCGTTTAAATCCTGCTATATTAACCTTCACCATGCTGAATTTGTATATATGTTTTTTTTTTTTAACTTTTCTGAAGTACAGATAAACATCAGCTGGCTTCTGAGAATCCAAGTGAGCTTCTCAGAAACCAGCTGATCAGGATATACACTGCTTTCCATTCTATGTCTGAATCCATGGTAAACAAGAGGCTCAATGAGCCTAAACCGCTCACCTGAGGAACTTAAGTTTTAACAATTCGCAGACTTGACTACTAAATCTGCTAATAGAATCCAGCCCATTGACCCTTACAGGATATAAGTCATCATTATTGCATTGCATTCCAAGTTTGAGACTTCTAGCTTCTATAGTTCCTGAGAAATCTTTGATGAAAATTTAACATTGGTCAAAATGGAGAGAAAGAAGAATGAAAGAACAGATGAACAAATAAGCTGAGAAAGCCCAATGTCTCTTACACAAAATAAGTCATCATTATTCTATTGAATACCACATTTGATGCTTCTAGCTTTTATAGTTCCTGAGAAATCTTTGATTAAAAATTTAACATTGGTCTATTATCTCTATATGGAGAGAAAGAAGAATGAAGGAACAAATGAACCAGACTAGCTCCAAAACCTAATGCAGCCTTTCCCCTTGCCCAATGGTGCTACACATAAAATTTAAACAAGATTGGTCAACTGCCTTCTGAGATATGCTTCATTGAAAGTGTGGACGACGGATGGACGGACGACAGACGACGGACTCCGGAGCCTTGGTATACTATCAGCTCACTGGAGCCTTTGGCTCAGGTGAGCTAAAAATTCAAGTCGCTATTTCTGTCACAACATTTTCCCTACGTTAAGTCTATGGGCAAATTTTTTTGTCTCTCAAGGTCACGTAACTCCGAGGTCAATATTCCGATTCGGCCCAAAATCGAACTTAACCGAGATTTTATGCCTGTCCTCGTTACCTGCAAGTTTGAAGCTGATATGAATAAAAATAAAGTTGCTATCGTGGTCACAACGTATTTTTTTATGCTCAAGGGCAGGTAACTCCAAGGCAAATATTCCGATTCGGCCCAAAATCGAACTTAACCGAGATTTTATGTCTGTCCTCGTTACCTGCAAGTTTGAAGCTGATCTGAAAAAAATTCAAGTCGCTATCGTAGTCGCAACATTTTCCCTAATTAAGTCCATGGGCAAATTTTTTGTCGCTCAAGGTCACGTAACTGCGAGGTCAATATTCCGATTCGGCCCAAAATTGAACTTAACCGAGATTTTATGCCTGTCCTCGTTACCTGCAAGTTTGAAGCTGATATGAATAAAAATAAAGTTGCTATCGTGGTCACAACATATTTTTTTATGCTCAAGGGCAGGTAACTCCAAGGCAAATAATCCGATTCGGCCCAAAATCGAACTTAACCGAGATTTTATGTCTGTCCTCGTTACCTGCAAGTTTGAAGCTGATCTGAAAAAAATTCAAGTCGCTATCGTAGTCACAACATTTTCCCTATGTAAAGTCTATGGGCAAATTTTTTGTCGCTCAAGGTCATGTAACTCCGAGGTCAATATTCCGATTCAAACTTAACTGAGATTTTATGCTTGTCCACGTTACCTGCAAGTTTGAAGCTGATCTGAATAAAAATAAAGTTGCTATCGTGGTCACAACGTATTTTTTTATGCTCAAGGGCAGGTAACTCCAAGGCAAATAATCCGATTCGGCCCAAAATCGAACTTGACCAAGATTTTATGCCTGTACTGGTTATCTGCAAGAATGAAGTCGATCAGAAAAAAATTGACGGAGCTAGAGTGATGACAAGCTTTTTCCTATGTGAAGTCTATGGGAGCTAGATGTTGCCATGGCAACCAGAGTTCCACTCAGATCTGCCTGAAAACCTAATGAAGCCTTTCCACTTGCCCAATAATGCGACACATGAAATTTGATCAAAGTTGGCCAAGTAGTCTTTAAGATATACATTTTTGAAATTCCCATTAACCCTAATGCAAAAACACACAAGGGCAGGTAACTCCTAAGTGAATGATCCGATTCTGCCAGTTATCGAACTTGACCGAGATTTCATGGCTGTGCTGGTTATCTGCAAGAATAAAGCCAATCTGAAAATAATTGAAGCAGCTACGGTGATGACAACATTCTCCCCATGTTAAGTCAATAGGCAATTTTTTCAATGCTCAAGGGCACGTAACTCCTGAGTGAATAATCCGATTCAGCCCAAAATCGAACTTGATCGAGATTTCATGCCTGTCCTCGTTATCTGCAAGAATGAAGTCAATCAGAAAAAAATTGACGGAGCTAGAGTGATGACAAGCTTTTTCCTATGTTAAGAACGCTCAAGGGCACGTAACTCCTGAGTGAATAATCCGATTCAGCCCAAAATCGAACTTGATCGAGATTTCATGCCTGTCCTCGTTATCTGCAAGAATGAAGTCGATCAGAAAACAAGAGGACCAAGCTAGCTTGGTCCTGTATCGCTCACCTGAGCTAACAGATTCAAAGTTTAAGGAAAAGCCAACCTTTACTGAAGGCTTTATGGGAGGACATGGTGATGACAGGGTAAGCATTTTCTGAAAATCAAGTAGAATGTAACTCTATGATAAACAGGCTGACCTCACCGGTTTTCAAACTCATTCAAGCTTTTATTCCTGACTTGCTAAGAAGATCCGATCTAAACTGAAGTGGCTATGGTGTTTTCAAACTCCTCCAAGCTTTCTGCCTGACTTCCTTGTTTGTAAGTTTCCTGAAGATCCGTTCAAATCTAAAGGGGCAGCAGTGATGACAATGTCGAAAATAGGCATTTTCAGCAATCAAAGGCACGTCACTCTATGATAAATGTGCCAACTTGGCCGGTATTCGAACTCACCTGAGGTTTTATTCCCGGCCACCTTACATGCAAGTTTCAGAAAGATTCGATCAAACTTGGCCAGTATTCAAACTCATCCAAGATTTTATTCCCAGCCACCTCACATATAAGTTTCAGAAAGATCCGATCAAAACTGAAGGGGCTACGGTGATGACAAGATCAAAATTTGGCATTTTAGCAATCAAAGGGATGTTACTCTAAAATAAATGAGCCGACTTGGCCAGTTTTCTAACTCATCCGAGGTTTCATCCCCAGCCACCTTACATATAAGTTTCAGAAAAATCCGATCAAAACTGAAGGGGCTACGGTAATGACAAGGTCAAAAATCAACATTTTCAGCCATCAAAGGGACATAACTCTACGATAAATGGGCTGACTTGGCCTGTTTTCGAACTCATCCAAGATTTTATCCCCAGCCACCTTACATATAAGTTTCAGAAAGATCCGATCAAAACTGAAGGGGCTATGGTGATGACAAGGTCAAAAATCGGCATTTTCAGCCATCAAAGGGACTTAAATCACTGATAAATGGGCCAACCTGTCCGGTATTCAAACTCATCCTAGGTTTTATCTCCAGTCACCTTACATATAGGTTCAGAAAGATTTGATCAAAACTGAAGGGGCTACGGTGATGACAAGGTAAAAAATCGACATTTTCAGCCATCAAAGGGACATAACTATATAGTTAATGGGGCAACTTGGCCGGTTTTCGAACTCATCCGAGGTTTTATCCCCAGCCACCTTACATATAAGTTTCAGAAAGATCCGATCAAAACTGAAGGGGCTACAGTGTTGACAAGGTCAAAAATCAACATTTTCAGCAATCAAAGGGACGTTACTCTACGATAAATGGGCCGACTTGGTCAGTTTTCGAACTCATCCGAGATTTTATCCCCAGCCACCTTACTCTATGATAAATAGGCCACCTTTGCCGGTATGCGAACTCATCCGAGGCTTTATCCCCAGCCACCTTGCATATAAGTTTCAGAAAGATCCGATCAAAACTGAAAGGGCTACGGTGATGACAAGGTCAAAAATCGGATTTTCAGCAATCAAAGGGACGTTACTCTGTGATAAATGGACCAACTTGGCTGGTTTTCGAACTCATCCTAGATTTTATCCCCAGCCACTTTACATATAAGTTTCAGAAAGATTGGATCAAAACTGAAAGGGCTACAGTGATGAAAAGGTCAAAAATCAGCATTTTCAGCAATCAAAGGGATGTTACTCTACGATAAAAGGGCCGACTTGGTCGGTTTTCGAACTCATCCGAGATTTTATCCACAGCCACCTTACATATAAGTTTCAGAAGGATCCGATCAAAACTGAAGGGGCTACGGTGATGACAAGGTCAAAAATCGGCATTTTCAGCAATCAAAGGGACGTTACTCTATGATAAATCGGCGGACTTGGCCGGTTTTCGAACTCATTCGAGGTTTTATCCCCAGCCACAATACATATAAGTTTTAGAAAGATCCGATCAAAATTGAAGGGGCTACGGTGATGACAAGGTCGAAAATGGGCATTTTCAGCAATCAAAGGGACGTAACTCTATGATAAATGGGCCGACTTGGCCGGTTTTCGAACTGATCCGAGATTTTATCCACAGCCACCTTTCATACAAGAGGACCAAGCTAGCTTGGTCCTGTATCGCTCACCTGAGCTAACAGATTCAAAGTTTAAGGAAGTGCCAACCTTTACTGAAGGCTTTATGGGAGGACATGGTGATGACAGGGTAAGCATTTTCTGAAAATCAAGTAGAATGTAACTCTATGATAAACAGGCTGACCTCACCGGTTTTCAAACTCATTCAAGCTTTTATTCCTGACTTGCTAAGAAGATCCAATCTAAACTGAAGTGGCTATGGTGATGACAAGTTCAAAAACAAGAGTTTTCAAACTCCTCCAAGCTTTCTGCCTGACTTCCTTGTTTGTAAGTTTCATGAAGATCCGTTCAAAACTAAAGGGGCAGCAGTGATGACAATGTAGAAAATAGGCATTTTCAGCAATCAAAGGCACGTCACTCTAGGATAAATGTGCCGACTTGGCCGGTATTCGAACTCACCTGAGGTTTTATTCCCAGCCACCTTACATGTAAGTTTCAGAAAGATCCGATCAGACTTGGCCAGTATTCAAACTCATCCAAGATTTTATTCCCAGCCACCTCACATATAAGTTTCAGAAAAATCCGATCAAAACTGAAGGGGCTACGGTGATGACAAGGTCAAAATTTGACATTTTTAGCAATCAAAGGGATGTTACTCTATAATAAATGAGCCGACTTGGCCAGTTTCCGAAATTATCCGAGGTTTCATCCCCAGCCACCTTACATATAAGTTTCAGAAAAATCCGATCAAAACTGAAGGGGCTACGGTAATGACAAGATCAAAAATCAACATTTTCAGCCATCAAAGGGACATAACTCTACGATAAATCAGCTGACTTGGCCTGTTTTCGAACTCATCCAAGATTTTATCCCCAGCCACCTTACATATAAGTTTCAGAAAGATCCGATCAAAACTGAAGGGGCTATGGTGATGACAAGGTCAAAAATCGGCTTTTTCAGCAATCAAAGGGACGTAAATCAATGATAAATGGGCCAACTTGGCCGGTATTCAAACTCATCCTAGGTTTTATCTCCAGTCACCTTACATATAGGTTTCAGAAAGATTCGATCAAAACTGAAGGAGCTACGGTGATGACAAGGTAAAAAATTGACATTTTCAGCCATCAAAGGGACATAACTATATAGTAAATGGGGCAACTTGGCCGGTTTTCGAACTCATCCGAGGTTTTATCCCCAGCCACCTTACATATAAGTTTCAGAAATATCCAATCAAAACTGAAGGGGCTACAGTGTTGACAAGGTCAAAAATCAACATTTTCAGCAATCAAAGGGACCTAACTCTATGATAAATAGGCCACCTTTGCCAGTATGCAAACTCATCCGAGGCTTTATCCCCAGCCACCTTGCATATAAGTTTCAGAAAGATCCGATCAAAACTGAAAGGGCTACGGTGATGACAAGGTCAAAAATCGGCTTTTCAGCAATCAAAGGGACGTTACTCTGTGATAAATGGACCAACTTGGCTGGTTTTCGAACTCATCCGAGATTTTATCCCCAGCCACTTTACATATAAGTTTCAGAAAGATTCGATCAAAACTGAAAGGGCTACAGTGATGACAAGGTCAAAAATCAGCATTTTCAGCAATCCAAGGGAAGTACTCTACGATAAAAGGGCCGACTTGGTCGGTTTTCGAACTCATCCGAGATTTTATCCACATTCACCTTACATATAAGTTTCAGAAAGATCTGATCAAAACTGAAGGGGCTTCGGTGATGACAAGGTAAAAAATCGGCATTTTCAGCAATCAAAGGGACGTAACTCTATGATAAATCGGCGGTCTTGGCCGTTTTTCGAACTCATCTGAGTTTTTATCCCCAGTCACCTTACATATAAGTTTCACAAAGATCCGATCAAAACTGAAGGCGCTACAGTGATGACAAGCATTTTCCCATAGTAAGTCTATGGGACCTTGTGGTTGCCATATGAACCAAAGTTTTAGAGCGATTTCAAAAAAAAGTTTATGTCATCAATGCCCCACCAGAGGCATGCTACAGATGAGAAATGATTGAGATCAGCCTGCAGGATACAGAGATATAGCTGCTCAAAAGTGTGGACGGACGGACAACGGACGACAGAGGACCCACTATACTATAAGCTCCCCTCGAGCCTTCCGATTTTTGACCTTGTCATCACCGTAGCCCTTTCAGTTTTGATCGGATCTTTCTGAAACTTATATGCAAGGTGGCTCGGGATAAAGCCTCGGATGAGTTCGCATACCGGCAAAGGTGGCCTATTTATCATAGAGTAAGGTGGCTGGGGATAAAATCTCGGATGAGTTCGAAAACTGACCAAGTCGGCCCATTTATCGTAGAGTAACATCCCTTTGATTGCTGAAAATGTTGATTTTTGACCTTGTCAACACTGTAGCCCCTTCAGTTTTGATCGGATCTTTCTGAAACTTATATGTAAGGTGGCTGGGGATAAAACCTCGGATGAGTTGGAAAACCGGCCAAGTTGCCCCATTAACTATATAGTTATGTCCCTTTGATGGCTGAAAATGTCGATTTTTTACCTTGTCATCACCGTAGCCCCTTCAGTTTTGATCAAATCTTTCTGAACCTATATGTAAGGTGACTGGAGATAAAACCTAGGATGAGTTTGAATACCGGACAGGTTGGCCCATTTATCAGTGATTTAAGTCCCTTTGATGGCTGAAAATGCCGATTTTTGACCTTGTCATCACCATAGCCCCTTCAGTTTTGATCGGATCTTTCTGAAACTTATATGTAAGGTGGCTGGGGATAAAATCTTGGATGAGTTCGAAAACAGGCCAAGTCAGCCCATTTATCGTAGAGTTATGTCCCTTTGATGGCTGAAAATGTTGATTTTTGACCTTGTCATTACCGTAGCCCCTTCAGTTTTGATCGGATTTTTCTGAAACTTATATGTAAGGTGGCTGGGGATGAAACCTCGGATGAGTTAGAAAACTGGCCAAGTCGGCTCATTTTTTGACCAGAGGCATGCTACAGATGAGAAATGATTGAGATCAGCCTGCAGGATACAGAGATATAGCTGCTCAAAAGTGTGGACGGACGGACGACGGACGGACGGACGACGGAGGACCCACTATACTATAAGCTCCCCTCGAGCCTTTGGCCCAGGTGAGCTAAAAATTGACGGAGCTAAAGTGATGACAAGCTTTTTCCTATGTTAAGCCTATGGGAGCTCTTTGTTGCTGTGGCAACCAGAGTTCTCATCCGATCTGCACGAAAACCTAATACAGCCTTTCCCCCTACCTGATGATGGTTCATAGGAAATTTGATCAAGGCCGGCCCACTGGTTCCAGAGATATACTTCGTTGAAAGTGTGGACGACGGACGACGGACGCCGGCTCGTGGTATACTAATACCTCACATGAGCCTTCGGCTCAGGTGAGCTAAAAATTGACGGAGCTAGAGTGATGACAAGCTTTTTCCTATGTGAAGTCTATGGGAGCTAGATGTTGCCATGGCAACCAGAGTTCCACTCAGATCTGCCTGAAAACCTAATGAAGCCTTTCCACTTGCCCAATAATGCGACACATGAAATTTGATCAAAGTTGGCCAAGTAGTCTTTAAGATATACATTTTTGAAATTCCCATTAACCCTAATGCAAAAACACACAAGGGCAGGTAACTCCTAAGTGAATGATCCGATTCTGCCAGTTATAGAACTTGACCCAGATTTCATGGCTGTGCTGGTTATCTGCAAGAATAAAGCCAATCTGAAAATAATTGAAGCAGCTACGGTGATGACAACATTCTCCCCATGTTAAGTCAATAGGCAATTTTTTCAACGCTCAAGGGCACGTAACTCCTGAGTGAATAATCCGATTCAGCCCAAAATCGAACTTGATCGAGATTTCATGCCTGTCCTCGTTATCTGCAAGAATGAAGTCGATCAGAAAAAAATTGACGGAGCTAGAGTGATGACAAGCTTTTTCCTAATTCCCATTAACCCTAATGCAAAAACACACAAGGGCAGGTAACTCCTAAGTGAATGATCCGATTCTGCCAGTCATCGAACTTGACCGAGATTTCATGGCTGTGCTGGTTATCTGCAAGAATAAAGCCAATCTGAAAATAATTGAAGCAGCTACGGTGATGACAACATTCTCCCAATGTTAAGTCAATAGGCAATTTTTTCAACGCTCAAGGGCACGTAACTCCTGAGTGAATAATCCGATTCAGCCCAAAATCGAACTTGATCGAGATTTCATGCCTGTCCTCGTTATCTGCAAGAATGAAGACAATCAGAGAAAAATTGACGGAGCTAGAGTGATGACAAACTTTTTCCTATGTTAAGTCTATGGGAGCTATTTGTTGCCATGGCAACCAGAGTTCCAATCCGATCTGCCCGTATGCAGACAGTATGCAGCCTTTCCCCCTACCTGATAATGCTTCACATGAAATTTGATCAAGATTGGCCCACTGGTTCCGGAGATATACTTCTTTGAAAGTGTGGACGACGACGACGACGACGGACGCCGGCTCGTGGTATACTAATACCTCACATGAGCCTTCGGCTCAGGTGAGCTAAAAATGCAATACAAATGGCTGAAAATTGGCAGGGAGAGTAGTATACTGAAAGAAAGCCCAAAATAGTGACACTTGAAAACAGTGCATGCCCAGATCTGATGTCACTTTTGATGTCTTCTGATCAGGGCTTCACTATTTTGCAAAACCTTAAGGCATATCCTGCTGAATAAACTGATTTAGCCACACCCATTTCTGACTATCCACCAATCAAGTTACTTGATACAATGTAATCATTCAATTCACAAACTACATGACAGAAGCCATCTGATCTGGATCTACAGTTTGCAAATTTAGGGGTTGTGTTCAGTAGGCTAAGAGTTAAGCCATTTTCAAAATAACTTTACATCAATAATTCAATCTAAGATCCATAAAAATGAAAAGAGACTTTTTCAACTTATAAAGTGGATGACTTCATTCATGAAACTAGAAATGCATCCACAGGACACGGATGCCCCCGACTGATAATATGTCGATGTTCATATTCATCCATAGAAAGTTATTGACCGTGTTTAAGTTTTGGACCCTTTTTTCACATTTGACCTCTAAGTATGACCTTGACCTTGGAGGTAAGGACCTTGGTTTTGTGTGAGGTAGATTGTCTTATGATGGCCAACATTTCTGCCATGTAATTTCAAAATCCATCCAGAGATAAGAAAGTTATTGACTATGTTTAAGTTTCGGACCATTTTTTTAACCTTTGACCTCTAAGTATGACCTTGACTTTGGAGAGACAGATCTGGGTTTGCATGTTACACATCGTCTCATGATGGTTAGCATTTCTTCAAAGTAATTTCAAAATCCATCTAGAAATAAGTAAGTTATTGACTGGGTTTAAGTTTCGGACCCTTTTTTTGACCTTTGACCTCTAAGTATGACCTTGCCCTTGGAGGTAGGGACCTGGGTTTTGCACGTGACACATCATCTTATGATGGTTAACATTTCTACAAAGTAATTTCAAAATCCATCTAGAAATAAGAAAGTTATTGACTGCGTTTAAGTTTCGGACCCTTTTTTTGACCTTTGACCTCTAAGTATGACCTTGACCTTGGAGGTATGGACCTGGGTTTTGCACGTGACATGTGGTCTCATGATGGTTAGCATTTCTGCTGAGAAATTTTAAAATTCATCGAGAAAAGGAAGTTATTGACCGCGTTTAAGTTTCGGACGCACAGTCGCACAGACGAACGGACAGACAGGGGCAACGCTATATGCCCTTTCCACCATTCTTTGAATGGCGGGGGCAAAAAAATGGGTAAATCTGAAAACAAAACCTACTCTGGGACTTCTGAGCTTCTGAGATAGTCACTTTCGTGGGAGAGGCCTGCCTAGTCGGTGACCTAGCTGGTGACACACTCTTCTTGGCTGATGAGGCACTTTTCCTTGGGGATGTTTCCCTGGTAGTCTTGTGGGTGGGGGTATACTGGGCTTTGTAACCAATAGCTTCTAACTGGGCCCTGGCACTCTTCTCATCATAGTTTGCTCTGCAAGAGTAACAGGATCTCTCTTAACAATTAACCCTTGTCCTGCTTAATAAATTAATTTTGTCACACCCATTTCTGACTATCAACCAATCAAATAACTTGATATCATGGAATCATTCAAAGGGGGAGTTCCAGCCTATAGTAAATTTCCATAGGGTTCTGCCCACGCACAGATTTTCATGATATTGTGCATAATTACCGATTGGTAAATGACTATTCATTATTTAGCTATTTCACTCTTATATCTGTTTTCGTTATAAATCTACAATATTGTGTTTATGTCCACATCTGAAAGTAGGGGTACTCCCAAACTAGTGTATATATACATTCCACCTTTTGATGTTTTGGAGTTATTTTGTTCTCAGGCATCACTGTAGTCATCTGTGATTATCTTTGTATCACATTTAGCATTGTTTAGGCAAAGTTTGATACACCATGCTCAATTTCATATGGAGCAGACCCCAGAATTCACAACCATAAAATCTTTTGTTTGACGTTTGATTTCACACTGTTGCAGTTCTTGTCACCCCATCATTTTAATATGAAAATTGACCATATATATGTAGAACATTTGATCAAACTTTCTTGAAAATCTGAGACCGGTAACATACCGCATTTGAACATTGAATAGTAATGGTCAGAGTTTTGAATTGTTTCAAACCATTTGTAGATATCATATGGTGCAACATTTTCAATCGAAAAATTGCTCGCCAATATATAATAAACAGGAATATATGTATGTTTATATGATGGTGCATAGTATGAGCTCATATATAATCAGCATTTGTATGAATTATGATGCCCTGATGAACACCAAAAACACAATTCATTTCGAGCTTTCGTTAACAATTCAATCAGTCCTTATTTAAAAAATACTTCTTTTTAGAACAAGCGTTTTTGCATTAATGTAATTCTAAATAGAAGTCGAGGCAATGCTGAAGCTCAGTATGACAAAGATTGTTGAAATGGCAAGTAAACCGGATGGTTCTGCAAACAAGACAATTTTACTTGACTTTAATAAGTATGTATTTAACTGATGCAGTGATCTTAAAAAGTTTGAAAAGTCTGATTGTCATACTTGAATGACACAGGTTGCTTGAATGGCCAAGAATAATGATGTTTGTATTATGTTTCAGCCAGGTAGGTCATAATAACACAGACAATATTTTCTGATCTTTTGGGCCAGTGTATACACAGATTACTGTAGACAAAATGGTACAGTTGTTTTTGGCTCACTCTGACAATGCCCTTTCAGTCTACTTCAATCGAACTAACTGTCATCTTGTAAGAAAGATATATTCTTAAATATGATCAACTATGTTCTAAAATATGATCCAGAAAACAAGCAATTATTTTTGGAAAGCATTAATTAATATAATAGAAAGACTTAATTCAACTTTCAAACACTTTCACAATTTAAAATAGCAAACAGCACATATGCTAGCAGTACTTTAGAAAAATGTGAAGCCAGCTGCACTGATTTTGATTCAGCCAATGTGCTAGTGGTACAGCAAACAAGTGATTCATGCCATTTGTAAATCTTCGCCCCCGTCCATTGGGGCTTGAAGAAATTGACTTGGCTGCATGTTGCTTCCACACAGAGCTAAAACTAACCAAACACGAGTACTGGTAAACCGCTTAGAAGGACTAAGCTTGCCCAGGCAAAGTGGTGTGACTCATGCCGTCCAATGTATATAAGCCTTGTAGTTTCATAGGGTGGCAGGGCTTGAGATATCATTTCATCTCAATGTCGGGAACAAGTCCCGCAAAATTGGAAGCAGCATCTCCAAAATGACCTAAATAGTGTTAACGGGGATGTTAAACCTCAATACAAACAAACCATTTGTAAAACCGATGAATACAGAGCCAGAAAACTTAACATAGACGACAAGTATTGCATACATAAGACTACATATGCAAATGGTATTTCAGCATCTAAATACAATATCAGCTATCAAATAAATGTTTTACAGCAACTTGCCTTCCATCTATATCATTTCGGGAAGTGTATGCAAGTTGATGAATGTGCAAATAGTTTCAGTGTGACTAGTTATGCATTTATTTTGAAAACTAAAACATTGCAGCAAACACTTTTGCCTATGTTATAATGAGCCTAGAAAAAATGCAGAAAATGCTTTTAATGGCCTCACAAAATCTTTGATGTGTGTGTGTGTGTGTGTGTGTGGTGGGGGTGGGGGAGGGAGGGAGCGACACGCGAGTCTCTTTGACCAAGTGATGTAAGGAAAAATATCAATACATGGACTGATCAATAATAAGAACAAATCAGAAAATCAGCCTGTCCTTTCACAGATGGCAAATTATTAACTGCTGTTTTATTTTAAAGAGGGAAATGTCAACAATAAAAACAATTAAGGATTATTTATTAAGCAAAACTCAATACACTATTGTGTATTACTGACATTAATATCTTTGTATTGCGGGTTTAAAAAAAAAGACAAAATAAAATAGGGTAAAAAATATCCACCTTGTCTTATTCCTATTGTGTCATAATACATTTTTTCAGCATAACCGCTTTTGCAATGCTGTAAACACTAACACTCATCGTGATCACTGCATGAATGCACTATATTTTTCTCTCTGCTAATGTATGTTCTCACCTACTATTTAAAACCCAAACTAAAAATCATTCTCTGTCGAACAGTGTATTTTTGTTTGTGTGTGTGTGTGTGGGGGGGGGGGGGGGGGGTTGCAGGGGCGGAATTACGTAAATGCATATGCTAAGCTTTGCATGATAAGGTGACACTATATGGTCATAAAAATACAATAAAAATATACTTAAAGAAAATCTGGTCCCCTTATATTGCAAATGACTTCATCACAAAAATATACCTAAACACATATCTGGCAATCAAAAACAATGTTACCGGTTTCTGATTTTTTTAAAATTTGTTTGCTATATAGAGGATATATGTGGCCAATTTTATGTGTAGTATCTTGGGGTGACAAGATCAGTGTCACATCTAACACTTGGGATAAATATTTTACTTTTTTATAAATTTTCATGAAAAATTTAAGAAATTTGTTAAATAAATTCATCAGAAAAATTAAAAGACCTAGACACATTTATATTTTTGGTATTATATGAATCCTTATAGAGTTCTGTTGCCAATCAAAGCAACACAATTTGAAAACAATCGAGCTTGTTGATTTTAAGAATGAAAAATTCACAGGTGTGTATGACCTCTACAGGGGATTACCTCAGGGAGCTCTCCTGAGAACTTAAGTAATTAATCAAATAAAACAAAGTTATATATATATAGTTGATAGACCTAAAGTAAACAACAACTGAAGTTTCAAGAAAATCTGTGTGTGGGCAGATTTGGAACTCCCCCTTTGCAAACTGAAAGAAAAACAGTGTAGAAGCCATCTGCTCAGGAACTACATTGTTTACAAAGATAGGGGTTGTTATGTTCAACACGACAAGGGTAAAAGGCTTAATATTACATGTGAATCATACGCCTAGCATAATTAGTAAGGCATGCTGGTAGATTTGTTTGTGGGTATTGGAGTTTAACAGCCCAGTCAACACTATTCAGGTCATTTTTTAGCTTGTCAGTTTACCTATCCACACTTTTCCTGGGCTTATACATAAGTGGTTAACCAGTACAGTGCACATTCTTTCGCCAGAAACTGACAACTGCCCTTCTTGAATCAGCGGGAGGGAGAGAATGCCTGTAGAAAGATTTCATGATGTTTCTCCATGAAAGAATGTTGCCAACTCCGGCAGGCATCAAACCTGTGTACTCCTGATCACCAGTCAGATGTGCATCCGACTGAGCTACCAAGGCCAGCTACATGCTGGTAGAGAAAAGCAATAAAGTTGCAACTGAAAATTTGCATATCAAATCACTCAAGATTTGATTTTTTTGTTGTTGTTATTTTTGGTTTGTCTTGACTTCTTTGTTTTATCTCAAGCACTATTTAAAGTGTGTAACAATATATAGTTCAAACAATTTGACATGAAACTGACGCTTATGCAAGGGATAAATTAGTCAATGTTATCGCCTAATACGTCGGCTTTATTACTTCTTGTGAATTTTCGGCATCACGAGAACAGCGACCTATTTACAGACCTCTATATAGAGGATCTTACATGAGTGTTCTGAGTATTACTGAATTTATTAAACGAGTTGAGAAAAAGGGATAAAATGCGAGGTTTCGCCAAGCATTTTATCCCTTTCCTCAATTAGTTTAATAAATTCAATACAAGAGGGCCCACAGGGCCCTGGTTCGCTCACCTGTGTGTCACTATCTCAAGTACATTCTATTTTTAGCTATGGTGGCCATCTTGTTCATCAGCAGAGTAATTTTATCTTATTTGGTAGGGAGTAACCTAGGCAACATTCCTGTGAAGTTTTAAATCCAATTGGCCCAAAGGTTTAGAAGGGGTTCGCATTTGAAGCAAATTTACAATGTTTTTCTATTTTTAGCTCTTGTGACCATTTGTTAATCGTTATGCTATTTTCCTAGAGGGTCATCTACACAACATTCCAATGAAGTTTAGAAGCCTTCATGGTGAAGTAGCCATGCTACTTGCCTTGTAAACCAGGGGTAGCAGGATCAATCCCAGGCTTCTCCAGACTTTCAGATTGGTATTTAAACAGAGGTCCAATCACTGTATGACCTTAGCTGTTGGTGAGACTTAAACTCAAACACTCACTCCTATGAAGGAACCTATATGCAAAATATGAAGGCTGTATCTTAAATGCTTCAAAAGTTATGACAAAGTAGGTCAAAGGTCAAGGTCATGGCTCAAGTTTTGAATGGTTGAGAAAACCTAGTCACAAGGAACATACATGCCAAATATGAAGGCTCTATCTCATATGGTTCAAAAGTTATGAAAAAGTAGGTCACAAGTCAACGTCACAGTTCAAATATGAGTGGGAAGCCCTTATCACAAGGAACCTACATGCCAAATATGAAGGCTCAATCTCAAACGGTTCAAAAGTTATGACAAAATAACCTACTGATCTACTTTTTGATTATTCGAACTTAACTGAGATATTGTCCAGATGATCATTCTGAGCAAGTTTTATGATGATTTGACTAAAACTGTGGCCTCTTAGAGTGTTCAAAACGTTTTTCTATGATTTGACCTGCTAACCTACTTTTTAACCCGACGTGACCCATATTCCAACTTGACCCAGATATTGTCAAGATGATCATTCTGAGCAAGTTTGATGATGATCGGACCAAAACTGGGGTCTCTAGTGTGTCCACAAGGTTTTTCAACACTCTGATCTACTGACCTACTTACTGACCAGATATGACCCATATTCGAAATTAATTGAGATATTGTCAAATGATCATTTTGAGCAAGTTTGATGATGATCGGACCAAAACTGTGGCCTCTAGTGTGTTCAGAGGGTTTTTCTATGATTTTATCAACTAACCTACTTTTTGGACCGACATAACCCATATTCAAACTTGACTCAGATATTGTCAAGATGATCATTCTGGGCAAGTTTGATTATGATCAGACCTGAACTGTGGCCTCTAGTGTGATCAGAAGGTTTTACTATGATTTGACCTACTGACCTATTTTTTGACCCATATTCGAACTTGACTGAGATATTGTCAAGACTATCATTCTGAGCAAGTTTTATGATGATTGGACCAAAACTGTGGCCTCTAGTGTGTTCAGAAGGTTTTTCTCTGATTTGACCTACTGACCTACTTTTTGACCTGCCATGACCCATATTTGAACGTGACCAAGATATTATCAAGATGATCATTCTGAGAAAGTTTGATGATGATCGGACCAAAACTGTGGCCTCTAGTGTGTTCACAAGGTTTTTCTGATTTGAACTATTGGTCTACTTTTTAAACCGACATGACCCATATTCGAACTTTACTCAGATATTGTCAAGATGATCATTATGGGCAAGTTTGATGATGATTGGACCAAAACTGTGGCCTCTAGTGTGTTCACAAGCTTTTTCTATGATATGACCTACTGACCTACTTTTTGACCTGACAGGACCCATATTAGAATGTGACCAAGATATTATCAAGATGATCATTCTGAACAAGTCTGATGATGATTGGACATAAATTTTTGCCTCTAGTGTGTTCAGAAGGTTTTTCTATGATTTGACCTACTGACCTACTTTTTGACCCGACAACACCCATATTCAATCTTGACTGAGATATTGTCAAGATGATCATTCTGGGCAGGTTTGATGATGATCGGACCAAAACTGTGGCCTCTAGTGTCTTCACAAGGTTTTTTTCTGATTTGACCTATTGACCTAATTTTTGACCCGACATGACCCATATTCAAACTCTACCGAGATATTTTGTGGTGGTACAAAATTTGTGCAAGTTTAGTTAAAATCAAATCATAAATGAAATAGATATCATCCAGACAAGACCAAAATAGGCAATTTGGGGGGCCGTTACTCCGAAACACATGATGGGATATGGCTGGTTCAAGAAAGGAACCCAGATCTCATGGTGGTACAAGTTGTGTGCAAGTCTGGTTAAAATCAAATCATAAATGAAGATGCTATTGTGCGGACAAGACCAAAATAGGCAATTTTTGCCCTTTCAGGGACCCTAACTCCGTAACACATGATGGGATATGGCTGGTTCGAGAAAGGAACCTAGCTCTCATGGTGATTCAAGTTGTGTGCAAGTCTGGTTAAAATCAAATCATAAATGAAGATGCTATTGTGCGGACAAGACCAAAATAGGCAATTTTTGCCCTCTCCGGGGCCGTAACTCCGTAACACATGATGGGATATGGCTGGTTCAAGAAAGGAACCCAGATCTCATAGTGGTACAAGTTGTGTGCAAGTCTGGTTAAAATCAAATCATAAATGAAGATGCTATTGTGCGGACAAGACCAAAATAGGCAATTTTTGCCCTTTCAGGGGCCCTAACTCCGTAACACATGATGGGATATGGCTGGTTCGAGAAAGGAACCTAGCTCTCATGGTGGTTCAAGTTGTGTGCAAGTCTGGTTAAAATCGAATCATAAATGAAGATGCTATCGTGCGGACAAGACCAAAATAGGCAATTTTTGCCCTTTCAGGGGCTGTAACTCCGTAACACATGATGGGATATGGGTGGTTCAAGAAAGGAACCAAGATCTCATGGTGTTACAAGTTGTGTGCAAGTCTGGTTAAAGTCAAATCACAAATGAAGATGCTATCGTGCGGACAAGACCAAAATAGGCAATTTTTGCCTTTTCAGGGGCCGTAACTCCGTAACACATGATGGGATATGGCTGGTTCAAGAAAGGAACACAGATCTCATGGTGGTACAAGTTGCGTGCAAGTCTGGTTAAAATCAAATCATAAATGAAGATGCTATCGTGCGGACAAGACCAAAATAGGCAATTTTTGCACTTTCAGGGGCTGTAACTCCGTAACACATGACGGAATATTGCTGGTTCAAGAAAGGAACCCAGATCTCATGGTGGTACAAGTTGTGTGCAAGTCTGGTTAAAATCAAATCATAAATGAAGATGCTATCGTGCAGACAAGACCAAAATAGGCAATTTTTGCCCTTTCAGGGGCCGTAACTCTGTAACACATGATGGGATATGGCTGGTTCAAGAAAGGAACCCAGATCTCATGGTGGTACAAGTTGTGTGCAAGTCTGGTTAAAATCAAATCATAAATGAAGATGCTATCGTGCGGACAAGAAATTGTTCACACACGGACTCACGCATGCACGACGGAAGACGGACGAAATGTGATCACAAAAGCTCACCTTGACCTACTGACCTACTTTTTGACCTGCCATGACCCATATTTGAACGTGACCAAGATATTATCAAGATGATCATTCTGAGAAAGTTTGATGATGATCAGACCAAAACTGTGGCCTCTAGTGTGTTCACAAGGTTTTTCTGATTTGAACTATTGGTCTACTTTTTAAACCGACATGACCCATATTCGAACTTTACTCAGATATTGTCAAGATGATCATTATGGGCAAGTTTGATGATGATTGGACCAAAACTGTGGCCTCTAGTGTGTTCACAAGCTTTTTCTATGATATGACCTACTGACCTACTTTTTGACCTGACAGGACCCATATTCGAATGTGACCAAGATATTATCAAGATGATCATTCTGAACAAGTCTGATGATGATTGGACATAAATTGTGGCCTCTAGTGTGTTCAGAAGGTTTTTCTATGATTTGACCTACTGACCTACTTTTTGACCCGACAACACCCATATTCAATCTTGACTGAGATATTGTCAAGATGATCATTCTGGGCAGGTTTGATGATGATCGGACCAAAACTGTGGCCTCTAGTGTCTTCACAAGGTTTTTTTCTGATTTGACCTATTGACCTAATTTTTGACCCGACATGACCCATATTCAAACTCTACCGAGATATTTTGTGGTGGTACAAAATTTGTGCAAGTTTAGTTAAAATCAAATCATAAATGAAACAGAAATCATCCAGACAAGACCAAAATAGGCAATTTGGGGGGCCGTAACTCCGTAACACATGATGGGATATGGCTGGTTCAAGAAAGGAACCCAGATCTCATGGTGGTACAAGTTGTGTGCAAGTGTTGTTAAAATCAAATCATAAATTAAGATGCTATTGTGCGGACAAGACCAAAATAGGCAATTTTTGCCCTTTCAGGGGCCGTAACTCCATAACACATGATGGGATATGGCTGGTTCGAGAAAGGAACCTAGCTCTCATGGTGGTTCAAGTTGTGTGTAAGTCTGGTTAAAATCAAATCATAAATGAAGATGCTATCGTGCGGATAAGATTTTTGCCCTTTCAGGGGCTGTAACTCCGTAACACATGATGGGATATGGCTGGTTCAAGAAAGGAACCCAGATCTCATGGTGATACAAATTGTGTGCAAGTCTGGTTAAAGTCAAATCATAAATGAAGATGCTATTGTGCGGACAAGACCAAAATAGGCAATTTTTGCCCTTTCAGGGGCCGTAACTCCGTAACACATGATGGGATATGGCTGGTTCAGGAAAGGAACCCAGATCTCATGGTGGTACAAGTTGTGTGCAAGTCTGGTTAAAATCAAATCATAAATGAAGATGCTATCGTGCGGACAAGACCAAAATAGGCCATTTTTGCCCTTTCAGGGGCCGTAACTCAGTAACATATGATGGGATATGGCTGGTTCAGGAAAGGAACCCAGATCTCATGGTGGTACAAGTTGTGTGTAAGTCTGGTTAAAATCAAATCATAAATGAAGATGCTATCGTGCAGACAAGACCAAAATAGGCAATTTTTGCCCTTTCAGGGGCCGTAACTCTGTAACACATGATGGGATATGGCTGGTTCAAGAAAGGAACCCAGATCTCATGGTTGTACAAGTTGTGTGCAAGTCTGGTTAAAATCAAATCATAAATGAAGATGCTATCGTGCGGACAAGAAATTGTTTACGCACGGACGCACGCACGACGGACGAAATGTGATCACAAAAGCTCACATTGTCACTATGTGACAGGTGAGCTAAAAACACAAGCACGAATGTAAGATTCTATTTATCATATGACATTTAAAACGAATTTTACTCACGTTTGTTTTACAAAAACGTCAATAATCCACCATTAGTAAACACCACGTTGTTAAGCACGTGTAACGTTACGGGACGTATCTAACTAATTTGCATATTTAATCCACTAGTGGATTATTGAATTTATTACATGGCGTTATTACATTCTCAGACGCGACGTCATGTGATAAGTATTGTATAACAATATCGCCATCTTTGGAAAAGGACGAAGATAAATACATGTATTCAGTTGGGTGTGAAATTATGTTGATAGAGTTTACCAGTCTCAGGTCAATTTGTTCGCATTATACTATAATCTGCCTTAGCAAAACAATAACAAACATGGAGAGGTGATTCGTTTCACCCAAGGAAATAATCATACAAAATATGAATAAATCAAAAAAAGATTTGTATGTAAGAAAAAGAATCTTTTATCTGTATGGATTTGATATACATGTAATCATTTCCAACTCTTGGCATGTCCCAGCTGATTGGAACCTCAGCTTTGCCACAGTTCCAATTGACTCAGGCATCCTGGGGTCAGTTGTTCAAAACTAATGACATTGTTAAGTAACGTATCGTTAAAACTTTGATCATTCAATATGGTGAAAATAATAATATTTTTGCTGAAAATATGAGAGCAGCTTTTGCATATGCAAAAGCTGCTCTCATTTTTTTCAGCAAAAATAACACAATATGAGAGCAGCTTTTGCATATGCAAAAGCTGTTCTCATTTTTTTCAGCAAAAATAACACTATATTAGATAATGTACTTGCTAGAACATTTAACAATTTGAGTACTAACTAGCTGGTTAGGCTAACTAGGCTTTGAACAACTGGGCCCTGAATGTTGAAAATGACTATATCAAATCCATATTCATGAAAGAGACTACTAAAAGTCCCTAAATGGTTAGCCCCCACCCATCAGGGCTTGGAGAAATTGATCGGGCTGCATGATGCTTCCATGCAGAGCTCAAATGGACCACACATGAGTACTGGTAAACCACTTAGGTCCAAGCCTGCCCAGGCGAAGTGGTGCGAGTTGGACCATCCTTATATACAATCCCTTTTGGTTTGTTTGGACTGTAGGGCTTGAGATGTCACTTCATCTCAATGTTGGGTAAAAGTCACACAAAACTGTAATCAACATGTCCAAAATTACCTAAATAGTGTTGATGGGGACGTAAAACCTCAATTCAAACAAAGTATTGCTAGTGCAATTTGACATGAGACTGACGACCTCTATAACCATAATTTCACACCCAACCGAGTGTATATATTTATCTTCGTCATTTTCCGAAGAGGTCGATATTGTTATTCAATATATAGAGGCCGAAAATGGGTCACAATTCACAAGAAGCCGAAAATTCGCGAGAAGCTTACGAAAACTGACATATTAGGCGATAACACTGACTAATTTATTCTTTGCATAAAGGTCAGTCTCATGTCAATTTGAACCACCTATACTTCTTGGTTTTTGTTGCGTTCTGATGGTTTGTGTATTTGTTTAACCTTTAGCCTGCTGTTGGCGAAAACCCCTATTTTTGCAAACAGTGTAGATCCAGATCAGATGGCTTCTGAAGAAGCCATCTGATCAGGATCTACACTATTTGACATTCAGTTTATGGATATAGAGAAATGAATAACATCAAGAATTCTGATTGGTTAAAAATCAGAAATGGGTGTGGCTAAATTAAATATTCAGCAGGTTAAAGGTTAAACAGTAACTTACTGGTGTAAAATGTCACTGATAAGGTCCTGATTAGCAGTAGGAAACATAGCCCTAAGTCTTTCCAACATATCCACAGATCTAGGTGGTGGGTGGCTGGTTGGTTCCTCTTTCCTGTACCCTGCCATTGACAACTCAGATGAGGCTATTCCCATGACATTTTTGTTTCTGTGAAGAGAACTAAAAGTCACTATGAGGAAGAAGAACAGTAATTTATTGTTTTTGCGAACAATAACATATTACAACCGCGCACCCAGCAAGTTAGCAATACGTCATGTCCCGTCGGTTCATTAAAGAGCAGATACGTCAAAAAACTCTGACACGCTACACCAGAATAGGTGTATCAAGAGACAAGAATGTCAAACTGACCGTAATCAATACTTAACATCACCATCCAATACCGGTTAACCCACAGGAGAGGGCGGAGCTAAGCGATTGTCAGAAATCTACTGCATGACGCCACGGGTCATGTAAAAAATCAATCACCAATTAGCGTATATGATTTCAGTAGAGAATGTTCGCTGTGAGAGGCTTGGCAAGCAATGGAGACTCAGATCAGGTGCCACAGAACGCACCGTCTGATCGGGGTCTACACTGTTTACAAAGAAGGTGGAATTTAGGGCTTGAACGAAAGTTTGGATCTCAGTCCGGGACTATTTTCCCAGCCTACACGGGCCTCCGTGGCCTAGTGGTTAAGAGCGCTGACTCTGGATCATTTGGTCTCTCACCGCTGTGATTCGAGCCTCGCTCGGGTCACATGTGAGACGCCATGTTCTGCAACGGAAGGTCAGGTGATTTTTCTCCGGGTACTCCGGTTTTCGCCCACCTTTGATTAACGATCGGCTCGATATGAGTGAAATAATCTTGAAAGGGCCGTAAAACCAAAAAAAAAAATTTCCCAGCCTACACTCGGTGGCAGTCGGGAACGCTTCCCCTTTCCGCTGGTCGCCTTTGTCGTCCGCTCGCGGCTGCCGACGACTGTCCGGTCTGATTACATACATGTGCATACCTTTATCTATAATGGTTGAGTTTAGTCCTTTGCATCTCGCCTTGATTTAGTGCTTATCATACAACAGCTTGTTGAGAACTGATATATAATTACTATTGCCTAATATTTTAAACCTCCATGAAAGAATTAACCCTTTGTCCTACATTTTGCTTTCACAAAACAACTTCTTTATACACAATGTATTTTTGACACGAATCCTTGTAATTTACCCTCCCTGTGCAATTCCAATGCATACAGAAATGGTCGGCCCCCGCCCATCGGGGCTTGAAGATAAAGATGGGCTGCACGAGGCTACCACGCAGACTACACGAGTACTGGTAAAGCGCTTAGAGGATCTAAGCCTGCCCATACAAAACGATGCGAGGCAGCCCGCCCATACTTATAAACCCTATTGGTTTCATTGGGTGACAGGGCTTGAGATGTCATTTCATCTCAATGACGGGTAAAAGTCCCACAAAATTGGAAGCAACGTCTCCAAAATGACCTATACAGTGTTGAAGGTGACGTTAAACCTCAAATCAAACAAACAAACAGAAATGGGCACAACAGGAGGCTCAGTTATAAAGTGGCTTTAGTGTATATTTAACCCATAACAACTCCTACTTTTGCAAACAGAGATGAGGTCCTACACTGTTTGCCATGCAGCTTGTGAATAATGTTAAGAAATTTTCATGTTTGACAGTCGGCAATTGCTGAGGCTAAATATATATATTCAGCAGGATAAGGGTTAAGACTTATTGGGTTTTATGGGTTTCTTTTTCCCGCCCATTTTTTGTCCAGTTGTGAGGAAGGTTTCAAAATTTAAAAGGGTGGGCCCATAAAATCACGAAATAACACGCAAAAATCCGCCCAAATATTTTACTAATCGTCGAGTCGAGCAATTAAGTGACAAATATATTTTTTTCAGACTTTCAGTGGAATGCATACACCTTCAGGGGAGGCAACTCTTTCAAGCGTATTTTAGTCTCCCATGTCAATGAGGGTCAACTCTAAACGAAAGAATTTGCTCCTAAGGAGCAAATTCTTTCCTTTAAGAGTAGACCCCTTTTTCGTGGGACAAAGCTTATAGAAAAGCAAACAGGAAGTTCCGAAAGTTGCCCCCTTTTGAAAAATGTGGAAAATCTGCCAAGTCGTTCCCATCAGATTTCATGTGACCAATAACGGACTTTAATTGACCAATAGTTCTGCTTTTCTGTTAGATTGTTTGTTTACATGATTTGAGGTTAAACATCCCCATTAACATTATTTAGGTCATTTTGGAGACATTACTTCCAGTTTTGTGTGAAATTTTTACCCGACGTTTAGATAAAATGACATTTCAATCCCTGCTGCCCAGTTAAACCGATATGGTTTATATGCTCGGATGGTCCGACTCGCCAGGGCAGGCTTTGGGAGTTTATGGCTAATGTTAACAGACATCTGAAGCGTTGCATGTCCGACTCGCCAGGGCAGGCTTTGGGAGTTTATGGCTAAAGTTTACAGACATCTGAAGCGCCAGTATTATAGGCTGTTGTGTCAGGCAGCACCATGAACATGTGTCGCGTAAGGATCCGAAAGACTTTGAGGCTTGAACCATATGTAATTCGGGTCATTTCTCCGGTCAGTCGCAATGGCGAACTTCCACATAAAAAATGTTTATTTTCGAATCAATTTTTAAAATTTAAACTAATGCATCTGATAAAATAAAGTTCAGTTATGATTAGTTTGGTTATTCTATTTTTAAAGTTTAATAGCCAAAAATTGATTTATGATAGGGAAACGCAATATCGATGATTCTGTTATTTTTTTTTTTTTTTTTTAATCAAAATATAGGTAATGAGCACTTTCTTTTATTATACCCCGACATTTTCTCAACAATCAAATTACCGATAATCCAAGTGTGTGTACAAAAATCCGGGAAGCGAAACATTCAATAAGTTGAGAAAATCAGCCACATGCTTGATTTGTCACAGCACACCCGAGTGTCGCAAGATGGACCTGTCATTTTTTTCCGCAGTCGCGATAGGCAATACCCACCAGCCTACAGACCTGAGACTGTTAAATCCTTTGATCAATTGAGCACTCGCTGTCATTTACAAAGACGAACGCGACAGGAGAAAAAATACTGGCCACGACAGGAAACTTTACGCAAAATCTGGCGTAAAAAATGCCCATAGGGGCTTGAAGAAATATATGGGCTGCACGATGCTTCCACGCAGAGCTGAATCCGGCCCGCACACTAGTACTGGTAAACGGCTTTGAGGATCTAAGTCTGTCCAGGAACCGCGGTGCGAGGCGGACCGTCCATGCTAATAAACCCTATTGGTTTCATTGGGCGACAGGGCTTGAGATGTCATTTCATCTCAATGTCGGGTAAAAGTCCCACAAAATTGGGAGCAACGTCTCCAAAATGACCTTTACAGTGTTGACGGGGACGTTAAACTTCAAATCAAACAAACAAAACTGGCGTAAAAAATACGCCGGATCCGGCATTTCCCATCATTGATGCTCAATAAAGTTCTGTTCCCAACACTGTGATTACATCTTCATAGTCTCGTAGTTGATACGAACCATACAAACACACCTTTTTAATTTTGACCCCTACCGCTCAAAGTTGGAACTTCCTACTGTTTCTGTGAATAGCCCCGCCCATCATGGCTTGCAAAAATAGACTGGGCTGCATGATGTTTCCACGCAGAGCTGACCGAACACGAGTACTGGTAAACAGCTTAGAGGTTCTGAGCCTGCCTAGGAAATGTGTTGCGAGTCAGACCGTCCATGTATATAAACCCTATAGGTTTCATTGGGCGACAGGGCTTGAGAAGTCATTTCATCTCAATGTCTGGTAAAAGTCCCACGAAATTGGAAGTGACGTCTCCAAAATGACCTATACAGTGTTTCGGCCCCCGCCCATCTGGGCTTGAAGAAATACATGGGCTGCATGATGCTTTGGTAGCCAACAATGGGTGTGGCTAAATTAATTTATTCAGCAGGATAAGGGTTAAGTCTCCAAAACGAGACATTAGTTTTTCTGGGTTTCTTCTCTTTTTTCCGCCCAATTTTTGTCCCGATAAGTTCTCAGTAACCACTAGACAGATATGAAAATGAAGTTGTGCAGGAAGATTTCAAATTTTAAAAGTGTGGACCCAACAGGTCTCCTGGGGGGGCACGCAAAAATCAGTAACCGTCGAGTCGAGCAATTAAGTGACAAATATTTTTTTTATTTATTTATTTTCTGATTTTTTTTATTTATTTATTTTCTTTTCTTATAGGAAAGAATTTGCTCCTCTCCAATTCATTCTTTCTACTATTTCTATCTATATCGGTCGAATCAACATTGGAGCGTTTTCAATTCTAGTGTGATCGGTCATTGCCGATCCAGGTCTGCAGGATGAAAACATACACAGTAATCATGTAATAACGAAGAAATCTTTAAACTGCACAGAATGGGCCTCCCAGTTAACGTCCCGATGCGGAGGACGGTGCACTTTGTGGCATTCACCCGGAGCATGTTCGGACACCGCAGTTTTATTACCGCTGCCGGGAATCAAACCGGGGGCCTCTAGCATCACAGGCAGGTGCACTATACCATTGAACTACCACGCTTGATTCAATGTCGAGTGCCGGCTCGACCACTTTAATACATGTATATACAGGGGTTCATCCATTGTTCTTTCTTGTTTCTGCTACAGCCTCGAGGTTTAAACGAGTATCCACAATCTGTTTTGAGATGAATATATATTCGCTTGTGGGTACTGCTGGTCAGAACCGCCTCGAGGTTTTGTGTATTTTGTTTGATTTGAGGTTTAACGTCCCCGTCAACATTGTATAGGTCATTTTGGAGACGTTGCTTCCAATTTTGTGGGACTTTTACCCAACATTGAGATGAAATGACATCTCAAGCCATGTCGCCACCTAGAGGTTTTAACGAGTATCCACAATCTCTGTTTTGAGCAGACTATAGATTTAGGGTACTGCTGGTTAGAACCGCTTCGAGGTTTTAACGAGTATCCACAATCTTCTTTTGAGCAGTATTAAAATCGATTGTAACATTAACTGACAGCGCTATTATCCCGCCCACGCTTAAAACGTCCAAAGACGTGTGTCAATCATCTAAAATACCGGTTCAGAAGCACGTGATGGAAAGTTCAAAACGGTGCAACAATGCTTTCGGCACGTATTTGATATTCGTCTCAAACAACATCAAAAGTACGTCTGGGAGAACACCGATTGCTAACTTGCCGATTGCGTTGTTGTAAAAGATCATATTATGGAAACTGGTTACACATTTATAGGGGTGGGGGGTATTCTTTGAAAAACAATTTGTCTCCCTTACAAAGAGTGTAAGCTCCAAGGAGCAAATTCTTTCCTTTTAACCCTTGTCCTGCTGATCCCGGATAGGTCTTATCTTTCAAACAATGAAGATCCAGATCAGATGGCTTCTGAAGAAGCCATCTGATCAGGATCTACATTGTTTGTCATTCAGTTTATGAATTTGTTGCAATAATTTGCATCAAGTAATCTGATTGGTTGATAATCGGTAGTGGGTGTGGCGTATATGAATATTCAGCAGGACAAGGGTTAAAGTAGGCCCTTAATTTGGTAAGGCTTACTTTCAGTGGATGGAAAAGCTAATGGAAACTGAGCCAGCACTTTGCCATATACATGTATCTTTTTTTACTCCATATAACTGCATATTTCTGGTTAATCCCATAACCCATTTGGTACTGAATGGAATCAACCGTCCTATAAACAGCATGAGTGCATTTCGAAATCTAGGGGTATCAGGTTCAGTTTTGATTAGAAGTTAATTTAGAAAACAAGAGGTCCATGGGCCACTATGCTCACCACAGTTCAGGCAGGCACTGCCCACTGGGAGCTATGTATGGTTTCAATTTATCGATTATAAAGTCTACCAAACGAACCTCCATTCCATGTGGACTCTGTATCTGAAATATTAGGCCTTTTATGAAGTGGAGGGGTGGGACATGGATCCAACAGAGCCCAGGTTGGTATCACTGAATGCGTCTTATCATAAGGAACAAGAATATATAAAGTTTAGGGGTGGGGATGTGTACAGTTCCAGAGATATAAGACCTTTTTAGCTGTGGAGGGGTTGGAGCATGGCACTGGCAGACACCAGGAAATCCAAGAGTGTTGTCCTTGAATGTGTCTTATCATTAGGACCAAGAAAATATATTGTTTAGGAGTTGGGATCTGAACTGTTTCTGAGATATGAGGCCTTCTTATGAAGTGAGTGTTTGAGTTTTACATCTCACCAACAGCTAAGGTCATACAGAGACGGGACCTCAGTTTAAAAAGTGAAGAGGAGAGGAATGGCCCCTGTGGACCGCCAAGTTGGTGTGACTGAATGTGTCTAATCACAAGGAACAAGAATATATATGATTATGAGGTGGGGATCTTAATGGTGTCTGAGATATATGGTCTTTTATGAAGTGGAGGGGTTGGCCATGGCATCGACACATTGCCCTAGCACAAATACACCCAAGGTTGATGTGACTGAATGAGTCTTATCTAAAGGAACACAAATATACATGCCTTAGGGGTGGGGATCTGAACAGTTTCTGAGATATATGGCATTTTAGGAATCGGAGGGTTGGGGCATGGCCCCAGCGCACCCTGGGAGACCCCTAGGTTGCTATCACTAAATGTGTCTTATCAAAAGGAACAAGATGGGGATCTAATTGGTTTCTGAGATATTGGGCCTTTTACAAAGTGAAGGGGATGGGGCATGGCCCGGGAACATCCCAGGGTACACCAAAGTTGGTGTCAATCAATGTGTCTTATCATAAGGAACAAGAATATATATGGTTTAGGGTGGGGATCTGAATGGTTTCTGACATATATCGCCTTTTATGAAGTGGAGGGATGGGCCATGGGCCATGGCCCAGGCACATCCCAGGGAACCGCTAGGTTGGTGTCACTGAATGCGTTTCACCATAAAAAGCAAGAATATATATGGTTTTGGGGTGGGAATCTGAATGGTTTCTGAGATATATCACCTTTTATAAAGAGGAGGGGTGGGGCATGGCCCTGGCGCACCCTGGGAGACCCCTAGGTTGGTATCACTGAATGCCTCTTATCATAAGGAACACGAATATATATGGTTATGGGGTGTGGATCTAAACGGTTTCTGTGATATTGGGCCTTTTATGAAGTGGAGGGGGTGGGGCATGGCCTGGGCACATCCCAGGGGACCCCCAGGTTGGTATCACTGAATGCGTCTTATCATAAGCAACAAGAATATATATGGCTTTGGGGTGGGGATCTGAAAGGTTTCTGAGATATATCGCCTATTATGAAGTGGAGGGGTGGGGCATGGCCCCGGCCAACCCCGGGTGACCCCTAGGTTGAAATCACTGAATGCATCTTATCATAAGGTACAAGAATATATATGATTATGAGGTGGGGATCTGAACGGTTTCTGAGATATTGGGCCTTTTATGGGGTGGAGAGGGTGGGGCAAGGCCCGGGCACATCTCAGGGGACCCCCAAGTTGCTGTCACTGAATGCGTCTTATCATAAGAAACAAGAATATATATGGTTTTTGGGTGGCGATCTGGATGGTTTCTGAGATATATCGCCTTTTATGAAGTGAAGGGGTGGGGCATGGCCCCGGCGCACCTTGGGAGACCCCTAGGTTGGTATCACTGAATGTGTCTTATCATAAGGAACGAGAATAGATACGGTTTAGGGGTGGGGATCTCAACGGTTTCTGAGATATTGGGTCTTTTACTAAGTGGAGGGGTGGGGGCATGGCCCGGGAACATCTCAGGGGACCCCCAGGTTGGTGTCACTGAATGCATCTTATCATAAGAAACAAGAATATATATGGTTTCGGGGCGAGGATCTAAACGGTTTCTGATATATTGGGCCCTCTTCGAAGTGGAGGGGGTGGGGTATGGGCTTGGCACATCCCAGGGGACCCCCAGGTTGTTGTCACTGAATGTGTCTTATCATAAGAAAAAAGAATATATATGGTTTAGGGGTGGGGATCTGAATGGTTTCTGAGATATATGGACTTTTATGCACTGGAGGGGTGGGGCATGGCCCCAGCACACACTGGGGGACCCCCAAGTTGGCATAAAAGCATGTGGCTAAAAGAAGTTCACTCAAGGAATATTTCTTTAAAAGTTTTGTCAAAATATCTGCAAAGGTTTGGCAGTAAATGCCATTTTTCTATTTTCCCCATTATAAGTCTATGGAAACAAAGTTGCCATAGCAACCAAACTAATAGCCGATTTTCAGTAAAAACATAAACTTTCAATCCCCAGCCCAAGGATGCTACAGATGAAATTTGGGCTGAATCGGCCCAGTGGCCTCAGAGGAGATGTTGTTTGAAAGTGTTGACGCCAGACGACACAGACGACGACCGACAACTGCCTATCCTATAAGTTCCCCTGGAGCCGGAGCCGAAGCCGAAGCCTTCGGCTCTGGTGAGCTAATTGCTGAACCTTTTGCAAACAGTGAGAGCCCTGATCAGACACTGCATTCTGCAGCATCTGATCTGGGCCTGCACTGTTTGCCAATTACACCACAACCTCTTTATAACTCTATCAATGGGGTTCGAAGCAGAAACCGTTTTAGTTAAACAAGCTGTGGTTTATCCGTTTGGAGGTTTTCATGAGAGGGTTTGGATCTAATCAACAGCGTTATAAAAGTTTTTCTTTTTTATTATTATTTGATTTTAGATTTTTCAAGACTACTTCACTTATATTGAGGCAATCATTCATCAGAGCAGACTTTCGGATGAGTCTTTAAACCGAGGTCCCGTCTCCGTATGACCTTAGCTGTTGGTGGGACGTAAAACTCTAACACTCACTCACTCATTCATCAGAGGTGGGTGAAAACTGGGGTACCTGAGAAAAATGTTGTCTGCTAGTCATGATTGGGGCTTTTGTGGTTAACATGAAGTAAACTGCTGTATGTCCTAGACATTTATCACTATATTGTTCCAAAGCAGGAAGCAAGAAATACACCACAACTGAAAATTGAGGATTGTACAAACTTTTCTGGGACAGACTAGCTAGTTTCTGCCAATTTGGCCTCATCAATGACCCTCAAATATTTTTAAAATATCACAATGGAATCAATGATCCCAAATGACTATAAAGTATATTCTACACTATGATGAAGGGCAGGGTGACTTTTTATGGCTGCCACACATTTACCACCAGCAGCAGTATTCAACCCATAAAATGTCGATCACGAAAATTGTCGTCTGCTTTGCCGTCTGCCGGCTACCTTAAAAATGATTTTTTGCAAACAGTGTGGGCCCAGATCAGACTGCTCCTCTAGGAGCAGTCTGATCTGGGACCACACTGTTTGCCTGTATGCAAAAATATTTTTAAAAAGTTTGCAAAAAGATTCAACAGACGACATAAGCAGACAACATTTTCAGATGTAGTTTTTCTCGGTGTCTTAAGGGTTAAAAAATGTTCTATACAAGGTTATCTTTGGAAATCGACACTGAAATGTGGAAATAGAGCTTTTTTTTTTCTCCAAACATTTTATTAAAGCCAGTGACATAATTATGTGGATACATTTTTGTATAGCTGACTTACGTTAGAAGTGCACTTCTGATGGCATCTTCTGGGGCACTTGGGAACCAAGATTTCAACTGATGTAGCTTAGCAATGTCCACTTTTCTCTGATCCTGAAAGAAAATAGACACACTGTTTGCTTTAAATCCAACTAGAGGTGAAACTTGATAACTCAAACACGGATAGTTTGTTCACCCTTGTTGTTTCGAACTCATTCTAGAGTCCCCAGAGAATTCTTGCTAAAGCTCCAGATATTCATATCTTTAGGTTAATTTATGTTTTTTTATCTAGATTTATATTAAGACGGTATGTTGTGTGTACTCATTAGAATTGCCTCAATGAGGCGATTCTAATGTGTATACACAGCATACCTATATTTTACAGATTAACAAAAAGATACTCTTAAGTCATTCCCACAATGCCTCATGGCCAGGCTCTGTGATTTGTTTGTTCGTATTTGAGCTTAATGGCCCAGTCAACACTATTTAGGTCATTTTTGAGCCGGTCAGTTTACTTATTCACACTTTTCCTGGGCAGGCTTATGTAAGCAGTTAACCAGTACAGTGCATATTCTTTTTCCAGAAACTGACCACTGCCCTTCTTGAATCAGCGGAAGGGAGAGAATGACTGTAGAAAAGATTTCATGACCAATCTCCATGAAAGAATGTTGCCGGCCTGGTAGGAATCGAACCCGCGTCCTCCTGATCACCAGTCAGACGTGCAGCCGACCGAGCTTCCAAGGCCGGCTTTAGGCCATACCGAGCTAGACAGTTTACCTAACCATATTTTTCATTGGAAGGTTTATACATAAGCAGTTAATCAATACAGTGCACATTCTTCTTGCCAGAAACTGACAACTGCCCTTCTTGAATCAGGGGTATGGGGAGAATGATTTGAAAATGATTTCATGTTCAGTCTGCATGAAAGAAGGCTGCCGACCCGGTAGCTACAAGTATCAAACCTGTGAGTGCCTGATCACCTTCCAACCAATCTGACTAAGCTACTGATACCAGCTTCCCTTTGGAAGATTCACAGGTCAGACTGCTCTACTTATTTTAACCCTTTTTTTTTACCAAATGGAATCTTCCTCCTTATATATAACAGGAGTCCATTCTGAAATTTAGGGGTGTCAGGTTGTAGTTTCTTCAAAATTATTTTGGTAAATGGCTTAATGTTTTGCAAACAGTGTAGGCCCTGATCAGATGCCACATTCTGCAGCGTCTGATCTGGGTCTACACTGTTCGCAATTACCCGTTTTGGGGTTTCTGGTACAAAATGGGTTAAACTAAACATAACATGCCAGACAAATCCATCTTTGTGCTTAAGAAACAATATTAATTAAAAGTCTTCATTAGCTAACCATGTTTATGCAAAACTGCTCTGATCAACAGAACAATTTCAGCTTTGGTATAATTAACCTCTTAAAGTGTCTCACAAAACCCAAGTAGGTGACATAGTACTTTTTTTTTTTTGTTTAATATATTGCCAAGAAAATGAGGTTTGATAATTTATAGCAGACAATTCACATGAAATATCAAATGTGATTTTCTAGTAGAAATCAAGTATTATCTTAACTCTTCACCATGCTGAACACGGATATATCCCTTTTTTCTTAAAAAACAAGATGTGTTTGTGAAACACGAACATGTCCCCGGGCATGGTCATTTTTTATTCAAAATTGCTCACAGTTCAAGATTTTTGTTTGTGTGGGAAGCCCTTGACACAAGAAACTTACATGTCAAATATGAAAGCTCTATCTTAAACGGTTCAAAAGTTATGAACAATAATATTTTTTTTTCTTTAAAGTAGGTCAAGGTCACGGGTAAAAAAAAAATTGCATGAATGTAAAGCTCTTGTCACAAGGAACCTACATGCCAAATATTAACGCTCTATCTTAAATGGTTCAAAAGTTATGAACAATTTTATTTTTTCTTTTAAGCAGATCAAAGGTCAAGGTCATGGTCCAAACATTTTGCATGAATGAAAAGCTCTAATCACAGGGAACCTACATGCCAAATATGAAAGCTCTATCCAAAACGGTTCGAAAGTTATGACAAAAAATGTTTATTTTTTTAAGTAGGTCAAGGTCACAGGTCAAAATTTTTGCATGACTGTAAAGAGTCTGTCACAAGGAACCTACATGCTAAATATGAAGGCTGTATCTCAAACGGTTCAAAAGTTATGACCAATGTTAACTTTTTCTTTATGTAGGTCAAAGGTCAAGGTCACAGGTCAAAATTTTTTGTGTGAATGTAAAGCTCTTGTCACAAGGAACCTACATGCAAAATATGAAGGCTCTATCTCAAACCGTTCAAAAGTTATGACAAAAATGGTATTTTTTATTTTAAAAAGGTCAAAGGTCAAGGTCACAGGTCAAAATTCTTTGCATGAATGCAAAGCTTTTGTCACAAGGAACATACATGCTAAATATGAAGGCTGTATCTCAAACGGTTCAAAAGTTATGACCAATGTTAACTTTTTCTTTTATGTAGGTCAAAGGTCAAGGTCACAGGTCAAAATTTTTTGTGTGAATGTAAAGCTCTTGTCACAAGAAACCTACATGCAAAATATGAAGGCTCTATCTCAAAATGTTCAAAAGTTATGACCAAAATGTTATTTTTTTATTTTAAGTATGTCAAAGGTCAAGGTCAAGGTCACAGGTCAAATTTTTTTGCATGAGTGTAAAGCTTTTGTCACAAGGAACATACATGCTAAATATGAAAGCTGTATCTCAAGTGGTTCAAAAGTTATGACCAATGTTATTTTTTTCTTTTAAGTAGGTCAAAGGTCAAGGTCAAGGTCACGGGTCAAATTTTTTTGCATGAATGTGAAGGTCTTGTCACAAGGAACCTACATGCAAAATATGAAGGCTCTATCTTAAACCGATCAAAAGTTATGACCAAAATGTTATTTTTTTATTTTTAGTAGGTCAAAGGTCAAGGTCAAGGTCACAGGTCAATTTTTTTTTGCATGAATGAAAAGCTTTTGTCACAAGGAACATACATGCTAAATATAAAGGCTGTATCTCAAGTGATTCAAAAGTTATGACCAATGTTATTTTTTTCTTTTAAGTAGGTCAAAGGTCAAGGTCAAGGTCACAGGTCAAATTTTTTTGCATGAATGTGAAGGTCTTGTCACAAGGAACCTTCAGGCCAAATATGAAAGCTCTATCTCCAACGGTTCAAAAGTTATGGCCAACGTTAAAGTTGTCCACGTACAAACCAACAAACCCACAAACAGACAGGGCAAAAACAATATGTCCCCGCTATCGCTACCGGGGACATAAAAAAAAAAAAAAAAAAAAAATGGACAGATCCATATCAGCTGGCTTCTTGGAAGCTTGAGAAGTCAGCCAGGACCTTTAGTGTTTTTCATTAAGCTTCTGAATACAGTTCAACCTGTATTAAGAAAGCACCTAAGGGATAATCAAAATGTGCTTCTTTAAGACAGGTGCTTGCTTAATACAGGTGAATTATAATGTAGATGCCTTTATCAGGAACCAAATGCCTGCTTGCTTAAGACAGGTTGCTTGCTTAATAGAGGTGGCCACTATGACAGGTTTTACTGTATATGGTAAAATTGATATCACGCAATGTAAATAGCTTGTTTGATTTGAGGTTTAACGTCCCCGTCAACACTGTAAAGGTCATTTTGGAGACATTGCTTCCAATTTTGTGGGACTTTTACCCGACATTGAGATGAAATGACATCTCAAGCCCTGCCGCCCGATGAAACCAATAGGGTTTATAAGCATGGACGAGTCTGACTCACACCGCTTTGCCTGGGCAGGCTTAGATCCCCTAAACTCCGTTCAGAAAATCTGAATCATCTTAATACTCATTTTAGCCCATACATCACTGTGGGAAAGTTGTAGACCTCACCCTCCGCCGATTTCTCCAACAAGTCGTATGCCTCTGCGACAGCCAGGAAAGGCTGTGATTATTTGGAGAAAATTGCAAAATCTAAATTTTCGTTCACAGACTAAGACATTCTGACAGGTTCGACACACCCTTTAAAACCATATATAGAAGTGGTTACTGCTCTTGTAAATTACAAGGGCGTCTATATTTTATTTGCACGATCACTTCATGGAAAATCAATAGCTGTGACACCACATCTGATATCGGTATAATTCATTTTGACCACTGTTGACAGCACATTGAGCTAGTGGCTCCCCGTTCCTAGTGAACTTCTATCTAGCTATTCGAATGTAAAGTATGTCGTAATTGCACATCTATTTATAAAGTGAATCACATGGATTTGAATATGTATTATTTTACCTGACAATCATCATCAAATGGACTTAGTCTGTGGTCTCATTTCTTTGTTTTGCAATTTTCTCCAAATAATCACAGCCTTTCCTGACTGTCGCAGAGGCATACGACTTGCTGGAGAAGTCGGCGGAGAGTCAGGTCTAAAACTTTCCCATAGTGATGTATGGGATAAAATGAGTATTAAAAGGAAGAAACGAAAAAATCGATGATTCAGATTTTCTGAACGGAGTTTAAGTGGTTTACCAGTACTTGTGTGTGGGTCGGTTTCAGCTCTACGTGGAAGCATCATGCAGCCCATCTATTTCTACAAGCCCTGATGGGCCCGGGGACAAAATGGCTGAAAATCTGGGAGGAGTGCACCATACTGAAATATTCAGCTTAGTGATAAGGGTTAATCCATTTTGGGGTTAGGAAAAGACAAGATCTTAAAAATCTTTGACTCAAAATAATTATTTTTTTGCAGATGCTGAGACCAACACCAGGGGTGTATGATACAATAGAATAGAATAGAATAAGGCATTATACTGAATTATTTCAATGTGGTTATCAAAAACAATAATAATTCTATGAATAATAAAACAATGGTAACTCTATGAATATTAATTAGAGTATACATGTATTGTAGTTAAAATATAACCTTGGCCCATAACCTCTCATAGTTTGACATGTCAAGTATAATCCCATGACCTCACAAGCCGTGGTGGTAATCAAGGGAACCAGACACCAAAAGAAAGATACATGGAGGGCAGTGGTCATAAGACGTAACCAGCCCAAGGCATCAGGAGAAAGAGAGAAACTAACTTAATGACCAAGGCTGATTAAGGCTTAAATATTCTAAGGACTTATCACGATAGTAAAATATGGCCGATGGAACTATCTCATGATAGAACTAGCTCTCTGTTTAGGAAACTAGCTCATACAGTAATTTCTTCACTATTCGCCAGGAATGTTTTCTACCCCAGCGTTTTGCTTTTTTATTACTTTTCATGCTCTACTTTACCAGGAATGGTGCTTCAGCAGGTCTGATGATTGTAGAGTAGTCAGGAAATGAAAAGGCCCAAATCTCTGTGTCGAAAGAAACTAACAGAGTTTTTAGTTCATGTTCAGAAGTTGTGGCAAAATTATATTCAGGCCCTACATACGTAGTTCTACAGCAAATTCTAACAGAGAACAAAGTAAATAGTATCTGCACCCAGTAGTATTGCTGGATTTTTTAAAAATTGCTAATAAAGCAGTGATAAAATTCTTCAAGACATACCTTTGTTTACCAATTTTGTGTCGAGGGTACTAGCTCGTGAGTTCCCTGATTTGTTGAGGGAACAAAATTCCATTGACTCCATTTTGGAGCTAGTTCCCTTGATTACCACTCATGGTTTTGTGAAAGAATGTTTCAGTTGTGTTAAATTAAGTTTCTATTAACCCTTTTTGTACCAAATGGAATCTTCCTCCTTATATATAGCAGGAGTCCATTTCAAAACTTAAGGGTGTCAGGTTGTGTTTTCTTCAAAATTTATTTGGAAAATGACTGAACTTTTAGCAAACAGTGGCAGGCCTGATCAGACTCCGCGTTCTGCAGCGTCTGATCTGGGCCTGCACTGTTTGCCAGGGTACCCCTTTAGGGGTAGGTTAATGTCCATATTAGTAGAAGATCTATGTATACAAAAAATGTAGTGTTTAATAGACAGAGCACAATGATAACATTCAATTTAACCCATATATGCCAATAAAGGAACGTTTGCAAACAAGTGTCGAACCAGGTCAGATTTTGCAAATGTGGCATCTGATCAGGCTGTACACTGTTTGCAAAACCCTTTCATCCCTGAGTTTCTGAAGTGAATTCTTACAGGTCTGAATCTGGGACATGTTCATTCTTGTAAATAGGGTTTAATGTGCTGATCCTGATGAGATCATGGCTCATTACCTATACTCGTCTACAGGGTTCAAAGGGTTTAAGTCTAACAGGAATTTAACCCTTGTCCTGCTGAAGAAATAAATTTTGTCACAGCCATTTCTGACTATCAACCATCAGATAACTTGATACAGTTAATTAATTCAAATTCACAAACTGAATGACAGTGTTCCATAATGATCCCAAGTATTGGAACAGACAGGCCTAAGCAAACAGTACAAACCCAGACCAGACTGCTCCTGAAGGAGCAGTCTGATCAGGGTCTACACTGTTTGCCATTCCATCTGCACCTTTTGGACTCCTTGCAGGACCGGGAACAAATTTGTTAACATTTTAGGAGAATTACAGCAAGTCCTCAAGGTGTCCAAATTTTTAGGATTTTTCGGGCAGATCCAGATCAGATGGCTTCCGGAGATGCCATCTGATATTGACCTACACTGTTTGCAAAGGCAGGGATTATTTTTTTTTTTTGGTTTGGGTTTTACGGCCCTTTCAAGATTATTTCACTCATATCGAGCCGATCGTTAATCAGAGGTGGGCGAAAACCGGAGTACCCAAAGGCAGGGATTAATGTGTTCAGCAGGACAAGGGTTAAGGGTTAAATGGAAGTCCAAACCAAGGTTCAGGACCAATTTTTCAGCCTACATTCAGTGAAAATCAATACAGCAATGCTATCAACACACTCAAAAGGCCAACCCCTCTTCCAGTCACTACAATCAACTACTATAACACAAGTCTAAGACTAAATTCTCATTAACCTGTACCCATTATTTCATCATAAGAAAGCTACTGAAACAGCCACGCTGATTTCTATGGGCCAGCTATCAATGTACCCAGTAAAATTCCTATATTAAGAACACCTTTGTGGCTGTTCAAAAGTGGTCTATAAGACCACTTTTGAATAGTTCCAAAAGTGGTTTCTTGGTGTAGAAAACATAAAGAAAGAATAACTGAAACCGTCTAAAAGCAGAATTAATCTCGATTTATTTACTGTATTGGTAATGATCATACAAATTTGATAGGCACAGATAATATTTTTAACAGATTTGCAAATATTATATCCATTGTGACATATTTTTGCTGAAAAATTATATTGAAGTAGGAGTTTTTTTCAGCAAAAATGTTTCACAACGAATGATAAAAGTTTGAATGTAATGTGAAGAAAAGCCTTCAACAGCTTTGAACAGCTTTCATCTGCAGTACAAGTTAATCAAAATGTCACCCTGGAAAACTGAGATCATCTCAAATAAAGGTCTAAATGTTATGTTTTTCCCATGCAATGAAAAAGGGGAAAAACTTGTGCATTAAACAAAACCCATAACTGTGCCAAGGTACAACAAAAGAAACAAAGTTGATACAAAATAGAAAAGATACAGTTACACGGAGACAACTCGATAAAATATTTGTCTCCTGACCAGCAGGGGTGTACTCTTAAAGATTAAGAGAAAGCCCTTTGTTTAAAGGGTTTAAACATACAAGATCGATGACAGAAAGTCACAAAATTTAGCTCTCATGCAGAAAATACATGACATGTATGCCAGTTTGTACAGTTCCTTAAGTCACAGAAAGTATGATTTTTTCTTTGTTTGATTTGAGGGACAGATTTTCTATCCACCCATGTAGAATTCTTTTTCTTGCATACCTTCCATTTGTGCACGTGGATTTTTAATACAGCAATTACTCTGGTTGACGAAGTCCTCCATATAGTGATGATACTACTGTGATGTTTAGTGACTTCATGACAAGTGCTGCGACGTCAACCTTAACGGCCGCGCATATGAGGTCATATTCAACCAGTGCATTTATCAAACACAAGAGAATACTCAGTGTACAACCATGTCCCTGGGTAAGAACACCAGGGTTAGAACAGAATTTCTATCCCAAGTTAAAACTATGGATTTCCTTATCTGGTGTGCAAGAAAACATATTCTAACACAGTGCTCCTATACAGGCAGTGGAAGTGATTAAATTTGGTGGAAGAGTTAACAAGTGATGTGATGAAAAGCGGCTGTTTTATTGCGTCAGTCATAGGTTCTTCTCACATCAAAAACCTACACAGGACATTAATGTGTGAGATGCAGTCAATAATGTTGGCAGGATTTCTTCTAACAATGGCGAAAGTTTAGGAGAATTTGAAGTAAACGTGTTAGAATCAAAATAAATCAGTTCTAGTGTGTGATTTGTTGAGTAATAAATCACTGTTTGTTTGTCAATTGTAAGTAGACAAATCAGTTGTGCTACACACTCATGATTTGACCTACCTACAAACTGTGATTTATTACTCAACTAATCACTGCTAGAGCTGATCTATTTCTTAAATGAAAACTGACAATACAAGAAAGACTGAAAACAAAGCAATATCACTACAACAGATAATCAAAATAATTATTGATGATCTTTGATCCATGTACAATTAAAATATTAAATTATCTTTTATAAAATCATAAGGAAGCATATAAAATGTCCCTGAAAGCTGCATGCTATACCTGTTAATATATTTTACATGCCATCATTCCACATTTAGAAAACTGAAATCGTTGAGAGGATCTCATTTTCCAAAGCAATTCTTTCACCTGTTTTTTGTTGTTGTTTTGTTTTTGCTTTTCTTTTTTTTTTTACCCATAAATTGCATGCGAAAAATATTGGCTTTTTTTATAGCATTCATCAAATTTCAGCATAATAGAACAGTCAATATATCTGTCCGGCGTGCTTGTAGTCTGCCTCTAGTATTACTTCCCAAAAATTTGCACAAAATAGAGTTTTCTAAGTTGGTCTAATGTTTGAGTTTCTATAAGTGTGGACCTTTCAAGATTGTTCAGTGGATTTATCAGACCACTCTAGGTACATGTAGGTCTTCAGAGAAGTGCATTGTAGTGGTAGGTTGCAGAGAAATACTTTTGCTAAGATGTATGGTAAACAATGCCAACTTTTGATGTCAGCCTTAACCCTCAGCTTTTGTAAGTAGCTGATATTTCAAATTCTACAACTGCATGCAACAGACCATACATTCTGAGTCACCCTTCACATATATAGGTCACTGTGACTTATTTAATCTTAGCTTTTTTAAGCTACAGATGTCACAAAAATAACTCACAGTGACCTACATTTGCTGGACAGTACAAAAAGATGATTTATTGGACATAAACCTCTTTATAACACAATTGTAATATCTTGCTAGAGCAGTTATATGAGAATGTGTGGTATACACCCCTGTAGGTCCTAACTTTAATTAAACTTGACATTGTTATAATTGTATGTATGTTGTTGCATGCTTGGTCTTTAGAATAGATTAAACTGTAGAACTAACAAGACGTGTTTTCACTGTCTCTACAATAGCTGCTAGTATTAAAGAACATTACATATTTTGGCGACGAGTATGGGATCCTGAAAAAGGAAACTTAGAGATTTATTCCAGTTCAAAGGAACTGTTTTTAATTGTTCAAAGGAACATGTTTAAAAGAGATAATGGAGTATTGTTCAAAGGAACATAATTTTTGGCAGCCTATTGGTTTACAATAATTTTGCAGAAGTCTATTCTCCGCGGATTTTGGTGGATTTTTTTGGTGACAACTAACTTCCAAAGTTTGTGAATGATGGCATCCAAACTGGACATGCCAACTCCACCGCTGTTTAAGGTGATAGGTGAAAATACCAACTTAGACAAATCCTGGGAATTGTACCTCAAAAGATTTGATTATTACATAATTGCCAGTGGTGTTACAAAAGATGAACAGAAAAAGGCTATGTTATTACACCTGGCAGGAGAGGAAGTACAGGACATTTTTGAGACTCTAGGAAATTTAGAGGAAAATAATTATTCTCAAGTAAAAGAGAAATTATCAAATTATTTCAAGCCACAGAAGAATATAGCTTATGAAAGACATGCTTTCAGATCCTGTAAACAAGAAAAGGATGAAAACATGGACAATTACATCATACGACTAAAGAAAATGGCTATTTCATGTGATTACGCTGACAACACTTTAAATGACATGATTAGGGACCAAATTGTGGACAGTTGTCAGTCAAATGAACTCAGAAAAAAGTTCTTAAAAGAAAAAGACTTGACCCTCACAAAAATACAGGAAATCTCACGAGCTTCAGACTTGGCAGATCTTCACAGTAGTAAAATGGCACAAGAGAAAAAGAGCCTGGTACACAGCGGCGGTACACGGGAAAAAGAGGAGTATGCTTACAAAACCGACAAATTCAAGCCCAAAAGAAAGCAGTATCATCCCCGTACACAGCCTAAATCGGCAAGAAAACCTAAAATAGTTTGTTTTCGTTGTGGATATGAAAATCACACAGGTGATAAGTGTTACAGATCGCGAAATGTCGTTTGTTCAGTTTGTCACAAAAGAAATCATTTTAGTCACATGTGCAGATCAAAGATAAAGAAAAAGGTTAATTATGTGGATGAAAATGATTCTGAAAATAATGACAAAAGTGATCACAATGAGGATGTATTAAGTGTAGGCCACGTATTTCAGGTAACAAATTTTGAGTCAAATAGTGTTGAAATTTTAATTGAAGGCAAATCAGTGAAAGTATTAATTGATTCAGGTGCTTCTGTAAATTGCATGGATAAGGATACCTTTTATTCTGTGAAATCTGCATCTACAAAAGTTGAAAAATCAAATGCAAAAATATATCATTATGCCTCACAAATTCCATTGAAGTTAATTGGAGTATCTAGTTTCAGTGTACTAGTGAATGGAAAAATGCATAAGTTACTATTTCACATAATTGATGGACAGTGCAAACCAATAATAGGTCTTAAGTGTGCTATGGATCTAGGAATGATAAAGCTCTGTGTGAATTCTACGGAAGCTAAGAAAAGCAATGGAAATGTAGATTTGATATTATCTGAGTACAAAGATCGATTTGAAGGGCTCGGAAAAATGAAGGATTTCCAGCTAAAATTACACATCGACAGGGATGTACAACCCGTGGCGCAGCCCGCGAGGAAAATGCCGTTTAAAATGAGGGAACAGGTGAAAAATAAACTAGATGAGCTGTTAAAACAGGACATAATTGAAAAAGTCGAAGGTCCAACTTCTTGGCTTTCACCCCTAGTGGTGGTACCTAAAGAAAATAATGACATCAGACTGTGTATAGATATGCGTCAAGCCAATACTGCTGTATTAAGGGAACGCTTTCCCCTTCCAAATATTGATGAGACACTTGAAGAAATGAATGGCGCACAGATATTTAGTAAGTTAGACTTGCGCCAAGGCTTCCATCAAATTGAGCTCGAACCAGGAAGCAGGGACATAACAAATTTTGTGACATACGACGGAATTTACAGATATCGCAGACTAAATTTTGGTATTTCTTGTGCACCAGAGACTTATCAAAGGATCATCCAACAAACTTTACAGGACATTGAAGGATGTAAAAACATATCTGATGACATAATTATCTTCGCAAAAACTCAGACAGAACATGATAAAATCTTGAGAAAAGTGTTGCAGAGACTAAGAGACAAAAATCTGACATTAAATAGTGACAAATGTATTTTCAACAGAACCAGCATTTCATTTATGGGACATACATTGACATCTCAAGGATTAAAACCACAGGACTCCAAAATTCAAGCAGTATTGAAAACAGAAAGGCCAACAAATGTAAAGGAAGTAAAATCCTTTCTTGGACTAGTGTCATATTGTTCAAAGTTCGTACCTCAGTTCGCAACTATAAGCGAGCCATTAAGGAAATTGACACGGAAAAATGAAGCATTCCGTTGGGACAAAGAACAACAAATAGCGTTCGAGACACTCAAATCGGCATTAACAAGTGCTGAGGTTATGTCATACTATGACTCAGATGCAGAAACTAGGCTTATTGTCGATGCAAGTCCAGTAGGGCTTGGAGCCATTCTAGAACAGAAACATAAAGGAAACTTTAGGCCAGTAGCCTATGCCAGCCGTACGCTGAATGCGGTTGAGAGACGATATTCACAAATTGAACGCGAGGCGTTAGCAGTTACTTGGGGTATAGAACGATTTCAAGTCTACCTGTATGGAATAACCTTTACAGTGTTAACAGACCATAAACCATTAATTAGTATTTTCAAACCCACTCACAAACCGCCCGCAAGAATAACTAAATGGTTATTACGTCTTCAGCCTTATACATTCAGGCTAGAATTTCAGCCCGGTGTTTTGAATGCATCAGACCAGTTATCAAGGTCTCCATTAAAGGATGAACAGAGTGACTATTTGAGTGAAGAAGCAGAACAGTACATAAATTATGTTACTGAACATTCAGTGCCCAAGGCCATGACACTGGAGGAAATTGACAGGGAATCATCAACGGATGAACTGTTTCATAAAATAAGACAGTGCTTGAAATCAAATAAATGGTCAACCGGTGACAAAACTTTAACACCATACGTTAAAGTGCGCAATGAACTATCATTAAATGGAAATTTGCTACTGCGCGGAACCAAGCTGATAATACCTGATAAATTACGGGACAGAATCCTTTCAATATTACATGAAACACACCAAGGTATTTATCGCTCTAAAGCTCTTTTACGAGAAAAACTATGGTGGGCAGGAGTAACCAATGATGTAGAAAGACTTATCTCAAATTGTGCTGTATGTCAAAGACTATCAAATCCAGTCAGCCCCTCACCAATTCAACCAACAGAATTACCTAATAAGGCTTGGGAAAAAGTAGGAATAGACATTACAGGTCCATTCAAAGGAGGACAATACTGTTTAGTGTTAATGGACTACTATTCTAGATACCCGGAAGTTGAAATAATGCAAAGCATAACTTCTACTGCTATCATAAACCGACTGATCAAAATCTTTGCAGCCCATGGGTATCCAGTTGAATTAGTTTCTGATAATGGGAGACAATTTGTGTCAGATGAAATGGAAACTTTTTTAGCTGAAAATGGAATAAAACATCGAAGAGTTATCCCATACTGGGCCCGAGCAAATGGATTAGTGGAAAACTTTAATAAAAGTCTGAAAAAAGCGATACAGGCAGCATGCCTTGAGAAGAAAAACTGGAAAACTGAAATATACAAATTCCTTATAAACTATAGGACAACACCACAGTGTACCACAAATGTTCCACCCAGTGAATTATTGTTTAATAGACAGATCAGAAATAAACTTCCTTCCTTTGATAAGGGAAGTGCTCCATCCAAAATAAGGGAAACTGATGCGAGAAAGAAGGCGATCATGAAACAAAACGCAGACAAACATGCAGGGAAGGACTACAAACGATATCGCTTGGGACAGAAAGTACTTGTTATATGTCGAGACCAACGAAAATCCGATTCAAATTGGGAAAACGAATGGTATACAGTTATAGGCCAATATGGACCTAGGGTGAAGCTAAAATCTAAGCTGAATCAGATATTTTACAGACATGCCTCCCACTTAAGAGACCTGAATGAACTTAACTAAAATTCCCATGTACAAATTTCATTCAGAAATTAACAGTGACATTGGATTAGGTGTGTAAGTGTGATGAGTGTAAGGTTTTGACAGTTTCATTTGTTTCAATTATCAGAACACTTAAGTTTGCCATGCTCCAATGAAATAATGACTTTTGTAGAGGTCTTATCAGATACTCTTAAATTTGATACACTTGATACAGGAACTGTGTCTGGACTAATTCTTAATTGGATTTTACCGCATTCAATCTTGTAAAGCACCCCTGAATTATAAGTGCTAGGTATTTAAGCTTAGAGTTTAAATTTAAATTTTATCAAATTTAATTTTAATTTTAAAGGAAGAAAGGGAATGTAATATCTTGCTAGAGCAGTTATATGAGAATGTGTGGTATACACCCCTGTAGGTCCTAACTTTAATTAAACTTGACATTGTTATAATTGTATGTATGTTGTTGCATGCTTGGTCTTTAGAATAGATTAAACTGTAGAACTAACAAGACGTGTTTTCACTGTCTCTACAATAGCTGCTAGTATTAAAGAACATTACAACAATTATTATTTTAAAGACATATCCCAGAAAGAATGGTATTTTTTCTTTAATACATACTATACATTTTTGATTGGATATACATGTAACATGTTTGTTGAACTAACACAGAATCTGCTTTGGACCCCCCAAAAAGTGTCATAAAGAGGTTTTTGTTTGTTTGAATTGAGGTTTTTTATTCCCGTCAACACTATTAAGATGAATTTGGTGACGTTGCTTCCAATTTTGTGGGAACAAGGCATTGAGAAGAAATGACATCTCGAGCCCTGCCGCCCAAACAAACCAAAATAGTTTCTATGTAGGGACAGTCCGACTCACACAATTTTGTCTGGGCAGGCAGAACCTCTAAGCAGTTTACCAGTAACCATGTGCAGTCGGTTTCAGCTCTGCCTGGAAACATCATACAACCCAATCTATTTCTTGAAGTCCCAATGGGCAGGGGCCAATATAAAGAGGTTGTAGTGTAATTAGTATAAGGTACGAGTGTCTTCAAGATATTGTTACTACATTTGTCTCAGAAAATGAAAGGGCTATACAGCATGCAAAGATTATTAAAAAACATTTTAACATCACACCACTACTTCACATGCAAATACTACCGTATTTACTGTATGTATTCGGACAGATAGGCCTGAGCAAACAGTGTAGACCCAGATGAGATGCCACAAAACTTGGTATCATATCAGGGTCTATACAGTTTGCCACTCATCCAGCTATTTTAGACACAACATCACGGGCCAGTTGTTCAAAACCAACCACGTCATTAGTTAACAAATCGTTAAAACTTTGATCATTAAATATGGCAAATATGCTAATATTTTTTCAGCAAAAATACCAAAATTTTATATATTAAACTTGCTAGAACATTTAACAATATGACAACTAACGAGCTCGTTAAGCTAATGATGCTTTGAACAACTGAGCCCTGGGTAAACAGTTGTTCTTGTTAAAATTTAAGAACAAATATGGTAAGGAGTTGAAGTGTCCCAATACTTGAGAGAAAATACAGTAATTCTACCTATATATCTATTTAAGAAGGTTATAATCTTTTGATGTACTTGGCTACATACATGGGTTAGGAAATTAATAATGAAAGATAGATTAATGAACATATGCTGTTTGTATCTGCCTCCTTGAAAACCCCTCTGTCCCTTTGCAAAAATCCCCAAAAACTGTATAAAAGTCTTGTCGCTTTTGTATGCTTTGCAATGCTTGTGAACCTTGTGGGTCATAAATAATAAAATAGTTACAGTGCGGCCTTAATTTTGATATAAAAACTTAAAGCACCAAGCAGATTTGAGTAACAGATGGCAGTGACATGTAATATCAGGCTTTACATTTCGTTTGAATTGTCTGCTAGAGGACAATTCACATGAAATGTCAAGCCTGATTTTCTCTCAAAAATCGTTAGAAATTATTTGAAAATGACATATGCAAAAGTTGTGAATGGTGGCTTTACGTAGGCAAGCTTTATCCCCTTTATCATGTTTTCTAGTCAAGTGTTGTTGTTGTTTTCATTCTTAAAAGAATGAATATGAATTCTGAAATACAAGAAAACACTGTAATTTCTTTTATGGAGGTTTTGTTTGTTTGATTTGGTGTTTAATGTCCCCATCAACACTATATAGGTCATTTTGGAGATGTTGATTCAAATTTTGTGGGACTTTTACCTGACATTGAGATGAAATGACATCTCAAGGTGAATTTAGAATTTTGCAGAAGTAAAAAACTAAAAATAGCAAAATCAGACTGAAAACTTTTCAAATAGCGAACTTGAATATGCTTAACAGAAAAAATAATTTTTAAATCATGAACAAAATTTTGACTGGGGACCAATTGTTAGAACCGATCAAGTAAAGGAGAACAAAAAATATTTTATTTTCGACCTTACAGACCTAAACTTAATTCACTTATATTAACATATGCTTCACTGCAGTTAAGTTCTCGACTCAGGGCTTTCTTTTCTGATGAGACTGAAAGTCTGCCAGGCACACTAACAGTCTTGTGAGCCTGTATCCAAGGTGTCATAAAAAAGACCACTTATGGATATGGCTCAAAAAGATTCAGAAATTCAAGAATCAATGGCTAAACTATACACAATGAAACTGACACAAATTCTATGGTCCATCTTTAATACTGTTTTCATGGTTTTAGGGGTTAATGTTCATAAACCAACTCAAAGCAAGTTATGTTGCTGATGTCCATATGACACTCACTGTCCTGGTAACAGTTTTTTATAGCTGTTTTATTCTTGTCAGTATGATGTCAGAGTGCAGTGTAAAGAGGATCATCTGTAAAACATGGACTGGGCTCATGTGCAGGGACACCAGCAAACAGTTTAGATCCAGATCAGATGCTGAGTCCTGCAGCATATGATCTGGATCTATACTGTTTGCTTACATAAGGAGTTTCCAGGGCCCGACAATCAGGTTGATTTCAATTCTGGTTTACAGCCGTTTAAAGAATATTACATGGCTGGTATCAAACTGCAATTAAACAGCATATGTTAATTGTTCTACCCAATTCTTCTATCTGCCCCTTCTATCTGCCCCATAAACTGAGATGACCTCATACATACACCAGTTGTGTCTTTGAACGGTAACTCTAAATCAGACTCAGTGTCCCAATCAGCCTCCCAGTCTTCATCACCAGAGCCATCTGCCCTTGTTGTTGTTCCACCAAACTGTTTGTACATGGTTGTCATAGCAACATTCTGACCACCACTTGAGGCAGTGTTGCCCTGATTGAGGCTCTAGAATTAGAAACAGTCCCTCCCTTTTCAACATTAACCCATTGAGTACCAGAAATCCCTAAAGGGGTACATTGGCAAACAGTGCAGGCCCAGATCAGACACCGCAGAACGGACGTCTGATCAGGGCCTCCAATGTTTGCTAAAAATTCAGCCATTTTCCTAATTAATTTTGAAGAAAACCCAACCTGACACCCCTACATTTTTAAATGAACTCCTTCTATATATAAGGAGGAAGATTCCATGTGGTACAAAAAGGGTTAATCTTACCTTCCAACCATTGTTTTATGTAGCAATATCCATTTCTTTTCCGAAAGTGTAAGGTTCAAGGGAGAAAACTGTTACATAAATGTTCTGTCTCCATTTTCAACAGGGGTCTACTCTTATAGAAAAGAATTTGCTCAAAATATCTTCCTTACAGGGATCCATTCTTTAAGGGAACAATTTGTTCTTCTTTAATAGGAAAGAAAGAATTTGGTCTATTCTTACAGGAAAAATTTGCTCCTCTCGACTCTTTTTTACAAGAGTTGATAAGGGGGACAACTCTTCTCTTTTGGAGCCAACCCTTTTCTATAACAGTAAACCTGTTGATATTAACCCTTATCCCGCTGAACATGACAACCCCTACCTTAGCAATCAGTGTGGATCCAGATCATCCGCCCCCGCCCATCCGGGCTTGTAGAAATAGATGGACTGAACGATGCTTCCACGCAGAGCTGAATCCGACCACACACGAGTAGTGGTAAACCGTTTAGAGAATCTAAGCCTGCCCAGGCAAAGAGGTGTGAGTCGGGCCGTCCATGCTTATAAACCCTATTGGTTTAATTTGGTGACAGGTTTTGAGATGTCATTTCATCTCAAATGTCGGGTAAAAGTCCCACAAAATTGGAAGCAACGTCTCCAAAATGACCTATACATTGTTGACGGGGCCTTTAAACCTCAAATCAAACAAACAAAGATCCAGATCAGATGGCTTCTGAAGAAGCCATCTGATCAGGATCTACACTGTTTGTCATTATTGTTGTGAATTAGACGAATGCATCGTATTAAGGGGAATGGATACACCTTCAGGGGAGGCAACTCCTGCAAAAGTATTTTTGTCTCCCATGTCAATAGGGATCATCTCTTAAAGGAAAGAATTTGCTCCGGGGGAGCAAATTCTTTCCTTTAAGAGAAGACCCCTTTTTCATTGCTACAGGGCTTATAGAAAAGCAAACAGAAAGTCCCGAAAGTTGTCTCCCTTTGAAAAATGGCAACAAAATCTGTCAGGCGTTCCCATTCCCCTTAATGAATTTGATTGGTTGTTAGTCAGAAATGGGTGTGGCTAATTTTTTCATTAAGCAGGATAAGGGTTAACCAGCATGGAGGAAGAAGTTTCAGAAGAGTAGATAAGGGAGGAAAAATATTTTCTTAAATAGGAGCAAGTTCTTTTCTTTAAGATGACCCCTTTTTTAGAGGGACTCTGGAAAGAGAACAGGATACCTTGTACTTGAGCATTCTTACATGTTCATACACCATGTTTTAACACCTACTCCGTTCTGAACTTCGTGATCAATTCAATCAAAGGTCCAAAGAGACTGAAAAAGGGCATTCAGAATTTCAGACAAAGATTCAAAGTTTTTGAAAAGTCAAAACTGAAACAGTTCTGCAAACTACAAGTACCATGCAAACATACCATAATGAAACATTAGAGTCGTTTTTCATGGGAAAATTTGCAACATTTTTGCTTATATCTGCTTCAGAAATAGACAGTGATGTTTATTTGGGCCCCGTCAAGCGATTTTGGTACTTATCGAATATGCGAGCAGCGAAGGTTCAGGCGAGCCTGCGCATCCGCGCAGTCTCGCCAGAACCTTCGCTGCTCGCTCATACAAGCAGTGAATCAAGATGAACCTTCAGACAGAAAGCCATATCCCTGGCCCCTCTGAATGGCTGGGCATGCGCAGTAAAAATTTGTCGTGACGGAATGCTCGAAGACACAAATTCACTTAGCGGGGCTCATTTGATGTGTGATGCACCTTATCAAGGCAGTACTATCAAGTTTTATTTGTTTGATTTCTGTAACTCAGTCCATTCTTTCACACCGTCAAAACAGATAATTTTCTGATAAAAAAAATTGCGATATTTTTCTTATTTATACTTCCAAAATAGGTTGTGGGTGTTCATTAGAACCACCTCGTTGAGGCGGTTCTAACGAATGGGTAGGTTGTATGTGTTTGTTAGAACCACCTCAATGAGGCAGTTCTAACGAGTACCCACAACCTATGTCTACGAGCAAAAATAAGAACAAGAGGCCCATGGGCCACTATGCTCACCAGAGCTCAGCCAGGCACTGCCCAATGGCAGCCATGTATCATTTTAAAATAATAATAATAATAATAATAAATAATAATTGACCTTATTTATAGCGGGTAACACATTTAGTACTAGTACTAATCTTCCATGTGGCCCTCTTTTCCTGGGTAGAAACCAGTACTAAGCAATGTGGATAAAGTTTCTTGCTCAAGGAAACATCACGTGGCGCTTGCGAGGATCGAACCGGCTACCTCTCGATCTCAAATCCGATGCTTTACCACTGCACCACAGCGCTTTTAATTTATCGATTATAAAGTCTCCACAAAGAACCCCCATTTCCAAACGAGAACTCACATGGACTCTGTATCTGAAATATTAGCCTTTTATGAGGAGGATAGGACATGGATCCAACAGAGCCCAGGTTGGTGTCACTGAATGTGTCTTATCATAAGGAACAAGATTATATGGTTTAGAGGTGTGGATGTGTACAGTTCCTGAGATATAAGGCCTTTTAAGCTTTGGAGGGGCTGGAGCATGGCCCTGGCAGATCCCAGGAAATCCAAGATTGTTGTCCAGGAAAATATATTTTTTAGGAGTGGGGATCTGAACTGTTTCTGAGATATGAGGCCCTCTTATGAAGTGAAGAGGAGAGGAATGGCCCCTGTGGACAGCCAAGTTGGTGTGACTGAATGTGTCAAGAATATATATGATTATGAGGTGGGGATCTTAAATGGTGTCTGAGAAATATGGCTTTTTATGAAGTGGAGGGGCAGCCAAGGCATCAACACATTGCTCTAGCACAAACAGACCCCAGGTTGGTGTGACTGAATGAGTCATATCATTAGGAACACAAATATACATGTGTTAGGGGGGTGGGATCTGAACAGTTTCTGAGATATATGGCATTTTATGAAGTGGAGGGATGGGGCATGGCCACAGCAAGCCCTGGGAGACCCTAAGTTGGTATCACTGAATGTGTCTGATCATAAGGAACAAGAATATAATATTATATGTTTTAGGGGTGGGGATTTAAATGGTTTCCGAGATATTGGGCTGTTTACAAAGTGTAGGGGGTTGGGCATGGCCGGGGCACATCCAAGGGGACACCCAGGTAGGTGTCACTGAAGGTGTCTTATCATAAGAAACATGATTTTGGGGTGGGGATCTGAATGGTTTCTGAGATATATCACCTTTTTATGAAGTGGAGGGGTGGGGCATGACCCCGGTGCACCCTGGGAGACCCTAAGGTTGGTATCACTGAATGCGTCTTATCATAAGGAACAAGAATATATACGGTTTAGGGGTGGGGATCTGAACAGTTTCTGAGATATTGGACCTTTTACGAAGTGGAGGGGGTGGGGCATGGCCCGGGTACATCCCAGGGATCCACCAGGTTGGTGTCACTGAATGCGTCTTATCATAAGAAACAAGAATATATATGGTTTTGGGGTGGGGATCTGAATGGTTTGAGATATATTGCCTTTTATGAAGTGGAGGGGTGGGTATGGCCCCAGGAAACCCCTAGGTTGGAAACACTGAATGCGTCTTACCATAAGGAACAAGAATATATACGGTTTAGGGGTGGGGATCTGAAAGGTTTTGTAGATATTGGGCCTTTTAAGAAGTTTTTTGTTTGTTTGTTTGAGTTGAGGTTTTACATCCCTGTCAACACTATTAAGATTATTTTGGAGACGTTGCTTCCGATTTTGTGGGACTGAGACTGCGGCATTGAGATGAAATGACATCTCAAACCCTACCGCCCATAGAAACCGCTAGGGTTTAAGGAGCGGTCCGACTCGCATTACTTTTCCTTGGCAGGCTTAGACCTAAGCTGTTTACCAGTACTCAAGTTTGGTCGGTTTCAGCTCTGCGCGGAAGCACCGTGCAGCCGAATCTATTTCTCCAGGCTTTTTACAAAGTGAAGGGGAGGGGCATGGCCCGGGAACATCCCAGGGGACCCCAGATTGGTGTCACTGAATGTGTCTTATCATAAGAAAAAAGAATATATATACTTTAGGGGTGGGGATTTGAATGGTTTCTGAGATATATGGACTTTTATGCACTGGAGGGGGTGGGGCATGGCCCGGGCACACCCTGGGGACCCCAGGTTTGCATAAAAGCATGTGGCTAAATTAAGTTCACTCAAGGAAAATTTCTATAAAAGTTCTGTCAAAATATCTGCAAATGCTTGGCAGTAAATGCCATTTTTCTATTTTCCCAGGTATAAGTCTATGGAAACTATAAGTTGCCATAGCAACCAAGTTAATGAGCAAATGCTTGGCAGTAAATGCCGTTTTTCTATTTTCCCAGGTATAAGTCTATGGAAACTATAAGTTGCCATAGCAACCAAATTAATGAGCTGATTTTCATTAAAACACACAAACTTTCAATCCCCCAGCCCAAGGATGCTACAGATGAAATTTGGGCTGAATCCTTGGGCTTACCAGTGGCTTCAGAGGCGATACCGTTTGAAAGTGTTCACGCCAGACAACGATGGACAACTGCCTATCCTATAAGCTCCCCTAGAGCCTTCGGCTCTGGTGAGCTAAAAATTAAGTGTACAAGTATACCTCTGTAAACCCCAGTTTTTCTCTAAATAAAGTGGTTTCGAGGAGTGTTCCTTTCATGGACTTATTGACCTGATGGTATCATACTATCATTGATGTGTTAACCCTTCTCTTGCTGAATATTCAATTTAGCCACACCCATTTCTGCCTTGGAACCAATCAGATTACTTGAAGTAATTTATCCTTACAAAGCCATAAACTTAATGTCAAACAGTGTAGATCCTGATCAGATGGCTTCTTCAGAAGCCATCTGATCTGGATCTACACTGCTGTTTCCATAGAAGCCATCTGATCTGGATCTACACTGTTTCCAAAGATAGTGGTTGTTGTGAACAGCATGGTAAGAGTTAACATCAAGAATGTCTAATCACAGTGTAAAGAACAATGGCAACTGTCATGTGACTTTGGGTGATTAACCCTTTTTTTTAACCATATGGAATCTGCCCTCTTATATACAGCAGGAGTTTGTTTCAAAATTAAGGGGTGTCAGGTTGTGTTTTCTTCAAAATTTATTTGGAAAATGGCTGAACGTTTTGTAAACAGTGTAGGCCCTGATTAGACGCAGATTCTGCGTTGTCTGATCTGGGCCTGCACTGTTTGCCAAATACCCATTTTGGGGTTTCAGGTACGAAATGGGTTAATTGTACATGAATATGTTCTATGAAACCCTTCGAGTGCTATCAACTAGTAGACATCAATTTCAAAGTATCCACATGACAAATCACATGAAACGTCAATTTCTCTGAAAAAATAAGTGAAAAGAAAAATTATCATCTGCTGTTCAGTAGCACTAGATTAGATAATAAACAAAATCATGTCCTAAACGTTTATGCACTAGTCATTTGTAACCCTGGCCCCCCCACCTATGGGGATGGGTGGGGGATAGTGGAGCTAATATGTGGGGTAGTTACCCTCTGTGTTCCCCCACAGTGCCGGGTTAATGCAGGGGTTTTGATATTATGCAAACATACCCCAGTGGAATTAACTATTATACACAGTGAGGCAATGACATTCAGGAGGTCCCTGCAGTGCATGGCTTCTAGCAGGGCTGGGAAAAGTGAAAAGTCATTGTCCCCGCTATTCCCTGTAGTTTGAGGGTGGGGGGGTGCAGTGGTCACAAATGACTGGTGCATTACTATAATAATTATGTGTATGGCTTTTCTTTAAATGTTTGGGTGTACATCAGCTGACTTACCTGAGCTGCAGCAGCATGGTGGGATGGGGCCTGGGGCTGAGCATGGCCTTGTGGCCTCTGGGGCCATCGAGGGTCTTGCCAAGTAGTTGTCTTCGTACTGTGGTTAATGAAGAAACTGAAAAAAAAAAAATGGAATTATAAACAGAAAAATAAACTGCAATGTCATTCTTTCAAGCCATCACGAAAACACGCCTATATAATTTTGACCCCCTTGAACCCCACTTTTATATAGTAAAACTGGGGTTTCCGGGGGTATACCTTATTTTTTTTATTTCTGCTCTAAAATATAGATTGTGGGTACTCGTTAGAACCACCTCGATGAGGCGGTTCTAACGATCTACTAACGGCCCACAATCTATATTTGGAGCAGTAATAAGAAAAATATCACAATTTTTCAGCATAAAATGTTCATTTTTTTGGCGATAAAGGTGGCAATGTATTTGTATAGGCGTGTTTGCGTAATGATAACCATACTGTTTGACCAACATGTTTGCTTCAGTGTTTAACCCCTTTTGTACCCAATGGAATCTTCCTCCTTATATATATATATATATACCGGGAGTCCATTCCAAACTAAGGGGTATCAGGTTGTGTTTTCTTCAAAACTTCCTTGGAAAATGGCTTAACTTTTCGCAAACAGTGTAGGCCCTGATCAGATGCCACGTTAAATGGCGTTTGATCTGGGCCTGTAGTGTTTGCAACGGTACCCGTTTTGGGGTTTCTGGTACCAAAAGGGTTAATGTCAGATCGCACATGCAATAGCTCTAGCTAAGATTTGTTTTGGAGTTTAACAGCCCAGTCAACACTATTTACCTATCCACACTTTTCCTGGGCAGGATTATAGGTAAGCGCTTAACCAGTACATGCACATTCTTTCGCCAGAAACTGACAACTGCGGAAGGGAGAGAATAACCGTAGAAAAGATTTCATGATCAATCTCCATGAAAGAATTTTGCCGACCCTGACGGGTATCGAACCCGCGTCCTCCTGATCACCAGTCAGACGCGCATCCGACTGAGCTACCGAGGCCGGCTTGCTCTAGGTAAGAAGTAACAAAACTAATTAAGGAGATTTTCCTTATTTCTTATTAACCCTTGCCCTGCTGAATATTAATATATGCCACACCCACTACCGATTATCAACCAATCAGATTCTTTAATGCAAATTATTGCAACAAATTCACTCTGAATGGCAAATAATGTAGAGCCTGATCAGATGGCTTCGTCAGAAGCCATCTGATCTGGATCTTCATTGTTTGGAAAATAAGGCATATCCGGGCTCAGCAAGACAAGGGTTAAAATCATATGATGTGGATACTTGTTAGAATCATCTTGATGTGGCGATTCTACTAAGTACCCACAACATAAATATCATGCTTTCTTGGGTCTGGTTTTACGGCCCTTTCAAGATTATTTCACTCATATCGAGCCATCAATTGCATAAAGTTGCCATACCTTGATCATATGCAAGTTTGTACAAAGAATCATTAACCCATTGTATGCAGGAAACCCCTAAAAGGGTACCTTGGCAAACAGTGCAGGCTGACAGATCAGACGCCGCAGAACACGGCGTCTGATCAGGGCCTACACTATTTGCTAACAGGATTTTGCGTCATATGAATAAAAACAAAAAAATAGGCCTGACACCCCTTATATGACAAATGGACTTGTCCAACATATAGCAATGGATGACCACTAACATACAATGGCTTAATAAAGCTCTTATAGTTCTTGAGAAATGGACTTCAGCAATAGGGTGAATGCTATGTGTTGGCACAATAGATCACAAAGTCTGAGATCCCTGAAATCTAGGTCAAGGTCTAATATGGGTTCTTGCATTAAAGTTGTCATCCCCAGAAGCAAGTTTATACTTAGTATCATAAATGGAGCTCTTATAGTTCTTGAGAAATGGACTTGAACATTATTTGGGCCCCGTCAAGCGATTTTGGTACTTATCGCCTATGCGAGCAGCGAAAGTTCAGGCAAGCCTGCGCATTCACGCAGTCTCCCCAGAACCTTCGCTTCTCGCTCATACAAGCAGAGAATCAAGAGGAACCTTCAGACAGAAAGCCATATCCCTGGCCCCTCTGAATGGCTGGGCATGCGCAGTTAAAATTTGTCATGACGCAATGCTCGAAGACCCAAATTCGCTTGGCGGGGCTCATTTAGAAGAACAGGGAGGTTGTCACAATGAACTTTGTTTTGATATACAGTCGAACTTCAATGGCTCTAACACCTTTGGGACCTCGAAAATCTGTCCGAGACAGGGGTAGTTCGAGCCACTGAGGTTACTATCAGGAGGCATAACAACATACTTTTAGACATCTTTTCGTTGTTCTAAAATGAAAATGTATGCTGTGTGTACTCATTAGAATCGCCTCATCGAGGCGATTCTAATGAGTACACACAGCATACATTTGCAAGATAAAAGACTAAAATCTCCTTAATTATCCCCACTATTTCTTATGTAGAGGATTTCGCTAGGGGCTCAAGAATGGGTTCGACACATCCATGGTAAACGAGCCATCGGTGTTCGAGCCATCGAAGTTCTACTGTACATGTATTCAGGCCTCCTAAAGGTCCATTTTAGATTTTATATACCGGAGGTGCATCTTACTCAAACAGGTTTTTCAATAAAAAAAGGGTTTCCAAACTCATATAAAGATTACTTAGAGGATCTAAGCCTGTCCAGGAACCGCGGTGCGAGGCGGACCGTCCATGCTAATAAACCCTATTGGTTTCATTGGGCGACAGGGCTTGAGATGTCATTTCATCTCAATGTCGGGTAAAAGTTCCACAAAATTGGAAGCAACGTCTCCAAAATGACCTTTACAGTGTTGATGGGGACGTTAAACCTCAAATCAAACAAAACAAACGTATAAAGATTAAAAGATGATGAAAAAATATTTGATGAATTTTTGTGCCAAAATTACTCAAAAAAGTTAATCTGAACTTTACAAAGTCCAAGCAAGGAAAAAAATTACAATTTCTTGACACTTTTCATCACTCTTTTAAGACTAAAAAGTTATCAAAGCACAGAGAGTACTGGTGGATCAATCGTCTCTGAGTGTAGGTTGGGAAAATAGTCCTGACCTGAGAATCGAACTGTTGGTTTAACTTTAAGCAAGCACAGTAGAGCTGATCAGACATCGCGTTATGTGGTGTCTGATTATGTAGATTCTGTTTGCCAATGCCCAAGTGTACGAGCACAGTCCACCCACCCCCGCCCGTCTGGGCTTGAATAAAAAGATGGGCTGATGATGCTTCCACGCAGAGCTGAAAGTCCCGTAACATTGGAAGTAAAGTGTCCAAATGACCTATACAGTGTTGACGGGGACGTTAAACCTTAAATCAAACAAACAAGCACAGTCCAGAATTTTCTTCCTACGTTGTCCTCTGACGTCTTAGGGTAGTACTTGGATTTTGTTCAACAGAGTGGGGAGGGTGCAAACGCAGCCCACACCCATCTTTTGGAAATTATTTCAGATTCATACAGTTTTTCACCCTCTGCAAAATACCTGATATTCGCATCCTCAACCTGCCCCTTTTCAGAGTCTGCGTACGGCCCTGAATCATGTTCAAAACTGTTGTTGCATTACATTTGGCGAACAGTGCCGACCTGATCAGAAGCAATGTACTCTATATCCGATCTTGGTCTACGCTGTATGTCTAATAACGGTACCACCTCTGAAGTCTGGGCTACTCATTTTTGCACTTAAACATTTCAGGGTTCTAAAATTAAGTTCTTAGCAGGAGTGTGAAAAGTCTATTTTTACTTGATTTGGCATACATTTGTGTAACAGTTTTATAAATAGAATGTTCCGAAAGACATCACGTGACATTGTGGCCTGTTTTAAGATATTATTTTTCTTTCATTACGTGAGCAACCTGGCATTCTTATACTATTTCGTTTAACCCTCAAATGCCACTATTTAAGCAAACAGTGAAGTTCCTGTGCAACCTGCTGATGAGATGCCACATTCCACGGCCTCTGATCTGGGTATTATCCAGCACTAGATTCCTGTCAAGACGCTATAGATAGCTCTTGTTGCATCGATAAAAATAGCGCAACGTTTGAAGTTCTATTAATAAAACATAATATTGGTTTTTCCAAATCAGTGATGGTCACGTGGACAACTGCATGGATTCCGTTTGGCCATTTAGTAAATTTGGGTCGATGTAAAACCGATCGACCCAAAAATAGAAGAGAATTTTGAAGAAAGTTAGGTTTGTGTCACAAGGAGGTTCAATAAATGAAAAATATAGGTTTTTCATGAAATTACAGGCTTTTTATAGGTTTTATGAACAAAATAAGGGTTTTATACGTATGACAAAAAATTATAGTTTATTGCAGGTTTTACAGGTTTCACTTGGCTGCCTGTATACTCCTGATGCCATCTTTGGACTATAGGTTTGACACAGAATTATAGGATATTATATAGGTTTTATAGGTTTCCCTACCTTTTATGCATATAGTTCTTCAAAAATGGACTTGAACATTTATAGGGTGAAAGCTAGGGTTGTTGTGTCACAGTGATAGTTTACAAATTCAGTGAACCATGAAATGTAGGTCAAGATGAAATACCGGTGCTTCCACTAAAGTGGATCCAAGTAGGGACTGTTTTAGAAATGTACCCATTAAATGCCACTTTTCATTTCTGGTATTTAACCCATTATGTACCGGAAACCCCAAAATGGGTACCCTGACAAACAGCGCAAGCCCAGATCAGATGCCGCAGAATGTGGCCTCTGATCAGGGCCTACTCTGTTTGCGAAAAGTTAAGCCATTTTCCAAGTAAAGTTTGAAGAAAACACAACCTGACACCCCTTAACCCTTATCTTGCTGAATATTCATTTAAGCCACACCCATTTCTGTCTATCAACCAATCAAATTACTTGATGTAATTTATTACTACAAATTCATAAACTGAATGCCAAACAGTGTAGATCCTGATCAGATGGCTTCTGAAGAAGCCATCTGATCTGGATCTACACTGTTTGCAAAGATAGGGGCTGTCGTGAACAGCATGATAAGGGTTAATTTTGGAATGTACTCCTGCTATAGATTCCATCTGGTACAAAAAGGGTTAAAGCTGCCTAAGAAGCTGATAGTGAAGAAAATACACCTCATAATATTTTGCTTCAGGTATCCTCCCAGATACTGTAGTATGTGTTAGCAGCTTGCTAGATATTCTGATATTATAAAATAGTATCTAGAGTCTGGTGATTATTAGTCAAACGTTGATGGCTCGAACCTCTTTGGGACCATGAAAATTTGTTCGAGACACCGATAGTTCGAGCCATAAAGGGTTACTATCAGTGCCATACCAGGAGACATAATGGAGATAATTGTGGACATCTTTTCAGTGTTCTATATTATAAATGTATGTTGTGTGTACTCATTAGAATCGCCTCATCGAGGCGATTCTAATGAATACACACGGCATACATTTGCAAGTTAAATGAAGAAAATCTTCCTAAATTACCCCTATATTGTATTTGGAGGAATTTCCTGCGGACTCAAGAATGGGTTCAACTCATCCATGGTAAACGAGCCATCGGAGTTCGAGTCATTGAAGTTCTACTGTATTTAGTTATTAACAATAACTAGATTTATTACATGGTATCAGAAGTCAATCAACATGGATGCCAGCATTTTCAATAGTGGATCTGTTCAGTGTTCTTTATATGGACTGGGAAAAACATGACTTAGAATCTGCTTGGAAATCATTCCATCAACATGTTCAATTTATGTTCACAGGATCATTAAAAAGGACAAGAATGAAGCTGAAAAAAGCTCTTATCTTATGTTGTGGGTATGTAGTATTTTCTCCATGTGGAACTTAGACACTGAACAACAGAAAAAGCTTGAGAAATATTATGACAATATTGAAGCATACCTGAAACCTCGCTCAAATGTTATATATATAACAGATTCAAATTTCAAAGCAGACGCCTAGACGGATCCTAGTTTTAAACTTGTGATTCACCCCCTGATAAAAATCCCTGTATCACTTAAAGACAAAGTGAAAACAATGTCTGATCAGGGCCTCCACTGTTTGTTAAAAGTTCAGTCATTTTCCAAATCAATTTCGAAGAAAACACAACCCGTCACCCCTAATTTTTGAAATGGACTCCTGCTATATATAAGGTGGAATATTCCATTTGGTACAAAAAGGGTTTAGACAACATGATGCTCTGAAAAACATAAAGAAAAGATTGCAGGAAAGTCAAAATAAGCAGAAACAATATTATGATAGAGGTAGCAAAGTGCTTAAACCCTGGAACCCCGGTGATAATATTGTAATGCAATACAAAGACACCTGGACATCAGCAACTGTTACTGAGAGACACCATACGCCGTGCTTGTATAACGCGGTCAACAGTATAGAAGAAATCGCAGGCCCTTGAGACCAACACCTGCAAAATTTCCGCATGAGCTGACAACAGATAATGAATCATCATCATCATCATGGATATCCCCACAACCAAAGAAATCTGACAACAACATCCCAGATCACAGTCAGTCGAAACCATAAAACCTGTACATAGCCAGATTGGAAAACCGCAGAGTGTACATAAATTTTGACATAAAATTCATATCTGGAATTACAGTGAGAAAATGCATTCTGTATTAATGTGGATTAAAGTGTTATTCAAAATTGGAATATTTTAAAGTGTTTCATATGAATATAATATGTTCAGTCAGAAAGTTTCATTTAAAAAAATCTGTTCATTTGGATTAATGATAAAATGAGCACAACTGTGTGAGATTAAACCTACACACAGAGATATCATGTTGCTGGGGGTGGGGGGGGGGGGGGGGGGGGGGGGGGGGGAGGGGGGTACCTTGGCAAAGAGTGCAGGCCCAGATCAGATGCCGCAGAACACAGCATCTGATCAGGGCCTGCACTATTTGCTAACAGAATTTTACGTCAAGGATAGAATAAAAATTAAACAAGATGTGTTTGTGAAACACTGATGCCCCCAGACAGCGCATGTTAAATATGAAAGCAGTATCACCAAGCAATCGAAAGGTATGGCCAATGTTCAAAAGTCTTAAAAAAGTAGGTCTAGGTCACAAGGTAAAAAATTATGGGATTTTGGAAAAGGTCTTGTGACATAGTATGCACATGTGAAATATGAAAGCCCTATTACTTACCAATTGAAAGTTATGGCCAATGTTACAAGTTTTTAAAAAATAGGTCAAATGTCAAGGTCACGAGGTTAAAAATTTAATAGGACCACTGGAAAGGTCTTGTGAAAAAGAATGCACATGTGAAATACGAAAGCCCAATCACTTACCAATCAAAAGTTATGAACTATGTTAAAGTTTTTAAAAAGTAGGTCAAGGTCAAGTGGTCAAAAATTATGGTACCACTAGAAAGGTCTTGTGACTAGAAATGCACATGTGAAATATGAAAGCCCTACCACTTACCAATCGAAAGTTATGGACTATGTTAAAGTTTTTAAAAAGTAGGTCAAACATCACGGTCAAGGTCACAAGGTCTAAAAGTTATGGTACCACTTAAAAGGTCTTGTGACAAGGAGTGCACATGTGAAATATGAAAGCCCTACCACTTACCAATCGTAAGTTATGGCCAATGTTAAAGTTTTTTAAAAAGTAGGTCAAACATCAAGGTCAAGGTACAAGGTCAGAAATTATGGTACCACTAGAAAGGTCTTGTGACAAGGAATGCACATGTGAAATATGAAAGCCCTAACACTTACCAATCGAAAGTTATGGCCAATGTTAATGTTTTTAAAAAAAATTGAAAAAAGTAGGTCAAAGGTCAAGGTCACGAGATCAAAAATTATGGTACTACTGGAAAGGTCTTGTGATAAGGTATACACATGTGAAATATGAAAGCTCTATCTATTACCATTCAAAAGTTATGCCCAATGTTAAGGTTTTTGTAGACAGACAAACAGACCAAAACCAGACTAAACCCCCCCCCACCCCCAATCTAGATTCCAGGAGCATAAAAATAGGCCTGACACCCCTTATATTACAAATGAACTTGTCCAACATATAGCATTAATGCTTGAATAAATATCTCATGACCTAAGTTGAAATTTACTGAAATAATTATCTACTGATGGCTGGAATAAGACATCAATTTAGGCACTTATCTTAGGTGTGGAACAAGTTTGTTATCAAGACACTCCTTTGCAAAGTGGACTCCAGAACCAAAGTAAAGACAGTTTTATGTACACTGCCAGATTACAGTTAATGATTCTGATACTGTGATAAATAAACAATTAGGGTTTACATGAACCAATGTAAATTTAGTGCATGCTATATTAACCCTTGTCCTGCTGAATATTCATATATGCCACACCCACAACCGATTATCAACCAATCAGATTACCTGTAGCAAATTATTACAACAAATTCACAATTTGAATGACAAACAATGTAGATCCTGATCAGATGGCTTCTTCAGAAGCCATCTGATCTGGATCTACATTGTTTCAAAGAAAAGGCATATCTGGGCTCAGCAGAACAAGGGTTAAGAGCAATACCGTAGATATTCTGTTTATTCTGAGAATAAGAAATTCTAAAATTAAGAAGTTAAAATTAATGAAAACTCTTAATTTCCTCATGTTTTTGTCCGGAGAGGATATTGTCTGGGTACCTGGTGATTATTATTTAGTTATTAACAATAACTAGATTTATTACAACATGCATCAGAAAGGGGTTAATGGCTGAAAATTGTTATTTGGAGACATATATAATGTTTTACAGTCTCAAATAAGGGTTAGTGGATTTAGGGTGGTAAATCTTAATTCCATTTTACAACTCCATAGCTACCAGATAATTTTTATAAACTTACTATTTTATTCCCTAAAAGACAACTGCTCTAATTCTACAGGTCTGTAGTGCAACATGATCATACTAACTCTTATCATGCTGTTCACCACAACCCCTATCTTTGGAAAAAGTGTAGATCCAGATCAGATGGCTTCTGAAGAAGCCATCTGATCAGGATCTACACTTTTTGACATTCAGTTTATGAATTTGTAGGAATAAATTACATCAAGTAATCTGATTGGTTCAAAGCCAGAAATGGGTGTGGCTAAACTGAATACAGTCGAACTTCAATGACTCGAACACCTTTGGGACCATGAAAATCTGTTCGAGACAGGGGTAGTTCGAGCCACCGAGGGTTACTGCCAGGAGGCATAACTGGGTTAGTTTTCGAACATATTTTCAGTTTTCTATGAAAAATGTATGCTGTGTGTACTCATTAGAAGCGCCTCTTCGAGGCGATTCTAATGAGTACACACAGCATACATTTGCAATATCAAAGCCGAAATTCTCCTTCATTATGCCGCAATACTTCTTATGATGAGGAATTCCCCAGGGACTCAAAAACGGGTTCGACTCAGACATGGTAAACGAGCCATCGGTGTTCGAGCCTTCGAAGTTCTACTGTATTCAGCAAGAGAAGGGCTAATCCAACATTCACACACCCCTATCAGAACCATAATCAGAATTGTTATTGGTGACACGTCACATTAAGATAACACATCTCTTACAGTGCATTCTTTCATTTCTCAAAAATGGTGACTTTTCTGATGAAAATTTTTGATATTTTTCTCATTTATACTCCAAAAATAGGTTGTGGGTGCTCGTCAGAACTGCCTAATTTAGGTGGTTCTAATGAGTACCCACAACCCATGTCTGGGAGAAGAAATAAGAAAAATCATAAATACCGCTGTAAACCCCAGTTTTGGCTATATAAAGTGGGGTCTAGCGGGGTGTTCATTTCACAGGGATGTTCATGTGATGAACCATTCATTTTTTCAGGTACCCTCATTCATTGTACCATTTAGCTATTTATTGGGACGATCGGCAAAGAACTTTTCAGTCAAAAGAAACCATGAACATTTATTTACAGTGCCACCTAGTGCCAAATAATGGAGGTACATGTACTAGCCTCTGTCTTTGTCGTTAACAGCTGACCATTTTTGGGTTAAAATGACTCAATATTTAAATATGAATTTTCCCTGAAAAATATCCATTAAACAATTTCTAGCACTGGTTATATTCTACAGTAGAATGTTACTGTTTATTAATTGTCTCTGCTTGCTTTTGATATATTTTCATTGAAATATGATATGATTAAAACATAGCCAGGATGGACCATTTCTGGAACGGCACCATTTCTCAAATCAAAAAGTGGTTAACCAAATTATTACTGTGTACAAAATATTTTCAGTTTCGATCTTGCATCATCAGGGATATTTCTGGGATGGGCCCCCGAACCATTTTACAAAAAAAAACTTATAGACTGAATCTGATTTAATTTTTGTTTATGCCCCATATATAAGCTATTCAAATTTCATGTTAATTTTGCTATAAGGTTTGGACTAAGGATTCTTGTGCCCATCAATTTTTCAAAAAGGCCCATGAAAATTCAAAAAGGCCCATTAAAATTTTTATTTTTTCAAGATGGGCCATTGGCCCATTTTTAGGGCCCAACTATATATTGGGCCAAAAATATCCTTGATCATATATGATGCTCGTATCATTGGAAAAGGCTCCAGTGACCCAGTATCAAACTTGACATAGATTTCAAAGAGGCAAACATTCTGAACAAGTTTCATCAAAATTGGGACAAGAGTGTTAACAAGGTTTTCCTTTGATTTGACCTCGTTTTTGACCCCAAGTGATCCATTATCTGACTTGAACTATTGAACTTATTGAACTAGATTTCATAGAGGCAAACATTCTGAGCAAGTTTAATGATAATTGGGTCAAAACTGTGACCTCTAGAGTGTTAACAAGCTTTTCCTTTGATTTGACCTATTTTTGACCCCAAGTGACCCAGTATCCAACTTGACCTAGATTTCATAGAGGTTAACATTCTGAACAAATTTCATTAAAATTGGGTCAAAACTGTGACCTCTAGAATGTTAAAAATGTTATCCTTTGATTTGACCTGGTGACCTAGTTTTGACCCCAAGTGAACCAGGAGCAAACTTGACTTAGATTTCATGGAGGCAAAATTGCGACAAACTAAGACCTGTAGAGTATTAAAAATGTTTTCATGAGATTTGACCTGGTGACCTGGTTTTTCCACCCAGATGACCCAGTATCGAACTTCATCTAGAGTTCAAAGAGGCAAACATTCTGAACAAGTTTAATCACAATTGGGTCAAAACTGACTTCTAGAGTGTTAACAAGCTTTTCCTTAGATTTGACCTAGTTTAAAGAGCAATTTCAAAGAAAGTTTAAAAATTCTTGGTATGAAGCAGGGTGAAAGCAGACACAAAGAGGGTCATTTTATTGAAAAGCAAAACCGCATGGAAAAATTAACATTCATTCTAAAGTTATGCTCATTTATATTTGATACATACCTATTTTCCTCTAAGATTAACCTGCACTGAATGTTCGTTGATTTTATTTCACAATGCAATATCCTGTGATATCATAGTGGCTTTAACATTTTTAAAATAATTTTAAACTGCCATATTTTCCATTTTGCAGTTGCCTAATGCAATTTTCTCATGCCCGTTGACTACTGTGTAAGTTGTTCATAATTAAGGATAGAAATGAGAAATTAGATTTCAAAATTCGAACTTAAATTTACATTTAAAGTATTTTTTGAAATGTTTAAAACTACCATTTAATTCAAAATTTCATTTAGCCTAGTTAATGTAAGCTTTAAACGTATCAGTAAGTTCTGTATGTTATTTCATCCACTGACAAATACAGAAACTGGAATTTAAACTATTTCAAAAAATATTTAAAGTTTGAATTTAAGGTTTGCAATTGAAAATAGAAGAAAACCGGTTTAGCTTATCAGTTGGGATCAGTTTCCATAATTCAAATACGGGATTATAAGTTCCTGAGGACTATAAAACACAAGGTATTTCACATTTAACAAGAGGCCCAAGAGCCTCTACGCTCACCAGAGCTCAGGTCATGTGGTTTTTACCATACACAGGCATGGTGCCCATATTGGTCATGTGACTACAACCCCGTGAATAACTTTTCATTGCCACATCCCAGAGAGTCTCTTCATGTAATTTAGTTAAATCACCACAGCAGTTTAGTGAAGAAGACAAAAATACTGAAACTAGGTCATCAAGGACAAAGGTCAGTAAATGACCTTGACCTTTGGAATTGATAAACTTCCAATCAGCTGATTGCAAACATCAATTCTGATGCCACAGGCGACAATAGAATCAGAAAATTCTACTGTTTTGCCGTTTTTTTTTCCATACAAATGTCTAAGTGACCAAGTTTATCTTGAAGTAAAACAGGTCAATCAAAGGTCATCATTTGAACGAACTTGGTACGTCCAGAGTCCCCGATGCTGGATACCAAGATTCAAGGTCATCTGCCATTCGGTTCCTGAGAAGAAGATTTTCAAAGGTTTTTACCATATATGGGTATGGTGGTCATACTGGTCATGTGACCCAGTCCTTACAAACAAACTTTCGTTCCCCCTTTCCATCGAGGCTCCAGATGTAATTTGATTTCAATCAACCGAGCGGTTTAAGTGGAGATGAAGATAGAAATAATGAATCTGCGCCGTCCAGGACAAAGGTCAGTGAATGACCTGGACCTTTGGAATTGATAAGCTTCCATTCAGTTGATTGTACATATCACTTCTGATGCCATAGGCTACCATGCAATCATAAAACCCACTGTTTTGCCTTTTTTCCATACAAATGTCTAAGTGACCAAATTTGACCTTGACATAAAACTTGGTATGTCCCGAGTCCCCATTGCTACATACCAAGTTTCAAGTTCATCAGCCACTTGGTTCCTGAGAAGATTTTCAAAGGTTTTTACCATATATGGGCATGGTGGCCATATTGGTCATGTGACCCAGTCCTTACAAAAAAACTTCCGTTCCCCCTTCCCATAGAGGCTCCACTTGTTATTTGGTTTCAATCACCCCAGCGGTTTAAGTGGAGAAGATGATAAAAATAATGAATCTGAGCCATCCAGGACAATCATTACTGATGCCACAGGCTACCATTCAATCAAAAATTCCACTGCTTTCCCTTTTTTCCATACAAATGTTTAAGTGACAAAATTGGACCTTGCCATAAAACAGGTCATCATTTGAACAAACTTAGTAGGGCCCCGAGTCCCTGATGCTACATACCAAGTTTCAAGGTCACCAGCCGGCCTCGGTAGCTCAGTCCGATGCGCGTCTGACTGGTGATCAGCAGATGTGGGTTCGATACCTGCCGGTGTCGGCAACATTCTTTCATGGAAATTGATCAAGAAATCTTTTCTACGGTCATTCTCCCAGACACAGACGACGGACCACTCTCTATATACTATAAGCTCCCCTGGAGCCTGCGGCTTGTTGAGCTAAAAAGTTTAAAAATTTTAATATGCATCTATGAGTATGACAGCAGAGAAAACCTCGTCGTAAATGAGGCAGTCTGAAGTTGTTCAAATTGTAATATCTTAGAAACTAATAAAGATAACTTGATGCAATTTCCGCCCTTTGATTCCTTGAATCAATGTTTTTTTTAAATTTGATGGATTTCTATATCTTTGTTTATAACCTTTAAACCCCAAGTGACCCAGTATCAAGCTTGACCTAGATTTCAAAGAGGCAAACATTCTGAGTAAATTTCATCAAACTTGGGTCAAAGCTGGGTCATCTAGAGTGTTAGCAAAGTTTTCATGAAATCTGACCTGGTGACCTAGTTTTGACCACAAGCAACCCAGTATCGAACATGACCTAGATTTCATAGAGAAAAAATGGGGAAGTTTTTTAACAAAATCGTGTCAAAACTGACATGTAGAGTGTTAAAAATGTTTTCATGAGATTAGACCTGTCAACCTAGTTTATGACCAAAGTGACTCAGTATTGAACCTGGCCTAGATTTCATAGAGGCCAATATTCTCAGCAAGTTTAATCACAATTGGCTGGCCCCCGCCCATCGGAGCTTGAAGAAATAGATGGGCTGCATCATGCTTCCACGCAGAGCTGAAACTGACCGCAGGCGGGTACTGGTAAACCACTTAGAGGATCTTAGCCTACCCAGGCAAAGCGGTACGAGTCGGACTGTCTATGCTAATAAACCCTATTGGTTTCATCAAGCGTCAGGGCTTGAGTTGTCATTTCATCTCAATATCGGGTAAAAGTCCCACAAAACTGGAAGCTATGTCTCCAAAATTGTCTTTTAAGTGTTGACGGGGGCGTTCAACCTCAAATCAAACAAAACAAACAATTAATCACAATTAGGTCAAAACTGTGACATCTAGAGTGTTATGAAGCTTTTCCTTAGATTTGGCCTGGTGACCTAGTTTTTAATCCAAAGTTACCCAGTATCGAACTTGACCTAGATTTCAAAGAGGTTTCATCAAAATTGGGACAAAACTGTGACCTCTAGAATGTTAACATGGTTTTCCTTTGATTTGACCTCGTTTTTGACCCCAAGTGATCTATTATCAAAATTGACCTTGATTTTATACCTTTGGGCAAACATTCTGAGCAATTTTTAATTACAACTGGGTCAAAACTGTGACCTCTAGATTGCTAACAAGCTATTTGAACTGACGACCTTGTTTTTAACCCCAAGTGACTCAGTATTAAACTTAACCTTGATTTCAAAAAGACAATTTCATCAACCTTGGGACAAAACTGGGACCCCCAGAGTGTTAACAAAGTTTTCATGAGATTTTACCTGGTGACCTAGTTTTGACCCCAAGTGACCCAGTACATGTATCAATATGTTCAATAAAAGAGTTATCCTTTGGAAGCAAAGAATACACCGCAAAACAGGAAATAACCTAGATTTCATTTAGATAAACATTCTGAGCAAGTTTCATCAAAATCAGGTCAAAATTGTAGCCTATAGCGTTAAAAAAATTTGCATGAGATTTGACCTGGTGACCTAGTTTTTGACCCCAAATGACCCAGTTTCAAACATGACCTAGGTTTCAAAGAGGCAAACATTCTGAGCAAGTTTAAATCACAATTGGGTCAAAAATGTGACGTTTATAGAGTGTTGACAAGCTTTTCCTTACATTTGACCTGTTGACCTACCTTTTAATACAAACTGACCAGTATCAAACTTGAACTAGATTTCAAAGAGGCAATAATCTGAGCAAATTTCATCCAATTTGGATCAAAACTGGAACCTCTAGAGCGTTAACAATGTTTTCATGAGATTTGACCTGGTGACCAAGTTTTGACCTCAAGTAACCGAGTATCGAACTTGACCTAGATTTCATAGAGACAAACATTCTGAGCAAGTTTCATCAAAATCGGGTCAAAACTGTGACCTGTAGTGTGTTTAAAATTTTATACTTAGATCTAACCTGGTGACCTAGTTTTTGAACCTCAAGTGACCCAGTATCAAAACTGACCAAGATTCAAACATTCTGAGCAAGTTTTATCAAAACTGGGTCAAAACTGTGACTTTCAGAGTGTAAATAAGGTTTTCATGAGATTTCACCTGGTGACTTAGTTTTTGACCAAAGTATCAAACTTGACCTAGATTTCATAGAGGCACACATTCTGAGTTAGTTTCATTAAAATTGGGTCAAAACTGTGACCTCTAGAGTGTTTAAAATTTTATCCTTAGATCTAACCTGGTGACCTAGTTTTTGAACCTCAAGTGACCCAGTATCAAAACTGACCAAGATTCAATACAGGCAAACATTCTGAGCAAGTTTTATCAAAACTGGGTCAAAACTGTGACTTTCAGAGTGTAAACAAGGTTTTTATGAGATTTGACCTGAAAACCTAGTTTTTGATCCCAAGTGACCCAGTACCAAAATTTGACCTACATGTAGACTTCAAAGGGGCAAACATTCTGAACATGTTTAAAAAAAATTGGGTCAAAACTGTGACCTCTAGAGTGTTAACAAGATTTTCATGAGATTTGACCTGGTGACCTAGTTTTTGATCCCAAGTGATCAAGTATCAAACTTGACCTAGATTTCATAGGGCAAACATTCTGTGCAAGTTTCATCAAAATTGGGTCAAAACAGTGACCACTAGAGTGTTGATAAGGATTTCCATCGATCTGACCTGGTGACCTAGTTTTTGTCCCCAAGCAGGGTTCATACAGGCCAGACCTGGGGTAATTGTATTCTGTATTCTTATTCGAATACCATTCGAATACATTTTTGAGTATTCGTGAAGTATTCTGTATTTGTGGATTTTTTAGAATAAAAGTATTTGTATTTATATTCGAATACATTTGAAAAGTCATGTATTCATGAATAGTTTTACGAATACATTATGAATACTTTTGCTCTTTGCAGAAAAAAAAATGAAACAATACATAAATGTTTTAATTGGTGTGACTAAAGTCCTTGACTGCTCATGTAGGAACTTCTGAAATTTTCTATTAGTTGATTATATACAATACATAACAGAGAGCCAAGAATATTTATTGATTCATTTGGTTGCATTGTTACAAATATAAGCTTTTAAGATGACAAACATTTCATTATTATGAAATTATGTTACTTTTAAAGTAACTGATATTATAATTTGCTGACTGGGAGAGGTGTGAAAATCAGAAGAAAATAACCTCTTCTCAATTAGATTTTTTTATTCAGAAACACTTGCTTCAATCACAAATTACTCACAATCATGGCCCATCACTGTGGCACATGGCTATTTCTAGTCTGTTCTTACAAATGTATCCATTTGTCAATATATGTTGTTTTAGGCTGGTTTGTGCTGATTGCATAAAATGATTTCTGGTACCCATTTATGTCCAATGAACTCTTCAATTTGTATTATTAGACAGATACATTTCAATTTATGAGCTGTCTGCTTACTTTTTATAATTTTTGGAAAAAATTTCATCTCTAGAAAGTACTGTACACTTTGATCAAATGCTATATTCTGTGGCATATGATCTTAATCTACACTGCCAAGGTCCCTTTTTAAGGGACTGAAGGCATTGATGAGTTTATCTGTAAAGTTACCTGTATGTCATCTTCCAATAGATTGCCTCAGGATATAGAGATAGAGGGGCAAGACATAGTGTTTTTACAACTGAGCTATGCCAAAGCAAAACCTACAAATTACCCACATGTATGTATTTCCAAATATGTACTGGTAAATTGATGTTAGAGAACATCCTCTCTGTTGATAAATCAAACACCAAAAACAAAAAATTGTCTAGGTAGTAAAATGAAAGTGAAGGCAAAACTGAGATCCCAAAAGTAGATATAAAAGGCAATAGGCAAACTGATTATTTTATTATGTGCTGGCCACCTTTGACACTTGTTTCTCACAAGAAACAGAACACAATAACGTCCCTTATTTAGTTTCAGCAGTTAGGAACACAAACCTATACAAATACATTGTAACTTTTATCGTTGAAAAAACACAAATTTTAACCCTTTTCTTGCTGAATATTCATTTAAGTCACACCCATTTCTGTCTATCAACCAATCAAATTACTCGATGATATTTATTGCTACAAATTCATAAACTGAATACCAAACAGTGTAGATCCTGAAGCCATATGATCTGGATCTACACTGTTAGCAAACATAGGGGTTGTTGTGAACAGCAAGGTAAGGGTTATGATGAAAAATTGTGATATTTTTCTTATTTCTGCTCAAAATATAGATTGTGGGTACTCATTATAACCACCTCAATGGAATTACAGACAAAATCCCCCCACCCCACCGGGCAATAACCCCTTTCTTACATTGGGTTACATTGACTAATTTATTCTTGGCATAAAGGTCAAATCGCGCTTACTATACAGAACAGTAAAATCATCAATATGACTAAATTCTAACAATGAATGAGAACATTACAAATAAAACAAAGTAGTTAATTAGTCATAGCAAGAGGTTTAATTCATTGAACTGACTTTATAATGTGTATTCAATTATGATCATCACATTTTAATTTGCATCATAAAATTTGTAAAGAAATGCGTAAAAATGTTATCACAATAATCAAGCAGTATTTTTAAAAGTGATACATTATCCTAATAAGGTGGTTCTAATGAGTACCCACAATCTGTATTTTAGAGCTGAAATAAAGAAAAATAGGTTACTGTATAAAAGTTGGGTTCAAGGGGGTCAGAATTATATAGGTGTTTATGTAATGTAATTCATCAATCATTAGCTTTTGATTGATAAATCCTCCAGAAACTACAAATGACCTGTTTCATACAAGATCCTGCACACCTTCATCGATTGTGTCTTAAATTGTTCCAGAGAAAACAAAGAAATGTGTACCGGTATCTGTCAATGACCCAAACATTACTAGTCACCAGTGGTTCTTGTTTTGATGGAAATGTATTCAAAAGTATTCTAAAAGTATTCAAATACATTTGCAAAGTATTTGTATTCTCATTCGAATACATTCATAAAAAATGTATTTTTATTTGTATTCTGTATTCGTGAAATGCATAGTATTTGTATTTGTATTCGAATACTTTTGAAAGTATTCGACCCCAGGCCTGATACAGGCAAGGCCAAAGGGTCATACAGGCAAGGCGAAGTCAAGTTCAAGAGTTTTTCATTTTTTCAAGGACTTTCCAAGGATGAATCTTGTAGTTTTCAAGGACTTTGGCCTTTTTTTTCTCCTTTTCTTATTTCTTATATTAATGACCCTCTCTTTCATGTGACTGCAACGCTCTTTCACCCATCTAAGCCACATCAATGTCTTTCCTACATGCTAGACAGTGTGACAGTGTTTCCTTTACAAAAGGACACTGTGTTGGCCAGCATCTGCTGAAAACATTTTTACCCTTATCTTGCTGAATATTCATCTAGGCCACACCCATTTCTGTCTATCAACCAATCAAAATACTTGATGTAATTTATTGCTACAAATTCATAAACTGAATACCAAACAGTGTAGATCCTGATCAGATGGCTTCTTCAGAAGCCATCTGATCTGGATCTACACTGTTTCCAAAGATAGGGGTTGTCGCGAACAGCAAGATAAGAGTTAACCAACTGGATAAAAAAATTTCAGGCTTCTTAACCTTTAACCTGCTGAATATTCAATTAAGCCACACCCATTTCTGACTTTAAACCAATCAGATTACTTGATGTAATTTATTCCTATAAATTCATAAACTGAATGTCAAACAGGGTAGATCCTGATCAGATGGCTTCTTCAGAAGCCATCTGATCTGGATCTACACTGTTTGCAAAGATAGGGCTTGTTGCCTACAGCAGGGTAAAGGTTAATATAACTTGAGACACCATTTTTGTATTGCTTAGTCTGGTTACTGAAATTGATTTGTTTTGCCATTAAAATTGTTGAAATCAAGTGCCGCGGCACGACACACAAGGCACATTAACCAATCACAATAGCTCACCATGAGCAGTTCGTGCTCCGGTGAGCTAAAAATAATGGTACCAATTAAAAAATCCAGTAATGTGAAGTATGAAAGCCCTATCACTAAGCAATCAAAAGGTATGGCCAATGTTCAAGTTTTGAAAAAGTAGGTCATGGTCACAAGGCCAAAAATTATGGTACCACTGGAATGGTCTTGTGATATGAAACCCCAACCACTTACCAATTGCAAGTTATGGCCAATGTTAAAGTTTTTAAAAAGTAGGTCAAACGTCAAGGTCAAGATTATATGATCAAAACTTATGGAATCACCAGAAAGGTGTACATATTCACAATGGTGCAAGTATGCTGGAAGTTCTTGCATCCTTGCACGACACCTGGAGAAGAACAAAGGTCTATTGACAAAGAATGCACATGTGAAATATGAAAGCCCTGTCATTTACCAATTGAAAGTCACTGTTATGGCCAATGTTGAAGATTTTAAAAAGAAGGTCAAACGTCAATGTCAAGTTCATAAATTATGGTACCACTGGAAAGGTTTTGTTACAAGGCATCCCATTAAAAAGCTAGGCCCGGTGTAAGTTTTTGAGGACAAACAAACAGACAGACAGACCAAAACTATATGCCCCCTAATATTTGATTCTGAGGGCATAATAACACATTACGATAACACATTTTGACATTTCAACTTCAATGGGATACTCACCAACACCACTGTGGACATCTACTGGAGAGGTGCATTTTTTGGGTCGATTTTTTTATAATCGACCCAAATTAACTAAATGACAGAATCAGAAATAGTGCTGTTGTCCAGGTGACTATCAATAATTTGGGGAAACCATGGGTTATGGTTATTAATAGAAAATTGTCATGCTATTTTTATCGATGTTACATGCAGGTCGGTGTGTTGCGTGTTGCTGAGCACCTATGATCATATGCTGCAAAATGCGGCGTCTGCTCAGTGGGCTGCTCAGGGTCTACACTGATTGCTTCAAATACTGGTATTTAGGTATAACTCTCAGCTGTCAATCTTCTTCATCTTTTATCGAAAGGGTTTATGGTTTTGATGATTGTTTTGATTTCATTCAGTACAGTCCAGATTGTGGAACTGTCTCAAAATTAAAATTCAGTGTTTGAAACAAATGATGGTATGTCAGTGTATGTTTGAAATAGATGACAGTATTCCTGCATAGAGTTTCAAATTATCCCTTTCTATTCCAGTAATTGTTATTGCGTAATAATGGTTATCCCTTACAACTCTAAAGCCCAGTACAGGCAGATACTTATGCAAACATTGTAGATTCCGATATGATGGCCCTGAGCCATCTGATCGGAATATTTTCTTACTGTTCAGCTGGACACCCTTTACAGTAGGATGGATGTGCTCAACTTCAGTAATGGGAAACTCAAGGGTGTGAGGGGTTTGTGGTTATAAATAAATCAAATCACTGACAACACTGACTGGGCGATTGTCACTGAGTGCAGGTTGGGAAAACGATCATGAACGGGGACTTGAACTGTTTTGGTATATCCTTAACCCTTCTCTTGCTGAATATTCATTTAAGCCACACCCATTCCTGTCTATCAACCAATCAAATTACTTGATGTAATTTATTGCTACAAATTCATAAACTGAATGCCAAACAGTGCAGATCCTGATCAGATGGCTTCTTCAGAAGCCATCTGATCTGGATCTACACTGTTTGCAAAGATAGGGGTTGTCGTGAACAGCAAGATAAGGGTTAAGTTCTTGTACATGCATACAGTGAAGAACCTGATCAGATGCCGCGTTCTGCGTGTAGGCAAAACTCGGACCTCAGAGTGGAACAAATAACACATACAGCTATTTTTGGGTTGATTGACGAAAGTTACTAAGTAGAAAAGCTCTTCAGTGCTATGTTCATGTGACCATCACTGATTAGATCAGACTGTTGCGTAAGAGGGTTATCTGGGAATCATAGGTTGGGCTTGTTAAACAGTGTAGACCCAGACCAAAGGCCACAGAACTAGGCATCTGATCAAGATCTACACTATTTGCTTAAAACCTGGAATTTCAGGGTTAAATGAAACAGTTTAAATCACAGTCCAGGTCTTTTTCTTTGACATACAATCAGAGACAATCGACCCACCAGTACTCTCAGTGCTTTGATTTTCGGTATATACTGCAAATATAGGTTGTGGATGCTCGCTGGAACTGGTTCAACTTATGTCTTGGTGGAGAAATAACAAAAATAATGTATAACCCCAGTTTTCTCTATTGGGGTTTGGGGGTGGTGGGTGTTTTTCACGTGAGGAATGAGAAGATTATAAAACTACTGGTGTTGATGAAATCAATAATGAAAATATCAGTATAGATCGATGACTGTTTACTGAACACTACGTCATACGGACTATTCCATCGGAAACCGTAATGTAGGGGTTACTAACTTTTCCCGCGGTTAATTCACAAACTTTTTGCTGTATATTATTCTGATATGACATCGTTGCAGGAATATGATATGGCGGTATTGGTTAGATGCATAAACTTTAACGAACAAGTTCCCGAAGGTCGATGGTTCGAATCTCATTTTTTTTTTTTCGTTCTTTTTTTTCTTTAATACACAGTTTTATGCAGCCTGTGGCAAGAAATGTTCAAAGTAGAAGTAAAAAAAAGATCAGGAATAGATACAATTAACTTACTCCATCCATAAAAGACACCAAAGGGAAAGAAATACAAACATTAAGCGACCAGACCATAATGGAAACCTAAACAAAGGAAGGCCATATGGACAGTTACTTTCCCACAAAATGGCCATATGGCCATCCAAAATTAAAAGACACAAGTGATACACACAGTAAGTAACAAACAACAACATAAACAAATCGCCACAGAAGAGCCGCCCTGGAACGGCCAGTGGAAGATTTCCACTGGGGGGCTTTCACTGGGGGGCTTAAATCGATTTTACGTGGCCACAATCCTCGCCCTTACTTCCGTCGCGATTTAGACAAAAAATTTGTTCAGTCCGCATGAAGGCCTCCTAACTCATCAGTGCAACATGTCCGTGAACACAGAAATCAAAGAACCACAGAGGTGAGACAACGATGAGGACTCGACAGCAAGAAACCACTGAAATGCTGGAGCAAAAGAAAACCAACAGTTAGACTCCGATGAGCCCGACCAGAGACAGAGCATCAGGTTAGCTTGAGCTTTTGGAACTTTGCAAACGAAATAAACCAGCTCCTCCTTATCGAGTTGACCAGCTTTTGAAGAGACACGGGCACACAATTCTGCGGCTTTCACCATACCATCCTGATCTGATTGCAAAAAAGATGATATGGGGAAATTTGAAAGATTATGTTGGTCAATGAAATTTTCAGCTTCGCGTGGCAGATATAAAGGCTCTGATCGAAGAAGGCATTGGATGCATTGTTGAAAAAGAATGGTCTGCTTGCCTAACACATGTCGAAAAGGCTGAACAGGACTATTGTTTTGTTTGATTTGAGGTTTAACGTCCCCGTCAACACTGTATTGGTCATTTTGGAGACGTTTCTCTGACATTTAGATGAAATGACATCCCAGGCCCTGTCGCCCAATGAAACCAATAGGGTTTATAAGCATGGACGGGCCGACTCGCACCGCTTTGCCTGGGCAGGCTTAGGAGGCCTTCATGCGGACTGAACAAATTATTTGTCTTAATCGCGACGGAAGTAAGGTCGAGGATTGTGGCCACGTAAAATCGATTTAAGCCCCACCCCCCCCCCCCCCCTCCCCAGTGGAATTCGTTTCCGCTGACCGTTCCAAGGCGGTTTCTTTGTCGCGGTTTATTTTTGTTATGCTTTGTCTTTTGGTGTTTGTGTCACTTATATTATTTTATTTTGGATAGCCTATTGGCCATTTTGTGGGAAAGTAACTGCCAATTTGGCTTTCCGCTGTTGGTGTTTCCATTGGAGTCTGTTGTTTCATTTTTGTGTCTTGTGTGTCTCTGATGGGAGCTGTGGGTTAATTGTATCGATTCCTGATCATTGCCTCCACTTCTTGTTTTCGATCCTCTAAGCAGTTTACCAGTACTCGTGCGGTTGGTTTCAGCTCTGCGTGGAAGCATCGTGCAACCCATCTTCAAGCCCAAATGGGCGGGGGCCTGAACAGGACAATTGTAAAAGTGACATCGCTGTTGAAATGGAACGAATCATTAACCACATGGACTCTGACAGTGACGTTAGAGATTACAGAGACTACTTCTGGGGGTGATGAATCTACCGACACTGCCGAACAATCAAAACTGTTTTGGTAATGCAATTTCGAAATATGAAATTCTAAAATTATGCAATTCAAGTTAATATAAATCGCTGAAATTTGAAAATAATGAATTACATACTAATATTAAAAAAAAAAACAGGAAAAATATAATACAGAAGAAAAAAAGAAAAAAAAGTTGTTTTAAAATAATTACACCGTCCGAATGTCGCTTCCACCCCTCGCCCTCACCACCCAGAGGACTCCGATGATTCAGAGCTGTAACTGTAACCACTTGGCTATTTGTTATTCACGAGCATTTTGCGCACAGTAAACCTACATTCAAAACGATGCCTACCATCAAATTATTGCGTAAGGTATTTGTTTTTAAGTTTTCAGTTCTTCTCTACAATTTTGTCATATTTTTATTTTCTATCATTTATAATTCACACAATGTGTTCTATTGTTGCGCATGAGAATGAGTTTCAGCTTTTATTTAAGAAGTTTGCATTCACTGGTGACATTGTCATCCCTAGATAACGGTATAAGATGGACCGGCCCGTGTGACGTAATGTTCAGTAAACATTCATCGACCTATACATACATGTAAATGTAAAAATAAACATCAGACTATCCGAACTCTCAAACATATATCGATATGTGAGGAGGGGTAGTTCTCGGACCCATCAGTATTGATGCGACCCGTATTGATGGGTCCGAGGGGTAGTCCAACAAGCTAGATGTACGCATGCACCCATTTATTGATTTGTTTTTAGCTCACCTGTCACGTAGTGACAAGGTGAGCTTTTGTGATCACTTTTCTCCGTCGTCAGTGTGTCCGCAAACAATTTCTTCAAATGACATCTCCAAAACACTGACCGGATTTTGACCAAACTTCACAGGAATGATCCTTAGGTGGTCCCCTTTCAAAGTTGTTCAAATAGTTCCAATCCGTTGCACATCTAGGTCACAGGAGCTAAAAATAGATTTTTTTTTAATGAAAACTCATAAAAATCTTCTTCATTGAAACTGCAAGGCCCAGGTCTTTGATATTTGGTATGAAGCTTCATCTAGTAGACCTCTACCAAGATTGTTCAAATTATAGCCCTGGGGCCAAAAAGGCCCCCACGCTGGGGCCCACAGGTTTTACACAGACTTATATAGGGAAAACCTTTAAAAGTCTTCTAGTCTGAAACCAGATGGCCCAGGTGTTTGATATTTGGTATGAAGTTGTATCTAGTGGACCTCTACCAACAGAGGTGTAAAATTTCCCTCAAGCTAACTCTCCCTCATCTAAACATTTCATTTAGGTGCAAAAAAGGAAGAAAAAGTAAGGTCAGTTTTGAAAACCTAACTCGCCCTGCCTTAAAACTTACTCGCAAATGCGAGCGGGCAAGTGGAATTTTACACCCCTGACCAAGATTGTTCAAATTATAGCCCTGTGGCCAAAAATTCCCCGCATCAGGGCCCAACAGTTTTACATAGACTTATATAGGGGAAAACCTTTTAAAAGTCTTCTTCTCCTAAACCGCAAGGCCCAGGTCTTTGATATTTGGTATGAAGCTTCATCTAGTGGACCTCTACCAAGATTGTTCAAATTATAGCCGGGGACAAAATGGCGCCTGCGCCGGAGCCCACCAGTTTTGCAGACTTATATAGGGAAAACATTTAAAAGTCTTCTTGTCTGAAACCAGATGGCCCAGATGTTTGATATTTGGTATGAAGTTGCATCTAGTGGACCTCTACCAAGATTGTTCAAATTATGTACTAATGGAATAAGATATATGTGGAGTAAGATATATATTATAACAAAGTTAATTTTTTAAACTTTTTAGAAATTTCGCGACGAAGTCACATGGGTTTCTTTCTTTCTTTATGTCTTTCTTTCTTCTTTCTTTCAGTTATAATCATAAAGGGGGTCTTTCACGGTATAGGAAATTTGCATTGGTTTCTGCCCACGCTTGGATTTTGATGAAATTATGCACAATAATTGCGATGGGTATATCCATTATAATTACGATGAATTCACTTTTAAATTTCATTTCCTTAGTAAATTTATTACATATTTTATGAAATCTCTATCACAACAGAGAGTACTCTGATATAAACTTGTCTACAGTATTCAGAGTTTCATATATCTAATGCTGCTATGTTTTATGAATTAAAGCCATAATTGGTGAGTTAGTTGATACTATGAATGACCTCATATGTCTAGTAATAGTGGCTGGGCATTCAGTTTTCTTTGATGGTGTCCCCATATTTCAGCTCTTTTTTTTGTATTCATTAAAATTTTATATGCATATTTACCATGTTCCAATTTTTGTCAAGACACCATTTTAGCATAAAAACTACCCACATATCTTAGAAACATGTTCATGAATTTTGATGGAAATTGAAGACCGGTAACATTATGTTTTAACAGACTGAATACTGATAGTCCTGATTCAGCAAAATGTGAAATTATATGATTATCATGTTTTGGTCATGCTGTTTAATAATACTTTACTATTGCTTTCAATTTGGATAGTATAGCATGGTTTGTGTAAGTAGTTCATAGCATATTTATTAGAATTATTTCAAAACAGCCATTTCAGTAATTTTGCCCCCTATGGAACAAACTATTTTGTATTCAGAACTACACCGCAATGGTTTTGATGACAAACGCCATCAAACGCATCCATGTAATCATGTGCACAGTTTTCTTGTCTAATTTGGTAATGGTGCTAAGGTGATGTTTAGATTTAACATTCAAATCAACAACATACCAGTCACTTTAGATGTTGCTTCAGATTTTGTGAGATTTGTTATCCGACTCGAGATAAATGACTCTCAAGTCAAACTGTTGTTTGTTTATTTAACCCTAACTGTCCATTTAAAAAGAAAGGTTTACTCTAGGGAAAATCAATAACACTTGAGATTACTTTTCCTGGACATTAAGTTTTCAGAATTTGTATCTGCATAGGCACTAGCCAATTTTTTTTTTTTTTTTTTTTTTTTGTATAGCCCATATGAACAAAATCAAACGGCTTCCTAATTTGAATTTACTTTCAGAATTCACATGGTCGTACATTTGTCAGTGGTCCAAAACTTATGTGATCATGATAGTGTTGCCTATATATTTGTATAGGTCTTTCACTTCATTTACCGATCTCAGCAGTTGTTGCAGTAATTACAAAGCACATTATGTAAGCTATCAAGAAGCATTTATACTGTTGATAATAATTATTCAATCTGTGAGTAGTTATTGCATTACTCATAGGATTTTAAATTATTTTCAGTAAATACATTGTGATGCATTTTTCTGTCCAAACACTGCAATGCTCTTTCTAAGCTGAGAGATACATTGCACAGAAATGTACTGGTAATTATTAATGAACAAAAAACAAGCAAGAACAGTGCTTAAAAAAACAGTGAACTTGCATTCAGCAGAAACATTTAAGAAGTGGTTGAAAGTTTTACAACCAGAACAAAATACCAAAAGCTCGCTTCCAATACATTAACCACTATATTGACAAAGTAAATAGAAAAAATAAGACACTAAAGAAACGTCATCATTTACAATACAAATGCAGAAAAGAGACATATGTATGCATGTGTACTATAAGGAAGGAAACTGTTTCTCTCCCTGTCTAATAGCAAAATTTCTCTACGTCATGGGACAGCTTTGTTTACACCAAATATTCTGCGCCTCATCCACCAATGATATCTTTTGCAACAGAAACTCAATATCAGTAACATTTCGATTTTTGGAAATACTAATAAATAATTACTGTAACTTTTTTGTTAGGATAATAATCCAGCGTTCATAAAGACAGAGTATATCTAAGGCTTAATCTGGCCATGGATTTATCAACAGAACTATTTTTACTAGTAACAACAAACAAAGGACCATTGCGTCCTTGCATACCAGCTTGGTATGGAAATGAAAATAATGGATCACCTTGCCTTACACCTATTTGAGTAGCATGACTTATGCAAAGCCATTAAATCAAGTTGCGCATGTTCACAATAATTTTGCTGCTAATAAAAAAGCAATATAATTGTTAAGTCTAGTTTATTGATTAGAATACCTTTTGATTAAGTGTTTTACTATCTACTATTATGGATAGATCATAGTGTATAAATGAAAGGAAAATATCAGAAATTCATGATATTTTAATAGTTTCTAAGCCAGACCAGCTCAATATGTATTCATTTTGATTTGTATAATATCATTTTATACTGTAAGTGTTACGAATTGCCTTTTTATAAGGTTCTTGGATGATTTCAATGAAATAGTAAATTTTGCAGAAACGACCTACATCCATTAAAGGTGTAAAACTACAATGTTACCGGTTTTGGATTTTCATGAAATTTGGCATAGATAAAGAGGATACATATGGCAAGTTTTTCTAGCAAAATGAAATCTTGACAAAGACTAGAACATATTTATCTTAGGGATTGAATTTTGATATTTTTTTTAAAATTTTAATTAAAAACTGAGATTTTTGATAATTATTTTATCAGAAAATGTAAACTTTAATTAATTCAAAAAGTTTTTTAGTATCAAAGGAATGCCTATGGAGTTCTGCATTCAATCCAGTTCACAGATCTTGAAACTAAATAAAACATAAGATTCAAGACGCACTTATTTAGAAACAGACACCAGCTCATAGAGGGAGTCAGTTAGAGTGGCCTCCTGAGTCCTACTTTGATTTATATCATTTATTAAATACATTTTTATAGGTTGCATATGCTGACTTATTAATATACAAAGTTTAAAGAAAAAACATGCGTGGGCACAAATGAAAGACCCCCTTTTAATACTATCAATGTTTATTCAACTTTGCACAATGTGAAAAAATCTAATCAGGTCATGAAAATCAATAATTAATAAAATAAATAAATAAATAAGACGCAGATCAGACAACGCATTCTAATATTGATTTACATTCCAAGGAGATGCCCAGGTGAAGATGTGTTCATTTCATGGTCGGCTGATAATGACACGCTTTGGGATTATATAGAGAAAATTACTGGATTTATATAGAGAAAACGGCTAAAAGTCTTCTTCTCTGAAACCACAAGGCCCAGGTCTTTGATATTTGGTATGTAGCTTCATCTAGTGGACCTCTACCAAGATTGTTCAAATTATAGCCCTTGGGCCAAAAATGCACCCACCCTTGGACCCTTTGGTTTTACATAGGCTTTCATAGAAAACCAAGATTGTTCAAGTTATAGCCCTGGAGCCAAAAATCGCTTAAAAATCTTCTTGTCTGAAACCAGATGGCCCAGGTGTTTGATATTTGGTATGAAGCTGTATCTAGTGTAGTGGACCTCTACCAAGATTGTTCAAATTATTCACCATATTTGCATTATCTGCTGGCTCCCAGCTTGCACATTGTCAATATGGGAAAAACAGGTAACCAGACCCCCCAACCTTTCAACACTGATAATCTTCAGACTAGGAATCAGCAGATAATGCAAATAAGGTGAATAATCCTGTGGCCATAAATGCTCCCCTGCCAGGGCCCATGTTTTACATGGACTTGTAGGGAAACCCTATAAAAATCTTTTCATTTGAAACCAGAAGGCCCAGGTCTTTGGTGTGAAGCTTCATCTAGCTGACCTCTAGCAAGATTGCCCTGGGGCCAAAAATTCCCCCATGCCGGGGTCCACTGGTTTTACATAGACTTATATAGGCAAACACCTTTAAAAATCTTCTCCTCTGAAACCAGACGTCTGAAACAAGCCAGCATTCCAACAGATGACCTTGTTCCCCCAGTGGAGCGTGATAGCTCAGTGGTTAGTGCACTTGCCTCTGATGCTAGAGGTCCCGGGTTTGATCCCCGGCGGTGGCGATAAAATTTCGGTGTCCGAACACGCTCCATTGGCATCATTTGCAGGGATGAATGTCATAAAGTGCACCGTCCTTCGGATCGAGGCGTTAACTGGAGGCCCCCTGTGCAGGTTAAAGATCCCTACCGTAATTACATGATTACTGTGTAGGCTTTCATCCTGCAAAACCTGGAGTGTATGTAATATACACCTGCGGTAATGGTCAAATGTGACCGACGCAGTATCAGAAGATAGATAGATAGATAGCTAAGCACTGTAGAAAGCACCATTCAATGACGTTTCAGACCCTTACTGCAAGAACGGACATTTATAAAGAATCGTTCTTACCCCCAACCATTAGAGATTGGAATGCCCTTCCCTGATTCTATTATTTCGACGACTGAAGGTGCTGAGGATTGTGTAGCTAAGTTTACCTCTTTGGTTAGAGCTAGGGACTAACTTCCCATGTCACAGGTCCTGGTGTTTGAATGTCATTTGACTGTCACCAGTAACAGTTCTGATTCACAAGGACCAGGTTTGGATTGTATTGTCAGTAATGTGTGTGAATTCGGGTTTAAGTTTAACGTCGCTTTCAACAATTTTTCAGTCATATCACGACGGTGTCTGGTTGCGACAGGGAGCTCAATGCTCACTTTTATAGTGCTGCCTCACTAAAGTATCATGTCCCAGACACATTACATGATACCACACCCAGTCACATTATCCTGACACTGGGTCGACCAGTCCTAGCTCTACCCCGTAAATCTGAGTGCCAAGCGAGGAGCAGCTAGTACCATTTTTAATGACTTTGGTATGTCGCAGCCGGGGATCGAACCCGTGACCTCCCGTTCCCCGGAGCAGACACTCTACCAACTGAGCTATCGGGCGTATTTTCCAGTTGTCAGTAAGACTGAGCCGCTTCATCTCCTACTGGTGCACTAGGACCTGACTATCAGTGTCCACATGGTGTCCAGATAGTGACATACAAGTCAGCTCTGTATTGTCACAGGGAAACATTGACTCATCTGTCTAGCATCTAATGCCAACTCATGTTTTCCAAACATTGCTTTTGATCATCTGGTGACAGGTATTTTGCAATAGCCACAATATCTGTTCAAATTTGCAGGGTTCGTAGAAATACCGGAACACACCAAAACACCGGAACACACTGGTAATTACCGGAACACATTTGAATTTTTTATATTTTTTTTATTAGAAATCTTATTTATGACTTATTTGCATTGTTTTATTGTGTATAGTGTTGTTGAAATCATTTCTGATATAAAAAACAGAAATTAATTAATCTTAATTAATCTTAGTTCAGTGTATTATCAAATGTGTTCCGGTCCTGAATATATACAAGTAATCCCCCAAGTAATTGATACTGAGCAGTTTATGTTTAGATTTGCTCTCTCTGATAAAAATCATTTGATGATCAAAAGAATATAGTTTGACAATTCTTCTAAAGGCAAAAAAAAAAAAATAATAAAAAAAAAAAAAAAAGTTTGCCATTTCCAGCATAGTGTCGCCATTTGGAAGAAAAACATGAAATGTCAAAATCCTTAGCTCGGAAAAATTTCATTTTTTAATGTCAGATTTTTCCCAAGTTTGCTAAGTGGCAACTCTGTCATTTTATTGTTTGTTTATTATAATTTATGGCCCAGTCAACAGGTTAGATCAATCCGGTCCATACTGCATTGATCCTTGGATTCATTCTTAGAGCAGAGAATTAGCTAAGTCTGATATGTGCCATGCCATTGGAAAACATGTCTATTGATGCCAGCAAAGGTATAGATATTCCGCCGTTGATATTCCCTTTTAGGTTTTAATGCAAACACAAACTGTAATTTGAGCCCCAGCTTATCGGGGCTTGGGGACGTAGGCAGAAGTTGGAGTCGGGCCGTCCTTGCATATAAAACTTAGATTTCATTGGCCGGTAGGCTTGAGAATTCGTCTCATGTGAATGTCAGAATTGACAGAGACGTCTCCAAAATGACACATAAAATGTTCTGAATCAGTGTTGATGGGACGTTAATTCTACAATAAAAAATGAAATACTATAACTAATTACCACAGTAACAGTTATTCTAGGTTTAAATAACGTATTTTGGCGTTTAATGTTTTTCTTAAAATAGTCTTATGCATAAATATACCGGATCACACTGCCATAAATTATTTGTTGCGTAACTGGGCTAGGGTTTATAAAATATGTTTTTGTGATACATTTGGTCAAAATTAGGCATATCAAATGTATAATATAGCATATTCCCCCACATAAACATTTATTAAGCCAAAAAAAAAAGCTTTTTTTGAGTGTGTTCCGGTAATTACCAGTGTGTTTCGGTGTTTTGGTGTGTTCCGGTATTTCTACGAACCGAAATTTGCATGGTAAAATTATTGCATCTGTTATTTGCAAACAAAATAAAACGGCTGAAATACATGGGGATTTGAGTATGACAGAAATACACCTACTAAGCCCTTTGATTAGGGTCCCATCTTGCTTCATATCCAGCTGGCAAAGGAGGAATCCACTGAGTAGTGGCCATCTTGAATGAATTTTGTTTACTATCGTCATTCGGATTATTTCGCAATTTATCCGTAAGAGGAGTTTCATTTTCTGGTTATTGGTAAAATAACCTCACAGGCAACAGAGCAGAAAACCAGATTACACAAAGCAGTGTGGCTGGTACTCATGAATACAAGCTAATACAGGTCCCAATGTTGTTCAGTAGTCCCCGTAGCGCAGTGGATAGCGCGCTGGACTTCTAATCCAGAGGTCGCGGGTTCGACCCCCGCCGGGGATGAATTTTTTTGGCCTCGACTATCTACTTTTTTTTTCCTTTTGTTCATTTGCCTCGGATATCTGCTTTCTGAGTCGGTCATACTTTTGCCATAGTGCGCTAAATCAACAAGAAATATCTTTTAAAGATAAATGGCGTAAGAGATACTGGAAATGAATATTGAAACTTACTGGAAATGAATATTGAAACTATATCAGAATTGTTACTGGTGTCACATGAGAAATGACATTCATACACCAGGACCTGTAATATGGGAAGTTACCAGAGGTAAACTTAGCTACACAATCCTCAGCACCTTCAGCCGTCGAAATAATCGAATCGGGAGGAAGAACGATTCTTTATATATGTCATTTCTTGCAGTAAGGGTCTGAAACGTCATTGAATGGTGTTTTCTACAGTGCCTAGCTGGGGAAACAATGTCATCTGTTGGATGCTGGCAGCACCCTTTAGGCCTTTAAATAAGAGTATGAGCCTACTGTCTCTTCTCCTTTTCTGGAGAGACTCCCATCTTAATTTTCTTAGAATTCCAGTCATGCTCCCAGTTTCAAAGCAGTAATTTCCTGTTACAAATCTAGAAGCTGAACTTTTTCAATTTCTTCATTTGGACCCAGATGTAACTACCATATTCCAAGATTGTTGTTTTCCAGTTTCCCCGTGTCGCGGGTCGTCAGCTGATGGGGTCCCAGGGAACGAATCCATGCTGGCACTACACCGTAGCCGTTCGGTGATATCCCTATTCCCCGTTGCCGGTGAACAGGGAGACCATCGCTCGGCCCCAGCCCCGTCCGTCCGTGTTTGTCGTCTCACGTCTCAGGCGTCTCCGAGCCCACGGGCATCCCCTTGCCCTGTAGCAATTCGCCGAGCTCCGTCCTGAGGGGTTTGTGAAACGGTGCCGTGACCTTTCCAGGTCTCGGTGGGGCTTATATTTTGTCTTCCCGTTTGCTTCAGGAGTGCATGTGTCCTGTCGCTAAAGGGCATCATTATTTGTTGGAGTTTCTGGACTAGGCGTGCTTCATTTTTCAAGGGCTGTGGATGTGTTGCAAAGTTCCAATGTGAGCCTTTGTTTTGGTGCAACGTAGTTTAGTTGTAATAATTTGGAACTCCATTCTAAAGGTTTGGCTACGTGATTGCACTGCGTTTAAGTTATAGCAGTGCTGTGCCTTGGGTTTTTGCGGTTTATCGCAAAGGGGTGTGGGTTGTTTTGTGTAACAGGATAGGCTCCGAGTTTGAACTTATCATTAAGGGTATCGTTTAGCAGTTAATTTTGTTTGAAAGTTTTATTGCGATTTGGAAGACTTTTCTAAAGATTGCTATACACGTTTCCATGTTACGTGTTGTGCACCTTATATCCAATCAGGGGATTCGAGACAAAGTTTTTAGCCATTTTGTGGTGCTTATTTGCACCCCAAAATTGTAGAGTCCATCCATTTCTTTCTTCTAGCTTGTAGCTTCAGCCGCATCTACACCGTCACGCTAGCACACTGTCTATGGATTTCGTCTACGCTTTTTGTATCAATTTTGATATTGGTATTTTTGTTTTTTATTTTTTATTTTTTATTTGATTTTTGCATATTTTTGAAACGTATGTACATTTTTACATTATTTGGTCTGTGCCCCCAGCTTATTGAGTATATATGTGGGCGGATATGCTCGCCCCGCCACGGACCTGTCTTGTTTGTATTTCTTGTGCTTTAAAGATGGTGTTGTCCGTTTTGGGGCAAGCCCGCCCGCTCACAGTTGCTGGGAAGGACAGTTTTTGTACCTGCAAGATTGTGCTTGTAGATTATTTTTTGTGAATTTTTTTGTTTGTTCTGTACAGACAACATATAACATAATGTGCCGGCCTCCGCCATCTCGAGCCCAATTTTGTATCTGATTTAGTTAGCGGGTGACTCCTATCGCGGAGGATGTGAAAAATAGGTCAATCCCCTTTTCTGCATTTGCCGTCTTAAGTTATGAAAAAGTGGTGCCCTCCTCGACATAGGATGCCGTATTCTGTGGGACCGTAAATGGGTCAATTTGAGCCGCCATGTTTGCATATCATTATCACATTCTACGTGAAGGAAGGCACCATAGGATGAATGTGTATTCCTACCTAGCCATTCGGGGGCTCGAGACAACGTGTCCCAATCTCGTTATAATCATGCAGGTCGCATGCAAGCGTCCGCCTGCGCACGTGCGCAGTCGAGCGCTCCTATGCGATTTTGTTTTTAATGTTTCATATTTATAGTTAAAATGTTTGAATTCGCTTTTTGGAAGAAAACTTCTTCTTCTTCTTCTTCTATCTCCAGGTTTTTTAATCTCTCTTTTTCTATACTATCCTCTCTAAGGTATTTCTACCCCCAAAAACTATCGCTATATCTACCTATTTGTGCATTGCGTGGGTGGTTGGATGTTGTTTAGTTTTGCGTGGGTGGTTGTGTGTTGATTCCTTCCTTCAGGGTCGCGCTAAGTCATGCCCTAATTAGTTAGTTAATTGCCCTTATCTGTATAAATATGTGGCCGTCTTGACCGTTTTAATTACGGTCATGGTGCAATTTGCTGTATTGGTAATTTCTATATTAAACGACAAGAGTAGTACGGAGGGCTGTTTGATGTACCAGGCGAGGTGCATTTTTTCGGCCGTTGTGGTATGCGCGTGACGAGATGTGATGTGGACTTGTGGGACAGAATGATGGCGTGGAATCCTGACGTGGTGCTTCTCCACACAGGCGGGAGCGATATCAGTTATGATCAGCAGGGGCATATCGGGCAGATGATCATGTCCCTTATTGGGTCTCTGGAGGCGGCAGGCATTACTGGCCTTGTTGGCGAGGTATTGCCTCGAGGGTCGTTTCGAAGCAATATCGATCCTTCTGGGTTCGAAGCGTTCCGGCGTTAGATTAATCAGTTTCTGCGCCGGCGTCTCAAGCGGAGTTTCATTTTTTCCGACTGCAAATTTGGGTCAGCGATGACCGCCTCCATAGGCACTATTACCGGGACCGTGTTCATCTGTCCAGGGAGGGCCATGTGTGCTTAGAGAGGGCTTTTTATTTATTTATTTTATTTTTTTGCTTTTTGGCGATTTTCCTGCCAGTCAGGTGTTTACAAAAGGGTCCTTTTGAGGGCCCCCAGATCATTCCGTTTAGGTAACCTTATAATGTACATCCTTTATCCGAAAGCGAAAGTTGCGAAAGAAAAAAAAAAAAAAAAAAAACAAAGAAAAAGAGATGTGATAAGGCGTATTGTTTCTTATTTCTGTCCCACTTATCTATATGCGTTCCTGAAGGAAAGGCGTTTGTTTGCTAGTGTGCTGTTGTTCCGTTCCCCTTTGGGTTGTGTGGCTCCCGATCAGCCAGGATTTTGATGCAACGCTCCTGAGTGCAAAATCCAAGGACTGCAACCACAGCGTTACATCTCGTCCTAACCTCCCGTTCACCTCACCCCCTCAGGAGGGCCCGGGCGATGGATTTCCCTTGTGGTTGATCCATGCCCAGTCCTGGCGTGCGCTCGTGTGGTCCTCTTTGGGGCTGTGTGGCTCCTGATCAGCTAGGATTTTAGTGTAGCGCTCATAAGTGCAAAGCTATGCGGCCGCAACCACAACGCTACTCCTCGTCCTAACCTCTCGCTTGCCACACCCCCTTGGGAGGGTGGGTCGGGGCTATGGATTTTCCTTATGGCGAGTCCATGCCCCGTATTCCAAGATTGGGCGAACAAGACCTTTATATGCTGCCTCTTTTACTCCAGGATGGAGCTCATCAGGCCCTAAAGCTTTAGACGGGTTCAAGCCTTTAAGTAACTTGATCAGTCGCGCCAGGGGTAGCCCCTATGTGCTTTTAGGGCCCGGTTACCTTACAAAACCTATCAAGTCAAGTCACTCCCGCCGAGGATACAATATTTTCCATGAAAGGGGCCGATCTTCTAGTCAATGGAACCTCGTTGAACTCAGTTTTATTAAATACATCATTGGATTGATCAACCAATTCCTCTGCCCTTTCAGAGTCCGATTCAGCGACCCCGTTCCCTCCTCTTTTATTAAGGGGTGGGCTACCTTGCCTATCTTTCTTCTGGCTATTGATATATCTGTAGAAGTCTCCGGGATTTGCCTTCTCTGGGATTTGCCTTTACATCACATACCAAGTGTTTTACATACTGATCATGCTGATTTTTGATGTAATTTTTTATTACTCGTCTCAGTTTTCAAATTTTGCTCTAAGTTTGCCACTTCCCAACTTTTTTGCCTTAGCATGAATCTTATTTCTCCTCCGAATTTTTCTTCCTATTCCTGATGTGATCCAAGGAATTGAAGATACAGGTTCAATATGAAAAGAAGAACGTTTTTAAAATACGAATTCAAACAGTATCAAAAGTATTTGAAAATTCCATGATCAGGCACCTTTTTGATAAAGAGTAAGCAAAATGTAACACTATGCAGCCTAATCTATTTCTTCAGGCACCGATTGGCGGGGGCTTAACAGAATTGTTTTAACAATATTTGAAGAAACATTTCTGTGAAATAAAAATCCTGGCAGCCCTTATCAAGGAAATATTGAAAGATTTTGTTGCTTTAGCAAGAGGGATAATTCCATTCATAAACTTTGAACAATCACTCGGCCCTCATACACACTGATGTTTCAGACAGTTTGAGTGCAACCAGACCAGTAGCTTCAGAGCAGACGTCACTTAAATACTGTGAACATGCTTTCATCTGAGTCAACACTGTTTACCAAAAACGATGTTTTATCGAAATTATATTGTTTCGTGCTTTTATTTCTAGCTCACTTATTCCAAAAGAATACTTCAAGACTATAAACGTTTTTCTTTCTCTCTTTTATTGTCTATTTCTATTACGCAAGGGCAACTAGACCTGTCAGAAGCTGACTATAGCCCCGCAATAGCGCTTTCATCTGTACTTATGGAATAAGGTATATATGGAGTAAGATATATATTATAACAAAGTAATTTTTTTAAACTTTTTAGAAATTTCGTGACGAATTCACATGGGTTTCTTTCTTTCTTTATGTATTTCTTTCTTCTTTCTTTCAGTTGTAATCATAAATCTAATTACTAGCAATGTTTATTCAACTTTGCGAAATGTGAAAAAATCTAACCAGGCCATGAAAATCAATAATCAATAAAATAAATAAATAAATAAGACGCAGATCAGACAATGCATTCTAATATTGATTTACATTCCAAAGAGATGCCCAAGTGAAGATGTGTTCATTTCATGGTCGGCTGATAATGACACGCTTTGGGATTACACGCGTGTGTAGACGGTAAGGCTTTTTGTGAATAAGGTCAAACTTTAATCGCAAAGTGACGATGTTAAATATTATTTTGAAATATTATAATTGCTATCAGAATGCACAAAATTGTAAACACATTACGTCTGATACAGACACTTTTTTGCAATATTAACAGAAAGTGCAGATTTTAGCTGTTAAAGTAGGGTACTGTTGTTGTTTTTCCACAGTTTTGTATGCTTCATGTAAGGATTAAGGGTTGTTAATTTGAAAATAAAAATGCCGGCAGCTAATTAAATAAAAGTTCCACTTATTTGATATCTGTTTGAAGGAATTTAAACGGACAATTAGATTAAAACGGGACATGTTTGTCAAATTGCAAAATAAAGAAGTTATAGTTGTTCAAAAATTGTTTTCCATTAAAGCGCCTGCTATTTCCAACAAGAGATTCTGTACAGGTAAGCCGAGAAGGTCAGCGCACAGTAAAAGGCTTAATCTTTTGCGCCAACGGCATAAATCTCAATAATAGTTGCGGATGAAATAAGAAGTATATATTTAAAAAAGATATACGACCTAGTGATAAGTCGATTATTATTCTAAACAACAGAAATTGATCTATGGGGTAAGGATTCACGACTTTACAGTCGAATACAAAAAAGTGCTTCACGTTTCGAATTCCCCCTAGCCGAAAACCGCCAGTCATACGCTGAGTTAAATGGATTAGTTTCAGCCAATACTTTTTCAATTTTGCCACACCAAAATTTGTTTCTGACGATTGATAAAACGATTGAGCTGACATATAAAACTCCACATGAATTTGACGCAAAAAAATACACGATTAAGGAAGCAACCACTGAGCCGTGGTTTTGTAAAAACAAAACAAAACAAAAAAAACTTGCACACGTCTGTGGAAGAATAAGTCACATGAATACCAGATTTCAACATCATAGTTCAGTTGTTTCTGAGACATTCGTGACACAAATTTTCAGTGTTTGCAAGTTAGAGAAAAATAAAACGAACAAATGGAAGAATAAGCACAAGCAGGCTGATTCTAATAAACGTCATGATCAATTTGTGTACTATGCACCGACGTAGGTGTGACGTTGCATAAACACCATGACGTTGCACCGACGTTGCTCTGACATCACAATTACGTCATGTGCCTGCTGGGAAGGTTCAACTTTGACGCCCTTATAGTTCCTCAGAAAATTGTGGCACAAATTTCCAATGTGTAAAATTTGGAGAAAAATAAAAATGAACGAGTAAAAGCCCGACATATAAGCAGCAGCAGCAGCCTGATTCGTGTACACAACATAATGAACCTCTGTCCACATCTGTACCAAATGCCCCAGTAATTCCTGAGAAAACTGACACAAATTTGCATCCAAATTCTAAATGTGTGGAATTTTGAGAAAAAGAAAAATGAACAAATAAAGCGATGAAAAAGCAGCAGCAGCCCTGCTCAAAAACATAGAATGTGGGAACTCGTTAGAACCGCCTCGCCGAGTAATGAATTTCCACCACGAAAACACGCCTTTGTAATTTTGACACCCTTAAACCCCACTTTTATACAGAAAAAATGGGATTTACAGGGGTTTACAGGCATACATGGGTTGTGGGTTTTATAATCCATCGTTCAACAAACCTATTTTATTTCCTAGTTAAGAATTAACAATATTATTTATGTTGCAAATATTTCTACAAAGCTGAAGGCATAGTCCCTGTATACTTATTATATAAAATTAAAACATGCGATTTTGCATTCCATTTTGCACATCATTATTAAAAGGCACATGATAATTCCGTATATTATCGCCTTAGTTGAGAGAAGTGAAGTTGAACCAATCCGTTGAACTTGCTGAACGCCCCTTGTTCACTTAGCCTTTAGGCATTGACTAACACTGTGCAAAATTACAAGCTTTTTTATTTGTTTGTTTGTTTGTTTGATTTGAGGTTTAACGCCCCCGCCAACACTGTATAGGTCATTTTGGAGATGTTGCTTCCTTTACCCGACATTGAGGTGAAATGACATCTCAAGCCCTGTCGTCCAATTAAACTAATAGGGTTTATAAGCATGGACGGTCAGTTTCAGCTCTGCGTGGAAGCATCATGCAGCCCATCTATTTCTTCAAGCCCCGATGGGCGGGGGCTGTCAAACTTGTCTATAATGATTTATTTCGTTGCAACTGTTTTATTGGTGTTGTATTTTTTGTTGTGTATTATTACCTCTCTTGGATACTTTATGTGCACTTTATGACTCAGTGACATTATTGTAATAAACAAGGCTTTCCTGATCATTTGATCATTGCTTTCACATCCGTCTTACCCAATTTCTTTCAAATGAAACACGCTTTGTAATATTGTAGCGTAAGTAATAATTTATGGTGAAACATGGAATATGAAGAATAATTTATGAGACCGTTTTCAGTTTAAATTGACTAAGTTGTAATGTTGGGTGAAGAATTGCAGCAGTTACGCAGTAGTTACTTTTTTGCAACAGTATACACATTTTCAACCAATCGCAAATTACAATTGATTCAATTGATCAATAAGTAGGTCAGCTTATACAGCTACGCCGAAAAAAATCACTGGATGAGTTCTTATCTGCTTTCAGAGGTGTACAAAAACGCATAGGCCCTACCTCTGAGTCCTAATCCACACCACGCATTCCCCAGGACATCTATCCATCAATATATCGTCGTATTATACTGTTCACGCCCTCGCGGGCATTTTAGCAGGGTCTGCGCGTCGTGCTATGAAAAAGAAAAAGTAAAAGCATGATAGAGAGTCTATGTCAAGATGATAGGTTAAAATATAGATCGACAAGAGGTTGAGACATAAAAATGAATGACTTGGCCGGATCACCTTAAAAGGGATGAAGTATGCAGCCGGGCTTAAAAGGCTAAAAACAGTTTAAAACAGGCATATCTGTCTAGGGCTTGGGGAACTGCAACTGTCCCATCTCTGCCTTGAATATGTCAAGACTTGGACAAGTCACGGCTTTCTCTGGGAGGGCATTCCACTGAACATTGGCCAGTGGAAAGAAGGAATACTTGTATGTATCCTTGCCAGTATGAATTTTGACAAAATGTCATAGACTGGCAATAATTTGAAATCCTACGAGTACGGGGCTGGATATAATCAGGAAGGGACACAGCCACAAAGCCATTGACAATCTTGTAAAAAGACAAAGACGTTGATTCATGGTCCAACGGGCTGCACGTCTTTGGACCATTTCAACCTTATGGGTGTTCCTTTTTGTATGGAGGTCCCATTTAGCTGAAGCATACTCCAGCTGGGGACGTACAAGGGTCTGGTAGGCAATTTACCGGACTTTGGGGGACTTTACTTTTTTATATATCTCTTTATAAAGCCGAGAGACATGTTTGCGTTTGCTGTAACTCTGTCCACGTAAGTGTTCCAGTTAAGGTTGTCGGAAATGTCCACCCCAAGTACCTGGCACTAGTGACCACCTCCAGGACCTGGCCATGAAGTATATACTCTGTATTTAAGGGGGTCCTTGAAGTAGTCACTCGTATGACCTGACACTTGGAGGGGTTAAATTCCACATCCCACTTTGATTCCCATGCCTGTATTTGGTCCAAGGCACGTTGTAAGCAGTCACTGTCATGCTTAGGTTCACTGTCATGCTTAGATCCCTACAGTACCTTTCTGGAGGGATGTCTGTGAAATGGCCATTTAATTGTGTTGCTTTCTAGTGCATAGCATAACTTTATAACCATGTATGCTAGTGTTTTGAAATTTCATATATGGATTTCTCATGAAAAAATAGTTGACCCATATTTTTTTCTTTTCCGAATTATCTGCCATTTTTGAGTTATTGCCCCTTTAATTAAATAACAGAAATTTCGTTAGCAAGTTATCTCAGAAAGTATTTTAGCTACAGCCTTGATATTTAGTATATTGATTTGGACTAAGGAGGAGATTACCTGATTAAATTTTCAACCAATTTAATGAAATTTTGTTAAAGTTAAACTTGATTGTTTGAAATTCAGAAATATTTGTGACTAAAACAATTTATTTAGTAGGATTCTGCTTAAGAAATTTAGTCAAAAATGGTTTAACTGGCTGGTCATCAGGAGGTCCCAGGTTAGGTAAATAATAAACCAGTAACATCAGGATCTACACTTATTGTACTTACTGCTTGCCATGTTTTTTTATTTAAATGAATACATTATAGCTTGTACTTTGATAGTCAGGAATGGGTGTGACTAAATTAATTTATTCAGCTGGATTCGGCTTTAGAAATTTTGTATATATAAAAAATACGAGTATATCCATCGGATGCGCGTCTCACTGGTCATCAGGCCCTGCTAGGAAATCTTTTCATGAATGTTGATTATTAAATCCTCTCAAGTGTGACACACCCTTCTGCTCATCCAAGAAGGGCAGTTATCAGTTTGATAACGAAAGAATCTGCACTGAACTGGTTAACAGTATAGGTGGCTAAGCCTATCCAGGAACCGTGATTAAGTAATTGACTCCCTTGACATGACCTAAATAGTGTTGACAGGCCTTTTAAACTTTAAATAACACATCAGTGGAATAGAGTGCATACTTTCATATCTCCAAACAATCATTTTTATTGGTTATTGTTTGTTTGATTTGAGGTTTAATGTCCCCGTCAACACTGTAAAGGTCTTTTTGGAGACGTTGCTTCCAATTCTGAGGGACTTTTACCCGACATTGAGATGAAAAGACATCGCAAGCCCAGGCGCCCAATGAAACCAATAGGGTTAATGAGCATGGACGGAGCGACTCACACGGTATTGCCTGCGTAGGCTTAGACCCTCTAAGCGGTTTACCAGTACTCGTGTGCGGGTCGGTTTCAGCTCTGCGTGGAAGCATCATGTAGCCCATCTATTTCTTTAAGCCCCGATGGGCGGGGGCTACTATTTTATTGGTTATAATATATGATTTGTTCTTATTATACAAAATTTCTAAAGCCGTATCCTGCTGATCCTGAGGTTACTGGTTGGGCAGTTAGCTAACCTGGGACCTCCTGTTGGCCAGCCAGATGAACCATTTTGACTAAATTTCTTAAGCAGAATCCTCCTAAATAAATTGTTTTAGTCACAAACATTTCTGACTATCAAACAATCAAGTTACTAAGTATAATGTAATCATTTAGATCACAACCAACTAGGCAAATAGTTAGTACAAGCAGTGTAGATCCGGGTCCATCTATGAAAATTGTATAAAAATCGTTATTATTGCAAATTATTCTTCCAAACTTGGCCATATTATCTATTTACATAGCATTTAAACAAGTATATTGTCTAAACGCACAATAATCATGGTATAATTGATGTTATAGTTTGTTTTCGGTTATGAGAATTTCCGGTAAAAGTTTGTTTTCGGTTTTCCCAAATACCGGTGGTGGGGTGATGCTGCTGATTCACAGAGAAATATCTCGCATGAAGGTCACAGAACTTGAAAACGACTATTTCTACTGACATTGAACCAGAAATAAGACTGTTCGCAGATGACTGTGTTTGTTACGATGCAAATGACTCACTGAAACACCAGAGGGATATACTTTACAGATGTTCCTTCTTCCTTCGGACCATTAGAGAGCGGAACGACCTTGTGATAAAAGTCCCACAAAATTGGAAGCGACGTCTCCGAAATGACCTTTACAGTGTTGACGGGGACGTTAAACCTCAAATCAAACAAACAAAGACCATTTCCTCAGCTGAAGGCGCAGACGATAGTGTAGCTAAGTTCACCTCTTTGGTGAGATCTAGGGACTAACTTCCCATAAACGAATGCCATCCGACAGTAACAAATGATTCTCATTCTGAACTGACCAAATTTGAGCACTGGTAAACCGCTTAGGTCTAAGCCTGTGGTGCGAGTCGGACTGCTCCTTTAACCCCAGCGGTTGCTTTGGGATGTCATTTCATCTCAATGTCGGGAAAAAGTACCAAAAAATCGGAAACAACGTCTCCAAAATGACCTAAATACTGTCAGCGGTGACGTAAAAAAAAAGACTTATGATGCGCAGTCCGCTCTTAGACCCGTAATAACAGCTCGCCACAGCGGATACGCAGTCCCCACTTTCAGGCCCGTTAATGGAAAGTGCACGAGGTTGAAAATGATTGTATAGTGCAGTGTTATGAGGAGGATAGGTCTTCAGCACAACAAAGCTTGAAATTCTGACATAATATTGCTAATGCTACTTTAACCCGGCCATCAAAGAAAACCGGGCCAAGGTAATGTCGTCCCATTTCGTCCGACATTGGCCCGCTATTTTGCGCGAACTGGGTTATCTTTTTTTTTTTCAGCCGCGACAAGTAGAACGGTATGTGACCAGTGAAAACTCCGATCAACCTACCTATTCACAGATGGATACAGGGAAAATTCTGCTCGGGAAAATTATGGAGCAGAATTTAATCAGAAGAAATCATTTCAATTGGCCTATATTCATGAGAAACTTTGCAGCTCAATGAGAGATTTCAGTAAGATTACGAAAAAACGCCTATACAAATACATTGTAAATTTTACCGCCAAAAATGCAAATTTTAAGATGAAAAATTGTGGTATTTTTCTTATTTCTGCTCAAAATATAGATTGTGGGTACACGCTAGAACCGCCTCACTGAGGCGGTTCTAACGAGTACCCACAATCTATACTTTGAAGCAGAAATAACAAAATTAAGGTTTACCCCTGTAAACCCCGGTTTTACTATATACAATTGGGGTTCAAGCGGGTCAAAATTATATAGGCGTGTTTTCGTGATGAACTAGTCTCGATTTAGATTAGCATATAGCAACCCTCAAATGCATTTCAAAAACACGTACACCTTTTCTAATACATTGTAAATTTTACCGTCGAAAACAACCAAAATTTTAAGAAGCATGTTATTTTTCTTATTTTTTGAGCAGAAATAAGAACAAGTGGCAGAGGGCCCCATTTCGCTCACCTGAGCGTCACTGTCGCTAGTACCATACGTCGAAGCTTTTTCCCAAATATCTGGTTTCAAACAAGAAGCTTTTTTAAGGTTTTCCCAATATAAGCCTCTGTAAGACAAGTGGGCCCCTGGATGGGGGCCATTTTGGCTCCAGGGCTACAATTTGAACAATATTTGTAGATGTCCACAACATGAAGCTACATATCAAATATCAAAGCCTTGGCCTTCTGGTTTCAGCCGAGAAGAGTTTTAAAGATTTTCCCTATGTCAGTCTATGTAAACGTGGGCCTCTGGGCGGGGCCATTTTTGGTTCCAGGGCTATATTTGAACAATCTTGGCAAATGTCCACTAGACAAAGCTGTAAACCAATTATCAATGGTCATGGCCTGCTGGTTTCAGACAAGATGATATTTTTGGTCGATTGTTTATAATCGATCCAAATTTACTAAATTGCAAAATCTGAATTCATGCTGTTGTCCACGTGACTATCACTGATTTGGGAAAACCGATATTATGGTTATCAATAGAAAAAGTCGCGCTATTTCTATCGATGTTACATGTAGGTCAGAGCTATCTATGGAGTCTGGACAGGAATCGTGTGCTGGGTTTGGCAAACTCCGAACACACAGAGTAAACGCCGATTAATGTGGAGTCTGCTCAGCCGGTTGCACATTGACTACACTGTTTGTTTAAATAGTGGAAATTAAGGGTTAAATGAAATAGTATAAGAATGCAAGGTTGCTCAAGTAATGACAGGAAAACGATACCAATATCTTAATCTAGGCCACGCTATCACATATCGACTTTCGGAACATTCCATTTATAAAACTGTTAGAGTAAACAGAAACTTTTCGCACCTCTGCTAAGAACTTAAATTGTTTAAGAGCAAAAATGAGCAGCCCACTTTTAAAGGTGGTATCGTTATTAGACATACAGCGCAGACCCAAATCGGAAAGACGGTACATTCGTCCTGATCAGGGTCGGCACTGTTCGCCATGAATATATACAACAACAGTTTTGAACATGATTCAGGCCGTACGCAGACTCTGAAAAAAGGGAGGACTGCGAATTTCAGGTATTTTGCAGAGGGTGAAAAACTGCATGAGTCTGAGAATTTTCCAAACAAGAGGGCCATGATAGCCCTGGATCGCTCACCTGATCCTGATGGTAGATAATATAAGGTGGAGTGGAGGGTAAGAGCAATTTTGGCTGACAGTGACTCAATGAACATTTCAAAATCAATCTAGCTATTTAGGAACTTAAGTCATTTTAAGTGTTATACATTTTTTTCTGGTGGCTATCATGTTCAGTGGAAAATTGTCAGTATCACTCATGGAACATTCCTTCAAAATTGTTTTCTTTTTTGAGGAAGAAAGGATTCAAAAGTTCCCTTTGACAATACAGTGCCGACTTGTATGTCGCTATCTGGGCAACTTGTGGACATTTAGGGTCAGGTCCTAGTGCACCAGACAGAGATGAATGGGCTCAGTCTAACTAACTAACAATGACTCATGGTGACAAGGGGGGGGGGGTGGGGGCGATCCATCCCTTTGACAATACAGAGCCGACCTGTATGTCACTATCTGGGCACCTTGCGGACATTGAGGGTCCGGTCCTAGTGCACCAGACGGAGATGAATGGGCTCAGTCTAACAAACTAACAATGACTCATGGTGGCAAGGGGTTGGGTGGTATCCATCCCTTTGACAATACAGAGCTGACCTGTGTGTCACTATCTGGGCACCTGGTAGACATTGAGGGTCAGGTCCTAGTGCACCAGACGGAGATGAATGGGCTCAGTCTAACTAACTATGACTCATCATGACGAGAGGGGAGGGAGTATCCTTCCCTTTGACAATACAGAGCCGACTTGTATGTCCCAATCTGGGCACCTTGTCAGGTCCAAGTGCACAAGACGGAGATGAACACGCTCAGTCTAACTAACAATGGTGACAAAGATAGTGTGGGCGGGGAGAAGGGGTGGGCCCTTTGTAAAAGGTACCACTATATCCAGAAAATACCCCTCCTGACCAAGGTATTACCAAAAGAGGGCAATTCTGAGCAAGTTTGATGATGATTGGACTTAAACTGTGGCCTCTAGAGTGTTAACAAGGTTTTTCAATGGTTTGACCTACTGACCTACTTTTTCACCCCACATGACCTATATTCGAACTTGACCGAGATATTGTCAGGATGATCATTCTGAGCAAGTTTGAGGATGATTGGACCAAAACTGTGGCCTCTAGATTGTTAACAAGGTGTTTCTATGATTTGACCTTCTGACCTACTTTTTGACCCCACATGACCATTATTCGAACTTGACCTAGATATTGCAGAGATGATCATTCTGAGAAAGTTTGATGATGACTGGACCAAAACTGTGGCCTCTAGTGTGTTAGCAAGGTTTTTTCTGTGATTTGACCTACTGACCTACTTTTTTACCCGACATGACCCGTATTCGAACATGACCGAGATATTGTCAGGATGATCATTCTGAGCAAGATTGAGGATGATTGGACTAAAACTGTGGGTTCTAGAGTGTTAACAAGATTTTCCTGATTTTACCTATGACCTACTCTTTGACCCGACATTACCCATATTCGAACTTGACCGAGATATACTCAGGATGATCATTCTGAGTAAGTTTGAGGATGATTGGACCACAACTGTGGCCTCTAGAGTGTTAACAATGTTTTCCTTTGGTTTGATCTGGTGACCTACTTTTTGAACCAACATGACCCAGTATCGAACTTGACCTAGATTTTATAGAAGCAAACATTCTGAGCAAGTTTCGTGAAGATTGAAGCAAAACTTTAGCTTCTAGAGGGTGAACAACATAATTGTTGGCGACGGAAGACGGACGTACGACGGACAAAGGGTGATCACAAAAGCTCACCTTTAGCACGTTGTGCTCAGGTGAGCTAAAAAGGAGGGTGTGTTTGCACCCCTCCCCACCCTGTGCATCAACAGGTTTTGTTGAAACATATCGCTGAAGGGGCTCTATTTCTAATCACTGCCATTAAGGAGCTGGGATGCAGTGGTGAGAAGAGAGTTGGAACAAACATTGTAGGTTCTGATCAGAAGCCATCGATGGATCTACAGTTTGCAGCTGGATAAAATGTTATTCATGTAATAACTTTTCTAGCACAGATTGTTTTTCATATAAGATAAAGCATTATCAATGAAATATTGTAAATTCAGAAAGATGAATCTGTTGTGCTGGTTGAATATACCGTGTATACCGAAGGGAAATAGATAAACACATTGACAAATGACAAGTAAATAATTTGGAGAACTTTGACGGAAAATGCTACCAAATTTGTTTTCAGACAAATATTGTACTGGATACTTTTTTCTTTTATGAAGCGTTTTATTGAGTACCCACAGTCTACGTTATTAAGCTTGCTATAGTCCGCGTGACTATCACCGACCATCTGGGTGCCGCCGACCCAGAACAAAATCCAGTGGATAGCGTCGATAGACGCCAGAGAGCTGCGTCAGAAGTAAATTCTGGACTGTGCCACATGACTGTCTAATCAAGGCTACTGTGCTTGCTTAAATACCGGAAATTAAGGGTTAAACGAATAGTTCGACTCTCAGTTCAGGACTATTTTCCAAATCTACACTCAGAGACAATCAACCCACCAGTACTCTCAGTGCTTTGATTTAAACTTTAAGCTGCCGAGAAAAACTCAATCTTAAAATGTCGTCTGCAGAATCTTCTTGCAAACTGTTCAAACATATTTTTGCATCCGGGCAAACACTGTGGACCATGATAAGACTGCTCCAAGAGGATCTGGGTCCATGACTTCCAAAGTAACCGGCAGAAGACAAAGCAGACGACAATTGTTGTGACTGGCATATTAAGGGTTAAAGGATTTCCAAATACAAGTCCATGTAAAATATGTAGGACACTGGGCGGGGCTCTATGTAAAAACAAGAGGACCGTGGGCGACTATGCACACCAGAGCTCTGGTGCGCACTACCCCATGGTGGCCATATATTTTAACATATTTTAATCTACCAAATGAACCCCCATATCCAAATGTGCACCCATGTGGACTCAATATCTGAAACATCAGGCCTTTTATGAAGCAGAGGAGGTGGGGCATGGACCTGGTGGAGCCCTGGTTGGTATCATTAAATTCGTCTTATCAATATTCATAAGGAACAATAATATATATGGTTTAGCAGTGGAGATCTGTATGGCCGGAGATATAAGCCCTCTTAAGCAGTGGAGGGGTTGGGACGTGCAATGTCGATCCCAGGAAAGCCCAAGATTGTTGTCCCTAATGTGTCTCATCGTAAGGACCAAGGATATATATGGTTTAGGGGTGGGAATCTGAACGGTTTCTGAGATAGCAGGCCCTTTTATGAAGTGGAAAGGAGAGGAATGGCCCCTGCAGACCCCCCTCCCCCCACATCCCCCTCCCAGTTGGTGTGCTAATAATAAGGAACAAGAACATATATGATTATGAGGTGGGGATTTGAATGGTTTCTGAAATATATGACCTTTTATGAAGTGGAGTGGCGGGGCACAATGCCCCAGCACAAAGAGACCCCCAGCTTGGTGTGATTGAACAAGTATATGGTTTAGGGGTGGAGATCTGGACGATTTCTGAGATATATGGCTTTAATGAAGTAAAGCGGTGGGGCATGGCCCGGGCACCCCCGGGGACTCCCAAGCTGGTGTCACTGAATGCATCTTTATCATAAGGAAGATGAATATACGAGGACTGTTCAAATATGAATGCAAGTGGAACGTTTTCTCATGCACTAATGCGAAAATCACCTGGAAATGAATATCACAGTGTAGAAAAACATTTTACCTATACATTGATACCAAACCTGTTAAAATCCGTGCACTTTAGCCATGTATATCGTTCGATAAACACTGTCTACTTTTGTATACTAACACAAAACATGGTTGGAAGAAGGTTAGAGTACGCCGTTGAAATACGGTCCTATATTAAGAATCGTTGTATTCTTGGTATACGGTGCAAAGACATTTTTGATGAAATATGTTCGGTTTATGGGCATAATGAAATGTCTTTTCCGACAGTTTTTCGTTGGTGTAAGAAATTCAGCTGTGGGCTAGGCTCAACAGAAGTTGCACCACATGATCGTCGGCCGAAAAGAGCAACATCTGCCAAGATGGTTGCTAGAGTGAAAGAAATACTTGCTAGGCAAATAGCTAGTATGGTTGGCATCTCATTAGGAGCAGCTCATACAGTTCTGAAACGGGATTTGAAAATGAGAAAGATCTGTGCTAGATGGATTCCCCATCTGTTGACAGATGAGCAGAAAAAGACACGCGTTCAGTGCGCCAAGAAGTTGCCTAAAAAGTTTCCAAATTACAATGCACGGTCTTTCGCTTATGTCGTCAAAGGTGACGAGACATGGGTTCACTTTTTTTAGCCAAAACGAAAGATTCAGAACAAAATATGGGCAACAAAGTATTGCAAAAGACCATGCATTGCAAAGCGGACCATGAGCGTCAAGAAGGTAATGTATGCCATATTCTTTTCAAATCAGGGCCCTGCTATTCAGGTTGCTGTGCCTAAAGGCAAATCTGTAAATGCGAAATTTTACAAGAACAAAGTTCTTCGAAAATTGAAGAAATATTTCAAAGAACGAAGACCCGCAACTGGTTTGGCCAATGTCAGATTGCTACATGACAATGCGTCATCGCACAAGGCGTTCATTGTGCAAGACTATCTGAAGCAAGAAAAGGTTGTTGAACTCCCTCCCCCCCCCCCCCATAACCCCCCCCCCCCCCCCCCCCCGTATTCCCCTGACCTTGCCCCATGTGACTTTTTTTTGTTTCCGCGGCTGAAAAAAATACCTTTCTGGTCGAAAACTTGTACAGCGCAAACACCTCGGTTCTGCAATATTCCAGTGCCTTCATTGTATGCCTCTAAAAGACTACCAAAATGCATTCAATGATTGGATCAGAAGACTGAAAGTTTGTATATCTGTTAAAGGGGAATACTATGAGGGGACAAAATAAATTTTTCATCGAAATCTATCACGGAATCAATTTTTAATGCTTAATTGCATTCATATTTGAACAGTCCTCGTATATGGTTTAGGGGTGGGGCTCTGAACAGTTTCTGAGATTTAGGGCCTTTTGTGAAGTGTAGGGGTGGGGCAAGGCCCCGGCGCGACCCGGGAGACCCCCAGGTAGGTGTCAATGAATGTGTCTTATAATAAGGAACAAGAAAATATATGGTTTAGAGGTGGGGATCTGAGGTTTCCGAGATATTGGGCCTTATATGAAATGAAGGGGTGGGGCTTGGCCCAAGCGCATCCCGGGGGACCCCATGGTTGGTGTCACTTAATTTGTATTATCATAATGAACAAGATTATATATAGATTTTGGGTGGGGATCTGAATGGTTTCTGAGATATATGACCTTTTGTGAATTTGAGGGGTGGAGCAAGGCCCTAGCATACCTCGGAAGACCCCCAGGTTGGTGTCAATGAATGTGTGTTACCATAAGAAGCAAGAAAATATATAGTTTAGGGGTTGGGATCTGTAAGGTTTCCGAGATATTTGGCTTTTTATGAAATGGAGGGGGTGGGGCATGGCCCTGACGCATTCCGGGGGACCCCCAGTTTGGTGTCATTGAATGCGTATTATCATAAGGAACAAGAATATGTATGGTTTAGGGGTGGGATCTGAATGGTTTGTGAGATATATGGCCTTTTATGAAGTGGAGGGGGTGGGGCACAATGCCCCAGCACAAAGAGACCCCCAGCTTGGTATGGCCCCGGCACAACCTAGGGGACCCCCATGTTGGCATAAAAGCATATGGCTGAGAGAAGTTCAGTGGCAGTAAATGCCATTTTTTTTCAATTTTTCCCATTATAAGTCTATAGAAACTAAGTTGCCAGAGCAACCAAACTGAAGAGCCGATTTTCATAAAAAAAAGAAAGTTTCAATCCCCCCAGCCTAGGTATACTACAGATAAAATTTGGTCCCAATCAGCCCACTAGCTTCAGAGGAGATGCCGTTTGAAAGTGTTGACGAAGATGACGGACGACCATGTATGACCTTGACACTGGAGGTATTGACATAGGTCTTGTGTGCAACACATCATCTAATAAAGATGAACATTTCTGCAAAGAAACTTTAAAAAGTTCATAGAGAAATAAGAAAGTTAATGATCGTACACAAAAAGCCCTTTTTTATGTTTGACCTCTAAGTATGGCCTTGACCTTTGAGGTACAACACATTGTTTCATGATGGTTAACATATCTGCCAAGTAATTTCATAATCCATCAAAGAATAAGGAAGTTATTGACTGTACATAAAAAGTCCCCTTTTTGACCTTTGGCCTCTAGGTATGACCTTGACATTGGAGGTATGGACCTTAATCTTGCACATGACTCATTGTCTAATGAAGGTGAACATTTATGCAAGGTTACTTTAAAAAGTCCAACCAGAAGTAAAAAAGTTATTGACTGGATACAAAAAGACTTGTTTTGACCTTTGACCTCTTAGTATGACCTTGACCTTGGAGGTACCGACCTGGGTCTAGCGCGCAACACATCGTCTCATGATGGTTAACAGTAATTGCACAATCTATCCAAGAATAAGACAGTTATTGACTGAACACGAAAAAGGCCCCTTTTTTACCTTTGACCTCTTAGTATGACCTTGACCTTTGAGGTACCAACATGGGTCATGCAAGAGGCACATTGTCTCATTGTGGTTAACATTTCTGCCAAGTAATTTCAAAATCCATCTACAAATAAGAAAGTTATTGACCAAACACGAAAAAGGCCTCTTTTTGACATTTGACCTCTAAGAATGACATTGACCTTTTGAGGTACCAACCTGGGTCATGCACGCAACACATCGTCTCATGGTGGTTAACATTTCTGCCAAGTAAATTTCAAATTCTATCTAAAAATAAGAAAGTGATTGACAAAACACGAAAACAAGAGGGCCCACAGGGCCCTGATTCGCTCACCTGAATGTCATTTCTGCCAAGAAATTCTAAAATCCATCAAAAAAAAAAAAAAAAAAAGAAAAAAGAAAGTTATTGACCGAACACAAAAAGGCCCCTTTTACACCTTTAACCTCTTTGTATGACATTGACCTTTGAGGTACCAAACTGGGTCATGCGCGCAACATATCGTCTCATGGTGATTAACATTTCTGCCAAGCAATTTCAAAATCCATCTAAAAATAAGACAGTTATTGACCAAACACGAAAAAGGCCCCTTTTTTACCTTTGACCTCTACTTATGACCTTGACCATTGAGGTACCAACCTGAATCATGCGTGCAACACATCGTCTCATGATAGTTAACATTTCTGCCAAGAAATTTCAAATTCAATCTAAAAATAAGAAAGTGATTGGCAAAACAAGAAAACAAGAGCCGAGAGGGCCCTGATTCGCTCACCTGAATGTCATTGTCTCTAGTACATTCTATTTTTAGCTCTGGTGGCCATCTTGTTAATCGGAGTGGAACGATCTTAGCTATTTTGGTAGGGTTTCACCTAGGCAACATTCCTTTGAAGTTTGAATCAAATTGACATAAGGGTTTACGAAGAGTTCGCATTTGAAGCAAATTTACAATTTTTTTCTATTTTCAGCTATGGCGACCATATTGTTCTTCGGAGCGAGACCATTTTATCTATTTTGGTAGAGAGTCATCTAATCAACATTCCTATGAAGTTTGAATGTAATTGGCCCCATGGTACAGGAGGAATTGTCGTTAGAAGATTTTTTTAGCCCTGACGACCATCTTGTTTATAAGAGCGGAAAGATTTTAACTATTTTGGTAGGGAGTCACCTGGGCAACATTCCTGTGAAGTTTAAATCAAACTGGCTCAAGAGTTCAGGAGAAGTTTGCATTTGAAGCAAATATATAGTGTTTTTCTATTTTTAGCTCTGGGGACCATTTTGTTCAGCGGGATCATTTTAGCTGATAAGGTAGAGGGTCATCTAAACAACATTCCTATGAAGCTTGAATGAAATTGGCCCAAGGGTACAGGAGTTGTTGTTCGAAGATTTTTCTTCTACTTGTAGCTCTGTCGGCCATCTTGTTTGTCGGTGGAAAGATTTGGTAGGGAGTCACCTAAGTAACATTCCTGTGAAGTTTGAATCAAATTGGCCCAAGAATTTAGGAGGAGTTTATGTTTGACTTAAATTTACGTTTTTTGATTTTTAGCTATGGCGGTCATTTTGCTCATCAGAGCGAAATCGTTTAAGCTATTTTGGTAGAGGGTTATCAAAGCAACATTCCTATGAAGTTTGCATGAAACTGGCCCAATGGTAGAGGAGAAGTTGTCGTTTGAAGAATTTTTCTATTTTTAGCTCTGGTGGCCATCTTATTAGTCAGAGCGGAACGATTTTAGCTATTTTGGTAGGGAGTCACCTACATAATATTCCTGTGAAGTTTGAATCAAATTGGCCCAAGGGGTAAGGAGGAGTTGGTGTTTGTAGCAAATTTACAATGTTTTTCAATTTATAGCTATGGTGGCCATTTTGCTCATCAGAGCAGAACCGTTTCAGCTATTTTGGTAGAGGGTCACCGAAGCCACATTCCTATGAAGTTTGAATAAAATTGGCGCAAGGGTACAGGAGGAGTTGCCGTTTAAAGATTTTTTTCTATTTTTAGCTCTGGCGGTCATCTTGTTTGTCAGAACAGAACGATTTTGGCTTTTTTGGTAGGGAGTCACTTGGGCAACATTCCTGTGAAGTTTGAATCAAATTGGCCCAAGGGTTGAGGAGGAGTTCGCGTTTGAAGCAAATTTACGATGTTTTTCTATTTTTAGCTATGATAGCCATTTTGCTCATCAGAGCAATATCGTTTTATCTATTTTAGTAGAGGGTCCCCTAAGCAACATTCCTATGACGTTTGAATTAATTTGGCCCAAGGGTACAGGGGGAGTTGTCGTTTAAAGAATTTTTATTTTTAGCTCTGGCGGCCATTTTGTTCACCGGAGCGGAACCGTTTTAGCTATTTTGGCAGAGGATCACCTAAGCAACATTCCTATAAAGATTGAATGAAATTGGCCTAAAGGTACAGGAGAAGTTGTCGTTTAAAGATTTTTTTCTATTTTTAGCTCTGGCGGCCAACTTGTTCAGCGGAGCAGAACAATTTTAGCTATTTTTGTAGAGGGTCACCTAAGCAATATTCCTATGAAGTTTTATTGAAATTGGCTCAAGGGTTAAGGAGAAGTTAGCATTTAAAGCAAAATGTTGACGACGCACGACGGACGACGGACATTGACCGATCACAATACCTCACATTGAGCACTTCGTGCTCAGGTGAGCTAAAAAGACCCATTTTTTTATCTTTGACCTCTGAGTATGACCTTGACTTTTGAGGTACCAACCTGGGTCATGCACACAACACATCGTCTCATGGTGGTTAACATTTCTGCCAAGCAATTTCAAAATCCATCTAAAAATAAAGTTATTGACCAAACACGAAAAAGGTCCCTTTTTTACCTTGGACCTCTAAGTATGACTTTGACCATTGAGGTACCAACCTGGGTCATGCACGCAACACATCTTTTCATGGTGGTTTACATTTCTGCCAAGTAATTTCAAAATCCATAATAAAAAAAGTTATTAACCGAACACAAAAAAGGTCCCCTTTTTACCTTTAACCTCTATGTATGACCTTGACCTTTGAGGTACCAAACTGGGTCATGCGCGCAACACATTGTCTCATGGTGGTTAACATTTCTGCCAAGCAATTTCAAAATCCATCTAAAATAGGAAAGTTATTGACCAAACAAGAAAAGAAGGCCCTTTTTTACCTTTGACCTCCATGTATGACGTTGACCTTTGAGGTACCAACCTGAATCATGCGTGCAACACATCGTATCATGATAGTTAACATTTCCGCCAAGTAATTTCAAATTCTATCTAAAAATAAGAAAGTGATTGACAAAACACGAAAAAAGGGCCCCTTTTTATATTTGACCTCTGAGTATGACCTTGACCCTTGAGGTACCACCCTGCGTCATGCGCGCCACACATCGTCTCGTGGTGGTTAATATTTCTGCTAAGTAATTAAAAATCCATCTGAAAATAAGAAAGTTATTGACCGGACACAATTTGTCCATACATACATACCGACAAATTTCCAAGGGAGATAACTCAAAAAGTATAAATGCGCGTGTTATATTTCTTACGTTCTGTTCGTCGTCTAATATTGATTAATATTTATATGAAGTTTCGTGAAGACAGCTTGAACGGTTTTCAAGTTATAGAGCGGACACGATTTTGTGACAGACGGACAGACAAAACAAGAGGGCCCAGAGGGCCCTGGTTCGCTCACCTGATCCAAAGCATAACAAGTGGGCCCCGGACAGGGTCAATTTTGGCCCCAGGGCTAAAATTTGAACAATCTTGGTAGAGGTCCACAAGATGAAGCTTCATATCGAATATGAAAGACCTGGGCTTTCTGGTTTCAGAGAAAAAGATTTTAAAGGTTTATCCTGCATATAGAAGTCTATGTAAAACAAGATTTTCCCTATATAAGTCTATGTTAAACCAAAGGGCCCCGGAGCGGGGGCATTTTTGGCCCCAGTGCTATAATTTGAACAATCTTGGTAGAGGTCCACTAGCTGAAGCTTCATAACAAATATCAAAGACCTAAGCCTTGTGTTTCAGAGAAGATGATTTTTAAAGATTTTCCCTATATAAGTCTATGTAAAACCAAAGGGCCACATGGCGGGGGCATTTTTGGTCTCAGGGCTATAAATTGAACAATCTTTATAGAGGTCCACTAGCTGAAGCGTCATAACAAATATCGAAGACCTAGGCCTTGTGGTTTCAGAGAAGAAGATTTTTCAAGATTTTCCCTATACTATCTATGTAAAACCAAAGGGCCCCGGAGCAGGGGTATTTTTGGCCCCAGGGCTATAATTTGAACAATCTTGGTAGAGGTCCACAAGATGAAGCTTCATACCAAATATCAAAGACCTGGGCCTTGCAGTTTCAGAGAAGAAGATTTTTAAAGATTTTCCCTATATAAGCCTATGTAAAACAAAAGGGCCCTGGTGCGGGGGTATTTTTGGCCCCAGCACTATAATTTGAACAATCTTGGTAGGGGTCTACTAGATGAAGCTTCATACCAAATATCAAAGACCTGGGCCTTGAGTTTCAGAGAAGAAGATTTTTAAAGATTTTCCCTATATAAGCCCATGTAAAACCAAAGGGCCCCGTGCGGGGGGCAATTTTAGCTCCAGCACTATAATTTGAACAATCTTGGTAGGGGTCCACTAGATGAAGCTTCATACCAAATATCGAAGACCTGGGCCTTGCAGTTTCAGAGAAGAAGATTTTTAAAGAGTTTCCCTATATAAGCCTATGTAAAACCAAAGGGCCCTGGTGCAGGGGCATTTTTGGCCCCAGCACTATAATTTGAACAATCTTGGTAGGGATCCACTTGATGAAGCTTCATACCAAATATCAAAGACCTGGGCCTAGCGGTTTCAGAGAAGAAGATTTTTCAAGATTTTCCCTATATAAGCCCATGTAAAACCAAAGGGCCCCCGTGCGGGGGCATTTTTAGCTTCAGCACTATAATTTGAACAATCTTGGTAGGGGTCCACTAGATAAAGCTTCATACCTAATATCAAAGACCTGGGCCTTGCGGTTTCAGAGAAGAAGATTTTTAAAGATTTTCCCTATATAAGCCCATGTAAAACCAAAGGGCCCCCAAGCGGGGGCATTTTTAGCTTCAGTACTATAATTTGAACAATCTTGGTAGGGGTCCACTAGATAAAGCTTCATACCTAATATCAAAGACCTGGGCCTTGTGGTTTCAGAGAAGAAGATTTTTAAAGATTTTCCCTATATAAGCCCATGTAAAACAAAGGGCCCCTGTGCGGGGGCATTTTTCGCCCCAGCACTATAATTTGAACAATCTTGGTAGGGGTCCACTAGATGAAGCTTCATACCAAATATCAAAGACCTGGGCCTTGCGGTTTCAGAGAAGAAGATTTTTCAAGATTTTCCCTATATAAGCCCATGTAAAACCAAAGGGCCCCCGTGCGGGGGCATTTTTAGCTCAAGCACTATAATTTGAACAATCTTGGTAGGGATCCACTAGATGAAGCTTCATACCAAATATCAAAGATCTGGGCCTTGCAGTTTCAGAGAAGAAGATTTTTAAAGATTTTCCCTATATAAGCCCATGTAAAACCAAAGGGGCCCCGTGCGGGGCATTTTTGGCCCAGCACTATAATTTGAACAATCTTGGTAGGGGTCCACTAGATGAAGCTTCATACCAAATATCAAAGACCTGGGCCTTGCGGTTTCAGAGAAGAAGATTTTTTAAGTTTTCGGTGAAAAAAATCTATTTATGGCTACTGTGACCTATATGTGCAACGGACCGGAACAATTTGAACAACTTTGAAAGGGGACCACCTAAGGATCATTCCTGTGAAGTTTGGTCAAAATCCCATCAGTGGTTTAGGAGGAGATGTTGTTTGAAGAAAAGTTTACGGACGGACGCACGGGCGCACGCACGACGGACGACGGACAAAAAGTGATCCCAAAAGCTCACCTTGTCACTACGTGACAGGTGAGCTAAAAACAAGAGGCCCATGGGCCACTATGCTCACCAGAGCTCAGGGGGCACTGCCGACTGGCAGCAAAGTATTTTAATTAACCATGGAAGCCCTGCGCCCAAGGATGCTACAGATAAAATTTGGACCCAATCAGCCTAGTGGCTTCAGAGGTCTGATGTCGCTTGAATGTCTTGTTGCAGGACAACAAATGACAACTGACAATTTCCCATCTGTGGCAACCAATAGGCCTAAAAGAACATTATTAAAGGAACATTTCTATGTAAGTTTGACAAAATATCTTGAAAGACATAAATGTCATTTTTCAATTTGCCCCATTATAAGACAATGGAAACTCTTAACTTGCCATGGCAAACAAACCAAAGAGCCAAATTTCTAAACCGGAGCTCAGATGGGCATTGCCCAATTATGGCAGACATGTATTTTAACATGGTATGATTTTAATCTACCAATTATAAAGTCTCCCAATTCCCAAATGAGCACTCACGTGGACTGTATCTGAAATATGAGGTGTTTTATACAGTAGAGAGGGTGGGGCATGAACCCAATGGAGCCCTGGTTGGTGCCACTAAATGTGTCTTATAAAAAAGAACAGAGACATATATGGTTTTGCGGTGGGATATGTATGGCTCCTGAGATGTGAGGCCTTTTAAGCAGTGGAGGGATTCGGGCATGGTGGATTTCAGAAAAGCCCAAGATTGTTGCAACCTAATGTTGAACAGTTTCTGAGATATGAGGCCCTTTTATGAAGTGGATGGGAGAGAAATGGCCCCTGCAGACCCCACAAGATGGGTTGACTGAATGTGTCTAATAACAATGAACAAGAGTATATGTGATTATGTGGTGGGGATTTGAATAGTTTCTGAGATATATGGCCTATTATGAAGTGGGGTCTTATCATAAGAAACAAGATAATATATGGTTAGGGGATGGGGATCTGACGGGTTTCTGAGATATATGGCTTTAAATGAAGGGGGAGGGGGGGGGGCATGCTGGTGTCACTGATTGCATCTTATCATAAGGAACAAGAATATATATGGCTTAGGGGTAGGGCTCTGAACAGTTTTGTCAGATATATGGTCTTTTGTGAAGTTGAAGAATGGAGCATGGCCCGGGCGCGCCCTGGGGGCACCCTATGTTGGTGTCACTGAATGCGTCTTATCACAAGGAACAAGAATATATATGGTTTAGGGGCGGGGATCGGTAAGGTTTCTGGAATATTTGGCCTTTAATGAAGTGGAGGGGGTGGGGCATGACCCCGGCACATCCCGGGGGAACCTCAGCTTGGTGTCGCTGAGTGCGCCTTATCATAAGGAAAAAGAATATATATGGTTAAGGGGTGAGAATCTGAATGGTTTCTGAGATAAATGGCATTTTATGAAGTGGAGGGGGTGGGGCATGTCCCCGGCACATCTGGGGGGACCCCCAGGTTGGTGTCACTTAATGCTTCTTATCATAAGGAACAAGAATATATATGGTTTAGGGGTGGGGATTTGTAAGGTTTTGGAATACTTGGCCTTTTATGAAGTTTTGTTTGTTTGTTTGATTTGAGGTTTAACATCCCCGTCAACACTGTAAAGGTCATTTCGGGGATGTTGCTTCCAATGTTGGGGGACTTTTACCCGACATGCTTTATGGGTGGGGATCTGAATGGTTTCTGAGATAAATGGCATTTTATGAAGTGGGGAGGGGGTGGGGCATGTCCCCGGCACATCCGGGGGGAACCCCAGGTTGCTGTCACTTAATGCATCTTATCATAAGGAACAAGAATATATATGGTTTAGGGGTGGGGATCTGTAAGGTTTCTGAGATATAAGGAATTTTATGAAGTACTGGGGCGGGGAATGGCCCCGGCACAACCTACAGGACCCCCAGGTTGACATAAAAGCATATTGCTGTGAGAAGTTTACTAAAGGAACATTTCTATGAAAGTTTTGTCAAAATATCTGCAAAGGCTTTGTAGTTAATGCCATTTTTCAATTTTCCCCATTATAAGTCTATGGAAAATCTAAGTTGCCATAGCAACCAAACTAAAGAGCCGAATTTCATAAAAAACACAAAACCTGTAAAGGCAAATATGGTGAATATTTTCATAAACTCTCAGCCTCATAGAGCATACGGTTTCTGAGGAAATGATTTTTTAAGTATTTTTTTTTCTATTTTTTTTCAATTTGGTTTCCATGGCAACCAATACAAATGAGCAGTAGGCCTAAAATCATATGGCAGATAGTAGATTGCCTAAGGAATATTTCTATGAAGGTTTTGTCAAAATATCTGCAGCGGCTTGGCAGCAATTGCCATTTTTCAATTTTCCCCATTATAAGTCTATGGAAAATCTAAGTTGCCATAGCAACCAAACTAAAGAGCCGAATTTCATAAAAAACACAAAACCTGCAAAGGCAAATATGGTGAATATTTTCATATAGTCTCAGCCTCCTAGAGCATATGGTTTCTGAGGAGATGATTTTTTAAGTATTGTTTGTCTATTTTTTTTATTTTGGTTTCCATGGCAACCAACAAAAATGAGCAGAAGGCCTAAAATCATACGGCAGATAGTAGATCGCCTATGGAACATTTCTTTGAAAGTTTTGTCAAAATATCTGCAGAGGCTTGGCAGTAAATGCCATTTTTCTATTTTCCCCATTATAAGTCTATTGGCACTCTAAGTTGCCATAGCAACCAAACTAATGAGCCGATTTTCATTAAAAACACAAACTTTCAATCCCCCTGCCTAAGGATGCTACAGATGAAATTTGGGCTGAATCGGCCCAGAGGCTTCAGAGGAGATGTCGTTTGAAAATGTTGACGAAGACGCAGACGACGACGACGGACAACTGCCTATCCTATAAGCTCCCCCGGAGCCTTCGGCTCTGGTGAGCTAAAAAACACCAAATGCCTCTTATCTTATGGAACAAGAATATATACCAGTGGGGATCTGTATGCCCGAAATATAAGGCATCTTAAGTGGTGGAGGAGTTGGGGCATGCCCTATTGAACCCAGGAAAGCCCAAGATTGTTGTCCCTAAATGCGTCTAGAAAATATGTGGTTTATGTTTGAGAATCTGAATGGTTTCTGATATACGATGCCCTTCTATGAAGTGGAGAGGAATGGCCCCTGTGGACTCACAAGTTGGTGTGCTATTGATAAGGAACAAGAACATATTATATAATTATGGGGTGGGGATTTGAATGGTTTCTGAAATACATGTATATGGCCTTCTATGAAGTGGAGGGGTGGGGCACATTGTCCCTGCACAAAGAGACCCCCAGGTTGGTGTGATTGAAGGAGTCTTATCAAAAGGAACAAGAGTATACATGTATATAGTTTAGGGGTGGGGATCTGAATGATTTCTGAGATATATTGCTTTTAATGAAGTACAGCAGTGGGGCATGGCCCAGGCACCCCGGAGGACTCCCAAGCTGGTGTCATTTGAATGCGTCTTATCATAAGGAAGATGAATATATATATGGTTTATGGGTGGGGCTCTTAACGGTTTCTGAGATATACATGTATGGCCTTTTGTGAAGTGGAGGGGTGGGGCAAGGCCCTGGCTTGACCTGGGAGACCCCCATGTTGGTGTCAATGAACGAGTCTTTTCATAAGGAGCAACACTATATATGATTTAGGGGTGTGGATCTAAGGTTTTTGAGATATTGGGCCTTTTATGAAATGGAAGGGGTGGGGCATGCCCCCGGTACATCCCAGGGGACTCCCAGGTTGATGTCACTGAATGCGTCTTATCCTAGGGAACAATAATATATATGGTTTAGGGGTGGGGATCTGAATAGTTTCTGAGATTTGTGAAGTGAATGGGGTGGGGCATGGCCCCGGCGCACCCCGGGAGACCCTGATGTTGGTGTCAATGAATGTGTCTGGTCATAAGGAACAAGAATATAATGGTTAAGGTGTAGGAATCTGTAAGGTTTCCGAGATATTGGGCCTTTTAAGAAATGGAGGGGTGGGGCATGACCCCGGCACATCCTGGGGGACCCCAGGTTGGTGTTACTGAATGTGTTTTATCAAAATCAACAAGAATATATATAGCTTAGGGGTGGGGATCTGAATTGTTTCTGAGATATATGGCCTTTTGTGAAGTGGAGGTGTGGGCAAAGCCCCGGCGCACCCCTGGAGACCCCCCAAGTTGGTGTCAATGAATGCGCCTCTTCATAAGGAACAAGAACATATATGGTTTAGGGGAGTGGATCTGTAAGGTTTCCATAATATTGGTTCTTTTATGAAATGGAGGGGTGGGGCATGACCCCGGCGCATCCCGGGGGACCCCCAGGTTGGTGTCACTGAATGCGTCTTATCATAATGAGCAAGAATATATATGGTTTAGGGGTGGGGGTCTGAATGGTTTTTTAGTTATATGGCCTTTTATGAAGTGAAGGGGGTGGCGTATGGCCCCGGTGCAACCTGGGGGACCCCAATGTTGGCATAAAAGCATATGGCTCAGAGAATTCGACTCCAGGAACATTTCTATAAAAGTTTTGTCAAAATATCTGCAATGACTTGGCGGTAAATGCCATTTTTCAAGTTTCCCCATTATAAGTCTATGGAAACTACAAGTTGCCATAGCAACCAAACTAATGAGTTGATTTTCATAAAAAAAACCACAAACTTTCAATCCCCCAGCCCAAGGATGCTGCAGGTAAAATTTGGGTTCAGTAGGCCCAGTGGCTTCAGAGGAGATGTCGTTTGAGTGTTGACGCAGACGTCATACGACGACGGACAACTGCCTATCGTATAAGCTCCCCCGGAGCCTTTCGGCTCTGGTTAGCTAAAAAATCAAAGACCTGGGCCATGCAGTTTCAGAGAAGATTTTTAAAGGATTTCCTTATACAAGTCCATACAAAACCGTGGGTCCCAGAGCGAAGCTGTTTTTGGTCCCAGGGCTTTTATTTGAACAATCTTGGCAGAGGTCCACTAGATGAAGCCTCATACCAAATATCAAAGGCCTTCTGGTTTCAAACAAGGTTTTCCCTTTGTAGTCCATGTAAAACTGGTTGGTCTCTGGGCTCGGCCATTTTTGACCCCAAAGCTATAATTTGAACAATCTTGGTAGAGGTCCCCTAGATGAAGCTCCATATCAAACATCAAAGACCAGGGCTTCTGTTTTCTGAAGATTTTTAAAGGGTTTCCTTATATAAAACTACTTAAAAACCGGTGGGCCCCGCGGTGCCATTTTTGGCCCCAGGGCTATAATTCGAACAAACTTGGTAGAGGTCCCCTACATGAAGCTTCTTACTAAATAACAAAGACCTGGGCCCAGTGGTTTCAAAGAAGACTTTTAAAGGATTTTCCCATATAAGGCTGTGTAAAACCGGTGGGCCCCTAAATGAAACTCAATATCAAACATCTAAGACCAGGGGCTTCTGGTTTCTGAGTGAGTGTTCGAGTTTTACATCCCACCAACAGCTTAGGTAATACGGAGACGGGACCTCGGTTTAAAGACTCATCCGAAAGTCTGGAGAAGCCCGGGATCGATCCTGCAATCACTGGTTTACAAGGCGAGTAGCGTAACCACTGCACCACGGAGGCATTTCTGGTTTCTGAAGAAGATTCTTAAAGGGTTTCCTTATATAAATCTATGTAAAACCGATGGGCCCCCGCGGTGCCATTTTTGGCCCCAAAGCTATAATTTGAACAATCTTGGAAGAGGTCTCCTGGATGAAGCTTCATACCAAATATCAAAGACCTGGGCCCAGCAGTTTCAGAGAAGATTTTTCAAGGATTTCCCTATTATGTCTATGTAAAACTACTGGGCCCCAGGACAGGGCCATTTTTGGCCCCAGGGTCTAATTTGAACAATCTTGGTAGAGGTACCCTAGATGAAGCTTCATACCAATTATCAAAGATCTTGGCCAAGTGGTTTCAGAGAAGAAGATTTTAAAAGGATTTTCCCTATGTAAGTCTATGTAAAACTGGTGTGTCCCTGGGCACATATTTTTGGCCACAGGGCTATAATTTGAACAATCTTTGTAGAGGTCCCCTAGATGAAGCTTCATACCAAATATCAAAGACCTGGACCCAGCGGTTTCAGAGAAGCTTTTTTAAAGGATTTCCCAATGTAAGTCTATGTAAAACCGGTGGGCCCCAGGGTGGGGCCATTTTTTTTGCTCCAGGGCTAGAATTTGAACAATCTTGGTAGAAGGTACCCTGGATCAAGCTTCACACTATATATCAAAGACTTGCTCCTCAGTTTCAGAGAGGAGGATTTTTACAAAATTTCCCTACATAAGACTATGTACCGGTAAAACTGGTGGGCCCTGGGGCGGGGCCATTTTTGGTCCCAGGACTATAATTTCAACAGTCTCGGTAGAGGTCCCCTAGATGAAGCTTCATGCCAAATACCAAAGACCTGGACCCAGCAGTTTCAGAGAAGAAGATTTTTAAGGGATTTTCCCTATATAAGTCTATGTAAAACCGGTGGGTCTCTGGGCGCGGCCATTTTGGCCCCAGGCCTGTAATTTGAACAATCTTGTGTGAAGCATCATACCAGATATCAAAGACCTGGGCCCAGCAGTTTCAGAGAAGAAGATTTTTATTTAGAAGATAAAGCTTCATACCAAAAATCAAAGAGCTGGGCCCAGCGGTTTCAGAGAAGAAGATTTTTAAAGGATTTTCCCTATGTAAGTTGATGTAAAATCACATTTTTGGCCCCAGGGCTTAATTTGAACAATCTTGGAAGAGGTCCTCTAGATGAAGATTCATACTAAACATCAAATACCTGGGCCTCCTTGTTTCAGACAAGATTTAAAGGTTTTTGCTTATTTTCAACTATTTGTTGCCATGGCAACCAGAGTTCTTGGATTCAGAATCTTGGAACAGCTTTCAATTAGTACCTTTCTAATGAAGTATGGTCCAAATTGGCCCAGTGGTTTAGATGTCAATTGTTGACAGACAACGGACGCCGGAGCACAGGCCTAGAGCACGCCAGGTAAACCCCAGTTTTACTATCAAGAGGGTCAAAAGTATATAAGCGTGTTTTCGTGATGTCCCATGTCAAGGCTAACCTTGTCACTTAACCAAACAGGACATTGTCCTAATCAGATCGGGGTCTACACTGTTTGCTAACGAGATGTGAGTTTTGGAAACACACACACACACCAAAAGACTGTCCAAAGATTCTAATTGCCACAAATGGGCATCATGAGTCGTATTAGTCTGAAAATTCTGTGACATTTAACCTAGACTGCTGGGTTGGAAATGGCTTCCTTAAGACCCAAATTCTGATATTTTGGAGACTGGCATACAGAAGGATCCAATCAGGCTGTTATCATATAACTTTATTCTTCAATTCTGAAACTAACAAACAAATTAATACAAAAATAAACATGTGACAATAATGGTGAACAGCATATCAAAAGAGAAGTTCAGGATAAGATGGCCTCACTTGCTTTGTACATAATACATGTATATACATTATACCATTAAGGGGAATAGATACACCTTCAGTGGAGGCAACTCCAGCAAAAAAACTTAAATTTGTTTTTGTACAAAAACACAGATGTCTCCCCCTTTTTGACCTCTAAGTACGACCTTGACATTGGAGTTATTGACCTGGGTCTTGTTTGCAACACATTTCTGCAAAATAACTTTAAAAAGTTCAGAGAGGTAAGTTATTGACCGTACACAAAAATGTCCCTTTTTTACCTTTGACCTCTAAGTATGGCATTGACCTTTGAGGTACAACACATCATCTCATGATGGTTAACATTTCTGCCAAGTAATTTCATAAACCATCAAAGAATAAGAAAGTTATTGACTGTACACAAAAAGCCCCTTTTTTACCTTTGATAGGTATGACCTTGACATTGGAGGTATGGACCTTGGTCTTGCACACGACTCATAGTCTAATGAAGGCAATCATTTCTGAAAGGTTACTATAAAAAGTGCATCCAGAAATAAAGTTATTGACTGGACACACAAAAAGACTTTTTTTGACTTTTGACCTCTTAGTATGACCTTGGCCTTGGAGGTACTGACCTGGGTCATGCACGCAACACATGCTCTCATGGTGGTTAACATTTCTGCCAAGTAATTTCAAAATCCATCTAAAAATAAGAAAGTTATTGACCGAACACAAAAAAGGCCCCTTTTTTACATTTGACCTCTATGTATCACCTTGACCTTTCAGGTACCAATCTGAATCATATGTGCAACACATCGTCTCATGGTAGTTAACAGTTCCGCCAAGTAAATTCAAATTCTATCTAAAGAGAAGTTATTGACAAAACACGAAAAAAGGTCCCTTTGTTTGCCTTTGACCTCTAGTATGACCTTGACCTTTGAGGTACCTACCTGCGCCATGTGCTACACATCATGACATGGTGGTTAATATTTCTGCCAAGTAATTTCAAAATCCATCCAAAAATAAGGAAGTTATTGACTGGACACGATTTGCCCATACATACAAACATACCGACAAACTTCCAAGGCAGATAGCTCAAAAAGTATAAATGGGGGAGTTATAATTCTTGCGCTCTGCACGTCGCCTAATATTAATTAATAACTATATGAAGTTTCGTGAAGATAGCTTTAACGGTTTTCAAGTTAAAGAGCGGACACGATTTTGTGACAGACGGACACACAGACGCCCTGGGGAAAAACAATATGTCTCCGAAAAAAAATTTTCGGGGGAGACATAACTATAGGACAGTGTGTGACTATATTGTGGGCTGATGGGGGGATATTTTTGTCTCCACGACAATAGGGGTCAACTATTGAGGAGCAAATTCTTTCCTTTAAGAAAAGACCCCTTTTCCTGTGGTACAGAGTTTGTAGAAAAGTGAACATTGTCTCCCTCTGGAAAATGGTGGAAAAATCTATCAGGTGTATCCATTCCCCCTTTTTTAGAAGCCTCTGTGATGTAGTGGTTATGCTACTCGCCTGATAAACCAGGGATTGCAGGATCTTTCCAGGGCTTCACCCGACTTTCAGATGGTTCTTGAAACCGAGGTCCTGTCTCCGTATGACTTTAGCTGTTGGTGGGACGTAAAACTGAAATACACTCACTCACTCCATTCCCCTTAAGGGGAATCAATAGTTTTAGGAGAGGCAACCATTTCAGAATTATTGTCTCGCTTAACATCAGGGATCCACTCTTTGCTATTAAGAAAGCCAAAATGTTCCTTAGGAGCAAACTCTTTTTTTTTCAGCAGAACTATTTTAATTACTACCCGTTTCCAATCAGCTGCAACATCCTGTTCATTCAACCAAAATAATGGTTTCCAAATTGTCAGATTAATTTGTGTGTTTGATTTGAGGTTTAATGTCCCCGTCTTCACTGTAAAGGTAATTTTGGAGACGATGCTTCCAATTTTGTGGGACTTTTACCCGACATTGGGATGAAACGGCATCTCAAGCCCTGCCGCCCAATGAAACCAAATGGGTTTAAAAGGATGGACGGTCCGACTCGCACCGCTTTGCCTGGGCAAGCTTAGATCCTCTATGCAGTTTACCAATACTCGTGTGTACAGGTCGGTTTCAGCTCTGCGTGGAAGCATCATGCAAACCATTTGCCTCGAAACAGTAAAATGCCTATGTAAATTTCAACAATTATGATAATGACAAAATATTTTTGCTGTTGTTTTAGTACAATGACCAAGCAATGGTCATCTCTGACAAGTGGGTGTGCTCTTGATCTAGTACAGTGAACCTTTTGATGGCCAAAATTCTTCAGATAAACTTGCTATTTGTATGTTTGATCTTTCTAATGAAATGAAACATTTGTCGTCAGTGCCAGGAATGAAATGTTACAGGTGATAGAGAACTAGCAGTAGTTTGGTAATGGGTAACATGGGCAATATTCTTATGACATTTGAAGGATTTTGGCCTGAGGGTTTAAAGATTTTTCTACTTTCCCGTCTGGGTAGCCATCTTGTTAACTTGAGCAAAACCATGTTAGCTATTTTGATGCCAAGCAGCCATCTTGTTCATTAGAGCAGAAAGATCTTTGCTATTTTGGTAAATTGTCACCTATGCAACATTCCTGTGAAATAAGTCCAAAGGTATAGGAAGAGTTATCATTTGAAGGTTTTCAATTTTTAGCTCTAAAGGCATCTTGTTAATTAGAGCATAACTATTCTAACTATTTTGGTACAGGGTAACCTATTGATGGATTGTTTTGGGTTTAACGACATGTCAATCCTTGTGGGTCATTTTGTGTCGTCTGCCAGAGAGAAAGAGAAAAGAGATAGTAGATGGACAGAGGAGGTCCTGGTTTTGTTTGTTTGATTTGAGGTTTAAAGTCCCCGTCAACAATATTTAGGTCATTTTCGAGACGTTGCTTCCAATTTTGTGGGACTTTTACCCGGCATCGAGATGATATGACATCTCAATCCCTGCTGCCCAATGAAACCAATAGGGTTTATAAGCATGGACGGGCCGACTTCTAGCAATTTTCCTGGGCAGGCTCAGACGTTCTAAGCAGATTGCCAGTACTCATCTGCAGTCGGTATCAGCTCTGCGTGGAAGCATCCGGGGCAGTGAGGAGGTCCTGGAGTAAAATGACTGCCAGTGTAGAAACAGAAGAACATTCACCCTCTACTCTCACCTGCTACAAGGACAGCAGGCCTTGTCCTTCTGCTGAGTGCCACGAAGATATATACATGTCACCTTTGCCTCAACCAACCACCCTCAGAGGGTAACCTAAGCAAAAGCCCTATGAAGTTTGAATGTTACAGATGTCTTTTAAAGGTTTTTCAAGTTTTAGTCATCTTGTTAGGCCATCTTGTTCATTGGAGAGGAACTGTATACGATTCTGTAGTTTGAAAGGTATAGGAGGCTTTTCTATTTTTAGCTTTAGCTCATTTCTATTGGAGGGGAACCAGTTTTGCTATTTTGGTACAGAATTACCTGGAACTTTACTGTGCATTTCCATAAAGGTGAAAAGGAGGAGTTTTCATTAAAAGATTTGTCTACTTTTAGCTCTTTCGGCCATCTTGTTCAATGAAGGGGACATGTTTTAGCTATGTTGGGAAAGGGTCATCTAAGCAGCATTCCTGTTCAGTTTCGCTGAAACTGGACCAAAAATCTAGAAGACGCCGTCATTTGAAGGTTTTCCTATTTTTAGTTCTGGTGGCCATTTTGTACATTGAAGACCCACCATTTTAGCTAATTTGGTAGAAGGTCACCTGGGCAACATCCATACGGAAGTTAAAATAAAAACAAATCATGAAAATCATAAGCTTCACCTATCACATCATACAGAAAAGTGGTTATTTCCTCTTTCTGTCTTGTCAAAACAGCAAATAATTCCTCTGTCTTTTCACAACAGCAAATACTGTATCTGTATTCCTTGATGTTTTTTCATATGGAAGGAAATTTCTATTTACATATAATAAATAAATTATTATTGCAACAGATCTACAATACAAGTAAATTTGTCGTCATTTAGCAAAATCAAAACAAGAGGGCCCAGAGCACCCTAATTCGCTCACCAGAGTGTCACTGTCTCTGGTTCATTCTATTTTTTAGCCCTGGAGGCCGTCTTGTTCATCAGAGCAGAACGAGTTTAGCTATTTTGGTAGGTAGTCACCCAGGCAACATTCTTGTGCAGTTTGAATTGAATTGGCCCAAGGGTTTAGGAGGAATTCGCATTTGAAGCAAATTCACATTTTTCTATTTTCAGCTCCAAAAGCCAATTTGTTCATCAGAGCACAACAATTTTAGGTTTATTATTAGAGAATCACCTAGTTAACATTCCTGTGAAGTTTGAATCAAATTGGCCCAAGGGTTTAGGAGTTCACATTTGAAGCAAATTTACTATGTTTTTCTATTTTTAGCTCTGGCAGCCATTTTGCTCATCGGAGCAGAACTGGTTAGCCATTTTGGTAGAGGGTCACCTAAGCAACATTCCAATGAAGTTAGCGTGAAATTGGCCCAAGGGTACAGAAGGAGGTTTAAAGCGTTTTTCTATTTTTAGCTCCGGCGGCCATCTTGTTCATCAGATAGGAATGACTTTAGCTATTTTGGTAGGGTGTCACCTAGGCAACATTCCTGTGAAGTTTGAATCAAATTGGCCCAAGGGTTTAGGAGAAGTTTCCGTTAAAAGCAAATTCACAATGTTTTTCTACTTTTAGCTCTGGTGGCCATCTTGTTCAGGGGTACAGAACAAGTTTAGCTATTTTGGTAGAGAGTCACCTAGGCAACATTCCTGTGAAGTTTCAATCAAATTGGCCCAAGGCTTTAGGAGGCGTTTGCGTTTTTTAAAGCAAATTTACAATGTTTTTCTATTTATAGCTCTGGTGGCCATTTTGCTCATTGGAGAGGAACCGTTTAGCTATTTGGGTAGAGGGTCACCTAAGCAGCATTCCTAATGAAGATCAAATGAAATCGGCCCAAGGGTACAGGAGGAGTTGTCGTTTAAAGAGTTTTCTATTTCTAGCTCTGGTGGCCATCTTGTTCATCGGAGCAGAACAATTTTAGCTTTTTGGGAGGAAGCCACCCAGACATTTTTCTATTTTTAGCAAACTAGCGGGCTTTTTGCCCATCAGAGCGGAACCATTTTGGTAGGGAGCCACCTAAACAGCATTCCAATGAAGTTTGAATGAAATTGACCCAAGGGTATAGGAGGAGTTGTGGTTTAAAAAATATTTCTATTTTTAGCTCTGGCAGCCATTTTGTTCATCACAGTGGAACAATCTTCGGAATTTTTTTGCAAAGGGTCACCTAAGCAAGTGTCTGTTTGTTTGATTTGAGGTTTAACGTCCCTGTCAACACTGTAAAGGTCATTTTGGAGACATTGCTTCCATTTTTGTGGGACTTTTACCCGACATTGAGATGAAATGACATCTCAAGCCCTGTCGCCCAATGTAACCAATAGGATTTATTAGCATGGACGGTCCACCTCGCACCGCGGTTCCTGGACAGGCTTAGATCCTCTAAGCCGTTTACCAGTACTAGTGTGCGGGCCGGATTCAGCTCTGCCTGGAAGCATCATGCAGCCCATATATTTCTTCAAGCCCCCATGGGCAGGGGCCATGGCCCAAGTGTATAGGAGTTGTTGTTTGAAGGCTTTTTAGCTCACCAGAGCCGAAGGCTCCGGGGGAGCTTATAGGATAGGCAGTTGTCCGTCGTCTGCGTCGTCGTCTGCGTCTGGTGACGTCAACACATTTAAACGACATCTCCTCTGAAGCCACTAAGCCGATTGGGCCCAAATTTCATCTGTAGCATCCTTGGGTTGGGGGATTGAAAGTTTGTGTTTTTTTATGAAATTCGGCTCATTAGTTTGGTTGCTATGGCAACTTAGAGTTTCCATAGACTTATAATGGGGAAAATTGAAAAATGGCATTTACTGCCAAGCCTCTGCAAATATTTTGACAAAACTTTCATAGAAATATTCCTTAGGCAATCTACTATCTGCCATATGATTTTAGGCCTACTGCTCATTTGTATTGGTTGCCATGGAAACCAAATCGAAAAAAAAAGAAAAAAAAAAAATACTTAAAAAATCATCTCCTCAGAAACCGTATGCTCTATGAGGCTGAGAGTTTATGAAAATATTCACCATATTTGCCTTTACAGGTTTTGTGTTTTTTTATGAAATTCCGCTCTTTAGTTTGGTTGCTATGGCAACATAGATTTTCCATAGACTTAAAATTGGGGAAAATTGAAAAATGGCATTAACTACGAAGCCTTTGCAGATATTTTGACAAAACTTTCATAGAAATGTTCCTTTAGTAAACTTCTCACAGCAATATGCTTTTATGTCAACCTGGGGGTCCTGTAGGTTGTGCCGGGGCCATTCCCCGCCACCAGTACTTCATAAAATTCCTTATATCTCAGAAACCTTACAGATCCCCACCCCTAAACCATATATATTCTTGTTCCTTATGATAAGATGCATTAAGTGACACCAACCTGAGGATACCCCCGGATGTGCCGGGGGACATGCCCCATCCCCTCCACTTCATAAAATGCCATTTATCTCAGAAACCATTAAGATCTCCACCCATAAAGCGTATATATTCTTGTCTCTTATGATAAGATGCACTCAGTGACACCAACCTGGGGGTCCCCCAGGATGTGCCTGGGCCATGCCCTACCCCTCCATTTCACAACAGGCCCACTATTCCAGAAACCTAACGGATCCAAACCCCTAAATGAAATATATTTTTGTTCTTTATGATAAGTTGCATTCAGTGACACCAACCTGGGGGACACCCGGGATGTGCCGGGGACATTCCCAACCCCCTCCACTTCATAAAAGGTTGGCCCCCGCCCATAGGGGCTTGAAGAAATATATGGGCTGCATGATGCTTCCACGCAGAGCTGAATCCGGCCCGCACACTAGTACTGGTAAACCGCTTAGAGGATCTAAGCCTGTCCAGGAACCGCGGTGCGAGGCGGACCGTCCATGCTAACAAGAATATCGGTGAAACCGATGGATGCTCCCCGAACGTGCAATAGTCGGAACAGGAAACATTATCCGAGTTAAAGAGCATTATACTGTGTATACTCACTGTACTTCAAAATGGAGTATAACAAAACCTATCAGTGGACAGATTAGCTTGCCTGATGGCACTGTTATACAAACATCAGCAACACAAAAGTCCGAAAAAATGAAAGGAAGAACTGTTTAATACAACTTATTGAAAACTTACTCTCGTACACAGAGGCAATCCTCATAGGACTGTCCCCAGGTATGGTTCGGTATTGGGTGCCTTTACATGCATATAAAATATCAGACGGGTTCGAAAATTATATTAAAATCCATCAGCAAATGTAGATGCTAGAGCGATGACAAAGTTTTTCTAAAAATAGCCGCAGTGACCTTGACCTTGACCCCAGGACCCTGAAAGTCAAACTTGCTTGTGATATTTTCATACCCAACATTTGTGTGAAGTTCTATTAAAATCCATCAGCAAATGACGACGCTAGAGCTATGACAAAGTTTTTTCTAAAAATAGCCGCAGTGACCTTATCCTTGAGCCCAGGACCCTGAAAGTCAAACTTGCTCGAGATATTATCATACCCAACATTTGTGTGAAATTATATTAAAATCAATCAATAAATGTAGGCATTAGAGCGATGACAAAGTTTTTTTCTAAAAATAACCACAGTGACCTTGACCTTGACCCAGGGATCCTGAAAGTTGAACTTGCTCGAGATATAATTATACCCAACATTTGTGTAAAGTTATATTAAAATCCATCAGCAAATGACGACGCTAGAGCAATGACAAAGTTTTTTTCTAAAAATAGCCACAGTGACCTTGACCTTGAGCCCAGGACACTGAAAGTTGAACTTGCTCGAGATATTATGATACTCAACATTTGTGTGAAATTATATTAAAATCCATCAATAAATGTAGGCACTAGAGCGATGACAAAGTTTTTTTCTAAAAATAACCACAGTGACCTTTACCTTGACCCCAGAATCCTGAAAGTTGAACTTGCTCGAGATATTATTATACCCAACATTTGTGTGAAGTTCTATTAAAATCCATCAGCAAATGACGACGCTAGAGCGATGACAAAGTTTTTTTCTAAAAATAGCTACAGTGACCTTGACCTTGAGCCCAGGACCCTGAAAGTTGAATTTGCTTGAGATATTATCATACTTAACATTTGTGTGAAATTATATCAAAATCCATCAATAAATGTAGGCACTAGAGCACAAACAAAGCTTTTCTAAAAATAGCCGCAGTGACCTTGACCTTGACCCAATGACCCTGAAAGTCAAACTTGCTTGAGATATTATCACACCCAACATTTGTGTGAAGTTATATTAAAATCCATCAGCAAATGACACCGCTAGAGCTATGACAAAGTTTTTTCTAAAAATAGCTGCAGTGACCTTGACCTTGAGCCCAGCACCCTGAAAGTCGAACATGCTCAAGATATTATCATACCCAACATTTGTGTGAAGTTATATTAAAATCCATCCATAAATGTAGGCACCAGAGTGATGACAAAGTTTTTTCTAAAAATAGCCACAGTGACCTACCGCTGCAGCTTTAAACAAAGTACCATAACTCTGTGACGAATCATCTAACCAGATAGCACGGATAATATGCGCATCCTCTATTGCTGCTTAAGGTTCCATTGAAGTTTCATTGAATTTCTGCAAGTAGTTGCTGAGAATTCGCGTGGACATGAACAGTACCCTATATATTCATGCAGAATTCATCAAAGGGCCATAACTGTTGGAAAAATCATCGAACCAAAACACGCAGGTGATATGCGCATCCACCTTCGATACTTAATAGTCCCATGAAGTTTCATTGAAATCCGCCCAGTAGTTTCTGAGAATTCGCGCTGACAAGAGCGGGACGGACGCACGGACTCACGGACGCACGGACGAAGCGGCGACTATATGCTCCCCCGAAATTCTTCGGGGAGCATAATAAACCCTATTGGTTTCATTGGGCGACAGGGCTTGAGATATCATTTCATCTCAATGTCGGGTAAAAGTCCCACAATATTGGAAGCAACATCCCCGAAATGACCTGTACAGTGTTGACGGGGACGTTAATCCTCAAATCAAACAAACAAACAAAACTTCATAAAAGGCCAAATATTCCAAAACCTTACAAATCCCAACCCCTAAACCATATATATTCTTGTTCCTTATGATAAGAAGCATTAAGTGACACCAACCTGGGGGCCCCCCCAGATGTGCCGGGGACATGCCCCACCCCCTCCACTTCATAAAATGCCATTTATCTCAGAAACCATTCGGAGCTCCACCCCTAAACCATATATATTCTTGTTCCTTATGATAAGACGCACTCATTGACACCAAGCTGAGGGTCCCCCGGGATGTGCCGGGGTCATGCCCCACCCCTCCACTTCATAAAAGGCCAAATATTCCAGAAACCTTACCGATCCCCACCCCTAAAGCATATATATTCTTTTTCCTGGTGATAAGACGCATTCAGTGACACCAACATAGGGTTCCCCCAGGGCTCGCCCGGGCCAATTGCTCCATTCTTCAACTTCACAAAAGACCATATATCTGAGAAACTGTTCAGAGCCCTACCCCCAAGCCATATATATTCTTGTTCCTTATGATAAGATGCAATCAGTGACACCAGCATGCCCCCCCCCCCCCCCTCATTAAAAGCCATATATCTCAGAAATCGGTCAGATCCCCACCCCTTAACCATATATATTCTTGTTCCTTATGATAAGACCCCACTTCATAATAGGCCATATCTCTCAGAAACTATTCAAATCCCCACCACATAATCATATATATTCTTGTTCATTGTTATTAGACACATACAGTCAACCAATCTTGTGGGGTCTGCAGGGGCCATTTCTCTCCCATCCACTTCATAAAAGGGCCTCATATCTCAGAAACTGTTCAGCATTAGGTTGCAACAATCTTGGGCTTTTCTGGAATCCACCATGCCCGAATCCTTCCACTGCTTAAAAGGCCTTACATCTCAGGAGCCATACATATCCCACCGCTAAACCATATATGTCTCTGTTCTTTTTTATAAGACACATTTAGTGGCACCAACCAGGGCTCCATTGGGTTCATGCCCCACCCTCTCTACTATATAAAACACCTAATATTTCAGATACAGTCCACATGAGTGCTCATTGGGAATTGGGAGACTTTATACTTGGTAGATTAAAATCATACCATGTTAAAATACATGTCTGCCATTGGGCAATGCCCATCTGAGCTCCGGTTTATGAAATTTGGCTCTTTGGTTTGTTTGCCATGGCAAGTTAAGAGTTTCCATTGACTTATAATGGGGAAAATTGAAAAATGACATTTATGCCTTTCAAGATAGTTTGTCAAACTTACATAGAAATGTTCCTTTAATAATGTTCTTTTAGGCCTATTGGTTGCTACAGATGGGAAATTGTCAGTTGTCATCTGTTGTCCTGCAACAACACATTCAAGCGACATCAGACCTCTGAAGCCACTAGGCTGATTGGGTCCAAATTTTATCTGTAGCATCCTTGGGCGCAGGGCTTCCATGGTTAATCAAAATACTTTGCTGCCAGTCGGCAGTGCCCCCTGAGCTCTGGTGAGCATAGTGGCCCATGGGCCTCTTGTTTATTTTTAGCTCTCGTAGCCATCTTGTTCATCTGGGCAGACAGTTTCTTGCTATTTTAGTTTGAGCCACCTAAGCAACATTTCTATGAATCTGAATCAAACTGGCTCAAGGGTATAGGAGAAGTAGGCGTTGACATTTTTTCTATTTTTAGCTGGTGGTCATCTTGTTTTGATAGAAAGCCACCTAGCAACATTTCTTTGAAGGCTGAATGAAATCTGCCCAAGGGTCGAGGTGGTGTTGGCATTTAAAGCAAATTGTTGAAGTTTTTTTCTGTTTTAGCTCTGGCAGACATTTTTCTCATCCCAGAGGAACAGTTTAAGCTATTTTGGTAAAAGACACCTAAGCAACATTTTTATGAAGTTTGAACAAAATTGGCCAACTGGTATAGTTGCTGTTCAAAGATTTTTCTGTGTTTAGATCTGGTGGCCATCTTGTTCATCAGAGCAGAAAGATTTTGGTAGGCAGCCACCTTGGCAACATTCCTGTGAAGACAATGAAATTTGCCCAAGGGTTTAGGAGGGGTTAGCATTTAAAGCAAATAGTTGACGGTTTTTTTTACAATTTTTAGCTCTGGTGGCATTTTTTGCCCAACCTAGTAGAACCGTTTTAGCTATTTTGGAAGAGGGTCATCTAAGCAACATTTCTGAAAGTTTGAATGATATTGGCCCACCGGTATAGGAGTTGACATTTTTTTCTATTTTTAGCTCTGGTGGCCATCTTGTTCATCGGAGCAGAAAAATTTTAGCTATTTTGGTAGGGCAGCCATCCAGGCAACATTCCTGTGAACTGGCCCAAGGGTTTAGGAAGAGTAAACATTTAAAGCAAATTGTTGTTTGTTTGTTTGTTTGATTCGAGGTTTAACGTCCCCGTCAACACTGTAAAGGTCATTTTGGAGACATTGCTTCCAATTTTGTGGGACTTTTACCCGACATTGAGATGAAATGACATCTGAAGCCCTGTCGCCCAATGAAACCAATAGGGTTTATTAGCATGGACGGTCCGCCTCGCACCGCGGTTCCTGGACAGGCTTAGATCCTCTAAGCGGTTTACCAGTACTAGTGTGTGGGCCGGATTCAGCTCTGCGTGGAGCATCATGCAGGCGGGGGCGGGAAAGCAAACCGTTGACGAAGCATGACAGACACTGACCGATCACAAAAGCTCAACATGAGCACTTTGTGCTTGGACGAGCTAAAAACATACAATCATGTATATCCTTAAATTCTCCTTTCCAAAATGTGAGAAGTGCATACAAGAGGGCCAAGATGGCCCTGAATTGCTCACCTGACTTCAAAGATGTCAAATAGCTTCTGAAAGTTCTGGCGGCCATCTTGTTTATCAGAGCAGAACAATTTTACCTAATACGGTAGAGAATGACCTAAACAACATTCCTGTGAAGTTTCAATCAAATTTGCCGATGGGTTTAGAGGGAGTTGGCGTTTGAATGAAATTGTTGACCTATTTTTAGCTCTGGTAGCCATTTTGTTTATCCCAGCTAAAGGATTTTAATTAGCTAATTTGGTAGAGGGTCACCTAAGCAACATTCCTATGAAATTTGATTGAAATTGGCCCAATGGTTTAGGAGAAGTTGGAATCTAAAGCAAATTGCTGGTGATTTTCTATTTTTAGCTCTGGCAGCCATTTTATTCATCCAAGCCAAATAATGTTAGCTAACTTGGTAGAGGGTCACCTAAGCAACTTTCCTATGAAGTTTGAATGAAATTGGCCTAAGGGTACAGGAGGAGTTCCTAATTTAAGATATTTTTTCTATTTTTAGCTTTGGTGGCCATCTTTTTCATCAAAGCGGAAGGGTTTTAGCTATTTTGGTAGTGGGGTCAAGTAAGCAACATTCCTATGAAGATTGATTGAAATTGGCCCAAGGGTTAGGGAGGAGTTAGTATATAAAGCAAATTGTTGACATTTTCTATCTTTAGCTCTGGCGGCCCTTTGAGACATCAAAGCTGAACCGTTTCAGCTATTTTCGTAGAGGGTCATCTAAGCAACATTCCTATGAAGTCTGAATGAAATTGACCCAATGGTTTCGGAGATGTTGTCATTTAAAGCTTTTTAGCTCTGGCAGCCATCTTTCTCATCAGAGCGGAACCGGTTTAGCTATTTTGGTAGAGGGTTACCTTAGCAACATTCCAATGAAGACCGACTGTATAGGAGGAGTTGTTGTTTAAAGAATTTTCTATTTTTAGATCTTGTGGGCATCTTGTTCACCGGAGTGGAAAGATTTTAGCTATTTTGGAAGAAGGTGACCTTAGCAGAATATCTATGATGTTTGAATGAAATTGGATAAAGGGTTTTGACGGAGTTGGCAATTAAAGCAAATTGTTGCCTTTTTTTCTCTTTTTTTTAGCTCTGGCATCTATTTTGCTCATTGGAGCGGAACCATTTTAGCTATCTTGGTAGAGGGTTAATTAAGCAACATTCCTATGAAGATTGACTAAAACTGGCCCAAGGGTATAGGAGGAATTGTCGTTTAAAGATTTTTCTATTTTTAGCTCTGGCGGCCATCTTCATCAGAGCGGATAAATTTTAGCTATTTCGACAGAGGGTCACCTTAACAACATTTCTATGATGTTTGATTGAAATTGGCACAAGGGTTTAGGAGTTGGCATTTAAACGCAAATTTTTGCTTTTTTTTCTATTTTTAGCTCTGGTGGCCATTTTGTTCATTGAAGCGGAACCGTTTTAGCAAATTTATTAGAGGGTCACTTAAGCTACAATCCTATGCAGTTTGAAAGAAATTAGCCTAAAGGGTTTAGGGGGAGTTATCGGTGGCGATCTTGTTCATCGGAGCAGAATCATTTTAGCTATTTTGGCAGAGAATCACCTAAGCAACATTCCTATGAAGTTTGCATGAAATTGGCCCAACGGTTAAGAAGTTGGCATTTAAAGCAAATTATTGATGTTTTTCTACTTTTAGCTCTGGCAGCCATTTTGTTCATCGAAGCGAAATCATTTTAATTATTTTGGTAGAGAGTTACCTTAGCAATATTCCTGTGAAGTTTGAATGAAATTGGCCCAAAGGTATAGGAGGAGTTGTCATTTAAAAGATTTTTCTAATTTTAGCTCTTGTGGCCATCTTGTTCATTGGAACGGAATGATTTTAGCTATTTTATAAGAGGGTCACCTATAAGCAACATTCTTGTGAAGATTGACTGAAATTGGCCAAATGGTTTGGGAGGAGTTAGCATTTAAAGCAAATTGTTCACGCTGCATGCCACACGACGGACCACACACATTCCACGGACACCGACTGATCACAATATCTCAGGTGAGCTAAAAATCATGACATCTAGAGGACTGCAGAAAAATTCCAATATTAAGACCACCTTCTTGTTCAAAAGTGGTCTTGAAGAGGAGTGCTTGACAATATTGGATGACAGACCACAGGGTCTGCACTAGCTCTGTGTGTGTATTTTTAGACTTATCCATTGAATCTTTCTGTTTTCTGCAAAGTCTCAACCTTAAATACCCAATAGCTTCTAAGAATATTTTTTTCCACCTTGAAAGTATAGATGACAACTGACAACAATCAAAATGAGGGATGGGCAGGCAGCTAGACTTAAAGCACAAGGCACCAAACATTTTCAAGTATATTTGTTCTACTTCTGTTTTTTCTGAGAAAATAAGTCTGACATTTCATGTGAATCGTCTGCCAAGTTGAACATTTACATGAAATTTCAAGCCATATTTTCTCTGTTTTTCCTGTGCACTTTAGGGTTAAATTCGTATAATGGGTATAGCCTTATTCAAAGAACACACCAACAATAACTGAACTAAAACTAAGCTACAGCGAAACCTCAGTAACTCAAACATAGATGGCGGCCCCCGCCCATCAGGGCTTGAAGAAAACGATGGGCTGCATGCTTCCACGCAGAGCTGAAACTGACCCGCACACGGTACTTGTAAACCGCTTAGAGAATCTAAGCCTGCCCAGGCAAACCGGTGCGAGTCGGACTGTCCATGCTTATAAACCATATTGGTTTCACTGGGCGACAGGGCTTGAGATGTCATCTCATCTCAATGTCGGGTAAAAGTCCCACAAAATTGGAAGCAATGTCTCCAAAATGACCTTTACAGTGCTGACAGGGACGTTAAACCTAAAAGCAAACAAACAACCAAACTCAAACATAGATGGCTTGTTTACCATTGCCAATTGGAACTCATTCTGGATTCCCTAAGTACAGTAAACACCTATATTAAGACCACCTTTGGGACTGTTCAAAAGTGGTCTTTAAGACCACTTTTAAACAGTCCCAAAGGTTGTCCCTGACCAGCAGACACTGTTTTCAGAAAACACAACAAAGGAATAACTGCACCTTTCTAAATAAGCTTTTAAACCAGAAGTACAGTAAAATTCCGCTATTTTGTTTGTGTTTGATTTGAGGTTTAACGTCCCCATCAACACTGTAAAGGTCATTTTGGAGACGTTGCTTCCAATTTTGTGGGATTTTTACCCGACATTGAGATGAAATGACATCTCAAGCCCTGTCACCCAATGAAGCCAATAGGGTTTATTAGCATGGACGGTCCGCCTCGCACTGCGGTTCCTGGACAGGCTTAGATCCTTTGAGCGGTTTACCAGTACTAGTGTGCGGGCCGGATTCAGCTCTGCGTGGAGGCATCATGCAGCCCATATATTTCTTCAAGCCCCTATGGGCGGGGTCCAAAAATTCCGCTATTAATACCACCTAAAATTAGGACTAATTCTGCTATTAAAAGTTTATTTTGAAGGGTACACTTAATTTTTCTTTGTGTTTTCTGCCTACAAAGTCCTCTGGTCAGGGACCACCTTTGGGATTGTTCAAAAGTGGTCTTTAAGACCACTTTTGAACAGTCCCAAGGGTGGTCTTAATATAGGAAGTTTACTGTAGCCTTAATTTTAGGTGGTCTTAAGGGAAATGGGAACACCTGGCAGATTTTTCTGCCATTATTCAAAGGGAGACAACTTTCAGGACTTCCTGTTTTACTTTGCTATAAGCCCTGTCCCATTGAAAAGGGGGTCTACTCTTAAAGGAAAGAATTTGCTCCTCAGGAGCAAATTCTTTCCTTTTAGAGTTGACCCCTATTGGCATGGGAGAGAAAAATGTTTTTGCAGGAGTTGCCTCCCCTGAAGGTGTATCCATTCCCCTTAATAGCAGAATTCCACTGTACTTCTCATAGCTACAGATATTTAGAATAATTTATGGAGTTTTCTAATTTTTTTTTTGAAAAGGTATGTTGTGTGTACTCATTAGAATCACCTCAATGAAGTGATTCTAATGAATACACACAACTTACCTTACTTTATAGGTCTGGGAGGTTGAAAAGATATCCTCAAGTGACCAATATTAAGCCTCATGGCCTGGCACTACCAGTCTATGAATAACCCTCAGTAGTTTGACCTACCCCTATCTGGAACAAGAGGGCCATGATGGCCCTGAATCGCTCACCTGATCCATATTTTACAAAAGAAATTGCAGGTAATATATGATGGAGTAGAGGGTTTGAGCAATTTTGGTTGGACCCAAGGAACATTTCTGTGAAATTAATTAAATATCAGTCTGGCTGTTTAGGAGTATAAGTCATTTTGAGGTTTGTATTTTGAGGTTTGAGATTTTTAGCTCTGGTGGCCATCATGCTCCGTTATGCAAAATATTTTGAGCAATTTTGTTAGAGGGTCACCCATAGAACATTCCTATAAAATTGCTTTCTTACAGAGAGTGAGACTGAAGTCTTTTGAAGGTTTTGGCCACAACCCATCAGGGCTTGGAGAAATTGTGTGTTCTTTGTTTGATTTGAGGTTGCAAGGTGCTTCTACATAGAGATGAAACCGTCTGCACATGAGTATTGGTAAACCACTTAGAAGGTCTTTGCCTGCCCAGGTAAAGTGATGCGAGTGGAACTGTCTGTGCATTTAAACCCTATTGATTTCATTGGGTGGCAGGGCTTGAGATGTCATTCCATCTTAATTTCAGGTAAGAGTCCCACAATGTCTCCAAAATGGTATAGTGTTGACAGGAACTTTAAACCTCAATTCAAACAAAAAAAAAAAAAAATTTTTTTTCTCTTCTATTTTTATTATTGCAACCAGTGGAACAATTTTGACAGATGGTTACCAAGAAAGCATTCCTCTGAAATCATTTATCAGAGCAATATCGTTTAAGCAATTATGGTATTGGGTGCCTTAAGGAACATTCCTGTGAAATTATTTCAAAATCCATCCACGATTAAGGAGACGTCGTTTAAAGGTTTTTCTATTTTTAGCTCTGGTGGCCATCTTGTTCATCTAAGCAGAACAATTTGAGCAATTTTGGTGGAGGATTCCTGTGAAATAATTTCAAAATCCATCCACTGGTTAAGGAGAAGAAGTCATTTTTTTTTTATTTTTAGCTCAAGCGGCCATCTTGTTCATCAGTTCAGAACAGTTTGAGCAATTTTAGTAAAGGGTCACCCAAGGAACATTCCTGTAAAATTATTTCAAAATCCATCCATTGGTTAAGGAGAATAAGTCGTTCAAAGGTTTTTCTATTTTTAGCTCTGGCGGTCATCTTGTTCTTCCCAGTGGAACGGTTTGCGCAATTTTGGTACAGGGTCACCAAAGGAACATTCCTGTGAAATAATTTCAAAATCCATCCACTGGTTAAGGAGAAGTTGTTTAAAGGTTTTTCTATTTTAAGCTGTGGCGGTCATCTTTTTCACCGAAGCAGAATGCTTTGAGCTATTCTGGTAGAGGGTCACCCAAGGCACATTCCTGTGAAATAATTTCAATATCCATCCACTGGTTAAGGAGAAGTTGTTTAAAGGTTTTTCTATTTTAAGCTGTGGCGGTCATCTTTTTCACCGAAGCAGAATGCTTTGAGCTATTCTGGTAGAGGGTCACCCAAGGCACATTCCTGTGAAATAATTTCAATATCCATCCACTGGTTAAGGAGAAGTCATTTTAAGTTTTTCTATTTTTAGCTCTGGCGGCCATCTTGTTCACCCGAGTGGAACGGTTTGAGCAATTTTGGAAGAGGGTCACCAAAGAAACATTTCTGTGAAATAATTTCAAAATCCATCCACTCGTTAAGAAGGGGGAAGTCATTTAAAGGTTTTTTTATTTTTAGCTCTGGTTGCCATCTTGTTCACCCGAGTGCAACGGTTTGATTAATTTTGGTAGAGGGTCATCCAAGGAGCATTCCTGTGAAATAATTTCAAAATCCATCTACAGGTTAAGGAGAAAAAGTCATTTAAAGGTTTTTCTATTTTTAGCTCTTGCGCCATCTTGTTCACCAGAGCAGAACGGTTTGAGCAATTTTGGTAGAGGGTCACCCAAGGAACATTCCTGTGAAATAATTTTTAAAATCCATCACCTGGTTAAGGAGAAGTCATTTTAAGGTTTTTTTTTTTTTTTAGCTCTAGTGGCCATCTTGTTCACCTGTGCGGAACGGTTTGAGCAACGTTTGTAGAGGGTCAAGCAAGGAACATTCCTGTGAAATAATTTCAAAATCCATCCACTGGTTAAGGAGAAGTCATTTTAAGGTTGTTTTTTTTTTTAGCTCTAGTGGCCATCTTGTTCACCAGAGCGAAATGGTTTGAGCAATTTTGGTAGAGGGTCACCCAAGGAACATTTCTGTGAAATTATTTCAAAATCTGTCCAGCAGTTTTGGAGAAGAAGTTGTTTAAAGCAAAAGTTGACGAAGGATGCACGGACGAAGGACAACGGACAAAGACCGATCACAAAAGCTCACTTTGAGAGCTTCGTGCTCGGGTGAGCTAATAAATCATGGGCAGCATTAAAGTTCAACTGTACAATTATGCAAAAGCTTATTTTTCATCTTGGGTTTCCCTTTAAATTTACAATGTGATAGCAGAGAAACTTTTCTTGCACACCAGATAAGAGTATCTTGTACCGGTATTTGTACAGGGTACAGAAATTTTAATCTCGCCCTATATGTTATCTCGCCCTCCTGGGCACTATTTACAAGGCATGCTGGTAGAGAACTATACCAAAACAGTAACGGAAAATTTGCAATTAACCCTTATCTTGCTGTTCACGACAACCCCTATCTTTGCAAACAGTGTAGATCCAGATCAGATGGCTTCTGAAGAAGCCATCTGATCAGGATCTACACTGTTTGACATTCAGTTTATGAATTTGTAGCAATAAATTACATCAAGTAATTTGATTGGTTGATAGACAGATATGGGTGCGGCTGAAATGAATATTCAGCAAGAGAAGGGTTAACCCTTATCCCGCTGAACACAACAACCCCAACTTTGTTGATCCAAACCGTATTGATCCAGATCAGAGGCCTTCTGAAGAAGCCAACTGATCAGGATCTACACTGTCATGCAGTTGTGAAATGAACAAATACATCAAATGAAGTAATTTTATAGGTTGATAGTAAGTGGTGTGGCTTTGTTTGATTTGAGGTTTAACGTCCCCGTCAACACTGTAAAGGTCATTTTGGAGACGTTGCTTCCAATTTTGTGGGACTTTTACCCGACATTGAGATGAAATGACATCTCAAGCCCTGTCGCCCAATGAAACCAATAGGATTTTTTAGCATGGACGGTCCGCCTCGCACCGCGGTTCCTGGACAGGCTTAGATCCTCTAAGCGGTTTACCAGTACTAGTGTGCGGGCCGGATTCAGCTCTGCGTGGAAGCATCATGCAGCCCATATATTTCTTCAAGCCCCTATGGGCGGGGGCTTAAGTGGTGTGGCTTAATTTATTCTGCAGGATAAGGGTTAAAAGCACTAAAGATTCATAACAGGCTATATTTGTTGTCTTTCTCAACCTCTGTGTGTTACCTTATTTTTACAAAGCACTATTTATAGCACCTAACATTACGTCCTCATGCTAACCAGTAACTGAACATAAACCTTTCTTTACAGAAGATCAAAATGATTACAGTATTTATTGTACATATTCTGAGAGATTGACTGATTTGAGATTAACCACACGTCAAACCTTGTCGGTCATATTGTGCCGTCTCCCAGAGAAAGGAAGAGAAGAGATAGAAGAGAGTAGCAAGAGAAACCGGAAAATGAATGGAAGTGTAGAGACAGAAGAAGTAACTGCACTCCCCTCGACCCCTACCTGCTGCAAGTACAGCAGACCTTGCCAAACTGTAAGCCAATATCAGTTGGATGTCCCAGTGACGCAATATACACTTCACCTTTGCCTTACCCAATCACCACCACATATTCAGACTGACAAGTCTGAGCAAACAATGTAGACCCAGAAGAGATGCTCCAAAATAAGGGGTCTCATCAGGTCTACTCTTTGCTATTCATCCAGCTATTTTTAGACACATCTGATACAGGGTTCGACATTAACCCAGGACCGATGGACATTGTCTATTGAAAAGCTGGTCAGGTCTAGTAAGGTCAGAAGCTGGCTAGTCCGAATGGTCCAGCTGAAAATCTGCTCCCACAGTTAGGAAAATCAGTGTTTTGAACTCATTTACCATAAAATGGGTTTATGTTTTCAATTGTTGCGGAAGTTTTACTATCTATCCAAATAATAGAAAATAATCTGATGACTGTAGAACTAATGTATCACTTTCGTACCATTGCATAATTTTTTCAGTCCAGTTGAATGAAGATCAGGTCCAGGGCATCCCAGGAGTTACAGGGCCACCTGCTGTCCATTATCTAAAAAGTTAATGTTGAACCCTGTGATAGCTAATTGCACTTGTTCAAATTTTAGAACATGTATGGTTAGGACTTGAGATTTTGTTTGCTTGTGTCCTAGTGCATGGAGATGAACTGGCTCTGTCTAACTTACAATACCTCGTGGTGACAAAGGGGTGGGGGATGGGGCGAGAGTGGTAATAAGATGCTAGACATACGAGACGTACGAGTCGGTGGTTCCCTCTGACAATACAGAGCTGACTTGTATGTCACTATCTTGGCACCTTATGAACATAGAGGGTTAGGTCCTAGTGCAACAGACGGAGATGAACCTGCTCAGTCTAACATACAAAGCCTCATCGTGGTGACAAAGAATGTGGGGGTAGGGGAGGTGTGGGTGTGGAATCAGAAATTATACTTATAAGTTGGTGGTTTCCTTAGATAATACAGAACTGACTTATTTGTCACTATCTGGCCACCTTGGGGACGTTGTGGGACAGGTCCTATTGCATCAGACGGAAACGAACTGCTCACACTAACAATGCCTTAACCCTATATAAAACCAGTTGGCCAAGGGTAGGTCCATTTTCGCCCCCAGAGCTATAATTTGAACAACCTTGGTAGAGGGCCACTAGATGAAGCTTCAAACCAAATATCAAAGACTTGGGCCTTCTGGTTTCAGACAAGATTATTTTAAAATGTTTCCCTATATATATATGTCTATGTAAAACCGGTAGGGCCGGGGCGGGGACATTTTTGGCCCCATGGCTATAATTTGAAAATCTTGATAGAGGTCCCCAACATGAAGCTTCATGCCAAATATCAATCACCTGGGCCTTGTGATTTTTAAAGGTTTTCCCTTTATAACTCTTTGCAAAACTGGTGGGCCCGGGGCAGGGCCATTTTTGTTCCCAGGGCTATAATTTGAACAATCTTGGTAGAGGTCCCCAACATGAAGCTTCATGCCAAATATCAATCACCTGGGCCTTGTGATTTTTAAAGGTTTTCCCTTTATAACTCTTTGCAAAACTGGTGGGCCCGGGGCAGGGCCATTTTTGTTCCCAGGGCTATAATTTGAACAATCTTGGTAGAGGTCCACTAGATGAAGCTTCATACCGAATATCAAAGATTTGAGACTTATGGTTTCAGACAAGAAGATTTTTTTAAAGGTTTTCCATATATAAACCTATGTAAAACCAGTGGGCCACTGGGCGGGGCCACCTTTGGCCACCGAGCTATAATTTGAACAATCATGGAAGTGGTCCACCAGATGAAGCTTCATATCAAATATCAAAAAACTGGGCCTTCTGGCTGCAGACAAGATGATTTTTAAAGGTTTTCTCTATATAAGATGATGTAAAACCAGTGAGCCCCAGGTTAAGGCCATCTTGGATCGCAGAGCTAAAATTTGAACAATCCTGGATGAAGCTTAATACCAAACATCAAACATTCGGGCCTTCTGATTTCAGACGAGAAGATTTTTAAAGGATTTACCTAGTATACAAGTCCATTTAAAACTGGTGGGCCCCGGCAGTGGGCCATGTTTGGTCCCAGGGCTGTAATTTGAACAATCTTAGTTGAGGTCCACCAGATGAAGCTTCATACCAAATATCAAAGACCTGGGCCTTCTGGTTTCAGACACAAAGATTTTAAAAAGGTTTTCCCTTTATTAAGTCTATGCAAAACCAGTGGGCCCCAGGGTGGGCCATTTTTTGGCCCCAGGGCTTTAATGTGAACAATCTTAGTAGAGGCCCACTAGATGAAGCTTGATACCACATATCAAAGACCTGGGCCTTGCAGTTTCAGAGTATAGATTTTTTTTTAGGTTTTCAGTATAAACAAGAAAAATGCCTAATGGCATTATGGACGTTTTTTTTTTTTCAGTATGGTTAGGATGGTGGTGGCATGGGTGGGGTAGGGTGGGGTGTGCTTGTGTGGGGTAGGGTGGGGTGGGGTGGGATGGGCTAGGAGTCTGGTGGGACGGGGTGGAATTTGTGGTGGGGTGGGGTGTGGGGTGGGATGGGGTGTGGTGGGGTTGTGGGGTTGGCTTGGGTGGGTGGGATGGGGTGAGGTCGGGTAAGGTGGGGAGTGGTGGGATGGTGTGGGGTTGGGGGTGGATTGGGGTTGTTTTGGGATGGGGGTGGGGTGGAGTTGTGGGGAAGGGTATGCTAGGGTAGGGTGGGGTGGGTAGGGTATGTATGTAAAACTAAGTATGCATGTATGTACAGAACAAATGCAATATCCTAACCCAGTAACAACTTTTTGTGGAGGGGGGGGGGGGGGGGTATGATCTGTTTATGTGTTTTAAGAAGAAAAAAAAAAAAAAGTTTTTTTCTATTTTCAGCTCTAGCTCTAGTGGCCAATGATTTTAGCAATTCTGAAAAAGGGTCACCTAATGAACATTTCTGTAAAATAATTTTGAAATCGGGCCATTATCCCAAGAGGAGATGTCGTTTAAAGAAATTGTTGACGGACGACAGACATCAACTCACCTTGAGCACTTCGTGCTCAGGTGAGCTAAAAAAAGAACGAAAAAAAAAAAAAAAAAAAAAAAAAAGAAAATTCCATGCCTGTGCATGCATGTATGTATTATTACTAGCAACTATCAGGGGAGGAAGATAATAATTGTTCATATGTGTTTATGGAGAAGAAAAGAAAAATAAAGAAAAAAAAGAATGAAAAAAGAAAGAAAAAAAAAATAAAAAAAAAAAAAATGTCTCCACCGGGGTTTGAACTCACGCCCCTCAGATTCATAGTCAACAATAGGATTCGTAGTCCAGCACTCTATCCACTACACTGGCATTTGAAAAAAGGTTAACCAAAAGGTAAACCTGAAAAACACAAGTTTGAAAAATGACAATTTCCGCCAAAATTTTAGTCTTTTGCGCCATTTATGGATAATACATGAAAGCGGTATCTCCACTTATGCATCAGTCCTGATATTAAAACAATCTGCTACAGAATAGATGAAAAATATCACTTTGAAAAAAAGGTTAACCAAAAGGTAAACCTGGGACGACGCCCGCCCGCCCGCAGGACGCCCGCCCGCCCGCCCGCCCAGACATCGCTATTTTAAAGGACGGATTTTTTTTAAAAAACCCGTCCAATGAGTTTTTGGCTCCTGTAACCTAGATGTGCAATGGACCAGAGCTGTTTGAACAACTTTGAAAGAGGACCACCCAAGGATCATTCCCGTGAAGTTTGGTCGAAATCCAATCGGTGGTTTAGGAGATGTCATTTGTAGAAATTGTTTACGCAAGCAAGCACGGATGGATGCACGACAGACAAAACATGATCACAAAAACTCACCTTGTCACTACGTGACAGGTGAGCTAAAAACCCTGACTCACTTAAAATTTAGAAATTGACTCTTGCTGTATATCAGGCGGATGATTCCATTCAGTACAAAATGGCTTAGTTATTTCTGTTATTTGAACAAGTTCCACAAGGTATGTTGTAACAAAGAAATTTTTATCAAAAAGCCTAATTAGGCCACTGATAAAAAGTTTGAATCTCAAATTCTGTGAAGCACAACTGAACATGGCTTGATTCTGCACTGATCTGCTTTCATTTTGAGGACGACAACATCCAGCTCCCACTCTGGATGGTTACTGTAGTGATGACACAAGATAGTCTTCCAGTGAACAGCAACAAACCTGCACCAACCACATCTGAATTTTTTTAAGGAACCTGAAATAAAATTAAATGCATTCTGACTGGTTGTTACGAGATGGAATAGGAAACCTCTCTGGTGCTTATGCACATCTAAATTATTTTAGTAGATATATGGTAGGGCGGTGCGAGTGAAATATTTTAGGTGAAATATGGTACGCAAACTGTGCGGCTCCATGAACAAGTCATGCACATATCATACGATGTATGCATGAGTGGTTTATAGAGAGCTGTTTTTACAATACAGGGGCCCGCTAAAAGGCCGAGTCCTATAGAATTTGCCTAAAAATCGCCAACCGCCAAATTGTGCCATATATGATTTTTATTCCCGTCACGTGTTGTGTGGGTGTTCGTTTTGACAGGAGTCATGTCATTGATTATAGGGTCGTTTCATCAATTTTTCCTATGGGAAATATACTATTTGAACGCAAATCCATTGTCTACTCGATTTTTGCTATCTAGCTTTGTTTGTGGCCGGTATCTCCACTTCCCCACGAACAAAGCAAGGTAATACGAGTAGGCATGATTTTCCGGTAGTATTCATAGATATATAAACCCTGAAAAAAGCGGACACTTTAGCAGCAGGTCAAGTTGTAAAGAGTGAACATTGTGACGGGGAAATAGAAAGTATATTGAAAGGTATGTTAAATCTATGTTTGGTATTATTTTTGTATGAACATGCTTGTAGGTTTTGTAGGGGTTTACTTCTAGTATACCCCGACTTTCTGAAGCCTATTCTGAATTCACTGTTGTGGCCTGTAGTGATTAGGCTACTAGCTTTGCCAGCTAGACGTCGCAGAATTGATCCCAGGCTTCTCCAGTAGTAGAATGAGTCTTTCTAAGTGAGGTCCTGTCTCATGCTGACCCTAGATGTTGGTGAGACGTAAAGTTTGGACACCCGCTCATTCTAGATTCATTTAGGCTTTTAGACCCCTTTTGTAGAATGTAATTAATAAACGCCGGGTCACTTGTTTGATCCATGACTTGTGACTAGCTGTGGTTAGAAAACCGTGGTTCCGTCCCAATATGATATTAGGTGTAGAGGGGACGTAAACTTAAGACGGGTTTAACCACATCTTCATCATCAGGGGAAACTCTTACAAGAGCCTGTTGGGTTATCCGTGGTGATGAACCGTAATGAATTTTATTTTACAAGCATGTTCACGTTGATTAGAAATCATTTTGTTCAAGAAGAATTACGAGTTCATTTTGTAATGATGCCGTTTTTGTCTGATAACTCAGTTTGTGCATGTATGTACATATAAAGAACGTGATGATGATAAGTGGGAGTATTTGGTCGCCACACGTCATAGCGGCCTGAGCGGCGGGGATGACGTCAGCTGCGTCATCGGCGTCGCGAGGACTGTTGTGACGGGGTGCCTACCAAATAGAGAGAATTTACGGCAAACAGTGTTGGCCCATATGAGACACTAACAAATGTTGTAGATTATAGATGAAAATCTTCTGTTGTAGTTTCTATCTGTTATTAATGTATTGAATTTGTGAATAGCTATATTTGTGAGCCGTGTCAGGGGAAAAGGATATGAAATAGAGATTGTTATGTTTCCTGTAATTGGCGGCTGACCAGGTAGCGCAAAGGCGTGGTCTGTTCAATTGCCTCTTACTTGTGATAATGTAGTGAGCACAAATTTGATGAGTATTATGCTCAGTAGTAGTGAGCATTAATTGATTTCTGTAGTGCTCAGTAAGGAAACATGAACTTTGAGTATTATTGTGTCAAGCGCTGGGTGCTGATAATTTGATGCACAGTCAAGTTGAGTTCTGCTGTACGGTTATTTGTCGCATGCACTAATCAGCCTGTATGTCTGGTCGGCGCATGCGCAATAACGGTATATGCATGAACATATTCTTACTTCTCCGGGAGGGGGATCATGATATAGCATGTATGTTTTGTGACTCGTCTCTAGTCCCGTTATCGTAATTTGCAGGCATAACAATGTGTGACCTGCTGCTCCCTGCTTCATAGCAGCAGGTACTGGTACGACGCTAGGCGTTAGGGTCCAGCAAGGGCGGACAGACCGCCGTAATCAGCGCCTACCAGGGTAGAAGCAGATTTGCAGAAATATAAATCATTGTTCGTTGTAAACAAATGTGATCATGGAAGAGGTCAACTTACCTTATTTGGACGATCACTAAACGTCTGATCAGCAAACGTGATCGCTAATCAACTATGTTGATAGACTAGTTTTACTAGTTCGCGAGAGGAAGTGTCACGCGAGTGGGGGATTCACCCTAAGTTATAAACTGGCCAGTCGCGTCTTGTGTTGATTCTTTTTTTTTGTTTTCCTTGTTTTTGTTGTTTGCTTCTGTAGGTATTCACGTCACCCGTTCCGAGCACAGAACAGTGTTTTGCCTTCGGAGCGGACGTCGTGAGTTGGCTACAGAAGCAACAAATTGTGATGTTTTGTGTTAGTAAGTGTTGTATGTAGATACTGTAAATAATTCATGTCATTCATTTAACATCTTTCTTGTGCCTTACCCCACGGCTGCCCGTACACCTGTCAGAGATCACGCTCGGTTGTCTTGTCAGCATGGGGGTTTGCGGGACGCCGTAAACCCACATGTAACACTGGTCTTGATCCGAAGTACTGGGACAGACAAGCCTAAACAAACAGTGCAGACCCAGAAGGATCAGTCTGATCAGGGTCCACAACATTTGCAATTCTGTCAGCACTTTTTGGATGCCTTGCTGGATCAACAATATGTTAAAATTTTAGGATAGCTACACAAAGTTCTAAAGGTGTCCGAAATTTTAGGATTTTTATGGTAATTAGTTCTTCTATTCTTTTTCTTTTAGAGTCAAACAATACTTCAATGTTGTTTTCCACCTGATTATTATTAAAAATATCGTAATTATGAAACATAATGTTCATTATATTGTATGGGTGCATAGCTAAAAAGTACATCACTAACCTGAAAGTTTTTGTTTGATTTGAGGTTTAACGTCCCCATCAACACTGTAAAGGTCACTTTGGAGACGTTGCTTCCAATTTTGTGGGACTTTTACCCGACATTGAGATGAAATGACATCTCAAGCCCTGTCGCCAAATGAAACCAATAGGGTTTATAAGCATGGACGGTCCGACACTCACACCGCTTTACCTGGGCAGGCTTAGATCCTCTAAGCGGTTTGCCAGTACTCATGTGTGGGTCGGATTCAGCTCTGTGTGGAAGCATCGTGCAGCCCATATATTTCTTCAAGCCCCGATGGGCGGGGGCCTACTAACCTGAAAGATTTTGCATTCTTGGTTAATGGGAGATATTCTTTGCAAATACCATAATGGTCCTAAGTATTGGGATTGATAGGCTTGAGCAAACAGTACAGATCCAGATCAGACTACTCTTAAAGGAGCAGTCTGATCAGGGTCTACACTGTTTGCCATTCTGTCTCCACCTTTTGAACTCCTTGCTGGATCAATCCAGGATCATGAAACAATTTTGTTACAGTTTTCAGAGAATTATAGCAAGTCCTGAATAAGTCATTTTTAAAGTTTACGCAAGTGCGTATCTGCGTGAAGGATGCAGTTAACCAGTTCAGGCTACCCTGTGTTTGTGGCAAACTTTGTGCACCTCAACCTCTTTATAACACTGTTCATTAAACAGGATTTGGACACAACATGGTTTAAAATGTATACATGTAGATATAGAAACATTACCATAAATGGACATTTATTTGTACATTTTTGGGTCAAGTCGACTCAAATTTACTAAATGGCAAAGCTGAATTCATGCTGTTGTCCACGTGACCATCACTGATTTGGGAAAACCAATATTATGGTGATTAATAGAACTTAAGTTCCGCTATTCTGTCAATGCAACATATAGTTCAGAGCTATCTATAGAGTCTTGACAGGAATCGTGTGCTGGTTTTGGCAAACACCAAATACCCAGATCAGACGCAGTGGAATGTGGCGTCTGAACAGCAGGTTGCACAAGGACTACCTTGTTTGCTTTAAATAGTGACAATTTAGGGTTAAACGAAAAAGGAAAGTAAAACAATATCATTCTGAACATTCCATTCATAAAACTGTTAGAAATGGACGTTTGCACAAATGTATGCTAAGTAGAGTAAAAATGGACTTTTCGCACTTCTGCTTAAAACTTAATTTTAGAACCCTGAAATGTTTAAGCGCAAAAATGAGTAGCCCAGACTTTATAGGTGGTACTGTTATTAGACATACAGCATAGACCCAGGTCGGATAGACAGTACATTGCTTCTGATCAGGGTCAGCACTGTTCACCATATGTATGTAGCAACCGTTTTGAACATAATTCAGGCCCATACGCAGACTGAAAAGGGGAGGGTGCGAATTTTAGATACATGTATTTTGCAGAGGGTAAAAAACTGCATGAATCTGAGATAATTTCAAAAAGGGGTGAGGGGGTTGCCTTCGCACCCTCCCCACTCTATGTGCGGGCCTGCAGGTAAAATGAACTTTTTTGTTTAAACATATTGCTGAAGGGTCCCTGTTACAGATCACTGTAATTCAGGAGCTAGGATGCAGTGGTGGGACTGAACGAGGAGAGAAAAAGAGAGAGGAGAAACTATGGCAAACATTATAGATGCTGATCAGAAACCATCGATGGATCTACACCGTTTGCAGCTTGATAAAATGTTAAACATGCAATATTTTTCCAGCACAGATTGTGTTGCATATGAGGTTAGGCATTATCAATGAAATACTCTAAATTCATAAAGATGAATCAATATATACGCTTATAAAGAAGGGAAATAATTAAATTCATTAACAAATGACAAGTAAATAATTAACGGAAAATGCTACCACATTTCTTTTTTCAGATAAAAATTGACCAAATACTTTTCTTATGATTAAAAGTTTTAACGGGTACCCAGAGTCTATGTTATGAAGCAGAGCCTGTTGCTTGCTATTGTCTGTGTGGCTATCCAGAATGAGTTCCAATTAGCAATGGTAAACAAGCCATCTATGTTTGAGTTTGTTTGTTTGTTTGATTTGAGGTTTAACGTCCCTGTCAACACTGTAAAGGTCATTTTGGAGACATTGCTTCTAATTTTGTGGGACTTTTGCCTGACACTGAGATGAAATGACATATCAAGCCCTGTCAGGCAATGAAACCAATAGGGTTTATGAGCATGGACTGTCCGACTCGCATCGCTTTGCCTGGGTAGGCTTAGATCCTCTAAGCGGTTTACCAGTACTCGTGTGCGGTCGGTTTCAGCTCTGCGTGGAAGCATCATGCAGCCAATCTATTTCTTCAAGCCCCGATGGGAGGGGGCGGGTGAACTGAGCTCATGCACACAGGACCTACATAATCAGATGCCACATACAAACGCGATGTCTGATCAGACCTTCTGTGCTTGCTTTAAGTTAAATGAACAGTTTGATTCTCTGTTCAGGACTCTTTTACCAACCAATACTCAGAGACGATCGACCCACTAGTACTCTCCGTGCTTGGATTTGTTTGGGTATACTATGGTTGTTTTAACTATGACAGTTTCTGCATTGGACCCCAACAATAGTTATATAAAGAAGTGGTGGTGATCTTGATTTTGTTATAGTTACCAGCAGCAAGGCTATACATGTATTGAGATGTGACTAGGGTTTAACACCTGGTCTCAAAGACCCATAGATTAGCGACTGAACCCACAAGACCTGGGTTCAATTGTCCATAGCTAACAATGTTATGAATTATCATATGATTGAAACTTTGATCATCTAATATGCAAATATCCCAATGGTTATGCTTAAAAAAAAACATTGAAATTTGCAGACCTTTTCCCTTTTGGCCACTTTTTCAACAAGTCCAGAACAAGATGACAAAGCTTTTAAGCAACTGGAACAAGGGAACTTCTATCCAATGCATTATGGCCATTCCTGAACACATGTACCATATTGATCCTCAGTATTGGGACAGACAGGCCTAAGCAAATGGTGAAGACCCAGATCAGACTGCTCCTAGTTTGCTCAGGGTCTACACTCTTTGGAGACGGACATACTTTGGAGATATTGCTTCCAATTTTGTGGCACTTTTACCCAACATTGAGATGAAATGACATCTCAAGCCCTGTCGCCCAAAGAAACCAATAGGGTTTATGAGCATGGATGGTCCGACTCCCACCACTTTGCCTGTGCAGGCTTAGGTCCTCTAAGCGGTTTACCAGTACACATGTGATGTCAGTTTCAGCTCTGCATGGAAGCATCATGCAGCCCATCTGTTTCTTCAAGTCCCCTGGCAAGGGGGTGTAAGAGCAAATTTTAATGAGTACACATAACATGCCTTTCTAAAAAGGTATGTTGTGTGTACCCATTAGAAATGCCAGAGAACACAAAACACACACTTCTTTCATAGAAGATAAAAATATCCCCAATTTGTCTCCTAATCTGGTACTATAATCAAACCCTCAGTGGCACAAACTAACCCTATCTAAACCAAATTTTCATGGTCAAGCCATTGTTCAAGCAGGTAATTTTCATCGCTAGTCACTATCGACAACAGCTCTACTTTTCTCAGAAACATCCTAGGAGATCAAAGATCAGAATGAACACCCTTGAGTCCTCTTTATTATGAGAACGGTTATCCCCACGCTTTGGCAGTTGGGGATATTGTGAATGCCTCCATCCATCCATCCGTCTGTCAAGCTATCTCCTTAACTTCTGGCTGGAATACAACCAAATTTGGTACATGACTTCCTTACATGATGAAGGCATGCAAGAGATGACCATTCCAAGGTGGTTCTTTTGTCGCGGTTTATTTTTGTTATGGTTTGTCTTTGGGTGTTTGTGTCCCTTATATAATTTTATTTTGGATAGTTTATTGGCCATTTTGTGGAAAAATAACTGTCCTTTTGGCTTTCCGCTATTGATGTTTCCATTAGGGTCTGTTTCATGTTTGTGTTTATTTACCTTTGGTGTCTCTGATGGGAGCTGTGGGTTAATTGTATTGATTCCTGAACATTGCCTCCACTTCTATTTTTTATATTTGGCTCTGCCAAATGCCTGGGGATTTGCCATGGTGTGCCATCGACTGCGTGCTCTAGTTATTATGACTAAGTTAATAATTTCATTTACCTGATCTAAGATTATGGGCTCTAACAGGATCAAACCCAGTCCTTCTCTGGTGACATATTTTCTGGTGGGAGAAAATATCACACTGTTTGACTCGAGCATTGCAAATTTTACATCCATTTGCTTTGATGTCCATGGTCTTTTTCCTGAATAAGGGCATACACGCTTTTTTGACGTTTACCACATTTTCTTTTGAAAATCTCTTTTCTTCAATTTTCAAAGGATGTATATCATTACTTGTGCATTTGTTTGAAAGAAGTCTTGTTTCAGGCATATTCTTAGTGGTTTGTAGGGGTTTTATCATTTTACCATTTTTGTTCTTTTTCTGTATTTTTTTAACACCACTGGAAAATGTTTTCTTTAAATCATCTGTTAGCTGTTTTTTATTACCAGCTGAATCTGTTTTCAGATGTCTTAGTTTTGCTGACACTCTACTAGTTCTATCAAGTTTAAAAACATGTCTGTTTCCAGAATCTGTTAGCTTTCTTTTCCTGCACTTTTTGACCATATGGAAATTCAGTCCTTTTTCAGTAGCAAACCTTTTCCCACAAATACATCTGTGAAGTTTTGGATGGTCCATTTCAGTACACCTAAATTTCCTTTGGTGACTTTGAAGTGTTTTATCATCAATGAACAGTGCCTCACATACACATCTCTTCATTTCTTTTTCATGGAATCTCAAGCGATGGTTCCTAAGGGAGACTGGGTTTGCAAACTTCATTATTTGCAAATCTCTGAAATAACAAATTTTGCATAAATTTGTCAAATTATGGACTTTTACAAGATGTTTCATTAACAAATCCCTAACACTAAAACTTGCCTGACAAACCAGGCATGTTAATAACTCAACACTTTTGGGAGAATGTGCTCCATCATTGAATGAGTCTTCATTGCCATCACTTCCATCACCTGACCCTTTATTCAAATTATTGTTTTCATCTCTAGATTCATTTCTTCCATTTTCTTTTGACTCATCATGCTGATCCCCAAGCTCATTATTATTCAAGTCTTTATTATTATTGCTTGACCTCCCTTCATTTGTATTTCCATCACTTACATCATCTATATGTGCCTCAGACATGTCCATATTTACTTCATTGCAACTTTCTGCAAGACTCCTGGGATTCTTTTCAATTGATCTTGGCTCTAAAATGTTGGTTAAAAAGTCATCACAATAGTAGCTTTCACTTGTAAGGTTAGAAGTATCTCTGCTAAGATCTTCACAGACTTTTATCTTGTTAGCAAGGCAAGTCCTAGCAGTGTTATCAGTACATTCTGAATTAGTAGGAGTCTCTGTAGCCGATGAATCTGTAGTTATTTCAACTGCAGTCTCTTTGACAGAAATCTGGCTCTCTCTACAAAACTTCTTGTGCAGTTCTTTTGCATCTGCATGTCTGCAGTTTGGTTTTGAGAAGATATTCTGAGAAATCTTGTCTTTTTCATCTGATAAGTTTTTTGCCTTAACTGGAACAAACCTGAACTTCCTCTTTGATTTTATTTTCTGTTTAACCTCAGAACTTAAATGCTCCTTTAGATGGTTTTTTGAATGCCAAACAGTCAAACTCTTTTTATTTGGGAATACAATATTACATGCTGTACAAGACACAGCGTCACTTGACACATGAACGTAACGATGGAAATTTAAAAAACGCTTATAGTTTGTCTTGAAGCAACATAATGTACACTGGAATTTTTCTTTTGCTTTGTTTCTATCAGTCTCTGTATTTTGACTCTTTTTATCTATGTTTACTGGAACATTATCATTGCTCAACTGAACCTGACCTTGGTTTGCTTCTAAAAATTTTGCACTGTTTGTTTCATGACTGGCACATCTTTGCAATTTGATCTCCAACCTGTCAGTCAACAAATTAACTGGTTCTTTTCTGATGTATCCTCCTTGTTTATTATATGAGACTGGGATAGTTCTGTTTTCACCACCTGTAAATGGCATTTTAGATTCTACTGGTGACTTAGTATTTGCACACTTGATGTCCAAAAACTTTATAAATTTCGTAGCCTTGCTAAAACAGCTGACATCAGCCTTTTCATCTTTACTGCAAAATACGGTTTGCTCTCCAACAGTTCTGCTTTCCTGAAACCTACCAGCTCCATTTTGTTTGTCCACTGGATCTGATGTTCTGTCATTTCTAAATAAAACAATATTTAATTTGTCTTTGACTTTCTTCTTCAAACCTTCTTTGCTGCCAAAACATTTCTTTAATCTTTTCTTAAATATCCCTTTAGATGTTAAACTTTCATTAACCATTCCTTTAGAAACTAAATGCTCCTTTAAATTGTTTTTGGTATGCCACACAGCCATGCTCTTGAGGTTCTGGAAAATGATACCACATGATGTACATGTCACTGTGTTGCTCAGCTCATGAACTTTCAGGTGTGTCTGCAGGCGATAGAGGTATTTGGACCTGAAGTTGCATCTATGGCAACAAACATCTTCTTGGGCTGTCATCTTCTATGCACTTCAAACTATGATGAAGTGCATGTTCATCAAATGGTTTCTTTTAGTGATTCACTGAAATCAGAAGGGTGAAACAAAATCATGTGAGGTTACAAAACTTATTCTTTCATACGCAACTCAAATGAGCATAAAATTTAGTGTCAGATCAACTGACAGCACTGGTAGGTTGATAATGTTTCTTGAGTGTAGGCTGGAAAAATAGCCAGTGTTCAACTGAACTGAGACTCAAGATCATTTGGTTTTACCCTTAAATTCCAGTACATGTATATGGTATATTAAGCAAACAGCCTAGACCTTGATCAGAAATTGCATTCTTTGGCACCTGATCTGGGTCTAAATTGTTCGGAAATGTCCAAGTACACAAACTCAGTCCATATTTTACAACAACCATTACCCGGATTTGGTAACAAGACGGCCATGATGGCCCTGGATCGCTCACCTGATCCATAGTGTAACAAGTGGGCCCCAGGGAGGGGAATTATTGGCCCAAGGGCTATAATTTGCATAATCTTGAGGGAGGTCTAAAAGGTGAAGCTTCATACCAAATATCAAAGACCTGAGCCTTCTGGTTTCAAACAAGAAGATTTTTAAAGATTTTCCTTATATAAGTCTATATATAAACCTGTGGGCCCCCGAGGCAGGCCCATTTTTGGCCCCAGGGCTATAATTTGAACAATCTTGGTAGAAATCCAGAAAACGAAGCTTCATACCAAATATCAAAGCCCTTGGCCTTCTGGTTTCAGACAAGAAAATTTTCAAAGGTTTTCCCAATATAAGTATGTAAAACAAGTGGGCCCCAGGATGGGCCCATTTTTGGCCCCAGGGCTATAATTTGAACAATCTTGATCCACTAGCTGAAGCTTCATACCAAACATCAAAGACCGGAGCCTTCTGGTTTCCAACAAGAAGATTTTTAAAGGTTTTCCCAATATAAGACTATGTAAAACCAGTGGGCCCATGAGGTGGAGCCATTTTTGGCCCCAGGTCTATAATTTGAACAACCTTGGTCGAGGTCGACTAAATAAAGTTTCATACCAAATATCAATGAACTGAGCCTTCTGGTTTCAGACAAGAAGATTTTCAAAGGTTTTCTCTCTATATAAAAGTCAGGGCTATAATTTGAACAATCTTGATAGAGGTCCACAAGATGACGAAGCTTCAAACCAAATATCAAACACCTGAGCCTCCTGGTCTCAGACAAGAAGATTTTTGAAGGGTTTCTCTATGTAAGCCTATGAAAAACCCAAGGGTCTCAGGGCTATAATTTGAACAATCTTGGTAGAGGTCCACTAGATGAAGCTACATACCAAATATCAAAGACCTGGGCCTTCAGGTTTCATAGAAGAAGATTTTTTAAGCTTTTTCCTATATAAATCAATGTAGAACCAAATGGCCCCAGGGCTATAATTTGAAAATCTTGATACAGGTCCACAAGACAAAGCTTCACACCATATATCAAACACCTGAACCTTCTGGTTTCAGACAAGAAGATTTTTAAAGATTTTCCCTAATTGTCTATGTAAAACCAAAGAACCCAGGACGGTGGCATTTTTCCCCAGGGATATAATTTGAACAAACTTGATAAAGGTGAACAAGACGAAGCTTCATACCAAATATCAAACACCTGAGACTTCTAGTTCCAGACAAGAAGATTTTTAAAGCTTTTCCCTATGTAAGTCTATGTAAAACCAAAGGGTACTGGGGCAGGGGCATTTTTGGCCCCAGGGCCAAGATGAAGCTTCAAATCAAATATCAAACACCTGAGCCTCATGGTCTCAGATAAGATTTTTAAAGTTTTCCCTATGTAAAACCAAAGGGTCCCAGGGCGGGGGAAGTTTTGGCCCAAGGGCTATAATTTGAACAATCTTGGTAGAGGTCCACTAGTTGAAGCTACACACCAAATATCAAAGACCTGGGCCTTACAGTTTCAGGAGAAGATTTTTTAAGTTTTCATTAAAAAAAATCTATTTTTGGCTCCCGTGACCTTGATGTGCAAGGGACCAGAACCATTTGAACAACTTCCCATCTAAGGATCATTCCTGTATCCGATCAGTGGTTTAGGAGGAGATGTCGTTTGAAGAAATTGTTTATGCACAGATGGACGCACGACAGACGAAGTGATCCCAAAAGCTCACCTCGTCTTTACATGACAGGTGAGCTAAAAATGCTGTTCACTTGGTCAGTGTTAGTAATCTGGTTTAAAATAGTGGCAACATTTAAGCTGATTGATAAACATAAACCAAACAAGAGGACCATGAGGGTCCTATATCGCTCGCTCACCTGAATTCTTCAAGGTTTTCCCTATATAAGCCTATGTAAATGATGTGGGCCCTGTGGGGGGGGGGCATTTTTGGCCCCCTATGCTAGAATTTGAACAATCTTGGAAGAGGTCCACTGGCTGAAGCAGCAAGAGTCATACCAAATATCGAAGATCTAGGCCTTTTGGTTTCAGACAAGAATACTTTTTGGCCCCAGGGATATAACTGGAACAATCTTGGTAGAGGTCCATCAGTTGAAACTTCATACTGGGCCTTCTGGTTTCAGACAAGAAGATTTTTAAAGGTTTTCCCTATATAAGCCTATGTAAAACCAGTGGGCCATGGGGTGGGGCCATTTTGGGCACCAGGGCTATAATTTGAACAATCAGAATCTTGGTAAAGGTCCACTACATGAAGCTTCATACCAAATATCAAAGACCTGGGCCTTCCGGTTTCAGACAAGAAGATTTTTAAAGGTTTTCCCCATATAAGCCTATGTAAAATCAGTGGGGCCCCACGCGGGGTATTTTTGGCCAAAGGGTAATAATTTGAATAATTTTGGTTTCCGTCAACTAGACGAAGCTTCATACAAAATGTCAAAGACCTGGGCCTTCTGGTTTCTGACAAGGAGAGTTTTAAAGGTTTTCCCTATATAAGCCTATGTAAAACAAGTGGGCTCCAGCACGGGGGCCTTTTTGGCCCCAGGGCTATAATTTTAACAATCCTGGTATCGGTCCACTAGACGAGGCTTCATACCAAATACCAAAGACCTGGGCCTTCTGGTTTCTGACAAGAAGATTTTTAAAGGTTTTCCCTATATAAGCCTATGTAAAACAAATGGGCCCCGGCGTGGGGTCATTTTTAGCCCCAGGGCTATAATTTGAAGAATCTTGGTAGAGGTCCACTAGACAAAGCTTCGTACCAAATATCAAAGACCTGGGCCTTCTGGTTTCAGACAAGAAGATTTTTAAAGGTTTTCCCCCAGTATAAGTCATTGTAAAACCAGTGGGCCCCGGCGCGGGGGCATTTTTGGCCCCAGGGCTATAATTTGAAAAATCTTGGTAGAGGTCCACTAGACAAAGCTTCATACCAAATATTAAAGACCTGGGCATTCTGGTTTCAGACAAGAAGATTTTTAAAGGCTTTCCCCATACAGCCTTTGTAAAATCAGTGGGGCCCCACGCGGGGGTATTTTTGGCCAAAGGGCTATAATTGGAACAATCCTGGTATCGGTCCACTAGACGAGGATTCATACCAAATACCAAAGACCTGGGCCTTCTGGTTTCTGACGAGAAGATTTTTAAAGGTTTTCCCTATATAAGCCTATGTAAAACAAATGGGCCCCGGCGCGGGGTCATTTTTGGCCCCAGGGCTATAATTTGAAGGATCTTGGTAGAGGTCCACTAGATAAAGCTTTGTACCAAATATCAAAGACCTGGGCCTTCTGGTTTCAGACAAGAAGATTTTTAAAGGTTTTCCCCCAGTATAAGTTGATGTAAAACCAGTGGGCCCCGGCGCAGGGGCATTTTTGGCCCCAGGGCTATAATTGAAAAATCTTGGTAGAGGTCGACTAGACAAAGCTTCATACCAAATATCAAAGACCTGGGCCTTCTGGTTTCAGACAAGAAGATTTTTAAAGGTTTTCCCTTTCTATGCCTATACAAAACCAGTGGGCCCACTGGCACGGGGGCATTTTTGGCCCTAGGGCTATAATTTGAACGATCTTGGTAGAGGTCCACTAGATGAAGCTTCATACCAAATATCAAAGACCTGGGCCTTCTGGTTTCAGACAAGAAGATTTTTAAAGATTTTCCCTATATAAGCCTATGTAAAAGCTTTGGGCCCCTAAGCGGGGCCATATTTGGCCCCAGGGCTATAATTGAAAAATCTTGGTAGAGGTCGACTAGACAAAGCTTCATACCAAATATCAAAGACCTGGGCCTTCTGGTTTCAGACAAGAAGATTTTTAAAGATATTCCGTATATAAGCCTTAAAAGGTTTCCCTTTCTAAGCCTATACAAAACCAGTGGGCCCACTGGCACGGGGGCATTTTTGGCCCCAGGGCTATAATTTGAACGATCTTGGTAGAGGTCCACTAGATGAAGCTTCATACCAAATATCAAAGACCTGGGCCTTCTGGTTTCAGACAAGAAGATTTTTAAAGATATTCCCTATATAAGCCTATGTAAAAGCTTTGGGCCCCTAAGCGGGGGCATATTTGGCCCCAGGGCTATAATTTGAACAATCTTGATAGAGATCCACTATACGAAGCTTCATACCAAATATCAAAGACCTGGGCTTTCTGATTTCAGACAAGAAGATTTTTAAAGGTTTTCCCTATATAAGCTGATACAAAACCAAAGGGCCCCGGAGCTGGTGCATTTTTTGCCCCAGGGCTATAATTTGAACAACCTTGGTAGAGGTCCACTAGACAAAACTTCATATCAAATATCAAAGACCTGGGCCTTCTGGTTTCAGACAAGAAGATTTTTAAAGGTTTTCCCTATATAAGCCTATACAAAACCAGTGGGCCCTGGTGCGGGGGCATTTTTGGCCCCAGGGCTATAATTTGAACAATCTTGGTAGAGGTCCACTAGATGAAGCTTCATACCAAATACCGGTATCACTGACCTGAGCCTTCTGGTTTCAGACAAGAAGATTTTTAAAGAGTTTCCCAATATAAGCCTATGTCAAACAAGTGGGCCCCGGCGCAGGGGCATTATTGGCCCCAGGGCTATAATTTTAACAACCTTGGTAGAGATCCACTAGAAGAAGCTTCATACCAAATATCAAAGACCTGGGCCTTCTGGTTTCAGACAATAAGATTTTTAAATGTTAACTTATGTAAAACAAGTGGGCCCCGGCGAGGGGGCATTTTTGGCCCCAGGGCTTTAATTTGAACAATCTTGGTAGAGGTCCACTAGACGAAGCATCATACCAAATATCAAAGACCTGGGCCTTCTTGTTTCAGACAAAAAGATTTTTTAAAGGTTTTCCCTATACATGTATAAGCCTATACAAAACCTGTGGGCCCTGGGGCGGGGGCATTTTTGGCCCTAGGGCTATAATTTGAACAATCTTGGTAGAGGTCCACTAGATGAAGCTTCATTACAAATATCAAAGACCTGGGCCTTCTGGTTTCAGACAAGAAGATTTTTAAAGAGTTTCTCGATACAAGCCTACGTAAAACAAGTTGGCCCCGGCGCGGGGGCATTATTGGCCCCAGGGCTATAATTTGAACAATCTTGGTAGAGGTCCACTAGACGAAGCTTCATACCAAATATCAAAGACCTGGGCCTTCTGGTTTCAAACAAGACGATTTTTAAAGGTTATCCCTATATAAGCCTTTGTAAAACCAGTGGGCCCCGGCACGGGGGCATTTTTGGCTCCAGGGCTATAATTTGAACAATCTTGGTAGAGGTCCACTAGACGAAGCTTCATACCAAATACCAAAGACCTGGGCCTTCTGGTTTCAGACAAGAAGATTATTAAATGTTTTTTCTTATTTTCTCCTTTTCGTTGCCATGACAACCAGAGTTCTGCATAGAATGGAATTCTTTGAACATCTTGGAGAGAGGACCACCCACAGATCATTTCTGCCAAGTTTAATCAAAATCTGTTCAGTGGTTTAGGAGGAGATGTCATTTATAGAAATTGTGGACAGACATCCAGACCGACGGCGACGACGAACGAAAACCGATCACAATAGCTCCCCCCGGAGCCTTCGGCTCAGGTGAACTAAAATTCCATTTGCAACTTTATAATGCATTCTTTTAAATTGGCCCGAGTTTTGAGGTTTGTCCTGCTAATACCAACTGATGGTGTTTTTATGCAACCATCGAATACTTTTATGCATAGCTCAGGCAATTGGTGATAAACGAAGGATAATTTTCTTTATTTCTACATTTTGATCTGCATTTTAACCTATATGTATGTTGTGGGTATTCATTAGAACTGCCTCGCCAAATACTGGTACCCACAACACAGGATTTTATGGAGAATTGACAAGTATTATCCTTCAATTCTAACAAAATATCCACCTTATCCATTTCTATGAGTTTCATGACATACACAAGATTCGGTGTCACTCGAATATTGCCCATCAAGTGGTCTTGTATTGGACTTTCTACCTTGCAAGTTGCAACACCAAACTCGTGTGACATTTCTTGGGAAGCACCAAAAAATAGCCATCAGAAGAGATGGCAAATCCCCCGACCAAAAGCCAATATGGTCTTCAGAAGATTGTTCACAAATATAAAGCGTACCAGATTTAAAATACACTAGTAAGCCCAGCAGTACATGTATATTATGTATATGTAATGTTAATTGAGACTATCTTCAACTAATGACACTAAGGATTGCTTCTCAACATGATGAAGATCTAAGATTTCCAGTGCACAAAGTATGGGTTTACTGAGTAAGTTGTGGTTCTTGAACAGGAAAGGCCTTTTCAAGCTTGTATATACAATAGTGGCAAGTATCAACAGTATAAAACATGCAACAAAGGTACTGGAGGTATGGCAATCCAAGATTATATTATCAGGGGAGATAACTCAACAAGAGGACCATGATGTTTTTATTCTTTTCTGGATGGCAATAAAAATTTGCAGGGTCAGCAGACAAAAATCAGTGTCGGTCGGGTTAGCGGAAACATAGCTGATTTTTTAGGCCTCATTGGCCCCAGCAGTGAAATTTTTTTAAATCACTCTGGAAAAAATCGGGAAACTCCAAATGCGGGAGATTCTGTCTCCCAGATGGGAGAGCGGGAGATATGCTTCAAATGCTGGAGCCTCCTGGGCGATCAGGAGGTATGATTAAATGGAAAGGAAGCAGATATAAACAATAACAGAGGGAGAGTGAGTGAGAGTTTTTTTGTCTCACCAACTGCTGAGGTCATACGGAGACGGGATTTCGGTTTAAAGACTCATCCTAAAGTCTGGAGAAGCCCGGGACTGATTCTGTGACCCCTGGTTTACAAGGCGAGTAGCATAACCACAACACCACGATGGCTTCTAACAGAGGGACAGAATGAGAAAGGGGGAGCAGGGGGAGCCCCTGGACCCTTACCTTTTTGTGAATCGTAGAGAAACATTAAAATCACAAGTACAAGTCACAGACTATACATTCTTTCAATCACAAATCACAAGGAATTGAATTGGGTCATCACTGACAATAGCTTTTTTCGTGACGTACAAGCCGCTTTCACTGTTCTTCGGATCAGGATATAAGCTGAAAGTTACATTCAAGACATCTTCTGAATTTATCAGGATTGCTGTGGGATTTTTTATTAATGATTGATTGAATTGAGGTTTATTTTCAACCTTTTCACAGATCACAGACTTCAAAATAGCTCAATCACGTGGCACAGAAATGTCTTCTGCCTCACCACAATCTACCAGGGGAGTTAACTGACACATGCAATGTAAGTTTTTTGGTTTTCTCTCAATATATTGGAATGTTTTTGCTTTTGGTGTGTCTCTTTTGCCATCTGTCCGGTGTTTAGCCTTGAGTCACCATCTGTAATAGGAATGTGGTAGGTTAGTGCACTTGCCTAGTATGCTAGAGGCCCCCAGTTTGATTCCTGGCAGCGGTAATAAAATCGAGGTGCCTGAATACCCTCCACTGGCATCATTTGCAGGGATGAATGCGACAAAGAGCAGCGTCCTTCCGATCGGGATGTTAACTGGAGGCTCCCTGTGCAGGGAGAACCATCTCCTGTGCAGGTAAAAGATCCCTAACGTAATTACATGATTACTGTGTGCATAGGCTTTCATCCTGCAAACCTGGAGTGTATGTAAAGTACAACTGCACTTAATCCTCGTGAGGGGGTGTTGCAGTACCGGTATATATATAGAAAGGCCACAGGCCAAGTGTCCCCAGACGTTTGAAATGTCAGTATGTGGAACATGTCTAGAATTATTGTATGCCATGCTTGCGAGTTGGGGAAACAAGAATTTCTGTTGGTTAAATGGCTAAAACTGACAAAGGGCCATAACTGGTAACAAGAGATCTGCAAGCAGGGCATTATACGTCCATCGCAAGTCAATATTTATTGGACTGAAACCTTGAAACAATAAGTACTGCTCCATATCACGGTCTAATAACATATCAAGCTTCAGCTTGATCGGATCTAAATTGTAGGAGTTAGCCGGAAATGGAAATGTCTACTGATATTTTCGAAGTGTTATATAAATATTTGGTGGACCATCCTCTCTAAACCATATGCACTGCTCCGCATCATAGTCAAACTTCAAGATTTTGCTAGATCAAATATTACCTGCAGGAGAAGTTAGCCACAAACAAAATGTGTACAGAAATTTTCAAAGGGGCGGAACTGGATTCATTTTTGGTGGACCACAACCTCAAAACAATAAACACTGCGCCACATAATGGTCTACCTATATATGAAGTTTCAGCTTCATCGGATATTAATTGTAGGATAAGTCAGCCACAAACACAATACTTACAGAAATCTGCCATAACCTCGAAACAATATGTGCTGCTCCACATTTTGGTCAACTATATATCAATTTTCAGCTTGATTAAATGTTCACTGAGTTCACTGAGTTTCCAGCTGAGGCAAACCCTGATTGTAAAATCAAGCAAAACAACTTGGAATGGCAAATGTCTGGATACTTGACAAGTGTAAGGAAAGGACGGGTTACAGTTTTCTATTGCAAAGTGCCTACTGAAAGAGCTAATTTTTGAAGTCAACAAAAACTGATTAAAATACACTCATAAGGTGACCAAATATCTCTGGTTTGTTGGACAAATATTTACTTTTTCATCCGCATGCATTTTCGTAACAAAATTTGTGGTTGAATACATGCACTACTGGTCATGTGTAACATTGCGCCAATGGAAAAAGTGAAGACCCCTGTGGTGTTCAAAGGAAAATTGCATGGTCGGCCACATTGTTAACCAGAGAAAACTACACACCACTTTATTTCAGAAACAGTAATGATTTCAAAAATGCTGGTATTTTGGCGGTTAAAGGTGTGGAGGATGTTGAAAAATAAACTTTTATTGCTAAAATAGGGTGAGAAAATCAATGTAATCAAAGTACTGTGCATACTCGCACAGGAAAAAGTCAATATAGTCTACATGTACATATACAGAAGGACAGCGGCTGGACATCTGTATGAGCACGACCATCATTACTTGCTGGGCAAACGGGAATACTTTTCATTGATAAATTAAAGGACTATCATGTAACTGCTGTCCCATGCTGTGCATTTTACATGTATGACATACATTCATGTTTACCTTCCATTACCAGTTTCTGTCTTATATTGTTTACAGAATATGTAACATTTCAAATATTCTGCAGACGTACCCTGAATCTGGTATAAATAAAAATGGTTTCAGAGGAAAACAATGTCCCCTCACCATAAATGTATCTTAAACACCCATTTGACTTTAATAACTAGATTAAAGTCAACAAATTGTAAGCTGCAAACCAGACATTTTTGGTCAAAAGCTGACAGTTTTTGTGGGAGCCTATGACCTTGAAAAACAAACAGTCATTAAAAAGCTCAGATCTCTAGACAAATTTGGTAGACTGTAATTAAATGCTCTACCAATTTTCATAAATTCTTAAATGATATAGGTTACAGATAAGCCATTATTGGCCCTAAAAGAACAGGTTTCGGGAGACCTTGGACTTAGAGTGCAGACAATAAGTTGCAGAAAGGGTTATCCTTTGGAAGCAAGGAATACACTACAAAACTGGAAAATATGGAGTGTACATGTTTTCTGGGCCACACTGGCTAGTTTTGGCCAATTGGGCTTCATCAGTGACCCTAAAATATTTAATATTTTCAAAATTCAAAAATGGAATCAATGATCCCAAAAGGTCAAGAAAATATAAACTACACTATGAGTATGATGTAGGGCAGGAAGACTTTTTACGGCCGCCACACATTCCGTGAAACCAGCTGTAGTGACATTAAATAAGTTGTAGAAATGGTTATCCTTAGCCATTTTGGCCCAAAATTGACTGTTTTTTTGTTTTTTTTTGGGGGGGGGGGGCTGTGACCTTGAAAAAAAGTCAATGTCACCAAAATCTAATCAAATCTTCAAATCTGCGGTATGTTTTAATGGTATACCAAGTTTGAATGCAATTAATCAATTTGTGTATGAGAAATTGTGCAGTCAAGCCTTTTTTGTCCCAAAATTGTCTGTTTTTGGGAGCCTGTGACCTTGAAAAAGGTCAAGGTTGACAAAATATAATCAAATCAGCGTCATGTTGTAATGTAATATTGTACTAAGTTTGACTAAAACTAAGCAATTTATTAATGAGATAAGAGTGCAGACAAGCCATTTTGGCCCAAAATTAATTTCCTTTAAGGGCCTGTGACCTTGAAAAAGGTCAAGGTCACCAAAATCCAACCTGATCTGTGGAATGTTATATTGATATACTGTACCAAGTTTAACGAATATTGGTCATTCTTTAATGAGATAGAGTGCAGACAAGCTATTGTTTGCCCAAAATTGACTGTGTTTGGGGGCCTGTAACCTTGAAAAAAATGTAAAGGTCACCAAAGTCTTATCAAATTTCCGGTATGTTGTAATGATATATTGTTCCAAGTTTGATTAAAATTAATCAATTCGTTATTGAGAAAGAGTGCAGACAAGCCATTTTTGGCCAAAAATTGACTGTTTTTGGGTTTTGTTTGTTTGATTTGAGGTTTAACGTCCACGTCAACACTGTAAAGGTCATTTTGGAGACGTTGCTTCCAATTTTGTGGGACTTTTACCCAACATTGAGATGAAATGACATCTCAAGCCCTGCCGCCCAATGAAACCAATAGAGTTTATTAGCATGGACGGTCCACCTCACACCGCGGTTCCTGGACAGGCTTAGATCCTCTAAGCGGTTTACCAATACTAGTGTGCGGGCCGGATTCAGCTCTGCGTGGAAGCATCATGCAGCCCATATATTTCTTCAAGCCCCTTTGGGCGGGGGCGGGACTGTTTTTGGGTTGCTGTGACCTTGAAAAATGAGGTCAAGGTCACCAAAATCCAACCCAGTCTGCTGTATGTTGTAATGATATATTGTACTGTTCTAGTCTTTCTGCAAACATTTTAAATATGTATTTTAGAATCAAAAATACATTCCGTATTATTAAGCACTTCTTACATATACCAAATACATAAAACTTCAACACAATATAAATTTCTTATGCACATACTGTACATAATATTGTGCCATGGGATATAAGAAACATAGATTATGATATGGACATGTAGATTAGCACACTTTAATGCGGTTAATTGTTAAACAAGATGTGTTTGTGAAACACTAACATGTCCCCGGGCATGGTCATTTTTTTCAAAGTTAGTCACAGTTCAAAGTCAAGGTCACAGGTCAAGATTAATGGTTTGAGTGGGAAGCCCTTGGCATAAGGAACTTACATGCCAAATATGAAGGCCCTCTCTTAAACGGTTCGAAAGTTATTAACAATTTTATTTGTTCTTTTAAGTAGGTCAAAGGTCAAGGTCATGGTCAAAAATTTTGCATGAATGTAAAGCTCTTATCACAAGGAACATACTTGCCAAATATGAAAGCTCTATCCCAAATGGTTCGAAAGTTATGAGCAAAATGTTTTTTTTTTTCTTTTAAGTAGGTTAAAGGTCAAGGTCACAGGTCAAGATTTTTTGCATGAATGTAAAGTTCTTGTTACACTGAGCCTACACGCCAAATATGAAGGCTGAATCTCAAACGGTTCAAACGTTTTGACCAATGTTAACTTTTTCTTTTATGTAGGTCAAAGGTCAAGGTCACAGGTCAAATTTTTTGCGTGACTATAAAGCTCTTGTCACAAGGCACCTACATGCAAAATATGAAGGCTGTATCTCAAATCGTTCAAAAGTTATGACCAAAATGTTATTATTTATTTTAAGTAGGTCAAAGGTCAATGTCAAGGTCACAGGTCAAAATTTTTTGCATGAATGTGAATCTTTTGTCACAAGTAAGATACATTCCAAATACGAAGGCTGTATCTCAAGCTGTTCAAAAGTTATGACCAATGTTATTTTTTTTTCTTTTAAGTAGGTCAAAGGTCAAGGTCAAGGTCACAGGTCAAATTTGTTTGCATTATTGTCAAGCTCTTGTCACAAGGAACCCACATGCAAAATATGAAGGCTGTATCTCAAATCGTTCAAAAGTTATGACCAAAATGTTATTTTTTTATTTTAAGTTTGTCAAAGGTCAAGGTCAAGGTCAGAGGTCAAAATTTTTTTCATGATTGTAAAGCTTTTGTCACAAGGAACATACATGCCAAATATGAAGGCTGTATCTCAAGCGGTTCAGAAGTTATTACCAATGTTATTTTTTTCTTTTAAGTAGGTCAAAGGTCAAGGTGAAGGTCACAGGTCAAATTTGTTTGCATTAATGTCAAGCTCTTGTCACAAGGAACCTACATGCAAAATATGAAGGCTGTATCCCAAATCGTTCAAAAGTTATGACCAAAATGTTATTTTTTTATTTTAAGTTTGTCAAAGGTCAAGGTCAAGGTCAGAGGTCAAAATTTTTTCATGATTGTAAAGCTTTTGTCACAAGGAACATACATGCCAAATATGAAGGCTGTATCTCAAGCGGTTCAGAAGTTTGTTAAAAAGTTATGACCAGAATGTTATTTTTTTATTTTAAGTATGTCAAAGGTCAAGGTCAAGGTCAGAGGTCAAAATTTTTTTCATGATTGTAAAGCTTTTGTCACAAGGAACATACATGTCAAATATGAAGGCTGTATCTCAAGCAGTTCAGAAGTTCGTTCAAAAGTTATGACCAAAATGTTATTTTTTTATTTTAAGTATTTCAAAGGTCAAGGTCAAGGTCAGAGGTCAAAATTTTTTTCATGATTGTAAAGCTTTTGTCACAAGGAACATACATGCCAAATATGAAGGCTGTATCTCAAGCGGTTCAGAAGTTATTACCAATGTTATTTTTTTTTTAAGTAGGTCAAAGGTCAAGGTCAAGGTCACAGGTCAATTTTTTTTTTGCATGAATGCGAAGCTCTTGTCACAAGGTACCTTCATGCCATATATGAATACTCTACCTCCAATGGTTCAAAAGTTTTGACCAACGTTAAAGTTGTCCACGTACAAACCAACAAACAAACAAACAAACAGACAGGGCAAAAACAATATGTCCCCGCTATCGCTACCGGGGACATAAAAATGTCATATTACTTTGGCAAATCACCAAATACTGACAATTACCCTGTTTGTAGAAAAACAGTAGTCACGTGACTGCACATGTCGTGGTTAATTAAATATTGTTGTCATATGAACGCGCATGTGTTGGACTATATTGCATATAAGTTTCTTCAAGATCCATCGTAGGCACAAATATGGATAAACTGTAACCCGTCCTTAGGTAACCGTAGAAGCTCAGAAGGTTTAAGGTGTATCAGTCCTTCCAAAGGAACAAATATTTTGGTGCTACTGATTCTAACTGGGAATGTTGAAACAAACCCAGGTCCCAGGTCTAAATGTCGTCTTTGCAATAAACTTTGCAAGACGTCGGATAATGTTGTGGAATCTATGGACTGTGGAAAGCACTTTCATTCGATTTGCAACAACCTTGATGAAAATGATTTTGAGATGATCCAGTCAGGGGAATGTGATTGGTACTGTTCGGAATGCAAAGCTGACTGTGGTGTTTGTGACGGTGCAGTGCTGAACTGCTACAAGGGAGTTCAGTGCGATCGGTGTGAACTATGGATCCATAATGAATGTTCCTACATTACTGAGACACAATATGAAGCTTTAGAAAATTCAAACTGCACATGGATTATAATGCCCAAAGTGTGAATTCTTCAACTTTTCAGACTCTTTCTTTTTTAAAAAAAAAGTGAACTTGGAAAACCAAAATAGCTTTGAACCCCTCTCTGGTAGAAAGAGAAACTGCGACTTGGTTTCGAACACAATCAATTGGACTCCAAAAAATGGTTTAAAACTTGTGAGCATTAATATAAACAGCATACGTGGCAAAATATTGGAAGTGATAGCGTTTCTTGACATTCACAAACCTCACGTAGTGGCCATCCAGGAGACAAAAATTGACAGTACTATTGCAACTTCAGAACTTTTCCCTGAAACTTGTTCTTATAATGTCTACAGGAAAGACAGAAACCTCCATGGAGGTAGGGTGATGCTACTTGTTCATGAGGACATCCCCCATATGTCCTTAACAGACTTGGAAACGATTCGGAATTTGTCTGGATAAAACTGATGGCAAACAAATCTTCTCATTTTATTGCATCTTGGTATCGTCAACCTGGCAGCTCTACTGAAGACTTTTAAACTGTTTCGAGAACAACTAGACCTTGTCAGGGCACAGCATAAGGGTAAGAAACTCCCTTCGGTCCATGTCTTTGGTGATTTCAACTATAGAGACATATCTTGGCCGGACAGACTAAACAAAAATGGTTCTATGTTAAGTCAGTCAGAAGGACAGATATTGATTGACATCATGAATGATCATAGCTTGGAACAATTAGTGCATTTTGCAACTCGGAAGGAAAACAGTTTGGATCTCATTCTTCCAACTCAGCCTGGCCAGTTTCAAGATGTTCACTCCCCGGACAAATTAAGTGACCATGACGTGACAGCAGCAACATTAAAGATCTTCCTGCCCCCACAAAAGAAACCTAGGAGGAAGGTGTATTTGTATCAGAAAGGTGATTTTGAATCTATGAGGAGGGTTGCGCAGAACTTTGCAAAAGAAAAATATTTCAATGGTCATTCTAGTTCTCGGTCAGTACAAGAAAATTTCAACCTTATTACTTCTTTTATACTGGAGGCAGCAGATAAACACATCCCCTCAAAATTGAGCAAATAGAAATCTTCTGTCCCTTGGATCACATCTGAGATCTGGCGAAAAATTCGCAGAAAAACTAAGACTCGCACAAAGGCTAAAAAGATTGGCAGTAAAAAAATTTGGTCAAAGTTTCAGGATCTGAGACGGGAAATAAAGGCTAATATTAAGACTCAGCATGATTTGTATGTGAATAACTTGGTTGGTGACATCAAGTCCAATCCTCGAGATTTTTATCAGTACATTAATTGTCAAAAGAAGGACACCCCAGGTATCCCACATTAAAAAAACGAAATGGAACAGATATCACTGAAACTGAGGCAGAGCAAGCAGAGGAATTAAACATCAGTTCACGGATGCGTTCAACAAACAAGAGGGCCATGATGGCCCTGGATCGCTCACCTGATCCATGGAGTAACAAGTGGGCCCCAGGGAGAGCCATTATTGACCCCAGGGCTATAATGTGCATAATGTTGAGGGAGGTCTAAAAAGGTGAAGCTTCATACCAAATATCAACAAAGGCTATAATTTGAACAATCTTGGCAAAGGTCCACTAGATGGAGCTATACACACCAAATATCAAAGACCTGGGCCTTGCAGTTTCAGAGAAGAAGATTGTTTTAAAGATTTTCCCTATATAAGCCCATGTAAAACCAAAGTGCCCCGTGGCGGGGGCATTTTTGGCCACAGGGCTATAATTTAAACAATCTTGATAGAGGTCCACTAGATGAAGCTTCATACCAAATATCAAAGACCTGGGCCTAATGCTGTTTCAGAAAAGAAGATTTTCAAAGATTATCTCATATAGTCTATGTAAAACCAAAGGGCCCCGGGGCGGGGGCATTTGTGGCCCGGGGGCTATAATGTGAACAATCTTGGTAGAGGTCCACTAGATGAAGCTCCATACCAAATATCAAAGAAATGGGCCTTGCAGTTTCGGAGAAGAAGATTTTTAAAGATTTCCCTATGTAAGTCTATGTAAAACCAAAGGGTCTCTGGGTGGGGGCATTTTTGGCCCCAGGGCTATAATCTGAACAATCTTGATAGAGGTCAACTAGATGAAATTTCACACCAAACATTAAAGACCTAGGCCTTGTGGTTTCACAGAAGAAGATTTTGAAAGATTTTCCCTATATAAGCCCATGTAAAACCAAAGGGCCCCCGAGACGGGGGCATTTTTGGCCCCAGCACTCTAATTTGAACTAGAGCTATCACTAAAGGTGATGAATACCCCCACAAAAACTGCCTTGATAGTACAACAGCGGCATTTTGCAATTTTTTCACTTGAAAGGGGCCATAACTATGTCGAAAATTGACGAATTGTAGTGGAAATCGAACTTGACCTGTATTTTATGATGTTACATCAGTGTACCAAAAATTATAAAAATCGGTGAAGCGCTTTTTGAGTTATCGTCTGGAAACCAAGTCAACAGACCAACCGACCGACAGACCGACAAGCTCACTCCTATATACCCCCACACCAACATTTCATTTGTGGGGGCCGACCGACCGACAAGCTCACTCCTATATACCCCCCAAATTTCGTTTGTGGGGGTATAACAATCTTGGTAGGGGTCCTGTGACCAGATGAAGCTTCATACCAAATATCACAGACCTAGGCCTTGTGGTTTCAGAGGAGAAGATTTTTCAAGATTTTCCCAATATAAGTTTATGTGAAACCAAAAGGCCCCGGAGTGTGGGGCATTTTTGGCCCCAGGGCTATAATTTGAACAATCTTGGTAGAGGTTTACAAGATGAAGCTTCATACCAAATAACAAAGACCTGGGACTTGCGGTTTCAGAGAAGAAGATTTTTAAAGATTTTCTCTATAAACCCTATGTAAAACCAAAGGGCCCTGGCGGGGGAATTTTTGGCATGAATACTATAATTTGAACAATCTTGGTAGCGGTCCACTAGATGAAGCTTCATACCAAATATCAAAGTCCTGGGCCTTGCGGTTTCAGAGAAGATTTTTAAAGATTTTCCCTATATAAGCCATGTAAAACCTAAGGGCCCCGGGTCGGGGGCATTTTAGGCCCCAGCACTATAATTTGAACACTCTTGGTAGGGGTCCACTAGATGAAGCTTCATACCAAATATCAAAGACCTGGGCCTTGCGGTTTCAGAGAAGAAGATTTTTAAAGACTTTCCCTATACAAGCCCATGTAAAACCAAAGGGCCCCGGGCGGGGGCATTTTTGGCCCTAGCACTATAATTTGAACAATCTTGGTAGGGGTCCACTAGACGAAGCTTCATACCAAATATCAAAGACCTGGGCCTTGGGGTTTCAGAGAAGAAGATTTTTAAAGATTTTCCCTGTATAAGCCCATGTAAAACCAAAGGGCCCCGGGGCTGGGGCATTTTTGGCCCCAGCACTATAATTTGAGCAATCTTGGTAGGGGTCGGCTAGATGAAGCTTCATACCAAATATCAAAGACCTAGGCCTTGCGGTTTCAGAGAAGAAGATTTTTAAAAAAATTTCCCTGAGTTTAAGTTGTTTGGGTATGGCCTGACAAACACACACCCAAAAGCAATTTGTCAGGATGTAGGTCTTGTGACGGTAATTATGTGTGTGATGTTTCATGAGAGTAGACAAAATACTTTTGAAGTGATCACCGAGGTTAAAGTTTTTGGTTTAGGTGTGACAAACACACAAGTTATTCTCCTTTGTCAGAATGTAGGTCTTGTGATAAGTATATGTGTGAAGTTTCATAAGAATAGGGCCAATTGTTTTGAAGTTATGACCAGGGTTAAGTTTTTTGGTTAAGGTGTGACAAACATGCGTTCCGTGGCATCTAATCTGGGCCTGCACTGTTTGCCACTTACCCCTTTTGGGGTTTCCGGTACCAAATGGGTTTAACCAAAAGTCTAAGAATTCCCTAGTTAGTGATTTTTAACAAAGACTGCAAAAATAAGGAGAAATGTAAGGCCCCTTCTATGCAAGGGCATGTAAATCTTAAACCATAAAACAAAGAAACTAAGTTTTGTGTTCCCTAGTACGTGATTTTCAATGAAGAATGTCACAAGGAATACATATGTGAAATATGAAAGCCCTATTACCCATGGTTATGAAACAACAGGAGATATTTTTTAAACAAGAGGACCATGATGGTCCTAATTCGCTCACCTGAGTTAAGATATGTACATGCATGTCCCAGGGTGGGGCAATTTTTGGCCCCAACTCTGTGATTTGAAAAATCTTGGTAGACCCCGGAGCTGGGGTATATTTAGCCCCAGGGCTATAATTTGAACAATCTTAGTAGAGGTTCACTAAGTGAAGCTTCATACCACATATCAAAGACCTGGGCCTTCTGATATCAGACAAGAAGATTTTTTAAGGTTTTCCCTATATAAGCCTATGTAAAACCAGTGGGCCCTGTGGCAGGGGCATTTTTGGCCCAGGGGCTACAATTTGAATAATCTTGGTAGAGGTCCACTAGATGAAGCTTCATACCAAATATCAAAGACCTGGGCCCTACGGTTTCAGAGAAGAAGATTTTTAAAGGATTTCCCTATACAAGCCCATGTATTTAACTGGTCGGCCCCAGTGCGGTCGTTTGAAGATTTTTTTCTATTTTTAGCCCTGGTGGCCATCTTGTTTATCAGAGTGGAATGATTTCAACTATTTTGGTAGGGAGTCACCTGGGCAACATTCCTGTGAAGTTTGAAGCAAATTTACAATGTTTTTCTATTTTTAGCTCTGGTGGCCATTTTGTTCATCAGAGCAGGATTATTTTAGCTAATATGGTAGAGGGTCAACGACATAATATTCCTATGAAGTTTGAATCAAATTGGCCCAAAGGATAAGGAGGAATTGTCGTTTGAAGAATTTTTCTATTTTTAGCTCTGGCGGCCATCTTTTTAGTCAGAGCACAACAATTTTAGCTATTTTGGCAGGGAGTCAACGACATAATATTCCTGTGAAGTTTGAATCAAATTGACCCAAGGGATAAGGAGGAGTTGTCGTTGTAAGATTTTTTCTATTTTTAGCTCTGGCGGCCATCTTGTTCGCCGCGTTGAACGATTTTAGCTATTTTGGTAGGGAGTCACCTAAATAACATTCCTGTGAAGTTTGAATCAAATTGGCCCAATGGTTGAGGAGGAGTTCGCGTTTTGACGTAAATTTACAAAGTTTTTCAAAGTAGTCGTTTGAAGAATTTTTCTATTTTTAGCTCTTCCGGCCATCTTGTTAGTCAGAGCGGAATGATTTTAGCTATTTCTTTAGGGAGTCACCTACATAACATTCCTGTGAAGTTTGAATCAACTTGGCCCAAGGTTTAAGGTGGAGTTCGTGTTTGAAGCAAATTTACGATGTTTTTCTATTTTTTGCTATGGCGGCCATTTTGCTCATCAGAGCAGAATCTTTTCAGCTATTTTGGTAGATGGTCACCTAAGCAACATTCCTATGAAGTTTGAATAAAATTGGCCCAAGGGTACAGGAGAAATTGTCGTTTAAAAGATTTTTTCTACTTTTAGCTCTGGCTGCCATCTTGTTTGTCAGAGCACAACGATTTTAGCTATTTTGGTAGGGAGTCATTAGGGCAACATTCCTGTGAAGTTTGAATCAAATTAGCCCAAGGGTTGAGGAGGAGTTTGTGTTTGAAGCAAATTTACGATGTTTTTCTATTTTTAGTTATGGCAGCCATTTTGCTCATCAGAGCAATACCATTTTAACTATTTTAGTAGAGGGTCACCTAAGCAACATTCCTATGAAGTTTGAATTAATTTGGCCCAAGGGTACAGGAGGAGTTGTCGTTTAAAGAATTTTCTATTTTTAGCTCTGGCGGCCATTTTGTTCACCGGAGCGGAAACATTTTAGCTATTTTGGTAGAGGGTCACCTAAGCAACATTCCTATAAAGTTGGAATGAAATTGGCCTTAAGGTACAGGAGAAGTTGTCGTTTAAAGATTTTTCTATTTTTAGCTCTGGTGGCCATCTTGTTCAGCGGAGCGGAACAATTTTAGCTTTTTTTGTAGAGGGTCACCTCAGCAATATTCCTATAAAGTTTTATTGAAATTGGCTCAAGGGTTTAGGAGGAGTTAGCATTTAAAGCAAATTGTTGACGCCGCACGAGACACTACGCACGACGGACATTGACCGATCACAATAGCTCACCATGAGCACTTCGTGCTCAGGTGAGCTAAAAAGGGGAGATAATTCAGTGAAAATAAGCAACATAATTATGGCCCTTTGTCAGAATGTAGGTTTTGTGATGGTAAGTATGCGTGTGAAGTTTCATGAGAGTAGGATAAAATCTTTTAAAATTTTGACCGAGTTTAAGTTGTTTGGTTATGGCCTGACAAACACACACCGAAAAGAAATATAGTTATGGCCCTTTGTCAGAATGTAGGTCTTGTGATAGTAAGTAAGTGTGTGCAGTTTATGAGAGTAGGGCAAATACTTTTGAAGTTATGACGGAGGTTAAGTTTTTTGGTAAAGACGTGACCAACACATGGACAAAAGCAATATGGTTTGTCAGAATGTAGGTCTTGTGATTGTTAGTATGGGTGTGAAGTTTCATGGGAGTAGGGATAGTACTTTTGAAGTTGCAATGTATAACTGGTTAAATGTTTTGGTTTAGATTTGAAACTGACTGACAAGGAGATTACTATAGGGCACCCAAAATAATGTGTGGGGCCCTAATTAAGAAGGGAAGTAACTCCGTAAATACTGTTGGCTGGGATATGCTTCTTGCATTCTCGGATTTCTCTCATAGCCCCCTATCAGTGTATCAAGTTTCATTAATTTACCTTTAAAACTTTTTAAGATATGCTCCCGACACGCTTAATATGCCAAAAATTAAAAAGGGAAGTAACTCTGTAATTACTTGTGATAGAGTTAACAGTTCTTGCACTCTGCACTTCCTCTGATTGCCATCATCCCCTCATCGCCCTCTATCAGATAATACTTTTGAAGTTATAACCGGTTAAATGTTTTGGTTTAGATTTGAAACTGACAAGATTACTATAGGGCACCCAAAATACTGTGGGGCCCTAATTAAGAAGGGAAGTAACTCCGTAAATACTGTTGGCGGGGTTATGCTTCTTGCATTCTGCGATTTCTCTCATAGCCCCCTATCAGCGTATCAAGTTTCACTAAATTACCTTTAAAACTTTTAGAGATATGCTCCGGACAATATTAATATAGCAAAAACTACAAAGGGAAATAACTCTGTAATTACTTGTGATAGAGTTACAGTTCTTGCACTCAGCACTTCCTCTGATGGCCATCTATCAATGTATCATGTTTCACTTAAATCCCTTCTATACTTTCAAAGATAGGGTCCGGAGATCTTTTCATTAAAATAGTTAAGAAGGGAAGTAACTCCATAAATACTGGTGACAGGGTTATGGTTCTTGTATTTTACGATTCCCCTCATCGCCCTCTATCAGTATATCAAGTTTCACTTAAATACCTTTTATACTTTTAGAGATATAGAGTGTGACGGACGGACGGGGACGGGGAGCATAATGACATCTCACAGGAAATTGATTCAGAAATAATTAAAATTAAGGCTCTTCGCTGATGACTGTGTTTGCTACCGAGAAATAAAAACTTCTGAAGATCGTGAAACTTCAGTATGATATTGACAAATTGGGTAGCTGGGCTAGGAAGTGGGGAATGTGGTTCCAACCCAGTAAATGTAACATGATGCAACTTACAAGAAAGCGGATCAAAACGATCAATGAATTGGAAGGAACTCTCCTTGAAAATGTATAAAGCATAAAATACCTTGGTGTGACAATAACCAATGATTTAAGGTGGAACACTCACATTAGTAATGTTTGTACTAAGACAAATAGGACCCTTGGCTTCTTGAGACGGAATCTGTCAGCATGCCCACAAGACGTTAAAGAAACGGCTTACAAGGGACTGGTTCATCCAGTCCTGGAATATGGAAGTACGTCCTGGGATCCACCTACTATTACCCTCCAGAAGGAACTGGAGAAAGTCCAAAAACGTAACTGGGAATTACTGGTTTGAAACTGGGAGTATGACTGGCATTCTGGAACAGTTAAAGTGGGAATCTCTTAAAAAGCGGAGAAAACAAAGTAGGCCGATACTTTTATATAAAGGTCTAAAGGGAAAAAACATTCATAAACTCTCCAAAAAAATCGGCACTAGTAGAGCTGGGGCGGTATTATCGATGCATCTATATATCGTGATATTATTGCTGGTGATACTGTATTGCGATACTAATTGCATCTATCGATACTTGACGACACTTTTGCGTTATATCAACAAACATCCAAAACACAAGTAACACACTTTTTTCTGGGCTGCTTAAACTGATAACAAAAAAGTTTATCCAAAAGGCAACACTTATATCCAATAAAAACGGTTAGTGTTTCTACCAGGACTCAGTAACTACCAGAACCAACAGGTAATATCATTGCAGTCTGGTCAAGTAACTGGAGAGTGGACCCATGTGCTTCTTCACACTTAAATGTTGGTATTTTCAGTTATGCCATTCTGATTTATTCAAAACTGTTGCTTCCGAAATATGTTTGCATGGTTGATGGTGTGTGTCATGGATGGGTATGTTCGATTAGATTTACCTGCAAAATCATACGACCGTTTAACTCTCGATATAACCGGTCGATACTAACATAAACAATGGATGTTGAACCAGAAATTGAACATGCCGGATCGACATTTAAATCACTTGTATGGAAACATTTTGTTTTTGTCCAATCATTATTTTGTTTTATTGCATATATAGATATGCTTAATAAACCAATGTATACAAAGCAAGTATCGTGATACTGTATCATATCGCCTGTCCAAGGTTGGGCGGTTAAAACCAGCCCTGGTTTTAACCGGCGGTTTTAACCGGTTAAAACCGTCCCAGTCAATACTCCTCAAAGTGGTCAATACCGGTCAATACTGGTCAATTGAAAATTTTAGTGATTGATTGGTCTGATAGTTTGGTCATTATGGTCAGATCAGTGATTTTTATAAAGAAATGTGTTATAATTAAGAAGAGAACTGTTTTTATCTCTAGTGGTCTTTTTTCAGCTTTGGATCTACTTAATCCAGGACATTTCTCTCTGTGTGTCTTTAGTCTTAAAACCGTCTTAAAACCTTAGCACTGACTTCTGCATTACAGTCCTTACACCTAGCACTTAGCTTTTTACCATCTTCTAGGACAGTATAAAAGTTCCATATGGGATCTTTGGGTTTCATTTTGACACTTTGATTTAATTACTTCTTAATCTGATAACACAAGATAACAGAATGACAATGTTTTTACACTTATGAATTAACTCTGGTGTCACAAAAAATCCTCCGCTCAGAGACCTATGATTGGTCCATTTTTTTTTTGCAAAGAGGACACACTTCAAAGACAATTGTTGACCCTTGAAAATGTTTTGATAGTATTTTTAAGCTTTGTCTAGCACTTAATTGCTATAAGAATAGAAGCCACACTTCAAAGACAATCTTCATGCATGACCTGCTAATTAGTGACTAACAAATGGGCATACTTTTATAAGTGTTGTTTTCAAGTTTTTGTGTTTTATTATAATTTTCACACTTCAAGATTTAAATGCTGCATTTGGATATATTAGATATGAAAATTGGTGTTTGTTCTTTGTTAACAGTCTTTGACAAGACTTAACTGATAATCATGTCTTTAATGTTCAGAAATTTTAAAGGTTTTGTCCAAATTTAAGCAAGATTAGCTTAATCTTATAAAGACTCATCTAAAGAAATGAGAGAGAGAGAGAGAGAGAGAGATTAGCAGAGCATAATCTTTAAAGTATACATGTTCAATTACAGCCATGAAAAAGTTAATGTTTGGGTGGTAAAGTTTGCCTTTTATGGTGTTTGAATAGGACTTTTACAGCCTCAAAATATTTTTTTCATATATTAAAGACAATTTTCATATTTAAGCAATCAAAGTTACTTAACATTTCTTAATGATACTGGTAATGGAAAGAGTATGCATGGTTTGACACATAAACAGATCTTTATATGACCACCTAGATTTCAATCGACCAATCAACCACTATTGACCAGTATTAACCGGTTAAAACCAGTATTGACCACCGGCCCGGTCAATATGAGTATTGACCGGTTTTTTGCCAACCTTGCGCCTGTCTGGTATCACGATAGTATCGTGATACATTTTTTCTGGCGATACCCAGCTCTAGGCACTAGGACTGACATCTACAAATTTAGCTTCATCCCTAGGACAATCTCAGATTGGAACAAGCTCCCCTCTTCTCTCTTGATGTCTGCAGAAGGTGCAGATGACTTCATCTCTAGATTCACCACCCTTGTGAGGTCTAGAGACTAGTTCTGTTGGTCGAAGGTCCTGGTGAAGGATTGTCTAAGGATGTGTCACCAGTAAACAAGTCTGATTCTGTTGTCTGTAGGAAGAGTTCCATAAACAAAATGTTCACAGGAATTTTCAAAGGGGCATAACTCTATAAATAATTGGTGGAGTGTAACCTTGACATAATATGCGCTGCTGCACATCTTGGACAAACTATATATCAAGTTTCAGGTTGATCGGTTCTAATTGCAGGCAAAATTGGTCACAGAAATTTCCAGAGGGGCATAACTTTGTTTTTATTTGTTGGACCATAAGCTCAAAACCAGATCACTGACTACGTCAGAAAGGCCCCCACATAGAGCTATCAAAGCGGTGTGGTACAAGTTTTTGTCAGAATGTAGGTCTTGTGATAAATAATAAAATAAAAAGATAAAGAAGCTTTATTTAACGCCGCATATCCGAAACAAATCACATAAGCTCTTTAGAGCTTTTATTGCGACAAAGTATCCTGTAACAAACACTTACCTGCCTTCATTTATCTTCCTAGGACTACCCCTGATAATGCGAGCGTCAGCCAAGGGAGCGCCTAATACCATTTTTCACGCCTTTAGAATGGCGCGGCCGGGGATCGAACCCGGGACCTTCCATATCCGAAGCGGGCGCTCTACCACTGAGCTATCGGGGCCGGTGATGGTTTGGTTTTGTTTAACATCCCCTTCAACACTGTAAAGGTCATTTTGGAGACTGCTTCCAATTTTGTGGGGCTTTTACCCGACATTGAGATGAAATGACATCTCAAGACCTGCTGCCCAATGAAACCAATAGGGTTTATATGCATGGACGGTCCAACTTGCACCGCTTTGCCTGGGCAGGCTTAGATCCTCAAAGCAGTTTACCAGTACTCGTGTGTGGGTCGGTTCAGCTCTGCGTAGAAGCATCATGCAGCCCATCTATTTCTTCAAGCCCCGATGGGCGGGGGCCGTATCGGGGGCCATTAGACAAGACAAACACTTGGACAAAAGCAATATAGGTTTGGTCCTTTGTCAGAATATAGGTCTTGTGATGGTGAGTATGTGTGTGAAGTTTCATGAGCGTAGGGCAAATCCTGTCAAGTTATGCCAAATGTTTACAGAGTTATGCCCCTTTGAAACTTTTATTTCCGGATATCTTTCTTTCTTTCTTTTTTTTTCTTTCTATATATACTGCCATACGCCCTCGCGGACATTCTAGGCAGGTGTATATTACATACACTCAAGTTTTGCAGGATGAAAGCCTACACAGTAATCATGTAATTATGGTAGGGTTCTTTAACCTGCACAGGGGATGGTTCTCCCTGCTCAGGGGGCCTCCAGTTAACGTCCCGATCCGAAGGACGGTGCACTTAATGACATTCATCCCTGCAAATGATGCCAATGGAGCGTGTTCGGACACCGAAATTTTATCGCCGCTGCCGGGGATCGAACCCGGGACCTCTAGCATCAGAGGCAAGTGCACTAACCACTGAGCTATCACGCTCCATAGAATACATAATATGTGCTACACCAGGACAAGGTCTTCACATGGCTAACCTATGGGAAGGCAGTTGGAATGAGAAAACTTTTAAAGCTGCTACCCCAGTGCTGCTACTGAAAACGACAAGTGTTGCCGCTCTCCTAACTTTGCACGAGTTTTTCCCACTTGTCGTGACGTAATCAATATTGCGGTGGTATTACGGAGTACCGCAATTTCTGTAGACACGTAAAAGCCGTCACCGTCTGGCACGCCATTCGCAAACATCAGAAAGGGCAATGTTCTTTGGACGCCTCGTTTACTACCTGCACGTTGTCTGAAGTAACTCCTTCGATGACGAATTTTTGATTCCTGTCACAGGAAGAAGGAAGGCAATTATCAAGATCGATACAATTAACCCACACCACCCATCATTGTGAAGGTCCTATATATTGTGAAGGTCCTATATTATTGGAAGGAAGAAGCTGTATGCAAAGGGTATATTTATAGCTATTGAGGATACTATAATTGTGTGTGAGGGCTTGCCTCGCCATCTGTTATCGTACCTCATTCCATATAACCCATGTTCAGCTTTATGAACCAAATGTCGAAAATGAACGATAGACAGGATAATAAAAGGCCTAGACCGGCCTCAGATTCGAATGCCTCAGGTTACATATGCTATAACTGTGAACAACCGGTGGAGAAAATTGTAACTTGCTCAGGTTGTAAACAAAATTTCTGCCTTAGATGTGGAAAGATAACAGAAACCTTATATGGCTGTATAACATCTGGTGAAATGGTAAACTTCCATTGGACATGTAAAGGCTGTACATCTACATTCCCAACTTTAGAAAATATCTCTTCTACATTAGAAGAATTTAAAGGCAGATATGAGCAAAGAATGACCACTCTTGAAGAAAAGGTAGAAAGCATAGAGTCTAAGACCAAGCAAGAAGTACAATCTCAGGTTGCAACGATGAAGGATGAGATTATTGATTCAATCAAAAAAGATATTCATACTGCTGTGGACAAAAGAAAAAATGAGCTTGAAGATAGGAAAAGACGAGAACTAAATCTAACTGTATTTAACTTGAAAGAACATACCAAAAACACTGGCACAGAAAACAAAACAGCTGATGAACAAGATATGCAAATCATAAGCCGTAGTTTAGGCCTAGATAACCTGAGCATAGTAACCCCCTATAGGCTAGGAAAGCGGGATGAAACTAGGACAAGACCTCTGAGAATTATTTTAGACTCAAAAGCACAGAGGAAATTTCTTCTAGACAATGCTAGGCATACAGGTACAAAAACGTCAGAGATTTATCGCAGAGTGATTATCACAAAAGACCTGACCCCAGAACAGAGGCAAGAAAGAAGAGAGAAATTCAAAACTAAAAAGCAACAGAATGAACTCCGCCAACAAGCTTCACCAATGGATGCTAGGGCTGTTACCCCACCTACTAGACAGTTCGTATTAAGGGACCCTATATCAGTTCAAATACCGGAAATGGCAATTAGTGGCACTGCCCCAAGCCCTATTAGGGATGAACAATCTGAACAACAGCCCCACTTCAACGTCCTGAATGACTCTATCATTGAATCACAGATGGGAGTCTACGATCAGACTACGATTTCCAACACAATCCACACTGAAGAGACGTTTATTGGTGGCCTATCGCAACCTGGAGCTGTTGGTCTAGGTGCATCTGCCTCGGGGTCTTCTCTATAGGAGGCAAGTTTTAGCAATGTACAATCTGGGTATTTTAATGTAAATAATTGTGGTTTTAATACACTAAAAACCCTGTACACTAATGCAGATTGCCTTACCCAATCAAAAATGGATGAGCTCAAACTAAGTATACAAGAATATTCGCCAGACATTATAGGAATCACTGAAGTCTTCCCAAAACACAAATATTTTGACAATATGGAAACCTTCTACCATTTAGAAAATTATGACATGTTCTACGCTAACCTCCAAGAAGGCAGAGGAGTTTTCCTATACGTTAAAAACTATTTGTCTGCAGAGCAGATATTTCTGGAAACTGACTTTAAGGAATCTGTATGGTGTCGTATCAGCCTAAAACATACAGACGCGCTTCTGGTTGGATATATCTACAGAAGCCCTAATGCTACAGAAGAAAACTTTTTGCACTTAAAAACCCTATTAATCAAATGTCGAGATTTAAACTTTACGCACAAGCTCCTAATGGGTGATTTCAACTTTAAGGAAATCAATTGGTGTGTAATGACCACAAATGTTAGTGAAAATCACATCGCCAGCCAATTCGTAGAGTGTGTCAGGGACACCTACTTCTTTCAACATATTCTCAATCCAACAAGATATCGGGAAGGCAATGATCCATCGGTTTTAGATCTGATTTTAACCAATGAAGAAGAAATGGCTAATGAAATTAACCTTCATCCAGGTCTAGGAAAAAGTGACCACTTAGTCATCCACTTCCAACTAACATGTTATACGACACAGACAACAGATGTATGTAGTATGGAGAAATGGAACTTTTTCAAAGGCAACTATAACAATATTAGAAACCAACTTAGTCAACTAAATTGGCAACAAGAATTATATGGTCTGAACCTGCTACAATCCTGGTCCAGGTTTGCAGAAATAAATATCAACTTAATCAAAACAATGTACCGGCGAATAAACCTCTCCCTGAGGGTAGTAAGCGCATACCATATATCACAAGACCTTGTCAAATAGCGATCAAAGAGAAGAGACAACGCTGGCTAAAATACAAATATTGTAAATCAGACTCCAACTACAACAAATATAAATCTGCAAGAAACAATGTTACATCCAAGATAAGGGCTGCAAGATACCAATATGAGAAAAATCTAGCCCTGAAGATAAAAACAGATAGCAAGATCTTCTGGAACTATGTGCGTTCCAAAACCAAAACCAAAACAGTCGTATCAAAATTAGAAATGCCCAACGGAAATCTTACTACAAACGACCAGGAGACTGCGAACACACTAAACGATTATTTCTCAAATGTATTTGAGAGTGAAACTGACCAACCCCTCCCTACTTTCAATGACCGAACTTTTACTCAGCCTTTGGACAATATATCAATTACCGAAAAAAGTGTCACGAAGGTTATAGGAGCCTTAAAACCAGGCAAAAGCCAAGGACCCGATCTCCTCCATCCAAAATATTTGAAAGAAACTGTGGAACAAATAAAAGTCCCTTTAATGACCATCTTCCAAAGGTCTCTAGAAGAAGTAAACTGCCTGAAATTTGGAAACAAGCCAATGTAAGCGCCATCTTTAAGAAGGGTGTGAAAAAAAATCCCGGGAATTACCGACCAATAAGCCTAACATCCATACCCTGCAAAATAATGGAAAAGCTCATCCGCGATAGTATTGTTGACCATATGACAAGTAATAATCTTTTTTCCAAGTCACACCACGGGTTTATAAAAGGTAGGTCATGTACAACGCAATTAATCGAGTTTCTTGAGGATGTTACACAATCTATTGATAATGGGGACGATGTAGACGTGATCTATCTCGATTTTTGCAAAGCCTTCGATAAGGTACCACATAAAAGGCTATTACAGAAAATATATGGCTACGGTATAAGGGATAAGGTCCATAGTTGGATAAAAGAATTCCTGTCCGACAGAAACAGCGTGTCATTGTAAATGGATCGAAGTCAGTCTGGAAAAACGTTACGAGTGGAATTCCCCAAGGTAGTGTACTAGGGCCAGTCTTGTTCCTAGTCTTCATAAATGACCTACCGGAAGTCATTGATGTGTTCATTAAATTGTTTGCGGACGATGCCAAGATCTATTCTGTTGTACCACCAATTGATACTGAAAGCAATATCCAAAGAAGTTTAAATAGGGCAGTGGACTGGGCGGACATTTGGAAAATGTTGTTCAATACGGATAAATGCCACCATCTACGTATTGGCAAACAAGACAGAGTCACCAATTACTCCATGATATCTAAAGGCCAAACAATTGAACTGGAATCAGTCGAAAACGAGAAAGATCTGGGAGTTATTATAGATCAAAAACTACTCTTTAGAGACCATATAAGCTCAAAAGTAAATACTGCAAATAGGAACCTAGGTATCATCTTTCGGACCTTCACTTTTATTGACGAAGAAATGTTTTTGAACTTATACAAATCTCTGGTTAGACCGCACCTTGAATATGCTACCCCTGTTTGGTCACCGTTATATAAAAAAGACAAAATTACTATTGAAAACGTCCAACGTCGAGCAACCAAATTAGTATCAACCCTAAAAAATTTACCATATTCAGAGAGGTTGCACAAACTAGGGCTCCCATCGCTAGAATATAGGAGAGAAAGGGCAGACTTAATTCAAGTATATAAGATACTACATGACATTGATTTAGTAGATAAAGACAAATTATTCAAATTGGCTGAGTACAGAGCAACAAGAGGACACTCATTTAAACTTCAAAAGAAAAGATCAAGGCTGAATCTTCGTGCAAACACGTTCAGTAACCGAGTTGTGAATGAATGGAATCAACTTCCCAATACTGTTGTTAATGCACCCTCCGTGAACGCTTTCAAAAACAGACTGAACAAACTTTGGCATGGGCATCCATACAAGTTTGATCCTGTATGTTACAAAACCGACCACCACACCAGAGAGATTCGTCTATACAGTCGAGATGCATCTATAGAAGTCGATTGACTTGATCAGATGTTTATTTGATGATGATGATGAGTTGATCAGAGACACCAAAGGGAAAGAAAGACAACCATTAAATAACTAGACCATAATGGAAACATACTTTCCAACAAAATTGCTATTTGGCTATCAAAAAGATATAAGCGATACACACACTCAAAGGCAAAGCATAACAAAAATAAATCACGACAGAAGAACCGCCTTGGAAGGTCAGTGAAAAGAACTTCACTTGGAGGTTAAATCGATTTTACGCGGCCGCAATCGTCGCCCTTGACTTCTAGCTAAAATGATGAAATATAGGGTTAAAAGGCTTGATGAAAGATATATGAGGATAAAAACTTCTCTGCAGGCTCATGGTTTATAATAACTGATGGTGCTTACTTTAAGTTGTTCACGTCCCTAGTCAGCACAACATCCGCTGGCAGTCCATTTCACTGAACAATAGTTGCAGGTAAAAATGGTATTTATAGTCCTCACCGTTGTCTCACCTCTGTGGTTCTTTGATTTTTGTGTTCACGGAGATGTTGCACTGATGAGTTAGGAGGCCTTCATGCGGACTGAACAAATTATTTGTCTAAATCGCGACGGAAGTAAGGGCGAGGATTGTGGCCACGTAAAATCGATTTAAGCCCCCAAGTGGAATTCTTCCACTGACCGTTCCAAGGCGGCTCTTCTGTGGCGATTTATTTATGTTGTTGTTTGTTACTTACTGTGTGTATCACTTGTGTATTTTGGTTTTGGATGGCCATATGGCCATTTTGTGGGAAAGTAACTGTCCTTATGGCCTTCCTTTGTTTAGGTTTCCATTATGGTCTGGTCGCTTAATGTTTGTATTTCTTTCCCTTTGGTGTCTTTTATGGGTGGAGTAAGTTAATTGTATCAATTCCTGATCTTTGTTTTACTTCTACTTTTTATTGTTATCTGCACCAGTATGGATATGCATGTAACCATGTCTAGAAACCCTAGTGCTACACTGCAAGTACTCCGACACTGGTACAGCCAACAAGCAATTTACAATTTGGTAAAACAGGCACAAACGCACATCTGCTCGTCGCGGCGCCAAAGCACGCCACTCTAGCTTTTCCATAGTTGCTGTAACGCTGTGTTATCTGGAATATTCACTCAAGGTCCAGCGTGCTGCATGACGTTGCACCATTTCGATTTTATCAATGTTGGACTTCGTGCGAGGATCCCGGACATTACTGGCATACTAAAGTTGGAGGCAAACAAGACCTTTGTAGGTACACTCTTATCTTAGAGGACTTACACTTGATGTTACGCTTCAGGAAACCAAGGATGCGGTTTGCAGAGGTGGTGAAACGATAGACATGAGTGTTCCACGACAAGCCGGCTGCAATGTCAATCCCAGATACCGGGCACTGCTGACAGTCTCAAGCATCTGCCCATGTATGGTATAGGAGGTAGGTATTGGGACCCCAGCCTTGGTTACGTGAATAACTTCGCACTTCTGTGGGCCGAAATTCATTTCCCTCTTGAAGCCTGTCGTGATCTTTTTGTAGAGTCCACCCGTCTGGGTGTGTCAATGATGATCAAATATATAGCAGTATCGTTTGCAAACAACCTTACTTGATAGTTGATGCTTTCAAGCAGGTCGTAGATATGTACCAGGAATAATATAGGCCCCGGGACATACATGTACACTTGTGGAACTCCTGATGTTACTGGTATTCTGTCATAACTCTCGCCATCCCGGCATCACCACTGTCTGTGTCCGACTGAATGCCCTTATGAAAGAGAGGCACACTCCCCTAACTCCATAGAAGTGCAGCTTGTTCAACAACTTCTCATGAAACACCATATCGAAAGATTTTCAGGTGCTGGAAGTTGTCTACTTTTTCCTTTTTCCTTTTTCCTTATTCGAATGTGAAGTTGTCTCCTTATTCCTTTTTCCTTTTTCCTTATTCGAATGTGAAGTTGTCTCCTTTTTCCTTTTTCCTTTTTCCTTATTCGAATGTGAAGTTGTCTCCTTATTCCTTTTTCCTTATTCATCTGAGTATTTCCTTATTCGATTCCTTACGAAAAATGATGAAATTAACCCTCCCAGGGCATTTTTCCTTATTCCACCAAGTTTTTCCTTATTCGTTTTCTTGTAGAAAACGATGAAATAAACTCGTTCACGTGTCTTACCTGATTCATCTGAGTATTTCCTTATTCGATTCCTTACGAAAAATGATGAAATTAACTCTCCCAGGGCATTTTTCCTTATTCGACCAAGTTTTTCCTTATTCGTTTTCTTATAGAAAACGATGAAATAAACTCGTTCAGGTGTCTTACCTGATTCATCTGAGTATTTCCTTATTCGATTCCTTACGAAAAATGATGAAACTAACCCTCCTAGGGCATTTTTCCTTATTCGACCAAGTTTTTCCTTATTCGTTTCCTTATAGAAAACGATCAAATAAACTCGTTCAGGGGTCTTACCTGATTCATCTGAGTACTTTTTGATTCGATTCCTCACGAAAAATGATGAAACTAAGCCTCTTAGGGCATTTTTCCTTATTCGACCAAGTTTTTCCTTATTCGTTTTCTTATAGAAAACGATGAAATAAACTCGTTTAGGGGTCTTATCTGATTAATTTGAGTACTTTGTTATTCGATTCCTTAAGAAAAATGATGAAAGTAACCCTCCCAGGGCATTTTTCCTTATTCGACCAAGTTTTTCCTTATTCGATTTCTTATAGGAAACGATGAAATAAACTCGTTTAGGGGTCTTATCTGATTAATTTGAGTACTTTGTTATTCGATTCCTTAAGAAAAATGATGAAAGTAACCCTCCCAGGGCATTTTTCCTTATTCGACCAAGTTTTTCCTTATTCGTTTTCTTATAGAAAACGATAAAATAAACACGTTCAGGTGTCTTTCCTGATTAATCTGAGCATTTCCGTATTCGATTCCTTACGAAAAATGACGAAACCAACCCTTCCAGCGCATTTTTCCTTATTCGACCAAGTTTTTCCTTATTCGTTTTCTTATAGAAAACGATGAAATAAACTCGTTCAGGGGTCTTATCTGATTCATTTGAGTACTTTCTTATTCGATTCCTTAAGAAAAATGATGAAAAGTAACCCTCCCAGGGCATTTTTCCTTATTCGACCAAGTTTGTCCTTATTCGTTTTCTTATAGAAAACGAAAAAATAAACTCATTCAGGTGTCTTTCCTGATTAATCTGAGCATTTCCTTATTCGATTCCTTATGAAAAATGATGAAACTAACCCTCCCAGGGCATTTTTCCTTATTCGACCAAGTTTTTCCTTATTCGTTTTCTTATAGAAAACGATGAAATAAACTCGTTCAGGGGTCTTATCTGATTCATTTGAGTACTTTCTTATTCGATTCCTTAAGAAAAATGATGAAAGTAACCCTCCCAGGGCATTTTTCCTTATTCGACCAAGTTTGTCTTTATTCGTTTTCTTATAGAAAACGATAAAATAAACTCGTTCAGGTGTCTTTCCTGATTAATCTGAGCATTTCCTTATTCGATTCCTTATGAAAAATGATGAAACTAACCCTCCGAGGGCATTTTTCCTTATTCGACCAAGTTTTTCCTTATTCGTTTTCTTGTCGGAAATGATTAAATAAACTCGTTCATGTGTCTTACCTGATTCATTTGAGTACTTTCTTATTCGATTCCTTACGAAAAATGATGAAATTAACCCTCCCAGGGCATTTTTCCTTATTCGACCAAGTTTTTCCTTATTCGTTTTCTTATAGAAAACGATAAAATAAACTCGTTCAGGTGTCTTTCCTGATTCATCTGAGTATGTTCTTATTCGATTCCTTACGAAAAATGTTGAAATTAACTCTCCCTGGGCATTTTTCCTTATTCGACCAAGTTTTTCCTTATTCGTTTTCTTATAGAAAACGATGAAATAAACTCGTTTAGGTGTCTTATCTGATTAATTTGAGTACTTTCTTAATAAGGAAAAACTTGGTCGAATAAGGAAAAATGCCCTGGGAGGGTTACTTTCATCATTTTTCTTAAGGAATCGAATAACAAAGTACTCAAATTAATCAGATAAGACCCCTAAACGAGTTTATTTCATCGTTTTCTATAAGAAAACGAATAAGGAAAAACTTGGTCGAATAAGGAAAAATGCCCTAAGAGGCTTAGTTTCATCATTTTTCGTGAGGAATCGAATCAAAAAGTACTCAGATGAATCAGGTAAGACCCCTGAACGAGTTTATTTGATCGTTTTCTATAAGGAAACGAATAAGGAAAAACTTGGTCGAATAAGGAAAAATGCCCTAGGAGGGTTAGTTTCATCATTTTTCGTAAGGAATCGAATAAGGAAATACTCAGATGAATCAGGTAAGACACCTGAACGAGTTTATTTCATCGTTTTCTATAAGAAAACGAATAAGGAAAAACTTGGTCGAATAAGGAAAAATGCCCTGGGAGAGTTAATTTCATCATTTTTCGTAAGGAATCGAATAAGGAAATACTCAGATGAATCAGGTAAGACACGTAAACGAGTTTATTTCATCGTTTTCTACAAGAAAACGAATAAGGAAAAACTTGGTGGAATAAGGAAAAATGCCCTTGGAGGGTTAATTTCATCATTTTTCGTAAGGAATCGAATAAGGAAATACTCAGATGAATAAGGAAAAAGGAATAAGGAGACAACTTCACATTCGAATAAGGAAAAAGGAAAAAGGAGACAACTTCACATTCGAATAAGGAAAAAGGAAAAAGGAAAAAGGAGACAACTTCACATTCGAATAAGGAAAAAGGAAAAAGGAAAAAGGAGACAACTTCACATTCGAATAAGGAAAAAGGAAAAAGTAGACAACTTCACGGACATAAGATTTTCTGAAGTCTAGCAGGACCAGATCAGTCTGCCTACCTCTGCTGGCGTTTCGCATTAAGTCTTCCACAAGCATGACAAGCTGTGTCTCAGTGGAGCGCCTCTCCCGGAATCCGTGCTGCAGGTCGTACATCAAGTTGTTTGCATCGAAAAATTTTACCAGCGTCCAGTTGTAATTAGAAGTCAATACTGATCATCTCTGTCTCTCTTCCTCTATCTACGATTTAAATTGTGTAAAAAGCGGCGGAAGACGAGAGCATAGGTTGGGCCCCACAAAACCGCTCCTGGAATGTCGAAAACGCAGAACTAGATCTCACGGCACCAGGAAAAATGGTAACTTTAAACGTTAATTACATGCTTTTAAACGAAACAATACTAGACTGAAGTGACTGTCAATTATATTATTAAATCATGGATGCCCCTCTATGCTTTCATTTCTAAGTTCATTACCCGTTTCTGTTTTACGTTTTTTGGACACCGAGGCGAATAAATTCTACGACAGTTCTAATCAGTTATATGATGTGGCTCTATTAACTAGAGGCTATACTCAGCATACTCTCCGTCCTGACATTGATTCTGAAATTAATCATAAACGCCATTTCTTCAAACTATCCTTCATTAATAAGGGTATGGATTTTATAGATTTGCCCAGTATTTTCCTTGAGAGCTCGGTGCTTTCTTCCATTCCTGCTTATTTTCAAAATACTGAAACACCTATAATTTGCTATAAATATAACAAACCTGTTAGATCTATCATTTTTAATTTCAATAAACGTGTTTCAGATCTTGATATTGATACTAATACTGCTGATCCATGTGATTGTAAAAACTCATTGTATTGCTATCCTGCTGCTGGTCATGCAATTACTGGCAATTTGAAAATTATTCCTGATTCTAGGATAAGGAATGTAATTTCTAAAGGACCGAAATATCGGTTTCCTTCTAAAATTGATTTCAGTAAATGAAGAGATGAAATCGCTGCTGCTTTGAATGAATTCGGTAATCGATGGTGTAAGCGAGAGTATCTTGAGCATAAAGCCCTTAAGGACTGGAAACTTAGCATTTTAGAACTAGTGAATAAACGCATTTCTTTCCATTCTCAAAATACTAACTTATTACCACCTAAGCCTAAGACGTCTTTACGTCATCTTAATTTAGGTATTCAAGAATTTCATAAGAAATTTGTTTTGGCCCCTGCAGACAAGGCCGCTAACAACGTCGTCGTTGTGTGACGGCTCCACTGTGTTAACACGCTTAAGCAGGAGCTTGGTGGTACTAAGGCCTATGAACTTCAGCATTTAGCTGAAGAGAGAGCTATGGTAGATGAACATATTTGTCATTCAGCCACCAAGTTTGCTGTGTGTGTTACTGAAGGCCAAGACAAGCTTCCTACGCTATACTGGTTACCAAAACTTCATAAAAGACCTTACAAAGCACGGTTTATTGCAAATTCTAGCTCTTGCACTACCACTGAACTTTCTAAATTATTAACTTCCTGTCTTACTGCTATTAAAACGCATGTGCTTAAATATTGTGATAAAGTCTTTGAAAGATCAGGAAGAAATCTGTTTTGGTCTATAAACAATTCGAATGAGGTTTTAAATAAATTGAAATCCAGACGTTTTCGTGCTTCAAGACTGTCTACTTATGATTTTTGCACTCTTTACACTACACGTCCTCATAATCTTATAAAAGGAAAGCTTAATGATTTAATTGAATGGGCTTTTCACAGAGAAAATTTTCTCTATCTTGCATATAATGTCAGAAATGCATTTTCCCTTCTAAAGAGCATAAGAATTATACACTTTGGTCATGTCAGAAAGTGTGTGATGCCCTCCCCTTTCTACTTGACAATATTTATATTATATTCGGTACTAAGTTATTTAGACAAGTTGTGGGTATTCCGATGGGTACGAATTGCGCACCTCTTGTGGCTGATCTGTTCTTGTATTGTTATGAAAGAGACTTCATGTTGTCGCTTTCCATTGATAACCAATCTGAAATTATTGAAGCTTTTAGCTCCACTTCTAGATATTTAGATGATTTATTAAATATTGATAATACCTATTTCGATGGTTTGATCAGTTAGATTTACCCCCCCAGAACTTCAGTTAAATAAAGCAAATTCTTCTGATACTGAGGCCATATGGCCATTTTGTGGGAAAGTACCTGTCCTTATGACCATCCTTGGTTAAGGTTTCCATTATGGTCTGGTCGCTTCATGTTTGTGTGTCTTTCCCTTTGGTGTCTTTGATGGGTGGAGTAAGTTAATTGTATCGATTCCTGATCTTTGTTTTACTTCTACTTAACTCCCCTCCGGTAATCGTCAAAGGATTTAACGAAGGTTCACTCAGTACTTCCAGTGGTTATCCTGAAATGCGAACTGGAGTCCTTTCCACGAAAGGTGAAAAGGACTGCTGTGTATTGGTGCAGTTTAAACGCGATCGGGTATGGAATACTGTCATCATCATCATCATCAACGGATTTTTGATTAACGTGTAGGTACAGGGGCAACGTCCACAATAGTGGGCCCCCCCTTCCAGCTAGCTGGCTTGCTGCACCCATGGCAGATCTTACACCAGATCTCCAGACCTGTCTATCATGAGGATCGATAGCAGATAGCTTCCATTCTCTGCAATCTCTTTCTGTCAGCTGCTTCCAGGTCATCTTGGGCCTTCCAGGCCCCCGCTTTACACCTACATGTATGTCACAGGCAGTCATGACTGCACCGTTGGAGCGTTCCACATGTCCATACTAGCGGAGCCTTATCTCTTCCAGGATGAGGTCCAGGTCCTCAATGCCAAGACGCTCAAGTAACTCACTGGACCCGATGGTGACAGTGTCCTGTGGCTTGACATTGCAAATCTGCCTGACCATTGCTCTGTAACTCCGGTGAAGACGATGGAGGTTTAGCTTTGTACATGGCCATGTCTCACTGGCATGGAGCATTGCGCTTCGCACACAAGAGCTGTACACACGACCACAGAGGGGCAGCTGCAAGAGAGAACTGGTAGCAACTCCTTGAATATCTTCCAGGCTGTTTTCACGCGTGATGTTGTTGAAAGGTCGCAACCACCCGCTGTTGAGGGCATATCATCTAGGTAGCAAAAGGAAGCTACAACCTCCAGCTTGTCGGATCCGACTTGGACTTCCCTCTGTGGTCTGCCATCTAAGGGTCGTGCAGTTCCTTGGCACCGTGTACACCTGTAACCAGGGTTCTCTATCAAGCGCTTGAGTCCACTGCATTTCTTGTGCACACAGAATTTGCAGCCATTACAAAAGATACTGTTGCTGCCCACTCCAGTGCGACATACAGCGCATGGGAACTGGCCTGTACTCGGCAGGAACTTCTTATAGAGTCATCTTCTATTAAAATTGTTATTTTAAAAATGTTGATCCGAGTCACCTGGCGTTGGACATTTTCGATGTAATTGCACTGCACTGACAATGGCCGCTTGTATCTCATTTCTTTACAGACGATGCCTCTAGCTACAAAATATTCTTCTTCAGGATTCTCTTTCTGTAGTTCACTGCGAAGTTTTTCAGACGTGTCCATATGAGCGAGGTCGGTGCTGTAGTCGTCGGGAAAAAAAACTCCTTGAACTCGACATCAGTCCGTCTATGTATTTATATTTTATATTATTATTTGTTCTTTTATGTCTGTCTGTTTGCTTGTCTACCTATCTATATCTTAGTCCGTCTGTCTGTCTCCTCTATTCTCTCGTATGTGTAAGATGTTTAAGATAGACAGGCCATTTTACCAGGATGCCTGAGGAACATTTGCCAAAGAAAATCCTCTGTGGAGAGCTAGAAAAGCGCAAAACGCTCCCATGATGGTTAGAAGACACCCTCAAAGCATCCCTCAAGGACTACAACATACCAAACGTCGTGGGAACAAATTACACTTGACCGAGCAAAGTAGCAAGGCCTCATCAGAAGCGATGCTAGTAAAAGAATCAGCAAGCTGAGGAGAAACGTGCACAGCTAAGCCGCATCACCAACAGAGCTGCATTCCTCTAACCTCAGTTGCTCTATCTGCAACAGACAGTTCAGAGCTAGAATTGGTCTCATCAGCCATCTTAGAACACACAGACAGTAGCATGTGATTAACAATGGTCATTGTCAGTAATGACAAACTGTCTGTCTGTCTGTCTGTCTGTCTGTCTGCTATCTATCTATCTATCTATCTATCTATCTATCTATCTATCTATCTATCTATCTATCTATCTATCTATCTATCTATCTCCATCCATCTATCCATCCATCCATCTATCTATCTATCAAAACACTTTTTATAGCCATACCAAATTAAGTTTTTTTTCTTTCTCTATTCCTTCCTTCCTTCGTTCCTTCCTACCTTCTTCCTTCCTTTGCTGCACATTCGTATTGAATTAAATTGCTTTCTTTATTTATTTCTTTTCTTTCAGTCGCTTTCTTTCAGTCGAAATAAAATTCACATTATGTTGCATAGGCGATGTTTTAAATCAACATAGGCATTACTGTCAACAGCTGATACCTAAAGGTTTACTAATACTTATCCATGGTGACACGTGCCATATGCAATAATTACTATGTACACTATTGAATTACAAGTATAATTTCGATAATGAGTGTGTCCGTCCGATTAAACAGAGTGTGATACACACCAAAGATAAACCCTATTGTCCTACGTAAGGTTTATTGTCTCCAGTGATAGAAGAATGCATATCAAAGTGAAACCATACAACTTCCTAGAATAAGGTAACTGGACAGGTTAACGTTCAGTCTCACAGTGTTTTTCTTCTTCTTTTTTTTCATGTGGTAATTTTAGCCCATTTGGGTGTATAACTTCGCCAAAACAAATCTGTATCGACGTTACTTAGATGTTTGCGAGCAGCAAACCCAGCAGACAAATGACATCGACGTTACTTAGATGACATTTGTCCGCTGTGTTTGCTGCTCGTTTACACAAGAAGCTCGGCATTTTTTCTACTAATGCCCACAGATACGTATTCGCTTGCCGAGGCTTAAAGCATGTACAAAAAGTGACAACTTTCCTGTTGCCACCTTGCACTGATGAGATAGGAGGCCTTCATGCGGACTGAACAGATTATTTGTCCAAATGGAGCGGAAGTATGGAACGCCACAGCTGTCTTATGTTCACCAAATGTAAGGCATGATGTCATTATTTCGTTACATGATGTCCGCTGTTCTTTATCTGATGCATTTTCTACTAGAATGCCCAGAGGTACGTATTCGCTTGCCGAGGCTCAAAACATCTACAAAAAGTGACAACTTTCCTGTTCCCACATTGCACTGATCAGTTAGGAGGCATTCATGCGGACTGAACAGATTGTTTATCTAAATCACGCGAACGTCACAACTGTCCTATGTAAGGCATGATGTCATTATATCGTCACACGATGTCCGCTGTTCTTTATCTGATGCCCATTGTTATTTATCTGATACCAGTTGTTCTTTATCTGATGTCATAACGTCTTTATATGCTGACGTATTTTCATTATATAATGTGCACTTTTCTTTGTTTATGTGATGTGCAGTTTTCTTTATATCATGTCCATTCACCATTATATCTTGTCAATGCACATTTATATTATGTCTCACGGTCATTTTATGATGTCTGTAATTGCTTATGTTCTATGCGATTGTTGTTTTATTTTGTGAGTTAGCCATTCTGTGTTGTGGCAAATCACCGGGTTTCCTACTTTCCTAGGAGGCCTTTATGCGGACTGAACAAATTATTTGTCTAAATCGCGACGGAAATAAGGGCGAGGATTGGGGCCACGTAAAATCGATTTAAGCACCCCCCCCCCCCCCATCCCATGTGGAATTCATTTCACTGACCGTTCCAAGACGGTTCTTCTGTCGCGGTTTGTTTATGTTATGGTTGTCTTTCAATGTGTGTATCGCTTGGGTTGTTTTGTTTTGGATAACGAAATGGCTTTTTTTTCTGGGAAAGTAACTGTGCTTTTGACTTTCCGCTGTTGATGTTTCCATTGGGGTCTTTGTGCTTATTTCCATTTGGTGTCTCTGATGGGAGCTGTGGGTTAATTGTGTCGATTCATAATAATTGCCTTCACTTCTGTTATGTGCTGTCCGTTGATGCTTATGTCCTGTCAGTTTAACATTACGCGGTGTCGTAACTTCGTTCCATAGTGTACACACTTCATTATGATGATGACTAAACTAGGGACTTAACTATGGAATCATTCCATAGTTAGTCGCTAGTTGATTAATTGATTTTCCAGTTCTGTGGTGTATTCCTTGCTTCCAAAGGATAACCCTTTCTAGAACATAATTAACGTCACTACAGCTGGTGTCTAGGAATGTGTGGCGGCCGTAAAAAGTCTCCCTGCCCTACATCATAGTGTAGTTTATATGTTCTTGTCCTTTGGGGTCATTGACACCATTGTTGAATTTTGAAAGTATTTGAGGGTCACTGATGAGGCCTATTTGGCCGAAAGTAGTTAGTCTGGCCAAGAAACATGTACACTACATATTTTCAGTTCTGTGGTATACTCCTTGCTTTTAAAGGATAACCCGTTCTAGAACATATTCAACGTCACTACAGCTGGTGTCTGGGAATGTGTGGCAGCCGTAAAAAGTCTCCCTGCGCTACATCATAGTGTAGTTTATATTTTCTTGTCCTCTGGGATCATTGTTTCCATTGTTGAATTTTGAAAATATTCGAGGGTCACTGATGAGGCCTAATTGGCCAAAACTAGCTAGTCTGGCCCAGAAAACATGTACACTCCATATTTTCCAGTTCTGTGGTGTATTCCTTGCTTCCAAAGGATGACCCTTTCTAGAACATATTTAACCAGGACATTTCCTGCAGCAGAAAATTTGACTACAACACCTGCAAAGCGTTTTTCTAACATTGACTATTATGATTGGTCTCCCCTTTGGTTTCTAATTGTCTACGCCCACGGGCGTAGACAATCTTAAGGATGACTTTTGCTCCGGAAGCATTTAAGTAAAGTCATGACTAGTTGAATGTTATTTCTTTTAGCATGTCATCCGTCTTATTGTCTACGCCTGTGGGTGTAGACTACCTAAGGTTTACTTTTAAAGAAAAGGCCATTACTGACTGAATGCTATATTCTATTGACTGGTCAGCAGTGTTATTTGTTATAATGATTAAAAACCGGAATTTCACCGGAACACTTCCGTAAGTTTATCACACCCTCTGTTTTCTGGGTTTACATGATGTCGACTTCCCTCCGATGATACAGTACATCTTTTTTGTTTGTTTTCACTAAAAGAAGGCAGATGCATCTTTTCTACTGATTTTTCGTTTCCTTAGTAAGAGTGGTTGTCATAGTAAAATATTGGTAGTTTTGTTTATATATGAAACTGGAGTCCACTTTTGGAATCTTTGGCTACTATACAAGATTGGTATTTACTGGCACACTTATACACAATACACATGAGAAGCTTTGTCATTTGGCATTCCAATCCTATGACTACACAAATTAATGTGTGCTAAGCGTAAACTCAAGCGTTTTGTAAAAGCTAATACTAATTGTAGAACATTTCCGATTGATAACTTGAGTTTTTTTTTTTTCAAGGATTTTCTTCAAATTTTGTATAAGCGTTGGTATTGGGGATGTGTGGGATTATAAATGGGCAAAATACGTTAACATTTAGCGGAGATATCTGCTTTTATCGTTTATTTGGTGTATTCTTTGCTTCTTTCAGAGCTTATTTATCTTCACTGCAGCTGGTGTTGTGCAGTGTGGCGGCGGTAAAACGTCCCCCCCCGTACATCATCATATTGGCCAGTTTGTGGGAAATTAACTGTCCTTTTGGCTTTCCGCTATTGATGTTTCTATTAGGTCTATTGTTTCATGTGTGTTTTCTTTCCCTTTGGTGTCTCTGATGGGAGCTATGGGTTGATTGTATCGATTCCTGATCATTGCCTCCACTTCTATTTTTATATGGCCGTTAACAATTCCCTTAAAATGGCTTTTGGACGCTTATTCCTTAACTAAATGGAATATATGGATGAAACTTCACAGATGTATAGACCACTATAGGAAGCATGTTTAGGATAGTCAATATGCAAAATGTGTTAAGAAATACGCTAACATTTTAGATTAACAATTCCTATAAAATGGTTTTTGCACACTTGTTCCTGTACTAAATAAAATATATGGATGAAAGAGATGGATAGACAACTATAGGATTAAGAAGCAGGCAGAAACTTATTTATCTTCACTGCAGCTGGTGTTGTGCCGTGTGGCGGCCGTAAAGCGTCTCCCCGTACATTATTATAGTGCAGATTATATTTTCTGGTACTTTGGGATCATTGAGTTCATTTTGAATCATTTTGAACATAGAGTTCTATTCAAGCCGGCGCTAGAGGGCGTGGCCGGTGTAGCACATTTCAGTACCGGTCATGAACAGACTCAATAAAACCGAGTCTACTTTTATCGTTTATTTGGTGTATTCTTTGCTTATAAAGGATCTAACCATTCAGAGCTTATTTATCTTCACTGCAGCTGGTGTTGTGCAGTGTGGCGGCCGTAAAGCGTCCCCCCGTACATCATCATAGTGCAGATTATATTTTCTGGTCCTTTGGGATCATTGAGTTCATTTTGAATCAATTTGAACATAGAGTTCTATTCAAGCCGGCGCTAGAGGGCGTGGCCGGTTTTGCACATTTCAGTACCGGTCATGAACAAACTCGATGAAATCGAGTCTGCTATTTTCGTTTATTTGGTGTATTATTTGCTTCTAAAGGATATAACCATTCAGAACTTATTGGGATTGTTAATGTGCAAATGTATTAACAAATACGTTAGCATTTGACGAGTTATTGACGTTAACAATTCCCACTAAATGGTTTTTGGACGAGTATTCCTTTACTAATGGGAATATGTCACGTGACTTCCGGTGAGTGGGAGGTTGAGCTGGCCTGTGGCTCAGGTCAGCCTCACACACATCCAAAAGCAGCGTGCGTCAAGATAGACGAGGGGTGGTCTAATCGAGAAAGAACAAGGTCCAAGTAACAGTCACTTCCATAAAACAGTATACTACACACACTCACACTTACGGAAAACAACAGTTACGTATGGCCATGCGCATAATGCTCTTAGGAGCAATAAGTTAATTCCTTATCTGTTCCTGTCTCAGGAGGGGATATATGCGTTCATTTTTTTAGCTATATACGTTTAAGGAGATCTCTCTGAAGTTATACACGACGCCTGTATGCGTCCTTCATACGACTGTATGCGACCTTCATGTTGGAGATGCGTCCTTCATGTTAGATTCGTTTCTCTGACTCTACGTCAAGTATGGATTACCCTCTTTGCTTGGCGAAGTAGTAGATTAGATGCTACTGCGGGCCACAGGCCATTGGTAGATCACAAATTAACGAACATCTCATAATAATTTCTGCTAATCTCAGCTTTCCATATTCTCTCCCTGATGTGTGATGCCATGCCCGCGCAAGTGGGGGTGGGTTGTGAAACTTTCAAGATAATTTGACCTTTGACAAATGCGATAATTGAAAGGCACTCCTCATTGCACGGCAAACCTGCGTACAGATCACTAGGAGTGGGCAAGCGAGCGTTATATCAACGTATATTCGACGTCAACGGTCATGACGTCAACGTCAGTTTGACGTCACGACGTTGCGGCCGAATACACGTGGTGGGACTGATATAACCTCAGTACACCAAAGCTTACTACATTTAAGACAAAACTATCACACTTAAGAAAGGAGCTTAGACATGTAAAAATAAAATACAGAAACATTACACTTTTAAATGATTGAAATTGTCCCCTAGAACGCAATTGCGGAAACAACCAATGCGTTACCATAAATATAATGTTCTTCTAACAAAACATATGGCTGAAAATGACGGTGAACAGTTTGCCATTGTTCCCTACTTCTGCCCAGAATACGGACCGCGCCCACACGTTAGAACAGTATCACTGCGCGAAGTTGTTCTAACGAGTACCCACAATCCGCATGCCAAAGCAGAAACACGGAAAAAATGAATGCATCAACGTCCTATTAACATCGCAGCGACAATGAATCGCTCGGAGTACTTCGATTTAAGTACACCGATTCAAAACTAAGATTAAAGGGTACTCCCTCATGATGACAACCAGCCGTATATGCTGGGACTCCTCGCCTTGCCAACCGACGACGAGTAAAGGATATCATTTTGTCAACCATAATCGAGGACAGTATGCTCGCCCAGTCTTACAGGCTAGACAGGTGAGCAAAATGTACTCCCCTCAAAATAACTGAAAAATCTGCTTGGAGCCATATGATTGATAAAAAACATATCGCGCGTAGACGCAGGTGGCGTCTGATCAGGGTCTACAGAAAATGCACCCTGGCACTATTTCATTAAAACTTTCATCGAATCTGAACAGTCTTCCAACGAAATAAGATAAAAAAAAATGTACAATAACATTACTGCGAAAATTCAGTGCTGCGTCTGATCAGGACCTTCAATGCAATGAATCGCCAATAATGGTGTGTTTGACCTTAAACTGCGCCTGATCAGAATCTGCACAAATTATATTGCAAAAAGATGCGTGCGTGCATGTCCTATGATCAAACGCCGCCTTATACGGTAACTTTTAATCCTAACGCAGTTATCTGCCCCTAATATGAACGGTACATAAATCGCCAAAATTATCTACCCTTACCATTGATTGCGACCCATGTAAGCAATAGATCCAGCGCTTAAGTTCCATTTCTTCTCTGCCCAACACTAAGGTGCCACCCTTATGTGCTGTACAGGGAAACGAAATGACAATATTAACACAAGAAGGATACTGACAAGCAAGAATAGCGCTGCATCTAAGAATGAAAGATAATAAATAAAAATCATTTTACTCACTGCAATCGGCCTATGCTCGATACTGCAACATCGGCTCTGGAAATAATGTCCCACACCCGATGTTGAGCGGTCAGTTACTTATAAATGGATGTGTCAGTACACGTATACGATCATGCGATGACCTTGCCACAATAGCTCGCAAAAGTCGCGTCGCCTGATCGACACGTCACCTGTATGGAGTACCGCATAAGCCAGCCAGCAGAGAATAACAGAGGGTTCAAGAAGGTTAGTTGGTTAGAAAATACGCCCTCTTAACAAGATCTGTCTGATGTGACAGACGTAACTTCCATCAAGAACATATGTTTAGTTGCGTGCAGGTCCAAAACCGCCAGAAAAGAACGAAGGAGCCTTCGTTTATCAAGGAAAAATAATTGGACAGTTTTCTTGACAAGACCTAGCTACCGTAGCACAAAAAAATATAAAAAAAATCGGTTAACTTGTAAACATGTCAGTATTGCTCCCTTGTAAGAGAACAAGTAATTACATGCCTATAAGTTTCGGGTTGAAAAAATAAGAAACACCTTGTCGTGACAAAAGTTCCCCCTTTGGGAGGAAAAAGATATGAAAGATTTCCTTTTTCTTAACTATCGACAAGAGGTTCTTGTTAACCTGCACACAGCTATATACAACAATATACATACACCTATGTTCATGATCTACTGAGATAATCAGCCCCTTCATTATCCGGTCCTCTGATGGCTACGATTCTGAATCGATAGGGCTGAATCTTTAATGTCCATCTCACGATACGATGGTTAAGTGTCTTGGTGGACTGCATGTACGACAGAGGCTTATGGTCAGTTTCAAGCCAAAACTCTACCCCAAAAAGATACTTGTGGAACTTCTCAATTCACCATACAATGGCTAAACATTCCTTTTCAATGACAGAGTAGTTGCGTTCCCTAGGTAGAAGTTTCCTACTAGCTACGCTATTGGAAGTTTACCTTCATCCTCAAACTCTTGCAGAAGGACAGCACCAATGCCCGTGTCTGACGCATCGGTTCTAAGAATAAAGGGATGACTGTCATTAAACAAAGGCAGGCGAAGAATAGGGCTAGACGTGAGCCTATTCTTCAGCGTCTGAAAAGCTTTCTCATGACAGTCTTGCCAATCCTTGATGTTAGGTCTGTCCATTTTTTGTCAAATCAGTCAACGGGGAAGCTATGGTGGCGAAATTAGGGATAAACCTGCGATAAAACCCTGCCAATCCAAGGAAAGATCTGACCTGCTTCTTAGTTTTGGGACTGGGTGCCTCCTTAATGGCATGAATTTTGTCTTCTTGCGGTCTTAACGTCTGCTCGACGATACTGTGACCAAGACAATCAATCTTATCAAACCCAATCGTGCATTTCGAAGGTTTCGCCGCCAAACCAGCTGACATGAGGCGGTCAAGAACCTGACGTAGAGACGTCACATGCTCCCTCCATGTTTGGGTAAAAATCCACATATCATCAACTGTCAACATTGGGAAGGTCACGCAAAACCTTACGCATCAGCCTACAGAATGAAGCACTGGCATTTACCAATCCAAACGGCATGGTTTTGAATTGGAAAAGCCCTTGAGGAGTTTCAAATGCAGTTAGAGGTTTTGCCGCCTCAGCGAGGACTAACTGCCAATAGCCTTTACAAAGATCCATTTTCGTGAAGTACCTATGGCCGGACAATCTATTGATAACTTCCTCCATATTCGGCATAGGTTCTGCATCGAATTCCGTAATCTTATTTAGCTTACGGAAATCGATACAAAACCGTATCGATCCATCCTGCTTTGGTACAAGAACGATCGGCGAAGAATATGGTGAAACCGAGGGCTCAATAACATCGAACTCAAGCATTTCTTGAAGTTCCTTTTCCATGACGTCACGCGTCTTATATGGGATAGGATAACCCTTAGACCTTACTGGTTCCGTCGTCAGCATTTTTATATCATGTTTGATTAGGTCAGTTCGACCCGGTATACTCGTCAATACGTCCGGATACTGACTTATGAGCGACTTAATTTCATCTTGTTGTTCCGGCGTTAACTTGTCCGAAACTTGGACTTCTTCAAATGATTCAATATCAGTTCATAATGGGAATATACAATCATTTAATAATAGCACGTCGCTCTCATCGTCCTCAGTGGAAGGTACTGTTTCTGCTGACAAAAAGCAATGTGACGCAGTATGCCGTTCGACGTACTGCTTTAGCATATTTGCATGATATGTCTTTACTACCCCCTCTACACCAATTCTATAGTCCATTTTATTAACTACCTCTTCAACTACATACGGGCCTTTCCATTGTAATAGCAACTTGTTGCTACTAGTGGGAAGTAAAATGAGAACTTTATCTCCCACTTTAAACTGGCGCGACTTCGCGCGCGAATCATAGTACTTTTTTTGCCTGATTTGAGCCTTCCTAAGGTTTTCATGTGCTAATTTACACGTTTCTCCAATTCTATTCCTCAAATCAATAACATATTGATAAGTTGAATGCACCTGTTCGTCCTCTACATCCTCTGACCAAAGTTCCCTCAAAATAGACATTGGGCCTTTGAAATTACGACCAAACAACAGTTCGAAAGGCGAGAAACCAAGACTCTCTTGAGGAACTTATCTTACAGCAAACAACAATGCGGGTAAATACTTATCCCAGTCTCTTGGTCGTTCAGCACTCAACTTGCGCAGCATCTGCTTCAGGCAAGCATGAACTTTTTCAATTAAACCATTTGTCATCGGATGATAAATCGATGTCGTTAACTGCTGTAATGACAGCAACCTACTGACCTCCTTCATGACCTCAGAGGTAAAGTGGGTACCACAGTCTGTAAGCAATTCATTGGGTACACGAACTCTACTGAACATCTCGACAAGGGCCTCCGCTACTCGCTCAGTTTCAATACTAGGCAATGCCACCGCCTCAGGATATCGTGTGGCATAATCAATTAAGGTCAAAATGTACCGAGACTTACGATCAGACCGTGGCTCAATGGGACCGACAATATCAACAGCCACCCTCTTGAATGGGCATTCTACCTAAAGGTACCTTAGGGACACGACCCTTCGGTATGGTTCTCTGGCAAATGTCGCACGACTTACAAATAAAAATAAAAAATGAGTTCCTTTAAGAGCAATGAAAACATTCATAAGAAAGAAGATGGGTCATACTACGTAGTTTCGGCTAATAAAGCCTCATCAGTGACCCTGTAATGATCTGGCAAAGAAAGCCAGAGGAAACATACTGCAATTTTGCGAATTTCGAATAGGCAGTCGATTCAAAGACTGATATAAATCAAAACGAGGTCCAAATAATTAAAAACCTGTCTAGAATATGAGTCTAAACCAATAATTTATTTCTGATTTCTCAGAATATTCACGCTGATCTCAAAGGACCAAAAGTAAAATATAAACTGCACTATGGTTGATGTACGGGGAGACGTTTTACCGCCGCCACACGGCACAACACCAGCTGCAGTGAAGGCAAATAAAAATCAAAAATGAGTTCCTTTAAGAGCATTGAAAACATTCATAAGAAAGAAGATGGGTCATACTACGTAGTTTCGGCTAATAAAGCCTCATCAGTGACCCTGTAATGATCCGGCAAAGAAAGCCAGAGGAAACAAACCTAGATACATCGCCACAAACACCAGGCCAATAAAACTCGATACAACTCTGTCCAAGGTTTTTCTGATACCCAAGTGTCCTGCCAATAAAGATTCATGGGCAAGCTTAAGAACCTTTTCTCTATAACCAGAAGGAACAATAAGTTGCAATGAGTTCTTATTGCCGAGAGTGAACTGCCTATACATCAAGTCCTTCTTACTGACAAACTTAGCTTCACCCCTATTCAAGCCTCTAGTGACCGAAACTATCCCAGATTGTACCCTACGCCTGATCAAGTGCAAACTAGAATCACTCTGCTGAGCAAGTTTGAAAGCTTCCCTGTCACCCCTAAAAATCTGTTCCGGGACCTTAAGTTTTCTATACACTTTTTCTTCATCCCTAGCTTGTGACCTGGTAATCACACTAGCTGCTTTATCTGCCGAGAAATGCGACATATCAGGCAGCTTAGAACCGTCAATATTACCAATAACCAAGTCGTAAAGTGTATCATCCATGCATAATGCCTCACTAGTACCTTTGAAAAAGGGACAATCTATATCAATTAGTGCCATAGGACATACATTGGAAGTCTAACCAATCAATGTGACCTCAGATTCCTTATCAATCAATTGATCATCAGATACTAAACATCTACGAATTACCACACCAGTACACCCAGTATCTCGTAATACCACTGCCTTTTTTTCCATTCACCAAACCAGGAGCCGTGGGTAGCCTAGACTTCCTTATCCTTACTCAAAGAAGTATCAAGACCCTCTTTCACTGGATAAGCACTCTGCATATCACTATCAATAATAGAGTCACTGTTATTACTATTTGCTCTACAAAAGCTTATCTGATGATCTCCCTTAGCTGTACTACTGTTTTGATTCTGATGCATTCCTCTACCGCGTCCGCGATAATCTCCTCTACCTCTTCCGCGTCCGCGGTTAGCACCACGTCCAATATTATGGTCAGCCGTATTGTCAACCGTTTTATTTTCCTCTATATTAGCGCTCGAAACCATCTTACGGCTGGGATGGTTCCAGCACTTAAATGTTAAGTGCGCCTTACCGCATATATTACACTTTATGTCCGGTTTCTTACCGGAAGTGGCATCATTATTTTTGTTTAGATCGTTGGGCTTATTTCGAGGCCCCCCCTTTTCCGCCTTGTACTGCCTTCGACACACAGCTAAGGACACCGCCTCTCGCTTCCGCAAAGAGATCAGCCTCCCTAGCCATGTCAGATACACTTTCAAATTTCCTAGGCTTCAAATGAACGTACAATTCCCTATTGCAACATTCCAAAAATTGATCCCTTGCCATAAAATCACAGACTGCGTCATATGATTTCGTAACCTTACCAAGGGACAACCATTTATCAAAATAACTTCTCAGTCTGCCACTGAACAGTATAAAAGTTTCACTCTTAACCGGTCTCTCGTAACGAATTTTTTTTTCCGGAAACCTCTTTCAGTCATGTCAAAGTTTTTCAGCAATGCCTCTTTGAGCTTAACATAATCATTTGCATCTTCATTTGAGAGTCTATCATAAACTTCCAGGGCACGGCCTTTTAATAATGCACTCAAATTTATAGCCCAACAATCTGTTTCCCACTTATTCGCGGTCGCGTATTTCTCAAACCGCAAAATGTAACTATCCATCTTATCATTTGCCTCGTCAAAGTAAGGCAACTTAGGATCCTTAGCCCGCGCTGCTTTCTCAGTCTGTTCGTGCGCGATTATAACGTTTGCCGTCAAACGTTCGCGTTCCAACCTTATGTTCAACTCCGCTATTTCCTTCTCATGGGCCAATTTAGACAACTCGAATTCTCTTTCCTTTTTACCTGAGCTATTCTAGCCAATTCCAATTCTCTATCCTTCTCTGCCTGAGCTACTTTAGCCAACTCCAATTCTCTATCCTTTTCTACCTTAGCCAACTCCAATTCTCTATCCTTCTCTACCTGAGCTACTTTAGCTAACTCTAATTCTTTATCCTTCTCTACCTTAGCCAACTCCAATTCTCTATTCTTCTCTACCTGAGCTAATTTAGTCAACTCCAATTCTTTATCCTTCTCTACCTTAGCCAACTCCAATTCCCTTACGCAGACCCTTTCCTCCCTTTCAAATGCCTGTTGTTCCTTAACCCAATTTTGGAGTTCCTACCCCTCAAAACCTAAGCGGATTCCTTGTTCTGATAACTTGTCAATTTTGGAATGACGTATAATTACACGTCGGTCAAAATATAAATGGCAAATGCTATAAAACTAGCAAAATATTTCACCAGTTAGATATATTGTGAACAAGACCAGATAAAATACTGATCAAACAAGCTACTTAATGTTGTTAAGCAAGCTTAATTCATGAAAACGTCAAAATTTGAACGTCACAATTGGCGTTACGTTTATCATAACTCACAAATAGGAACGTGACTCCAAATGATCATCACCATTGAAGCTACGCCTCGCGTATTAATACAATATCACTGATGAACGTCAATAACAACGTTATTCTGACGTCATATTGACGTTAAACCTACGTGACATCACGGACAAGAAAAAGAATTAAAAAGGGGAAAACTCAATAAAAAGCACCACGACAACGGGAAGCTATAAGGGACATACACAACGGAACATTGAGCGGTAACACTAGGCTGACGTTAATAATTGGATTAGAATTGGCTAGATTATGTCACGGATGGTGGTTAACACCATCCGAGAAAAGGATGAAGCTGTATCTCAGTATTCCCTTAGGTTAAGTTACTTAATCCATACATGATTTTGATTCACAAGATTTGATTTCACAGTAATATAACACTACTTGAACATACATGTAGCTTCATATCAAAAACCGCTACATCCACAAAATATGAATGAATGGGCTCTTGGAATATGACAACAACACATGCAAATGAGCCCGTTAATAACTTAAGACCTGCACTTTCTTTCAAAGACCTCATCCCACTTCTGACACCAATGTCACTTGACTTCCGGTGAGTGGGAGGTTGAGCTGGCCTGTGGCTCAGTTCAGCCTCACACACACACAAAGGCAGCGTGCGTCAAGATAGACGAGGGGTGGTCTAATCGAGAAAGAACAAGGTCCAAGTAACACAAATATTTATTTACAACGTCACTTCCATAAAACAGTACACTACACACACTCACACTTACGGAAAACAATAGTTACGTATGGCCATGCGCATAATGCTCTTAGGAGCAATAAGTTAATTCCTTATCTGTTCCCGTTTCAGGAGTGGAATATATGTGTTCATTTTTTGAGCTATACACGTTTAAGGAGATCTCTCTGAAGTTATAAACGACGTCTGTATGCGTCCATCATACGACTGTATGCGACCTTCATGTTGGAGATGCGTCCTTCATGTTAGATTCGTTTCTCTGACTCTACGTCAAGCATGGATTACCCTCTTTGCTTGACGAAATAGTAGATTAGATGCTACTACGGGCCACAGACCATTGGTAGATCATAAATATGTTCTATAAAAGGGTTATCCTTTGGAAGCAAGGAATTCACCACAGAAATGAAAAATATGGAGTGTACATGTTTTCTGGGCCAGACTAGCTAGTTTCGGCCAATTAGGCCTCATCAGTGACCCTCAGATATTTTCAAAATTCCACAATGGAATCAATGATCCCAAAGGACAAGAAAATATAATCTTCACTAAAGCCTTGTAGATGTCTGAAATTAACGAACATCTCATAATCATTTCTGCTAATCTCAGCTCTCCATATTCCCTCCCTGATGTGTGATGCCATGCCCGCGCAAGGGGGGGGGGGGGTTGTGAAACTTTCAAGATAATTTGACCTTTGACAAATGCGATAATTGAAAGCCATCTCTCATTGCACGGCAAACCTACGTACACAGATCACTAGGAGTGGGCAAGCGAGCGTTATATATACGTATATTCGACGTCAACGGTCATGACGTCAACTTCAGTTTGACGTCACGACGTTGCGGCCGAATACACGTGGTGGGACTGATATTACCTCAGTGCACCAAAGCTTACTACATTTAAGAGAAAACTATCACACTTAAGAAACGAGCTTATACATGTAAAAATAAAATACAGAAACATTACACTTTTAAATGATTGAAATTGTCCCCTAGAACGCCATTGCGGAAACAACCAATGCGTTACCATAAATATAATGTTCTTCTAACAAAACATATGGCTGAAAATGACGGTGAAAAGTTTGCCATTGTTCCCTACTTCTGCCCAGAATACGGACCGCGCCCACATGTTAGAAATGTATCACTGCGCGAAGTTGTTCTAACGAGTACCCACAATCCGCATGCCAAAGCAAAACACGGAAAAAATGAATGCATCAACATCCTATTAACATCGCAGCGACAATGAATCGCTCGGAGTACTCCGATATAAGTACACCGATTCAAAACTAAGATTAAAGGGTACTCCCTCATGATGACAACCAGCCGTATATGCTGGGACTCCTCGCCTTGCCAACCGACGACGAGTAAAGGATATCATTTTGTCAACCATAATCGAGTACAGTATGCTCGCCCAGTCTTACAGGCTAGACCGGTGAGCAAAATGTACTCCCCTCAAAATAACTGAAAAATCTGCTGGGAGCCATATGATTGATAAAAACATATCGCAGGCGGCGTCTGATCAGGGTCTACAGAAAATGCACCCTGGCACTATTTCATTAAAACTTTCATTGAATCTGAATGTTCAGTCTTCCAACGAAAGAAGATAAAAAATGTTCAATAACATTACTGCGAAAATTCAGTGCTGCGTCTGATCAGGACCTTCAATGCAATGAAGCGCCGATAATGATGTGTTTGACCTTAAACTGCGCCTGATCAGAATCTGCACAAATTATATTGCAAAAAGATGCGTGCGTGCATGCCGTATGAACAAACGCATTCTTATACGGTAACTTTTAATCCTAACGCAGTTATCTGCCCTTACAATGAACGGTACATAAATCGCCAAAATTATCTACCCTTACAATAGATGACGACCCATGTAAGCAATAGATCCAGCGCTTAAGTTCCATTTCTTCTCTGCCAAACACTAAGGTGCCCCTTTATGTGCTGTACAGGGAAACGAAATGGCAATATTAACACAAGAAGGATACTGACAAGCAAGAATAGCGCTGCATCTAAGAGTGAAAGATAATAAATAAAAATCATTTTACTCACTGCTATCGGCCTATGCTCGATACTGCAACATCGGCTCTGGAAATAATGTCCCACACCCGATGTTGAGCGGTCAGTTACTTATATATGGATGTGATAGTACACGTATACGATCATGCGATGACCTTGCCACAATAGCTCGCAAAAGTCGGGTCGCCTGATCGACACGTCGCCTGTATGGAGTACCGCATAAGCCAGCCAGCAGAGAATAACAGAGGGTTCAAGAAGGTTAGTTGGTTAGAAAATACGCCCTCTTAACAAGATCTGTCTGATGTGGCAGACGCAACTTCCATCAAGAACATATGTTTAGTTGTGTGCAGGTCCGAAACCGCCCGAAAAGAATGAAGAAACCTACGTTTATCAAGGAAAAAATAATTGGACAGTTTTCTTGACAAGGCCTAGCTACCGTAGCACAAAAAAAAAATCGGTTAACTTGTAAACATGTCAGGATTGCTCGCTTGTAAGAGAACAAGTAATTACATGCCTATAAGTTTCGGGTTGAAAAAATAAGAAACACCTTGTCGTGAAGGAATATATGGATGAAACTTCACAAATATATAGACAAGAAGCATGTTTGGGATTGTTAATGGGCATAATGTAGTAACATTCCTATGGCTGTAACAGTGTAAACAAGTCCCATTAAATGGTTTTTGCACGCTTATTCCTAAAAACTTTATGGAATATTTGTAAACTTTATGGAATATTTAAATGAAATTTCTCCAAATTTGGTATATTTGTATACCATTGGTATTTGTGATGTGGGGTTAGGAAATTCGTTAATATTTGACAGTGTCATGGACATTAACAATTTCCATTAAATGGTTTTGTATACTTATTTTTTTTACTAAACGGACTATATGAATTGAACTTCACAGGTATACAGACCACTGTAGGATGTATGTTTGGGATTGTAAATGGGCAAAATGCGTTAACATCTTCAGGAGTATGGTGAACATAAAGCCATTGAAAAAGTACTGAATAGTTAGATCCTTTGGAAGCAAAGAGTATACCAAGTAAACTTAAAAAGAAGACTCGGTTTAATTGAGTCTGGTCATGATCAGTACTGAAATGTGCAACAACAGCAACGTCCTCTAGCACCGGCTTAAAGAATGGGAACTTGGAATATTGAAACTGGCGAACATATTTCTTTTTACTCTCAAAATACTATTTATTATCCCCTAAACCGAAGACGTCTTTACGTCACCTTAAAGTGGGCATTTAAGAATTTCTTAAGAAGTTCATTTTGGCTCCTGCAGGCAGGGCAGCTAACAATATCGTTGTTGTTTCACGGCTTCGCTTTACTCGTTGCATTGCTGGTAATGTGATTGCTGGCGGTTTGGGGGTTGTTCCTGGTTCAGGATTCGGGATGTGACTTCTAAAGTATCGAAGTATCGATTTCCTTCTGGAATTGGTATCGGTGGGTGTAGAGGAGAGTTGCTGCCTTGGGTGAGTTAGGCAATAGGTTTGGTGGGCGAGAGTATGTTGAGCATAAGCCTTTAAAGAATGGAAACTTAGCGTGCTGAGGCTGGTGAACAAACGCATTTCTTTCTGCTCTCAAATTACGAACTTATTACCTCTTAAACCTGGGACGTCTTTACGTCACCTTAAACTAGGTATTCAAGAATACTATAAGATTTTTATTTTGGCTCCAGCAGATAAGGCAGCTAGCAATGTGGTCGTTGTTTGACGGCTCCACTATGTTAACACTCTTCAGCAAGAGCTTGGTGGTACCTAGGCATATGAACTGCAGCCTTTGGCTGTAGAGAGGGCTGTTGTTGATGACCCCGTGTGTCGTTCTGTCTTGTTTTTACTCTTATTCCTTTATTTAATGGAATATATGGATGAAACTTCACAGATATATAGACCACTAAAGGAAGCGTGTTTGGGATTGTTAATGGGCAAAAAAGGATAAGTATTTGACAGTGTTATGTCCATTAACAATTCCCACTAAATGGGTTATGGATTCGTTTTCCTTTACTTAATGGAATATATTGATGAAATTTCACAGATATATTGACCACTAAAGGAAGCATGTTTGGGGTTGTTAATGAGTAAAATGCGTTAACATTTGACAAAGTTATGACCATTAACAATTCCTATTAAATATTTTTAGATACTTATTCATTTACTTCGCAGATATATAGACCACTAAGGAAACATGGGATTGTTAGTGGGCAAAATATGTTGAAATTTGACAGAGTTATGGCCGTTTACAATTCCTATTAAATGCTTTTTGGACTCTTATTCATTTACTTTATGGAATATTCGGATGAAACTTCACAGATAAATAGACCACTAACAGAAGCATATTTGTGGTTGTAAATGGGCAAAATCGTTAACTTTTGACAGAGTTATTACCACTTAGAATTCCCATCAAATGTTTTGGATTCTTATTCCTTTACCTAATGGAATATATGGATGAAACTTCACAGATATATAGATCACTAAAGAAAGCATATTATGGCCAAGAACCAACAGTCTGACCATCCTTGATCTTGCGTGATCTGCCCAGAATGGACGTGAAAAAAAGAGAAAATTTTCTTTTCGTCTTTTCCTCCTATAGAAATATATTGAAGAGCTTTTGCAGATGTATAAAACACTGAAGAAAGCATATTATTCCCAAGGACAGTCGCTTTGCCAATTCTGGTTCTTCTTGTGTTATCTGCCCTTGATATATGTTAAAAAGGGTTTTTTGCTCAATAGCTCCTTTACTATATGGAATACCTTGGTAAAATTTTACAGATGTAGAGAACATTACAGGAAGCCTATCGTGGCCAAGGAACCATATTGGCCTGCAGTGCTTGGGTATCTTGCAGTGTTAGGGATATTTTTTTTAACTTTAGATTGGTGTGATAGAAACCATATATATTAGATATTAGAATAAATTTAACTCCAATTTGAAAGCTATAACCGTGGTATAAAGAATTATTGTGCAGTTTTTCTTTGAAATTGTGGTTTGAAATTTTCAAACTCTAGTTTGAAAACTTCAGCCTTGGGTTTCAAGTTCAAACTGTGGCTTAAATATTTATTGTGCACTTGGCTTATCATAGCAATCACTATCTCTAATTTATTGAAAAGGCTTAGTGAATCACTACACAGCTATAACATACATTCTCTACAGCAAGTTACCTACCACTACATTATTCTGTCACAAAATTTCCCTCAGCATACTTTCTCCACATACTTTCTGCACATCATTTAAAGAAAAGTTCACGTCATATAATGAAAATACGTCACCATATAAAGAAGCTACGACATCAGATAAAGAACAATGGGCATCGGACAAAGAACAATTAGCATCAAATAAAGAAAAGCGGTGATTCGCCACAATTATACAATGGCAAACTCACAATACGAGAAGCGACGTTTTCAGAGAATATAAGAAATTGATATTGACACTAACACTCCTGATACCGGTGATTGTGTGTTGCTATCCCGCTGCTGGTCATATTATTACTGGCAATTTTAAAAAAAAATCCTGATTTTAGGATACGAAATATATTTTCTAAAGGACGATATATACAATTCCTTCTAAAATTGATTTCAATAAGTGTAGAGATGAATGCCTTGAATTGCATTTTGTAATCGATGGTGTAAACGAGAGTATGTTGAGCATAAAGCTCTCAAAGAATGAAAACTTAACATTCTGAAACTAGTGAACAAACGCATTTCTTTCTACTCTCAAAATACGAAAGTATTACCTCCTAAACCTAAGATGTCTTTACGTAACCTTAAACTAGGTATTCAAGAATATCATAAGAAGTTTGTTTTGGCTCCAGCAGATAAAGCTGCTTACAATGTGGTCATTGTTTGACAGCTCTACTATGTAAACACCCTTCAGCAAGATTTCGGTGGTGCTAAGCCATATGAACTACAGCCTTTGGCTGTGGAGAGAGCTTTAATTGATGGCCACGTTTGTCATTCAGCCACCAAGTTTGCTGTATGTGTTACATAAGGCCAAGACAAGCTTCCTACGTTATATTCTAAACTTCATTAAAGACCATATAAAGCATGGTTAATTGCAAATTCAAGCTCTTGAACCACTGAACTCTACAAATTATTAACTTCATGTTTTTCTGCCATCAAACACATGTGATTAAATATTGCGACAAAATAGAAGTGAAGGCAATGATCAGAAATCGTGAAGGCAATGATCAGAAATCGATACAATAAACCCGCAGCTCCCATCAGAGACACCAAAGAGGTAGAGACATAAACTTGAAACAACAGACCCTAATGGAAACATCCACAGCGGAAAGCCAAAAGGATAGTTACTTTCCCGCAAAATGACCAACTGTCTATCCAAAACAAAATAATATAAGCGATACAAACACTCAAGATACTCGAAGACAAACCATTACAAAAATAAACCGCGACAGAAGAACCGCCTGGGAACGGTCAGTGAAACGAATTCCACTTGGGGTGCTTAAATCAATTTTACGTGGCCACAATCCTCCCCATTACTTCCGTCGCGATTTAGACAAATAATTTGTTCAGTCCGCGCGAAGGCCACCTAACTCATCAGTGTAACCTCTCCGTGAACAAAAAAAATCACACAACTACAGAGATGAAACAACGGTGTTGACTCGACAGAAAGAAACCACTGAAATGCTGGAGGAAAAGAAAACCAGCGGTTTGACTCCGATGCGCCCGACCAGAGCATCAGGCACAAACCAACATTACATAGAATACGATGTTCGTATCTCGTTGTATAACAATTGCTTTTTGGATATACGGGCTTTTTATAGGCATAGCTGTTTTGTTGGATTTTGTTATACTCGCCTTCTTTTTGAAGCGCATTTTATTTGAAGGATTTACAGTTCTTCCGTATACTGTTTAACTTAATGACCGGTATGAATATCGCTTTAGTTTGGACGGTATCGCCCCTTTAAACAAAAATGAGTATCACAAATAAATTTAAACTTACAATATCTCCCCTTAGGTTACATTCTGCTTCTTCTGTACGGATTCCCCATTCTATTAATCATTTTAGTGCTATGTTGCCGTCGGTATTGGTGAGGCCCATTAATTTGTTTTCTGCCGCTTTCGTTAATTTAAGTAGAGCATGTAATACTAATTTATTTAAAAACAATCTGAGAGTTAGATTATCTCCTATCAAATCGCCCATTCTTCGGAAATATACCAATCCTTTCAGGAGAAGTTGAATGTATCCAAGTATTTCCAAGTGCAATGCTAAGAGGTGCAGGTGCTGTTCACATTTATGCACTGCGTCTACCGTTTCTTCGTCTGTAAACGGTAGACGTTTTTCGGTAATTAACATGTCCGATTTGACATGTAAGTCTACGGATTTGATATATGTGATAACCTGACATACTGCAACTTGTAAAATGCAATATTTCTGGCAAACAAATCGCATGTTAAAAACACGATTTAACGAAAACTAACGTAGAATGAGTAAGCCTAAAAACTGACACTTTCTTTTACCGTCATTTCAGACCTACAGGTCATTCTATTAAAGATATTTCTATACAGCCAGTGGAAAAAAGCATTATGATGTAAATTCTACAGATAGGTTTTCAAATTATTAAACGGCATGAAACTGAATTAAAATGGATTAAATTATTACAGACACCTTTTCCATTGGGCTTTAATCACAACATTTATCATGAGGGTAATATATCTAAAATGCCCGACTTTGATATTTTCTCGCTTCTGGACTGTCGAAAGCGTAAAACTAGGTCGCACGGCACCAGAGAAAATGGTTATTATAAACGTAAATTACGTGCTTTTAAAAGAAACAATACCAGACTGAAGTGATTGTCCATACTATTATTGAATCATGGACGCCACTCAATGCTTGCTTTTCTAAGTTCATTATATTACCCATTTCTGTATTACGGATTCTGGATACCGAGGCGAATAAATTCTACGATAGTTCTAATTAGTTATACGACGCTGCTCTTTTAACTAGAGGTTATACTCAGCATGCTCTTCGTCCTTTCATCGATTCTGAAATTAATCACAAACGTCATAACATCAAAATGTCCTTCATTAATAAGGTTTCGGATTTTATAGATTTACCTTGTATCTTCCGGGACAGTTTGGTTATTTCATCCATTCCTGCCTATTTTCAAAATACTGAAACACCCATAATTTGCTATAAATGCAATAAACCTGTTAGATCGATCATTTTTAATTTCAATAAACTTGTTTCTGACCCGAAAGTATATTATTTTTCATTTCGGACTGTGAATTCTGTGGGATCGAGGAAAATAGATTCATTCAAGGATATTTCATAACAGGACTAAGTACATTTAATTATCTTACTTCTACAGGTTAAAGATAGTTTGCAAATAAATTTTGTTAAATTTTTCCTTAAGGCTTGTTTGCTTTTTCCTTCTGCTACGCCTGGCTCGTAAAAATATAAAAAGATTGGGTACAGCATAAATGTTATTCGACAGGCTGCATGCACGGTAGTTAACCCAAGCACGGTTGACAACTTTGCTTCTCTCCTTAATTGCACGCTCAGATTCTATGACGGTTCCAGCGTAAAGGCTTATTGAGAATTAGAGAGATCTAATTCAAGGTAATGTTGGTTGGTGCCTGATGGTCTATCTCTGGTCGGGCCCATCGGAGTCTAACTGTGGTTTTCTTTTGCTCCAGCATTTCAGTGGTTTCTTGCTGTCGAGTCCTCACCATTGTTTCATCTCTGTGGTTGTTTGATTATTTGTGTTCTTGGAGATGTTGCACTGATGAGTTAGGAGGCCTTCATGCGGACTGAACAAATTATTTGTCTAAATCGCGACGGAAGTAAGGGCGAGGATTGTGGCCACTATAAATCGATTTAGCCCCCCCCCCCCCCCCCGGAATTCGTTTCAGCTGACCGTTCCAAGGCGGTTCTTCTGTCGCGGTTTATTTTTGTTATGGTTTGCCTTCGGGTGTTTCTGTCGCTTATATTTTTTTTTATTTTGGATAGCCTATTGGCCATTTTGTGGGAAAGTACCTCTTCTTTTGCATTTATGTTCTATAAAAGGGTTATACTTTGGAAACAAGAAATAAACCACAGAACATGAAAATATGAAGTGTACATATTTTCCGGGCCAGACTAGCTAGTTTCGGCCAATTACGCCTTATCAGTGACAATCAGATATTTTCAAAATTCCACAGTGGAATCAATGATCCAAAGGACAAGAAAATATAAACTACACTATGGTGTGGGGCAGAGAGACTTTTACCGCCGCCACACATTCCCAAACACCAGCTGTGGTGACGTTAAATATGTCTACTTATGATTTTTCCACCCTTTACTCTACACTTCCTCATAATCTTATAAAAGATAAAATTAAGGATTTAATTGAATGGACACTTCATAGGGAAGACTCCCTCTAATGTACGTAATGTAAGAAATGTTTTTTTTTTTTCACTTCTGAAGAGCATAAAAATTGTACATTATGGTCATGTAATAAATTTGTAAAGCTCTTACCTTTCTACTTGACAATATTTACATAAGAATGATACAAAATTATTTAGACAAGTTGTGGGATTCCGATGGATACAAATTGCGCACCCCTTGTGGCTGATCAGTCCTTGTATTGAAATGTAAGAGACTTCATGATGTCCCTTTCCGTTGAAAACCAATCTGAAATCATTGAAGCCTTTAGCTCGACTTCTAGATATTCGGGTGATTTATTAAAGATTGCACTTTGGAAATATTGCACTAATGAGTTAGTAGGTCTTCATGCGGACTAAAGAAATTATTTGTCTAAATCACGACGGAAGTAAGTGCGAGGATTGTGGCCATGCAAAATCGATTTGAGCCCCACCCCCACCTCCAGTGGAATTCGTTTCAATGACCGTTCCAAGGCGGTTCTTCTGTCGCCATTAATTTTGTTATGGCTTGTCTTTGAGTGTGTGTGTATCGCTTATATTATTTTGTTTTGGATATCCAATTGACCATTTTGTGGGAAAGTAACTGTCCTTTTGGCTTTCCGCTATTGATGCTTCCATTAGGGTCTAGTTGTTTCGTGTTTGCGTTTCTTTCCATTTGGTGTCTCTGGTGGGAGCTGTGGGTTAATTGTATCGATTCTTGATCATTGCCTTCACTTCTATATTCTATAGAGCTATTGGTAAGTGTTTCTATTCTCTGCTGCTATTCCCCCTGTACATTAATGATATTTCCACTGACATTTACTCAGAAATAAGACTGTTCGCGGACGACTGTGTTTGCTATCTGAAAACAAGAGATTCAGAGGACCCAATGAAACTTCAGCTGGATATAGATAGATTGGGATGTTGGGGACGAAAATGGGGCATGAAATTTCAGTCCGTTAAATGCAATTTTATGCAGATAACTTTGAAGAGAACAAGAAAATGTGAGGCTTCATACACCTTAAAGGGAAGGCGTGGCCTCGAAAATGTGAATTCCATTCAATAGCTTGTTGTGACAATCACACATGATTTGCGATGGAATACACACATTAACAACATGTCTACTAAGGCGAATACTTGTTTTCCAGGGGCGAATTCTTCATCAATGTCCTCAGGATGTGAAAGAGACAGCATAAAGGGACTTGTTCGCCCAATCTTGGAATATGGTAGTTGTATCTGGGACCCAGTGGAGTGACCCTTAATGAAGAAATTGAAGAAGTTCAAAATAGAGCTGCTAGATTTGTAACAAGCAATTACTGCTTTGAAACTGGAACCATGACTGGAATTCTAGGATTTTAAGATGGGAGTCTCTCAAGAAAATGAGAAGAGACAGTTTATAGGTACAGTGAAATTTCGCTATTAAGACCACCTAAAATTAAGAATAATTCTGCTTCAAAAAGCTTATTTACTAGGTTGCAGTTATTCCGTCTTTGTCTTTTCTGCATACAGTGTCCTCTGGTCATGGACCACCTTTGGGACTGTTCAAAAGTTATTGGGAGACACTTGCTGTAGAAAAGACAAAGGAAGAATAACTGAAACCTTTTCAATATGCTGTTTAAAGCAGATTTAGTCTTATTTTTAGGTGGTCTTAATAGCGGAATTTTACTGTATTTCATACATAAATCTTGAGTAAATAAGTACCTTCAAATCATATTTGCAGAATCTATCTACCTATCTTCATATACTTAGTCGGTCATATTTGGCCATTACCTCAGTTGGATGTGTAGCTAAATTTTGAATTTAGCTTAAAAAAGGGACACTGGATGAATCCTTAAAACTATTTGCAATCTTATTAACAGAGGTATACTAAAAGTAAAAGGCATACCTCTGAGTCCCAATCTACACTGTACGGTCTTTGAACTCTTTTGCGGACTTGGCATCTATGGCAGACGAGGGAAGACTATTCCACTGAGAAATAGTTCCAGAAAAAAAAAGTGAAGGCAATGATCAGGAATCGATACAATTAACCCACAGCTTCCATCAGAGACACCAAAGGGAAAGAAACACAAACATGAAACAACAGCCCCTACGGGAAACATAAATAGCGGAAAGACAAAAGGACAGTTACTTTCCCACAAAATGGCCAATTGGCTATCCAAAACAAAATAATATAAGCGATACAAACACTCAAAGACAAACCATAACAAAAAATAAACCCCAAACAGTAGAACTTCCTTGGAACTGTCAATGAAGTGGTGGTGGTGGGGGGGGGGGGGGGTTACTTAAATCGATTTTACGTGGCCACAATCCTCGCACTTACTTCCGTCGAGATTCAGACAAATAATTTGTTCAGTCCACATGAAGGCCTCCTAACTCATCAGTGCAACAACAGAGATGAAACAACAAAAGAATGCTTTCGGGCATCGCTATAGGCCAGGTACCTACGATATTGTGTGTTATTTACAGTTGATGCCCTTGTTTGAGTTGAAGCTGCCACAGGGGTCAAGTATTTATCTTTATCCAGAGACACTATACCAGAGTGTATCTTATTGAAGAAGATTAAAGAGGAATGCTCACGACGTACCTCAAGGGACTGCCAATTCAACTCGCTAAGCATGTCACCTACGCTACTCTTATTTCGCCATCGCCGACATGTCCATCGAGCTGCTGTCCTCTGAACCTTCTCAACCTGCTGAATCTGAGTTTTAACATAAGCATGCCAATTAGGTGATGCATATTCAAGTTGAGGGCGAACCAATGTTTTATACGCAACATCCTTTGTCTGCCTAGGTGCAAAAGCCAAATTACGCCTTCAAAATCCTAAAGTCCTAGTTGCTTTTGATGTAATCTCTGAAATATGATGACCCCAATCAAGATCGTCAGCGATGGTGATACAAAGATAGTTGGCGGATTGAACCTGCTTCAAAGTTTGGTGGTGTAGTGAAAAATCAAATTTAATCTGATTGTCAGAAAGATGTCGTGACACTCTCATCGAATGACATTTGGCCACATTGAACTTCATCTGCCAATCGGCCTTCCACTGTGCTAGTCGGTCCAGGTCATCTTGTAAAATAAGACAGTCACCAGGAGAATATATATTCATATACGGTACATTATCATCAGCAAACAGACCGGGAGATCATTATGACTTCTAAAAAAGGACAGGTCCAAGTACCGAGCCTTGTGGGACCCCAGATAAACTGGGACTGGATTAGACGCTTGGCCATCAAGTACAACTTTTTGGGTGCGTCCCGAGAGCCATGACCTAATCCACCTATGTGTGCATCCTCTTATCCCATAATATCCCAGTATGTATAATAGCCTTCTGTCGGGTACCTTATCGAATGCCTTGGCAAAGTCCATGATAATTAAGTCAGTCTGTTTGGTGGCTACGCTTAATGGTCGCATCCAGATTGCTTACAATGTCATGGTAAAATGAACTAGTTGGGTTTCACAAGACCTTTGACTGCAGAAACCATGTTGAAAGTCAGCAAGAATGCTTTCAAAAATAGATGCTGGGGCAATGATCAGGAATCGATACAATTACGCACAGCTCCCATCAGAGACACCAAAGGGAAAGAAACATAAACATGAAACAACAGACCCTAATGGAAGCATCAATAGCGGAAAGCCAAAAGGACAGGTACTTTCCCACAAAATGGCCAGTAGCCTATCCAAAATAAAATAATATAAACGACACAAACACCCAAAGACAAATCATAACAAAAAAAAACTTAAATTGATTTTACGTGGCCGCAATCTTACTTCCGTCGCGATTAAGACAAATAATTTGTTCAGTCCGCATGAAGGCCTCCTAACTCATCAGTGCAACATCTCCGTGAACACAAATAATCAAACAACCACCAAACACGGAGATTAAACAACGGTGAGGACTCGACAGCAAGAAACCACTGAAATGCTGGAGCAAAAGAAAACCAACAGTTAGACTCCGATGGGCCCAACCAGATACAGATCATCAGCTACCAACCAACATAAGCCTTTACGCTGGAACCGTCATAGAATCTGAGGCCTGACCCACCGGCATGCAATTAAAGGGGGAAGCAAAGTTGTCAACCGTGCTTGGGTTAACTACCATGCAGTCTGTCGTATAACATTTATGTTGTACCCAATCTTTTATATCGAAGAATGATTTTACGAAATTGGGTGCTGAAGTCATTGCGGTTATATATTTTTCTGAAGTTATATACTAAGTCACCATAAAATTCGGGTTCCGATAGACCTTGTTGCAGAAGACATTTAAGTCCAATATTGAATTTTGAAATTAAATCAGAATGACGTCTATAAAATTTAGAAAAGGATTTCCGTAGTTTATGGTACTGATAAACCTGATTAAGAAGTTTAGCCGTTTATAATTTATTACGAGTGTTGAAGTCAGTTACATGACTACACACTCTGGCAAATCGAATTAATTGCGAAATATAAACGCGCACGAGGAACATCACCATCCAAAAAAAGAAAATTTACAATCTCAAAATCAAAATCATCGCGTTTATCATAAATTTTGCAAGAAACAAACCCATCTACAATAGACAGATGTAAATAAAAAACGGGGCATCGGTATCAGAAGAATTTGCTTTATTTAACTGAAGTTCTGAGGGGTAAATTTGACTGATCAAACCATCGAAATAGGTATTATCGATATTTAATAAATCATCCGAATATCTAGAAGTGGAGCTAACAGCTTCAATGATTTTCAGCAGAAAGGAAAATCATGAAGTCTCTCTCATAACAAAACAAAAACAGATCAGCCACAATTGGTGCGCAATTAGTACCCATCGGAATATCCACAACTTGTGTAAATAACTCAGTACCGAATCTTATGTAAATATTGTCAAGTAGAAAGGTGAGAGCTTTCACACACTTTCTGATATGACCATAAAGTATAATTTTTATGCTCTTCAGAAGTGAAAAAGGCATTTCTTACATTTCATGCAAGATAGATAGAGTCTTCCCTATGAAATGTCCAGTCAATTTAATCAAAGGCTAGATACTTGTTAATATTGCTAGTATATGCTCTAGGGTTTTGCAACAGATACGTGTAAGCGACATTGGCCAGAAATGCAGCATCATATTTTTCTCATGTCTAGGTCGATTGTTTACGAACGATCCTAATTTACTACATGGCAAAATCCGAAATCATGATGTTGTCCACGTGACCATCACTGATTTGGGAAAACCAATATTACGGTTATTAATAGAAAAAGTATCGCTATTTCTGTCGATGTTGCATGCATGTCAGGGCTATTTATAGTCTGGACAGGAATCATATGCTGGGTTTGACAAACACCGAATACCCAGACCACCTTTGGGACTGTTCTAAGACAAGACGCCGCGGACTGTGGAGTCTACTCACCCGGTAGCACAGGGACAACACTGTTTGCTTACAAAGTGACATTTAAGGGTTAAATGAAATAGTATAAGCATGTCAGGTTGCTCACGTAATGAAAGGAAAACAGTAACAGTATCTTAATCTAGGCCACGACTTTCGGAACATTCCATTCATAAAACTGTTAGATAGAGTCGATTGTACAAAAAATAAACAAATATATATACAGCAAGTTTTGAACATGATTCAGGCCGTACGCAGATTCTGAAAAAGTGGGGAGGGTGCGAGTTTCAGGTATTTTGCAGAGAGTGAAAAACTGCCTGAGTTTGAGAATTTTCAAAACAAAAGGTGGGGTATGTTTGTACCCCTCCCCACTCTGTGTGCGGGCCTGCATCACTGCATCAACAGGTAGATTGAACTTTTTTTTAAACATGTCGCTGAAGGGGCTCTGTTTCTGATCATCACTGTTTTTTCATAGGTGGGACTGAGCGAGGATAAGAGAGAGAGAGAGAGAGAGAGAGAGAGAGAGAGAGAGAGAGAGAGAGAGAGAGAGAGAGAGAGAGAGAGAGAGAGAGAGAGAGAGATTTGAAACTATGACATTGTATGTTCTGATCAGAAGCCATCGATAGATCTACACTGTTTGATAAAATGTTAAAATGTTACACATGTAATAACTTTTCCAGAACAGATTGTGTTGCATATGAGGTTAAGCATTATCAATGAAATATTGTTAATTCAGAAAGATGAATCTGTTGTGCTGGTTGAATATACGTGTATACAGAAAGGAAATAATTTAGCACATTAACAAGTGACAAGTAAATAATTTGGAAAACTTTGAATATTTTTTTAGACAAAAGTTATTCTGAATACTTTTCTTATAATGAAGCATTTTAACAAAAACCCAAAGTCTACGTTATAAAGCTTGCTACTGTCTGTGTGATTATCACTATCCATCTGACTGCCGCCGACCCTGAACAAAATCTAGTTTACAGCGTCGATAGTCGCCTCCTTAAGACGTCAGAGCACTGCGTAAAAAGTAAATTCTGGACTGTGCTCGTGCACTTGCATGGGCATGGCAAACAGTGTATACCTAATCAGACCCCACATAACTGTCTGATCAGGGCTACTGTGCTTGCTTGAAATACTGGCGTTTAAGGGTTAAAGGAACAGTTCTATCCTCAGTTCAGGACTATTATCCCAACCTACTCTTAGAGACAATCTACCCGCCAGTACTCTCAGCGCTTTGATTTATAGACCGGAGTGACATTTGCTTGTCGCCAATCATCTGGGACAGCGCCCTGAGCAAGTGATTCATCAAAGATAAATGCCAGCAGAGGAGAGATTTCAGCACTGCATTCTTTAAGCATCCTGTCACCCAGGTGCCTTATGTATTTTGAGCTTATCCAACAGTTTAGCGACCCCATTGGGGTCAACTGTTATGTCCCCCATAGTGGGGAACGGGCTATTACCTTTGGATGGAAGTTCACCATCACTTTCGCGAGTAAATGCAGACTGAAACTGTTTATTACATATATTTGCCTCAGCTTGCGCGTCAGTTTTCAGAATTCCATTTTCCCTAAGGAGGCGATCCCAAATGCTTCTTTTTTAAGTGACTTTACAAATGACTAAAACTTTTTAACTTAACCACTCTTCTGGGGACCATCGGGATCAGTATTGTCGTCTTCAAAGGTAAAGATGCTGGAAACATTATTCCAATATGCATCCCTTATTACCTTGTGTACGTGTGCTCTGAACCGTTTGTAATGATTCTTAACGTCAGGATTGCGAGACTTGCGAGCACGAAGGTACATTCAGTCACGTCTTCTATTTAATTGTTTGATCGAGTTATCGATCCATGGTACGTGATTCTTAGTCTTGGTCATTTTTGTTGGAATAAACATTTCCATTAGAATCTTTTTAGATGCTTAATATAACTATCACCAAATATTTGGAATCCACGTTCTCGAGGACAGTTCCCGCTAAGGTGTAAGAAGCCTCAATTTTATTTGTTCTCTTCCTAGTTATCTGCATAATATTGCATTTAACGGGCTGTTCAAAATCTCATGCCCCATCTTCGTGCTGTCTATATCATTCTGAAGTTTCAGCGAGTCCTCTGTATCTCTAATTTCCCGGTAGCAAACACAGTTATCTGCGATAAGTCTTATTTCTGAGTCAATGTCAGTGGAAATATTATTGACGTATAGGGATATTAAGAGTGGACCAAGAACAATCCCTTGTGGGACTCCAGACAAAACTGATGCCCGCTCTGAAGATCCACCATTAACAACAACGCGCTGTTTTCTGTAGCAAAGGAAATAATCTATCCATTTGAGAGCATTTCCCCCAATTCCATAACCAAAAAACTTAGATTTAAGTAATTGCACGCCTTTGGGTCAGTGCTCAGATTCTATGACGGTTCCAGCGTAAAGGCTTACTGGGAATTAGAGAGATCTAATTCAATGTAATGTTGGTTGGTGCCCGATGCTCTGTCTCTGGTCGGGCCCATCGGAGTCTAAATGTTGGTTTTCTTTTGCTCCAGCATTTCAGTGGTTTCTTGATTTCGAGTCCTCATCCTTGTTTCATCTCTGTGGTGGTTTGATTTTTATGTTTACGGAGATGTTGCACTGATGAGTTAGGAGGCCTTCATGCAGACTTAACAAATTATTTGTCTAAATCGCGACGGAAGTAAGGGCGATGATTGTGGCCACGTAAAATCCATTAAAGCCCCTCCCCCTCAACCTAGTGGATTCGTTTCGCTGACCGTTCCAAAGCGGTTCTTCTGTCGCGGTTTATTTTTGTTATGGTTTGTTTTTTGGGTGTTAGTTTCGCTTATATTATTTTATTTTGGATAGCCAATTGGCCATTTTGTGGGAAAGTGACTGTCCTTTTGGTTTTTTTGCCCAGTCATTAATAAAGTTTCACAACTATGCCTTTTTCTTAATGCATGTTGTCTGTCTGACAGAAGTGTATGCTCATCCTCGGACCCATCAATACCGTATTGATGGGTCCGAGGCTCATCCAAGTGGACCATGATATTTGAGCAGACTATATGTTCAAGCATCTATCTATCTATCTATCTATCTATCTATCTATCTATCTATCTATCTATCTATCTATCTATCTATCTATCTATCTATCTATCTATCTATCTATCTATCTATCTATCTATCTATCTATCTATCTATCTATCTATCTATCTATCTATCTATCTATCTATCTATCTATCTACCTACCTACCCTACCCTACCCTACCCTACCTACCTACCTACCTACCTACCTATCTAACTATCTATCTATCTATCTATCTATCTATCTATCTATCTATCTATCTATCTATCTATCTATCTATCTATCTATCTATCTATCTATCTATCTATCTATCTATCTATCTATCTATCTATCACTGAGTCAATCGGCATTTACGCGTGAAACTGATGGTGAGCTACCATCTAAAGGTACAAGTCCATTCCCCTCTATGGGGGACATAACAGTTGACCACAAGGAGGTCGCTAAACTGTAAGGTAAGCTCAAGATTCATAAGGCACCTGGGCCCGACGACCTGAATGCCAGGGTACTTAAGGTATGTAGTGCTGAAATCTCTCCTGTGTTGGCCTTTATCTTCAATGAATCACTTGCCCATGGCACTGTACCAGATGACTGGCGACAAGCAAATGTTACCCCGGTCTATAAAAAAGGGGAAAAATATGATGCAGCAAATTAAAGACCAGTGTCGCTAACATGCATATGTTGCAAAACCCTGGAGCATATATTAGTAAGCAACATCAACAAGCACTTAGCCTTTGAGAGCATCCTTGATGACTGTCAACATGGTTTCCGGAGTCAAAGGTCTTGCGAAACGCAACTTGTTCAATTTTACCATGACATTGTGAGCAATCTGGATGGGGCCATAAACCGTGGCCACAAACAGACGGACTTGATCATCATGGACTTTGCTAAGGCCTTTGACAAGGTGCCTCACAGAAGGCTATTATATAAACTGGAGTACTATGGGATAAGAGGATCCACACATAGGTGGATTAGCTCATGGCTCTCGGGGAGCTCACAACAAGTTGTACTTGATGGCCAAGCGTCTGATCCAGTCCCTGTTTTATCTGGAGTCCCCAAGGTTCGGTCCTTGAACCCGTCCTCTTTTTAGTTTTCATCAATGATCTCCCAGATAATATCAGGTCAACGGTCCGTTTTGTTTTTGTTTTTTTTTGCTGAAGATTGTGTCCTGTATATGAACATACATTCTCCTTCTGACTGTCTTATTTTACAAGATGACCTGGATCAACTTGCAAAGTGGGAGGCCGATTGGCAGATGAAGTTCAATGTGGCCAAATGTCACTCAATGAGGGTGTCACGACACCCTCCGGACAAGCAAATTAAGTTTGACTATACACTTCACCAGCAAATTTTGGAGCATGTTCAATCCGCCAAATATCTTGGTAACACCATCACTGACAATCTTGATTGGGGTCAACATATCTCTGAGATTACATCTAAAGCAACTAGGACTTTAGGATTCCTTAGACGTAACTTGGCCTTTGCACCTAGGCAGACAAAGGATGTTGCATATAAAACATTGGTTCGCCCTCAACTTGAATAGGTTTGTGGCCCATCCAGATTGCTCACAATGAATCAGAATCAGATCAAGCACGACAATGTCATGGAAGAATTGAACTAGTTGAGTTTCGGGGTCGGTCTAAAACGCTGAATTTCTTGCTGAATTCAGCGACCTGCTGATCAGCTTAAGGTGTCTAAAACGCTGAATTGCTGATATGCTGAATTTTAATATTTACATGTTTTTGACGGCGTATTTTGCTTGGTTTTTGGGATTTGTTATTGTTAGGAAGCAGGGATTAAGAGAAATGATTATTTTTTGTTTACTTTGTTTTACGGAAGAGCGACTGAAAATAGCCATAAAACGTGCAGTCAATCGTTTAAATGACTATTTGCAGTCATTCTATATTCCTGCAACTTACATGTGCGCCAACGAAGACTAGGATCCGGCTGCGCATCCAAGAGTCTATTCATAATATGCATCATCATTAAACCATGCCTATATGGTTTTTCCATCATGAAACCATGCCTATATATTTTTGCCCCCCTCGAACCCCACTTTTATATAGTAACAATCATTATTTTTCTTATTTCTGAACTAAAACATAGTTGTGTGTACTCGTTAGAACCGCCTCATCTCTAGGTTTTGTGCAGAAACAAGAAAAATATTTTAATTTTTCATTGGAATTGTTCATTTTTAGGCAATAAAATTTTCAATGTGTTTGAATAGGCGTGTTTTCATTATGTCCATAGGCTTTACTCTGAGCATTGTCAATTAGGCCAATATGCCTATATACGGGTTTACATGTGATTTAGGTGAAAAATTGCACGACCCGCAGAACAAGCAACCGACTGAAGTCGGTTGATTTCTAAGAGTGCCCTAAAATCACCGTGTCATTCTGTCATTCGGTCATTCTGTCAGTCTGTCCGTCCGTAACCCGTTTGTGGAAATTGGTGATAGTGACTTAACCGCTTGGAATAGTTAAACAATTTTTGGCGTACTGATAGATATCAATGAGATCTAACCAATGAACTTGCGAAATATAACATTCCATTTAGTATAGCCTCGCCGAGGCGAAAAATGTGAAAATTTTCGAACTGGTTCTCCTCGGAAACCGTTGGGCCGATTGAAGTCAAATTTCATATGAAGCCTCTATGGGATGGGGGGAAACCAAAATTTGCTCATGGGGTCCAGGTCACATGACCAAAATGGCCGCCAAGCCATATATGGTCTGTCTGTCTGTCTGTCTGTCCGTCCGTAACCCGTTTGTGAAAATTGGTGATAGTGACTTAACCACTTGGAATATTTAAACAATTTTGGCATACTGACAGATATCAATGAGATCTAACCAATGAACTTGCGAAATATTACATTCCATTTAGTAAAGCCTCGCCGAGGCGAAAATGTGAAAATTTTCGAACTGCTTCTCCTCGGAAACCGTTGGGCCGATTGAAGTCAAATTTCATATGGAGCCTCTATGGGATAGGGAAACCAAAATTTGCTCATGGGGTCCAGGTCACATGACCAAAATGGCCGCCAAGCCATATATGGTAAAAACCCTTCAAAAATAGTCTTCTCCAGAACCACTGGGCAGATTTCCACGAAACTTGATAAATAGCATCTGGGATGTAGGCCCATCATAAATTGCTAAAATGGTGACCCTGGGTTGACCTTGACCTTCTTTGGGTCCGTCCGTAACCCGTTTGTGAAAATTGGTGATAGTGACTTAACCGCTAGGAATATTTAAACAATTTTTGGCATACTGACAGATATCAATGAGATCTAACCAATGAACTTGCGAAATATTACATTCCGTTTAGTATAGCCTCGCCGAGGCGAAAAATGTGAAAATTTTCATTCACTGACAAAATACTATAAAACTCCTTTATGAAGACCACCTTTGGGACTGATCAAATGTGGCCTTTAAGACCACATTTGATTAGTCTAAAAGGTGATCTCTTAAAAGGAGACACTAGGTGTAGGACCACTCCCCCGCCCCCACCCGCCAAAAAAAATATATATCAAGCCTAAGCAATGAATATCCCTCTTAACTCCACTTTGTATAGTGAAAAATGGGCTTGACGGGGGTATAATCATAATACCCTATTGATTATGTTTCTTACTTTTGTTCAGATACAAAGATTGTGGATACTTATTAGTACCACCTCATCAAAGTGGTTCTTACTAGCGCCCACAATCTATATTTTGTCCAATTGACCTTAACGTAAAGTTGTGCGAGTCGGACCGTCCATCCATATAAACCCTGTTCATTTCATTAGACGGCAGGGTTTGACATCTCATTTGATCTCGGGTAAAAATAGTCCCACAAAATTTGAAGCAACGTTTCCTAGCTTATTCAGTCACATAAGGAAGCAATCGGGGTTTTCTTATGAAATTTTGTGTCACGCCATTACGTGTACCCGGACAGATCAGTCTGTTCAGCCTCGCAGCCGTGCATCAATTGAAATTTAATCATTTCAGCTCAAAACAAAGGTTTACAGCGAGGCGGCTCTAATGAGTACCCACAATCCATTTGTGAGCTAAAATACGAAAAATAATGTATACCCTGTAAACCCCAGTTTAACTGTATTAAAGTGGGATTTAAGAAAGTTAAATGCATAAAGGTAAGTTTTCGGGATGCAATTCCTACCGGTACTTTTTCCTATCTAAGACTGAACGGGAGCCGCAGAGACATGTATACCTTTTTGTGGTTGTGATTGTAGAGCTATAATGCAATTATCGATAACAAATGACATGCCAATAACCACTCAACGCCTTCGTTAATCGATTATCAGGTTACCGGTTATTGAAATCCTATGCTGTAATTATCGATAACAACTGACATTCCAATACCACTTACTTTAACGCCTTTGTTAATCGATTATCAAGCTACCGGTTATTGAAATCCAAACCTGAAGTCACTAATTGTCATTAATTATAAGTCAAGATTTATTTATTTATTTATTTATTTATTTATTTATTTATTTATTTATTTATAAATAAATAAATAAATGAAAACTGCTTTAAGCATACCGATCGCCAAAGACACTGATAAGCCTAAGACTGACCAGGATGCTTAAATGGCAGAATCTCTCCAGTATTTATTATATGGATCCCGCTTTCAGTGATTCCTTTAATAAAATCAGTGACACAGTTGTCCTCTCATCTACCCTTTAATCCACCCCGCCTTCATTTTTGGAGAGACAAATAATGTAAAGATTAAGACGGTGTGTGTGCTTGTTTTGAGGTTTAACGTCCCTGTCAACACTGAGATACAAGATACAAGAAACTTTATTTAACGTCGGATATGAATATAACAAATAACATTAGATTTTATACGCATTCTTAATTAAAATTTAACCTAAATAGGGTATTAGATAAAAATTCAGCATATCAGCAGTTCAGCGTTTTAGTCCCCAACTGATCAGCTAGTTGCTGAATTCAGCCAATAATTCAGCGTTTTAGTCTCACCCTGAGTTTCGCAAGACCATTGACTTCGGAAACCATGAAATTTACAAAAAACGCACAACTCCATCATTCATTCATATTATTTAATTTTGGATAGCCATCCATCATTCTATGTCATTTCAAAGCCTTCTACTGGCCGAGATAACTCACAAGTATAATCTTTCTCACCCCGTCTGTCCGTTTACCCATTCATTCCGTTTGTCACTCCCTTAAAACATAATTGCGGCGAAACGACCAACTGGCGAAATGACTCACGGGCGAAACGACTCACCCGATAAGGGCGAAACGACCCACCCGAAATCAGGGCGAAACGACTCAGGGCGAAATGACCCACGGGCGAAACGATCCGGATTCTTTTGAACGACTCGATGTTTTTCCGTGCAGCCCCGGCAAATATGATCACCGTAAATGGTGTAAGCCGCTGCGTAAATATCCATCTAATCATTGTACACACGATCAAGCACGACAATTTGGAGAAAAATGTATTTTCAATCTTGCAACAAATAGTGCCGTGATTAGATATACAACAACAACAACATAAGTTTATTCTGTCAGAAATATTACTGCTGACACGTCAAAATACAATTAAATCATGCATAACTATTACCGGCTCTGTAGTAATCATTTGATAAGTTTGATAAGTCTATATTGATGAAGATTCCACATTGTAGTTTTTTGACATGTCATGCAGGTGGGTGGGGCAAATTGCAGCACAGTGAGAGGAATGTCATAAAATGCACCATTCTTCGGCTCGGGATGTTACCTGGAGGTCCCTGCAGGTTAAAATCCCATCCCCAGACTTGCCTTCCCTTACGATTTGGGCGCAAGGCTTTTTCTCTTTCTCCTATTACTGCTACTCGCTCACATCTGAGCACCGGCCCCGATAGCTCAGTTGGTAGAGTGTCCGCTCCGGGGAACGGGAGGTCTCGGGTTCGATCCCGGGCCGCGACATACCAAAGTCGTTAAAAATGGTACTAGCTGCTCCTCGCTTGGCACTCAGATTTACGGGGTAGAGCTAGGACTGGTCGATCCAGTGTCAGGATAATGTGACTGGGTGTGGTATCATGTAATGTGTCTGGGACATGATACTTCAGTGAGGCAGCACTATAAACGTGAGCATTGAGCTCCCTGTCGCAACCAGACACCGTCGTGATATGACTGAAAAATTGTTGAAAGCGACGTTAAACCCGAATTCACTCACTCACATCTGAGCATTACGAGCAGGGTTTCCTGATTGGTAACCAGTACTTTTTTTTTTTTTTACTATTTTCATGTCTAAATTACGACCTTACTACCCCGGACCAATTCCGTATGATTTTCAGTGTTTGTTAAAAAAAATCGGTAAATCGGCGCAATAATTTCAGTTTCGGGTGAAGCGCAAGTTTATACTGGAACAAGACAATAGTTGTCATTCTTGGCTTACTGTCATTGTGAAATTGAATTAAATTTCATTGGCTAATGATAGGGAAATTATCCAATCACAGTTCATCTAACAAATTCATTTTGGTATGGGCGGCAAGATGGAAGGCTTTACAAAGGCAAAAAAACATGGGGAAAAAAAAAAGAACAGCTGAATCAGCCGAAAAAAAACACACAAGGAAATGGGCTTATTTTGACCTGGCATCAGATACCTTTAAACCCTTACGATTAAAATTTGAATCTTACAATTTTTTTATGGGATCTTACTATTTTCTGTCTCAAGGGATAGGCAAGTCTGCATCCCCTGTGCAGGGTAAAGATCCCTACCATAATTACATGATTACTGTATGGGCTTTCGTCCTGCAAACCGGGAGTGTATGTAATTTTCCCAATTCTAAAGGCCCCGTTCCCATTCCGTAAAAGGGGTACAAGACTTCTGCTTGCCCTTGTTGCTAAGAGCCTGTGCAAGGTGTGCCCTTTTGACACGTGTTGCGAAAATGCCCATTTTTGGAGTAGCATCCTGCCCTAATTTCAGTCTGCAGGAAAACACCATACAGTAAATCTTTTCTACGGTCATTCACTCCCTTCCTCTGATTCAAGAAGGGCAGGTGTCAGTTTCTGGCGAAAGAATGTGCACTGTACTGGTTAACCGCTTACGTAAAAGCCTGCCCAGGAAAAATGTAGATAGGTAAACTGGCCGGCTCGAAAATGACCTAAAAAAGTGTTGACTGGTCATTAAACTCCAAAACAAACAGACAAAACTGACACTTTTTAAAGACAACTTACTGACACATTCTTCAAAGACAATCAACCTGTGACTGATAATTATGATTGTTAATCAAAGGCAATTTATGGTAATTATGGACAAGTGATGTAGTGTGTTCGGCTGAGTGACTGTACATGTACCTACGAATGACCAGACCAGCCTGTTGGTGAACTGTCTGAGAATCGATTATCATGCTAAGAAAGGGGAAAGGTTCCAGTCATGTCTTACATTTTGCATCATTTGGGATGCATTTCTTACAATGTTTGAGCACCTGGCAGTGACTTTTTTTACTACGTTTCCCTTAGATAATGCCCCAAAAACAAGGTTGGGCGGTCAAAACCAGGGGCGGTTTTAACCGGTGCTTTAAACCAGTTAAAACCGTCCCAGTCAATACTCCCAAAGTGGTCAATACTGGTCAATTAAAATATTGAGTGGTCAATTGAATAATTTTAATGTTGAAAAAGCAAAGCTTCTGAAACTATTTGTAAGTTTTGCTCTCTTTGCTGGAGGCTGATCATTTGATAGAGTTTCAGGTTCAGATGTTACTCTTTAAGTGGCCTCTTAGCAATACTTTCTGGCTTTTTTAGCCCTAGGCATTTTTGTCTATGACTCGTCAGCATCAGACCTTAGCACTAACTTCAACACCTTGCACTGTTTTTTTTTGTTTTTTGTTTTTGTTGTTGTTATCTTCCAAAATAGTGAAGAAGTTCCAAAGTAGAAGTAAAACAAATCAGGAATCGATACAATTAACTTACTCCACTTGGCTCTTTAGGTTTCATTCATTTTTGACACCTTCAGTAATAGCTTGAAGAAAAGATACTGTCTATATTGCATGTAAATCAAAATTTCACACATTAGGAATAAAGCCTGGTATCAGTTTATAATACCCCTACCAGGCACATGTAATTGGTCAATTTAACAGTTAGATCTTTGTCACACCCACTGCAGTGGCATGGGTTAGTCTGTTTTGACTGCAATTTACAGGAATTGCAGATACTTTTAAATTTTCAAAGACATCAGTGAATGTTGTTTGGTTAATAAATAAAGGACCTTTCATAAATCTTTCAAAATCGATGATGCATAATACATTCAGCTTATTCATATTCCTGTAAATCAAAATATGAACAATCATTCTAACCTATAAAGGAAAACAGAATAATTATAAAGATTGTTTGATTGAAAAGAACAGGCCTGTCTACAGTTCAGTGAGTCAATCCAACCTCTTCATTTGACCAGCAATAATGTCTTTTGACTTGTGATGAAATAAAAAATACCTCAAACAATTAGTCATTAACAAAAACTATTTTGGCTTGTTCAGTGATGAAAATATAGTCTAACATCATGTACATGATGTAGGGGGAAAGCTTTTAAGACCAGATTAGCAACAGGACAGAGGCATATTCGCCAGTGATTGAATCAACCAGTAATGAGTATATGAGTATTGACCGGCTTTTTGCCAACCTTGCCCAAAAATAAAATGTGAAAGTTTATTTACGTCAGTCATCCTATACAGTTGAAAATGCTCTCTGTGTATTTGCGGTATTAAACCTTATCTTGCTGAATATTCATTTAAGCCACACCCATTTCTGTCTATCAACCAATCAAATTAATATAGATCCTGATCAGGTGGCTTCCACCTGATCTGGATCTACACTGTTTGCAAAGATAGGGGTTGTCGTGAACAGCAAGATAAGGGTTAGTCTCTATAGTCATAAACATGCAAAAATTTAATAAAGTTATCCTAGATTCCTACATTTCTTATTTTAATAATAAGAATTTGATAATGCATGTATATCATTTTATTTTCAAAATAATGTTGTATTTGTATCATCTCGACTGTGAATGCAATATATAAATGTGTTGGTGAATTTTCTTCAAAAATGTCAGTGAATTATTTTCATTTGTGTCAGTGAATTGTCTCCAAAAAACCGTGTCGGTAGGTTGTCTTGTCGGTGAATTGTCTCGTTCCCAAGTGTCACCAGTACATGTTGTTGACACATTTATGTATATAAGAAAACCTGCTATCTTTAATCCGGTCTTTACTGTATGGAGCACTGGCACACAGAATGTCTAGAATTAGTAAAAAATAATCGGATGTAGTTAAGTTGTGACTAATGTGAACACCTTAGTGTTTTCCCCAGCCCATTTTAGCATGGTGCCACGCCATGCCCTTTTTTCATATCGCCATGCCCTTTTTCCATGGCGCCATGCCCTTTTTTAAACAGTACATTAAAAGCCCTTTATTTTGGTGAAAATTTCATGAAAATTGGACCAGAATTAAAGTTACACAACTTTATTTCCATGCCTAGAGTTTTCAAAATGTATCTTTTAAATTAAACACTGTCTAATCCTTTTGTTTATTGACAATTACTGCTCAATCTTGACAATAAACACTTATAAGTAATGATGCAGCATGGAGGTGTGAAAAATACTTGCTGTGTGTCCACTGTCCAGGTAGGTGAAAAACAATGGTAGAGGAAAAAATACTTTCTGTGTGTCTAGGTGAAAAAGAAAACAATGGATGCAAAAACAATGAATCAATTTCAATCATAGAGGAAGGAACTAAGGAAAATTCAGAAGATAAAAAAATGTCTCCAACTGATCATGCACCAACTACATGTAGGCTGAACTTGATTGTGAATAGGGCATCATTGTATCAGTCTATTTTGTCCCTGTTCTAATTAGCATTTCAAAAGACTACTGCTTTTACCAATAACTATCTAGCCCAAACAAAGGATAATATTTTACTGGTTTAAAAGGCCTTTTTTAAAAGCATTTAAGCATTTATTGGAGTGCATCTTAAAAACTGCCCATTTGTTATTGGAGTTTGCGCGTAAAAGTGCCCTTTTTGTTGGTATACACACGTTAAAAGTGCCCTTTTTCAGAATCTTTACCATGCCCTTTTTGAATCCTGGGGGAAACACTACACCTTGAAACACAATGGAGTTCTTACCTCTTGGTACTTTCTGACAGCCCAGTCCCTGACTATGACAGGAGGAAAAAACAATATGATCGTAGTTGAAGTTCACATTGAATGTATCAGCTCGTAGTGGTCTCTGCGCATGCCACAACTTCCAGGTCACACTACACACCATAGCCAGTCAATTTGCCCAACCGGTGAAGTCGCACAAGGCCTAAAAGAGGTGATACAACCAAATTTCACAGCATGACCTTTGCTTATCCAAGAGATTCTAAGCCGGCCTCAGTGGCTCAGTCGGATGCGCGTCTGACTGGTGATCAGGAGGACGCGGGTTCGACTCCCGCCGGGGTCGGCAACATTCTTTCGTGGAGGTTGATCATGAAATCTTTCTACGGTCATTCTCTCCATTCCGCTGATTCAAGAAGGGCATTTGTCAGATTCTGGCGAAAGAATGTGCACTGTACTGGTTAACGGCTTACGTACAAGCCTGCCCAGGAAAGTGTTGATAGGTAAACTGACCGGCTCAAAAATGACCTAAATAGTGTTGACTGGGTCGTTAAACTCCAATACAAACAAACAAACCAAGAGATTCTAAAGTGTTCTAGGGCAAAACGCTAAGAAATTTTATGGTCTCCGGTCCTTAGAGTGTTTAGTTTTTCTCTCTTTTTTGAAGGCTCTTTTTCTGTCACCTGGTTAGGTTCTTCAACTTGCGTTTAATCCAGTGTTGGCTGTATATTGCAGCTCGGACCTTTTGCTGGGCACACATGAATCAATCATTCTCAGTTGGGTTGATTTGATGTCAACCCACATATCCGGAACAGAGCTCTGTTGGGCCGCTCATCAGGGCTTGAAGAAATAGATGGGCTGCATGATGCTTCCACGCAGAGCTGAAACCGACCGTACACGAGTACTGGTAAACTGCTTAAAGGATATAAGCCTGCCCTGGCAAAACGGTGTGAGTCAGACCGTCCAAGCTTATAAACCCTATTGGTTTCATTGGGCAACAGGGCATGAGATGTCATTTCATCTCAGTGTTGGGTAAAAGTCCCACAAAATTGGAAACAACATCTCCAAAATGACCTATACAGTGTTGGCTGGGACGTTAAACCTCAAACCAATCAAAAGCTCTGTTGGGAGTACTTCTCAAGGAAATGTAGCTGAAAACCCAAGGCTTCTTCCTTCAGTTTATCTGTTTCTGCCCGATCCCAGATGTGGAATTTTTCTCTTTACGGGTTTGGATCTCTTAGCAGTTTGCTGAATTCCATGTACACAGCATCATGGTCACCTATGCCTGGAAGAGTAGTACAGCGGTTCACTAGAGAAGGTCTGTTAGTCAGGAGCAGGGGCCAGTTGTTCAAAACTAATGATATTGTAAGTTAACATATCGTTAAAACTTTGACCATTTAATACGGCAAATTTTCTAACATTTTTGCTTAAAAAAAACGTGAGCATCTTTTGCAAATTTATTCAGCAAAAATACCAAAATTTTACAAATTGAACTTGCTAGAACAGTTAACAATATGACCACTTACGGGCTCGTTAAGCTAACGAGACTTTGGACATCTGGCTCCAGATACAGTGTGCTCTTCTTCCTTGTAGGGCAGGTTACTTTCTGTTATATACAGCAATTCTGAATGACATCCAAGAATTTGTTGTTTATCTGAGATGTGTTCTGATAACCACCAACTGAATAGGTCTCCAAAATGACCTTTACAGTGTTGACGGGGACGTTAAACCTCAAATCAAACAAACAAAAATTGAAATCAAAGCAACATTCTTGTATGTCGGCATATACAGTATTGATCCTAAGTATTGGGACAGACAGGGCTAAGCAAACAGTGCAGGCCCAGACCAGACTGCTCCAGCAGTCTGATTAGGGTCTACACTGTTTGCCAATCCTTCTGTACTTTTAGGATGCCTTGCTGGATTGCAAAACAAATTTCTTAAAATTTAAGAGACTTACAGCAAGTCCTCAAGGTGTCCAAATTTTTAGGATTTTTACGGCACTCTGTATTCTGGTGCATAGTTCTGTGTACTGTGCGTAGCTACTCGGAGGGCAATAAAGAGATCCAACGATAAGCATCTTATTCTTGTCCAGGGCCAGTTTAGCAAATACAGATTCTATGTCACACCATTTATGATCATTTTTATATATAATCTATATATTTTTTGGATCCATCTTGAAACCGTGTTATATGCAAAACTGTGTTTTAACAAACCATGTTATAATGAGGTTGTGGTGTTCTCTGTCGGGCATCCCAGAGCGGAGATACGACAAACACTTCATTCTTATACAGCAAGATACTGGAAAGATGCTTCAAGGAAGTGGACTAAAAATGAATTTATACATATGACAATGTCATTCACGATTCACCAGTAGGTAATGGAATATGACATGACCGCCCTGTCGGTATCCTACCATACTGTAAGAGACCATTCACGCTTCATGTCATATTCCATATTGAAACGCATCAAAATCAGCACTAAAAAACAATGAACCTGTCAAACCGCAAAGAACACAGTACAAATAATGGATTTTGTTTTCATCCTTTATGTAACATATTTGTTGGACAATGAAATTAACTATGGTCTATTATATCATAATGTTGACAGGTATCACAAATAAAATACTGGTACCAAGATTTACCAAATTGAAACCAAAATACCAGAAGGAAACCTAAATAACAGAACAGACCTTTAAAAATATAGGAATACTGCTGTTTCATAGCAACAGATATGGTAAGTATTTTGTGATAATTGAAGGATGGTTTTCCTTATTTCTCCATATAAACCTATGTTGTGGGTATTCATTAGAACCGCCTCACTGAGGCGGTTCTAATGAATACCCACAACATAAGTTTTTTTTTTTTGAGAATTGACAAAACACTACCCTTCAGTTATCACAAAATACCTTACCTGTTGTAGAAGCCTCTGTGGTGTAGTTGTTATGCTACTCGCCTTGTAAACCAGGGATCATAGGATCGATCCCGGGCTTCTCCAGACTTTCGGATGAGTCTTTAAACCGAGGTCCTGTCTCCCTATGACCTTAGCTGTTGGTGGGACTTAAAACTCAAACACTCACTCACCTTATCTGTTGCTTTGCTTGTCAATGTTTTGCAAGGGAAATGGCTGATATACACATGAACCTCATCATAGCATGATTTGAACGACTCGAGCCTAGTGGGTAAGAGCACTGGCTCTTAATCATTAAGTCTCTCACTACTGTGGGTTCAAGCCTCGCTCAGGTCACATGTGAGATGCCAAGTTCTGCAATGGAAGGTCAGGTGGTTGTCTCTGGCTGCTCTGGTTTTTTAGCTCACCTGAGCCTTTAGGCTCATAGGTGAGCTTATAGTATAGCCATGGTCCGTCGTCCGTCCGAGCGCATCCACGGGCATATGTTGGGTAGACATAAGTTGGGTACTTGCCGTTTATTCCGTTAGTGTCCGAAAAAGTAGCCAACAAATTTGATGGGACATGTTGGGTACTTGTGCAAATTTTAGCTGATTGTTGGGTACTTACAGGTGAAAAATTAACACTGTAGTACCCAACAAATGTCCATCTGTACGAACGTCCGTCCGTCCATCGTCCGTCCGTCCATGCACCATTTTCAAAGATCTTCTTCTCCTATACTGCAGGGCCAATCAAAGCCAAATTTCATATGGAGCCTCAGTGGGATGGGGGAACGAAAGTTTGTTCGCGGGGTCTGGATCACAAAACCAAGATGGCCGCCATGCCCATATATGGTAAAAAGCCTTCAAAAATCTTCTCCAGAACCATAAGGCCAGTGGCCTTGAAACTTGGCATGTAGCATATGGTACTCGGGCCCATCATGGTTTGTACAAATGGTGACCCCGGGTTGACCTTGACCTATTTTACAGCAATGTCAAATTTGCCGAAGTAGGCTTTTGCATGGGGCAAAGTGAAAATAATGGATTTATAGGAAAACCATTGAAGACAGTGTCACCAAAATTTGTAGATCAGGTAAAGTAACTGAATACATGAAGATCTATGGGTCAGAAAGGTCAAGGTCATTCATTGGCCTTAGACCAAGATCATTCAGGATCCATATTTCAAACATTTTTTTCTCCAAAAAAGCTGAGCCAATTTAAGTGAAATTTAATATGGAGCCTTTGTGAGTTGAACAAATGAAAAAATGCCAATACGGTCTAGATCACATGACCAAGATGGCCGTCACGCCTATAAATATGGTAAAAAGCCTTAAAAATTCTTCTTCTCCAGAACCGTTAGGCCAATGGCCTTGAAACTTGGCATGTAGCATATGGTACTCAGGCCCATCATAGTTTATACAAATGGTGACCCCGAGTTGACCTTGACCTATTTTACAGCAATGTCAAATTTGCCGACTTAGGCTTTTGCATGGGAAAAAGTGAAAATAATGGATTTTTAGGAAACCATTGAAGACAGTGTCACCAAAATTAGTAGATAAGGTAAAGTAGCTGAATACATGAAGATCTATGTGTAAGAAAGGTCAAGGTCATTAATTGACCTTAGACCAAGGTCACGCAGGTTCCATATTTCAAACATTTTTTCTCAGAAACTACTGAGCCAATTGAAGTGAAATTCAATATGGAGCCTTTGGGAGTTGAACAAATGAAAAGCTGCCAACATGGTCTAGATCACATGACCAAGATGGCCACCACGCCCATATATGGTAAAGAAACTTCGAAATTCTTCTTCTCAAGAACCGTAAGGCCAATGGCCTTGAAACTTGGCATGTAGCATATGGTACTCGGGCCTATCATAATTTGTTCAAATGGTGACCCTGGGTTGATCTTGACCTATTTTACAGTAATGTCAAATTTGCTGACTTAGGCTTTTGCATAGGAAAAAGTGAAAATAATGGATATTTAGGGAAACCATTGAAGACAGTGTCACCAAAATTTGTAGATTAGGTAAAGTAACTGAATACATGAAGGTCTATGGGTAAGAAAGGTCAAGGTCATTTATTGACCTTAGACCAAGGTCACTCCGATTTCATATTTAAAAAAAAAACATTTTTTCTCAGAAACTATTGAGCCAATTTAAGTGAAATTCAATATGGAGCTTTTGTGAGTTAAACAAATGAAAAGTTGCCAGTACGGTTTAGATCACATGACCAAGATGGCCGCCACGCCCATATATGGTAAAAAGCCTTCAAAAATTTTCTTCTCCAGAACCGTAAGGCCATTGGCTTTGAAACTTGGCATATATCATATGGTACTCGGGCTCGTCATAGTTTTTACAAATGCTGACCCTGGGTTGACCTTGACCTATTTTATGGCAGTGTCAAATTTGTCAACTTAGGCTTTTGCATGGGAAAAAGTGAAAATAATGGATTTTTAGGAAACCATTGAAGACAGTGTCACCAAATTGGTAGATCAGGTAAAGTAAATGAATACATGAAGATTCATGGGTAAGAAAAGTCATCATTCAGTGACCTGGGACCAAGATTAACCAGGTTCCATATTTCAAACAGTTTTTTCTCAGAAACCGCTGGCCCAATTCAAGTGAAATTTGATATGGATCCTTTATATGATGAACAAATGAAAATTTGCTCATATGGTCCAGGTCACATGACCAAGATGGTGGCCATGCCCATATATGGTAAAAACACTTCGAAATTCTTCTTCTCCAGAACCGTAAGGCAAATGACCTTGAAACTTGGCAGGAAGCATCTGGTACACGGGCCTATCATAATTTGTTCAAATGGTGACCCTGGGTTGACCTTTACCTATGTTACGGCAATGTCAAATTTGCGGACTTAGGCTTTTGCTTGGGAAAAAGTGAAAATAATTGATTTTTAGCTCACCTGAGCCTTTAGGCTCATGGGTGAGCTTATAGTATAGCCATGGTCTGTCGTCCGTCCATCCGTTGTCCGTCCACCATTTTCAAAGATCTTCTCCTCCAAAACAGGGAGGCCAATCAAAGCCAAATTTCATGTGGAGCTTCAGTAGGATGGGGGAACGAAAGTTTGTTCGCGGGGTCTGGGTCACATGACCAAGATGGCAGCCATGCCCATATATGGTAAAAAGATGGTATTAACCCTTCTCTTGCTGTTCACGACAACCCCTATTTTTGCAAACAGTGTAGATCCAGATCAGATGGCTTCTGAAGAAGCCATCTGATCAGGATCTACACTGTTTGGCATTCAGTTTATGAATTTGTAGCAATAAATTACATCAAGTCATCTGATTGGTTGATAGACAGAAATGGGTGTGGCTTAAATGAATATTCAGCAAGATAAGGGTTAAGTAAAACTGCACAAGTGGAAAATCAAGGAGTCAAGTGCTCTTTCCCAGCACATTGTCAATCAGACATTCCCTAAATAATATGAAAAGTTAAAAAAAATATGACAATTGGAATAAACCATGATGAAAGCATGGTCTTCGAACTGTCAGAAAGGTAGGAATAGGTGGAAAGTTTTATCACATTGTTAGACATCAAAATTTTGTCCCCACAAGTTGTGTACCCCTGCTCTGAGGCTATATACATATATAAAAACATTAAAATGTACACCAGGACCAGGTGTCAGGTGAGCGTTTACAGGACCACTGGTCCTCTGGTTTTAATGATCGGTTTGAAATAAGTGAAATAGTCTGTTTATAATTTGTATTGGAACATTCCTATTTCATTTTGTTTACTAACAAGCTTTATTGTCTGATGAGTTAACTTTTTTTTTTTTTCATTGTTTTTTCTGCGTAATCCAAAAGTTGACTTTTTTTCCAAAACTACAAATGGCTCTTGTTCCCAATATTTTTAATAGTCCATTCCTGTATTTGAGTTTTATTCCAGTATTTTGGTTTCATTTCAGTAAGTCTACTTACCCATGAAATTCATTTGGCTACAATTAACCCAAAGATTCAAATGTTGCATAAATTCGCATCTTGTTTCGTCACCAACAAAAAAGATGTCAGATACGAAACTACATGTACTTGGCAAAAATATTAACCATCATGAGATGATGTGTCGCGTGCAAGACTCAGGTTTGTAGCTGGTTTAGTACATGTATAAAACTTCTAAACTATCTGAGATGCAAGAACGGTGACTTTTATGCTCATCATTTTCTGGGAACCAAATACTAATTTTATTAATCCCCCGCCCCGAAGCGGAGCGGGGATTATAGGAATGGCCTTCGTCTGTCTGTCTGTCCGTAACACTTTCTTGTCTGCTCCATATCTCCTGAACCCTTTGATAGATTTTCATTAAACTTTGGTCAATTATTTGTCTCAGTGAGCTGGTGTGCAGAACCATGCTGACTCAAGGTCAAGGTCATGGGTGAAGGTCACGAGTTTGAAACTTGGAATTTTGTTTCCGTTCCATATCTCCTTTACCCTTGGAAGGATTTTCATTAAACTTTGGTCAAATATTCTTCACAGTGAGCTCATGTACAGAACCCATGTCTGTCAGTCCGTCTGTCCATCCATCCGTCTGTCTGTCCGTAACTTTTTCTTGTCCGCTCCATATCTCCTGAACCCTTTAATAGATTTTCATTAAACTTTGGTCAATTATCCCCCTCAGTGAGCTGATGTGCAGAACCTATAAATGAACAATGCAGACTCAAGGTCACAAGTTTAAAACTTTGAATTTTTTGTCTGTTCCATATCTCCTTTTCCCCTCAAAGGATTTTCATTGAACTTTGGTCAATTATCCCCCTCAGCGAGCTAACCATGCCAACTCAAGGTCAAGGTCACAGGCGAAGTTCACAAGGTTGAGCCTTGATACTAAGTGCAGCGGGGGATTTGGCTGTCCTTCAGCCTGCTTTCTTGTTTTTGTAGGATTGGTGTGAAAATTTAGGTTTGTTTGAGTGTGAAAAACTTTATCTAGAAGCTGAACACAGTTACATGTACAATGTTTTGCCTGCTAATCGCAAAAATCCTAACAATTTGGATGCCTTGAAGACTTGCTGTAATTCTCCAAAATTATTAACCGGTTGCATGTTAGTGGACTCTTCCATTGTTATATGTTGGACAAGTCCATTTGTCATATAGGGGTGATAGGCCTATTTTTCATTTTTATTCTATTTTTGATGGAAAATTCTGTTAGCAGATAGTGCAGGCCCTGATCAGACACCACAATTTCATCTGGGCCTGCACTGTTTGCCAAGATAACCCTTCAGGGGTTTCCCGCTTGAAGTGGGTTGACACATTTGTTTCACAGTCCAGAAAGGAGTCCAAAAGGTGCAGACAGAATGGCAGACAGTGAAGACCCTGATCAGACTGCTCCTTCAGGAGCAGTCTGATCAGGGTCTGCACTGTGTGCTGAGGCCTCTCTGTCCAAATACTTAGGATCATTGTGATAATACTAAAGCAAAATTATTCTTGTTCTTTTAGGTGAGTAAGAATGAGTCAGACAAAGAAGATATCTCGTTGTTCACATGTGAGGAATATAGGAGATGTTTCGTGGGAGGAAATAAAAGAAAAACAAGAGGTAAGATACGCCCACCATGTCCTTGACCAGTTGAACTTAACCCACTTTTGTACCAAATGGAATCTTCCTCCTTATATATAGCTGGAGTGCATTTAAAAATTTAGGGATGTCAGGTTGTGTTTTTTTCTAAATTTATTTAGTAAATGGCTGAGCATACTGCGGCATCTGATCTGGGCCTGCACTGTTTGCCGATTACCCGTTTTGAGGTTTCGTGTACAAAATGGGTTAAAATGGTTCTGTCGAAGTTGGCTTCACGTCATCATAAATGATGACTTCCTTGAAGAGGGTGTGTGTTACGGATTGCATTGCCTCCCTTCAGTTATCTAATGACACTGAAGGAAGTCAGTATATGGACAGACTCCATTCAGCCTATGGAAAGTCTGTGCATCTTAGAGCCAGACGGGACTGGGAGCTGTTTTTTAGCTTGGCTGTTTTCGAAGAAAACAACAAGGTATTGTCATAGCTCTTGCGTCGTTTGCGTCGTCGTGCAAAAACTTGGACATTTTGTAATATCTCTGTTATTACTGAACATATTTACTTGAAACTCGGACTAGTTTTCCATTATGAAAAGGGGCACCCATACCAATAGGTGAGGTAACCCTCAAAATATTTTTGGCACAGTTATGCCCCTTTTTCGACTTAGAATTATTTTTTTTTTCTAAAAGAAACTGCAGCCGAGCATTGGCATCCGCATGTTGTGCTCTTGTTTAGGTTTAATGTCCCGTCAACACTTTATAGGTCATTCTGGAGATGCTGCCCCCAATTTTGTGGGACTTTCATGTGACATTGGGATGAAATGACATCTCAGGCCCTGCTGCCCAATGAAATCAATAGAGTTAATATGCATTGAAGGTCCAACTAGCACCACTTTGCAGGCAGGCTTAAATCCTCTGAGCAGTTTAGCAGTACTCAGGCTTTACCCCAGAGTTGTGATTGGTTACTTAGCAACAGCTCATTTAGTGATAACTCCTTATTTCTCCTCATAAATAAATGTTGTGGGTATTCATTTGAACTGCCTCACTGAGGCTTTTCCACCCCGCCCATCGGGGCTTGAAGAAGTAGATGGGCTGCATAATGCTTCCACGCAGAGCTGAAACCACACATGAGAACTGATAAACTGCTTAGAGGATCTAAGCCTGCCCAGGCAAAGCAGTGTGAGTTGGACCCTCCATGCTTATAAGACCTATTGGTTTCATTGGGCGACAGTGCTTGAGATTTCATTTCACTCAATGTCTGGTAAAAGTCCCACAAAATTGGAAGCAACGTCTCCAGAATTACCTATATAATGACGGGGACGTTAAACCTCATATCAAACAAACAAAATCACTGAGGCTTTTAAAATGTCAATAAAGTTTTTATGTGGAGCTGACAAAATTATATTTCAATTATCACCAAATATCCAACTAACCAAAAAAATCTTAAAAATTTGGAAGCCTTCCGGACTTGCTGTAATTCTCTTAGAATTTAAACAAATTAGTTTCACAATCCAGCAACGAGTCTGAAAGATGCAGAAGAAATGCCAAACAGTGTAGACCCTGATCAGACTGCTTCTTGAGGCCTCCATGACCTAGTAGATCAGGGCATGTCCCTTCTAGCTTGGCTGGGGTCACATTTGAGACATCAAGTTCTGAAACAGAAGGTCAGATGTTTTTTATCCGGGTATTCCAGTATTCATCAACTGAGTAGTGATCAGTTCAAAATAAGTGAAATAAACTTGAAAAGGTCGTAGAATCCAAAATCAAAGCAGGCTACTTAGGGGATAACTGTATTGAAAATTTACATTTGGGGAGGTGATGTAAATTTTCATTACAGTTATCCCCATTCTAATGCACTTTTCCAACTGAAACCCCTAAGGGGCCTCTTAGTTTTTTTAGCTCACCTGACCGAAGGTCATGGTGAGCTTTTGTGACAGTAAGATGTCCGGCGTCGTCGTGCGTCGTCCGTCGTCCGTCGTCCGTCGTGCGTAAACTTTTTCTTGTGAACACACTAGAGGCCACAGTTTTGGTCCAATTATCATCAAACTTGCTCAGAATGATAATCATGACAATATCTCGGTCAAGTTCGAATTTGGGTCATGTCGGGTAAAAAAGTAGGTCAGTAGGTCAAATCATAGAAAAACCTTGTGAACACTCGAGAGGCCACAATTTTGGTCCAATCATCATCAAACTTGCTCAGAATGATCATTGTGACAATATTTTAGTGAAGTTTGAATATGGATCATGTCGGCTTAAAAAGTAGGTCAGCGGGTCAAATCATAGAAAAACCTTGTGAACACCCTAGAGGCCACAATTTTGGTCCAATCATAATCAAACTTGCTCAGAATGATCATCATGACAATATCTTGGTCAAGTTCGAATATGGGTCATGTCCGGTCAAAAAGTAGGTCAGTAGGTCAAATCATAGAAAAACCTTGTGAACACTCTGAAGGCCACTGTTTTGGTCCAATTATCATGAAACTTGCTCAGAATGACCATTGTGACAATATTTCAGTCCAGTTCGAATATGGGTCATATCGGGTTAAAAAGTAGGTCAGCGGGTCAAATCATATAAAAACCTTGTGAACACCCTAGGGGCCACAATTTTGGTCCAATCATAATCAAACTTGCTCAGAATGATCATCATGACAATATCTCGGTCAAGTTTGAATATGGGTCATGTCCGGTTGAAAAGTAGGTCAGTAGGTCAAATCATAGAAAAACCTTGTGAATACTCAGGAGGCCACAAGTTTGGTTAAATCATTAATCTTGCTCAGAATGGTCATTGTGACAATATCTTGGCTAAGTTTGAATAAAGGTCTTTTCGGGTCAAAAAGTAGGTCAGTAGGTCAAATTAAAGAAAAAACTTGTGAACACTCTAGTTTTACATAGACTTATATAGGGAAAATCTTTAAAAATCCTTTTCTCTGAAACCACAAGGCCTAGGTCTTTTATATTTGGTATGAAGCTTCATCTAAAAGACCCCTAACAAGATTATTCAAATGATAGTGCTGAGGCCAAAAATGTCCCCGCCCCCGGGCCCTTTGGTTTTACATAGGCTTATATAGGGAAAATCTTTAAAAATCTTCTGCTCTGAAGCTGCAAGGCCCAGGACTTTGATATTTGGTATTAAGCTTTATCTAGTGGACCCCTACCAAGATTGTTCAAATTATAGTGCTGGGGCAAAAAATGCCCCCGTTCCGGGGCCCTTTGGTTTTACATGGCCTTATATAGGGAAAATCTTTAAAAATCTTCTTCTCTGAAACCGCAAGGTCCAGGACTTTGATATTTAGAATGAAGCTTCATCCATTGGACCTCTACCAAGATTGTTCAAATTATCGCCCTTGGGCCAAAAATGCCCCCGCTCAGGGGCCCTTTGTTTTTACATAGACTTATATAGGGAAAATCTTTAAAAATCCTTTTCTCTGAAACCACAAGGCCTAGGTCTTTTATATTTGGTATGAAGCTTCATCTAAAAGACCCCTAACAAGATTATTCAAATGATAGTGCTGAGGCCAAAAATGTCCCCACCCCCGGGCCCTTTGGTTTTACATAGGCTTATATAGGGAAAATCTTTAAAAATCTTCTGCTCTGAAACTGCAAGGCCCAGGACTTTGATATTTGGTATTAAGCTTTATCTAGTGGACCCCTACCAAGATTGTTCAAATTATAGTGCTGGGGCAAATAAAGCCTCCACCTGGGGCCCTTTGGTTTTACATAGGCTTATATAGGGAAAATCTTTAAAAATCTTCTTCTCTGAAACCGCAAGGCCCAGGACTTTGATATTTTGTATGAAGCTTCATCTAGTGGACCCCTACCAAGATTGTTCAAATTATAGCCCTTGGGCCAAAAATCCCCCTGCTCAGGGGCCCTTTGGTTTTACATAGACTTATATAGGGAAAATCTTTAAAAATCTTCTTCTCTGAAACCGCAAGGTCCAGGACTTTGATATTTAGAATGAAGCTTCATCCAATGGACCTCTACCAAGATTGTTCAAACTATCGCCCTTGGGCCAAAAATGCCCCCGCTCAGGGGCCCTTTGTTTTTACATAGACTTATATAGGGAAAATCTTTAAAAATCCTTTTCTCTGAAACCACAAGGCCTAGGTCTTTTATATTTGGTATGAAGCTTCATCTAAAAGACCCCTAACAAGATTATTCAAATGATAGTGCTGAGGCCAAAAATGTCCCCGCCGCCGGGCCCTTTGGTTTTACATAGGCTTATATAGGGAAAATCTTTAAAAATCTTCTGCTCTGAAACTGCAAGGCCCAGGACTTTGATATTTGGAATTAAGCTTTATCTAGTGGACCCCTACCAAGATTGTTCAAATTATAGTGCTGGGGCAAAAAAAGCCTCCGACTGGGACCCTTTGGTTTTACATGGCCTTATATAGGGAAAATCTTTAAAAATCTTCTTCTCTGAAACCGCAAGGCCCAGGACTTTGATATTTTGTATGAAGCTTCATCTAGTGGACCCCTACCAAGATTGTTCAAATTATAGCCCTTGGGCCAAAAATGCCCCCGCTCAGGGGCCCTTTGGTTTTACATAGACTTATATAGGGAAAATCTTTAAAAATCTTCTTCTCTGAAACCACAAGGCCTAGGTCTTTTATATTTGGTATGAAGCTTCTTCTAAAGGACCCCTACCAAGATGATTCAAATTATAGTGCTGGGGCCAAAAGTGGCCCCGTCCCGGGGCCCTTTGGTTTTACATAGACTTATATAGGGATAATCTTTAAAAATCTTCTCTGAAACCACAAGGCCCAGGACTTTGAAATTTGGTATGAAGTTGCATCTAATGGACCTCTACCAAGATTGTTAAAATTATAGCCCTGGGGCCAAAAATGCCCCCACTCTGGGGCCCTATGGTTTTACATAGACTTACATGGGGAAAATCTTCAAAAATCTTCTTCTCTGAAACCACAAGGCCTGGGTCTTTGATATTTGGTATGAAGCTGCATCTAGTGGACCTCTATCAAAATTATTCAAATTATAGCCCTGGTACCAAAAATGTCCCCGCTCCGGGGCCCTTTGGTTTTGCATAGACTTATATAGGGAAATCTTTAAAAATCTTCTCTGAAACTGCAAGGCCAAGGCCTTTGATATTTAGTATGGAGCTTTATCTAGTGGACCTCTACCAAGATTGTTCAAATTATAGTCCTGGGGCCACAAATGCCCCCACCCCGGGCCGGGGCCCTTTGTTTTTACATAGATTTATATAGCCCTGGGGCCATTTGGTTTTGCATAGGCTTATGTAGGGAATATCTTTAGAAAAAATCTTCTTCTCTGAAACTGCAAGGCCCAGGTCTTTGAAATTTGATGTGTAGCTTTATCTAGTGGACCTTTGCCAAGATTGTTCTAATTATAGCCTTTGTTGATGTTTGGTATGAAGCTTCACCTTTAAGACCTCCCTCAACATTATGCACATTAAAACCCTGGGGCCAATAATGGCCCTCTCTGGGGCCCACTTGTTACACTATGGATCAGGTGAGCGATCCAGGGCCATCATGGCCCTCTTGTTTTGTTTTGTTTTGTTTATCGAGTCAGCAGAGCGATGCGTAACTAACCATTTGTTAGTGCGCACAAAAAATAGGTCGAGATAGAAAAAGAAATATGCCAAACTTAATACTGCTTTCACGGCAAATGTATTATAAAAACGTAGATCAATTAATTCATATAATCTTTTTTCTTTTAAATTCACAACTATTTTCTACTCTTTAACTGCCACGTGTCACGTGGGTCATGACCTTTCCGTGGTCTGTGATTTCAGCCGTTTGTGTTTGTCGGAAATAATTTTATTCATTCATTGACCAGTTGGACGGCTAATTATCACCGTGAAAATGAACAGTGCAGTTTTGGAAGAAGTACTTTGGTGGCTGATGCTGGGGAAATCGTTGCTGCAAAACGTTATTTTGAAAATTCTGGACATTTTGTGTGAACTGGACATGATGAGTGGGTGGAGAATTAGGACATGGGACGACATTTGGCAGACTTTCTGATTGTGACACCGGTACTTCAGATGAGTTCCCATGTAGAATAGCCGAATATTGTCGCTTTTGGGCATCAGATGAATCTCTGTTATATGTCTTCACGGAGCCTTCATTCTTGTGCTGTGAGATCCTCATTATGGCACACGTATCTACTTCAGCATGGGACAGTAAAGTGATGGTAGTTGCCCTGACACTGTGATTTGTGTATACTTGACTAAGCTCTGCCTCCTTTGAGATAACTTTCATGTCACCAAGGGTTCGTGGCCCTAAAGGACGACTTGTAAACCACACCTCATCAAGATGCGACACTTTATTTCTGGCTTGCTGGAAGAAAATGTCATTGTCTGGGTTTAGTTTGCTTAAATAATATTTCAGAGAGGTGATAGGACAAGATTCACTGCCATTAACTGCATACATTCTTGGTTTACAGTCTTGATTTGTATCCCCTTTCAATCCCAGGTGGTTCTTAGTAGCTTCATTGTAGCCCATCTCAACATACTCAAGGCCAGTGTCGTCCTTTTTGAAGGCAAATGCATCCTTTTTTAGAGACTGCAAGTTCTCACGCCCCCGACGAGCAAATGCCAATGCAATGTCAAACCATACCTTCTTCTGCAAAGACCTAGGCTGTTTCATGCTAAACACTTCCGACTGCCTCAGTTTCTCTAGGTCTGCTTCAGCAATTGCTGGGTAGTGTTTTGTTTTATCAAACCCATCTCGTTTAAGCTTCTTAAGCACAGCAATAAATACTTGATTAGACCGGTGGAAATCTTCATTGCTCATGAGGCAGATATTTCTGTTATGTGGTGGCGCACGTAAATGACGGTTGATTGACGCCCTTATACCAGTATATGTAGATTTACTGTAGGGTTCACCATCCCCATTTCTCACTTCAGCATAGAACTTTTCCAGCCGGATGTCCAGTTCTTGGTTATTCAAACTTTCACAGTTATCATTGTAACTTCGGGAGGCAAGCCACTCTGAAATTTCAAGAAAAACATAAATTTATCTAATGAATTGGTATATGAAAAGGGACGTCTGATTGGATAACATCACAAATTTGCGACAGTATACTGTCGGACACCTGACTTCATCACATAACCAGATAAAATGACTTATAATTTGCTTGCATTTGGTTTTAAGCAGCTCACAACTTGCAGCCATGTGCAAATTTCAATGTAGTACAATTTTTAACTTAAAAACCAAATAAGTCCATTACAATGGGGATAAATGTATTGAAAATTTAATGCACCTGCTTATTGGATAACTTTAAAAATTTGTGACAGTATATTCTGCCATATACTGTAGCAATCCTGGCGTCATCACCCAACATTGCTTCTCATTGGCTGCGAATTAGTTTTATGCAGTTCACAGCACTTGTCGTTCACATAAATCAGCAAAACAACCACATAAGTACATTAGAATGGGGATAACTGTATTGCAAAATTGTCATTTGGGGAGGTAAATAGTCGGTTTTACGGTCGCGAATTCCGTTTTTGTCGTAAAACGAAATTCCCGACCATTCAACTGCCGATTTACCTCCCCAAATGACAATTTCAAATACAATTGTTCCCTAATTGCAACATGTAATTTGGAGAGGAAAATTGTCGGTGTTGGAAAACAATGTTTTACACGAATACCCAAGCTAGAACAAAACAGCAGGCAAATGTCGGACCGACAGTCATATGATGTTAAGTGTTATCCTTCCACTGTGGGCCGGTCATTGGTTCATCATTCTTTGCTGCCTGGGACGTTATGAGTCATTCAGAAAAATTTCTGACTGATAGAAAAGCTTCAATTTGCCTCCCAAAACTTCATTTGTCTTTTATACATTTATCCCCTATTTTGGTGATTTTTTGTCATTTTTTTTTAAATACAAAACAGAAGAAAAATATAAAAAAATAGACAGAAATATTGTACAAACATATGCTAGCATGGCCCTTTTCATGGCTACACACTACAGTTGTACATTTTTTTTCCAGCAAGCCAGAAAAAAATATATTTAATTGAACTGATAGCTGGTGTGCTCTTTCTCAAAAATTATATAGGCAGTGGTCTACATTCCATTACCAAAACACGCCTAGTCAAATTTTCAATTTTACCAACAGACAGTAAAATTTCAAGAAACAAGATGAGAATTCTATTGCACTTGCAAATGTAATGCGACGTCTGATTGGAAAACGTCAAAAATTTGCGACAGTATATTCTGCGATATACTGTCGGAAACCGGACGTCATCGCGTAATGTCGCTTTTCATTGGCTGGCATTTGGTTTTACGCAGCTCACAGCGCTAGCCGTTTTATTCCAAATAGCACAGTTTTTAACAAAACAACCGCAATAGTGCATTAGAATGGGGATAACTATATTGCAAAATTGTGATTTGGGGAGGTAAATCGTCGGTTTTAAGACTGCAAATTACGTTTTACGGCTGCGCTGACGGTTAGCCGTATAACGAAATTTCCGACTGTAAAACCTCCGATTTACCTCCCAAAATCACAATTTTGAATACAGTTATCCCCTAAATCTGATATTTTTCAGATTTCGGCTCAACAGTTTACATTCTGGGAACTCGTTATAACTGCCTCGCTGAGGTGCTTCTAGTGAGTACCCACAATCGATGTATTTTATGTATTTGCCTAAGAATTGTTTGTTATCTTCTCAGTAAAAATTAAAGGTGTTAGAATAAGAGGGCCGCTTCTTTTTCCATGTTTCACTATATAAAGATGAGTAACGAGGACATTTAATGGCTAATTTTTCATTTTTCTCCTGGTCGATACATGTGTATTTGCTAGAATCGCCTTTCAGACGTGATCCTAACAACCACCCACAACATAAATTGCTCGTCAAAAAAAGTGAAACAAAAAATTATCCCTTCCTTTTCCTCGTTCCTCTACCTTTATCTGCAGCTATGATGGTTAGAAACATTGACACATTGCGCAAACAAAATATCTTGCTTCCATAAATCTTACTTCTTCTAATGCATTATTTTGCGCATCTAACATGACATTTGATTGAATGAGGTCAAAATTTGCGATGGTATATTCTGTGATATACTGTCAGAGATCCGAAGTAATTATGTCACGCCAATTTTCATTGGCTGGTGTGTGGTTTTAGCCAACTGACTGCTCTTGTCTTTTTGGCCAAAGACAGCAATTTTGCAACAAAACATGTTAATAATTGCTTGCCCCCGCCCATCGGGGCTTGAAGAAATAGATGGGCTGCATGATGCTTCCACGCAGAGCTGAAACCGTCCACACACTAGTACTGGTAAACCGCTTAGAGGATCTAAGCCTGTCCAGGAACCGCGGTGTGAGGTGGACCGTCCATGCTTATAAACCCTATTGGTTTCATTGGGCGACAGGGCTTGAGATGTCATTTCATCTCAATGTCGGGTAAAAGTCCCACAAAATTGGAAGCAACGTCTCCAAAATGACCTATACTGTGTTGACGGGGACGTTAAACCTCAAATCAAACAAAACAAACAAACAAATGTGAATAATTGCATTAGAATGGGGTAAACAATATTTAACATTCCAATGCACTTGCATATATGTAACACGACATCTGATTGGACAACGTCAAAAATTTGGGACAGTATATTCTGTGATATACTGTCTGAAACCGGACGTCATCGCGTAACATCACTTTTCATTGGCTGGAATTTGGTTTTATTAAGCTCACAGCGCTAGCCGTTATGCAAAATAGTACTGTTTTCAACAAAACTACCGACACGTGCATTAGAATGGGGATAGCTATATTGCAAAATTGTGATATGGGGAGGTAAATCATCGAGTTTTACGGTCGCAAATTACGTTTTATGGCTCCGCTAACGCGTCGCGGTAAAATGGAATTTCCGACCATAAAACCGTTGATTTACCGCCCCAAATGGCACTTTTTTAATACAGCTTTCCCCTAATTTTATGGTCGTAGAAACAGAAACTGACTGTAAAACATATGCTTTAATGTTTTGTTTGTTTGAATTGAGGTTTAACTTTCCTGTCGAGACTAAATAGGTAATTTGGGAGAAGCCGCTTCCCATTTTATGGGAATTATACCAGACCTTGAGATGAAATGACATCTCAAGCCCTGCCGCCCAATAAAACCAATATGATTTATATACAGTAAAATTCGGCTATTAAGACCACTAAAATTTGAGACTTATTCTGCTTTCAAAACTGACAAAAGCTTATAAGAAAACGGTTTCAGTCATTCTTTCATTGTGTTTTCTGCACACATTGTCCTCTGGTCAGAGACCACCTTTGGGGCTGTTCAAAAGTGTTCTTTTAAGACCATTTTTGAACAGTCCAAAAGGTGGTCTTAATATAAGAATTTTACTGTTAATATATATGTGCATGGTATCAGTGTCTTGTAGTTGTTATTGTTGTGTAACTTAATTTTTGAGGGTTATGTGGGACCTTTTAGTTTGTGTGATAAAGCTCATACGTTTAAACTGCTGCACTCCCCATCTGGTCATTTTATTGGTAGCAGAGCTAGTGGCACCTGCAATGATCCCTTCAATTTCTTCTGTGGAAACACTGGGAAATCTGTCTCTACAGTACGGCTCAGGTATAAGAACCAAAAAACTCTTTATTCCGAATCTCGGCGTTTCGAGTACTTTCCAAAACACTCGGAATTGTTCCGAGTACGTGTATATATTCGGCAGACACTCCTCGAAAACACTCGCAAGGTCCGCGCTAAGTATGCGGTACGCGAAGTTTCCCGAAATTATTCCGAGTCGTAATATCGTACCTGGAGGCAATATTTTCTCGCGAAAATATGCGGAAATACTCGGAGGAATTTGACGAAATACCTGGGCATTTTTTTTTGTTTATTTAATGTTCTTTTACCATCATTTATATTTGTATATAATTATAAGATAATATATATCACTGATAATTATTGTAATGTAAACGCTGTCAAAAGTCAACAAAGAGGTAATCACTAATTACCCAGGGTGTGAAACTGTATAGTGATTTCAAACAAGGGAATCAGTTGGGCATGACGAAAACATACAACTCTTTCAAAATGCGAGGACAAAATATTTCTTTTAAACTGCAAAATCGGTCATTTTGAACTCAAAATTTCTCCATGTAATTTTGATATTTTCAAAAAAAAAGAAAATTATTTTGATATATAATCATTTGTCTTTCATTCTTTAATAATTTTAATGTGAAGTATTATCGGACAATTGAGAAACAAATAATCAAACGTGATAACTGTCAGCGAAATTTTACGGGTTTCGGCCGCCATTATTGGCTTCTTTAAAACTGCAAAATCGGTCATTTTGAACTCAAAGTTTCTCCATGTAATTTTTATATTTATAAAAAAAGAAAATTATTTTGATATAATACAATCATTTGTCTTTTATTCTTTAATAATTTTAATGTGAAGTATTATCGAACAATTGAGAAACAAATAATCAAAAGTTATAACTGTCAGCGAAATTTTACGGGTTTCGGCCGCCATTATTGGCTTCTTCTAAACTGCAAAATCGGTCATTTTGAACTCAAAATTTCTCCATGTATTTTTTATATTTTCAAAAAAAGAAAATTATTTTGATATAATATAATCATTTGTCTTTCTTTCTTTAATAGTTTTAATGTGAAGTATTATCGGACAATTGAGAAACAAATAATCAAAGGTGATAGCTGTCAGCGAAATTTTGACGGGTTTCGGCCGCCATTATTGGCTTCTTTTTAACTGCAAAATCGGTCATTTTGAACTCAAAATTTCTCCATGTAATTTTTATATTTTCAAAAAAAGAAAATTATTTTGATATAATATAATCATTTGTCTTTCATTCTTTAATAAATTTAATGTGAAGTATTATCGGACAATTGAGAAACAAATAATCAAAGTGATAACTGTCAGCGAAATTTTGACGGGTTTCGGCCGCCATTATTGGCCTCTGATACATCCCGTTGTCAAACTTACCTGTACAGTTTAATTAAATTAATTACCACTCGCAAATACTCGCAAGCACTCCGAATATCACAGGTAAGCTCCGAGGTCTGCGGAATTTCCTCGGAATATCGAGCGCATAACTTGGAGTAAAATATTTTCACTCAGAGTGGTTTACTTCAAACCATTCGGCGGAAAAACGGTGATTTTAAAAGTTGTCCGCAGAATGAAAAAGAAAAACGGTTCAAATACCTGAGCCGTACTGTATGTGCTGTCGGAGGCGGAGCTGTGTTTATCGTAGGCGGGGTCTCCTCAGCCACGGTCTGTTGAGCGTCTGTCTCGATGTCTTGATCCTGTGTATTCTCAAATGATTCCACCGCCTCGACCAGGTCATCATCGCTAAAAGTTGAGTCTGGGTCTATTTCAAATTTCACTTCAAAATCACCGAGCGCAGTATTGACATCACTGTCAGCAAACAGTAGCTTTTCGATATCAAGCTCCGCCATTTTGTTTACATTGACAACAAGCATTGCTGTCCGCGTATGAATACAATAACATGTCACTCGCCGAGCTAAAGTATATCGCCAAATGTACTGTCGGAAATTTATGGCGTTGACCAATCAGATGTTGAATTTTTCTTGTAAGTGCATTAGAATAAAGTTTTATATCACTTAAGGGGATTGGGAACACCTGGCAGATTTTTCCGCCATTTTTCCAAGGGAGACAACTTTCGGGACTTCCTATATGCTTTTCTGTTAACCCTGTCCCACCAAGAAAGGGATCTACTCTTAAAGGAAAGAATTTGCTCCTCAGGAGCAAATTCTTTCCTTTAAGAGTTGACCCTTATTGACATGGGAGACAAAAATACTGTTGCAGGAGTTGCCTCCCCTGAAGGTGTTCCCATTCCCCTTAAGGTCAGTGGTTGCATGCCTTAATGAGATTTTCAGATGTAATTCTTTCAAATATACATGCATCAGTGTTTTATTCTGATATTCTAAAAGTTCTGTGTTTTGTAGGACCAGGAATGTGAAACTTGTCACGTAAAAGCTACCAATCTTTGGCTATGTCTCATCGGTAGCTGTCATTACACCGGATGTGGAGAGAGCATCAAGGACCACAGCTCACAGCATGCTGAGGTGCGTACATTTCACTGTATAACTCAGGATACGGAGGAGTAATGTGGATAATTATGGGATAGTTTACCTTAATCCTTATCCTGCTGAATAAACTAGTTTAACTACACCCATTTCTGACTATCGGCCATTCGATTTACTTGATGCAATGTATTGATTCATATTTGCAAACTGAATGGCAAACAGAGTAGATCGTGATCAGATGGAGAAGCCATCTGATCAGGTTCTATACTGTTTGCCATTCAGTTTGAAAATTTAGATCTGGATCTACACTGTTTGCAAGGGTAGGGGTTTTGGTGTTCAGCTGGATACGGGTTAAATCTTATTAGAAATATATGTTGTGGGTATGCAGGGCTTTCCACTATTACTGGGATCCAAAGCAAAATCAGTGTTCCCTAAACAAAAATGCTCTGTCATAACAAAAATTGTGCATACATGTTTTTGTATGGTGAAAAAAAACAGGCCTCAGTGTCCTAGTGGGTAAGAGCACTGACTCTCAATCATTAGGTCTCTCACTGTTGTGGTTCAAGCCTGGTTCGGGTCATAAGTGAGACCCCAAGTTCTGAAATGGAAGGTCGGGTGGTTTTTCTCCGAGTACTTTAGTTTTTGTCCACCTCAGATTAACGATCAGCTCGAATTAAGTGAAATACATGTAAAACCAAAATTTTACAGAAAATATAAGTACAGATGGCCATTTTTCTGAATAATGGCTGATCTGAACTGGCCTCCGTGGCCTAATGGATAAGAGCGCTGACTCTTAGTCATTAGGTCTCTCACCGCCGTGGGTTCGAGCCTCGCTCGGGTCACGTGTGAGACGCCAAGTTCTGCAACGGAAGGTCAGATGGTTTTTCTCCGGGTACTCCCGTTTTCGCCCACCTATGATTAACGATCGGCTCGATATGAGTGAAATAATCTTGAAAGGGCCGTAAAACCCAAACCATGGCTGATCTGAGTCTTTGCTGGACACAGATGCTCAAAGACCTCTTTTCACTTGGCACAACCTGTTGCTTGAAGAGGTCATGATATTGTAATACCAATTATCTGGAGCCTTGTTTAATATAGGGATCAACCATGGTTTTTCATGCATTAACATTGGCCGTGTCCCGAGGAAGCTGTTTGAACATGAGGCCGCAAGCCCGAATGTTCAAATATCTTCTGAGGGATCAGGCAAATGTTAATGCAATGAAATAACCATGGATGATCGCTGTTCTTGTATAACTTACGATTCTGACAGTAAATTTTGATGAAAACGCCCAAAAGCTGCATATAGACTCCATATAAACTCTTAAAATGCGACCGGCGAACCAACATTGCGGCCAGTTCAGAATGTTGTTTACAATGGCGTTGTTATGCAGTAACCATCTGACGTCATCTTAGAACCCTAAAACGCTACGTTCGGGCGATATTGTAACGTCGCTCAAAGTAAGGTAAGAAAGCAAGGCCCGTCTTGTGATATCAAAAGCTCAAAATCCATGTTCAAACAGCACATGAATTTCGTGATTTGAACATGGTTTTTACTGTCTGAGCACGGCTTTCGGTCCATTTGACAATGGCTTTAAACAGCCATGCACATAGGTATTTATTCAAGAATAATCTATTAACCTTCGCCATGCTGAATATTTTAATACACTACACTCTTCCCAAAATTTTTATCCATCTGTGTGGCATGATTTCAGTTTTTACAATGGATTGAGAAACAGAGTTGAAAACAGAATAGATCCTGATCAGCTGGCTTAAAAAAAAAAAAGCAGATCAGGATTTTTACTGTTTAAAAAAAAATTAGATATCTGGGTTAAGCATGGTAAGGGTTAAGGGGAAAAGATACATCTGGCATATTTTCATCCATTTTGTACAAGGAAGACAACTTTCAAGACACCATGTTCCTTTGTCTTAAGGGTAATGGATACACCTGACAGATTTTTCTGCCATTTTTCAAAAGGAGACAGTTTTCTGGATTTTTCATTGGGTTTTATATAAACTATTTCCCACGGAAAAGGGGTCTACACTTAGAGGAAAGAATTTGCTCCTCAGGAGCAAATTCTTTCCTTTAGGAGTTGACCCCTATTGACATTGGAGACAAAAATACTTTGGAAGGAGTTGTCTCCCCTGACAGTGTATCTGTTCTCAACACCCAATGGATATGAAAAAGAGATCTATTTTTAACGCTTAACATGCTTATCTTGACAGTTGTGGTCTGTTTTGTTGTCTGCTGTGGATCCAGATCCGACTGCTCCCATAGGAGCAATCTGATCAGGGTCCACACTGTTTGCCAATATGGAAAAATAACCCCCTCAGAAATATATTCAAAAGTAAGTGGTATGCTGCAGCTGGCTTAAACAGACATTTTCAGATGTACTTCCTCTGGGTTCTTAAGGGTAAAAGGTCAGAAACTCCTCACAAGGAGTAAATTTACTCACCAATTCACATGGGGAAACAAAAATGAATTTGAGAAAGTTGTCTCCCCTGAAAATGTATCCATTCTTCTTAATGCCTTGAGGAGGAGTCAATATACTGGTAAGACCTAAATAGTGTTGACTGGACCATTAAACTCCCATTACGATAGCACACTTGTGTGACGGGCCATTTTTTCACGTCTCTAAAATGGCTACTTTTCTGATGAAAATCTGTGATTTTTGTTCTTAATTATACTGCAAACATAGGTTGTGGGTACTTGTTAGAACCTTGAACCGAGGTGTTTCTAATGAGTACCCACAACCTATGTCTTGGAGCAGAAATATGAAAAATAATGTATACCCCCATTAAAACCAAAGTTTTCTCTACATAAAGTGGGGTTTAAGGGATTGTTCATTTCACTTACTTGTTCACGTTATGAAAACAAACGAACAAATACATGTAAATCATCCAAGCGCAACACAAAATTACTTTACCTATCTAGACAGCACAACATCTCACTAGTTCAAGAGTGTCAAGTTTATTTGTTACAATATATTCAGATGATGATGATGATTTCGTATTTAATGATGCGTCAACCCTCTTTGTGGGTCATAAGCGTCAAACGGTTTTTAGATTATATATTCAGAAACATTATAATAGTTGATGACCATGGAGTGATGATGGAGATTTTTTTTCAAGACAATGCTAATTTGCACAAGTAACTGACTGTACAAGGGAACATTAATTTGAACTACTTATTCAACCGCCCTACAAGCCAGATCTGGTCCCCAGTGATTGTTACATGTTTAGAAATCCCATAAAATTTGTGTAGAGCCAGCTTCCCTGATGATGAACTTAAGGTTCCCACAGAGACATGGATTGAGGACCAATTTTAAAGGTGTAGACAGTCTGAAGCAAAAGTAGGCTACCTGCTATGAGGTAAATGTGGAAAAATATTGAAAAATAGTATTAAAATCATGCACAATGCATGGTCTGCTGTTGCAATATATACAGGTCAACCTTTCAGCACTGTTATTGGGGACCAAAGCTGAAACAGTGTTATTAAAGCAGTTTTGTTGTGTCCAAACATAAAATGGATAGATTATATGAGGCCCGCCAAGCGAATTTGTGTCTTCGAGCATTCCCTCATGACAAATTTTAACTGCGCATGCCCAGCCATTCAGAGGGGCCAGGGATATGGCTTTCTGTCTGAAGGTTCCTCTTGATTCACTGCTTGTATGAGTGAGCAGCGAAGGTTCTGGCGAGACTGCGCGGATGCGCAGGCCTGCCTGAACCTTCGCTGCTTGCATAGGCAATAAGTACCAAAATCGCTTGACGGGGCCCATATAGAAAAGGCATGGAAATCAAAATAAAGTCCCATTCACTTTAAATTGAGAATAAACTTCCTTGACATTCAAGGGCTGATTGATACGTTATGAGCCTTGTTTTGAAGGAGGTACTCATCAGGGATGTTCATTATAAGTCCCACAATTCTCTGACTGTAAAGGGCCATGTATCCAAGGACTGGTTTCATTTGGTCAGTTTATATCGACATGGTGGCACACTAAAGTAAACAAGACTAGCAGCTTTTGCAAAATGGACAAAATCAGTGAAAGAGCAGTGTTCCAATATTTGCAAAAAAAAAAAGGTTTAACACCTAAGGATATCCATAATGATATGGTAGCAACACTGGGGAAAGATGCCCTTCATATGCTACAGTGAAAAGGTGGGTGGCAGATTTAGGCGTCACAGACAGAGCCTTGAGGTTGGTCCCCATCCTGTCTGTCATTGTTGCAACCCCAGAAATGGTCAATAAAGTCCATGGTATCGTTATGACTGACAGACGATCACAGAAAGATATATAGCCAGTAGATTTGGCATTTCACAGGATAGAGTGCATTCCATTTTGAGAGAGAATCTTGCAGTGAGAAAGCTTTCGGTCCGATGGGTACCAAGACTTCTTACAGTCGATCAGAAGCACACCAGGCGCACATTATCACATGTTAATCTTGACCTTTTTGAGGAAGGTCCTGCCAACTTTCTTCAGAAATTTGTCACTGTGGATGAAACATGGGTCCATCATTTTATGCCAGAGACCAAACAACAATCGAAACATTTGAAGCACCCTGGCTCACCCCCGCCAAAGAAAGCAAAGACAGTTCCGTCAGCTGGGAAGGTTATGACCTAGGTTTTCTGGGATGCAGATGGTATTCTGCTGATAGGGACAAACAATCAATGACACATACTATACTTCACTTCTGACGCAGTTACAGGAAAGTATTTAACTTAAGTGCCGTGGAAAGCTCACTAAAGGCATGTTCCATTAAGACAATGCTCCTGTTCACGTCTTGTCATTGCTATGATTGCCATTCATGATGGTGGCTTTAAATTGATTGAGCATCCGCCTTATTCACCTAATCTCGCTCCATCAGACTTTGATCTACATATATTTCCAAAACTGAAAACAGCTATCTCCGATGATGACATCATATATGCAGTGGATGACTTTCTGAACACCCAAGAAAAGGAGTTCTATAAAAGTGGCATTGAGGCCCTTTAACACCCCTGGCAAAAGTGTATAGGTATTGAAAGGGATTATGTTTAAAAATTAAAACAATATGTCTGACAAAATTCAAATCCTTCAATATGAGACTCACAACATATCAACCAGCCCTTGTAGAAGGATCCACTGGCAGAAATTGGTTAAATATTTTAACACTATTTTTCAGAGCTATAAGCACCATGTGACAATAAACCTGTCAACTTTGAGGATCTGGTGTTATATGTGTGAATGTGAAGTATTCCACGACAGAAACAATCCCCCGTTTATGTGAGTTTTCTATGATCGTCTGACAATATTATGCAGTTTATAGTTTGTTACACTTCATCATGATAATACACCCATGTGATACTGTAATGATCCTTGGTATTGGGAAAGGCAGGCATAAGCAAACAGTGCAGACCCAGATCAGACTGCTCCTGAAGGAGCAGTCTGATCTGTGTCTACACTGCCATTCTTTCTGCACTTTTTGGACTCCTTGCTGGATCAATAACAACTCATAAACTATATAGGGTCAAAATTAGGTAGGTTGAACATGAACCATAAACAGTTGTTCGAGATCGGGTAGTTTGAGCTATGTCAGAAGTGACCTTCGATTTTCTCTAAAATAATAGTATGTTGTGTGTACTCATTAGATCCCTTGAATCAGACAATTCTAATGATTACCCATGACATGCAGTGCATGAAAAACTCGTTGAATTCTATATAAATATATTTATTGCTACCTGGAGTCACTGGAAGAATTCAACATGAATTAAGATCAAGTTTGAAGCAGCAGCGAGTCATCCGTGGTCGAGTCATTGAAATTTCATGATACATGTGATACCGAATTTACCCTAAGTACTCGGACACCTCACCTGAGTCACCTCCTTACCATACTTGTTCTAATATTTGAACTAGTACAATTTACTTCCCAATATTGTATCTAAAAATAGCTGGATGAGTGGCAGATAGTGTAGACCCTGATTACACGCCATGTTTTGCAGCATCTCATCTGCGTCTGCACTGTTTGCTCTGGCCTGTTTGTCCGAAAACATATGGTAAATATGGTAATCTTAAAATTCAGATATCATTTGGCAGTTTTTCTAGAGGGTTTTTTTTTTCTCGGTCTTTTTTAATTTTTTTACCATGACAAATGGTTTTATGTCAGTGGGTCTCGTGTTGATCTTCAGTTTTCTTCAGCATTCCTCTGTTTTATTTTTCTTTCTTATTAACTTTTTCAGAATTCCTGACCAAATAAGAAAATCCGAGAGTTCTGTGGGTGGTGGATCAAGGGATAATAACTCTGCTGATAGTTCGCCGCACCGTAGTGTGTCCGCAGCAGAAGAAACAGACTCGGAGGATGAGGAATCGACCATCAAGCCACGAGGTAGAATATTATGGGCACTCAACCTTTACCACTCTAGGCTAATTCAGCAAACGACAAATTGTTGATATTTTTCTTACTTTTCTTGACAATTCATGCAAATTGTCTCCATAGGAGACAAATTGTCTCAATAAGAGACAATTTGCATGAACTGTCTAATCCTGTTTGCTGAGAAAAATATTTCAAAAGACGTCTGCTGAAAAAAAAAAAAACAACCAGCAGGCAGAGTGTTTAAAAGGATTGAAATGCATTGTTAAGGGGAATGTGAACACCTGGCTGATTTTTCCGCCATTTTTTAAAGAGAGACTAGTTTCGGGACTTCCTGTTCGCTTTTCTTCAAGCCCTGTCCCTCTGAAAAAAGGTCTACTTTTAAAGGAAAGAATTTGCTCAGGAGCTAAGAGTTGACTCCTATTGACATGGGAAACAAAAATACTTTTGCAGGAGTTGCCTCCCCTGAAGGTGTTCCCATTCCCCTTAAGGAAGAGTGGTTTAACATCGCTTTCAACAATTTTTCAGTCATATCACAACGGTGTCCCTTGGCTATAGTAGAAAGTGGACTTTTTGTGCCTGTAAACTCTGATAGCCTGACATGGCAGTTCATGCTCATGTTTTCTTGTGTTTAGTAGATCTTCCTTAATACATATAACTATGTATGCATATTAAATTGCAGTGAAGCAGTACTTATTGATGAAAAAAGTGAAATTCTTTGGTTCTTCAAAACTACAAATTTTAGTGAGGTTACAAATCTAATGCTTAAAACACAAACTACATGTATTTTTGAAACTATTTATTCTTAAACTTCCAGGTCTGACAGGATTACAGAACCTTGGTAACACCTGTTACTTGAACGCTGCTCTACAGGCTTTGTCAAATTGGTAAGTTTGATTTAAAAATAAGAAATAGTTGACATTAATGGAGTTAGAACACACAAAAGTGTACAGTTGGATGACCTGGAAGCAAGTGATAGAGATCACAGAGAGTGGAAGCTCTAGGCTATCAACACCCTTGATAGACCTACCTGGAGATCTGGTGTGAGATCTGTCATGAGTGCAGCAGTCAGTTACCTGGAAGGGGGCCCACTTATGTAGATGTTGCCCCTGTACTTGCATGTTAATAAAAATCCGATGATGATGATGATGATGATGATGATGATGATGATAAACATCCAGTGAATATTAAAATCAGCCTGTACAGCCACACAAATATATCAGCAGCTATATTCTACCACTCTGTGGGTTTGCTAGGATCTGGAGATGACAGAAGCATGATCAGACTGCACCAATGTGCAGGTTTATATGAGTCTTTGTAAGTGCATATGCTAATTTGCACCTTTTCATGTACACAGGCTCAGTTCAACAAATATGGGCTGGTCAAGCGATTTTGGTACTTTTCGCTTATGCGAGCAGCGAAGGTTCAGGCGAGCCTGCGCATCCGCGCAGTCTCGCCAGAACCTTCCCTGCTCGCTCATACAAGCAGTGAATCAAGAGGAACCTTCAGACAGAAAGCCATATCCCTGGCCCCTCTGAATGGCTGGGCATGCACAGTTAAAATTTGTCATGACGGAATGCTCGAAGACACAAATTCGCTTGGCGGGGCTCATATAATCTAGCATTATGAGCAACATCTTGACAAAACCAGTTCCTGCCATTTGCAAACAACAAAGGTACAGAACAACCTGCACATACGTGCAGTGTGATCAGCACCTTGAGTTCACTGCTTGGATAGGACAATGCCTCTAGTTTCTGTATCTAAAATTCATAGCCCCAGATAAGAGTGGGTATCCACATACTATTTTTCTTATTACTGCATGAAAACATGTTGGGGGTACTCATTAGAAGCGCTTCTAATGGGTACCCACAACAGACTTTTTTATGCAGATATAAGAAAATATATCAGTAGTTTTTGGATGAAAAATGCCCCTTATCAAGCCCTATGTAAAATTTCAAGATTCTTGGCAATTTGTGTAACTGAGCTTTCTCCTACCACTTTTCTCCAGTTCAGTGGGAGACAACAAAATGACCAACAAGGATTAACGTGTCATTAAATTCCAGTGCAACAAAAGGGGCTATTGGGGATCTAAGGTCATAGTCACACACAGTTTTTGACAGTTTCTACACTAATGAATTTCCCCAGCTGAGAGCACACACATCAATATGCCAGATTTGACTTCCTTATCTACTACATTCGATAAAATAATTGTTGGAAGAGCCTCGGTGGCCTAGTGATTAAGAGTGCTGATTCCTCAACATTAGGTCTCTCACATCTTTTGGTTCAAGCTTTGCTCATGTCATATGTCAGATATAAAGTGCTGCAACAAAAGGTCAGTTGATTTTGCTCTGGTTTTTGCCCACCTCTGATTAAGGATAGGCTCGAAAAAAGTGAGATAATCTTGAAAGGGACGTAAAACCAAATTAAAAAGAATAATAATTGTTGACAAACCTGTCTACAGAGTCAACTTGTCACAAATGATAGTGTCATATTTGACAAGATTGATTGTGTGGACCAAGTCTTTCTGAGATAAGTTCATCATCATCAACATCAAGGGATTTTTTATTGTTTTGATAAGTTGTTAAATAATCATTTGGGCCCGGTCAAGCGATTTTGGTACTTTTCGCCTATGCGAGCAGCTAAGGTTCAGGCGAGCCTGTGCATCCGCAGAGTCTCGCCAGAACCTTCACTGCTCGCTCATACAAGCAGTGAATCAAGAGGAACCTTCAGACAGAAAGCCATATCCCTGGCCCCTCTGAATGGCTGGGCATGCGCAGTTGAAATTTGTCATGACGGAATGCTCGAAGACACAAATTCGCTTGGCGGGGCTTATTTAGTCTAGTACAATCTCACCAAACATTAAAACCATTTCTTTTTAGCAGTACCCTGTATTTAACCCATTTTCTATTGAATTGAATCTCCCACCTTTGAATATAGGGATATCTGGATATTTTTAGAAATTTATTCAGAAATAATTAATTTTTGCAAACAGTGAAAGCACTTCATGTTTTTGCATAGGCATCTATACAAGTCTACAGGGGTGCAAGGTTTAACCCATTAACTGGAAACCTGTTAAAGGGACATGGGCAAACAGTGCAGACCCAGATCAGATGCCGCATAATGCGGCATCTGATCAGGGTCTACACAGTTTGCTTACAGGATTTTCTGTCAAAAAATGAACAGAAACAAAAAATTGACACCCCTTAAGTGACAAATGGACTTGTACAACATGTAACAATGGAAGAGTCCACCAGCTATACAGTGGGTTAATACAGGCTTTGACTGTACCTGTATGTATTATTTCAGCCCACCATTGACAAGGTATTTCCTGGACTGCCAGGGTTATGTGAAGCCAGAAAAAAATCCTATGCTGTCAAGAAGTTACCTAAAAATTATAAAAGATGTCTGGGGAAAGAAAAGGTAAGCTTTTGAGAGGGATTAATTAAATAAAACTCGGCACAATCTCATCACGTTAATATTGAGGTTTGATCAAAATCTGTACAGTAGAACTTCGATGGCTCGAACACCGATGGCTCGTTTGCCATGGCTAAGTCGAACTCATTCTTGAGCTCCTAGGGAAATCCTCTACATAAGAAACAGTGGGAGATAATTAAGGAGGTTTAAGTTTTTTATTTTGCAAATGTATGCTGTGTGTACTCATTGGAATCGCCTCGATGAGGCGATTCTAATGCGTACACACAGCATACATTTTCATTATAGAACATCGAAAAGATGCTCAAAAGTATATCGTTATGCCTCTTGGCAGTAACCCTCAGTGGCTCGAACTACCCCTGTCTCGAACAGATTTTCGCGGTCCCAAAGGGGTTCGAGCCATCGAAGTTCGACTGTACATGGTTATATTGATGTGAAATTAAGCTTGTTTCCTGTGTAGAATCTTTTAAGTAATAGATTAAGTCTTAACATATCACTGAAGGAAGCATAATTACAGTTTGTGGATCACGGGTTTGATCCCCACTGGGTCGTCAACATTCTTTAGAGGTGATTGGTCGTATTTATCACCTATGCGAACAGGGAAGGTTCAGGCAAGTCTGCACATCCGCGCAGTCTCGCCAGAACCATCGCTGCTCGCTCATACAAGCAGTGAATCAAGAGGAACCTTCAGACAGAAAGCCATATCCCTGGTCCCTCTGAATAGCTTGGCATGCGCAGTTAACATTTGTCATGACGGAATGCTCGAAGACACAAATTTGCTTGGTGGGGCTCGAATAATATAGGTTTATTCTTCTTTTTGCTGATATAAGAAGGGAGGTTGTCAGTTTCTGGCAAAAGAAGGTGCTCTGTACTGGGTAGCCGCTTTAATATACATGTATAAACATACCCCAGAAGAGTGTGGTTAAGTAAACTGATAGCTTCTGCATGACCTGATTAGTGCTGACTTGGTCATCAAACTTTAAACCAACCAATAACTAGCTTGTGATATTTGACCAATTATAATTTAAACAGATAGCACAAAGGGGCTTGAAGAAATATATGGGCTGCATGATGCTTCCACGCAGAGCTGAAACCGGCCCGCACACTAGTACTGGTAAAATGCTTAGAGGATCTAAGCCTGTTCAGGAACTGCGGTGCGAGGCGGACCTTCCATGTTAATAAACCCTATTGGTTTCATTGGGCGACAGGGCTTGAGATGTCATTTTATCTCAATGTCGGGTAAAAGTCCCACAAAATTGGAAGCAACGTCTCCAAAATGACCTTTACAGTGTTGACGGGGAAGTTAAACCTCAAATCAAACAAACAAAACATAGATAGCAGGATATTGTACAATCTGTGATGAATCTTAATTCTGTAACTGCTATGTTTGTCCTGTTTAGGATCTTGTATTAGCCTTATTACAATGGCATAGTTTTTTAATGCCCCCGCCAGGAAATGGGGAGGGGCATATATTTTTGCCCTTGTCTATCTGTCTGTCTGTCGCACTTTATAGTACTGTACTTGTCTCTGCAAGTCCTACAGTATTTGATGCAGGGCATTGAAACTTGCAATTCAGTTCAGACATGCATTGATTTGTTTGCTTGTATTGGAGTTTAACGGCCCAGTCAAACATTATTTAGGTCATTTTTGTTGCGCCTGCTATAGCTATTAGCATGACGCGATATAGGCGCCCGTTTTCCGTTCGTTTGTCCGTTCGTCCGTGGTTCATTCGTCCGTTCAAGGCGTCAACATTTGCAACCACCCTAGCATTCACCCTAATGGTCAAGGTTATTTCTCAAGAACTATAAGAGCTTCATTAATGATACTTGGTACAAACTTGTGTCTGGGGATGACAACTTACATGCAAGCATCCACATTTGACCTTGACCTACATTTCATGGTTCACTGACTTTGTAAAATATTGCGACCACCCTAGCGTTCACCCTAATGGTCAAGTTTATTTCTCAAGAACTATTAGAGCTTCATTAATGATACTTCATACAAACTTGTGTCTGGTGATGGCAACTTACATGCAAGCATCCATATTTCACCTTGACCTACATTTCATGGTTCACTGACTTTGTAAAATATTGCGACCACCCTAGCGTTCACCCTAATGGTCAAGTTTATTTCTCAAGAACTATAAGAGTTTCTTTAATGATATTTGGTACAAACTTGAATCTGTGGATGGCAACTTCAATGCAAGCATCCATATTTGACCTTGACCTTTTCATGGTTCACTGACTTTGTAAAATATTGCGACCACCCTAGCGTTCATCCTACTGGTCAAGTTAATTTCTCAAGAACCATAAGAGCTTCATTAATGATATTTGGTACAAACTTATATCTCAGGATGGCAACTTAAATGTAAGCATCCATATTTGACCTTGACCTACATTTCATGGTTCACTGACTTTGTAAAATATTGCCCCCACCCTAGCGTTCACCCTAATGGTTAAGTTCATTTCTCAAGAATTATTTGAACTTCATTAATGATACTTAGTACAAGCCTTTTATGCAAGCATCTATGTTTGATCTTGGCCTAGATGTCATGGTTCGGTGACTTTGCGCCCCCACAGGCGCGACATAGCCTTCGGCGGAATTCTGTTGAGCTGGTCAGATTACCCATCCACACTTTTCCTGGGCAGGCCTTACGTAAGTGGTTAACCAGTACAGTGCAAATTCTTTCGCCAGGAACTGACAACTGCCCTTCTTGAATCAGCAGAAGGGAGAGAATGACCCTTCGAAAGATTTCATGATCAATCGCCATGAAAGAACGTTGCGGACCCTGGCAGGTATCGAACCCCCAACCTCCTGGTCAACTTAACCATTCTGTACCGGAATCGAGATTCTGTACCGGAAACGCCAAAAGCTGGAATTGGCAAACGGTGCAGGCCCAGATCAGACGCCACAGAATGATCAGGGCCTACACTGTTTGCAAAAAGTTCAGCCATTTTCCAAATGGATTTTGAACAAAACAGAACCTAACACCCCATAATTTTGAAATGGACTCCTGCTATATATAAGAAGGAAGATTCCATTTGGTACCAAAAGAGTTAAACATTTTGGCCATATATGTAGCATAGTAGGTAAAATAGTACTGTTCATGTCTCTGCAACTTCTCCTACAGTATTTGATGCAGGATATTGAAACTTGCAACACAGTTCAGACATACATTGAGCATGTGCATACATGAAACAGGATTCTAATCCAGCCCCTTATTAAAGAATTATGCCCCTTTGAATAACTTAAGTATTTTGGCCATGTGTTTCTTGGAGAATATTGCCGTTTCTAGTTTAGTTAGAATGTGTGCCTACGCATATGTCAAACAAATTATTAATCTGGTGAGGCATATGGCAGGGGCATTCATCACCTTTAGTGATTGTTCAGTTTATGTTTTAAAGGAGTATAAAAAAATAGCACTAATTTTAGATATTGTTATTTGTGTATTTCACAGGCCCAGCTATATAGTACCTAATGGAGTTGTTAGTGGAATAAAATTGGTACATCCCATGTTTAGGGGCTTCTCACAACAGGTAAGTAAAGTCAGTCCTGCAAGGCAAGTACCGGCAAGCCTGAATGAACAGTGTAGACACACATCACACAGTTTTCTCAGACATTTTGATTCTGCTAAGATTATAGGTGCCAATGGTCAGAAGTTTGATGAACATCTGAAGAACATCTGAAGATGTTCATCAAACTTCTGCCAATTGGCACCAGAAGGTTTGGAAATAAATACATGTATGTTGCCCATACCTCTGTATCATTACGGTAGAATTGCAGAGCCAGTTACCTCAGACTGGCTGGAAGTCATACAAATCCGGAGACAGTATAGTAGTCGCAGATAAAATTGACTAGACAGAGCTATTCAGGTGTTGTCAATATATGTCAAATTTGCTGAGTCCACCAGGAGATTCGGTAGAGTGCCTTTCGCACGCTTTCTACAAGCGGATGAAATGGTCATATATGCCGCAGCTATGCTTGTGTTACAGTTGAATTCACACAATCCGGTGACTTGGTTTACCTTTTTATGCCCCCGCATCATATGATGCCGGGGGCATATAGTTTTTCGGTTTTCCGTACGTGCGTACATGTGTACGTCCGTCTGTATGTGTGTGTGTACGTACGTACGTACGTGATCCTGTAACCTCAGGTTAAAGTTTTTGTAACAGGTAGAGCCTGAACTTTTAGAACTTATATTTTCCTAACCATTTGATGGAACTGGTTCATCTTTGGTATGATGATAGATATAGGTCCAAAGTTTTATTAAGCAATACCCCCACCCATGCCTGTGACCTCAAAGTCAAGGTCACAGACTTAGACATTTTCGATGTTAAAGACTCAGGTTAAGGTTTTTGTAACCGGTAGACTTGAACATTTTAGAACTCATATTTTCCAAACCATTTGATGGAATTGGTTCATAATTGGTATGATGATAGATATAGGTCCAAAGTTTTTTATTCAGCGGTACCCCCACCCATGCCCATGGCCTCAAGGTCAAGGTCATGGACTTAGAAATTTTCCATGTTAAAGACTCCAGTTAAGGTATTTGTACCTGGTAGAACCTGAACTTTTATGATGGCTTTGTTTCATATGATGATAGATATAGGTACAGTGTTTTATTCAGCAATACCCCCACCCATGCCTATGACCTCAAGGTCAAGGTCACAGACTTAGACAATTTTAATGTGAAAGATTTTAAAGAGCTCAAATTTTCCAAACTATATTATGGATTTGGCTTATGTATGCTATGATGATAGATACAGGTCCAAATGTTTATTTGGCAATACCCCCACTCATGCCTATGGCTTCAAGGTCAAGGTCACAGACTTAGAAATTTTTAATTAGATATTTTAAGAGTTGATATTTTCCAAATCGTGTGATGGATTGAGTTGATATTTGGTATCATGTTAGATACCTGTCCATTTTATTCAGCGATACCCCCACCCATGCCCATGAGCTCAAGGTCAAGGTCACAGACTTAAAAAAAATTTAATTATCCCCTCCCGGGCCATAACTCCTAAACCGTATGGAATATATTCATGAAACTTCACAGGTGCATTCATCACACTGAGACGATGTGTCATGAACAATGTAGACAACTCTTGCATTTTTGTTTTTTGGATTATCTGCCCTTGATGCATATATTTTATGATTGATTTGAAGTACATTTGTAATATTTTTATGAATGGCATTTGGCGGGGGCATCCGTGTCATATGGACACTTTTTCTAGTTGTTAAATGGAATATTCCTAAGGCAGGTACAAACGATAGCTCCGCCTATTCAATCTCATCTGCGACTACTATACCTTGACGCGAATTAAATAAGATAAACCTGAATACAATTGTTTAATACTAAGACAGCTGTTTATCAGACACTGACGTTCAAACTTTTGTTATTCCCTCTGATTATGTAGTGACCATAAAATCTCCCATACTTCAAAATCATTACAGTTGCATTTTCTGGCTCTTTAAAACTCGTGGATTTTGAGTTCATACACTGAAAGACCTGCAAGGTTGCACAAATGTTGCAAATTTCCAGATTCTTGTTAACAGACTTGGTCAGACAAAGTCTGCAGTTTTCAAACCTTGGAGTGTTCCGGATCTTGCATGGTTAATGTCATTTGAGCCAGTGCATGACAAGTCCAACAATAACACTTGTGGGATCAGCCAAAACACAGATCCATGACATAGCTCCAGATAAGGCACTTTTTTCATCAAAAAACTACTGATATTTTTCTTATTTCCACATGAAAACATATGTTGTGGGTACTCATTAGCAGTGCCTCGTACAGAAATAAAAAAAATAATAAGGCATATAAGCTAATATTTTTATGCTCCCCCCCACCATCACCCCCGCCTCGACTTGGTGGCAAGAGCCCATAGTGATAGTGTTACCCCTGTCTGCCCACGTTCATATCTGAGATGGCATTAGCAATGTGCATTTAAGTTTCTAGCAGAGTATTAGTTATTGTACTTACTAGAACAGTTAAGGACTTGACCTCTTATTAGCTTGCTAAGCTAATGATGCTTTGAAGATCTGGACCGTGAGGTGACTGGTTCTCGTTCTTTGTGATGGAAGACAAAGGAAAAATTTACTCAAAAGTATACTGCTAATGTTGAAAGATATCATGTTTTACAAACTTAATTTTGCAGGATACACAAGAATTCTTAAGATGTTTTATGGACCAGTTACATGAGGAATTGAAGCAAGTACTTATTGAAGAAACAGAAGACAGGGAGGAGGAGGAGACTCAGGAAGAGGCCACAACTCCCATTGGTCAGTTGGTTAGTGATAGACAGTTGTCAATGGAGACCAGCAGCACTAGCAGCACCAGCAGCCAATCAGATGCTGACTATGAAACATGTGACTCTGCTTTAGGAAGTGAGAGAAGTTCAGCTGAACACAATTTCTCTAGTGATGAAAACAGTGATATTAATGAATTATCGAGATTAAATGTGTCTCCAAATGCTTCACCAAGGACAAAAAGGCTACATGCTCGGAGAATTAGAAATTCCCTAAGTAAGATTGATGACACATCAGATGAAACTACAGATGTATTGGTAGTAGCTAAAGAAGAGAAGGAACAGATAAATATGTCAAAGAAAGCCACAGAAAATATCGGAATGTGTTCAGAAGACAATAGTGTTAGAAATGACAGTATGGCGGAGTATACTGACGCAATATCTGAGACAGAGCCATTACAAGCTCGTAGAACAGAGAAGAAAGTGGGAACAGTAGATAGGGAGACCGTGACCAGGCATAGTATATCCAAACAATACAAAACATCTAGTCACAGTAAGTTTATGATTTAATAACTTAAAAGGAGAATAGATACACCTTCAGGGGAGGCAACTCGGAAAGTATTTTTGTCTCTCCTGTCAGGAGCAAATTCTTTCCTTTAAGAGTTGACCGGACAGAGTATATAGAAAAGTGAACAGGAAGCCCCGAAAGTTGTCTCCTTTTGAAAAATGGCAGAAAAATCTGACAGGTGTATCCATTCCCCTTAAACTTTTTTATTTCCAAAAATACACTTGGCAACCTCGGTGGCTTAGTCGGATACTGGTACAACTGGTTATGGTTGATCCACACTGGGCCTGGCAAGATTGATTATGATGTATTTTCTACAATCATACACGGAATAGGGAAAGGTGTATGCTTTGTCTGATAGACAGAGAAAACCTTTCAATTGAAGAATTTATAAATGTGACCATTGAGCCTTGATGAATTTGTATGATGTGTGCCTGCCTGGTGATCAGAAGGTCACAGGTACACTTCCGTCAGGACCAGCAACATTCTTACATGGAGATTGATCATGAAATTTTTTTACGATAATTCTCTCCATTCAGTTGATTCAAGAAGGATAGGCGTCAGACTCTGGTGTAAGAAAGTGTACTGTACTGGGTAGCCACAATCTATAAGCCTGCCCAGGAAATTAGTTCTTACTTAAACTGACTGTCAGACTTGACATGACCTAAATAGTGTTGACTGGGCCATTAAACTCAAAATCAAACAAAATGCTCTGCAGGCTGGGTATTTTTTCGCAGCAGATGATATTATGAAATATTTTCCCAATTTTCCCAGAATGCAGGAGTTGACATATGTCAAATCCTGTTTTCTGGAAAAAAATAGGAAAAATATCAACAATTTGTCGTCTGCTGAATTAGCCTAGAGAGTGGTTAAGGCTTACTGCTGTTTATGTCAACAACAAACTCATTTTCAAATTCAGGCAAAATCAGGCTTCAATCTGGATTTTCAATGTTTGCTGGCTATTTTATGCTTTATTGTTTTATCTTGCAGATAAAACCAACAACATTCAACACAGGAGTGTGATATCGGACATATTTGATGGAAAACTATCTAGTTCTGTACAGTGTCTTACTTGTGAAAGGGTAAGCTCATATCTTCATAGGAGGGCTAATGGGGATCATTTTTCTCATTTTTGAGAATAAATACATTACGATAACACTCCCGTGCGACATAGTGTATTATTTTATATCTCCAAAACGTTAATTTTTTATGAAAATTTGTGATACTTTTCTTATTTCTACTTCAAATGAGCCCCGCCAAGCGAATTTGTGTCTTCGAGCATTCCGTCATGACAAATTTTAACTGCGCATGTCCAGCCATTCAGAGGGGCCAGGGGTATGGCTTTCTGTCTGAAGGTTCCTCTTGATTCACTGCTTGTATGAGCGAGCAGCGAAGGTTCTGGCGAGACTGCGCGGATGCGCAGGCTCGCCTGAACCTTCGCTGCTCGCATAGGCGATAAGTACCAAAATCGCTTGACAGGGCCCAAATATAGGTTGTGGGTGTTGGTTAGAACCACCTATGCCTTATTGAGGTAGTTATAACGAGTACCCATAACCTATGTCTTTGAGCAGAAATAAAAAAAATAATGTATACCTCTGTAAACTCCAGTTTTCTTTATATAAAGTGGGGTTTAAGGGGGATGTTCATCACACGGACTTGTGAACATCATGAAAAGTAGAAAATTAACCCATTGTTTACTAGTGGACTCTTCCATTGCTATATGTTGGACAAGTCCATTTGTCATATAAGGGTTGTCAGGCCTAATTTTATGTTTTTGTTCTATTTGTGATGAAAAATTCTGTTAGCAAATAGTGCAGGCCCTGATCAGACACTGTGTTCTGCTGTGTCTGATCTGCTCCTGCACTGTTTGTCAAGGTACCACTTTAGGGGTTTCCCACATACAATGGGTTGATGGGCTCTTGTTAGAATCCTTAAGTAGATTCTAACTCAATACCAAAAACATGAGCTGGTGTACAAAACATATGAGCCAACACACAATAAGATGTGTGCAATCAGCAAAGACTCAGATCAGACTGCTGTTTTTGTTGATAGCATGGACCTTCTGTAGCCTTTGGGCAATGCACAGAGGGATAAACCACAACTTGAATGTACAGGCTGATCTGGGGCAAGTTGTTCAAAACTAGCAAAGTTAATAGTTTACATATCGTTAAAAGTTTGATCATCTAATATGGCAAATATGCTAATATTTTTACTGAAAAAAAAAAAATGCGAATGCAAAAGCTTTTATGACCCCCCCCCCCCCCCCCCCCCCCCCCAGGAAATAGGAAAATATTTTTTTTTACCCTGTCTGTTTGTTTCAGGGCTCGAGAAACTGAAAAATCCAAATCGGTCCAGCCAGGTTTCGCCAAAAATTACGGAAATTGCCGATTGGTTTCCGTAAACGTCCTTGGTGATTTGCAATTTCAAAATGTGTTATTAGCGTAACGAATGACATACCAATGTTGCTTTTACACTTGTCAATGGATATGAGCACCAGTATCTCGATTATAAACAGCAATTATTGCTTACATCGTTCAGATTTCATCTACTTTCATTTTCTACGCCAGATTTCATCTACTTTCATTTTCCCAATATCCGGGTCACTCAGAACCTGAAGATCGCTAAAGGGAAACAATCGATATGGGGCAGTCAAAGACCATTTCGATGTTCACTATATAAATAAACCTTTAAAATACTTCTCTTATTTCACGCATTTTATTTTGACCAAATTGCTTTGTTTACAAATGGCGACCGATTTTGCAGCCACGTGGTCGGAAAATGACGTCATACGGTTTCCGTTTACACAATACACATTGGGGGGGCATTGGTCACCTGTAGTGACAGCTCTTGTTTCAACAAAAATGATACTATATTGGATGTTGTACTTGCTAGAGTAGTTAACAATATGACCACTTACAAGCTCGTTAAGCTAATGATGCTTTGAACAACTGGGCACTGATTGTCACTCATCTTATTGTAGGTTTTGTCTTGTCGTAGTTCATATGCTTTTCAAAAAGAAATAAGAAAACTTAATTCTTAAGGGAATGTATATACCTGCTCTTCTTTCACGTTTTTGCAAGGGAGATAATTTTTTGGAAGTTCCTGTAAACCTAGTCTCACTAAAAAATGAGTCTAGCCTTAAAGGAAAAAGTTTGTTCTTGAGGAGCCAATTCTTTCTTTTAATTGTAGACGCAGGAGACAAAACTGTTGTTGAATTGACTCCCCTAAAGATATAGCCATTCCCCTAAACTATCCTGGTCTAGACGGCCCCCACCCATCTGGGCTTGAAGAAATAGATGGGCTGCATGATGCTGCCATACAGAGCTGAAACTGACCCCACACAAGTACTGGTAAACAGCTTAGAGGATCTAAGCCTGCCTAGGCAAAGCTGTGTGAGTCAGTCCGTCCATGCTTATACACCCTATTTGGTTTCATTGGGCAACAGGGCTTGAGATGTCATTTCACCTCAATTTTGGGTAAAAGTCCAACAAAATTGGAAGCAACGTCTCCAAAATGACCTATACAGTGTTGATGAGGATGTTGAACCTCAAATCAAACAAACAAATCCTTATCTAGACCCAGGTAAGACAAATTTGTATAGTGTGAACAAATTGACCTGATACTTGTGACCTCTATTAGCATAATTTCACGCCAGACTGAATACATATATTTATCCTCGCTGTTTTCCGAACAGGTAGATTTTTAATTGGAGCCGATGCATAACAAAGCCTACAATAAGACAGGTACGACGAGCAGAGACTCAAATCAACTTCAGCACCAATCCACTGTGACAAGACATTCTGCTTATATTTCTTGGCAGCTTAAAGATCGTACCCTATAGAAGGTACATGCAATCAGCGAAGACTCTGATCAGCCTACGCATTCGCACAGGCTGATCAGAGTCTCCGCTGGTCGCTCAAGCTTTCTTGTAGGTTTTGTCATGTGCTGGCTCATTAAATTCGAAGAGGTCAGTGCATGGGTCGCAATGCAGGAGCTGCCGAAAAGTCACGAGAAGTTTTCGCAACCCGACATATTAGACCGTAGCATTGGCTAATGTATTCTTTGCATAAAGGTGTCAGTCTCAGGTCAATTTGTTCGCGCTATATGAGTGTCTCATTTGAATAAAGATAATTTTTATATACAGAAACACTTTACAGTCCCTTTATAGCACTACTATTGAACATCATGCAAAACACATCACAGCCTCTTCATACAGCTATTGTTGGAGTCCAAAACAAAAACTGTTATCAGTTCTGGGCTTCTCCAAATGTTTGGTGAGAATTTTAACCTAGGTCCCATCTCTATATGACCTTAGTTGTTGGTGGGCCTTGAAACTCAAACATACACACTGGTATAACGATTTGCATTATAAAGAAACATTATTATGCATTTACTGCTACATAGAAATACAGATCTTAAAGTAAAGTTTGGGTCACATAACCCTATACTATCTTATATAATAACCCATTTAGTACCAGAAACCCCAAAACAGGTACCCTGGCAAACAGTGCAGGCCCAGATCAGAGAATGTGGCGTCTGATCAGGGTTGACACTGTTTGCAAAAAGTTCAGCCATTTTCCTAGTCAATTTTGAAGAAAACACAACCTGACACCCCTAAATTTTTAAATGGATATATAAGGAGCAAGATTCCATTTGGTTAACAGTTTGAAGGATGCTTTTGTTCTTTTTAGACTGTAAAGGAAAAGTACACCAATTTATTGTTTTCCATTTTTTTCCAGACTGATATAAAAGAGATCTCAATTTTTTTCAGATCTCAACCACTAAAGAGACGTTTCAAGATCTGTCATTACCTATTCCCTCAAAAGACCACCTCAACATGCTTCACTCTAGTCATCATGCATCAGGATCAAAGGGTGGGGCTTGTAGTGAGGTTCATCAGGGGTGGATATCATACATGTGGATATGGATGAGAAGGTATAGTAACCATAGTAACAGATAAGGTTGGTATTTGTGATAATTGACGGATAGGTTTTGTCAATTCACCATAAAAACCTATGTTGTGGGTATTCATTAGAACTGCCTCACCGAGGCAGTTCTAAAACCTATGTTGTGGGTATTCATTAGAACTGCCTCACCGAGGCAGTTCTAATGAGTACACACAACATAGGTTTATATGGAGAGGCAGTTTTAATGAGTACACACAACAGAGGTTTATATGGAGAAATAAGGAAAACACTTTCAGTTATCTCAAAATACTTACTTATTTGTTGCTATGGTAATGGTGAAACAAACCTCTTGAGGGGAGAAGTCCACATGGCCTGTTGGTTAAGAGAGCTTGGGTCACGTGAGACACCCAAGTTCTGAAGCGGAATGTCAGATGTTTTTTCTCAATGTGTTCTGGTTTTCATGCACCCCTTATTAAGGATCAGCTTGATACAAATAAGATGTTCTTGAATGGGCCATAAATTCATGTACAAAATTACCTTTGAGAACAACTAATCCACTACCAAATATGAAAATAAAACTTGGTGCTGTACTCCAGCCCTAGTAGCTGTTTCAGCCATCAAGTGCATTTAAGGGGAATGGATACACATGGCAGATCTTGCCTCCATTTTTCAAAGGGAGACCACTTTTGGGACTTCCTGTTTGCTTTTCTGTAAACTCTGTCCCACGAAAAAGTGTTTAGTCTTGAAGGAAAGAATTTGCTCCGCAGCAGCAAATTTTTTCCTTAAAGAGTTGACCACTATTGACATGGGAGACAAAACTATTTTTGCAGAAGCTGCCTCCCCTGAAGGTTTATCCATTCCCCTTAAGGGGAGGTAGCTCTTTCAAAATTATTTTTTTTCCCTTACCATAAGAGCACTTTTAAAGGAAAGAATTTGCAGAGGAGCAAATTATCAGCTTTAATAGTTTACCCCTTTTTCAGAGTAATTCAATTGCCAGTAAAACAAATAGCAATGGATTCCCAAAAGTGTCTTGTATTATTACTTGCACACAGTGTAAAAGCCTCTGTGGTTAAGCTACTTGCCTTATAAGCCAGGGGTCATGGGTTCGATTCCGGGCTTCTTCAGACTTTCAGGTTAATCTTTAAACTGAGGTCCAATCTCTGTATGACCTAAATTGTTGGTGGGAGTTAGTACTCAAACTCACACACATTTACACACAATGTCATGTAATATGAGCTTTAAGATGAAACTTGAACCAAGAAGCCAGAGATTTGGCTGTGCTTGAACATTTGAAGGAATGCAAGTTGGGCAATGCAGAGGTACCTTTTCTTACAGGCTGACTCATGATCTTGTCTATGCAGAAAAAGACTCTCATTGTGGCCACCTCTGTTAAGCAAGCAACCTGTTTTAAGCAAGCCTGCATATAGTTCAGGAAAAAAGCAAATGCATTAAAACACGTTGATAGTATGCAAGCACCTGTCTTAAGCAAGCTTATTTTGATTATCCTTTAGATGCTTGCTTAAACCCTATCCTGCTGAACATGACAAACCCTACCTTTGAAAACATTGTAGATCCAGATCAGATGGCACCTTTGAAAACATTGTAGATCCAGATCAGATGGCACCTTTGAAAACATTGTAGATCCAGATCAGATGGCTTCTGAACAAGCCATCTGATCAGGATCTACAATGTTTGTCATCTTGTTTGTGAACTGAATGAATACATTATACAAAGTAGTTTGATTGATATTGGTAAAAAATGAACATGGCAATTTGGCAAAATTAATTTATTCAGCAGGACAAGGGTTAGTGCATGTTGGACTCTGCTTGTATTTTCAATAAATTCACTATATTTTTTTCACAATTCTAGCTGGTTCCTGGGACCGGTGATTACTCTTCAAGACTGTCTCTCGGCATTCTTCTCGGCTGATGAATTAAAGGGAGATAATATGTACAGCTGTGAGAAGTGTAAAAAGTAAGTGTCTTTTAGAAGAACATTGTGTACATGAATATCTCTCTGTCAGTTGGACTAGCACTGGTAACAAAATATACATACTCAAAAAGCTCTCATACATGAAATGCTTTTGTTACCATTGTGTGTGTGTGAATCCGGGTTTAACGTCGCTTTCAACAATTTTTCAGACATATCACCATGGTGTCTGGTTGTGACAGGGAGCTCAATGCTCACTTTTATAGTGCTGCCTCACTGAAGTATCATGTCCCAGACACATTACATGATACCACACCCAGTCACATTATCCTGACACTTGGCTGACCAGTCCTAGCTCTACCCCGTAAATCTGAGTGCCAAGTAAGGAGCAGCTAGTACCATTTTTAACGACTTTGGTATGTCACGGCCCGGGATCAAACCCGTGACCTCCTGTTCCCCGGCGCGGACACTCTACCAACTGAGCTATCGGGTAATCCAAGAGGTAACGCACCCAAATTTTCTTTTCTTTGGGAAAGATAACCCATTTGTCTGCTGGTTATCATCAAATGTTCTTGGTTTCTGAGCATTGTTGTGGTTTAGGATTGTCTTAACCCTTTACCACTCAGATACGTGTTTTTACGTGTTTGCACCCCCCCCCCCCCCATTTTAAGCCCTAGAAGCACCAAAAATCTGCATTTCTACCCCTGGATAGTTATGTTTGCTTTAGGATTTGTTGGGCAAAAAAAAGTGACCTGTTTTTTCGCGCGCCTCCTCACTAAAAAGATTCTGGGGGGGATTGAAGGGGGGCAACGCCCCCCTCACATCCCAAAAAATTTTGGGTGTATGGCCCAACCGGCCGCTAAAATTTATATCTGAGGGTGTCTGGGGTCAAATATGCCTGAAAATTGATGCTGATAAAACATGCTGCAAACAGTGAAAATGGCCAGTGCCAAACACCTTAATTGTTGCCTTGACAGCTGTGTGAAGATTAAAATGTGGTCAAAAATTCATGTGAAAACACACTTTTTGCCAACTTTGAGATGCCCCCTCTTTACCATGACAACAATGATCAAGTCATGAAAGGTTGCAGTTTAAAGGCTAATGCCCAATGAACATTCATACCGAGTTTGGTGTAAAACAGACCACCCATTATGAAACAATGGCTAGATGAAGTTGCTGCCAGGTGCAACACTGTGAAAATCAGCGAAATTCACAAAATCCCTGAGTGGTAAAGGGTTAATGAAGAAAATCCCAACTGACCAAAATAATGTTTTTTCATCATTTTATTGCAAGAAACAATATTTCAGATATAATTAATGCATTTTAGGCTAAGATTCAGTATGTTCCAAGATTTCAGTTAACCCTTTACCACTCAGATACGTGTTTTTACGTGTCTGCACCCCCCCCCCCCATTTTAAGCCCCAGAAGCACCTAAAATCTGCATTTCTACCCCTGGATAGTTATGTTTGCTTTAGGATTTGTTGGGCCAAAAAGTGACCTGTTTTTTTGCGCCTCCCCACTAAAAAGATTTTGGGGGGGATTGAAGGGGTGCAACCCCCCCCCCTCACATCCCAAAAAATTTTGGGTGTATGGCCCAACCGGCCGCTAAAATTTATATCTGAGGGTGTCTGGGGTCAAATATGCCTGAAAATTGATGCTGATAAAACATGCTTCAAACAGTGAAAATGGCCAGTGCCAAACACCTTAATTGTTGCCTTGACAGCTGTGTGAAGATTAAAATGTGGCCAAAAATTCATGTGAAAACACACTTTTTGCCAACTTTGAGATGCCCCCTCTTTACCATGACAACAATGATCAAGTCATGAAAGGTTGCATTTGAAAGGCTAAGGCCCAATGAACATTCATACCGAGTTTGGTGTAAAACAGACCACCCATTATGAAACAATGGCTAGATGAAGTTGCTGTCAGGTGCAACACTGTGAAAATCAGCGAAATTCACAAAATCCCTGAGTGGTAAAGGGTTAATGAAGAAAATCCCAACTGACCAAAATAATGTTTTTTCATCATTTTATTGCAAGAAACAATATTTTAGATATAATTAATGCATTTTAGGCTAAGATTCAGTATGTTCCAAGATTTCAGTTAACCCTTTACCACTCAGATACGTGTTTTTACGTGTCTGCACCCCCCCCCCCCCATTTTAAGCCCTAGAAGCACCTAAAATCCGCATTTCTACCCCTGGATAGTTATGTTTGCTTTAGGATTTGTTGGGCCCAAAAGTGACCTGTTTTTTCGCGCGCCTCCCCACTAAAAAGATTCTGGGGGGGATTGAAGGGGGGCAACGCCCCCCTCACATCCCAAAAAATTTTGGGTGTATGGCCCAACCGGCCGCTAAAATTTATATCTGAGGGTGTCTGGGGTCAAATATGCCTGAAAATTGATGCTGATAAAACATGCTGCAAACAGTGAAAATGGCCAGTGCCAAACACCTTAATTGTTGCCTTGACAGCTGTGTGAAGATTAAAATGTGGTCAAAAATTCATGTGAAAACACACTTTTTGCCAACTTTGAGATGCCCCCTCTTTACCATGACAACAATGATCAAGTCATGAAAGGTTGCATTTTAAAGGCGAATGCCCAATGAACATTCATACTGAGTTTGGTGTAAAACAGACCACCCATTATGAAACAATGGCTAGATGAAGTTGCTGTCAGGTGCAACACTGTGAAAATCAGCGAAATTCACAAAATCCCTGAGTGGTAAAGGGTTAAACAGCCACAGGGTCATATTGTGTCATTTTTGCATAGAAAGAGAATTAAAACTACACATTTGAATGCAAGAAAAATTACCTTAGAGCATCAGCCTTAGAAGGTAGAAGTAATAAGCTTTTCACCAAGGGTCCTTTAATTCTGACATGTGTTCTGACACCACTGTTGATGGTAACTCTATTTAAAATTGAAATCGTCAGAAAAGATTGTGGCATGGATTTTCATCAGTGTTAAACATAATGTGAATTGCTATTGTGGTTTGTTTGTTTGTATTGGAGTTTAACAGCCCGGTCAACACTATTTATTAAGGTCATTTTTGAGCCGGTCAGTTTACCTATCCACGCTTTTCCTGGGCAGGCTTATACATAAGCAGTTAACCAGTACAGTGCACATTCTTTCACCAGAAACTGACAACTGCCCTTTTTGAATCAGCGGAAGGGAGAGAATGACCGTAGAAAAGATTTCATGATCAATCTCCACGAAAGAATGTTGCCGACCCTGGCAGGTATTGAACCCACGTCCTTCTGATCACCAGTCAGACGTACATCCGACTGAGCTACCGAGGCTGGCGGCTATTGTGGTAACAAAACCATTTTTATCTCCCGACCGAATAGGTTCGGGGGATATAGCGATCAGCCTGGCGTCCGTCCGTCCGTCCGTCCGTCCGTCCGTCCGTCCGTCCGTAGACGCAACCTTGTGATGGCCATAACTCCTATACCCTTTGAGATTCATTGATGGTTCTTGGCACAATTGTTCACAAGGCCAAGACGGCGTGTCATGCGCAAGAACCAGGACTCTGGATGCCATACTTTTTTAGTTATCTCCCCTTTTAATAAAATAGAATGACTACTTTGTGATGGCCATAACTCCAATACCCTTTGAGATATATTGATGGTACCTGGCACAGTTGTTCACAAGGCTGAGACGGCGTGTCATGCACAAGAACCACAACTCTGGTTGTCATGGTTTTGGAGTTACCTCCCCTTCCAATAAATTAGAGTGACAACCTTGTAATTGCCGTAACTCTTATACCCTTTGAGTTTCATTGATGGTTCTTGGCATAATTGTTCACAAGGCTGAGACGGCGTGTCATGCGCAAGAACCAGGACTCTGGATGCCATACTTTTTTAGTTATCTCCCCTTTTAATATAATAGAATGACTACTTTGTGATGGCCATAATTCCAATACCCTTTGAGATATATTGATGGTATCTGGCACAGTTGTTCACAAGGCTGAGACGGCATGTCATGCACAAGAACCACAACTCTGATTGCCATGGTTTTGGAGTTATCTCCCCTTCCAATAAAATAGAGTGACAACCTTGTGATGGCCATAACTCCTATATCCTTCAAGAGTCATTGATGGTTCACGGCACAATTGTTCACAAGGCTGAGACGGCGTGTCATGCACAAGAACCAGAACTCTGGATGCCATACTTTTTTAGTTATCTCCCCTTTTAATAAAACAGAATGACTACTTTGTGATGGCCATAACTCCAATACCCTTTGAGATATATTGATGGTACCTGGCACAGTTGTTCACAAGGCTGAGACGGCCTGTCATGCACAAGAACCACAACTCTGGTTGACATGGTTTTGGAGTTATCTCCCCTTCCAATAAAATAGAGTGACAACCTTGTGATGGCCATAATTCTAATACCCTTTAAGATATATTGATGATACCTGGCACAGTTGTTCACAAGGCCGAGCCGGTGTGTCATGCACAAGAACCACAACTCTGGGTGCCATGGTTTTTTAGTCATCTCCCCTTCCAATAGAATCACTACCTTGTGATGGCCACATCTCCAACACTCTTTGAGATATATTGATGATACTTGGTACAGTTGTACATGAGATTAAGCAGGTGTGTCACATGCAAGAACCACAACTCTGGGTGCCCTGGTTTCTTAATTATTTCCCCTGACAATATAACCTTGTGATTGCCATAACTCCAATACCCTTTGAGATATATTGATGGTACTTGGCACAATTGTATACAACATTGAGATGGCGCTTCATGCCTAAGAACCACAACTCTGGGTGGTATGATATTTGAGTTATCTCCCCTTCCAATATAACAGTATGACAACCTTGTGATCATTGTACCTCCAATACCCTTTGAGACATATTTGTGGTACTTGATGCAGATGTACATGAGGTTAAGCAGGTGTGTCATGCTCAAGAATTACAAGTCTGGGTGCTCTGTTTTTTTAGTTATCTCCCCTGGCAATATAACCTTGTGATGGCCATAACTCCAACACCCTTTGAGATATATTGGAGGAACTTGGCACAATTGTATACAAGGTACAGAAGGGATGTCATGTGCAAGAACCACAACTGTTGGTGCTGTGGTATTTGAGTTATCTACCCTTTCAATCTAACCGTATGACCTGCTTGTGATCACCATATTTCCAATACCCTTTGAGACATATTGATGGTACTTTATACAGAAATACATGAGCTTAAGCAGGCATGTTATGCACAAGAACGACATTTCTGAGTGCCCTGGTTTTTTAGTTATCTCCCCTGACAGTATAATCTTTCGATGGCCATAACTGCAATACTTTTGTGATATATTGCTGGTTTAATTCTGGTGCACTTTCTGTTGGTGAACAATCTTCTGAAGGCCATATTGGCTTTTGGTCGGGGGATTTGCCATCTCTTCCGATGGCTATTTTTAAAGAAATTCCCAAAATATCAGCATTTATTAAATGACTACCCTGTATTGATCGGAGGTCATCCATATTAACAACAGGTTAACCAGTATTAACTGGAGGTCAAGTAATATGAGGCTGAGGTCAAAAATCAATAATCATGTTTTATAATTGTGTTAAATAATAAAATTTTCATTAATCAAGTAATTTTGTATTAGCCCAGTTACAGATCCTCTGTCAGCTATATTAGTCCTTGGCCGGCCTTGGACCAAGACAGCAGACCTCAGACCTGTAACAGGCCCTCGGTCAGCTGTATTGACCCTCGGCTGGCCTCAAGCCAATACAATAGACCTAGGACCAATAACTGGGCCAATACAAAATTACTTGATTAATAAAATCATAGTATTGAAACATTGGCCATTTGAAAATTTCTTATTCAAAGGAAGACAATGTAAGAAACATGTTTTGGCCATCATGTGGGTACTTGAAGAGGCGATTCTAAGAAACACCAACAACATACGTTTCTGAAGAGAATAAAGGAAAACTATTCCTGAAATATCTTCTTTACTCCGCTTTACATGACTGTACTGGGCCATCTGTATGTCTAAAACCGGGATAGACTGCTAAAACGTCATTGCTACACAGAATGGATTAACCTTTGATGATCAGTTTGTGTTGAAATTTTTTTTTTATAACATTCACTCATTCTTTTATTACACATTTTAGGTTGAGAAACGGAATAAAGTTTTCCAAGGTTCTGCAGTTACCAGAGGTGAGTAGGCATGATACCAGTGAATCTGTTTTCAGCCTGTATTTTTTGGACTCCTTGCTGGATTGTGAACAAATTTGTTAAAACTTTAGGAGAGTTACAGCAAATCCTCAAGGTGTCCAAATTTTTAGGATGTTTACGGTGAGGCTCATGCAGTAATAATAGAAGTGAATGCAATGGTCAGGAATTGATACAATTAACCCACAGCTCCCAGCAGTGACACCAAAGGGAAAGAAACACAAACAAGAAACAACCAGACCCTAATGGAAACATCAATAATGGATAGCCAAAAGGACAGTTATTTTCCCACAAAATGGCCAACTGGCTATCCAAAGCAAAACAGCACAAGCAAAACACACCCCCAAAGACAAACCACAACAAAAACAAACGGTGACAGAAGAACCGCCCTGGAACAGTCAGTGAAACGAATTCCAGTGTGTGTGTGTGTGGGGGGGGGGGCTTAAATCGATTTTACGCAGCTGCAATCCTCACTCTTATAAGCCTACACCAATATTTTTCAAGATACATATTTGATACTAATTAAAGGCATTTATTCTCGTTTAATGAGGACCATCATTGCATTACATAATATTATATAGCCCTCAGTGCTGACAAAAGAGAAGTCTTCTGTCTTCAACAGGTAAGGGGCCTCTTGGTGAAAAATCAATAGTTTACTAACTGTTGACTAGAGTGTACCTTATTGATTTTCCCCTTAAGTGCCCCAGTCAGGGATTCAACAAGAGCTACTAATCACCATATTAGTGGCTGCCTTTGATGTGCTACAGAGAGTATATCACAGGGGGCAATAAAACAATTATGAGCACACGGTGTGTCCTACCTTACAAGAATAAATGCCTTTAAGGTCAATTAAGAGTGCAAGATTTTGCAGTTTGTTGAAGTTTTTGTTTGTTTAAATGGAGGATTTACATCTGTGCAAACACTATTTAGGTCATTTGGAGATGTTGCTTCCAGTTTTGTGGGACTTTTACCGAGAGTGAGATGAAATAACATCTCAAGCCCTGCCCCCGAAACAAACCAAAAGGGTTTTTATGTAGGGACAGTCCGACTCGCACCACTTTTCTTGGGCAGGCTTAGACCCTCTAAGCGGTTTACCAGTACTCATGGACGGTCGGGTTTCGGCTCTGCGTGGAAGCATCATGCAGCCCAATCTATTTCTCCTAGCCCTGATGGCATTATTTGTTGAAGTTGAAACAGTAAAAAATGATCACACGAACACAGGAGTTATATTTTTGTGTTAAAGAGGAACAAATTGTCAATGTGGTTTATGTCTATTAAAGAAATTATTGTCATCACGCAAATACGCCTGTATAATTTTGACCCCCTTAAACCCCACTTTTATAACGTATAACTGGGGTTTACAGTGGTATACATTATTTTTCTGATTTCTGCTAAAAACAGGTTGGGAGTACTCATTAGAATCGCCTCAGTGATGCGGTTCTAACTAGTACCCACCACAGTCTGTGTTTTGAGCAGAAATATGAAAAATATCAGGATCCTTTTTCAGAAAAATTTCATATTTTGGTGGTAAAATTTTCAGTATATTTGAATTGGCGTGTTTTCGTAATGGCTTTAACCAAACAATTCCAAAGTTGGGCAAAAACTGCAAAACTAAAATTTTATTTTTAATAACATTAATATTCCCTCATTCAAATTAGGCACCCATAGGGAGCTATTTTGTCTTCTTACAACTCTTGTTTTTCTCTTTGTGCAGGTCTTATGCATTCACCTGAAGAGATTTCGGCATGAGTTCTACTCCTCTAAGATCAGTACTTATGTAGCTTTCCCACTGGACAACCTCGACATGAATCCATACCTGCATAAAGGTAAGACGGAATACTATCAACACCCTCCCCCCCCCCATCCCCCCCCCCCCCCCCCCCCCCCCCCCCCAGTTTCATAGGATTTACAAAATCATTTCACCATCACACCCAACATAACATTGATTTGAAAGAGTTACCCTCTCTGAGTTTGTATATCTTTTCATCTGGGCCCGAGGTTATAAAAACTTCATGCTCAGATCACTTGAGCGTGAAATCTGTCTTGCTCATAAATTTTAAAATGCCAACAATTGTTGACATTTTAAAATTTATGAGCACGCAAATAACATTCTGTACTGATCTGAGCAGGAAAATTCAAATCAGCGTTGTGATCAACTTGAACAATACTCTAGGAGGAACAACATCATAATTTCTGGGATCTCAGAAAATGAATCTACAACAGTGGAGAACCAGGTCTGCAACATCCTAAATGATCTTGTTGCATCTCCAGTGCTACCAACTGACATTGATAGGTGTCACAGAGTCTACAAAAGACATGATCCCAAAAATACCATCAAAATGAATGACAGACCTCCTGATCTAATTGTAAAATTTGTGTCCCACAAGTCAAAAGCGAAAATCCTCACCAAAATTCCCATGGAAAAACTTCGTGCTGACAACAATGGCAGACCTAATAAGTACAAAATATATATACGTGAAGACCTGACAAGAAACAAGAACAAACTTCTGTATCAAACCAGAATGCTAAAGAAGTCTGGTATCATACAAGACACATTCACAAGGGATGGTATGATAGTGCTGAAGATTAGAATTAAAGGTAAAGCAGGTAGACCGGACTTTGATAAAACATTTTACATATCATCTGAAAGTGAACTGAAGGATATCTGCCTTAATTTTAATCTTCCAGTTGATGAAGACTGTAAACCACTACCACTACAGGTCAAAACTCCGGGTAAAGGGAATGCGATGGAAGTTGACATTGTAGCCAGTAATGGAAAAAAGACTGAAAAAACCTTAGATCCATATGCTAAGACCTTCCATCCTGTGGCTACTTCTTCACAGTCTACTAAAGTCAAATCCCCTGTGAAATCTCTTTTCAGTGACATATTAAGACCAAAATAAACTTCATGTTACCGCCAGTGATTGCCACTTCCAATAGGCTTTTAAACAGAGGATATTTGGACTTCCCTTTGGCATTCCACAATACAAAAGCCTGATGAGTGCACCCACCAGAATCTTCTCATTGAGGTGATTCTAATGAGTACACACAACATGCACCCACAGGGTAGAAAGCCAATAATATCCTAAATTTTCCTTCACAATTTCTTACCTAAAGAAGTTCCCTAGGAACTCAAGAAAGGGTTGGACCCGGCCATATTAAGTGTGTCAACTGTGTTCGAGTCGTCAAAGTTCCACTGTAATTATCAAGTATACGTATTTTTATGATTTAATACAGCATAGGATGATGGCCTTTGTAACAGCAGGCATGTGTGTGTTTGAGTTTTACATCCCACTAACAACTAAGGTCATTTGGAGCGCAGACTGTTTAATCCCCATTGCACCAGCCCGAATCTTCCTCCTTATACATAGCAGGAGTATTTTTCGGAATTTATTAAGTGGTGTCGGGTTGTGCCTTCCTCAAAATTTATTTGCATATTGGCTGAATTATTTGCAAACATTGTAGGCCCCGATCAGGCATCATGTTCTTCGTCGTCCGATTTGGGCCTGCACTGTTTACCACTTACTCGTTTAGAGGTTTTCGGTAAAATGGGTTCAACACCTATTGGAGAGTCACAAGGAGTCAGGGATTTAACCATCACCCCTGGTTTGTGGGTAGAGTAGCCAGCCAGTCATTAACACAACCAGATCTTTTGGAGAAAGCTGTCATTCATTTGCAGAACTTTGCATCTCGTGTGACCTGGGACTGGCTCAAACCACAGCGTTGATATCCAGTGATTAAGTTTGTGTTCTTATCCACACACATGAACTCCACAACACGAAATGCAGAGAATCATAAGGTTAGCTATTCCAAATGAGATTTGCTGGAGACTGCTATAATTTATTCATAATGACAGATACTACATTCCTTGCTTTAAAGTGCACATTTAATTATGCACTGGGATCTTCCAACTTCCAAGACCAACCACAATCCATTTATTATAGAGAGTTGACTCAGAAGAGTGATACATACACAGTCTTACCTGTATTAAACAAGCCCCTTAAGGATAATCAGAATCTGCTTGCTAAAGACAGGGGTAGGCCTTTTTAATCTATTTGTCCTTTTGGACCAAAAACATGCATATATGCAAACAATGATGATCCCAACCAGACACAATATTATGTGACATCTGATCAGGGTCTACATCCTTTGCAATAATTGAAATTTTGTCTGGTTGTTTTTTGTTTTGTTTACTACAAGTTCACAGACTGAATATCCGACAGTGCAGATCCCGACAAGATGGCTTCTTCAGGAGCCATCCGATCTGGATCACACTGTTTGCATTTGCAGTGGTTGTCATAGACAGCAGAATAGGGGCTAATTGACAAAAGTGATACATAACTGGGAAACTGTTAACCCTTACACAATTGGTTAAATCCTCAAGGAAAGTGAGCATTAACTGGAGGCACAGCAAATTTATAAATAACTAGATGAGATGAGTAGGATTTGATAGTCATGACTGTTTGTCAGTCAGTAGGCATACATGTAGGTCCAGACTGGAGGAGTAATGTAGGAAATCAGGAGACAACTATACACATACATACATACATACATATACATCATATACATACATATACACATACATGTATATACACACATATACATACACACACATACATGCATATATATGTTCCCCACTCCTCCCCCACATCCAGGGTCATGTAAAAGGTCAGAAAATAGAGTTTTACACATGCTTAGTTCAGTATGTAGGGTTGGTGAAGTTAGGTAAACTGACCGGCTCAAAAATGACCTAAAATAGTGTTGACTGGGCCATTAAACTCCAATACAAACAAACCAAATTACCATAATGATGTATACACTGTTTGGTCTGTGAGATTGATACAAAATACAATTACCAATGCAGTTATGGTCTAAAAATTCAAGTTAGTTTTCTTTACTACTGAATTAAGAATGCGGTGTAAAATTTCAGAGTACTTAAATTACACAAATGTTCTGGTGAATTAATGTTAACATTTTTTTTAGACAAAATATGTAGAATACATAACAAATTAATGAAGACAGCATGTATTGAGAATATTTAAATCAGCATATGCAGTTATCTATTGTTCTTTTCAGACAATTCTTCAAAAGTTACAATGTATGATCTGATAGCTGTTATTTGTCATCACGGAACAGCCGGAGGTATGTTTTATATGAAGGGTGGCTGGTACACCAGCATTTATGCTCCCCGAAGGGAGAGCATATAGTCGCTGCTTTGTTTTCCATCTGACCCATCGTCTGTTTGTCCATCTGTTCTCAAGAAATGATGGTTATGTGACTATTTTTTTTTGCTGAAGGGGATTATATGTGACTGACTGTCACTTAAAAAAGCTTTTTTTTTCATTACACTGGAGGGCTGACTTCAGATTACAACACAAATGACTGATTCAACTTTGTTCTTTGTTTGTTTGTTTGATTTGAGGTTTAACATCCCCGTCAACACTGTAAAGGTCATTTTGGAGACGTTGCTTCCAATTTTGTGGGACTTTTACCGGACATTGAGATGAAATGACATCTCAAGCCCTGCCACCCAATGAAACCAAAAGGGTTTATGCATGGATGGGCCCACTCGCACCGCTTTGCCTGGGCAGGCGTAGATCCTCTAAGTGGTTTACCAGTATTCCTGTGTGGGTCAGTTTCAGCTGTGCGTGGAAGCATCATGCAGCCCATCTATTTCTTCAAGCCCCGATGGGCGGGCCCCGTAAACTTGTTCTTTAGCCCCCAAGAAATTCTTCTGAAAGATTGAGATAAAAAATATTTAGAGATGGTTTAGAGAGATTTTTGTAATACCTGCTATTAGCATGGCACGATATAGGAGTTCAGTTGTCCATCTGTTTGTCCATCCATTCATCTGTCTATTTGTTCATCCATTTTCATGCCATCAACATTTGCGACCTCCTTAGCATTCGCCCTAATGGTCAAGTTCATCACAAGCTTGACATAGTCTTCGGCAGAATTCTTGTTTATTTTATCATGGAAATGGATGTTGTATGTACTCATTAGTGTCACCTTGATGAGGTGATTCTGATGAGCACATAATGGAAGATCAGAAAGATAATCCTATTTACTCATAAAAGATCTAAGCCTGTCCAGGTACCGCGGTGCGAGGCGGACCGTCCATGCTAATAAATCCTAGTGGTTTCATTGGGCGACAGGGCTTGAGATGTCATTTCATCTCAATGTCGGGTAAAAGTCCCACAAAATTGGAAGCAATGTCTCCAAAATGACCTTTACAGAGTTGACGGGGATGTTAAACCTCAAATCAAACAAACAAAAAACTCATAAAGGGTGATATAGCCGCATATGGAATTTCTTTTCTTTGAATTTTCCTCAAAGATATTGGTATAACTTTCTACAGAAAACATAATATTCTTAAAGACATAGCATTTTGGAATGTATTTAATATGTGACTTCACACATGTCACATATGGAACATATATAATGACGTTATGATACTGCTTATGACATTAATCATGTTATAAATGTATCAGTTGAAATCATTATAACATGGTTTTGGATATAACACAGTTTAAAGTTTGATCCAAAAAATGTATAGATTATATAGAAAAATGACCATGAATGGTCATTTTTCTATATAATCCATACATTTTTGTTTGGCTATAACATATTATAGTTTCTGCTTTGGACCCCTTACTCTAATGTTATAAAGAGGTTGTGTATGTGTTTCACTCGTTTATGTTCCTTGTTATTATCAGGTGGTCACTACACAGCATATTGTCAGAACACAGTGTCAGGCCAGTGGTATGAGTTTGATGACCAGTATGTTACAGAAGTTGATGTGGGACAGGTGTTAAACTGTGAGGCCTATGTCCTCTTCTACAGGTAGTTCAATGTGCAACTTTACTGAACCATGTCAGAATCACTGTATTGACCCTGAATATTTAATAAAAAATACCAGACAGCCTCCATGATCTAGTGGTTGAGAGCACTGACTCGAAATATTTCGGCCTCTCTTGTTGTTGGTTCAAGCCTTGCTTGGGTCATGCGAGATGCCAGAATCAGCAACATTTTATTTGGCTACTCTGGGTTTCTTCCACCTCTGATTAACGGTAAGCTTGATAAAGCTAAACAGTCATGATAGGGCCCATAACCGCACCCCAAAACCCTCCAGAAATACCAGATTTAACAGTGTAGACTCAGATCTATGAGGCCTATGTCCTCTTTTTACGCGCATCAGTGTTTGACTTTCACTGAAGCATATCAAAACAGCTGTATTCACCCATAATAGTTGGTAAATATACCATAGTGCACAGTGTAGATCCAGATTGTACTGCTCTCCAGGAGCAGTCTAATCTAGGTCTGTACTGTTTGTCTTGGTATCCACAAATTTTATTATATCTCTACAGCACTTTTCCTCTTTCATGGTTGGAATTATGTTTTCCATACAGCCATATCTCTGAATAGTGGAACCAAAATGGCTTGAGAAAACAGTTAAGACCCAGGAGGATCTTACATGAGTGGTCATTTCATATGGCATTTACAAGCCTTTGGCTAGTTTCATAAATTTCTTATGAAGTGACCACGAGTTTAAGATTCTGTTTATCAGTTACTGATTTTAGATTGGAAGCACCGAAGCAGTTCAAAAGAAAACAAAGGGTTGGCAAGGATGGCGTCATGACGTTACACCCAAGTTACTATGTGTTATTATGTGTGTGGTCATATAATTTTATGACATGACATTATCCACTGAATAACAGCAACGTTATATGTTATATTTTATAGAAGATCAAAAGGTATTGTAAGATATCCCAATTATGCCTTCTGACATGGGATTATGATTAATCCTCAGTGGCTTGAACTTCTCAAACAAGTTCGTCCCAAAGGTGTTTGAGTTATTGAAGTTCAATTTTATTCTTGAAGTGGTCATCAAACCCAAAGCCTTCACTGAACCCTGAAGACTGGATTTGGCTTGTTAGGAATCACCTACAGCCTCACTAGCTCAGTCTCGTGCACGTTTGACTGGTGAACAGGAAGTGGCAGGTTCAGTACCTACCCGGTCAGCAACATTCTTTCATGGAGATTGGTCATGACATCTTTTCTATGGTCATTCTCTCTCTTCCACTGGTTCAAGAAGTGCACTTGTCAGTTTCTGGCTAAAGAACATGCACTGTACTGGTTAGCTGCTTACCTATAAGCCTGCCCTAGAAAAGTGTGGTTAGGTTAACTGACAAGCTCAATTTGACCTAAATAGTGTTGAACGAACAAGTAAACGAAAAACAAAACTTCTGACTCAATTATTGTATGTTCTTGATTACAGGAAGCAGAATGATCACATGACTCAGATGAGACAAGATGCTGAGGAACTGTTGGAAGCAAGGGAGGTAAGCATGTTCATGTCATATTTGATTAGCCCATTTCAGATGGGTTTTTTGTTTGTAATTAAGATTAACGGCCCAGTCAACACAATTTTAGGTCATTTTGAGCCGTTCAGTTTACCTAACCACACTTTTCCTGGACAGGCTTATACGTAAGCGCTTAACCAGTACAATGTACATTCTTTCGCCAGAAACTGACAACTGCCCTTCTTGAATCAGTGGAAAGGAGAGAATGACAGTAGAAAAGATTTCATGATCAATCTCCAAGAAAGAATGTTGCCGACCCTGGCAGGAATCGAACCCGCGTCCTGATCACCAGTCAGACGCACATTCAACTGAGCTACCGAGGCTGGCATTTCAGATAGGAAGCAACAAAATTGGACATTAGCAAACAGTGCAGGCCAAGATCAGGGTCCAGTTGTTCAAAGTATCATTAGCTTAATGAGCTTGTTAGTGGTACAATATCTAATATTCTGTTATTTTTGCATCTGCAAAAGTTGCTCACATTTTTCTGCAAAAGTACTAGCATATTTGCCATAATAAATGATCAAAGTCGTAACGATATGTTAACTAACGATATCGTTAGTTTTGAACAACTGGCCCCAGATGTTTGGCAAAAAAAAAAAAATCAGTCCATTTTCTGAATAGATTTTTTTTAAAACAACAACAAAAAAAAAAAAAAAAAATAACACAAAAAACCTTACAGTCCTAAACTATATGTATAGCAGGGAAGACAGCTCCAAATGGGTTAGGAAATTACTGCAATACAGTCCAACCTGTATTAAGCAAGCACCTAAGGGATGACCAAACTGCTGGCTTAAGACAGATGCTTGCTTAATACAGGTGAAATTTAACACAGTGACGTCATTCGCCTTTCTTGGGAACTGAATGTCTGCTTGCTTAAGACAGGTTGCATGCTTAATAGAGATGGCCACTAAGACAAGTTTTCCTTAGAATTGGTGTAGAAGTGCCTGAACAGAAAGCACAAACTTAGATCAGCATCTGATCTTGTATCTGATCAGACTGTTGTACCCTGTGGATGCATTACCATGGAATGGCCAACGACAACAAAAATATGTACATCAGCTGTCTGAACAGAGTCTTCTTGTTTGCTAAATGGATGCTGGTGTGTGCAAAGCTTCATCATGTAGGCGTGAAAGTCTATAGTCAAAATTAGTGTGTTCACAGACTGATCTGAGCATAGCTCCAGAAACGGCACTGGTGAGGTGCTTCCATTGAGTACCCACAACATATGTTTTTGGACAGAAATAAGAAAAATAATTTGTGGATACTCCCTCTTATCTGTGGCTATGATCTGAGTCTATGCCAAACATACAGAGTTGTGCCATAAGTGAAAGTCCAAATTTGTGTTGGCTGTATTGATTATAGGGCAAGGGCAATAATGGTGAGAGGCTTGCATAAAATATAAACTTCGTTGCTTCCATTGAACATGTCCACAGACACAGTTTCACTTGATTTGCCATAGATACAGTCAGCCTTCTTTATTATTCGATATGACGACGAAACTCGTTATAATAGCAGTTTCAGTACAATGAATCCATAGCTCTAGACTAGTCTAATTAATGAAAATGTTCAGGGATATTGTGTTTAATACTCCAAGAATCAAATATGGATATTTGCAAGAATTGCCTTAGCGAGGCAATTCTTACAAATATCAACAACATTTAAATTTTGTGTCTTGGAGTAATAAAGAGAAAAAAGTGCATTTTGTTACCTATTATACTACTCATTAGTGGGATTCTTTATAGGGACAAATTCTTCATAACAGTGAAATGTTAGGGAAGAAATATCATATGTCATTTTAACGAGAGTTCTCTGTAATATACACAACTTCATGAGTGAGTGAGTGAGTTTTAGTTTAACGTCCTACCAACAGCTAAGGTCATACGGAGACGGGACATCGGTTTAAAGACTCATCCGAAAGTCTGGAGAAGCCCGGAATCGATCCTGCGATCCCTGGTTTACAAGGCCAGTAGCGTAACCACTACACCACGGAGGCTTCTAATACACAACTTCATGAAAGTTTAGGATGGTTGAAATGCGTCCTCAAGGTGTCCTTGGAGTTGGTTTTTTAGCTCACCAGAGCCGAAGGCTCCGGGGGAGCTTATAGGATAGGCAGTTGTCCGTCGTCTGCGTCTGGTGACGTCAACACTTTTAAATGACATCTCCTCTGAAGCTGCAAAGCCGATTGGGCCCAAATTTCATCTGTAGCATCCTTTGGTTGGGGGATTTAAAGTTTGTGTTTTTTATGAAATTCGGCTCATTAGTTTGGTTGCTATGGCAACTTAGAGTTTCCATAGACTTATAATGGGGAAAATTGAAAAATGGCATTTACTGCCAAGCCGCTGCAGATATTTTGACAAAACTTTCATAGAAATATTCCTTAGGCAATCTACTATCTGCCATATGATTTTAGGCCTAATGCTCATTTATATAGTTTGCAATGGAAACCAAATTGAAAAAAATAGAAAAAAAAATACTTAAAAAATCACCTCCTCAGAAACCGTATGCTCTATGAGGCTGAGAGTTTATGAAAATATTCACCATATTTGCCTTTACAGGTTTTGTGTTTTTAATGAAATTCGGCTCTTTAGTTTGGTTGCTATGGCAACTTAGATTTTCCATAGACTTATAATGGGGAAAATTGAAAAATGGCATTAACTACAAAGCCTTTGCAGATATTTTGACAAAACTTTCATAGAAATGTTCCTTTAGTTAACTTCTCTCAGCAATATGCTTTTATGTCAACCTGGGGGTCCAGTAGGTTGTGCTGGGGCCATTCCCCGCCCCCAGTACTTCATAAAATGCCTTATATCTCAGAAACCTTACAGATCCCCACCCCTAAACCATATATATTCTTGTTCCTTATGATAAGGTGCATTAAGTGACACCAACCTGGGGATCCCCCCGGATGTGCTGGGGACATGCCCCACCCCCTCCACTTCATAAAATGCCTTATATCTCAGAAACCTTACAGATCCCCACCCCTAAACCATATATATTCTTGTTCCTTATGATAAGGTGCATTAAGTGACACCAACCTGGGGATCCCCCCGGATGTGCTGGGGACATGCCCCACCCTCTCCACTTTATAAAATGCCATTTATCTCAGAAACCATTCAGATCCCCACCCGTAAAGCATATATATTCTTGTCTCTTATGATAAGACACACTCAGTGACACCAACCTGGGGGTCCCCCAGGATGTGCCTGGGCCATGCCCCACCCCTCCATCTCACAACAGGCCCAATATTCCAGAAAACTAACAGAGCCAAACCCCTAAATGAAATATATTTTTGTTCCTTATGATAAGTTGCATTCAGTGACACCAACCTGGGGGACACCCGGGATGTGCCGGGGACATGCCCAACCCCCTCCACTTCATAAAAGGTTGGCCCACGCCCATAGGGGCTTGAAGAAATATATGGACTGCATGATGCTTCCAGGCAGAGCTGAATCCCGCCCGCACACTAGTATGGGTAAACCGCTTAGAGGGTCTAAGCCTGTCCAGGAACCGCGGTGCGAGGCGGACCGTTCATGCTAATAAACCCTATTGGTTTCATTGGGCCACAGGGCTTGAGATGTCATTTCATCTCAATGTCGGGTAAAAGTCCCACTAAATTGGAAGCAACATCCCCGAAAAGACCTTTATAGTGTTGATGGGGACGTTTAACCTCAAATCAAACAAACAAACAAAACTTCATAAAAGGCCAAATATTCCAAAACCTTACAAATCCCCACCCCTAAACCATATATATTCTTGTTCCTTATGATAAGAAGCATTAAGTGACACCAACCTGGGGGTCCCCCCAGATGTGCCGGGGACATGCCCCACCCCCTCCACTTCATAAAATGCCATTTATCTCAGAAACCATTCAGATCTCCTACCCTAAACCATATATATTCTTGTTCCTTATGATAAGACGCACTCAGCGACACCAAGCTGAGGGTCCCCCGGGATGTGCCATGGTCATGCCCCACCCCCTCCAATTCATAAAAGGCCAAATATTCCAGAAACCTTACCGATCCCCACCCCTAAACCATATATATTCTTGTTCCTTGTGATAAGACACATTCAGTGACACCAACATAGGGTTCCCCCAGGGCTCGCCCAGGCCATGCTTCATTCTTCAACTTCACAAAAGACCATATATCTGAGAAACTGTTCAGAGCCCTACCCTTCTTATTCCTTATGATAAGATGCAATCAGTGACACCAGCATGGGGTCCCCCCCCCCCCCCCCCCCCCCCCCCCCCGTGGTGTCACGGGCCATGCCCCAGCCCTTTACTTCATTAAAAGCCATATATCTCAGAAACCGGTCAGATCCCCACCCCTTAACCATATATATTCTTGTTCCTTATGATAAGACCCCACTTCATAATAGGCCATACATCTCAGAAACTATTCAAATCCCCACCACATAATCACATATATTCTTGTTCATTGTTATTAGACACATTCAGTCAACCCATCTTGTGGGGTCTGCAGGGGCCATTTCTCTCCCATCCACTTCATAAAAGGGCCTCATATCTCAGAAACTGTTCAGCATAAGGTTGCAACAATCTTGGGCTTTTCTGGAATTCACCATGCCCGAATCCCTCTACTGCTTAAAAGGCCTTACATCTCAGGAGCCATACATATCCCACCGCTAAACCATATATGTCTCTGTTCTTTTTTATAAGACACATTTAGTGACACCAACCAGGGCTCCATTGGGTTCATGCCCCACCCTCTCTACTATATAAAACACCTAATTTTTCAGATACAGTCCACATGAGTGCTCATTTGGGAATTGGGAGACTTTATAATTGGTAGATTAAAATCATACCATGTTAAAACACATGTCTGTCATTGGGCAATGCCCATCTCAGCTCCGGTTTATGAAATTTGGCTCTTTGGTTTGTTTGCCATGGCAAGTTAAGCGCTTCCATTCTTATAATGGGGAAAATTGAAAAATGACATTTATGCCTTTCGAGATATTTTGTCAAACTTACATAGAAATGTTCCTTTAATAATGTTCTTTTAGGCCTATTGGTTGCCACAGATGGAAAATTGTCAGTTGTCATCTGTTGTCCTGCAACAACTCATTCAAGCGACATCAGACCTCTGAAGCCACTAGGCTGATTGGGTCCAAATTTTATCTGTAGCATCCTTGGGTGCAGGGCTTCCATGGTTAATTAAAATACTTTGCTGCCAGTCGGCAGTGCCCCCTGAGCTCTGGTGAGCATAGTGGCCCATGGGCCTCTTGTTTACAATCATGATTGTATGCCAGATCAGATAATATAAACCTGTCTTCAGGGGTTTCTAGCAAGTGGCTTCTCTGTGTGAAGCACAGGAAGAGCTGCTGCATTGCCACACGTGGTAGTTTGGAGTTAGCATCTGCAAAATTTGCATGTCTTGCTTTACCCGTATCCTGCTGTCCACGACAATCCCTATCTTTGCAAACAGTGCAGATCCAGATCAGATGGCTTCTGAAGAAGCCATCTGATCAGGATCTACACTGTTTCACATTCAGTTTGTGAATTCGTAGAAATAAATTAGATCAAGTAATCTGATTGGTTCAAAGTCAGAAATGGGTGTGGCTAAATTGAATATTCAGCTTGATTAGGGTTAAAAGTTTTTATGATTTCATTTTTATGTACTTGGCTCAAAATATTTTATGGTTTCATTTTTATGCCCCCGCATTTAGAAGAATGATAGAAAGGGCATATAGTATTACCCCTGTTGTCTGTCTCCACCTGCTTCTGAGATGGCGTTAATCAACAGTGTCACAACTTCCTGGTGGGACATTTTTTGTATCCAAACACTTAATTGGATTCAGAGTATAAATTGGATTCAGTGATTAAATAACAAGATGATGATATTGGTCGAAAGTCTTTTTCATCACTATCCCAATTCTGCTTATGACCTTCATCTGAACTTCCTGGTGGGGCATTTCTTGTATCCAAACACTTAATTGGATTCAGAGTATAAATTGGATTCAGTGATTAAATTACAAGATGATGATATTGGTCGAAAGTCTTTTTCATCACTATCTGAATTCTGCTTATGACCTTTTTCTGAAATTACCTTGTAAGGTATTTTTGCATAATTTTCATCTTTTAAAGCACATTAAGCAGTCAGCTTATTTTTTTTTTCAGCCAAGCCTCATGCAGTTCTTTGTATCTAAACAGTGGATAAATAAGTTTAATACCTTTGCTGAGCCGGGCCCAGTCACAAACAGAGACTTCCTCTGCAGGCATGGAGGTTAGTATAGAGTAAGACTTCTATGACTAGAACTAAGCCTAGCAACAGATAAGGTTGCTATTTTGTGATAACTGAAGGATAGTTTTTGTCAATTCTCCATAAAAACCTATGGTGTGGGTATTCATTAGAGGCGGTTCTAATGAATACCCACAACATATGTTTTTATGGAGAATTGACAAAAACTATCCTTCACATTACGATAACACACCCGTACGACATGTTGCATTTTTTACACCTCCAAAATGGCTACTTTTTATGAATATCCTTGATATTTTTCTTATAAACCCTCAAAACATGGGTTGAGGGTGCTCGTTAGAACTGCCTCAGAGAGGCGGTTCTAAAGAGTACCCACAACCTATGTTTTGAAGCAGAAATAAGAAAAATAATGTTTACCCCAGTTTTCTCTTTATAAAGTGGGGTTTAGCGGGGTCTTCATTTCACGGACTTGTTCACGTGATGAATTATCACCAAATATGCACCTTACCTGTTGCTATGACAAATGACTCATTCACCATGGTTGTTTTTTACTCATTATTGAGTCCTTAGGAAATTCTTCCGAGAGCTCAAATTAAATAAATGGGGATAATTTGGGAGGTATTTTTTGTTTGTGTCTATTTTATTTTTTTTTCTAATTATATATTGAAAACATATGTTGTAGGCACTGAATAGATCACCTCCATGAGGCGATTCTAATCAGTGTACATAACATACCTTAAAATTGCCTTGAGGCAATTCTAATCAGTTTACACACCATACCTTCATATCATAGAGCATTGATATGATAAAATTGATTCTAAATAGTTTACACACCATACCTTCATGTCATAGAGCATTGATATGATAGCATTGATTCTAATCAGTTTAAACAACATAAAAATGGTGTGGCTTAAATGAATATTCAGCAAGATAAGGGTTAATATGCAATTATATTTCAGGAGTGCCACCAAGCAAAGTGGAGATTATAGATCAACTGTGTGAGCCAATGACTCAATCCATGTGGGAATTCTTACATGAAAGGTAATTAGCTGGATTAAAAACTGTTTTAACCCTTATCTTGCTGAATATTCATTTAAGCCACACCCATTTCTGTCTATCAACCAATCAAATTACTTGATGTAATTTATTGCTACAAATTCATAAACTGAATACCAAACAGTGTAGATCCTGATCAGATGCCATCTGATCTGGCTCTACACTGTTTGCAAAAAATAGGGGTTGTCGTGAACAGCAAGATAAGGGTTAATTCTTCTAATAGGGGCTGGCTGGGTGAGATTGAGGTGTCTATACATTCCAGCATCAGGGCATCCGATTGATGTAAGATTGGTTTGATTGATTGGTTTGGGTTTAAAGACACGTCAACACTTGTGGGCCATTTTGTGTCATCTCCCAGAGAAAGGGAAAAAAGAGATAGAAAAGATAGTAGAAGAGATGAAAGTGAGGGACAGATGAGAAAGAGGAAAATGAATGGAAGTGCAGAAACAGAGGAAATAACAACACTCCCCCTCTACCCTTACCTGCTGCAAGGACAGCAGTCCTTGCCAAACTGAAAGCCAGTATCAGTCTGATGCCCCAGTGATGCAAGATACATGTCACCTTTGCCTCATTCAACCACCCCACCAATTGATGTAAGCTTTCACTTGTCCATTCATCAGGTAGGGGTATCAAAGAAATGCAAAATGCATCCTAACAGCTCCGCCTTCCCAAATAAGATAATCATAATGTTTGATGGGTCTGCAAATTGCAAATCTCGTGAGAATGCCCTGCACTGACCGAAAGGCAACAAAGCAATATAAAATCAAAGGCTGATGGCACTTGTCTCTGAGTGTACCATAAAAATCTGATAAAATCCGGACACCTTAAGAACTTGCTGTAATTCTCCTAAAATTTTAACAAGTTTGTTTCATGATCCAGCAAGGAGTCAGAAAGGTACAGAGGGAATAGCAAACAGTGTAGACCCTGATCAGACTGCTCCTTTAGGAGCAGTCTGATCTGGGTCTACACTGTTTTCTTTGGCCTATGTCATTTTTTATATACAATTTATACACCTTTGTTTGTTTTTTTGGATATAACAATGTTGTTTAACTTTTTAGTTTCTGCTTTGGACCCTAACAAGTTTAAGAGATTGTAGTATATATTATTTCTATAACTTATAGGTTTGGTGGTGGGCCAGCTTGCAACAACTTATTCCGATGCACAACTTGTCAAACAGAGTATGAACAACTGAAACAGAGGCAGAAAGATGAAATAGAATCATTTATAAAGGTAGGTTACTTGTGGCTGGTATAAAAGACTAACAAGACACGTGGCCTTGGTGGCTCAGTCAGATATACTTCTGACAGTGACTGGTAATAATGCCAAGGGTTTGATCCCTGCTGGGGGTAGCAACATTCTTCCATGGAGATTGGTCATGAAATTTTTGCTATGGTCATTCTCTCCTTTCTGTTAATTCAGGAAGTGCAGTTGTCAGTTTCTGGTGAAAGATTGTGCACTGTTAAGTTTAATCTTGCCTAGGAAAGTCGTTGGGTAAACTGACCAGCCCGACATGACCTAAACACTGTTGACTTGGCAGTTAAACTCCAAACCTAAACATGACACGTTTTGTTAGCTAATCTGTCATGTAATGACGAGGTGAGCTTTTGGGATCACTTTTCTTCCGTCATCCGTGCATGCGTCCATCCATCCGTCCCTCCTTAAACAATATCTTCAAACGACATCTCCTCCTAAACGACTTATCGGATTTTGACCTAACTTCACAGGAATGATCCTTAGGTGGTCCCCTTTCAAAATTGTTCAAATGGTTCTGGTCCAGCTCTGGTCCATTGCACATCAAGGTCACGGGAGCCTTCGATATTTGGTGTGTAGCTTCATCTTCTGGACCTCTATCAAGATTGTTCAAAATATAGTCGTGGGGCCAAAAATGCCCCCGCCCCGGGGCCCTTTGGTCTTACATAGACTTACATAGGGAAAACCTTTAAAAATCTTCTTGTCTGAAACCAGAAGGCTCAGGTGTTGGATATTTGGTATGAAGCTTCGTCTTGTGGACCTCTATCAAGATTGTTCAAAGTACAGCCCTGGGGCCAATAATACCCCCGCCCAGGGACCCTTTGGTTTTACATTGACTTACATAGGAAAAATCTTAAAAAATCTTCTCCTCTGAAACCGCAAGGCCCAGGTCTTTGATATTTGGTGTGTAGCTTCGTCTATTCGTAGTGGACCTCTACCAAGTTTGTTCCAATTATAGCCCTGGGGCCAAAAATGGCCCCGGCCCGGGGCCCTTTGGTTTTACATTGACTTATATAGGGAAAACCTTTAAAAAAATCTTCTTGTCTGAAACCAAAAGGCTTAGGTGTTTGATATTTGATATGAACCTCTATCAAGATTGTTCAAATTATAGCCCTGGGCAAAAAATGCCCCCAACCCAGGGTCCTTTTGTTTCACATTGACTTATATAGGGAAAATCTTAAAAAATCTTCTCTGAAACTGAAATTGAGGACTGCCAGGTTAAGTTGATTTTCAAATATTCATCAAGGAGATTTGCTTAACTTTCAGGTAAATGGTGTAGGACATGAACACATGCTGCTTTCTCAGCATTTAATTTGGTTGTGCACTTTTTGCCAGTATCCTGTTTTGGTGTTTCACATATGAAATGATTCCCTCCATGGGCCAGTTGTACAAAGCATTGTTAGCTTAACGAGCTCGTTAGTGGTCATATTATTAACCGTTCTAGCAAGGTTAATATTTATATTTTTGGTATTTTTGCTGAAAAAATTTGAGCAGCTTTTGTTTTTCAGCAAAAATATTAGTATATTTGCCATAATAAATGATTAAAGTTTTAACAATATGTTAACTAACGACGTCGTTAGTTTTGAACAACTGGCCCCAGATTGGTTACATTCTTTTGGGGAGACTGATCATAAAATCTTTTCTGTGGTCATTCTCTCCCTTCCACTGATTCAAAATGGGTAGTTGTCTGTTTCTGATGAAAGAAAATGCACTTGGCTGGTTAACTGCTAATCCAGGAAAAGTGTGGCTAGGTAAACTAATAGTTATAGCTGGACCCAAACCAAATTACAGGAGATGATTAGTATAAGCATTTCGCTTGTTTTCAAATCCTGTCATTGTAAATTGTACATGTACTGTTCGAATTGACTTATCAAATGAAACGAATAAATATTGTTTAAACCAAATTACGAATAAAATGGGATCAACAAGTCTGTAGTAATACTTTGAGTGGCAACAATATTTTGTATTCCAGTTGAATGAGAAGTTCAAAGAAGAGGACAACCCAAGTGTAATCTATGCCATCAGTATGTCATGGTTCAAAGAATGGGAGAACTTCGTTAGAGGCAAAACTGACAGTAAGTTTCCTTGATTAGCTGTGAACCATTACCGAAAAAACACACAAAAAAAACAACTTTCTAAGCATTTCTAAATGTAATGCAACTTTTCACTTGATGTTAAGTATTTATGATAGTACAGTGAAATTCCGCTATTAAGACCACCTAAAATCAAGACTAATTCTGTTTTCAAAAGCTTATGCAGTTGGTTGCAGTTATTCTTTCTTTGTCTTTTCTGCATGCAGAATCCTCTGGTCAGAGACCACCTTTGGGACTGTTCAAATGTGCTCTTAAAGACCACTTTTGAACAGTCCCAAAAGTGGTCTTAATATAGGAATTTTACTGTATATTGAGTGATATTCACCCCAATCTCTTCAACAGTGTTCCTTATAACACGGTTTAGGATATTACTGTTAAAAGGTGCATTAAAACAATGCATAGATTATGTAGAAAAATGAGCATTTTGTTTATAATCTAAACATTTTTGTTGGGATATAACACAGTTCAACTAACATGGTTTCTGATAGAGTAATTAAGAGTTTGTGGTGTTTTATCAGAAACTCAACATCATCAAGTTTTCTTACATTTGGTTTTATATAGGCGGCAGAGCTTACTTCTTTTTGTCAGTTGAAAGGATACTAATTTTGTTATTGCTATACATCAGTGTCTGCCCAAATATTGTCTTTCTCTGCCCTGTGACTTTTATGCATGAAATGATTTACTGAATCGTATAAACATTATGTAGAAAATACATATTTGAATTTTATATACAGTGTATATTAAATAGTTGTTTCAAAGCAAAATTTATTGAATCATTTTACCATGAAACAAAGAAGCCTCTGTGGTCGAGTGGTAACGCTACTCGCCTTGTAAACCAGGGGTCGCAGGTTCGATCCCGGGCTTCTCCAGACTTTCTGATGAGTCTTTAAACCGAGGTCTCGTCTCTGTATGACCTTAGATGTTGGTGGGACGTAAAACTGAAACACTCACCCACTCACCATGAAACAAAAGCAATATTTGATTTTGTATCAAAGCATTTGTTTGAAACTTACATCACATGTTTGAAGTGACAAGGTATTCTATTACAGTTTTAATATTGCAAGCCAGAATGAAATTATGAAAAAAAAAATCATAATAAAACCATCATAGTTAAAAATAAGTTTCTTGAAATGTGCTGGGACCCCTATTTTATGAGTTGAGATGCTTTCCGATTACACCACAGCTGCTTCAATCATAGCACAAGGTCAGGAAGCTTAAAGGAGATAATGTAGGGATATCTCTTCAATCTTCTATTCAACATAGGTATGTTGTATGTACGAATGAGTTTGCTCGACCTTGGTAAACATCGCATTGATTCCAAAGGGAAGTCTTCCTACAGCTCTGGATCAAAAATAGTGAGGGATAAATTACAGAGATTTTCTTCTTTTATCTTGAAAATATATGACGTGTGTTCTAATGAGTACACACAACATGCCAATATTTTATGGAACATCAAAAATATGCACCTAAATAATCACTGTTATGCCTCCTGGGCAGGAGCTAAGAGCAAACTCATATTGGTTCGAACTACCGCTGTCTCAAACAAATTTTCATGGTCTCAAAGTTGTTGAAGTCATTGATGTTCAACTATTTTCTCTTACTACTTTCAGTTCCTCCTGGGCCTATAGAAAACAAAGGGATCAGTGTAATGAAGAATGGACAATATGTGGTGAGAAATAATTCTGATCATGGACAGCTGTCAGGAGAAATGTGGCAGTTCCTATATAATGTCTATGGTGGAGGTCCTGAGTTGATCATTAAACAAGTTACTCCAACACTTACTTTGGCTGCTCAGGCACAGACTGTTAAAGTGGAAAAGACTGGTTCTGAGTCACAGAAACCGACTACTCCTGTCAGTGAATCTACTGAAACAGTAAAAAGTTAGGAGTCACAGTCTGCAGGACACAAAAGACTGGTTCCACACCACAGAAACCTACCACTTCAGTCAGTGAATCTAATGAAACAGTTAAAAGTTAGGAGTCACAGTCTACTCAGGCACAGACTGTTATTAAAGCTGAAAAGACTGGCTCTTAGTCTCAGACAACTGCTACTGCTGTCAATGAATCTAGGGAAAAGTAAAATGTTAGGAGTCACAGTCTGCAGGGCACAGACTGTGACCTCCTGAAGAGAAGAAGACTGGTTCTTATGAATTGTCTCATGAAACCTACAACTCCTGTGGCTCTGGCAGTGTCGAGTCATATGAAACAGTAAAATATTTTGTGATATTATAAAAGTCTACTCTTTTATATGACTTGCAGATGAAATAATAAGAATTGGCACACCTTGCCATAGTTTAAGATCAGGAGGCACAAAAAGCAATAATTTTCCCTATTTTTGTGTAAAATAATTGTTGTTGGTACTTGTTAGAATGGCCTCTAACAAATACCCACTACATGTTTTTACGGAGAAATAAGAAAAAATACCCTTCATTATACTTGGTGTGCCTCCTTAACTGAAGCTATGCCTATCCTCAATTTTTATGCGACACCACTTTTAACAAAAGAATTCTTGAATTTTATTGTATTTATTTATTTGTTTATTTAATTTATTACCTCTTTGTAAGAAATTAGAGGAAAAGCTATGTCTGTGGCAATATACATTGGCATTCACAGACTGAGCCATATCAAATGTACCTGCAGTTTGTCTCAGTCAGTTCCCTGACCATTTGAAGATGCTTTTAGCCAGTGGTCTTACAGAATGTTTGCAGCAAAGACTCTGATTAGACTGTGCACATGTCCAAATGCACATCATAAGATGATGATTATGATGATGCCCAATGGCAAATGTTGAACAAAACTTACGTTTTTTAAACCATATAGATGGTTTCTAAACCATATAGATGGTTAAGTTTGTATTTGGCATAGGAGTAGATATGGATAAGCCCAATTTTAGTCAGCTGATTAGTACCTCAAGGTTAAGGTGACAGACAGAAATTCCATGTTTTGTAACCCAATATTATGTGAAACACTTTATGATGCGACCAGAGTATGTTATTGGATGGAAATACTGTTTGTGTCAAGTTGTCAAAAAAAATGTTTTTGCCATTTGGGAACAACAAATTAAAGGTGCTGATCAGACTACGCTCCTGCGCAGTCTGATCAGCACCTTTGTGTTCACTGCTTGGATAATATAATTTATCAGTTACCCCCAATATATATTGCATTGTAACGCATTGGCCTGATAAAGATATGCTATCTCAGGACAAGAGAGCTTTATCATGTCGACGTGTAATTGCACTTTTACGAATGAACCGGATTACTGGAAAATGACAAAAATGTTATTGTTATTGGGAAAATTGGATAAATTACCTGAAAAAAAATATCATAGGAAAATATGGTCAGCTGATACAAAATATATCAACCTCTAGAATGCTCAGGTACACTGAGGATCAACAATAACTGGTCGTGAATTGATAATTTAAGAGTGTTGAAGGGGATAAACTGATAAATAGAATACCAGATTCGTGTTATTTGCTATCAAGTTTATCAGGCTCGGCTTTGAGAACGCATGTAGAATCGCTCTGCAAGCCTCGCGATTCTAGAAGCGTTCTCGAAGCCTTGCCTGATAAACTTTATATCAAAAGACACAAACCTGGTATTCTCTATATCTCTAGTTTCTGTATCTAAAATGTCAAGACTTTCACTAGTCTGTGTAGCTGAGCAGGCTGGTTTGTATCTTACCTGGTAAAAAACTCTGAAGACAGGTTTTCTCATGACAGGGATCATGTTAGTGAGGCTGTGCCATCACAACAAGTATGTGCAATGACCACCCCTCTAAACCCCACTTTATATAGAGAAAACTGGGGTTTGTGGGGGTAAACACCATTTTGCAAATTTCCGTTGTGGGTACTCTTTGGAACTGCCTCAATGAAGAGGCTCAGACGAGCATCCACAACATTTATTTCGAGTATAAATATGAAAAATGTCACAAATTTTCATCATAGATATGAAGGAATGCACTATGTCACACAGATATGTTATCATAATGCAAATATTAAAGCTTCCCTGTCATGTGACAGGTCTTATTTGCATGATGTAGCTCTTATTAGCCAGGATTCTCATCAGACTGACAGATTGAAATTAGTGATACACAAACCCACTGTTCATTATAAAACAGTTTTAAAACAGTTTTGGATATACATGTAACACAGTTTATCCACCCCCACCTGTTGGGGCCTGTAGAAGTAGATTGGGCTACTCGATGCTTCCACGCAGAGCTGAAACTGACCACATGAGTACTGGTAAACCGCTTGGAGGGTTCTAAGCCTGCCCAGGTAAAGTGGTGTGAGACGGACCATCCATGCATAGAAGCCCTATCAGTTTCATTGGGCGGCAGAGCTTGAGATGACATTTCATCTTAATGTAGGGTAATGTAGTCCCACAAAAATTGGAAGCAATGTCACTGAAATGACCTAAATAGTGTTGACATGGACGTTCAACCTCAAATTAAATAAACAGTTTATGGATGGATCCAAAAATGTATAAAAAAATTATATAGATTATTAAGAAAAATGACCCAAGGGTCATTTGTGTTGTGCCTGCCATTAGCATGGCACGATATAAGCATCCGATTTTCCATTCGTTCGTCCGTTTTACAATCCGTCAACATTTGCGACAACCCTAGTTTTCACCTAAATGGCCAAGTTTACTACAGGCATCACATACCCTTTTGCCGAATTCTTCTTCTCTATTATTTATATTTCTGTTGTATATGAGTTTTTATGATATGATTGTCTATCTAACATGATTTCTGGTTTAAACCCAAACAACAGTATTAACCCTTACCCTGCTGTTCATGACAACCCCTACCTTTGCAAACAGTGCAGATCCAGATCAGATGGCTTCTTCAGAAGCCATCTGATCTGGATCTACACTGTTTGTCATTCAGTTTGTGAATTTGAGCGAGTGCATTATATCATGTAGTCTGATAGTCAGAAGTTTGTGTGGCTAATTAAAAAATTCAGCAGGATAAGGGTTAAAAAGAGATTGTGGCGTACACAAAACAGACAACTTGCAACAGTCTATTCTAGTTATAGACTGATTTTGCAGAAAAAAAATGATGAAATCAAGGGACATATAAATGTCATGTGTAACATGTAGGGAACCAGTGATGCTTGAAACACAACTTAAGCTTCTCAGATCCACTACTGTTCATATTTGTAAAAGCTACTCACATTTTCTTTTTCGGTCAAAATATAAGCATATTTGCCATATTAATTGATCAAAGTTTTAATGATATGTTAACTAATGACATTGTTGTTTCTGATCAGCTTGCTATGTTTTCATCTACCTCTGATTATTGAGTGAGTGAGTGAGTTTTAGTTTTACATCCCACCAACAGCTAAGGTCATACGGAGACGGGACCTCGGTTTAAAGACTCATCCGAAAGTCTGGAGAAGCCCGGGATCGATCCTGCGATCCCTGGTTTACAAGGCGAGTAGTGTAACCACTGCACCACGGAGGCTTCTCTCTGATTAATGATCAACATGATTTAAGTGCAATATTTGTGAAAGCAGTATAAAACAGAAATCAAGAAAAGAAAAAAAAAAAAACATTGTTATTTTGATAAGACAAATGTGTTACGTTTTACGAAAAAGGTCTTTCAATTCAAGCGGTTAAACATGTTGAATGTTAGAGCAAGTGGTGAGGAGTCTAGGTGTCTGAATATTTAGGGTAAATATGGTAGCAAAGCTTCGAACAAATGGGCCCAGATGCAAATTTTGTTGTATGGCAACATCTCTCTGGAGCTTTAAAGTACAATTTGTGACCGTAAATCCTAAAATGAGAACTTTATGTAATTCTCCAAAAATTTTAACATTTTTTTTTCACGATCCAGCATGGAGTCCAAAAGGTGCAGATGGAATGGCAAATAATGTAGACCCTGATCAGACTGCTCCTTCAGGTCTGCACTGTTTGCTTAGGCCTATCTGTTCCAATACTTAGGATCATTACGGTATTGACTTTTTTGGGGGCAGCAGACCTTGAGATGTCATTATGTCTCCCCCGAAAAAATTTTTTTCGGAGAGACATATTGTTTTTCCCCCGGGCGTCTGTCTGTCTGTCCGTCTGTCCGTCTGTCCGTCTGTCCGTCTGTCCGTCTGTCCGTCTGTCTGTCTGTCACACATTCGTGTCCGCTCTGTAACTGTAAAACCGTTAGAGCTATCTTCACGAAACTTCGTATAAATATTAATCAGCATTAGACGACGTGCAGTGCGCAAGAACCATAACTCTCGCATTTATACTTTTTGAATTATCTCCCTTGGAAGTTTGTTGGTATGTATATATGTATGGGCAAATCCTGTCCGGTCAATAACTTTCTTATTTTTTGATGGATTTTAAAATTACTCGGCAGAAATATTAACAACCATAAGACGATGTGTGGTGCGCATGAGGCAGGTCGGTACCTCAAAGGTCAAGGTCATTCTTAGAGGTCAAAGGTCAAAAAAGGGGCCTTTTTTTCGTATTTGGTCAATAACTTTCTTATTTTGAGATGGATTTTAAAATTACTTGGCATAATTATTAACAACCATAAGACAATGTGTGGTGCGCATGAGGCAGGTCTGTTCCTCAAAGGTCAAGGTCATACTTAGAGGTCAAAGGTCAAAAAAGGGGCCTTTTTTTCGTATTTGGTCAATAACTTTCTAATTTTGAGATGGATATTAAAATTACTTGGCATAATTATTAACAATCATGAGACGATGTGTGGTGCACATGAGGCAGGTCGGTACCTCAAAGGTCAAGGTCATACTTAGAGGTCAAAGGTCAAAAAGTGGGCCTTTTTTTCGTATTTGGTCAATAACTTTCTTATTTTGAGATGGATTTTGAAATCACATGGCAGAAATGTGAACCAATATAAGGCGATGTGTTGCGCGCAAGACCCAGGTTGGTACCTCAAAGGTCAAGGTCATACTTAGAGGTCAAAGGTAAAAAAAGGGGCCTTTTTTCGGGTTTTGTCAATAACTTGCCTATTTTTAAATAGAATTTGAAGTTACTTGGCAAACATGTTAACTATCATGGGACGATGTGTTGCATGCATGATTCAGTTTGGTACCTAAAATGTCAAGGTCATACATAGAGGTCAAAGGTAAAAAAGGGGCCTTTTTTCGTGTTTGGTCAATAACTTTCTTATTTTTAGATGGATTTTGAAATTGCTAGGCAGAAATGTTAACCACCATGAGATGATGTGTTGCACGCATGACCCAGTTTAATACCTGAAAGGTCAAGGTCATACATTGAGGTTAAAGGTAAAAAAAGGGCCTTTTTTGTGTTCTGTCAATAACTTTCTTATTATGCCCCCAACTTTGAAAAAGTTGGAGGGGCATATTGGTTCTGGTTCGTTCGTCCGTCAGTTACGCTTTTGATGCATAGCATAACTAAAGAACCGTGTATGCTAGGGTTTTGAAATTTCATATATGGATTCCTCATGGAAAATTAGCTTACGCATATTTTTTTTCTCGTCCGGATTATGCCCCCTTCAAGAGTTATTGCCCTTTGAATTTTTTTTTTAATAAAATCTTGTCAGCAAGATATCTCAAAAACTATTGGAGCTAGAGCCTCCAAAGTTGGTGAATATATTGATGGTGATGAGTAGATGAACTGATTAACTTTTGACAAAATTCCAATAAATACTTTGTGAGTTATGGCCCTTTGTCATTTTGGTAATTTGTGCCCATTGTAATGTATGCTAAAAGTGATGCATAGCATAACTTTAGAACCGTGTATGCTAGGGTTTTGAAATTTCTTATATGGATTCCTCATGGAAAATTAGCTGACGCGTATTTTTTTTCTCGTCCGGAATATGCCCCTTTCAAGAGTTATTGCCCTTTGAAATTTTTTTAATAAAATCTTGTCAGCAAGATATCTCAAAAACTATTGGAGCTAGAGCCTCCAAAGTTGGTGAATATATTGATGGTGATGAGTAGATGAACTGATTAACTTTTGACAAAATTCCAATAAATACTTTGTGAGTTATGGCCCTTTGTCATTTTGGTAATTTGTGCCCATTGTAATGTATGCTAAAAGTGATGCATAGCATAACTTTAGAACCGTGTATGCTAGGGTTTTGAAATTTCTTATATGGATTCCTCATGGAAAATTAGCTGACGCGTATTTTTTTTCTCGTCCGGAATATGCCCCTTTCAAGAGTTATTGCCCTTTGAAATTTTTTTAATAAAATCTTGTCAGCAAGATATCTCAAAAACTATTGGAGCTAGAGCCTCCAACGTTGGTGAATAGATTGTTGGTGATGAGTAGATGAATTGATTAACTTATGACAAAATTCCGAAAAATACTTAGTGAGTTATGGCCCTTTGTCATTTTGGTAATTTGTGCCCATTGTAATGTATGCTAAAAGTGATGCATAGCATAACTTTAGAACCGTGTATGCTATAGTTTTGAAATTTCATATATGCATTTCTGATGGAAAATAAGCTGACGCGTATTTTTTTTCTGGTCCGGATTATGCCCCTTTCAAGAGTTATTGCCCTTTGAAATTTTTTTTAATAAAATCTTGTCAGCAAGATATCTCAAAAACTATTGGAGCTAGAGCCTTGAAAGTTGGTGAATATATTGGTGGCGATGAGTAGATGAACTGATTAACTTTTGACTAAATTCCGAAAAATACTTTGTGAGTTATGGCCCTTTGTCATTTTGGTAATTTGTGCCCATTGTAATGTATGCTAAAAGTGATGCATAGCATAACTTTAGAACCGTGTATGCTAGGGTTTTGAAATTTCATATATGGATTCCTCATGAAAAATTAGCTGACGGGTATTTTTTTTCTCATCCGGATTATGCCCCTTTCAAGAGTTATTGCCCTTTGAATTGTTTTTAATAAAATCTTGTCAGCAAAATATCTCAAACACTATTGGAGCTAGACCCTTGAAAGTTGTTGAGTATATTGGTGGTGATGAGTATATGAACTGATTAACTTTTGACAAAATTCCGAAAAATACTTTGCGAGTTATGGCCCTTTGTCATTTTGGTAATTTGTGCCCATTGTAATGAATGCTAAAAGTGATGCATAGCAGAACTTTAGAACTGTGTATGCTATGGTTTTGAAATTTCATATATGCATTCCTAATGGAAAATAAGCTGACTCGTATTTTTTTTCTCATCCGGATTATGCCCCTTTCAAGAGTTATTGCCCTTTGAATTTTTTTTTAATAAAATCTTGTCAGCAAGATATCTCAAAAACTATTGGAGCTAGAGGCTTGAAAGTTGGACCATGAGTCATGTGCAAGACCTAGGTCCATACCTCCAATGTCAAGGTCATACCTCAAAGGTAAAAAAAAAGGACAGTCAATAACTTCCTTAATCTTTGATGGATTATGAAATTACTTGGCAGAAATGTTAACCATCATGAGACAATGTGTTGTACCGCAAAGGTCAAGGCCATACTTAGAGGTCAAAGGTAAAAAAGTGCTTTTTTTGTTTACGGCCAATAACTTTTTTATTTTTTTATGAACATTTTTAAAGTTACTATGCAGAAATGTTCATCTTCATTATATGATGTGTTGCACACAAGACCCAGCTCAATACCTCCAATGTCAAGGTTATACTTAGCAGTCAAAAACGGGGGAGACATCTGTGTTTTTGTAGAAAAACAAATTCTAGTTTGATCTCAGTGTCGGGTAAAAGCCCCACAAAATCAGAAGCAACACTCCAAAATGTGGTGTTGACAGGGACGTAAATTCTCAACACAAACAAAAGAAAAACTTCCCTAGTGACAATTTTCAAATAATCTCCATTCCTATGCACTGAATTCATTTGTTTTATTGTAAGAGTGTTATATTTGTACAAGAAATACAAGCCTTGTAAGTAAGCAGTCAGCCAATAAAAATCATTGTTAAGAGATGACGTCAGATTTCCTATAGTATGTACCAGAATATACTGTCACAGATCTTAGATGTTTTTCAATCAGATGTTACGTTACATAAGCAGGTACATATACATTAGAATTAACACTTTGGATGCCATTCACAACAGTTTTCTATATTGCTGCCTGCTGGCTACTTTTAAAGTCATTATAGTGTGAACCCAGATCAGACTCTTGTCAAGGAGCAGTCTGATCAGCATCCACACTGTTTGCCTGTATGCAAAAATATATTTAAAATGCTTGCAAGAATATGCTGCAGACAACATTTTCATATGCAGTTTTTCTTGGCATCTTGTTATATTTATAGGATTGGCTTATTCAGTCTGTGAGTTTTGATTATTTATATGCAAGTGTAATTGTGTAAATATGTCCTTTACAGTTTAAGGGGAATGGGAACACCTGGCAGATTTTTCCGCCAATTTTTCAAAGGGAGACAAGAGTTGACCCCTATTGACATGGGAGACACAAATACTTTTGCAGAAGTTGCCTTCCCTGAAGGTGTATCCATTCCCCTAAAGAAAAATGGATTCATTTGAAGAGGAGGCAACTTTTTAAAACGTGAAAACTCAAACATTGATGGCTCTTCACCGTGGTTGAAATGAACCCCTTCTTGAGCTCCTAGTGAATGCTTCCCATACATGTAGCTTGAAATAAAGAATATCGCCACCATCCAACGGGGCTTGGAGAAATAGATGGGCTGCATGGTGCTTCCAAACAGAGTTGATACTGACCACACATGAGGACTGGTAAACCACTTAGAAGGACTTAGCCTGCCCAGACAAAATACTCAAATTTTGCCTCCTTACCTGACTCTGTAACCCTCAGTGGTTCAAACTACCCTTGTCCCAAACAAATTTCACGGCCCCAAAGGTGTTTTAGTGATTGAGGTTTGATATACTTGTCTCTCATATCAATAGGGGTCTGTTCTTAGAGGAAAGAATTTGCTCCAAAGGAGCAAATTCTTTCCTCTAAGAACAGAGCCCGGTTTCAGAGGTGTTCAGTGTACAGGAATGTCGTGAAACATTCACGAATCGGAAAGTCATGCAATAGGGGTCTGTTCTTAGAGGAAGGAATTTACTCAGAATTTGCTCGCAAATTCTTTCCTCTAAGAACAGACCCCTGTTTCAGAGGTGTTCATTGTACAGAGATGTCGTGAAACATTCACAAAACAGAAAGTCTTGAAAGTTGTCTCCCTTTGGAAAAATGGTGGAAAGTATACGAGGCGTATTCATTCTTCTTAAGCCAATTTATTATTTATTTGCAAGAATGAACATGGATGCTTGAAACCATTGTATATTCCATATGCATGTTAATATTGTTTGGGTGTGTTTGTTGGTGTTTTTTAGCTCACCGTCACGTAGTGACGAGGTGAGCTTTTGGGATCACTTTTTGTCCTCCGTGCGTGCGTGCATCCGTGCATGCGTGCGTGCATAAACAATTTCTTCAAACGACATCTCCTCCTAAACCACTGAGCGGATTTTGACCAAACTTCACAGGAATGATCCTTAGGTGGTCCCCTTTCGAAGTTGTTCAAATCATTTCGGTCCGTTGCACATATAGGTCACAGGAGCCAAAAATAGATTTTTTTCACCGAAAACTTAAAAAATCTTCTTCTCTGAAACTGCAAGGCCCAGGTCTTTGATATTTGGTATGAAGCTTCATATAGTGGACCCTTACAAAGATTGTTCAAATTATAGTGCTGGGGCCAAAAATGCCCGGGGCCCTTTGGTTTTACATAGGCTTATATATGGAAAATCTTTAAAAATCTTCTTCTCTGAAACTGCAAGGCCTAGGTCTTTGATATTTGGTATGAATCTTCATCTGGTGGACCCCTACCAAGATTGTTCAAATTATAGTGCTGGGGCCAAAAATGCCCCCGCCCCGGGGCCCTTTGGTTTTACATAGGCTTATATAGGGAAAACCTTTAAAAATCTTCTTCTCTGAAACCGCAAAGCCCAGGTCTTTGATATTTGGTATGAAGCTTCATCTAGTGGACCCCTACCAAGATTGTTCAAATTATAGTGCTGGGGCCAAAAATGCCCCCGCCCAAGGGCCCTTTGGTTTTACATGGGTTTATATTGGGAAAATCTTTAAAAAATCTTCTTCTCTGAAACTGCAGGGCCCAGGTCTTTGCTATTTGGTATGAAGCTTCATCTAGTGGACCCCTACCAAGACTGTTCAAATTATAGTGCTGGGGCCAAAAATGCCCCCGCTCCGGGGCCCTTTGGTTTTACATAGGCTTATATAGGGAAAATCTTTAAAAATCTTCTTCTCTGAAACCGCAAGGCCCAGGTCTTTGATATTTGTTATGAAGCTTCATCTTGTGGACCTCTATCAAGATTGTTCAAATTATAGCCCTGGGGCCAAAAATGCCCCCGCTCCTGTGCCCTTTGGTTTTTCATAAACTTATATAGGGAAAATCTTGAAAAATCTTCTACTCTGAAACCACAAGGCCTAGGTCTTTGACATTTGGTATGAAGCTTCAGCTAGTGGACCTCTACCGAGATTGTTCAAATTATAGCCCTGGGGCCACAAATGCCCCCGCCCCAGGGCCCTTTGGTTTTACATAGACTTATAATAGAGATAATCTTTGAAAATCTTCTTCTCTGAAACAACAAGGCCCAGGTCTTTGATATTTGGTGTGAAGCTTCATCTAGTGGACCTCTATCAAGATTGTTTAAATTATAGCCCTGAGGCCAAAAATGCCCCTGCCCCGGGGCGATTTGGTTTTACATAGGCTTATGTAAGGAATATCTTTAAAAAAAATCTTCTTCGTTGAAACCGCAAGGCCCAGGTCTTTGATATTTGTTGTGTTGCTTCATCTAGTGGACCTTTGCCAAGATCGTTCAAATTATAGCCTTTGTTGATATTTGGTATGAAGCTTCACCTTTTTAGACCTCCCTCAACATTATGCACATTATAACCCTGGGGTCAGTAATGGCCCTCCCCGGGGCCTACTTGTTACTCTATGGATCAGGTGAGCGATCCAGGGCCATCATGGTCCTCTTGTTATACCATAATTATGAAAAAAAAAAAAAATATCAGACTTTAAAAACCGGTGTTTAAATAAATGACATGCCTTTACTGATTCAATACTGTTGGCAAATTCTGCAGAACTTAAGATTTAAGTTGTTTGTTTATTCATTTGGAGTTGAACGGCCCAGTCAACACTCTAGGTCATACTGACTTAGTCAGTTTACTTAACTACACTTTTCCTGAGCAGGCTTATACATAAGCGGTTAGTTTAGTTTATACTAATTTATTTTAGTTCGATTGCGATGGAAGCTGCAAGCTTATTTAATCGCTCTCGAACACTCATTCCGGATGTTTTCACGCATGCGAGAGAGAGGCAGTGACTATTACACCACTGCTACCCATTTACACCTGGGTGGAGTGAGGCAGTGTCATTATGTGTCTTGCCCAAGCACACACCTCGATACCGGTTGCCGGATTCGAACGCACAACCTGTTGATCATGAGTCGAATGCATTAACCACTGCGCTATCGAGGCTGACATAAGCGGTTGACCAGTACAGTGTTCATTCTTTGGCCAGACATTGACAACTGCCCCTCTTGGATCAGAGGAAGGGCGTGAATGGCCAAAGAAAAGATTTCATGATTAATCTCCACGAAAAAATGTTGCCAATCCCCGGCAGATAACGAAGACATTCGACATTTACGAGCGACTGAGCTACTGAGGCCGGCAGATATTCAAATTATTCTTAAGGGTATAGACGGATCCAATGTTTGGACACGTGATCTTGTTTACATGTCACTGCGCATGCGCAAAGTTACTTTTCCTTTTGATAACGATCTTTCGTGGTTGGCAAAAAGCCCAATGTTCCATATAAACACATTGTAAAATGGTTTAATATTACGGGCAAATTTTAGTTGACTGTCACCGAAAATCGATCGAATTACACTTTAAATGAGAAGATAAATATATTTTAGAGTTCATTCATGCATCTTCCGCGTTTAGTCATTAGTTTTGCGCATTTTATTATAAATAATTAAGACCGTCCCGCCTCGTTACCTGCATAAGTTTAACAGGTAATTTAATCATCAAAACATCCTAAAATCTTCTAGAAACCAATAATTACAAGCTAAGACATGTCTATTATAGATCAATTTTGTCGTTTCGATTCCAAACAAAATACAAGTTTAGAGAAAATAACATCGCATTTGCTATGGCGATAAAAGGCCAAATACGTTTTTGCCCACCACCGGTAAGTCCCGGCAAATAGTATTATTGAGCGATGACGTAGTGTTTGGATGTGTCTATTGGATCCACCCACAGGAGAGTCAACTTGCTCTGCATGCTGGGTATTTTTTGACAGCAGACGACTTTTGAAACATTTTTCTAATTTTCCCAGAGTGAGTGAGTGAGTTTTAGTTTTATGTCCCACCAACAGCTAAGGTCATACGGAGACGGGACCTCGGTTTAAAGACTCATCCGAAAGTCTGGAGAAGCCCGGGATCGATCCTACGATCCCTGGTTTGCAAGGCGAGTAGCGTAACCACTGCACCACGGAGGCTTCTAAATAATTTTCCCAGAAAACATGATTTGACATCTCATGCAAATTGTCTCCATAGGATGAGATGTTAAGTCCAGTTTTCTGGGAAAAATAAGAAAAATATGAAAAAATTTGTCGTCTGCTGAATTGGCTTAGAGAGTGGTAAAGGTTAACAAAATTTTTGAATCCTTTGTCAATAGGGGTCTTCTCTTAAAGGAAAGAATTTGCTCCTCAGCTGCTAATTAAGAGAAGACACCTTCTGTTTTTAGGGCGGATTTGTTTAGGGGAAAGTGAACAGGAAGCCCCAAAAGTAGTCTCCCTTGTAGGAAATGATTTAATAAATACCAGGTGCATATATTCCATTTATGTTTGTTTGATTTGAAGTTTAACGTCCCAGTCAACACTGTAAAGGTAATTTTGGAGACGTTACTTCCAATTTTGTGGGACTTTTACCTGACATTGAGATGAAATGACATCTCAAGCCCTGTCACCCCCAATGAAAGCAATAGGGTTTATAAGCATGGACGGTCAGACTCACACCGCATTGCCTGGGCAGGCTTAGATCCTCTAAGCGGTTTACCAGTACTCGTGTGCAGTCGGTTTCAGCTCTGTGGAAGCATCATGCAGCCCATCTCTTTCTTCAAGCCCCAATAGGCGAGGGCCAGATTTGGTAGATGAGCAGAATGAGACTGCATGTTACATATAGTATGGGCTGGGGAAGTTGTTGTGTGCACTGCTTGAAAGACCCTCAAAAACACTACTTTCGGATCCTCTGTTGCTAATATGTGCCTCTGTGTATGACAGTCATGGGTAGTTATGTGTTCATCCCATAGTTTTTATCAAAGCTAAGTCTGTCTTAAATGAAATATTCTCTCTGATTTTAGTTGTTTTTGTCTTTTTAGTAGCCAAGTTTATAGCTTTCATAGCTGAGGTATTTACCCGCAGCAACTGTCGTCTGCGTTGTCATCTGCTGGTTACTTTGAAGGTCATTGTTACAAACAGTGCGGACCAAGATCAGACTGCTCCTTGAGGAGCAGTCTGATCATAAACCCCATGCTCATAAACCCTATTGGTTTCAATGTGGGACAGGGCTTGAGATGTCATTTCATTTCGGTGTCGGGTAAAAGTTACATAAACTTGGAAGGAACGTCTCTAAATGACCTATAGTGTTGACGGGGACGTTAAACCTCAAATCAAACAAGCAAACGAGCACAGTCCAGAATTTTTTTCTTACGCTGCCCTCTGACGTCTTAGGGATGCTATAAACAACCAGTACTTGGATTTTGTTCAGGGTCAGTGGCAGTCAGATGGTCAGTGATAGTCACGCGGTCAATAGCAAGCAACAGATTCTCTGCTTTATAACGTAGACTGAGAGTACCCATTAAACGCTTCATTATATGAAAAGCATTTAGTCAAATTTTTGTCTGAAAAAAAAAAATATGGTAACATTTCCGTCAAATTATTTACATGTACTTGTCATTTGTTTGTGTGTTTAATTATATCCCTTCTGTGTACGCATATATCAATTCATCTTTCTGAATTTAGAGTATAAAATTGATAATGCTTAACCTCATTATGCAACACAATCTGTGCTGAAAAATTATTACATGTTCCAGCTACAAACAGTGTAGATCAATCTATGGCTTCTGATCAGCAGCTACAATGTTTGTTATAGTTTCTTCTCTCTCTTTTCTCCTCACTCAGTCCCACCACTGCATCCCAGCTCCTGAATAACAGTGATCTGTAACAGAGCCCCTTCAGCGATATGTTTAAACAAAAAAGTTAATTTTACCTGTTGATGCAGGCCCGCACACAGTTGGGAGGGTGCAAACGCAGCCCCCCTCTCCCGTTTTGGAAATTATCTCAGATTCATGCAGTTTTGCACCCTCTGCAAATACCTGAAACTCGCACCCTCAACCCTCCCCTTACGGGCCGGAATCATGTTCAAAACTGTTGCTACATACATATGGCGAACAGTGCCGACCCTGATCAGAAGCTATTTACTGTCTATCCAATCTGGGTCTATGCTGTATATCTAATAACGGTACCACCTATAAAGTCTGGGCTACTCATTTTTGCTCTTAAAAAACAGCAGTGCGAAAAGTCTATTTTTTACTCGACTTGGTATACAGTTGTGTAACAGTGTTCCGAAAGACGTCAGGTGACAGCATGTATTGTTTTCCTTTCATTACTTGAGCAACCTGGCATTCTTATACTACATGTATTTCGTTTAACATTTAAGCAAACAGTGTAGTCCCTGTGCAACCTGCTGAGCAGACGCCATATTCCGCGGCGTCTGATCTGGGTATTCGACATTCGCCAATACCAGCAGACGATTTCTGTCAAGACTCTTTAGATAGCTCTGACCCATATCGATAAAAATAGCGCAACGTTTCAAGTTCTATTAATATTGGTTTTCCCAAATCAGTAATGGTCACGTGGAGAACTGCAGGGCCAGGAATTCCGTTTGCCATTTAGTAAATTAGGGTCGATCGTAAACGATCGACCCAAAAACTAAGTCTGCCAAGGAAAGCTGGTTAGGTTAACGTGTAGACTATACATGACCTTAATAGTGTTGGCTGTGTCATTAAACGCCAAAACATCAAACAAAAGCCATACAAGGACGTAAATAATTCTTATGCGTCTATGACCTATGTCAAGGTAACGCCAAATCTTTATTATTCCCCAGATGTCTACTTATGGGCAAGGTCCAACGACCTTGCAGTTGAGGTTAAACGTCCCAGTCAACACCTGATAGGTCATTTTTAGCTCCACTGGCCGAAGGCCAGCGGGGCTATTGTCATGGCCCTGTGTCCGTCGTGCGTCCGTGCGGTCGTGCGTCCGTGCGTTAACTTTTTCTTTAAACATCTTGGTTTCTGGTCAACTCGTACCTTAGTCAACTCGTACCCGAGTTTGGTCAACTCGTACCTTAGTCAACTCGTACCTAAGTCAACTCGTACCTTAGTAAAAATAAAATTTGTTTTGGGGTAAGTTTGGTTTAAGTACACATATATACAGGTCAACTTTATGATCTATGCAGACTCCTGGGTCGTACTTGATTCGCCGTCTTCTGAGTCTTCCGGGATATCCGGAAGGCTCCCGATAAATCAATTGCCTTTGAGCGGGACATATAGAGCGACTTCGCCTGGAACTCAGGTAGCTACATTAAACTAACCAAAAATATGTTTGTTTGTTTGTTTCATTTGAGGTTTAACGTCCCCGTCAACACAGTATAGGTCATTTTGGAGACGTTGCTTCCAATTTTGTGGGACTTTGACCCGACATTGAGATGAAATGACATCTCAAGCCCTGTCGTCCAATGAAACCAATAGGGTTTATATGCATGGACGGTCCGCCTCGCACCGCGGTTCCTGGACAGGCTCAGATCCTCTAACCGAATACCTACGGTAGCTACAAAAGTGACGTCATCGGTCTTCCATTCGGGGGTTGAGTTGCTATGGTACTGATGAGAATTCAATATGGCGGTCGTGGCTGAAACGCGTGACCTGCGAATGTACAAGTCACAGATGTCTCTTCAAGGTGTTTTGAAATGAGAAAAATTACTCTTTTTATGTTTCGATGATAACAGAATGTATAAATATGAATGGGTTTAAATACTGGGGTTTAGTCACTATTTCTTTTTTTAGGGCAGGTCTCGTTCTTAGCCGGAAATGTCGTTTTCATGGTAACTAAATAACTGTAAAAATGCTGCAAAAGGCTTTTTGTTGATAAATATTATGCTTTTGTTTAAAAGAAGGTCCTATGACCTACTTATAGTTATGCTCTCATGGCAGTCTACTAAAGTAGCAACCGTAGGTGTTCCTCTGATAATGCTGGTACGCGTGTCATTGGTAGCTACCCGAGTACCTACTTTAGTTCGAATCGAAGTCGACCCTCAATATAATTACGCATTGTACTTACATTTGCAAAACATGCCTGCGAAGTAATTTGGGCCGAAACAGTTTATAGTGAATAACGCAATTATAAAAGCTGATGGTTTATTTTAAAATCGAGAAAATTGCAGATGTATATCTTGTTTGATGATTCCCTTTGTGCATTTGAATTTAATGTGTCGAGATTGTTCTCAACATTGTCAAAATTTAATGCATTTAGCGACTCTTCTGTTCATGCCCGTCACGTGATCCTCCCATTCACCCCTCCTTTTTAAAAGCAGATTTGGAAGAGCATTCCGAACAATCTTCGGCGCCACTTGATTTAAAATAATCCACTTCAGAAGATACTTGAGGTCGAATCAAGCACGACCCTGATCATTTTCCCGACTACGAAGACGATACATAGCGTGTGCATGACGACATTACGCACGTGCGCCAAAATGGCTCCTTTCATGTGTATGGCCCCCATATCCCTTTAGCCAGACATAATTTATGGGTGCTCGTTAGGGGCCTGTGGGGCAGCTCTAACGAGTGCCAACAATCTATGCTCCAGAGATATGTGATTGGTACATAACACCATGCTCAACATAAGACGAACTTCATATGTAAATATGTAAATGAAAATAACGAGAAAACTATAATTGTAGAACTTACATTCCATGCTCATTTGCAAATAAAATGTAGTTATACAATTATAATTTGTTCTCATATATGCTCAAAACATAAATGTTGGCTCACAAATGTTGCATATTCCTTATTACTGTTACTTTACGATAACACACCCGTGCAATATAGTGTGTTTTTCACATCTTCAAAATGGCAACTTTTCTTACGAAAATCCGTGTTTTTTTTTATTATTATTATTATTTATACGTCAAATATAGGCTTTGATCTTTAGTTGGAACGACTTCGTTGAGGCTGTTCTAACGAGTACCCGCAACCTATAAGGATTCGCTAGGAGCGGCATCTTCAAGCGACCTGAAACATTATCATAGCATACACATTCTATATGAAACAAATATACCTCGATTTTACCTCACAATTTGCATAATTATTATTAATATCATTATTATCATCATCGGTAACAACGGCTAAAGAGTATCCACAACTGAAGAATTGTTCGTTATATTTGAATAGGCGTGTTTTCGTAATGCCAGGATAATTTTCCCCTTTAACTGCAATAAATAAATAAATAAATAAATAAATAAATAAATAAATAAAATGAATAGATAAATAAATTGATCACTGGTCTAAAAATATCAAATAAATTTGTATTACCTGTCCCACAAAGAGATGCTGCCAATGGTCGCAGACATCGCAACTTATAGCATTCTGACGTCCACCAACAACCTTACCACATGCAATGCACAAATCAGACATTTTGATGAAAGTTACAAGCTTTGATTCTCAGTAAGAGATTTAAAAGATGATTCTGCAAGGATTCTGTACTTCTTATATATCCAGTAATCGGCACTTAAAAAGAAAATAATTCACAAAAGATAATTGACCTTAAATTCCTGCGTGTCATTAAGTTTTGTCAGAACAAAACAGCCGCTCGCCGGCAAAATTAAAGCAATAAAAAAACAGACTTTAATGAAAGACGATTAGATTAAACTAGTACCGATAATCGTTTTTTTTTACACCCACATTAATCGATACACGATTAACTAAAGTGTAAATTAAATTAACCCAAATGGAATCTTCCATCTTATAAATTTTGAAATTTAGGGGTGTCAGGTTGTGTTTTCTTCAAAATTTATTGGGGAAGTGGCTAAACTTTTTCAAACTGGATTAACTACAAACTAAGAGAAAAGTAACAACCAAAACACCAACATATGACATCCAAACGCGGCGCAATTAGGGGCCAGTAGTACACGGTACTACAAAGATTATCTTCGTAGAGACCTGGGGGGTGGCGACACAGCATAGGCGTGTTTTCAGGGTGGTAGAGCACGGGTACTAGGACATTTTGCAATATCCGAAATTGGCTGGTCTAATAGTAACCCTTCCTGGCTCACTTTTGGCCGCCGTTCAAAATTCAAAATTACATGCATTATCACCCTTTAACAAGCACCGTGTCCATAGGCGTTTTCTCTACCATGGCAGGGGTTGGGGTAGAGACTAATGGAAGCCAAAAACAGATAATGCATGAGAAGCTTTTTTCCTCGGTCAGACAAGGGCTGTGTACTGACACATTTTGCAGCCGGAATTGGCAACGTGTCACCACATTCTAGAGCTCGACCATTGGTCTGCATTTGCATTCAAAATTCGAACACCGCCAGAGGACTGCTCATTTTACAGGACAAACGCTTAACATTGGGTGCGTTTTGTGCCTACATGACATCTTGAGCGGGGTATGGGAGAGGTAGGATTGACCTACTTCTCACATCCTCCGCGAAAGAAGTCACCTAACTCCCAATAGGCTAGCTGATAACTGTCAAGCAGATAGGAGTCAGCAAATTGGCAGCCTAGGGACAAGAGCAGTACCTACAACTAATCCCAGCTGTCGAACTGGGGGTAGCCCCTATGTGCCCTTGGCGCCCGGTTACCTTAAAAACATCCGTCAGTCAGTCAGACTCATTTTTGATTTTTATTTTTCAAACGTCTGATCTGGGCCTGCAGTGTCTGACAACCCAAATGTAATCTTCCATCTTATATAGGGGTGTCAGGTTGTATTTCTTCAAAATTTATTCGGGAAGTGGCTAAACTTTTTCAAACAGCGTAGGCCCTGATCATACGACGCCACGTTCTGTGGCGTCTGATCTGGGCCTGCAGTGTTTGACAATGTACCCCTTTGTGGGTTTCTGGTACTGAATGGGTTAAAAGTGAATAATAATAAAATAATAATAATAATAACAATAATAAAAATAATAATAACTGGAGCAGGTTGATGGCGCTTCATCGCATATCCCCGCGTTCTGCAGCGTCGGATCTGGGCCTGCAGTGTTTGACAAGGTACCCCTATGTGGGTTTCTGGTACTGAATTGGTTAAAAGTGAATAATAATAATAATAATAAAGTAATAATAATAACAATAATAAAAATAATTATAACTAGAGCAGGTTAGTGGCGCGCCATCGCATATCCCCGCGCTGTTAAAACCATGTTACAATAAAAGGCCCCAAAGTACATGTACTTCTTTCTGGCCTCCGGTGAACTCAAGACATGTCTCGGGGCAAGTTATGACCCATTTCAGCTATTGTTCGGCAACAAAAATAGAGTACCCCACCTACCCCTGGGGTACGAGTTGACCAAAATAGGTACGAGTTGACTAGGGGGTACGAGTTGACCAAAGAACGGGTACGAGTTGACCAAAAACAGGTGCGAGATGACTTAGGTACGAGTTGACTTAGGTACGAGTTAACCAGTTACCAACATCTTCTCCTCCTAAACTACTGGGCCAATTGTAACCAAACTTCACAGGAATGTTCCTTACATAGTCCTCTTCTAAATTCCTTCAAAGAATTTTGTTACACCCAGAACTCTGGTTGCCATGGCAACAAAACCAAAAAAAAAAATAAAAATCTTTAAAAATCTTCTCCTCCAAAACCACCTGTTGGATTTCATTTTTATTTTGCATGACTGTTCCTTGGGTTGACCTCTTTCAGATTCCTTGAAGAAATTTTGATCCGACAAAAAACATGGCCGCCATGGGCGGGGCTTATTTTCCCTATTTAACATATAGTGTAATGCTAAAACATCTTCTCCTCCTAAACTATTGGGCCCATTGTAACCAAACTTCACAGGAATGTTCCTTACTTAGTCCTCTTCTAAATTCCTTAATAGAATTTTACCGGCCCCGATAGCTCAGTTGGTAGAGTGTCCGCTCCGGGGAACGGGAGGTCTTGGGTTCGATCCCGGGCCGCGACATACCAAAGTCGTTAAAAATGGTACTAGCTGCTCCTCGCTTGGCACTCAGATTTACGGGGTAGAGCTAGGACTGGTCGATCCAGTGTCAGGATAATGTGACTGGGTGTGGTATCATGTAATGTGTCTGGGACATGATACTTCAGTGAGGCAGCACTATAAACGTGAGCATTGAGCTCCCTGTCGCAACCAGACACCGTCGTGATATGACTGAAAAATTGTTGAAAGCGACGTTAAACCCGAATTCCACACACACACACACACACACACACACACACACACACACACACACACACACACACACACACACACACACACACACACACACACACACACACACTTCATAGAATTTTGTTACACCCAGAACTCTGGTTGGCATGGCAACAAAACAACACAAAATATTAAAAATCTTCTCCTCCAAAACCACCTGTTGGATTTCATTTTTATTTTGCATGAATGTTCCTAGGGTGGACCCCTTTCAGATTCCTTGAAGAAATTTTGATCCGACAAAAAACATGGCCGCCATGGGCGGGGCTTATTTTCCCTATTTAACATATAGTGTAATGCTAAAACATCTTCTCCTCCTAAACTACGGGGCCAATTGTAACCAAACTTCACAGGAATGTTCCTTACTTAGTCCTCTTCTAAATTCCTTCAAAGAATTTTGTTACACCCAGAACTCTGGTTGCCATGGCAACAAAACCACACAAAAAATTAAAAATCTTTAACATCTTCTCCTCCAAACCCACCTGTTGGATTTCATTATCCCCTCGCACAACATAGTTGTGAGGGGGATATAGCATTTGTCCCGTACGTACGTACGTAAGTACGTACTTTTGTCATCGCTCTAGCGCCACGTACGTACGTACTTTTGTCATCGCTCTAGCGCCACGTACGTACGTACGTACTTTTGTCATCGCTCTAGCGCCTACATTTCTTGACCGATTTTAATATAACTTCACACAAACGTTCCTTACGACAATATCTGGAGCAAGATCGACTTTCAAGGTCATGACCTCAAGGTCAAGGTCACTCTGGCTATTTTTTGAAAAACTTTGTCATGGCTCTAGCGCCTACATTTCTCCCCCAATTTCAATATTACTTCAAACAAATGATTCTTATAAAAATATCTCGAGCGAGTTGGACTTTCAAGGTCATGACCTCAAAGTCAAGGTCACTGTGGCTATTTTTAGAAAAACATTGTCATCGCTCTAGCGCTTACATTTCTTCACCAATTTCAATATAACTTCACACAAATGATCCTTATCAAAATATCTTGAGCGAGATCCACTTTCAAGGTCATGGCTTCAAGGACAAGGTCACAGTGGCTATTTTTAGAAAAACTTTATCATCGCTCTAGCTCCTACATTTCTTCACTGATTTCAATATAACTTCACACAAATGTTCCTTATGACAATATCTTGAGCGAGTTGGACTTTCAAGGTCATGACCTCAAGGTCAAGGTCACTGTGGCTATTTTTAGAAAAACATTTTCATCGCTCTAGCGCCTACATTTCTTCACCAATTTCAACATAACTTCACACAAATGTTCCTTATAAACAGCGAGTTCGACTTTCCAACTCATGGCCTCAAGGTCAGGGTCACTGTGGCTATTTTTAGAAAAAACTTTGTCATCGCACTATCGCCTATATTTCTTCACTGATTTCAATATAACTTCACACAAATGTTCCTTATGACAATATCTCAAGCGGGTTCGACTATCAATGTCAAGGCCTCAAGGTCAAGGTCAAGGTCACTGTGGCTATTTTTTAGAAAAACGTTGTCATTGCTCTAGCGTTTACATTTCTTCACCAATTTCAATATAACTTCATACAAATGTTCCTTATGACAATATCTCTAGCGAGTTCCACTTTCAAGGTCAAGGTCACTGTGTCTATTTTTAGAAAAACTTCGTCATCCCTCTAGCGCTTACATTTCTTCATCGATTTCAATATAACTTCACACAAATGTTCCTTATGACAATATCTCACCATTTCGACTTTCAAGGTCAAGGTCACTATGGCTATTTTTAGAAAACTTTGTTATCGCTCTAGCGCCTACATTTCTTCACTGATTTCAATATAACTTCACAAAAATGTTGCTTATGACAATACCTCGAACGAGTTTGACTTTCAAGGTCAAGGTCACTGTGGCTATTTTTAGAAAAACTTTGTCATTGCTCTAGCGCTTACATTTTTTTCACCAATTTCAATATTACTTCACACAAATGTTCCTTATAACAATATCTCTAGTGAGTTCCACTTTCAAGGTCAAGGTCACTGTGGCTATTTTTAGAAAAACTTTGTCATTGCTCTAGCGCTTACATTTCTTCATCCATTTCAATATAACTTCACACAAATGTTCCTTATGACAATATCTCGAGCGAGTTTGACTTTCAAGGTCAAGGTCACTGTGGCTATTTTTAGAAAAACTTTGTCATTGCTCTAGTGACTACATTTTTTCACAAATTTCAATATAACTTCACACAAATGTTCCTTATGACAATATCTCGAGCTATTTAGACTTTCAAGGTCAAGGTCACTGTGGCTATTTTTAGAAAAACTTTGTCATCGCTCTAGCGCCTACATTTAATGATGGATTGTAATAGAACTTCACACAAATGTTTCTTATGATAATATCTCGACTTACTTCGACTTTCAAGGTCATGACCTCAAAGTCAAGGTCACTGTGGCTATCTTTAGAAAAACTTTGTCATCGCTCTACCGCCTACATTTATTAACAGATTTTAATATCTTGAGCAAGATCTACTTTCGTGGTCATGGCCTCAAGTCAAGGTCACTATGGCTATTTTTAGAGAAACGTCATCACTCTAGAATGTACATTTATTGGAGGATTTTTAAACAAACTTTACACAAATGTTGCATATGATAATATCTCAAGCAAGTTGGACTTTTGCCATTTCAGTGTTTTCCACACACGAAGTTGTCTAGTGCGAGGGGATTTGTATCGCATGCGATGCCTTGTTTTTATTTTGCATGAATGTTCCTTGGGTGGACCTCTTTTAGATTCCTTGAAGAAATTTTGATCCGACAAAAAGCATGGCCGCCATGGACGGGGCTTATTTTCACTATTTAACATATAACGTAATGCTAAAAAATCATTTTCTGCAAAAGTACTTGTGGGATGTCATTGTAATTTGCATGAATTGTCCTTGTTTGGACTGTTGTCAGATTCCTTGAAAAAAAATTTGATCTTACAAAAAACATGGCCGCCATGGGCGAGGCTTATTTTCACTATATAACATATAGTGTAATGCTGAAAATATTTTCTGCAAAAGTTCTTGTTTTATTTCATAGTTATTTGGCATGCATGTTCCTTGGGTGGACCTCTGTCAGATTCCTTGAAGAAATTTTGATCCGACATAAAACATGGCTGCAGTGGGCGGGGTTTATTTTCACTATATAACATGTAGTGTAATGTTAAAAAAGTCTTCTCTTCTTCAAAAGTTCTTGTTTATTTATTTATTTATTTATTTAAAAGTACCTTCCTGTATCTGAATTAATCTCCTCCAATTTTGCTGACTATCACATATCTATAGAGGTCCACCTACAAATTGTCATTCTAAAATTCAAAACATCAGAAATTTCACATGCCCATCACACTGGTGATAGAACTGATGTTTTCAACACAAACTCTATTTATACGACTTGATGTTTCAAAATAAATTCAAAATACTGAGGGAGATTGATTTATTAGACCTAATTATACTACAGTGTCAACAGTTCTCCAGATCCCTGAGGGTTAAAATGGCTTAGTTGAAAAGGGAGGCATACCGAATCCGACGGAGGAAAGGAAAAAATAAATAAATAAAGAAATAAAAACATAAATCTGTTCATTTTTTAGCTCCACTGGCCAAAGACCGGCGGGTCTTATGTTATGGCCCTGTGTCTGTTGTGCGTCTGTGCGGTTGTGCATCCGTGCGTTAACTTTTTTCTTTAAACATTTCCTCCTTAACTACTTGGTCGATTGTAACCAAACTTCACAGGAATGTTTCTCACATAGTCCTCTTCTGAATTCCTTCAAAGAATTTTGTTACATGCAGAACAAAATGGCATCGAAAGCAAAAAAAAAATATTTAAAAATCTTCTCCTCCAAAACCGCTCAATGGATTTTATTCTTATTTTGCATGAATGTTCCTTGGGTGGACCTCTGTCAGATTCCTTGAAGAAATTCGGATCAGGCAAAAAACATGGCCACCATGGCCATGCCCCACATGACTGCCATGGCCATGCCCCTTAGCTCATTAGCTTTCAAAGACTTATATGGGGAAAAGTTTTAAAAACCTTCTCCTCCAAAACCGCTCAACGTAATGGATTTCATTCTTACTTTGCATGAATGTTCCTTGGGTGGACCTCTGTCAGATTCCTTGAAGCAATTTTGATCAGACAAAAAACATGGCCGCCATGGACACGCCCATTGGCTAATTAGCTTCCATAGACTCATAAAGGGATCTTTTTTTTTTTAATCTTCTCCTCCAAAACCGCTAAATTGATTTCGTTCTTAATTTTCATGAATGTTCCTTGTGTCTACCATTGTCAGATTCATTGAAGAAATTTTGATCAGACAAAAAACATGGCCGCCATGGCCACCACCTTTGGCTCATTAGCTTCCATAGACCAATAAACGAAAAAAACTTCTTCTCTGAAACCATAAAGCCTAAAGCTAAGACATTTACAGTAAAACCTGTCTTAGTGGCCACCTCTATTAAGCAAGCAACCTGTCTTAAACCAACATAATTTCGTGGCAATTGATCATGAACTCTCTCTTCCAGTGATTGTCAGTTTGAAAGAATGTGTACTGTACGGGGTGGTTAACCTTTTTTGTACCAAATGGAATCTTCCTCATATAAAGCAGCAGTTCATATCAAAATTTAGGGGTATCCGGTTGTTTTTTTTCTTCAAAATTGATTTGGAAAGCTGCTGAACTTTTTGCAAACAGTGTATGCCCTGATCAGACGTCTGATCTGGGTCGGCACTGTTTGCCAGGGTACCTGTTTTGGGGTTTCTGGTATAAGCCTGCCATTTGGTGACATTTGTCGTAAAACCCCAAACAAGGGGTCCTCCGTGGCCTAGTGAAAGAGAGCGCTGACACTTAATCATTAGGTCTCTCACCGCTGTGGTTCGAGCCTGGCTCGGGTCACATGTGACCAAGTTATGCAACGGAAGGTCCGGGTACTCCGGTTTTCGCCCACCTCTGATTAACGATTGAATTAATCTTGAAAGGGCCGTTAAACCAAAAACCAAACCCCAAATAAACCAAACAAACAAAATTCATGCACATCCAACTTTTATTTGAGCCAGCGCACGACATAACCTGCAATAAGACATGTGCGCCCAGCGAAGACTGATCAGCCTGCGCATCCGCGCAGTCTGATCAGTCTTCGTTGTGCGCTCTAAGAAATGCTCCTTTATGCAGCAAGAGAAGTATCTTGTCAGACTATATGGACGCGCATGCTGATCTGATTGTTCGCTGAGCGTACATGTAAGTTGTAGGAAATGCTGTGCCCCGGCTCTTTTTAATTTGTTTGGTCGCCATGAGGCGGGCAAACCGGGTATAATGACCAGATTGTAACATGGAGGGGCACGTGACGCGATCAACCAATCAGCTTTAAGGATGATGCAATACTATACTGCACTTACAGGAAACAGCCTGTCTGAATAGCGAAACAGACCGAAAAGCAAGCGTTTCAACTCCAACAATAAATATCTTAAGGGAAATGGATAAACCTGGCAGGTGTGGCAGTTAGTCTACCATTTTTACCATATTTCGAAACACACCTATACAAATACATTGTCATTTTTTGGCCAAAGAAAAAGAAATTTTAAAAAGAAAAATTGGAATATTGCCTTTTTTGCTCAGGCTAAACATAGACGAGGCGATTCTATCGAGTACCCGCAATCTGGTGTCTCAGAGCATGAATACGGAAATTAATGTATACCCATGCAAACCCGAGCTTTACTATATAAAAGTGAAGATTATATGTTCTTGTCCTTTAGGATCATTGATTCCATTGTGGAATTTTGAAAATATCGGGGGTCACTGATGAGGCCTAATTGGCCGAAACTAGCTAGTCTGGCCCAGAAAACTTGTACACTCCATATTTTTCAGTTCTGTGGTGTATTCCTTGCTTCCAAAGGATAACCCTTTTATAGAACATATTTAACTTCACTTCAACTGGTGTATGGGAATGTGTGAATGCGGTAAAACGTCTCCCTGTCCTACATCATAGTGTAGATTATATTTTCTTGTCCTTTCGGATCATTGATTCCATTGTGGAATTTTGATAATATCTTAGGGTCACTAATGATGCCTAATTGGCCGAAACTAGTTAGTCTGGCCCAGAAAACATGTACATACCATATTTTTCAGTTCTGTGGTGTATTCCTTGCTTCCAAAGGAAAACCCTTTATAGAACATATAAAAGGGGATCACAATTCTATAGGCATGATTTCGTGATCGAAATACAACTTTAAGGACCGTATGGTTGCTACTCTGTTGGCTCTGTCCAACTAAAAAAGGGTCTACTCTAAAAGGGAAAGAATTTGCTCCTCAAGAGGTCTACTCTAAAAGGGAAGAATTTGCTCCCAAGGAGCAAATTCTTTCCTTTAAGAGTATACCCCTTAGACATATCCAAAGAGAAACTACTTTTGCAGGAGTAGCCCCACCCCCTTAAGGCGTATCTATTCCCCTTATGGGGAACTTATAACAGCCGCAAATTTTACGTCTTGCAATGCCATTATGGAGTAAGTCCATGGGGCCATGGAAACGAACAACAACAGAACATAACTACTACTACTCACAACGTGTGGCTGGCTGCGGTAGCTCAGTCGGATGCAGTCTGACTGGTGATAAGGAGGACACGGGTTCGATACCTACCGGGATCGGCAACATTCTTTCGTGGAGATTGATTATGAAAGCTTTTCTATGGTCATTCTCTCCCTTCCGCTCATTCAGGAAGGGCAGGGGTCAGTTTTTGGCGACAGAATGTGCACTGAACTGGTAAACCGCTTACGGATAAGCCTGCTCAGGAAAAGCGTGTATAGGTACGCTGACAGCCCAAACATGACCCAAATCAGTGTTGACTGGGCCGTTAAATACAAATAAACAAAACTTGCAAAGTTTACTTCACACAGATAGGAACAGATTTATATATTCTGAACATCTTTCGGTACGCTGATAGCTCTAATAATACGTATATGTAAATGTTGGAAAGACGGAGAACGTTATTTTTCCTCATTTATAAAGATCGCTGGGTGTAACGGGCCTCCGTGGCCTAGTGGATAAGTGCTGACTCTTAATCATTAGGTCTCTCAACGCTGTAGGTTTGAGCATGGCTCAGGTCACATAATAAGAAGTTCTGCAACGGAAGGTCAGGAGGTTTTTCATCGGGTACTCCAGTTTTCGCTCACCTCTGATTAACGATCGGCTTAATGTGAGTGAAATAATCTTGAAAGGATCGTAAAACCAAACATAAAAAAGATCGCTGGGTGTGTAAAAACATTTTCATGTCTTTGCTACTAGAATTAATGTCAGTGCCAAGGTCGAAGGTTCTAACTCTTCCAAATATATAAAATATTTAGGGAGCGAAACAAAGTCATAACGTTGATGGGTCGCTGTTTATTGTTCTCAATAGTTTCTTTTCAAAAACTTCATGACTACTAAGTGACTTGCCACCAGTTACAGACTGAGTTGTTAAAAGACTTTTTGGCGCATTCGATGGGAGCTATTGTATCTGATAAGCCGAGAGTGGTGTTCTTTATTTCCACTCAATATTTGACGTTTTACTAATCAGTTTCTTTTACAATTAAATTGTGATCCAGAAAGATATAAAAAAGGAGTGCAAATTTCAGGTTTTTGCGGAGGTCCGCTCAAAGAAACTGCCGAGGTTTAATATACAGTCTGATTCGCAGCACTTTGTCTGGGCAGGCTTAGATCTTCCCAGGCGGTTCAACAATACTTCAAAGTTCGGTCGGTTTCAGCTCATATAGTCCAATATATTGCCCCAAGGTCTGATCGGCCCCCGTCCATCGGGGATTGAAAAAATAGATTGGGCTGCATGATGCTTCCACGCACAGCTGATACCGGCCGCACATGAGTAGTGTTAAATCGCCTAGAAGTTCTAAGCCTGCCCAGAAAAAGTGGCTCAAGTCGGACCGTTCATGTATTTCAACCATTTAGTTTCATTGGACGACAGATTGGAAGCAATGTCTCAAAAAAGACTCATACAGTGTTAACAGGGACGTTAACAACAAATGAAATAGATAACCAAGGCCCTAAAGAAGGCCTGATGACTTAGGAGAAATCTTTTTATAACCCGTTTGAAAAACAACAACAAAAACAACAACAACAACAAACGGTTGTATTAAGTTATGGGGTTGGTGTCCGTCCGTCCGTTCGTTAACTTTTTTTTCGTTTCCGTATAACTCCTACTATACAGTTTTAATCCGATCAAGCCTAAAATGTGTATGTAGTAAGGCTAAGATTTGAAGATGTGCCTTAAGTTTCGAGAATTACTGTCCACCAAATATTAACAGAGTTATGACCTTTGAAAAATTCGGTTTACATTTTCGTTTGGTTAAGTTTTGTGCTATACATGTGTAAACCATATGTAAGTTACATTTAGTTTATACTTGCCATGGCGTTAAACAATTTACCACATAATACTATCACTACCTACCCCTCCTGATACCAAGGCCACAGATTTCGAAATTTTATATACACGTTTTGTATTAAAAAATAGAAGTGGAGGCAATGATCAGGAATCGTTACAATCAACCCACAGTTCCCATCAGAGACACCAAAGGGAAAGACACACAAACATGAAACAACAGACCCTAATGGAAACACCAACAGCGGAAAACCAAAAGGACAGTTACTTTCCCATAAAATGGCCAATATGCTATCCAAATAAAATAACATAAGCGACACAAACATCCAAAGACAAACCATAACAAGAACAAACCGCGACAGAAGAACCGCATTGGAACGGTCAGCGGAAACGAATTCCACTGGGGGGCTTAAATCGATTTTGCGTGGCCGCAGTCCTCGCCCTTACTTCCGTCGCGATTTAGACAAATAATTTGCTCAGTCCGCATGAAGGTCTCCAAACTTCAGACAAACCATAACAAAAATATACCGCGACAGAAGAACCGCCTTGGCACGTTTAAAGTTTATTATTTTTATTCGAAAAATGCATTAAATGGGATAATGATATCACCTGGCTCAAATCAGAATGAAGACTGACAAGACCAAACCTATTGGATGCTTTTTGAAAGCGGCCAACTTGTTTTTTTAAACGATGGCATCTACGAGGACTGTTCAAATATGAATGCAACTAAGCACATAAAAATGATTCCGTGATAGATTTCGATGAACAATTTATTTTGTCCCCTCAAAGTATTCCCTTTAACAGATATCAAACTTTCAGTCTTCTGATCCAATCATTAAATGCATTTTGGTAGTCTTTTCGAGGTATACTATGAAGGCACTGGAATATTGCAGAACCGAAAGACCGTGCATTGTAATTTGGATACTTTTTAAGCAACTTCTTGGCGCACTGAACGCGTGTCTTTTTCTGCTCATCTGTCAACAGATGGGGAATCCATCTAGCACAGATCTTTCTCATTTTCAAATCCCGTTTCAGAATTGTATGAGCTGTTCCTAATGAGATGCCAACCATACTAGCTATTTGCCTAGTGGTGTATCTTGCATCGGTAGCAACTGTTTCTTTCACTCTAGCAACCATCTTGGCAGATGTTGCTCTTTTCGGCCGACCATCATGTGGTGCATCTTCTGTTGAGCCTAGCCCACAGCTGAATTTCTTACACCAACGAAAAACTGTCGGAAAAGACATTTCATTATGCCCATAAACCAAACATATTTCATCAAAAATGTCTTTGCACCGTATACCAAGAATACAACGATTCTTAATATAGGACCGTATTTAAACGGCGTACTCTGACCTTCTTCCAACCATGTTTTGTATTATTAAGGATGCTCACTCATACAACAAAATATATATATAGATACAACTACATTTATTTATCTCCTTTTTCAATAAAACTGTGTTTTGTTGTCTGACTTTTCAGTCTCTTTAATATCTGGCAGTATGTGGACACCGAGTAGATTCAGGTCGAAGTGGGGACGCAGTGACAGCGTATAACCTTGCTCGCACGAAAACGGGCACCAACTTATTAAAATTAGTTTGCACTCAAAATATTGTGCAGTCCAATTTTGAATTTTGAGTATTCCAAAATATGCGCACACTCCAAATGTGTGCTCCAAGATTTTGTAACATTCCAAAAATTGCGCACTTCCTATAGTACGCTCCAAATTTTGTAACAGAGTATTCCAAATATTGCGTACATCCTGTTTGTACGCTCCACAATTTTTTAACATTCTAAATATTGCGCACATCCTGTTTGTACGCTACAAATTTTGTAACAATCCAAATATTGCGCACATCCTATTTGTACGCTCCAAGTATTCCAAATATTGCATACATCTTGTTTGTACGCTTTACATTTTTTAGCATTCTCAATATTGCGGACATCCTGGCTGTACGCTCCAAATTTTGTAACAATCCAGATATTGCGCACATCCTATTTGTACGCTCCACTCTATCCCAACTATTATGCACAAACTATTGTGCACTCCAATTTATGCACTCCAACTAATCTTGACATTGAGCACTCCGTAATGTGCACTCCAAAGTGCATTCCATGACACGCATTCCATACCATCTTCTGCATTATGCAATGCATACCATGTAATCCATCCCATATTATATATATTCAAATAGCCCTGGCTGCACGGAGAAGTTCTGAAAGAAACAAACTTCAGCTTTGCTCCCAGCAACCAGTACCTGGAATCTAGGCTCAAGAACAAATCCCCAGGTAATGGCGAACCACTTCCATGAAGGAGATGCCAACCAGTCCAAGTAGAAGTTCTGAAAGAAACAAACTTCAGCTTTGCTCCCAGCAATCAGTCTAGGCTCATGGCGTAAAGTTTCATTACAACTAAACAGCTGTCTAAGCAACGCGTCCCCCCCCCCCCCATCGAATGCTGAATTCCGCCAAAGCAAATTTATGATGGTATTAGTATACAAGAGTAGACAGTGCTTATCGAACGATATAATGGCTAAAGTGCACGGATTTTAACATGTTTGGTATCAATGTATAGGTAAAATGTTTTTCTACGCTGTGATATTTATTTCCAGGTGATTTTTCGCATTAGTGCATGAGAAAACGTTCTACTTGCATTCATATTTGAACAGTCCTCGTGTATAATTGCGTCAGAAATGAGCGACACTGAAATGGTAACCAGATTCAGTAAGTTGTTCTGAGCTATTGTTTGAAAGATTTCTAAGTACAGGCCAGCCGCGTTCTTACCTCAGAGCGAATGTTTCTTTCATTAATTATCAATATAAAACTGATGACACGGAAAGAAAAAAAAAAACATAGCTTTTGTCTCCTTGCAAACGAGTCATCCAGTCATGAAACCAACTCACAGTGTTTCTGGCGGAGCTCGATCATGACGCTTATTCTCGTAAGAAACTTACGTGCACTTGCTAATATAAATTAAGTGAACTGGATACATGTTTCAGAACTACTTTTGTTTCTTCATAACTTTTGTTGGGATCGAAAGCAGAAACTGTGTTAGTTAAACAACCGTGTTATATCCAAACAAAAATATATAGCTTGTATAGAAAAATGACCATTTTTTCTATATTATCTATACATTTTGCGATCCTTCTTCAAACCGTTTTATATCCAAAACGTGTTATAACGAACAGTGTTATAACGAGGTTGTGTTGTTTCTTCTTTGCAACCCTCACTATGCTGAATCACACATCTCCAATCTTCAGCCTTCGCCCCCGCCCATCGGGGCTTGAAGAAATAGATGGGCTGCATGATGCTTCCACGCAGAGCTGAAACTGACCGCACACGAGTACTGGTAAACCGCTTAGAGGATCTAGGTCTGCACAGGTAAAGCGGTGCGAGTCGGTCCATCCATGCTTTTAAGCCCTATTGGTTTCGTTGGGCGACAGGGCTTGAGATGTCATTTCATGTCAGTGTCGGGTAAAAGTCCCACAAAATTGGAAGCAACATCTCCAAAATGACCTATACTGTGTTGATGGGGACGTTAAACCTCAAATCAAACAAACAAACATTCTTCAGCCATTTGTGTCGCACGATTTCAATTTTTCATTACGAAAACTTTACCGCCGGAATCGAAAAAAACAACTAAAATTTTAAGATGAAAAATTGCGATTTTTTCATATTTCTGCTCAAAATATAGATTGTTGGTACTCGTTAGAACCGCCTCATCGAGGCGGTTCTAACGAGTACCAACAATCAATATTTAAGGGGAAAAATAAGGTATACCCCTGTAAACCCCAGTTAACTATATAAAACGTGGGGTTCAAGGGGTTCAAAATTATATAGGCGTGTTTTCGTCATGACTATGGATTCAGTAGCAGAATGGAAATCAGTTTGGGTCCTGATCAGCCTGCTGATCTGGATCTACTTTGTTTTCGAAAAGGACTTTTCGAAGCGATTCAGTTTGGGAATTAACAAAAGTTGTTGCCCTTGCAACAATAGCGGAAACATGCCAGGGGTAATAAATGGTCAGTCAACTTGCAATTAACCAGTAGGCTTAATTAGAGCACATGACTGACTTCTGTCTCTCATAACCCTTTTTGTACCAAATGGAATCTTCCTCCTTATATATAGCAGGAGTCCATTTCAAGATTTAGGATTGTCAGGTTGTGCTTTCTTCAAAATCTATTTGGAAACTGGCTGAACGTTTTACAAACAGTGTATGCCCTGATCAGACGCCGCGTTCTGCGGCGTCTGATCTGGGCCTGCACTGTTTGCCAGGGTACCCGTTTTGGGGTTTCTGGTACTAAATGTGTTAAATCAGCACTTGATTTTGTGGGCAGGTGTTTGAAAGACCGTCATATCCTGAACGAGGAACGTTTTTTCATTATCAGTAAGCACGAAGCCGTCCCACCCGCTACGTCTGGTGCTCGATGTTTGTAGATTTTTTTAAATCTGATCAGGATCTACAGTTTGCAAATGGACACTCCTAAATCTGGAAAAACCGCGCGACTTACTGTGAGATCCTTATACAAAATTTTACTCATTTACTGTAAATACATACAAGCTTAAAACTAGAAATGTTTTCTAAAAGAAAATCCCCCCCCCCCCCCCCTCCCCCCGACCCAGTCCTACACTTTCCACAGCACAACTCAGAGAAGTGTTGAGAGAAGCAGGGAATTTATTGCCATAGTAATCTGATATGAACTCTGAGGGCTGAAGCTAATGTTTACATTGTGGAAAGTGAAGGACTGGACCATAAATATAAAATCTTACTCATTTGTTGTAAATACATACACGCTTAAAACTAGAAATGTTTTCAGAAGAAAATGTCCCCCACCATAAATATAAATTAAACACCCATTTGACTTTAATAACTAAGTTAAGGTCACGAAAAAATTAGGTGCAAACAAACCTGTCAGTTTTTCGGGAGTCAGTGACCTTAAAAAATTGGTCATTAAAAAGGTCAAAATCACCAAATCAAATTGGGTAGGTTGTAATTAAATATTGTACCAAGTTTGACCAGCATTATGAGATAAGGTCACCAAACTCTATATATTGTACCAGGTTTGACCAAATTCCATGATAGGGTGCAGACATGCCAAAATTGACAGTTATTGGGGGCTTGTGCCCTTTTAAAATAAGGACAAGGTCACCAACATCTAATCAAATCTTTGATGGATTGCAATGATATACTGTACCGAGTTTGTGGGCTGCATGATGCTTCCACGCAGAGCTGAAACCGACCCGCACAAGAGTACTGGTAAACCGCTTAGAGGATCTAAGCTTGCCCAGGCAAAGCGGTGCAAGTCGGCCCGTCCATGCTTATAAACCCTATTGGTTTCATTGGGCGACAGAAATAGAAGAAATAGATGGGCTGCATTATGCTTCCACGCAGAGCTGAAACTGACCGCACACGAGTACTGGTAAACCGCTTAGAGGATCTAGGTCTGCACAGGTAAAGCGGTGCGAGTCGGTCCATCCATGCTTTTAAGCCCTATTGGTTTCGTTGGGCGACAGGGCTTGAGATGTCATTTTGTCTCAATGTCGGGTAAAAATCCCACAAAATTGGAAGCAACGTCTCCAAAATGACATTTAAAGTGTTGACGGGGACGTTAAACTTCAAATCAAACAAAAAACAAACAAAACTGTACCGAGTTTAACCACATTTCGTCCATGAGACATGGTGCAGACAAGCCAAAATTCACTGTCTTTAGGGGCATGTGCCCTTGAAAATAAGGTCAAGGTCACCGCCATCTAATCAAATCTTTGGTAGGTTGCAATCATATACTGTACCAAGTTGGACCCAGTTTCATCCATTCGTTCATTAGATATGGTGCGGACAAGCCAAAATTCACTGTCTTTTGTGTGTGTGTGTTGGGGGGGGGGGGGGGTGCCCTTGAAAATTGGGTCAATGTCACCAAAATCTAATCAAAGCTTTGGTAGGTTGCAATGGTTTATTGTACCCTTTCATACATTCGTTCTCGAGATAGGGTGCAGACAAGCCAAAATTCCAAAATTCAGAGTCATTGGGGGCCTGTGCCCTTGAAAATAAGGTCAAGGTCACCAAAACCTAATCAAATCTGCGGTATGTTTTAATGGCATAGTGTACCAAGTTTGACCAAAATTAATCAATTTGTACATGAGACAGAGTGCATATAAGCCATTTTGGTCCAAATTTCCTCTTTTTTTGTTGAGCCTGTGCCCTTGAAAATGAGGTGAAGGTCATCATAACCTAAGAACTAGTTTCCCCATCCCAGTGATATAGCCATGTAAGTTTGGTCAGAATCCATCCATAGGTTCGGGATAGTGCTTCAAACAGGCTGAACCGACGCCGACGCAAACGGGATCCGCACCAAAAACAATAAGTCCCCCCTCACCTCCGGTGGGGGCATAATAAAACATTGACAGGTTGCGTATACCATAATGCTAGTTAGATTATTCGCCCATGTTTTTTTCTTCCAGTACGTCTAAACCCCCGAGAGGGAGGGGGTATAAGACGGGTTCCGGCGAACCAAGTGTTGAAGGGTGTTTGCTGAAGTAAAAGGAAAGGGAAGTTGGTGAAATGAGTTTGTACAGTGCGAAAAGAGTGTTAGTATAGTTAAAAGTCTTTACCATAAACATGTAGGCTGCTCTTAACCCTTGTCCTGCTGAGCCCGGATATGCCTTATTTTCCAAACAATGAAGATCCAGATCAGATCTGATCAGGATCTACATTGTTTGCCATTCAGATTGTGAATTTGTTGCAATAATTTGCATCGAGTAATCTGATTGGTTAATAATCGGTAGTTGGTGGCATATATAAATATTCAGCAGGTCAAGGGTTAAAGAAAATAATTTTCTCCTTCAGGAGCAATATCTTTCTTAAGTGTCCTTGTCTGTCCTTGTCAGCCATTGTCTGTCCGTGTCAGTCCTTGTCTGTCCTTGTCAGTCATTGTTAGTCCCAACCTGAGTGTTTTGTAGGACCGGCAAACGCCGGGCTGACATCGATACGACTTGGCAATGCCGTATCGATGTCGGGGATAGGATATTCGCGCATCGGAAGATTTTATTTCAAGATTCTCTTTGAAGAATCAAGAATTTTCTTCGACAGTGAACAGATGCACTACTTTTGAAGTGTCCCTCATACGCCAGGTTAATCTGTTGCACATATGGCGTGCTGATAAAAATAATAAAGATCAATCTCCCTGTTGTTATGAAAGTGAAAGGAGCGGAAGATACCTTAACACAGAATAGAACATATAAGGGCTGCAGTTCTCCACGTTGTAAGGTCAGTATATTTTGATCTCTAGAAATTAAAACAGTTCGTGCCAAGTAGCGTATGCTCTGATGAGTTACATTACCTTGACTCCCCAAGTTCTGCAACGGAAGGTCAGGAGGCTTTCCTCCGGGTGGTCCGGTTTTTAGGCTCGAAATAAGTGAAATAATATTGAAAGGGTCGTAAAACTAAAACCAAAACAAATCAAAAAAAAAAAAAAAAAAAAACGTTTACATAATTGTGAAAATGTCAGAACATTTCTGCATGCCACGTGTACTTCAGCTTTGAAAAGCTACAGCACTTTATATCATTGGATCAAATTTAATGTTTGGCTATTGACCCAAAAACGTCTCCATCTATGGTAGTACACGTATAAAGATAAGCTACGTAAATATATGTCAAACAGTAAACGTGATTGTTTGGAATCCGTCAACCACTCAGCTGGCCGTCTTCCTGTTATTCAGACTTAAGGTTAACTGCCCAGCAGGCACATGACGTAATTGTAACGTCACATCAACGTCTGGATAACGTCATGACGTTTATGCAACGTCACATTTACGTCAGCGTAACGTCATGACGTTGCACCGACGTTGATTTGACGTAGACCCAGGGACGTATGCCTGCTGGGTGGCGAATGCTACTGCTTGTGAGGGATTGGATTTATTACAAACGGGAAATATCCTTGTAAAATCAATTTTCTGAGTCGCTACTGGCAGCATTTCTTTCCTATGTTTACGCACTCTATTTTTGTTCCAGTTGCTATGGCGACGGATGCGAAAAAAGTTGTGCTTGCTTACAGCGGTGGTCTTGATACATCCTGCATTCTCGTCTGGCTGGAAGACCAAGGATATGACGTCATCGCAGTTCTGGTAAGAGTGACAAGCCCGAGGTACACAGAACAATCGACAGTTGATCCGCGTTAAGGGAAAAGGCGCCCTCGACCATGTGTGTACAGTGAATATAAAGTTCAGCCTCCGCAATAACCTAGTCAGATGACTGTCCTCTCCGACAGCCTGAAGAAACTTTGTCAATGGCCATGCATATAGCGCACAACGAAGACTCTGATCAGACTGCGCATCCGCGCAGTCTAATAAGAGTCTTCACTTGGCGCACGTGTCCGAGGACACCTCTTCGCTTGGCGCGGCCCAGACAGTTATTTGGTGAAAACCTTCGAGTATTTTTACCTAAATAAATATCTTAAAACATAATTATCTTGGTTGTCAAACAAGTGATCTTAACAGCAAGATTGTACCACTCGTCATGTGTAGACGGAGAATTGAAGTGTCCCAAAATGGTCATTTATATGTATCTACAGAGTACTCGAAGCACCACATAAAAGCAAGTATTAGTCCATTGGTCGTTCATGATGTTGCGTTACGAGAAAGCCTGTCTTCATGGGTTTTGTTTGTTTGATTTGAGGTTTAACGTCCCAGTCAACACTGTATAGGTCATTTTGGAGACATTGCTTCCAATTCTGTGGGACTTTTACCCGACATTGAGATGAAATGCCTCCCATTGAAACAAATATGGTTTATATACACAGATGGTATATACTCGGATGGTCCTTCCTGGGCATTTCGCCCCCGCCCATAGGGGCTTGAAGAAATATATGGGATGCATGATGCTTCCACGCAGAGCTGAATCCGGCCCGCACACTAGTACTGGTAAACCGCTTAGAGGATCTAAGCCTGTCCAGGAACCGCGGTGCGAGGCGGACCGTCTATGCTAATAAACCCTATTGGTTTCATTGGGCGACAGGGCTTGAGGTTTCATTTCATCTCAATGTCGGGTAAAAGTCCCACAAAATTGGAAGCAACGTCTCCAAAATGACCTTTACAGTGTTGAGGGGGACGTTAAACCTCAAATCAAACAAATCCTTCCTGGGCAGGTTTTGAACCTCTAAGTGGCAGCATCATGCAGCCTAATCTATTTCTTCAATCCCTAATGGGCGGGGACCGGTCTTCAGGGGTTTGCGACCTCGCAAGACACAGACATAACTGTCTAGATATAGACACTATCCAAGCAGCGAATACAAGTTGCTGATTAGTATGAGAGGCATCACGAAAATCCGCCTGTATAATTTCCACCCCTTTAAACCCACTTTTATACAGTGAAACTCGGATTTTCAGGGGTATATATTATTTTTCTTATTTCTGCTAAATACCATAGATTATGGGTACTCGTTAGAACCCACAATCAATGTTTGGGGCAGAAATAAGAAAAATATCATTTTTTTTTTGTTTTGTGAAAATCTTCTTCTTTTTTTTTTTTTTTTTTTTTTGGTGGTAAAATTTTCAATATAGTTGAATAGGCGTGTTCGTAGGCTGTTTGCAAATGCCGAAAAGGGGACCATAATTTTAAAGGGTTGCCTCGCTTAAAATAAAGATGACACAGGGTCTAGAAGACCGATGGATGGTTACACTAAGAGAAAACGATGTGCTAAACACGAACATAAGTACCCTGTAAGAATCAAATCAATGACCACATCTGTACGTCAATTCACGGCCTGAATCTTGACTTAGAGACTGATTAGATTAACTCCCTGTATGTTTAGGGCCCACACTATTTGCCGTAGTCAAGTACTTGGGGGTTCTTGTATTTATTGCGTTCTATCTTTTACCACAAAATCTTGTATTTGCGGGCTGTTTATTTTGTTGATCTCATGAACAGCAGCAATGAAGCCTGCTGCAGTATTGTTGTCTTTGGGTCAGTTACTGAGTGGTATACAAAATTAAAAGACCACAAAACATTATACGAGAAGAAAACAAGAGTGATCGCTACATATACGCTTATTACCATAAGTATGATCAACATGTACATGTAGTTATAAATTTTGACCCGCGAAAATGTGCATTGCGCATGTGCACTGACGGAAAACTCAAATCAGTCGCATAGCAACTGAGAGGGTGAGTATTTTTTCCATACAAACATATGTTGTGGGTATCGCCGAGGCGGTTCTAATGAATATCCACAATATAGGTTTTTTTTATGGAGAATTGACAAAAAATATCCTTCATTTATCTCTAAATACCCCCGTTTCTGTTTATGTGGGCCCGCCCGAACTACGTGTACCTACCCTTCCTATATCCTTCCTTATCTGCACGAAGGGCCACTGCTATCGGGGCTTGGAAAAATAGATTAGGCTTCATGTTGACGCACAGCTGAAACCAACCGCAAATGAGTACTGGTAAATCGTCTAGAGGGTCTGTCTAAGCATGCCCAGGCAAAAGTGGTGCGTGTCGGACCGTCCATGCATATAAACCCTATGGGTTTCATTGGGCGACAGGGCTTGAGATGTCAATTCATCTCAATGTCGGGTAAAAGTCCCACAAAATTGGAAGCAACGTCACCAAAATAACCTGCATAGTTATGAGGTGGGGGCGGGGGGGGGTGTGAGGGTGAGGCATTAAACCTCAAATCAAACAAACAAACAAAATCTGGACGAATTGGGCCTATCGGCATGCGCGTAGCGCACTACCGAGACGTTGTTCATGCTAAACGTAAATCTGATCTCAGTCTTATCCGAATGCACACTTTCGAATGTCGGTGTTCTATTAAATGACACTGTTTTATCTACATATTCAAAGCACGCTTTGAGCTTTGTTTGTTTGTGTTTAGGTTTTACGTCCCCGTCAACACTATGTAGGATTTTTTGAGACGTCGCTTCTACTTTTGTAGGACTTTTACCCGACATTGCTTAAGCCTGGCCGAACGAACAAACTGTTAGAATTTTACGGTCGTATATACAGGGACGATCCGACTCGCAACACTTTGCCTGGGCAGGCTTAGACCTACTAAGCGGTTTACTTGTACTCATGTTTGGTCAGTTTCAGCTCTGCGGGGAAGCACCATGCAGCCCCGATGCGCCGTTTGAACTGCTAATGAAACTGCGAACGAAAGTGTCGAAACACGAAAAACAACCGAACTCTAATGGCTCGAACACCTTTGGGACCGTTAACTTCTGTTCGAGACATAGGAAGTTCGAGTAACTGAGGGTTAATCATAGTGCCTGGCCAGGAGGCATAATAGGAATACGGTAGAATTTCGATGGCTCGAACACCGCTGGCTCGTTTACGATGGATGAGTCGAATCCATTCTTGAGCCCCTAGGGAAATCCTCTATATAAGAAATAGTGGGGGTATTTAAGAAGATTTTAGTCTTTTATCTTGCTATGTGTGTACTCATCGGCGATTCTAATGAGTACACACATCATACATTTTCATTATAGAACACCGAAAAGGTGTCTCAAGTATCCCGTTATTCCTCCTGACAGTAACCTCAGTGGCTCGAACTACCTCTGTCTCGAACAGATTTTCGAGGTCCCAAAGGTGTTCGACTTTTCAGTTTTCTTTAACCCTTTTTGTACCAAATGGAATCTTCCTCCATATATATATGGCAAGAGTCCATTTCGAAATTTAGGGGTGTGAGGTTGTGTTATCTTTAAAATTTATTCGGAAACTAGCTGAACTTCTTGCAAACAGTGAAGGCCCTGATCAGACGCCGCGTTCTGTGGCGTCTGATCTGGGCCTGCACTGTTTGCCAGGGTACCCGTTTTGGGGTTTCCAGTACAAAATGGGTTAAAATAAAGGTATGATGTGTGTACTCATTAGAATCGAAGTGTGACCGTGTTTCTGTTTTGTTTTTTCTTCCTTGAAAACATCGGAACGCAAACATTTTGGCGCATATAATTATGACCAATGGCAAGCGACCGGCCTCCATGGCCTAGTGGATAAGAGTGCTAACTCTTAATCATTAGGTCTCTCACCGCTGTTGTTCTTGCCTCGCTTGGGTTACATGTGAGACGTCAAGTTCTGCAACGGAAGGTTAGGTGTTTTTCTCCGGATCCTCCGGTTTTCACCCATCTCTCATTATCGCTCGGCTCGATATAAGTGAAATAATCTTGAAATGGCCGTAACCCTCCCCCCCCCCACCCCAAAAAAAAAAAGTACGCCAAGCGGTAATATGGTTTTGGACATGTGCGCGCAGCGAAGACTAGGTTCAACCTGCGCATGACTGTCTATATAGAAAATTGACCATAAATGGTTATTTTTTTTTATAAATTCTATGCACTTGGATATCCATCTTTAAACCATAGTGTATCCAAAACTTTGTTTTAACCCTTTTTGTACCAAATGGAATCTTCCTTTTTATATAAACCACTAGTCCCTTTCAAAATTTGGGGTCGTCGGGTTGTGTTTTCTTCAAAATCTACTTGGAAACTGGCTGATCTTTAAGCAAACAGTGGAGGCGTCTGATCTGGGCCTGCACTGTTTGCCAACTACCCGTTTTCGGGCTTCCGGTACAAAATGGGTTAATTAGGTTCGTGTGTAATTAGATTTCTTGATAATTGAAACAAGAATAAATTGTCCCTTACAGTGTTTTGATTATCGAGGTTCTCCTTTTTTTCTTGTTTTTTTTATGACCCTTTCAAAATTATTGTGTCCATATCGAGCCTGTCGTCAATCAGAGATGGGCGAAAAACGGAGTACCCGGAAAAAAGCCACCCGCGTTTCCCTTGCAGAACTTGGCGTCTCACGTGACCCGAGCTAGGCTTGAACCCGCAGAGGTGAGAGGCCTAACGTTTAGGAGGCAGCGGATTTAACCACTAAGACCAGGTTGGTCAAATATCAGTTTTGACATGAAAGACATAAAGCTTGTATTGATATACGTATGATGTCAAAATGTGCTCTCTTTTCTGTCTTTTCAAGGCTAACATTGGACAGGATGAAGATTTTGAGGCTGCGAGAAAGAAAGCTATAAGTCTTGGCGCAAGAAAGGTAAATTTTAGGATATTGAATACGTCTATGAAAAAGGTTATCCTTTGGAAGCACGGACTATAGACTGAAAGTTTGACGTGTACAAAGTTTTCTGGACCAGTCTAGTTATTTTCGGCCAGTTAGGCCTCATCTGTAAAAATATTCTTTGGCGACAAGGAATACACTACGGAATGCAAAGGCTTCAGGGCCAGACTGCATGGCTAACGTTAGTTTCATTAGTGAAACTATGTGCATGTATTTTTAAAGCTCCGAAATATGATCCCAAAGGATCAGAAAATGAAATCTACACTATGGTGAAGGAAACGGAGACTGTTTACGGCTGCCACACATTCACATCAACGCCAGCTGTAGTGAAGGTAAATGTGTTCTATAAAATGGTTATCCTTTAGAAGCAATGCATACACCACAGTACTGATCATCTTTTCTAGGCCAGTCAAGCTAGTTTTTGCGAATTAGATGGTATGATATGGGCCCCGTCAAGCGATTTTGGTACTTATCACCTTTGCGAGCAGCGATGGTTCAGGCGAGCCTGCGCATCAGCGCAGACTCGCCAGAACCTTCGCTGCTCTCTCATACAAGCAGTGAATCAAGAGGAACCTTCAGACAGAAAGCCATATCCCTGGCCCCTCTGAATGGCTGGGCATGCGCAGTTAAAATTTGTCATGACGGAATGCTCGAAGACACAAATTCGCTTGGCGGGGCTCATATCTAAATTCCACAATAATTCTAAAGAACGAGAAAACCTACACTATGATGAAGGACAGAGAGACTGTTTACGGCTGCCACCATCTGTAGTGAAGATAAATATGCTGTTTAAAATGTAATCCTAACTTCCTTATCAGTCGCGCCAAGCCATATTTGCAGATAAAGCGCCTTTTTTCATCCGAAAAGTTTTTTTTTGTTTAATTCGAGGTTTAACGCCCCCGTCAACACTGTATAGGTTATTTTGGAGACGTTGCTTTTAATTTTGTGGACTTTTACCCGGCATTGAGTGAGATGAACTGACATCTCAAGCCCTGTCGCCCAATCAAACCAATAGGGTTTATAAGCATGGACGGTCCAACTCGCACCGCTTTGCCTGGGCAGGCTTAGATCATCTAAGCGGTTTACCAGTACCCGTGTGCGGTCGGTTTCAGCTCTGCGTGGAAGCATCATGCAGCCCGTCTATTTCTTTAAGCCCCGATGGGCGGGGCCGTCCGAAAAGTACTGATACATGTATTGTTTCGCGGTTACAGTTCCCGACTTACTTCTCCTTTGGTTTAAATCTGTTGAAGCTGAAACAGGTTTTATTGTTAGACCATAACGTTGAACAGCGCATATTCTTTCAAGGTTACAGTTCACCAAATACTAACACAGTTACACCCCGCCCCCACTTTGAAAATTTCTGTAAAAAAATTCTTTTCCGGCTAACTCCTACAGTTTAAATCAGATTTGTTTGTTAAAGCTGACTCTTGTTCTATTGTTAGAGCTTGACGTGGAACCTCGCATATTGTTTCAAGGTAGCAGTTTGAAAATTTCTGTTAACGTTTTCATTTCTGGCTAACTCCCTGTATAGTTTACATCCTGTCCAGCTGAAACTTGATAAAAGTAAATAGTTACACCATGGTGTTTTGTTTGTTTGTTTGTTTGTTTGTTTGATTTGAGGTTTAACGTCCCCGTCAACACTGTAAAGGTCATTTCGGAGACATTGCTTTCAATTTTTTGGGACTTTTACCCGACATTGAGATGAAATGACATCTCAAGCCCTGCCGCCCAATGAAACCGATAGGGTTTATTAGCATGGACGGTCTGCCTCGCACCGCGGTTCCTGGACAGGCTTAGATCCTCTAAGCGGTTTACCAGTACTAGTGTGCGGGCTGGATTGTGTGGAGCGGTTGATATATACTGACCGGAAATAGAAACTATACACTTTTAAACTGTCTCGCCTGACAAAACAAGTGGATAATTCAGTTAAAATTACTGATTGAGGATTTGACTAACTATCGACATGAATCCTGTAACAATTTAAAGAAAATCTGGTTTTAAAAATCAAAGTTTTTGGGAAAAATGTAAAAATGTGCATTTTTACAAAATCTGTTTGTAATCCATTTTTGACTTCAACATTTTTGCGTATAGGTAACAAGTGAAAAGTAAGGAATAAAGAAATAACATAACATCAAAAAATTATCGAGAAACAAACATTCTATTGAAATCGCAAAAACTGTTGTTGTTTTTTTTTTCAGCGAAATTTTCAAAATAATGTTCCAAGCCAAAAACGACCCAAAAGTGCCTTCAGTCGTTTTAGCATCTTCAGCTGTGTCTTAAATATTGATGAAAACAAAACCGCAATCAGAAATGCCATACTTTTCGTTCACTTCCGGTGGTTTGGTCCAATATTTAAACGTCGATAACATTTCAACCATTGTGAAAATTTTCATTTTGTAAACAATATTCCCAGCGTTAGATGACCCGTAATACCTGGTAAAAATGGGAATTACCTTCGTGACACAAAATGTTTGACTCAATGGAAACTTGAATAGCAAGATTTGGACCCTTTCTTTGAACCTTTGGCTCTACCCGAACATTTTATTCTATAAATCACGGACATGCCACTGATGATAATTTATATAACTGGAATTCAAATTTCATTAAAATATTTCGCCAGTGACAACTTAAAAATGAGTGTATAGTTTCTATTTCCGGTGAGTATAGTTTCGAGGTTACAATCCTCCAGACATTAGCAGAGTTATGCCCCTTCGAAAAAAAAATCCCTAAACTTACCGTTTCTGGCTAACTCCTCCTATAGTTAACATGTAATCAAGGTGAAACTTCGTAAACAGTTATACCATACATGATGTAGAGCAGCGCATATTATTTCGAGGTTATAGTCCACCTAATGTTGTCAGAATTATGCCTTTTTGAAAATTTCTGTAAACTTTTTGTTTCTGGCTAACTCGTCCTACAGTTTACATTCGACCAAGCTGAAACTTGTTTTAAGCCCCGGTCCCACAGACCTTGCGACTGCGATGCGACCTCTCTGCAACTGATTTCGTTGCAACTGGCCCGCGACCTTTGCAACTGTTGCAACTAAATTTGCTCCGTAAATGTGATCGCCGACCCGTCTCCGACTAGTCGGCGACCGGCGCCGAACAATCGGCGATTAAAGTTGCCCAAAGTCGGCGATTGATCAGCGACTTGTCGCCGAAGAATCGCCGTATGATCGGCGACTGACTTGCACCAAGTGAAACATGATCGAGGACTAGTCGGCGATCAATCGGCGTCTCTTCAGAGACTGGATAAAACCGATCGGCGACTTGTCGGAGACCTTCTTGCGTTTTTTTTTTTTTTTTTTTTTTTTGACACAGACAAAAATAAACTAAATTTTCGACTGCTGAGAGTCTTCTCTGGGTTGCTGCAAGTCCTCGTCATCCTAAATTGGTGACCGAGCCTTGCTCCCGTTTTTTTCGGCTGCGCCGCCGTTTTCTTTGGCCCGCCTCTCCGAAACATGTTGCCGCTTTGAAAGATGTCGTCGAAATGATGCTAGGATGTTAACAGTTTTTTATTGTAGTTGGCGCTATAATCGTTCGGTGGTTTTAACACCTTTTTACAGCTTGTCGGCGACCAGTTGCAGACCAATCGCAGATCAATCGCCGACTTATCAGTGATCCATCTCCGATCGATCGCCGACCCGTCGCCGAACAGTTGCCGACTGATCGCCGATAGGTCGTGGATCGATCGCGGATCAGTCGGCGATTAGTCGGTAATTAGTCGGCGATCGGTCTGCGACCAGTCTCCGATAAGTTGCAATAGGGTTGCTAGAATTTGCAGCCAAATTTGCATAAATTCGGTCGGGGATCGATCGGTGACTGTTCGGCGATCGAACGGAGATTGGTCTGCGACGTCCAGAAAACCGTTGCAACTAGTCTGCGATCAAAATCAGTCGCAGCCAGTCTTTTGTGCATGCACAAAAGACGATCGGCGACTAAATTTGATCGGCGACCTACCCGCGACCTTGCTGCAACCTTTATAAAACCTCCGTGCGACTTCTGAAACCGCTCCGCGATTGCCATTTTTTTTAGTCGCAGAAAGGTCGCATCGCGGTCGCAAGCTCTGTGGGACCGGGGTTTTAGGAACAGCTCAAATTATTTCGAGGTTACATTCCACAAACGCTGACTTGTAAAAGGGCCAGTAAAATGTGTTACATCTTACTAATTGCCATAGGCATATGAGCCCCGCCAAGCGAATTTGGGTCTTCGAGCATTCCGTCATGACAAATTTCAACTGCGCATGCCCAGCCATTCAGAGGGGCCAGGGATATGGATTTCTGTCTGAAGGTTCCTCTTGATTCACTGCTTGTATGAGCGAGCAGCGAAGGTTCTGGCGAGACTGCGCGGATGCGCAGGCTCGCCTGAACCTTCGCTGCTCGCATAGGCGATAAGTACCAAAATCGCTTGACGCGGCTCATATGATGCCCCGCTTGCAAAGCTCTGTTGCATATGCCTCGCCTCATACGAATTACCTCGATGGGTCTTTTCTAACCAACACCTCATTAGAATTGACAAGATGACAAAATGCATGCATTATCTGGAGCTTTGTTCTGAAAAAAAATCCAGACCCCGATCATGATGCTCTTAAGAGGAATGGATACATCTTCAGCGGGAGGCAACTCTTGCAAAAGTATTTTTGCCTCCCATGTCAACAGGGGTCGCCTTTTTCAGTGTGACAGGGATTATAGAAAAGCGAACAGGAAGTCCCGAAAGCTGTCGGCGTAAAAATCTGCCAGGTGTTCCCGTTCCCATTAAGGACCAGTCTGATCAAGGTCTAGACAGCTTGTCCAGACAATTATGCCCCATTTTGAAGATAAACGAAGTACGCCATATTAATGCCGCTGTGCATCGGAGTCTTCATACGTCGCTTGAATCATCAATAGGTTCCGACTGGCCCATCTCCAGAGCGAAAAACGATGGTGTTGATGTTTTTTGTATGGGAATGCAGGCTGATGTCAATCTTCACCGGTCCAACTTGCCAGGCCCTGAGGATAGTAAACTTGTTAAATGCGCAACTCATTTGTGCGTGAAATGTGTCCTGATCATAAATTTTAAAACGCAGACAACTAGATATGTTACTTGTGCATGAAATGCATCCTGCTCTTTAATTTATAAATGGCAACAGTTGTTGGCATTTTAAAATTTATGAGCAAGACAAATAACTTCCTCTGCTGACGCGAGCAGAAAAAAATGGTCAGGTTTTATTGAATTTCAAAATTTATGAGCGTTACCAACCTTGTGCTCAGCTGAGTTGAGCATGAAAAAGTTTGATAACCTCGGACTATGGTTGATTCAGTTCGAGTGCGGGTGTTCATTATGTATCCATTGCAGGTCGTGATTCCAGATGTGAGAAAAGAATATGTTGAAGAGTTCATATGGCCTTCTATCCAAGCTAACGGGCTGTACGAAGACAGGTACCCAATGGGCACAGCTCTGGCGAGGCCATGCATAGCAAGGTTTATTAATTGATTATCCTATATTACACAAGGTCAACCAATATTAAAAAAATCATAAATCATGTTTTAATTGCGTCAGTTAATAAAATTGTCATTAATCAAGTAATTTCGTATTGGCCCAGTTACAGGTCCTCGATCAGCTGTATTGGCCTCGGCCTTCGGCCTCGTGCCAATACAGCAGACCTCGGACCTGTACCTGGGCCAATACGAAATTACTTGATTAATAACATTATAATACAACAACACATTTCCGATATTTTGGTGGGCAAACGGTAAAAGAATGCTGGACTCGATTGTCGCAAACTGATTGCAAATCGTACTTCAGCACCGCTGATTCAACAATGCTGATGAAAGTACAGTCGAACTTCAATGGCTCGAACACCTTTGGGACCTCGAAAATCTGTTCGAGACAGGGGTAGTTCGAGCCACTGAGGTTATTGTCAGGAGGCATAAGGAGATACTTTTTGACATCTTCTCGGTGTTCTATAATGAATATGTATGCCGTGTGTACTCATTAGAATCGCCTCATCGAGGCGATTCTAATGAGTACACACAGCATACATTTGCAAGATAAAAGACTAAAATCTCCTAAATTATTCCCCACTAGTTCTTATGTAGAGGATTTCGCTAGGGGCTCAAGAATGGGTTCGACTCATCCATGGTAAACGAGCCATCGGTGTTCGAGCCATCGAAGTTCTAGTGAATGTGTACAATGTCAGTAGGTCAGGTGACTGACTCGACATAAACTTTACCCTGTTGACTGGGTGTGAAACTTCAAAATAATCAAATAGAGTCAATAATGGCTGTCTGTCCGTCTAAGAAAACATGGCGTATCACATGCACCTTAACCCATAAAATGCCAATCACAACAATTGTCGTCTGCTTTGTCGTCTGCCGGTTTAAATATCATTTTTGCAAACAGTGTGGACCCAGATCAGACTACATGTACTAGCTAGGTCTATTGATTTACCTAGTTTTCTTTTGAGCAAGAGCCCTTAATTGACCTAATGGTTAAGCTTAATCCACATAATGTACTTGCCGTTAAAACAAGCACTGAAGCAAAATTAGCCCTTCACTACTAGCAGATGACATTTTCATTTCTACTGTTTTTTTTTTTTCAGAGAAATCAATCAGAAAACGTTACATAAGAATCAGACAATTCACATGAAATGTTCTGCCTTATTTGCCCTGGAAGATTTGAGAAAGAAAAAACAGATTGTTATTCAGAAATTTTTGTGCCGCTTTGAAACAGCCAAAGATGACAGCATATTAGCCCATTATATCCTGACAAAAACTCTTTCTTTTTATATTGAAAAATGTCCATTTTCACTGGTATGAGTTTCAGATTGAGTTACATGTATTCATAGATATTTAGAAAGTGGCACAATGATTTGACAACAATTTGATTCTGCAGCGTCTCATAACGAAAACACGCCTATCAAATACATTGCAAACTTTACCGCCAATTGAGGCGGTACTAACGAGTACCAACAATCTATATTTTAGAACAGAAATAAGAAAAAATATGGTTTGCCCCTATAAACCCCAGTTTTAGTATATAAAAACGGGGTTTAAGGGGTCAAAACTATATAGGCGTGTTTTCGTAATGTGGTCTAGCACTGCGCTGTTTACCAGTAATCTGTTTTGGGGTCCCGTTTAAAATTAGTTAGGTGCCGTTTCCTTTTTTCAGAGCAATGATTAAAGTGGTAGAGGAGGAAAACGCCCAGTATATCGCCCATGGTGCCACTGGCAAGGGAAACGACCAGATTCGCTTTGAGCTTAGTGCATATGCGCTACACCCAACAATAAAGGTATGCGGTAAAGTTTTGCCAGGTCTGTGCATAGTCCGGATAATTTTTGGTTTAAACAGTAGTGAGACTATAAGAATCTTATATGGGTGTGAGGGGTGGATGGAAAAATCCGTCCCGAGGGTCACTGTCCGGCATCACGAGGCTTGCCGAGTGATGCCGGACGGTGATCCCGAGGGACGGATTTTTTTTATCCACCCCTCACACCCATATAGGATTCTTTTTCTTGCATACCTTCCATTTCTATTGCGAATTTATAATGCTGCTGTCACTTCGGTTACCGACGTCCGCCATTTTTGTGATGAATTCTAACACAGCGCGACTATATAGGCAATGGAAAACGGCTGTGTTTTATTCTGCAACAAATCACAGCTCGGAAGAGCGTGGCGGGTGACGTCATTAAAAACTGTTAATTTATGACGTCACTAGTCGATTTCCTTGACGTTAGACGGTGTAACGTCATTTTCTCGCATCGAAAACGTTAGAAAAGGATATAAATGCATGTGTTTCAGTCGATAATTTTAGCGGGATTTCTTCTAACAATGGCGCTAGGTTGTAAGATTTTGAAGGAAACAACAACATTATTAGCAATTTTCAGCGTGTTAGAATCGAAATAGATCAGCTCTAGTCTGTGATTTGTTGAGTAATAAATCACAGTTTGTCGGTCAGTTGTAAGTAGACAAATCACACGCGCTACGCGCTCGTGATTTGATCTACTTTACAACTGACCTCCAAACTGTGATTTATTACTCAACAAATCACAGTTAGAGCTGATCTATTTCTTAAACAACAAGAATGTTTAGTGACGTCACGCATGACGACGCCGCGCATGAGGTTGTAATCAACCAGTGCATTTATCAAACACGCGATTATATTGGGTCGGAACACCAGGGTCAGAACATAAATTTCTATCCCAGGGTAAAATCGCGGATTTCCTTGTCTGGTGTGCAAGAAATGAATATATACAACATTGCAGTACAGGATTTAACGGTAGGTCTAAGCATCCAGCTTAAATGAAAGTCATCTCCTGAAATGGAACATGGATAATTTACAATATAGATGAATTGTATTTTTTTCTTATGAATACTTACATAAAATCCGCCCCTTCTCCACCCCCACCCCAGCTCAGTTAAAAGGTTTCATACCGTATTTTTACAACTGAAATGGTTTCCGAAAGCATGGGAAAGACTGGCAAATAGAAGTGGAGGCAATGATCAGGAATCGATACAATTAACCCACAGCTCCCATCAGAGACACCAAAGGGAAAGAAACACAAACATAAAACAACAGAGCCAAATGGAAACATCAACAGCAGAAAGCCAAAAGGACAGTTACTTTCCCACAAAATGGCCAATAGGCTATCCAAAATAAAATAATATAAGCGACACAAACAACCAAAGACAAACCATAACAAAAATAAACCGCGAAGAATAGCCTTGGAACGGTCAGTGGAAACGAAATCCACTGGGGGGCTTAAATCGATTTTACGTGGCCACAATCCTCGCCCTTACTTCCGTCGCGATTTAGACAAATAATTTGTTCAGTCGGCATGAAGGCCTCCTAACTCATCAGTGCAACATCTCCGTGAACATAAAAAATCAAACAACCACAGAGATGAAAACTTGGAAAAATGCCTGGCCAACGCCGAACCGGCATCGATACAACATGACGTCGCATCAATGTCGTTCCGGCGTTGGCCCGGTATTCCCTGAAGGCTGGGTTGGCGAAGAGCGTGCTATCGGAGTTGATTACCTAGGAGCTGGTATATTACACCTTTTTTCTTTGAACAGCGTCAAGATACAGTTTTTCTTTCCACTCATTGTCTACGCCGTAGACTATCTTAAGGATAGCTTTTGCTACGGAAGCATTTAATAAAAGGTCATGGCTAGTTTTCTATTGACCGGTTTCACTTTTCATACACATGACTATTTTCCATTTGTTTATCCCAGGACATCCCAACTCTGGTTATACCGCAACACCCCCATGCGTATTAAAACACGGTAATTACCGGAACGCTGCCTTAAGTTTATGACGCGTACATGCATGATTGCTCTAACGTTTGCAAAATAAACATATATTCATGGTTTACATGATGTTGACTTCGGCCTCACCTTGTTCTTCGCATATCATTTTCGCGAGCTAGGAAGATTTTTTTCTTAAAGTTAACTTAAAATGTACCTAGAATGCGAAATGAAAGGAGCGAGTGTGTTTGGAAATCCTTATTTGTAATCTGTAACTATTAGACACTTACATATTAAGGTATATACAAATGTCAACATGACACGTGAGCAAAATTTCGGTTGTTCAGAATCGACAAGTTTGTAGATGTCCCAAATTATATAAATAATCATCAAAATATGCTTATTAAAAAGTGTATTTTTGTTGTTAGAAGAAAAAAATAATAAATTACTTTATCAGAAAAATGCCTTTCAAAATGGTCAATTTTTGAACATCGGTTTCTCCATTGTCCTTCCTCGGAAACATTCAGTTTTTACATCAACCTAAAGTTTATTCCGTGTCCTAGCAACGACGAACACTGCCGCATTAGCATTATATCCATTCTTTTAAACACCCACCGAACGGTCAGATTGACAGCCATTACTGTATACAAGGTCGGTAAATTCTCCAGGAAAATCAGGGGTATAAACATACTAATTGTGGGTTAAAATATCCTGCAAAACGGATTTTAGTCTAAGTGTTTTTATGCCCTGATCAGGATTTCCTTTATTTTTCTGTAAATTTGGTAAATGTTATTATGTATAGAATAGATACAAGAGGGGAAAATTATTTGTCTTGTCCAAAAACACACCATAACGATTTGACAGAATTTTTATTATCGCTTCGCTGATTTACCTCCTGTGCGTAATATTGTGTACATGGATGACAATGTATAGTGAACTCAACATTTTGATAGGGGTTCTATCGGCATGGATATTATGTTATAATGCCAGTTGTTGGACAAATCACGTCTCGTTTTTGCTAGTATACACACTAAAGTATATTTTGGTGTAAAAATGGAATGCTTTTAATGAAGGACAATGGAGAAACAGACGTTCAAAAATGGACCATTTTGAAAGGTTATTTTCGTACAAAGTGATTTCTTTATCTTTTCTTCCAACAACAAAAATACATTTTTAATATGCATGTTTTATATTTATTTATTTAATTTGGAACATTATGGGATGTTTTTCTAGAAATATGTCAACATGCTAAACACCCATGAATTTTAGCCCACGTGCCAGGAAGATATTTTCATAGTCCTAAATGGCACATTTTCCACGCACACTACATCGGGGCTTGAAGAAATAGACTGGGCAGCATGATGCTTCCATGCAAAGCTAAATCAGGCCGCACATGAGTACTGGTAAACCGCTTAGAGGTTCTAATATAGAAGTGGAGGCAATGATCAGGAATCGATACAATTAGCCCACAGCTCCCATCAGATACACCAAATGAAAAGAAACACAAACATGAAACAACAGACCCTAATGGAAACATCAATAGCGGAAAGCCAAAAGGACAGTTACTTTCCCACAAAATGGCCAAAGACAAACCATAACAAAAATAAACCGCGACAGAAGAACCGCCTTGGAACGGTCAGCGGAAACGAATTCCACCGGGGGGGGGGGGGGGGGGCTTAAATCGATTTTACTCGGCCACAATCTTTGCCCTTACTTCCTTCGCGATTAAGACAAATTATTTGTTCAGTCCGCATGAAGGCCTCTTAACTCGTCAGTGCAACATCTACGTGAACACAAAACTCAAACAACCACAGAGATGAAACAACGGCGAGGACTCGGCAGCAAGAAACCACCGAAATGCTGGAGCAAAAGAAGACCAGCAGTTAGACTCCGACGGTCCCGACCAGAAACAGAGTGGAAAATGTGTCTTTTAATATCAAAACCTGCCCAGGAAAAGTGGTGCGATTCGGACCGTCCATGCATATATACCCTTTTGGTTTCATTGGGCGGCGGGACCTGAGATGTCATTTCATCTCAATGTAGGGTAAAAATCCCACAAAATTGGAAGCAACGTCTCCAAAATTACCTATACAGTGTTGACGGGAACGTTAAAGCTCAAATCAATCAAACGAACAAAACAAACTCTCGCACACTGCACGTATAAAGTTAGTTCACAGGCATGTGGAATGACTAAGTTTATATGTAAAAAGAGGACACACACTCACACACACACACACACACACACACACACACACACACACACACACACACACACACACACACACACACACACACACACACACACACACACACAGATTGTCTTTCTAAAAATTCGCTCGTTTGAAGTAAGACTCCAGAAATTTACATTCTTTCTTTGATTTTTCAGGTAAGTAATTTTACAGTTCTTTTGTTTCATTTGAATGTTTGCAGGTGGTATCTCCATGGAGACTGCCAGAGTTTTATAACAGGTTTTTGGGAAGAAACGAACTGTTTGAATACGCTAAGGTAAGCGAATAGGCTTAATCGTCTTCCGGGCTAGCCGTTTGTCGCCAAGATATTTTGCAAAATCGACTTTATCAGCTGTTTATATTATTAGCTAATATATCGCTTTTTAAAATGAGAACGGGAAACACGTTGCATGTATCTGTTTGCCTAAGATTCAAGAAACTGCTAGAGCTTATGTGCTTTTTTTCTAATTCATGTATTAAATTTAGTTATTATATATAATTATTGATAATGATTCTTATATCATTAGCATTTGCTTCACACACACACACACACACACACACACACACACACACACACACACACACACACACACACACACACACACACACACACACACACACACACACACACACACATGAGAAAGTAAACCTGGATAAGCCTAAATTGTTAGCTAAAATAATTTCTCACACCCGAGGGTCCATTTAAACTCATTTTCTTACAGGGATCACTCTTTGAATATATTTTAGGAAAAGGGCATCCCGTTACCCGTCACCCCTAAAAACCCTTGGAGTATGGATGCTAATCTCATGCACATCAGGTAAACACCTACATACTCGTGTTACCCTATCACCTTCATATATTGTGTACAATGTTCGAATGTAAAACGACAATGATGAGCCAAGGCGTCATAGAACCTACAGAAAAACATGTGCGACTGGCGCGTTAGCGCAGACTGATTTGAGTTTATATATCACTGATTCCATTGGGAAGTTTTGAAAATATTTTAAGGTCACTGATATGGCCTTATTGGCCAAAACTAGCTAGTTTGGTCCAGAAAAACTTAAACAGTCTATACGTTTCAGATCTGTGGTGTATACCGTGTTTCGAAAGGATAACCATTTTGTAGAATATATTTATCACACTCCAGCTCAAATATAAATTTAATATAATATATAAGCAAAGCTTGATTCTTATACCGTCTCTAATGGTAGCAGAGAATTAACAGACGCCGCAAAGTTAATATGTTATATTACCACATTACTGTTGCAATTCTTAGTTGATATGAATGATGATATGAATGATGTGAATCAAAGATGGTGTACATATATAAGTATGTTTTACGGATTTGTTTTATCTCAAAAGCCAGTCAAGCAAAATTTAAAGATTCTGATATCATGATTGCCACCATACAAGACCAAACTTGCCTTCTTCCAGTTATGAATCCGGTATCCTTGAAGATCCTGACACACATGCACCAAAAGATCTGTATTTGATGACAACGTCGCCAGAGGACGCTCAGGATGCACCTGTCATTGTTGATATCGAGTTCAAAAATGGTATCAGTATTTCTTTATTTATTTTCTTGTTTTAGGGGAATGAATTTGCCTACAAGATCAAAAAGCTTACTTACATTTTTTAAATCCTGTGGAAAAAAGATATCCGAAACCTGCCTCCCCTAAAACATGGAATAGTATTGAGCACGCTTGAACATTGAACTCTCCAAGGTCATTGATAAACTATACTACTGACGTTTGAAATGATTAGTGATCCATGTCCTAACAGTAGTTATATAGTCTTTGCTACTCTCTTAATCATTAAACTGGCCATCCTGACTTCGAAGGCGGCATTTTCAATATTTTAAGAGATTTGATATTGTTGATACTTTTATTTTTTCCATCACAGAAACCTGCCTACATAATTTTGACCCCTTAAACCCCACTTTTATACAGTACAATTGGGGTTTACAGGGGTTTACATTGTTTACATTATTTTCCTTATTTCTGTTCGAAAACAGATTGCGGGTTTTCGTTTGAACCGCCTCGCCGAGGCTGTTCTAACGACTACCCTCAATCTATGTTTTGAGTAGAATATGACTTTGTTATCTGAAAATTTTCCTTTTTCGTGGTAAAATTTTCAATATATCTTCGTGATGAATAGTTTGAAACAAGAAATATCTTTAAAAAAGATATGCGGCGTAGATTTAATTGGAAGGTTGTTTAGAAACCAGTGCTTCAGCTGAAGTGCACGTCCCGCCGGATGCGTTTAGCTTTATGAGTGTTACCATATATGGGTATGGCGGCTATTTTGGTCATGTGACCTGGACCTAAAACGGTTCCCCCAACAAATGCGCCTTATCGTAAGGAGCAAAAATATATCTAATACTTTAGTACTGTATTCTGTATTTGCAGGATAAAATGAATTCTCACTTTTCCAATACAAAAGCATATGTGTCAAAGTTTGACCTAGGCACAAAGAAGGTCAAGGTCAACCCAGGGTCAGAATTTTAGCAATTTATGATGGGCCTACGTCCCAGATGTTATTTATCAAGTTTCTTGGAAATCTGCCAAGTGGTTCTGGAGAAGACTATTTTGAAGGGTTTTTACCATATATGGCTTGGCGGCCATTTTGGTCATGTGACCTGGACCCCATGAGTAAATTTTGGTTTCCTCCATCCCATAGAGGCTCCATATGAAATTTGACCTTAATCGGCCCAACGGTTTCCGAGGAGAAGCAATTCGAAAATTTTCACATTTTTCGCCTCGGCGAGGCTATACTAAATGGAATGTAATATTTCGCAAGTTCATTGGTTAGACCTCATTGATACTATCAGTATGCCAAAAATTGTTTAAATATTCCAAGCGGTTAAGTCACTATCACCAATTTTCTCAAACGGGTTACGGACGGACAGACAGACAGACCATATATGGCTTGGCGGCCATTTGGGTCATGTGACCTGGACCCCATGAGCAAATTTTGGTTTCCCCCATCCCATAGAGGCTCCATATGAAATTTGACTTCAATCGGCCCAACGGTTTCCGAGGAGAAGCAGTTCGAAAATTTTCACATTTTTCGACTCAGCGAGGCTATACTAAATGGAATGTAATATTTCGTAAGTTCATTGGTTAGATCTCATTGATATCTATCAGTATGCCAAAACTTGTTTAAATATTCCAAGCGGTTAAGTCACTATCACCAATTTTCACAAACGGGTTACGGACGGACAGACAGACTGACAGAATGACACGGTGATTTTAGGGCACTCTTAGAAAATCAACCGACTTCAGTCGGTCGCTTTTTCTGCGGGTCGTGCAATATGAGCTACAATAGTGACAGCAACAATTGTCTAGCTATGAACTGGTTTACTGTATTCAAACAATTCAGATGTCACGCGAGGAAAAATAGCTTTGCAGAGGGCGGTGTCCCGCCTGTTTGAGCTAAGGTCAATGTAAAAGGTCAAGGTTAAAAACATGACCTCATTTCAAGAGCATATGATCTCAAGTATATGCACAACAAATAAGAAAACGTTATTATTTACTGTTTTTAAACACAAATTCTAGGGTTAACATTTAGGGTTGTCGCTATGGTGAATGTAAACGCATAGGCGGACGAACAAACGGACGAGCAGACAAACGGACGGAAACTTGATCTTATGTGCACCTAATTAAAACTCAAATTACACTTATTCCTTTTCAGAATTTATATAACATTAATGGTATTCGAAAATGTCCATTTTGTGTTAAAATGGGGGACATAAAGTATGCTGAAGACAAATGATACACTGCAACTTTTATTTAGCATATATTGTAAATTAAACATCTGTCAATTTGTAATGCGATTATTACATGTTTTTGTCATGCTATATCTCTTTATTGGTTTCATTGGGCAACAGGGCTTGAGGTGTCATTTCATCGCAATGTCGGGTAAAAGTCCCACAAACTTGGAAGCAACGTCTCCAAAATGACCTACACAGTGTTGATGGGGACGTTAAACCTCAAATCAAACAAACAATTCCTTTCGCAGAAAATTCTTCCTTTCGCGAAAGGAACCTTCCTTTCGCGAAATGGTTCCTTTCGCTATATAGACCAACCACGTGAAATTAGGTCAAAATAGCTATTCACCGCAGCAGTTACAGAATTCACTAGAAACACAATTATACATATGACGTGTGGTCATCAAAGGACAAGACGGTGAGCAAGCCGAAACTGTATATATTTTTCATTCATGTCTCACATAAAAAACGAAACATTTCCTAGGTTAAAACTTCAGTAAACTGTCGTATTTTTGAGTAGATTTATTTATGCAAATCATTGACCAATGGAATGGTCATCTCCTTGGACATGTGGTTTTATTGACCAATGGAATAACGAAAAATGTAGGACAAAAGCAAAACCATAACGGCTACGCCGTAAAAAGGGTTGACATTTTCATGAGAATCGTCTGCCAAGTCTGGTTTTTAAGAAATATAACAAAATCAACAATAATGATGTCGTCTGCTTTGGAATTGGCTTTAACAGATAAGTAACAAGTCCTCTTTCACTAACATTTTGGTATCTTTTTGGATATAGTTGCTCCTTGGCTTTAAAATAGGACTGCATGGATACACAGGCTGATATGAACATTTGTTTGTCGTACATGTCTTACTTTAGATTTCGACATGATCTTGTTCAGATTTGAATCCCCCACCCCCACCCCCACCCCAAAAACAAAAGAGATATTTATTTCAAATGAACACGTGCATGCATTGTCGTCAAAATTTTCTACCGGATCAAAAGTACAGTACACCTGCATTAAGCAAATACCTGAGGGATATTCAAAAGCTGCAACAAGTGCTGGCCTAATAAAGGTAAGTTGCAATGCATCTGTCTTTATCGGGAACTGAATGTTAAGTTTGTTAAAACAGATGTTTGCTTAATAGAGGTGGCCACTATGTGAGATTTTACTGTATAATAAAACAGATTTATTGTTACAGGTCTTCCAACATCTGTAAAGAATCTGAAAGACGGTACAACTAAGTCAGATCCGTTAGAATTGTTCCAGTATTGTAACAAGATCGGGTATGTGTGTTTTCTCGCAACAAGTTATCTCTCACTGGCAGTGAGGTTATAAGAAAGCATACTTTAATAATAGATTAATAATAGATTATCAAAATATTCATTTTATTGCAGTTTCTTACTGAAGCCCCGACATGAGAAAACCTGCTTCTACTTTTTGCGAACTTCAAAGTTACATCAGCACCTGTATAATCGCTGCTATCTGTATGACGTCGCGTCTGAGTATAGAATAACGCCATGTATTAAGTTCGGTAATCGACTAGTGGTTAAAATATGCAAATATGTTTGACACACCCCGTAACGTTACACGCACGATGCCCTTAATAACGTCGCGTTTACTAATTACGGAACATTGACATCTTTGTAAAAAAATCGTGATTAAAATGTGTTCAGAATGTCATATGATAAATAGAATCTTGCTTTCGTGCTCATGTATTATTGAATTTATTAAACTCGTTGAGGAAAATCTTCGCATTTTATCCCCTTTCCTCGACTTGTTTAATAAATTAAATAATACTTGGACACTCATGTAAGACAATCTACTGCATAAAGTGTTACATTGTACTTTTGGCTTTTGGATGAGTTAAACTAGTTTCAACCTGAGTGATCTATAAGGCCGTCCAATATTTTATACTATTGATCGGTTCTATTTGACGGTCAGTGGTCTATATAATATAGGAAGTGTAAGAAAGAGTGATAACACGGTTAAGTGTTCTTCATAATGTATTGTTAATATACTATTAAAAACATAATAATGATTGAAAAGTGGTGTTTTTTTCTAGATCTGAAAGTATGATATCTCTATTCAAAAATTTTCATTGATCTCATATACAGTGTATTCGATGGATTGGGTAATAAAACAGTTATTTCATAGCAGTTTGGAGTATAGTCAAAACCATTGTCCTTCGATACTGTGGACGACCTGATGCACTATTGCTAGTATAGTCAAAACCGTTGCTCCATGGTACTGTGGACGACCTGATGCACTATTGCTAGTATAGTCAAAACCGTTGCTCCAAGGTACTATGGACGACCTGATGCACTATTGCTAGTATAGTCAAAACCGTTGCTCCATGGTACTGTGGACGACCTGATGCACTATTGCTTGTATAGTCAAAACCGTTGCTCCATGGTACTGTGGACGACCTGATGCACTATTGCGAGTGTAGTCAAAACTATTGCCCCTCGGTAATGTGGACGACCGGATGCACTATTGCTAGTAAAGTCAAAACCGTTGCCCCATGGTACTGTGGACGACCTGATGCACTATTGCGAGTATAGTCAAAACAATTTCCCCTCGGTAATGTGGACGACCTGATGCACTATTGCTAGTATAGTCAAAACCGTTGCCCCTCGGTACTGTGGACGACCTGATGCACTATTGCTAGTATAGTCAAAACCGTTGCCCCATGGTGCTGTGGATGACCTGATGCACTATTGCTAGTATAGTCAAAACCGTTGCCCCATGGTGCTGTGGACGACCTGATGCACTATTGCTAGTATAGTCAAAACCGTTGCCCCATGGTGCTGTGGACGACCTGATGCACTATTGCTAGTATAGTCAAAACTATTGCCCCTCGGTACTGTGGACGACCTGATGCACTATTGCCCTCGGCAATAGTGCATCAAGCGTCCACAGTACCTTGGGGTAATAGTTTTGACTATACTCTTAATGGCCATGAAAAAAAACTATATTATATACCGCTAGTTAGCCTGTGTAGCTGAGCGGTCTGGTTGATATCTTATCCGGTTGCCGACCCTGAAGACGGATATTATGGGAATGGGCATTATTCTATGTTGTTGTTTCGCGTATTGTTTTGTGTTCTTGTAACTGTTCGTTGGCTATGGCTTTGTTTGGCAAAAATAACTATATTACAAAAAATGTTTATCGTATTCCTTCGACTTAAAATACGCATCTCTTGTCACAATTGCTTAGTCAGTCAGAACATTTCCAACTCCTACCCAAAAATCTTTCGATAGTTTGAGATCACTGTTCAGTTTTGTAAAGTGTCTGAACAAGTAGATGCAGAATATTTTGTAGAGCGAACAACTCCACCCCGTCCATTGTCTTTGGGGAAGACACAAGCTGGCCTGCTCAACTACAAATACTTGCAAGGTTCTTGAATGTTTAGAGCAAGTTACTAATACAAGCAGTGAACAAAAAGGTACTAATTTGTCTGCACCTTTTTTTTGTTTGTAAATGGCTACAATAGGTTAGAAAGCCTCATATATTCTTGCACATTCAACATGAAACTCAAGCAAGTTTTTGAAATTCATTTCTTCTTGTTTATTTGTTTTTGACCCCGCCCATCAGGGCTTGGAGAAATAGACTGGGCTGCATGATGCTTCAACCCAGAGCTGAAACCGACCGAACATGAGCATTGGAATAGTTGTTGCAGATAAAATTGACCAGGCGGAGCTATTCAGGTGTTGTCAATTTTTACAGATCCGCTGAGTCCACCAGGAGATTCAGTAGAGTTCCTTTCGCATGCATTCTACAAGCGTAACAAATGGCCATATACCCTACTGTTTTGTTTGTGTTACATTTGAATTCACACCACCGGGTGACTTGGCTTACCTTTTTGTTAATAGAACATCCCAAAGGCAGATGTAAACGACAGCCCCTCCTAGTCAATCTTATCTGCGACTACTATATACCACCTAGGTCTAAGCCTGCCCAGGCAAAGTGGTGCGAGTCGGACCGTTCCTGAATATAAACCCTATTAATTTGTTTGAGCATCAGGGCTTGAGATGACATTTCATCTCAATGTCGGGCAAAACTCCCTCAAAATTGGAAGCAGCGTCTTCAAAATGACCTAAATAGTGTTGACGGGGGCATAAAACCTCAATTCAAACAAACAAAATTTATTTGTTTTGATTGTTTACTAATTCTGTATTGTGGAAAGCTTTAGCTGTAAGCAAAAAGAGAAAAGACATTTGAACTTTTGTGAGCTGTGCCTCCCAATGATGTGTTTTTTTCTCTGATTACCATTTTTTACCTTCGGCTACACTTGGTTAACACATCCATATAACATGATCTTTCCTTTCATATCTCCAGAACAGACATTGTTAGATGAAAATTCGTTGTAATTTTCTGATTTCTACTTCAAACACAGAATGTGTGTACTCATTAGAACCGCCTAATTGAAACTAGCAGCCAAGATCTCAGGAAAACAATGGACCATTGTTACACCAACTTTTCCCTCATGAAGTTTGATTTGCAGATGGACCCAATACACGGCCTTGTTATCCATGTACATGTCTTTACAGGAGTGAAAATGGTATAGGAAGAATAGATATTGTGGAAAATCGTTTTATTGGAATGAAATCAAGGGGTAAGCATATTTTCATTGCCCTCGGTGTCTCAGTTAAATGATCTCGAGAGTTACCTTGGTAGAATATCATATTCCGCTAGGTAACGACCTCAGTTTATAATGAGTGGGTATAGGGCAGTTTATTTTTCCACCAATTTTGCCATTAAACACTAAATTAGCAATTTATTGTTCCTTATTCCTGAATATACATTCCTTTTACTTTTAAGTGTATGTGTTTTTCTTAGGATTCCTTTGAAAAAGAAAAAGCTTAAGTAAATTCCATGGACAAACTGACTATCCCTCTTTCTATTTGTTAGTATGGGGAATCGTCTTGAATCTGTAACCGTGGTTCATAATAACCAGTAACAAGAGGGCCCGGAGGGCCCTGAATCGCTCACCTGAGTATCTGTGTCTCTAGTGCATGGCCCAAGGGCTTTAATTTGAATAAACTTGGTAGCAGTCAACTAGATAAGGCTTCAGACCAAATATCAAAGACCTGGGCCTTCTGGTTTCAGAAAAGAAGTTTTTTGAATGATTTCTCTATATAAACCTATGTAAAACCAGCGGGTCCTGGCGCGTGGGCATTTTTGGCGCCAGGACTATAATTTGACCAATCTCAGCAGAGGTTCACTAGTTGGAACGCCACACCAGATATCAAAGACCTGGGTCTTCTGGTTTCGGACAAGAAGATTTTTAAAGTTTTTTTTCCTATATATGCCTATGTAAAACTAGTGGGTCCCAGCGCAGGCTATAATTTGAACAATCTTGGTGGAGGTCCGTTAGATGAAGCTTCATACCAAATATCAAAGACCTGGGCCTGGCGGTTTCAGAGAAGATTTTCTAAAGATTTTCCCTATGTAAGCCTATGTAAAACCAAAAGGCCCCGGGGCGGGGGACATTTTTGGCATCAGCACTATAATTTGAACAATCTTGGCAGGGGTCCACTAGCTGAAGCTTTATACCAAATAGCAAAGACCTGGGCCTTGCGGTTTCAGAGAAGAAGATTTTCCCTATATAAGCCCATGTAAAACCAAAGGGCCCCGGGGCGGGGGCATTTTTGGCCCCAGCACTATAATTTGAACAATCTTGGTAGAGGTCCACTGGATGAAGCTTCATACCAAATATCAAAGATCTGTGCCTTGCGGTTTCCGAGAAGAAGATTTTTAAAGATTTTCCCTATATAAGCCCATGTAAAACCAAAGGGCGCCGGGGCGGGGGCATTTTTGGCCCAAGCACTATAATTTGAACAATCTTGGTAGGGGCCCACTAGATGAAGCTTCATACCAAATATCAAAGATCTGGGCCTTGCGGATTCAGAGAAGAAGATTTTTAAAGATCAGGAAGAAATCTATTTTGGTCTATAAATAATTCTAATGAGGTTTTAAATAAATTGAAATCCAGACATTTTCGTGCTTCAAGTCTGTCTACTTACGATTTTTCCACTCTTTACGCTACACTTCCTCATAATCTTATAAAAGAAGAGCTTAATGATTTGATTGAATGGGCTTTTCACAGAGAACATTCTCTCTATCTTGCATGTAATGTCAGAAATGCATTTTTTACTTCTAAAGAGCATAAGAATTATACACTTGGGTCATGTCAGAAAGTGTGTGATGCCCTCACCTTTCTACTTGACAATATTTATATTAGATTCGGTACTAAGTAGATCTAAGTTATTGAGACAAATTGTGGGCATTCCGATGGGTAAGAATTGCGCACCTCTTGTGGCTGATCTATTCTTGTATTGTTATGAAAGAGACTTCGTGTTGTCGCTTTCCATTGATAAAGAATCTGAAATTATTGAAGCTTTTAGCTCCACTTCTAGATATTTAGACGATTTATTAAATATTGATAATACCTATTTCGATGGTTTGATGAGTCAGATTTACCCCCCAGAACTTCAGTTAAATAAAGCAAATTCTTCTGATACCGAGGCCCCGTTTTTGGATTTACATCTATCTATTGTAGATGGGTTTGTTTCGTGAAAAATATATGATAAACGCGATGACTTTGATTTTGAGATTGTAAATTTTCCTTTTTTGGATGGTGATGTTCCTCGTGCGCCATCCTATGGCGTTTATCTTTCGTAATTAATTCGATTTGCCAGAGTGCGTAGTCATGTAACTGACTTCAACACTCGTAATAAATTATTAACGGCTAAACTTCTTAATCAGGGTTATCGGTACCATAAACTACGCAAAGCCTTTTCAAAATTTTATAGACGCCATTCTGATTTAATTTCAAAATTCAATATTGGACTTAAATCTCTTCTGCAACAAGGTCTTTCGGAACCCGAATTTTATGGTGACTTAGTATATAAATTCAGAAAAATATATAACCGCAATGACTTTAGCACCCAATTTCGTAAAATCATTCTTCGATATAAAAAGATTGGGTACAACATGGATATTATACGACAGACTGCATGCATGGCAGTTAACCAAATCACGGTTGGCAACTTTGCTTCCCTCTTTAATTGCACGCTGGTGGGTCGGGCCTCAGATTCTATGACGGTTCCAACGTAAAGGCTTCATACCATATATCAACGTCTCCCCGTACATCAACCATAGTGCAGTTTATATTTTACTTTTGGTCCTTTGAGATCAGCGTGAATATTCTGAGAAATCAGAAATAAATTATTAGTTTAGACTCAAATTCTAGACAGGTTTTTAATTATTTTGACCTCATTTTGATTTATATCAGTCTTTGAATCGACTGCCTATTCGATATTCGCAAAATTGCAGTATGCTTCCTCTGGCTTTCGTTGCCGGATCATTACAGGGTCACTGATGAGGCTTTATTAGCCGAAACTACGTAGTATGACCCATCTTCTTTCTTATGAATATTTTCATTGCTCTTAAAGGAACTCATTTTTGATTTTTATTTATTGAGAATTAGAGAGATCTAATTCAAGGTAATGGTGGTTGGTGCCTGATGCTCTGTCTCTGGTCGGGCCCATCGGAGTCTAACTGTTGGTTTTCTTTTGCTCCAGCATTTCAGTGGTTTCTTGCTGTCGAGTCCTCACCGTTGTCTCACCTCTGTTGTTCTTTGATTATTTGTGTTCACGGAGATGTTGCACTGATGAGTTAGGAGGCCTTCATGCAGCCTGAACAAATTATGTGTCTAAATCGCGACGGAAGTAAGGGTGAGGATTGTGGCCACGTAAAATCTATTTAAGCCCCCCAGTGGAAATCTTTCCACTGACCGTTTCAAGGCGGTTCTTCTGTGGGGATTTATTTATGTTGTTGTTTGTTACTTACTGTGTGTATCACTTTTGTCTTTTTTATTTTGGATGGCCATTTGGCCATTTTGTGGGAAAGTAACTGTTCTTATGGCCTTCCTTTGTTTAGGTTTCCATTATGGTCTGGTCGCTTAATGTTTGTGTTTCTTTCCCTTTGGTGTCTTTGATGGGTGGAGTAGGTTAATTGTATCGATTCCTGATCTTTGTTTTACTTCTACTTTAAAGATTTTCCATATATAAGCCTATGTAAAAGCAAAGGGCCCGGGGCGGGGGCATTTTTGGCCCAAGCACTATAATTTGAACAATCTTGGTAGGGGTCCACTAGATGAAGCTTCATACCAAATATCAAAGATCTTGGCCTTGCGGTTTCAGAGAAGAAGATTTTAAAAGATTTTCCCCATATAAGCCCATGTAAAACCAAAGGGCCCTGGAGCGGGGGCATTTTTCACCCAAGCACCATAATTTGAACAATCTTGGTAGAGGCCCACTAGATGAAGCTTCATACCATATATCAAAGATCAGGGGCTTGCGGTTTCAGAGAAGAAGGTTTTTAAAGGTTTTCCTATATAAGCCTATGCCAAACCAAAGAGCCCCGGGGCGGGGGCATTTTTGGCCCCAGCACTATAATTTGAACAATTTAGGTAGGGGTCCACTAGATGAAGCTTCATACCAAATATCAAAGACCTGGGCCTTGCGGTTTCAGAGAAGAAGATTTCTAAATATTTTCCATATAGAAGCCCATGTAAAACCAAAGGGCCCCGGGGCGGGAACATTTTTGGCCTCAGGACTATAATTTGAACAATCGTGGTAGGGGTCCACTAGATGAAGCTTCATACCAAATATCAAAGATCTGGGCCTTGCGGTTTCAGAGAAGAAGATTTTTTAAAGATTTCCCCATATAAGCCCATGTAAAACCAAAGGGCCCTGGAGCGGGGGCAGTTTTCACCCCAGCACTATATTGAACAATCTTGGCAGAGGTCCACTAGATGAAGCTTCATACCAAATATCAAAGATCAGGGCCTTGCGGTTTCAGAGAAGAAGGTTTTTGAAGGTTTTCCCAAAATAAGCCCATGTAAAACCAAAGGACCCCGGGGCGGGGGCATTTTTGGCCCCAGCACTATAATTTGAACAATCATGGTAGGGGTCCACTAGATGAAGCTTCATACCAAATATCAAAGACCTGGGCCTTGCGGTTTCAAAGAAGAAGATTTTTAAAGATTTTCCCTATATAATCCTATGTAAAAACAAAGGAACCGGGGGGGGGGGGGATTTTTCGCCCCAGCACTATAATTTGAACAATCTTGGTAGGGGTCCACTAGATGAAGCTTCATACCAAATATAAAAGACCTGGGCATTGTGGTTTCAGAGAAGAAGATTTTTTAAGTTTTCGTTGAAAAAAATCTATTTTTGGCTCCTGTGACCTAGATGTGCAATGGACCGGAACCATTTGAACAACTTTGAAAGGGGACCACCTAAGGATCATTCCTGTGAAGTTTGGTCAAAATCCGATCAGTGGTTTAGGAGGAGATATCGTTCGAATAAAAAGTTTACGGACGCAGGCACGGACGCACGCATGCACGCACGGACGCACGACGGACGACTTACAAAAAGTGATCCCAAAAGCTCACCTCGTCACTACGTGACAGGTGAGCTAAAAACAAGATCATTTTTGAAGAAATGCAAAATTTTCATATTTCCTATAACTTGAATAAATTATTTTTCTAAAGATATACGATTGGCATTTCGACAAGGTAATTTTTAACAGAAATAAAACCTAAAGGAAGATGCAACAAAATCTGCGGCACTTAAGGGGAATTGGAACACATTCAGGGGAGGCAACTCCTTCAAAAGTATTTTGTCTCCAAGGAAGAGCTTATTAAAAAGCGAACAGGAAGTCCCGAAAGTTATCTCCCTTTAACAAATGGTGGAAAAATCTGCCAGGTGTTCATATTCTCCGTAATACTGTCAAAAAGGTATCCAAGAGAGCTCACACCTCCAGGTTAATCGAACAGAAATTGACGTTGTAGTTTTCGATCTTCATTACTTGTCATGTGCGTCTGACTGGTGATCTGGAGGCCATGTATTTAACCCCCGCCATGTCCGGCAACATGTTTAGTTGAGAAATATCATGAATTATTTCGACGGTCGTTCTCTCTCTTCAGCTGATTCAAGAAGGGAAGTTATTAGCTGTTTATGAAGCTGATCAAGCTCTTATGTGAAAAGTAGAAAGGAAGGCAATGACCAGGAATCGATACAATTACATTAACCCTTGTCCTGCTGAGCCAGGATATGTCTTATCTCTCAAATAATGTAGATCCAGATCAGAAGCCATCTGATCCGGATCTTAATTGTTTGCCATTCAGTTTATTAATTTGCTGCAATAATTTGCATCAAGTAATCTGACTGGTTTATAATCAGTAGTGGGTGGCATATTTAAATATTCAGAAGGTGAAGGGTTAACTTTTCTGTTCAAGATACTAACGGGAGAAAAGGATCAAGACAGAAACGGGAAATGAGGGCGTACATAAAGCGAGGGTTTGTTAATTGGAACATTACAAGGAAAAAGCACGGGACAGTTTTGTTCCCCCAAAATGGCCAAACGGCTATTTAAAATAAAAACGTGCAAAGGCATACATGTACACTCCATATTTTCCAGTTCTGTGGTGTATTCCTTGCTCTCAAAGGATAACCCTTTCTAGAACATATTTGAAGTCACTACAGCTGGTGTCTGGGAATGTGTGGCGGCCGTAAAATGTATCCCCGCCCTTCATCAAAGTGTAGTTTATATTTTCTTGTCCTTTGGGATCATTGATTCTATTGTGGAATGTTGAATATATTTGAGGGTCACTGATGGGTCCTATATGGCCGAAACTAGCTAGTCTGGCCCAGAAAACAGGTACACTCGATATTTTCCAGTTCTGTGGTGTATCCTTTGCTTCCAAAGGATAACCCTTTCTAGAACATATACAGTGACAAAAATTAACCACACAAGAAGCATGTCAGTTTCAGTCTGCCCAGGGAAAGTGTGGTTAGGTAAAGTGACTGACACGATATGACATAACTAGTGTTGGGTGTCTAGACCCTAGAACAACCTAAAACGATAATCAATTTGGACAATTGCCACTGTATTTGCAATTTCATGCTGTTCTAATACTATAACGTTTAGAACGTTTTGCTCATTTTAGTGAGCCAAATAAGAAAAACCACTTGAGCCGAAATTAAAAAGATATTTTCATGCTAAACTTTGCTAATATGTTACACAATACCAGCAATTAATGTTATTTTCATGTTCGAATCAACAACAAAATATAATATCGGCCCTACTCATAAGTATTATAGTATCAACTATTGTGGCATTTCAGTATTTCTGAGTAGGACAAATTTTATCTTCAGTTGTGTTGGACATGAAAAAAGGTTTTGTAACCCCTGGCCCTTAACTAAGTGCTTATTTCAAATTATATCGTAGAATGCTTATATGTTTATACTGTTTGAAAGGTGCGTGCAATGTTTTGCCCTTTGTTGGGTCCATATCCATAACTGTATTAAGCAGTATCGCCCCTAAAGTTCCCGGTGTTGGGGATATTAAAGTGAATGACCACCTTTATAATATAATTACTTCATTTGCAAGATAAAGTTACTGTAATGATTAATCTCTGACTTTTATTTTCAATTGAAATCTGCTAAGGTAATTAAATCCACAATTAATGGTTTCAGTGAAGCTTTCTGGCAGCGGCCATATTTTCCCCAAGGTAATCCAAAATGTTTCCCAGCATTCTACATGTTTGCTAAAATCCTGACCTCATGGAGCCCATTGAAGCTCTATGTCTCTCTTTGTAGCTACTAAAGTAGAAGTAATCAGGTTGCATTCTCAAAAATCCTTAAATAGGCTATCAGTTAAGGATCTCACAAACATGCTTCATTATGTCTTTGGATGAAAATAAAGACTTTGAAGACAGTTTTCCTGAATTTGGTGCTATTGGCTTCCTTGGGTTGCATTAATCTCAATGTCGGTTAAAAGTCCCACAAAATTGGAAGCAGCATTTCCAAATTGCCCTAAATAGTTGTGATGGGAACGTTAAACAGCCATTCACACAAACAAATCAATTGTTTTCTGTAATCCTTGTCTGATCTACAGTTAATCACTTTGTATTTCAGACCTTGTATTTACAGCTCCTACACCTTTACACTGTTTGCATAAAATCAAGGACTTTATATGTGGAAATGAAAACATAAATTATGGGTACTCAAATTAAGCGCCTAATTGAGTACCAAAAATCTATGCTTCAAACTGAATTAACCCATTTAGTACCAGACACCCCAAAAGAGGTACCCTGGCAAACAATGCTGGCCCAGGTCAGACGCCACAAAACAGGCCGACTGATCAGGGCTTACACTGTTTGCAAAATGTTCAGCCATTTTCCTAATATTTTTTTAGGAAAACACAAGCTGACAGCCCTACATTTTGAAATGGACTCCTGGTATATATAAGGAGGAAGATTCCATTAATTAATGAATAAAAGAAACAAGTAATCAACAAACCGATATCTTCAAAATGTTAAGCTCAAACAATGTTATGCTTTGCATGTCCAAGATTATGAATAAATATTTCACATAACTCTCTATTTTTCTTAGGGTCAGGGATAGCAAAACAGCTAATTCCTTGTCCTCTTATCACAGTGCAGTATTTGGACTTACAGTTCACTTTCTCCTTTAAAATCCTCAGCTGCTAAAATACCAAGATTTGTTAGCTATCAGAACACCAACTGAACAGTTTCCATGAGGTCACTGCAGGGGATATAATCTGTACAAATGTCTGACACCCTATAAACAACTTTAATGAGCAATTACAGTTAATTAGAGAAACAGTTTAGGAGAAGAATCTGATTTTATCATTCCCCAATGGTGTTATTGTAAAATGGATCTGAGAAAAAAAGGTGGTCATTTTCTTTAAGCTTGTTTGGCAGGTTAACCATTACAGTACACATTGTTCCGCTCCAAACCGACAACTGGTCTCATAGAATCAGCGAAGGATGTAGAACATATTACATGATCAGTTTTCACGAAAGCATATTGGCAGACACGTCGGGGAACGACCCGCGACCAGGTGATTGTAAGTCCGACGCGCAACAGATTGAGAAATCAAGCTCGGCGAAGCCTACGTGATGTAGTGCGTCATAAAACAGAGGTCGTGGGATTGATTCCGGGCTTATCAAGACTTCGGATGAATCTTTTAACCGAGGTACCGTCTCCGTATAACTATAGCATTTTGGTGTCTCTGACGGGAGCTGTGGGTTAATTGTATCGATTCCTGATCATTGCCGTCACTTCTATTTTGCTGGCTGGACGAAAATCGCATACAAACAGATACAAAATTCAAAACTGCATTTCTTTGATTTTCATTGGATGGAAAATTCTGTTTAAGTGAAAAGCCAAAACACGATTATTTTTTTTTTCCGCAGGAATATATGAAACGCCTGGTGGAGAAATTCTTCTAGCTGCTCATATTGATCTAGAAGTTTTTACTATGGACAGAGTAAGTCACATAAATTTTTGAAAGAAGTATTATAAATCTAAGTACTGCTGGGTGTGTGTATTGTTAGTAAATAGTGTTTGTGACCAAAAAATGCAGCAGTGTAGAATGCTAATATGAAATAGACAGAAAACGTTATTCAGGGAAAGCTATAGTCAAAGAACTCGGTTATCTAAATCCACCGAAAGAAGTGAACAGAAAGACTTAGTATCAAGAAGCCGGGACCTATTTGGGCTTAGAGTCTATGGAAGGTCTCGAACTATGTAGGGTTATATGCCTAAGTAAACTTTAGCTCTTTTGGCCTCAAGGTCTATGGGAGTTCAAGACATATATTTTGAGCTAAGGGTATCAGTGCTCTGTATATATTTGCTCTCAATGAGTATGATTACTCCTGACGTACTCATATAATAGGACCCAGCTCTAGTCGCATTGTGTCTCCATTTCTATAAGAGCTCTAGACATATTTCGGGCCTAGCTCTTGCTAGGCCTATTAAGTGCTCAAGGCCTATAAGATCTCTAGACATATCCAAAGGATTTCTAGATCTGTTGGAAGCTATAGGTCTAAGGGAGGTCTTAAAGTATTGAGGTCAATTTTGTCGTCAATGTCTACATTTCGTTTTGAAACTTGAAGGGCGCTTGGACACCAGGTTCTGCAGCGGTACTCCGTTATTCGCCCACCTCTGTCTATATTGATCGCTTTGAAATAAATGAAATAATCTTGAAAGGGCCTAAACAAAAAAACAAAGAAGGAAAGAAAGAACGGCGCATGGATTCATTTGTTTCTCTCTCGTATTTCTTTTTTTGCACAAACTAAAAATTGAAACAAAAACATGATTTGGAATTCTGTTTCTGATCCAAGTAAATCAAACGCGGCCCTGGTTAATGTGTATCTTGATCAGGTAACCCCACATGCAATATAAAAAAAGAAGTGAAGGCAATGATCAGGTGTCGATACAATTAACCCACAGCTCCCATCAGAGACATCAAGGGAAAGAAACACAAACATGGAACAACTAGACTCTAATGGAAACATCACTTGCGGAAAGCCAAAAGGACAGTCACTTTCCCAATTTGGCTATCCAAAGCAAAATAATATAAGCAATACATACACTCAAAGACAAACCATAACAAAAATAAACCACGACAGAAGAACCGCCTTGAAACGGTCAGGGAAACGAATTCCACTGGGTGGCTTAAATCGATTTTACGTGGCCACAAGCATTCTTTTCTCAAACAAATAAGTAAAAGGTACTTGGAAATGCCACCTACTATAGTTGTGAATAACTTTGGACATATTAAGGTGGGTTACATATTTATTCTTCTCCTTCAGGAAGTTCGAAGAATCAAGAGAGAGTTGGACCAGAAATTCGGAGACCAAGTTTACAGAGGTTAACCCTTTTTGTACCAAATGGAATCTTCCTCCTTATATATAGCAGGAGTCCATTGCAAAATTTAGGGGTGTAAGGTTGTGTTTTTATCAACATTTATTTGGAAAATGACTGAACTTTTAGCAAACAGTGGAGGCCCTGATAAGACGCCGCATTCTGTGGCGTCTGATCTGGGCCTGCACTGTTTGCCAGGATACCCGTTTTGGGGTTTATGGGTTAATATAGAAATATTTTGGGCGTATGTTTTGTCGATGATGTATAAGTGCCATAACGATCGGCTTGGCCAGTATATCAGTCATTCTATCAGTGATTTTGATTGGACGTAAACCATATTAGAAAGAAATGGTATTTTTGTTGGTTTGTTTGTTTGTTTGATTTGAGGTTCAAAGTCCCCGTCAGCACTGTATAGATCATTTTGGAGACGTTGCTTCCAATTTTTTGGGACTTTTACCCGATATTGAGATGGAATGACATCTTAAGCCCTGCTGCCCAATAAAACCAATAGGGTTTATAAGCATGGACGGTCCGACGCGCACCGCTTTGTCTGGGCAGGCTTAGATCATCTAAGCGGTTCACCAGTACCCGTGTGCGGTTTTTAGTTTTCTCGGAAAATGTCATGACTCATTTTCTCTGAAAAAGAAGAAGAATATTTGTTAATGCCGGTTGAAAACAAAATTTTAATTTTAAATTTAACTTAACAGACTGTGCAGCACATTTCGTTTTCGTTTGTTCGTATATGTAGAGCAGCATAGTAATGTTGATACTAATTTGTATTAATATTAATATGTAGATTCGATATGTATGGGGAAGTTTTTGAAATTGGAGTGTGTGGTCTCTTGTAGGATTTTGGTACAGCCCTGAATGTGAGTTCACTCGTTCCTGTATTGCTAAGAGCCAAGAACACGTGGAAGGAACTGTTACTCTGAAGATATACAAGGGGAGAGTTAGTATTTTAGGAAGAAAGTCCCCGTTGTCATTATACAACGAAGAGCTTGTTAGGTATGATATATATCAGGAATGATATATCAGGAATATCGGCTATTTGATTTGACAAAGAATAAAATGCTCGTCAAACATCAGTAGGAGATCTCATTTCATGAAAATGTTGTTAATTACAAGTGACTCTAATTTCACACGTACTGTATTTTTCTATTTTGTCATTACTTCTCTGGGATATGTTACTTGCAGGGGGAAGGGTATTATATTTAGATTCTTAATATGCCTACATTGGCTTTACTTATAGATCCCCAGAGCTTAAAATTTCGCGAATGTTAAGATATTTATTGATTAAACTAGAAAGAGAAGTCTACTTTTTAAAAGACAAATTAACCCAGTTCTCACAAAGATGGAACAGTTTTATAGCTAGGTTAAATAATGCTGACTAAATTATATATGTCCAAAACTTAAGTGCAGCAGATTTTGATTTTGATTTTTTTATCCCCCGACCGAATAGGTTCGGGGGATATAGCGATCAGCCTGGCGTCCGTCCGTCTGTCCGTACACACAAATGGATAGATAGGTGGCTATGAACTTGGACAGAATCAATGTAAGTCAATGAGAGAAAGTGCGATTTATTCCGTTAGACACATAAAAGGTCTGTTATGTGGTTAAAATTAGCCACCTAAGTATCAATCTTGCTCAAAATAGCCACATAAGTATCCATTTGTGAGAACGTGCGTCCGTCTATCCGTCCGTCCGTCCGTCCGTAGACGCAACCTTGTGATGACCATAACTCCTATACCTTTTGAGATTCATTGAAGGTTCTTGGCACACTTGTTCACAAGGCTGAGACGGCGTGTCATGCGCAAGACCATACTTTTTGAGTTATCTCCCCTTTTAATAAAATAAAAAGACTACTTTGTGATGGCCATAACTCCAATACCCTTTGAGATATATTGATGGTACTTGGCACAGTTGTTCACAAGGCTGAGACAGCGTGTCATGCACAAAAACCACAACTCTGGCTGTCATGGTTTTTGAGTTATCTCCCCTTCCAATAAAATAGAGTGGCTTCCTTGTGCTGGCCATAACTCCAATACCCTTTAGGAGATATTGATGATGCGTGACACAGTTGTTCACAAGGCCGAGACCGTGTGTCATGCACAGGAACCACAACTCTGAGTGCCATGGTTTTTGAGTTATCTCCCCTTCCAATAATATATAATCACTACCTTTTGATGGCCATATCTCCAATACTCTTTGATATATATTGATGGTGCTTCGTACAGTTGTACATGAGGTTAAGCAGATGCGTCACGTGCAAGAACCACGACGCTGGGTGCCCTGGTTTTTAAATTATCTCCCCTGACAATAGAACCTTGTGATGGCCATAACTCCAATACCCTTTAAGATATATTGATGTTACTTGGCATAATTATATACAAGGTTGAGGCGACACTTCATGTCTAAGAGCCACAACTCTGGGTGCTATGATATTTGAGTTATCTCCCCTTCCAATAAAACGGTATGACCACCTTGTGATCTCCGAACCTCCAATACCCTTTGAGATATATTGGTGGTATTTGATGCAGATGCACATGAGGTTAAGCAGGTGTGTCATGCTCAAGACTTACAGCTCTGGGTGCTCTGGTTTTTTAGTAATCTCCCCTGACGATATAACCCTGTGAAGGCCATAAGTCCAACACCCTTTGAGATATATTGAAGGAACTTGGCACAGTTGTATACAAGGTACAGAAGGGCTGTCATGTGCAAGAACCACAGCTGTTGATGCTGTGTTATTTGAGTTATCTGCCCTTCCAATATAACAGTATGACCAGCTTGTGACCCCCATATCTCCCATACCCTTTGAGACATATTGATAGTACTTTGTACAGAAGTACATGAGCTTAAGCAGGCATGTCACAAGAACCACAATTCTGAGTGCCCTGGTTTTTTAGTTATGTCCCCTGACAGTATAATTTTGTGATGGCCATAATTGCAATACTTTTGTGATATTGTTTGTTTGTTTGATTTGAGGTTTAACGTCCCCGTCAACACTGTAAAACTCATTTTGGAGACGTTGCTTCCAATTTTGTGGGACTTTTACCCGACATTGAGATGAAATGACATTTCAAGCCCTGTCGCCCAATGAAACCAATAGGGGTTATAAGCACAGACGGTCCGACACTCACACCGCTTTGCCTGGGCAGGCTTAGATCCTCTACTTTTGTGATATATTGCTGGTTTAATTCTGGTGTATGTTCTATTGGTGAACAATCTTTTGAAGGTCATATTGGGCTATTTTTTTACTCTGTATTTTATTTTTACCAAATTTATTAGTTTTTTTCTCTTTTGTTATATTTTGAACTTGATATTATTTATTTATTTATCAAAGATTTCTGGTTATTGATGATATATAGTATTAAAGGTGCATTATTGAGCTATCTGGAAAAAAATGCTTCCAAAAATAAAATACATATAGCCGGTATTTTTCTTTAAAACAATACAAATGAATGCATTTTTTGCATTTTATGCAAAAATGCGAACAATTATGATGACAGGTAAACGAGTTTGAGAGGGATTCCCTAACTAGGTTTCGAACACTAGTTAAATCTATTTTTAGTTCGTGACAAAAATAGAATACCCATATATGACGTTATGCGACGTTCATTTTTGGCCTTGTTTGCTTAGGGCATGCCTGAATCGGAAAAAATATGACGCTGAATACCATGCCATAAGTAACGACACTCAGAGACGATACTGTCGCCATGTATGTGTAAAGTGACAGATTTATTTTTAGAACAGAAATTCCAAACACATGTTCAGAGCGAAGGGTAAACACGAATGAAAACCACCATCTTTCACAAAGTTCTGAAGCTGTATTTGGCTCTAAAAGTGTACACATGACAAAGGAGTATGCATTGAAGATAAAAACCAGAAAAAAAAAATTGAGACACGGTAGCTCAATAATGCACCTTTAAATTACATGTAACGGATCTGAAAATATTTTATACAAATGTGAAATTGTTTAGTACGAAACTTATGGCGACTGATATTTGTTTATATGCAAAATACTTGATATGTCAGGCGGATAGATAGATAAATGTACATACTGCTTAACTATGCTTGTGTTAGTGTGATACTATGTATAATGTTTTGTCCAGAAATAAAAGTTAAATAACAAAAAAAGATGCGCGAAGTTCAGCGAAAACTAAATTGCTGCAAAGTCTCTTAATTTCAAGTAGCCTTCGCTGACCATTCCAATGCGGTTCTTCTGTCGTGGTTTATTTTTGATATGGTTTGTCTTTGAGTGTGTGTATCGCTTATATTATTTTGTTTTGGATAGCCAGTGAGCCATTTTGTGGGAATGTAACTGTCCTTTTTGCTTTCCGCTATTGATGTTTCCATTAGGGTTTTGTTGTTTCATCTTTGTGTTTCTTTCCCTTTGATGTCACTGATGGGAGCTGTGGGTTAATTGTATCGATTCCTGATCATTGCCTTCACTTCTATTTCTACTTTGCAGTTGAGAAATAATTTAAGTTCTAATGTAAACAAAGTACGTATAAGAGAAGAAAAGAAAGCGTCAGTATAATGTTCTATTAACAAGCAATGCAATACAAGTGCTTTGTATACGGAGCTAATTCGGCAAACTGAATAAAAGCTTTGTAAAACGGTGAAAATAGATGGAACAAAAAGAATTTAAATCGACTTTGAGGTATTATGCCTGAAATATTCGTGCGTTTTTATGTTTATTTTTATATCCCCATATTCAGTGCTATCGTCGCCATGTAGTGTAGCCAAGCCTTCTGTTCGCCACCGCCCGTCGGGGCTTGGAGAAATAGATTGTGATGCATGTTTCTTCCACGCAGAGCTGAACCTAACCGTACATGAGTCCTGTTTTTTTTTTTTTTTTTTTTTGGGGGGGGGGGGGGGGGTTACGGCCCTTTCAAGATTATTTCACTCATATCAAGCCGTTCGTTAATCAGAGGTGGGAGAAAACCGGAGTACTTGGAGAAAAAACCACCTGACCTTCCGTTGCAGAACTTGGCGTCTCACATGGGACCCGAGCGAGGCTCGAACCCACAGCAGTGAGATACCTAATGATTAGGAGTCAGCGCTCTTATCCACTAGGCCAAGGAGGCCCTTACTCGCATGGGTACTAGTAAACCGCTTAGAATGACTAAGCCTGCCCAGGCAAAGTGGTGTGATCCAGACCATCCAATGCATGTAAACATTATGGTCTCATTAAGCGACAGAGCTTTAGATGTCATTTCATCTCAATGTCGAGTAAAAGTTCCACAAAATTAGAAGCAAGTCTCCAAAATGACCTAAATGGTGTTGACGGGGACGTTGAATCTCAATTCAAACTAACAGACCAAGCCTTCCGTTGCTGTTGTTAGATGTCGCAGTGAACATAATCTGACATTATTTTCTTTTAGTGGCCCACTTAGAGAATATTCTTTAATTAGCGTGTTTCTGTTTGCTGTTACAGCATGAACGTTCAAGGAGAATATGAACCTAGAGATGCTGGTGGCTTTATCAAAATAAATGCGCTCAGGTAGGTCACATTTCCTTAAAGTAGTTATATATGTTGTGCTATATTCCATATGTGATTATTATATATCTATCATATGAGCCCCGCCAAGCGAATTTGTGTCTTCGAGCATTCCGTCATGACAAATTTTAACTTCGCATGCCCAGCCATTCAGAGGGGCCAGGGGTATGGCTTTCTGTGTGAAGGTTCCTCTTGCTTCACTGCTTGTATGAGCGAGCAGCGAAGGTTCTGGAGAGACTGCGCGGATGCGCAGGCTCGCCTGAACCTTCGCTGCTCGCATTGGCGATAAGTACCAAAATCGCTTGACGGGGCCCATATGATGTCGCGTCTGATTGTAATAACATCATGTATTTAATTCGGTTATCCACTAGTGGATTAAATATGCAAAATAGCTAGATATGTCCTGTAACGTTACACGTACGACGTCCTTAACGACGTCGCGTTTCCAATTGGCGGAATATTGACATTTTTTGTACAAAAGTCGTGCATCAAATTCTTTTTAAATGTCATTGATAAATAGAATCTTGCATTCGTGCTCGTGTATTATTGAATTTATTAAACTCGTTGAGGAAAAGGGATAAAATGCTCGGCAAAGTCTCGCATTTTATCTTTTTTCCTCAACTAGTTTAATAAATTTAATAAATTGATTTTTATTTTTCTGTAAGTATGAATGCAGTGGGTCGCTTACAAAGTAAATGAACCCCAGGGGTTCATGTAAACTTTGCTAGCGACCCGCTGTCATTCATACTTTCATGAAATGCAGGAAAATTACGTTTATTAATTTATACATTTACATTCTTTGCCGGTCGTCACTGAACGAGAAATGCTTTTAGAGCAACCTTTTAAAACTGAAAAACATTCACACGCTGTTTTTCTACAAACAACAGAACAGCGTTGACGTCACCAACGCCCGTAGGGAACCATGGTTTAGGCTGGCGTCATTTGACGTCATTGAAAATCATGTGACTCGATGCGTTCATGGGAGTATGAACTAGATTGTTTTCTATAGGTTTACATTAGACTTTACACTGGAAATGTAAATATTAATACATGAACACTTATGTAAGATATTCTATGACAAAACCTACAATGAGCTTATGCGACCAGCGAACACAGAGCTCAGAATGTTTGATGAGAGTCTTATACTGATCACACGGACTTTCTACAGCCAGCGAAAAATCCTGCCATACCGGATTTTGTAATTGCTGGTCGCTCAGGAAGTATTATAGTTTTTTAGAAACCATCATGGCGAGTTACATATCAGATTTTATGATGTATTCCTTCTAGATATGGCTGAGTGATTTTAACGTGATATTCGTTTGAAACAATAGAAGTCAGCACCCACACGATCACGCGTATCAGATAATGTTTATACATGTATGTAGTTTCATGCCCCCAACTTCAAAGAAGCTGGAGGAGCATATTGCTTCTGCTTTGTTCGTCCGTCCATTACACTTTTGATACATAGCATAACTTTAGAATCGCATATGCTAGGGTTTTGAAATTTCATATATGGATTCCTAATAGAAAATTAGATGAGGCGTATTTTTTTCTCATGTGAATTGTGCCCCCTTTCAAGATTTATTGCCCTTTGAAATGTTTTGATAAAATATTGTCAGCAAAATATCTTAAAAACTATAAGAGGCAGAGCCTTGAAAGTGAACGAATAGATTGGAGGTGATGCATAGATGACCTGATTAACTTTTGACTAAATTCTGAAAAATGCTAAATGACTCTTTGTCACATTGGTATTTGTGTATTGCATGCTTTGTGATGTATAGCATAACTTAAGAACCGTGTATGCTAGGGTTTTGAAATTTCATATCTGGATTCCTCATGGAAAATCAGGTGACTCTTTTTTTTCTCATCCGGATTATGACCCTTTCAAGCGTTATTGCCCATTGATTTTTTTTATAAAATCTTGTCAGCAAAGTATCTCAAAAACTATAAGAGCTAGAGCCTTGAAAGTTGGTGAATAGATTTGTTGTTATGGCCCTTTGTCACTTTAGGTATTTGTACATTGTATGCTTTGTGATGCATAGCACTTAAGAACAAGGTATGCTAGGGTTTTGAACTTTCATATATTGATTCCTGATGGAAAATTATGCGATGTGAAAAGAAGACTCAGATCAAACTGCGTGGATGTGCAGGCTGATCTGAGTCTTCGCTGGGCGCACATGTAAGTTGTAGAAAATCACGTGCACAGGCTTATATATAAGAACATGTCAGTGCATAATCGTTGTATACAGAATCCCTTCACATTAGGCGTGTACCATGCAAAGACATACGTATTGTAATGACCTCGTCATGCTAACAAATCCATAAAATTGGTATCCTTTCCTTGTTTGTTTGCTTGTGTTGAGGTTTAACGTGCCCTCTCAACACTACTTTGGCCATTTTGGAGACGTTGATTCTGATGTTTTTTTTTTAATTTACTCGATATAGAGATGAAATGGCATCTCAAGCCCTACCGTCCAAAGAAACCACTAGGGTTTAGTCACACTACTTTTCCCAAGCAGGCAAAGACCTAAGCGGTTTATCAGTACTCATGTTTGGTAGATTCAGGTCTTCGCGGAAGCTTAATGCAGCTCTATCTATTTCTCCAAGTCTCGATGGCAGGGACATGAGTACCGTTGCAAGCTCGTAGTCTCGCTTTATAAAGAAAAAAAAATATGCTTCAAGGGTGCATATACATTAGTTCATTCATTTTTTCTCCAAAAATTATAGATGACGGGTGAATTCGCCAATCAAATTTGGAAAATTTATAAGTCTTTAGACCAATAAGCCGGGTTTCCTTCAGGAATATGCCAGTTTCAGAGCCGTTGAAGATATTGTAAGGCTGTACTGTAATGCACCATACGGGAGGATGCTTATACTTTGTGTCTCTCTCATTTCAGATTGCAAGAATATCAACGGTTGCGGTGTACAGAAAATTAGTAGAATTTAGTGATGGGCGTTTTTGATAATTGTTAATATTCATTACTATGCTGCATTTAAGTTCCGTATTCCATGTTTATGCATTTGGTAATCCGTGTATCACAGGATCTTGCAAAGGTTATTACTGTCAGCGGATCAGTTAGAAGTTTTTGTAATTCCACTGCACACCCCGTTCAATAAATTTTGTTTTATTCGCTGAAGTTAATTGTTTCATTTCAGTTCTATGCTTCCAGCAGACATTTTCGTTATATTTTTTGTGTTTAGCTTGGACTCTTAAGGGGAATGGGAACACCTCCAGGGGAGGCAACTCCTGCAAAAGTATTTTTGTCTCCCGTGTCAATAGGGGTCAACTCTTAAAGGAAAGAATTTGCTCCTAAGGAGCAAATTCTTTCCTTTAAGAGATGACCCCTTTTTCAGTGGGACAGGGCTTATAGAAAAGCAAACAAGAATAAGTTCTGAATAGCTAGAAGTCTCGAAAGTTGTCACCCTTGAAAAATGGCGGAAAAATCTGTTCCCCTTAATGTCAAGTCATGTCGAAATACATGAATATGTGATAGCAACGAGTACTGGTAAACCGCTTAGAGGATCTAAGCCTGCTAAGGCAAAGCGGTGCGAGTCGATCCGTCCATGCTTATAAACCATGTTGGTTTCATTGGGGGACAGGGCTTGAGATGCCATTTCATCTCAGTGTCGGGTAAAAGTCCCACAAAATTGGAAGCAACGTCTCCAAAATGACCTAGTGTTTTCGGGGACGTTAAACCTCAAATCAATCAAACACCAGGAATCGATACAATAACCTTTCACCTTTCATACAAGACACTATAGGGAAAGAAGCGCCCACAGAGCAAATTCTTTCCTTTAAGAGTTGACCTCATTGACAAGGGAGACAAAAATACTTTCGCATGAGTGGCCTCCCCTGAAGGTGTTCCCATCCCCCTTAAAACATTACAAGAAGAAATCCAAAAGTACAGTTTCTTTACCACCAAATGGCCAAACAGCTATCCAAAATAAGAATATTTTGCATTACATACATACCGTTTCGAATGGTCAGTAAAATACTTGTAGGGTCGGGGGCGCGACTTAAATTGATTTAGGTGGCCGCAATTCTTGCCCTCGGTTCTGCCTTTATTTAGACAAATAATTTGATTAGTCCACATAACGAGCATCTATCTGATCAGTGCAACATCGAGAAGTCAAACTAATACTGAGATGAAACAAGGATGTATGAACTGCTGAAGAAAAGAAAACCAACGGTTGGACTCCGGTGGGCCCGACATGGGACAGAACATACTGGCCAGCTTTCTCTGCCATACTGTTCTTTGCAGCTTCAGACTAGTGGCACTAATTAAATACACGCATGAATGAGAGAAGTAGACATATAAGAATGACCGTTGAAATTATTTCATGATCAATCCCTGGTTTTGATTAGTCAAATTTGCCCTCCAGAAAGCAAATTCTTTCGATACCGAAGCCCCGTTTTTGTACTTACATTTATCTTTTTAGATAGGATTGTTTCATGCAAAAATGTTGATTAATGTGATGGTTTCGATTTTGAGATAGTAAATTTTCCTTTCTTGGATGGCGGCATCCTACGGCGTTTATATATCGCAATTAATTCGTTTGCCAGCGTGTCTAGTCATATTACTGACGTCAACACTCGCAATAAATTATTAATTGCTATACTTTTTGATCAGGGTTAGCGGTATCATAAACTTCGCAGTCTTTTCTAGGTTTTATAGACGTCATTTCGATTTAGTTTCAAAATACAATGTTGGACTTAAATCTCTTCTGCTACTAGGCCTGTTGCCCGGAAACCTGAATTTTATGGTGACTTAGTATATGAATTCAAAACAAATACATCATGCTTGCAATGATTTCAGTACCCAATTTCGTAAAATCATTCTTAGATATAAAAAGATTAGGTACAATATAAATGTTATACGTTTGCTTCCAGCTTTAATTGCACGCCGGCGGGTCGGACCTCATATTCTATGACGGCTCCAGCCTAAAGGCTTACTAAAACTTTAAGTTATGTCGGCTGGTGCCTCATGCTCTGTCTCTGATCGGGCTTACCGGAGTCATTTAAGTTTTATGCACTGGTGAGTTAGAAATCCTTCTTGAGGACTGAACAGATTATATGGGCCCCGTCAAGCGATTTTGGTACTTATCGCCTATGCGAGCAGCGAAGGTTCAGGCGAGCCTGCGCATCCGCGCAGTCTCGCCAGAACCTTCGCTGCTCGCTCATACAAGCAGTGAATCAAGAGGAACCTTCAGACAGAAAGCCATATCCCTGGCCCCTCTGAATGGCTGGGCATGCGCAGTTAAAATTTGTCATTAAGGAATGCTCGAAGACACAAATTCGCTTGGCGGGGCTCATATGTCTTAACTACGACAGAACAAAGAGAAAGGATTGTGGCCACGTCAAATCGACTTAAGGGGAATCGGAACACCTGGCAGATTTTCCCGCCATTTTTCAAAGGGAGACAACTTTCGGGACTTCCTGTTCGCTTTTCTACAAGCCCTGTCCCACTGAAAAAGGGGTCTACTCTTAAAGGAAAGAATTTGCTCATTAGGAGCAAATTCTTTTCTTTAAGAGTTGACCCCTATTGACATGGGAGACAAAAATATTTTTGCAGGAGTTGCCTCCCCTGAAGGTATTCCCATTCCCCTTAAGACCTGCAGTTAAAACTTTTTACTGACAGTTCCAAGGCGGCTCTTCTGTCTTCTTTAGTTTTGTTATAGTTCGTCTTTGCATGCATGTATTGCTAATATCTTTTTCTTTTGTATAGCCGTTTGGCAATTTTGTTACAAAGTAACTGTCCTTTTGGCTTGTGACGTTTTCATTATAGTGAAGATATTTTATGCCCGTGTTTCTTTCCCGTTGATGTCTTGGATGATAGAGTGTTTACCAACAAGCATCTGATCGCCTAGATGATCAGATCACCCAGACGCTTTACGCTACTCCATGCGCATGCGTACAAAATTTTGGGGGCTATGAGGAAGTTCGATCAAGTTTAGTTTAGTTTGGTTGCTGTTACTTTTATTGTTCTTTCCCCCTGTGTCAGTATAACAACCAATCAATGCCTACGAAAGAAATTACTGGTTCTAGTGTTCTGCAGCGCTTTAGGGAAAACTGGGAAACCAGTCAACCATGGTTAGAACCAAACTATCCTCTTTTGTTGAACCGTGAAAACTAAACTGACGTCATTTCCTCTAACCAAAAACAGTTCGATCTTACTATAGTCACACGTTAGTGACGCGGTTCTTACATCGAACCCGCTCTATATTTCATTAACGGTTTGTGTTGTTGCTTGCGTTTCTAGTATTAAATAGGTTTTTATAGACGTATTTCGTCATTAAGTTTGGTAACATATATGACTAGACCTAAATATTTGTTTACTATAAACGGTATTTTTTTTTTTTTTTTTGGTTTGGGTTTTACGGCCCTTTCAAGATTATTTCACTCATATCGAGCCGATCGTTAATTATAGGTGGGCGAAAACCGGAGTACCCGGAGAAAAACCACCTGACATTCCGTTGCAGAACTTGGCGTCTCTCACGTGACCCGAGCGAGGCTCGAACCCACGGCGGTGAGAGACCTAATGACTAAGAGTCAGCGCTCTTATCCATTAGGCCACGGAGGCCCGTTATAAACGGTATTACTTCGTACTAAAGTATTACGACATAAACTGCATATACACTAGTGATTGTGCGCAGGCCGTTACTCTAAACAAAAGGGTGCCGAATAATCTTGTCAATAAACAAAGACCTAAAAGTCGAGTTACGGCCAAATAGGGAGAAAATACTCAAACCGGAAAGAAAAAACAAACAAATAAAAAATAAAACAACAAACAAGAGGGCCCAGAGGTCCCTGAATCGCTAACCTGAGAATCAGTGTCTCTAGTACATTTTTGGCCCAAGGGTTATAATTTGAACAAACTTGGTAGCGATCTACATGGATGAAGCTTCATACTAAATATCAAAGACCTAGGCAAACTGGTTTCAGAAAAGAAGATTTTTAACGGTCTTAAAATTCCCTATATAAGCCTATGTAAAACCAGTGGGCCCTGACACTGGGACAATTTTGGCACCAGTGCTATAATTTAAATAATCTCAGTAGAGGTCCATTAGATGACGCTTCATACCAAATATCAAAGACCTGGGTGTTCTGGTTTCAGACAAGAAGATTTTCCCTATATAAGCCCATGTAAAACTAGTGGGCTCTGGTGTGGGGGCATTTTTGGCGCCAGGGCTATAATTTGAACAATCTCAGTAGAGGTCTGCTAGATGAAGCTTCACGCCAAACATCAAAGACCTGGGCTTTCTGGTTTCAGACAAGAAGATTTTTAAAGGTTTTTCCTATATAAGCCTATGGGTCCTGGCGCAGGGACATTTTTGGCCCCAAGGCTATTATTTGAACAATCTTGGTATATGTCCATTAGATAACGCTTCATACCAAATATCAAAGACCTGGGCCTTCTGGTTTCTGATAAGAAGGTTTTTAAAGATTATCCCTGTATACGCCTATGTGAAACCAGTTGTCCCCGTCGCGGGGGCATGTTTGGCCTCAGGACTATATTTTGAACAATCTTGGTAGAGGTCCACTAGATGAAGCTTCACGCCAAATATCAAAGACCTGGGCCTTCTGGTTTCAGACAAGAAGATTTTAAAAGGTTTTTCCTATATATGCCTATGTGAAACTAGTAGGCCCCAGCGCGGGGGCATTTTAAAACCCAGGACTATATTTTGAACAATCTTGGTAGAGGCCCACTACATGAAGCTTCATGCCAAATATCAAAGGCCTGGGCCTTCTGGTTTCAGACAAACAGATTTTAAAAGGTTTTCCCTATATACGCCTATGTGAAACCAGTGGGCCCAGGCGTGGGGGCATTTTTGGCCCCAGGACTATATTTTGAACAATCTTGGTAGAGGTCCACTAGATGAAGCTTCATACCAAATATCAAACACCCGGGCCTTCTGCTTTCAGACAAGAAGATTTTTAAAGGTTTCCCCTATATATGCCTATGTGAAACCAGTGGGCCCCGGCGCGGGGCATTTTTGGCTCCAGGGCTATTATTTGAACTATCTTGGTAGAGGTCAACTGGATAAAGCTTCACACCAAATATCGAAGACTTGGGCCTTGCGGTTTCAGAGGAGAAGATTTTTAAAAGGTTTAAATTTTCCTATATATGCCTATGTGAAACCAGTAGGCCCCGGCGCGGAAGCATTTTTGACCCCAGGACTATATTTTGAACAATCTTGGTAGAGGTCCACTAGATGAATCTTCATACCAAATATCAAAGACCTTGGCTTTCTGGTTTCAGACAAGAAGATTTTAAAAGGTTTTTCCAATATATGCCTATGTGAAACTAGTAGGCCCCAGCGCGGGGGCATTTTTTAACCCAGGACTATATTTTGAACAATCTTGGTTGAGGTCTACTACATGAAGCTTCATGCCAAATATCAAAGGCCTGGGCCTTCTGGTTTCAGACAAGAAGATTTTTAAAGGTTTTCCCTATATACGCATATGGGAAACCAGTGTGCCCCGGCGCGGGGGCATTTTTGGCCCCAGGGCTATAATTTGAACAATCTTGGTAGAGGTCCACTGGATGAAGCTTCACACCAAATATCGAAGACCTGGGCCTTGCGGTTTCAGAGGAGAAGATTTTTTAATGTTTCATTAAAAAAAATCTGTTTTTGGCTCCTGTGACCTTGATGTGCAACGGACCGGGACCATTTGAACAACTTTGAAAGGGGACCGACTAAGGATCATTCCTGTGAAGTTTGGTCAAAATCCGATCAGTGGTTTAGGAGGAGATGTTGTTTGAAGAAAAAGTTTACGGACGCACGGACGACGGACGAAAAGTGATCACAAAAGCTCACCTTGTCACTACGTGACAGGTGAGCTAAAAACAACAAAAAAAAACGACGACCCCCTAGGTGTGAGAATAACCATGAATGGGCTACAAAATGGGCAAGTCCCCTTCATGAGGCAATCTGATCCCTCTGGGCTAAACACACACACCATCAAATCGTTTATTTGATTAAATACACAGTATTTTGTCCTACAGAGTGAACTCTGACTTTCAACAGCTTTTTTTCAAAGCTAAATTTTGAAGCATTAACACTACAAATAAGAAAAATGTGAGAGGTGGTGAAAATTTTGTGTATCTCCGGGTAAAACCCGGTAAAATAGTGCCTAAAACATAATCTGGGTTCAGACCCCTCAGCTAGTCGCCCGGATAGATTCCTGTTCAATACGTCTATATCATTCTTCTGGGTTCAGACCCCCGCTAGGTACACTCCAGGAAAATTCGGGGATACAAACATACATTTTACTGTGAGACCAGGTTCCCAGAGCCCCCGCCTATTGGGGCTTGGAGAAATAGATTGGGCTGCATGATGCTTACACGCAGAGCTGAAACCCACCGCGCATGAGTACTGGTAAACCGCTTAGGAGGTTTAAGCTTGCCTAGGTAAAGTGGTGCGAGCTGGACAGGCCATGCATATAAACCATATTGGTTTCATTGGGTGGCAGGGCTTGAGATGTCATTTCAGTTCAGTATTGGGTAAAAGTCCCACAAAATTGGCAACAACGTCTCCGAAAAGACCTAAACGATGTTAACAGGGACGTTAAACCTCAAATCAAACAAACAAAACCGGGTCTCAATCCCAAAAAGGCTTACAACTTTGATATAAAACTGTAAGGCTTCAGACCCCCAGCTAGGCACTCTCCGGGAAAACCCGGTCATATTACCTTGCGATATATCGTGGGTCCAAATCCCACTTGGGCTGCAAAACGAAGTCTATCAAAGCTCCAGGGGAGCAGTTTTTGAATCACTATTGCCATCGTTAATACATGGTATAAAACGAGAAAACTGTGTAAACATCTTACAACTCTGATACGAAGTTAACCTCCAACTTTACAGCGGCTGAAGAAGATTGTCCGGTCTCGAAAACGTCACTGCGTGTCAGGGGATAACTGTGCTAAAAATTGTCATTTGGGGTGGTAAATCGGAGGTTTTACGGTCCGAAATTTCATTTTACGGCGACGCGTTAGCGGAGCCGTAAAACGTAATTTGCGACCGTAAATCCGACGATTTACCTCCGATAATGACAATTCCCAATACAGTTATGCCCATTCTAATGCACCCATTGGGTTGTTAAGTTAAAAATTGTGCTATTTTGCACAAGGCGGCAAGCGCGGTGATCTGCGTACCAATGAAAAGCGGCGTTACTTGATGACGTCGGATTTTCGACAGTATATCGCAGAATATACTATCGCAAATTATTGACGTTATCCAATCAGACGTCGAGTTACGTACGCAAGTGCATTGGAATTATTGTTTACTGAATAAAGTTGAGAAACGGTACTTAACTCGTATTAAAATATTACGATATGATCTGCACATATTTGTGATTGTGCGCAAAAAAGGCACCCTATTTTTATATTAAAAAACAAGCTTACACCTAAGTCGGATTAGGCAAGAGCACATTAGGCAAGAGCATCTAGCTTCTGCTATAGGTATGCTATTTACCGTGTGGGTGCCAGTCTAATCTGATTGGTTGAACAAATTCAGTGTTTTACTGAGGTTTCAGAGTTCATTGAGAAATACTGTTTAAAATACCTGTCAGTAATGATTCCCTGCTGTTTGTTTTATTGCTTTTGCTGGGAAACCCTTTAACCACTCTGCTACATATAGAAAAGTGCCTTATGCAGATGAAAGCAGTAAAGGCTCTGATAAGCGTGAAAAGTGTTCATAAACTTTATAGTTTGTAATTAGTAACCTATAGGAATCCTGAATAACTGCATTGACTGCTCACATATGCAGACTAGCGAGATATTTTACCGACTTTAAATATGTTAGGCACCTTTTGACATGATGCAGCTCATAGTTTCTACATGATAGCATCATTTTAATGAGTTGCAAATTCCTGTCTAAGGGATTAGTTTACTTTAGTTATATGAAGAGTCTGATAAAAATTAACCAATCATAGCCAAGCGGCTTCCACAAGCTGAATTTATACCTGAAAGCTCTTATGATGAGCTACTTGGATTAGGCCAAAGGAAAAAAGCGTTAAACCCCAAGTTGAGAGGAGTACCATGGACGGGCTACAAAATGGGCACGTGCCCTTCATGAGGCAATCTTATCACTCTGCCATGGACCAAACCCAAACACCCTCATCCGTTTTCTTTAGAGAACCTTACAAATTAGTCATAATGTTCGATCGATCAATTATTAGCTCACCAGAGCCGAAGGCTCCCAGGAGCTTATAGGATAGGCAGTTTTCCGTCGTCGTCGTCTGCGTCGTCGTCGTCTACGTCGTCGTCGTCTGGCGTCAACACTTTCAAACGACATCTCCTCTGAAGCCACTGGGCCGATTCAGCCTAAATTTCATCTGCAGCATCCTTGGGCTGGGGGATTGAAAGCTTGTGTTTTAATGAAAATCGGCTCATTGTTTTGGTTGCTATGGCAACTTAGAGTTTCCATAGACTTATAATGGGGAAAATAGAAAAATGGCATTTACTGCCAAACCTTTGCAATATTTTGACAAAACTTTTATTGAAATATTCCTGGAGTGAACTTCTTTTAGCCACATGTTTTTATGCCAACCTGGGGGTCCCCAGGGTGTGCCGGGGCCATGCACCACCACCTCCAGTGCATAAAAGGCCATATACATGTATCTCAGAAGCAATTCAGATCCCCACCCCTAAACCATATATATTCTTTTTTCTTATGATGAGACGCATTCAGTGACACCAACATGGGGGTCCCCTGGGATATGCCGGGCCCATGCCCCACCCCCTACACTTCGTAAAAGGCCCAATATCTCAGAAACCGTTTAGATCCCCACCCAAAACCATATATATTCTTGTTTCTTATGATAAGACGCATTCAGTGATACCAACCTAGGGGTTTCTCACCCCTCCACTTCATAACAGGCGATATATCTCGGAAACCATCCAGATCCCCAACCCAAAACCATATATATTCTTCTTTCTTATGATAAGACGCATTCAGTGACACCAATCTGGGGGTCCCCTGGGATGTGTCTGGGCCTTGCCCAACCCCCTCCACCCCATAAAAGGCCCAATATATCAGAAACCGTTCAGATCCCCACCCCTTAACCATATATATTCTAGTTCCTTATGATAAGACGCATTCGGTGATTTAAACCTAGGGGTGACCCGGGGTGCGCCGGGACCATGCCCCTATATCATTCCTTTCAGATCCCCACCCCAAAGCCATATATATTCTTGTTTCTTATGATAAGACACATTCAGGGACACCAACCTGGGGATCCCCTGGGATGTGCCCAGGCCATGCCCTACCCCCTCCACTTCATAAAAGGACCAATATCTCGGAAACTGTGTGATACCCACCCCATAACCGTATATATTCTTGTTCCTTATGATAAGAGGCATTCAGTGATACCAACCTAGGGGTTCTTTAGGGTGCGCCGGGGCCATGCCCCACCCCTCCACTTTATAAAAGGCGATATATCTCAGAAACCATTTAGATCCCCTCCCCAAACCATATATATTCGTGTTTCTTATTATAAGACGCATTCAGTGACACCAACCTTGGGGTCCCCTGGGATGTGCCCGGGCCATGCCCCACTCCTCCACTTCATAAAAGGCGATATATGTCAGAAACCATTCAGATCCCCACCCCAAAACCATATATATTCTTGTTCCTTATGATAAGACGCATTCAGTGACACCAATTTGGGTGTCCCCTGGGATGTGCCCGGGCCATGCCCCACCCCCTCCGCTTTGTATTAGGCCCAATATCTCAGAAACCATTTAGATCCCCATCCCTAAACCATATATACTCTTGTTCCTTTTGATAAGACACATTTAGTGATACCAACCTAGGGGTCTCCCAGGGTGTGCTGGGGCCATCATAAAATGCCAAATATCTCAGAAACTGATCAATTCCCCACCCCTAAGACACGTATATTTGGGTTCCTTTTGATAAGACTCATTCAGTCACATCAACCTTGGGTGTATTTGTGCTAGGGCAATGTGTCGATGCCATGGCCCACCCCTCCACTTCATAAAAGGCCATATATCTCAGACACCATTAAGATCCCCACCTCATAAACATTTTGCCCCCGCCCATAGGGGCTTGAAGAAATACATGGGCTGCATGATGCTTCCACGCAGAGCTGAATCCGGCCCGCACACTAGTACTGGTAAACCGCTAAGAGGATCTAAGCCTGTCCAGGAACCGCGGTGCGAGGTGGACCGTCCATGCTAGTAAACCCTATTGGTTTTATTGGGCGACAGGGCTTGAGATGTCATTTCATCTCAATGTCGGGTAAAAGTCCCACAAAATTGGAAGCAACGTCTCCAAAATGACCTTTACAGTGTTGACGGGGACGTTAAACATCAAATCAAACAAACAAAAACCTCATTAACATATATATTCTTGTTCCTTGTGATTAGACACATTCACTCACACCAACCTGGCGGTCCACAGGGGCCATTCCTCTCCTCTTCACTTCATAAGAAGGCCTCATATCTCAGAAACAGTTCAGATCCCCATTCCTAAACAATATATTTTCTTGGTCCTAATGATATGGCACATTCAAGGACAACAATCTTGGATTTCCTGGTGTCTGCCAGGGCCATGCTCCAACCCCTCCACAGCTTAAAAGGCTTTATATCTCTGGAACTGTACACATCCCCACCCCTAAACCATATATATTCTTGTTCCTTATGATAAGACGCATTCAGTAATACCAACCTGTTGGATCCATGTCCCACCCCTCTACTTCATAAAAAGCCCTAATATTTCAGATACAGAGTCTACATGGAATGGGGGTTTGTTTGGGAGACTTTATAATCGATAAGTTGAAACCATACATGGCTGCCAGTGGGCGGTGCCCGCCTGAACTCTGGTGAGCATAGTGTCCCATGGGCCTCTTGTTTTTAAAAACCGATTTGTAAACTGATTTTCAATATATTGTTTACTTATACCGTTAATATAGAAAGTGATTCTATTGATCAAGCGTCTGGGACAGATTAAGCGTCCAGGTGATACTGATGATCGCGCATGCGCAAATAAATTGGTTTAATTGTTTATTATTATAGTCTAATCATGGCTAAAATATACATATACACATATAAAAGCATCAATAATACCATGCAATTCTATATTAACTATCACACAATTACTTTACTAATCTTAAAATCAATGTAACTCGTATAATATCAACAAATACCAACGATTCGGGCCCTACGGGATTGGAAGAGGTCCTACCAACGAGTTGACCCGGCCCGGGGTAACAGTATTCCCGGCACAATTTATGAAAGTAGTCGAATCTGCGATTAGACTACAATCGCGTGAAAAACAAGTTTAAAAGAGCATTACCATGTGAGGAAAGAAAACTGGTAAATTGTACATTTAAGTCCCAGCGAGGTCACCACACTGTTAAATTACAATCATCCATATCACACATAAATGCTCAATGGAACCATAAAGGCTGATCTCGCAGGCCATGGAGATTCCTGACCCACCGAGGATCTGGTACCGGAGAGTCGCCTATAGAGCTTCTCCGCGTGACCACCCCATCTCTACAGGTGCCAATGAATGGGCCTAGAGCAGACGGTAGGGCAAGAAAGTGCAAGACGGGCGATCGGACAGGAAAAGGAACACTCGCTAACACCCAATAGGACAGATTAAACATAAGGTGTACAAATAATACGACCGTTTGCACACAATATGTAACATAACACAAAAAGTCTAAAAGTTCCTTTGCTAAAGTTACTGGTAAAATTTAGAACAGCGAAGTTGAAGTATTTTAAAACAGGTTTTGGAACATAAGAAAATCATACTTAGATGGCTAAATAAAAACTTCATTTTATCAGTGCCAGTACAATTAATGGCAACAAAGATCTAGCTTTAATAAATAAAGTATTTCTAAGATCAGAATACGTATTACAGTGTAAAGTAACATGTTTCTCATCTTCGACAGAGCCACAAAAAGGACACAATCGTTGGTTGACCTCGAGATTCTCAAATCTGCCCGTTTCTATTCTGATCGGCGCCTCTCCGCACCTAAACTTAGCAAATGCCGATCGATGCGCAAGTGGTAGAAAAACTTTACAGTAATTTTCGGTTTCGGCCCGACTCGCTCCACTTTGCCTGGGCAGGCTTAGACCATATACGCGATTTACTAGTACTCTTCAGCTCTGTGTGGAAGCACCATGCAGCCAATATATTTCTTCTAGCCCCGATGAGCGGGGACTGGATCTATCCCCGCTGTCAATTAATGTCACTTAAGGAGGATGTAACTAAACTTAACTGAAAGCCTCTGCATGATTTAGAATATTGACAAAGGAGCAGTCTCTATAAGGCTATTTTCATGGCCACAACCGATTTCCTTTAAACTTTGTAGCTTCAAATTGGTACAAATTGGCTGTATAATGGTGAATTTTTAGACTCTTTGGTCCACTGGTTTTTGCTGTATACACTATTAAAGTGGGTGGGGTAATGTCACTCCATCAAGGGTATACAAACAAAAATGCTATTATTTTTGTTCTAAGTGCATGACTGGAGCCAATGTTTGCTGTATGCTTACTACCCTTTTAGGCATAACAGCCGGTGATAACAGTCTTATAAATATCAAACAAGAGAAGAGTTTATATGCGCTTGTAAGTTGTGCCCAAATATTAGTAATTTTTATTCCCCAACTTTACGAAAAACCACAACACCTTTACAGTTTTCATCTTATTTCAAAGATCTTTCATAAATATAATGTTGATGTAATAGTCACTCTAGGTATATGTCAGAATTATTGTTAGTTCATAAAACTTAAGAGTTACCTGCCCCTGAAATTGGATTGTACCCATTTTTTTTTAAATCAGAGTGCATTTATCCGTTTTGTAGTACTCACAACTTCATTTGGAAGTGAATAAACCGATTCCATGCAAATATAATTAAATAGATGTGGACAAAGAAGTCATTTGATTTAATAGTGCATGCTAGCAAGCACATGAGTACAACATTCCACGGTACGAGCACCACTTCTTCACCAACAGTACCATCCAGTGATTGGGTTCAGTCCTTGTGGTCTAAACACATTGCAAAACGAGCAAACAATTCTTACATAGTCGCTTACATATGTTATTTTACTATTGGATATTTTGTTGCTAAGGCCTTCCACTTTGTAATTCTCCCATTAGCTGATTCGACAACCTATCTCACTTTGTACCTAGCCTTGAATCATTCGCCTCTTCAGTCGTATATTGCTTCTCAGATTTGGTTAGGAAGTGAAGCATATGAGAATTGATTTCATAACCCTTTAGTATTTCTCTTACTTCACTGAATCATACATCAACTTTTGCAAATGTCCTATTTGGGGATTCAAATTCTGATGTTGCAATCGCAGTGGCTGATGGAACATACATATATATTGAGAAGAGTGGAAACTACTCATTTCAGAGAAGATCTTATTCCGTACATGAAGGACAGCTTTTGCTGAAACCTATGATGCTTGTGGCCACTGATGGTTACATTTTGACTGCGATGGGACCATATCTTGCAGATGGGAAAAACACAGATGCTAAGATTACCGAACGCATGTTAAAGACTAATGTAGAAAATATTACTCACTGGTTTGAAGAAGATGATGTTCTCGGTGTAGACCGCGGCTTCAGGGATGCTATAGATGTACTAAAGGATTTTGGAATCAATTCTCATATGCCTCACATCCTAAACAAATCTCAAAAGCAACATACTTGCCCCCGCCCATAGGGGCTTGAAGAAATATATGGGCTGCATGATGCTTCCGCGCAGAGCTGAATCCGGCCCGCACACTAGTACTGGTAAACTGCTTAGAGGATCTAAGTCTGTCCAGGAACCGCGGTGCGAGGCGGACCATCCATGCTAATAAACCCTATTGGTTTCATTGGGCGACAGGTCTTGAAATGTCATTCCATCTCAATGTCGGGTAAAAGTCCCACAAAATTGGAAGCAAAGTCTCCAAAATGACCTTTACAGTGTTGACGGGGACATTAAACCTCAAAGCAAACAAACAAAAGCAACATACGACTGAAGAGGCGAATGAATCAAGGCTAGTTACAAAGGTGAGATGGGTTGTCGAATCAGCTAATGGGAGAATTAAAAGGTGGAAAGCCCTTAGCAACACAATGCCCAATAGTCAAATACCATATGTTGGCGACTATGTAAGGATTGTTTGCTCTTTGTGCAATGCATTTAGACTACCTTTGGTAATAAGCAAAGATTCAGGCAAAGTACTGGCTAGAAGAATGATGGCCCTAGCAAAAACTCAAATAAGCTGCAGGATAAGGTTGTAACAAGAATTCCGCCGAAGGCTATGTCGTGCCTGTGGGGCGCAAAGTCATCGAACCATGATATGTAGGTCAAGGTCAAACATAGGTGCTTGCTCAAAAGATCTCGTTCTCAAATGCAACCTTGTACTAAGTATCATTAATGAAGCTCTAATAATTCTTGAGAAATGAACTTAACCATTAGGGTGAACGCTAGGGTGGCCACAATATTTTACAAAGTCAGTGAACCATGAAATTTAGGTCAAGGTCAAATATGGATGCTTGCATTTAAGTTGCCATCCCCAGATTCAAGTTGGCACCAAATATCATTAATGAAGCTCTTATACATCTTGAGAAATAAACTTGACCATTAGGGTGAACGCTAGGTTGGTGTAATATTTTACAAAGTCAGTGAACCATGAAATGTAGGTCAAATATGGATGCTTGCATGTAAGTTGTCATCCCCAGATACAAGTTTGTACCAAGTATCATTATTGAAGCTCTTTAGTTCTTGAGAAATAAACTTGACCATTAGGGGGAACGCTAGGGTGGGCGCAAATGTTGACGCCTTGACGAACGGACGAACGAACGGACCGAAAACCGGGCGCCTATATCGCGCCATGCTAATAGCAGGCGCGACAAAAATGGCTGGGATAAAAAACGGGTTATTTGGAAAAAGATCGATGATGAGAAAATTGAGAATTTCCCAGAGATGACTGAGGATGAACTCAGGGATTTGAAACTGGGTATTTACCAGCTGAAAGAAGCCAAATCCTACACAGATGAACATTTTGACGACAATGAATCATATGAGATAATGGCACACAAAGAAGAAGATGGTGTTCTCAAAGCACAGATACGTTCTCGACACACATATAATAAAACATATAACATGTGGGTTGAGTATACACAAGGACTGAACGCAATCACTGGATGGTATTGTGGGTGCAGAAGTGGAGCTCGTACGGTGAGATGTTGCGCACATGTGGCTTCTGTTCTATGGTATTTGGGATATTACCGGAACAAAACAGAAAATAGTGAAGCAAAACTAAGCCGGGAACATATTGATTTTGTTTATGATGCTGCTGTTGACACATGAACTACATCTAGCGATTCAGAGGACGATCAGTAAATTAACAAATTCTTAAACATGTCGTGAGACCATACAGGCTTATATTTAAGCACAGTATCAGTCTAAAATGAGGTTCCACATAAGCAAAGCCTGCTTTGGTGGTCAAAAATGTTTGACAGTTGACAAATGTTCCATTTGCACCTGGAAATTAAGAGTTCATAAATAACCAAAAAAAAAGGAAATACTAGCATGCACTATTAAATCAAATGACTTCCTTGTCCACATCTATTTAATAATATTTGCATGGAATCGGTTTATTCACTTTCAAATGAAGTTGTGAGTACTACAAACGGATAAATGCACTCCAATTTGAAAAAAAAAATGGGTAAAATCCAATTTCAGGGGCAGGTAACTCTTTAAGTTTTATGAACTAACAATAATTCTGACATATACCTAGAATGACTATTACATCAACATTATATTTATGAAAGATCTTTGAAATAAGATGAAAACTGTAAAGGTGTTGTGGTTTTTCGCAAAGTTGGGGAATAAAAATTACTAATATTTGGGTACAACTTACAAGCGCGTATACACTCTTCTCTTGTTTGATATTTATAAGACTGTTATCACCGGCTGTTATGCCTAAAAGGGTAGTAAGCATACGGCAAACATCGGCTCCAGTCATGCACTTTGAACAAAAATAATAGCATTTTTGTTGGTATACCCTTGATTGGGTGACATTACCCCACCCACTTTAATAGTGTATACAGCAAAAACCAGTGGACCAAAGAGTCTAAAAATTCATCATTAGACAGTCAATATGTTTCAATTTGAAGCTACAAAGTTTAAAGGAAATCGGTTGTGGCCATGAAAATAGCCTTATAGAGACTGCTCCTTTACTGACACCGATTTTTTTGTTGAATAAATACTTGACTAAAACTGTTGAATATATTTTTTTTGTTTGGTTTTACGGTCATTTATTTCGGGCCGATCGTTAGTCAGAGGTATATATATAGATAGTGCCGGTTTTGAGGTAATCTGTTAAAAACCCTCACAAATCACCTCTTCAACCAGCACTATCTATATATAAACACATCTTACCACATATATATTTTACCGCAGTATTTTGAGCAGACAGATAAACCGACTATTACATGTCAATTTATCTTTACCACACTGATAGTTGGACATCAAAGTCCAAAAGGGAAATCACCTACGGACTATTTCAGTATTTAGAAAACCATTCACTGGACAAAAAACTAGTCATTTATTTACGTTCAATTTCTTACTATTCTAGTACAAGCCGTGATAGCCGAGTGGTCTAGATGGTTTGGACTGTAAATGGTGGGGCATGAGTTCGAATCCCGGTAATGACATAAAAATCTTTTTATAATGGAACATTGAATAAAAATGATGACAGCGTAATCGGTTTCAATAAAAAGCGTTTCTAAGCGATAAAAATGGGTTAAAAAAAAGAAAAAAATACAAAAAAATCCTGATAACACTGTAATCGGTTTATTAAGAAAGGTTACTAAGCAACTCGTAGAGAACAACAAATAATTAAAAGTAATATCCAAAATCTGCTCCGATAAAAGTCGCGGATAGACACTATATAGAAACATATTAAAAAGAATTTTGAAAATTCCACTTTGGGGCAAAAACTTTAACCCCTCCTGAAAGTGCCTTTACATAATCCAATGACCACCAGATTTTGCACATATAACAAGACTTTAAGGCTGTATAACATATTAAAATTCCAAGTTCCTATGACAACTTTTGGAATTTCAGAAAGTCTTTGAGTCTTCCTAAAAGTGGAATCCCATCAACCGATTTGTCTCAAATTTTGCATATGTATTTGGGTTGCATATATACATATTATCACAAAATTTCAAAGTTCTAGCATCATTTTGGAATTTCCTGCAAGTCTTTGAATTGTTGTAAAATAACATTGGTTCAACTAATTACCACCAAACTTTGTACATATGTTTCAACATACAAAATGCACATTCTTATAACATTGTAGGTCGGAAGTGAAAAAAAAAAAATATTAACTTTCATATTTTGGTGGTGGGTCATTTACTATTGTAATTTTATTGAATAAAATCAAGCATTTTCTATCTTTTTTTTTCATTTCATTCTTTGCTTGAGCCTTGCCTTCCTCAATAAGTTTCTTTCTCTCACTTTCACTCAATCCTGTTTGTTTTGAATGTATATTGTCTTTGAGTTTATTATATTTGTCCAACTCATCCAACACAAGTTTAAATTCATTCTCAGATATCTGTCCGTCTGTCAAAGCCTTAGAAATCAAATCCTTTATACTATTCAACTTACTATCAGCAATAGTTTTAATCTCATAATGTTTCTGTGCTTTTGAAGTCATTTTACGCCTAATTAGTTTAACACACACACCCAAACTCCCACACACAACAGCACCAATCTCTAAAGGCAACATAATTGGAACAGTTAATCCAACACCTGCCAAAATAACACTTGTTGATATCAAACCAGTATCAACTCCATCAGTAATATTTATTCCACGTTTGTATTTTTTGTATAATGCTTTTCTCACATCTCTCTCATTAATTTACGTCTTCTCTATCTCAGATATCTTCTGTAATCTATAATTTTGCCCATCTTCAATAGGCAACTCTGGATATAGCGGTGCATTAGGTTGTTTCATTTTTTTCTTGATAACATATATTTTTTTATTCAATAAATAATTCAATTATCATCGAAGCCACAGTATTAACACATGTAGCATTATTAGTCTGACAAACAAAAGCAATTGCATCACCAGCCTCAACCTTTAACGGTGTAGCAAAGTTATCGTGTTTTCTTAAAATATTATTCAATGATATATCATATCCTGCTTGTGGATTTCCATTAATTGCAATCGCCACAGACACATCGCCTTTTGTTCTTTTACTCGACAGTCCAACACCTATTATCTGGCCAGGAAAGTTCATCACATATCCAACACCTACTTCTCTACCACCATTTCCAAAGCCAAACACTTCATTCTTCTGTAAGGAACCTTTACTCTCCGCACAAATGCTTATCAATTTTCTGTCTGACATATTATCAACCTTATTATATAATAATCGATGATTGACATACATATCCCGAAATCTATCTTGAAGTCCTGTATGTCTATCATTCAATGTATTTATTTGTGTAAATGCTTGACTTCTCATATTAAATATTTCTTGTTTCAGCCCCAATGCATCTACGTGTTTTCTCTTAGCACCAAATATACTCATTTTTTTATTATAATTATATAATTTCCAAAACGCAATTAATTGGTAGATGATTAATTACCTTGTTGTTATTTTCATCCCTGATTTCTAATTTCAATTCTGCTATAGCATCATTCACCAAACACTTATATTCTGGATGCTCAAATCTCACTGTTGTTATCTCTCCAAACTCTTTATTTTCCACTGGAACAACAGCCAACACAGTACTCGGCATACCATCTAAATAATTATTTGAAGTATTAATCTGTTCCAAATGAACATACAATGATTTATAAACAGCAAAATCTACAGCTCTCTCACCATAATGAGTTTCATTAACAGCAAACTTTCGCTTATTTCCAAACCCCAACATTTGTTTTAAGCCCTTGCTTATCTTCAATTCATCCGGTGTAATTAAAGAAGCAATTCCATTTGTTTCATTTACAGATAATGTAATATTATTACTTTGAAATAAATCTGCTATTTGTTGGAAACTATAATAACCATCTATAATCTTATGAGGTCTCTCTTTAGTCTTCTGCAAATATTCATCAACAACATTATACCATCCAACACCATATGTTATAGATTTCAAACCAATACGTTTATTCCCATCTCTGTTATCAATGTATTGTTGCAAGTTTATTGTCTTGTCAATATTCGAAATTGTATGATACATTTTTATTTTTTATATATAATCAATAATAAAAATGATACCTAAAGAATTCAAGTACAATCCCAATGCATCATATAACCCCAATACTAAATATACCGAAAAGAATATTGAACTTATAAAACAAACGATTTATGTTAATAAAGATGACCATTTTCCAGTAACGTTTCCCGACTTATTTCAAAACTATCAAAATCCAACATTACACACCAATGAACCGTGGAATACATGGCTTCATTCATCATTTGACTGGTGGCAATGTCAATTAAATTTTGCTGTCTGGTGTGCCACTGCAGGATGTGGTGTAAGTTATCAAGATCATTTGCAAAACACTTCAGGACTAACTAAAACAATATATACATTTCATGTTTATTATTGTATTGCTCGTATTTTGAAAGAACTTAAAACACCTTTACCAACAGATGAATCATTTTGTTATTACAAAAATCCATACGACAAAGCTGTCTATCAAAAGTTATGCAATGAATTCAATGTTTCACCTAATACAGATTGGAGGCAAAAATTAGAAAGTAGTTCTAAATGCAGTGGTCTAGGGAGTTACACACAATATTTTAAACCAAGTGGAAAATATAGACAAGAACATCGAAGTGAAGGTCCATTCTTTAATCCAAATGATAAAATAGAACATACAGTAGATATAAGTGACGCCTGGACAATGTTTATATTAGACAAATCAGAAGGATTAACAAAAACAGGTATTGAACGAATTAACGAAAGTATTAGAATGTTTGTATGGGCACTATTAGCAGCACAATCTCAAACACGTGTAGAAATTCTAAAAATAGGCACAGGATTTGATGCTCAGAAACAATTTCTTGCTAACATTGAAGACGCTATTAATAGTCCAGTTGATTTACCAAGTCAAATACAAAGATATCAAAACACACTCAAATATGCAAGAAGTAAAGTAGATTTTGTTTATGGTATTGGATTATATATGTCTCCCAGTGATATGGTTTTACAAGTTGGTACTATCGCTGGATATAATAATAAAATTGTAATTGCAACAGAAAATCAAACACTTGGTTTCAATAGTGATGTAAATGTTAAACCTGTTGCATCTGCTACACAACCTGCAACTATACAAGGCACACAAACAAAGAAATCTCTACCAGATTATCATCAACAAGCAGTTGATTATGCAAAGAAACACAATCTGTCAAAAAGTTGGGTTGATGGTGCTGGTACCTCCGATGCTAGAATAGCAGATTGGTTTAATCATCACAAACTTGCTAACCAATCTACTACAAAGAAATCTCTTCCACAATCTCTACAAGGCACACCAACAAATAAATCTCTACCACAATCTCATCAATCTCTACCAGAAAAAAAAGAAGCCATACAACATGAAGACAACAAAACAGCATTAATAGTAGGAAGTATAGTAATTGGACTATTAATTATGTATGAAATTTATTAAGTTCTTTTTTTTCTTATAAACTCTCTCGCAGATGCATATAACAATCCAGCAACCAATACAACTAATGCCCATAAATGTTCTCCAAACCAACCAACAACTTTACCCGCAGAAGACAACAACCAAGACACAATAGAACCAATAACACCTGGTAATGCAGTAGCTACTTTTCCTGCAAGGGTAGAAAGTAATTTACCAAGATTTGATAATTGTTTCTTAACCCAATCTTTAACACCACCTTTTGGTGGAGAAGGAGGGGTTGAAGTAGTACCACCACCAGTAGGAATAACAGCCTCAACAATAACTCCAATAATCATTCCAAAAGCGGTTAAAATACTAACAATTGTAATGCCTTGTTCTCTGAATAATGTTCTAATTCTTTCACCCAATGTAGTGTCTTCTTTTAATACTTTGTTTATAGTCTCTTTGATTCTATTTACCTGACTATGTAGTTTTTCTTTATTAACATTAATAACTTCCAATCTTGCACTTCTCTCACTTTCTAACTCTTTGATTCGACTACTTATCCTTTCTATTTGAAATTCATCATTGTCTGCTTTGGCTTGTTCTAATTTTGTATTTTCTTTTGCTAAGTCTTTATTTGTTTCATTCAGTTTTGCCAATTCATTTGCTATCTCTTCTTTGACTGTTGTCATTGCATTTGCTATTCCATCAATCTCTCTTTTTGTCCAATCTGTTTGTGTTTCTTGTTCATTAGTAAATGATGTCTCCAATGTTTTCACAGCAGTTTCTACATCAACTGTTGTATTTAATAGTTCTTGAGTTTGTTCTTGTGATGATATATCTTGTAAAGGTATTTCTTCTTCTGTTTGTGTTATTTGAGTTCTCGTTTGAAGTAATTGTGTGAATGCTTTTCTACCTTCTTTAATTCTTGTAGCAGATGGTTTAAAATCATCTACACCTAATACATTCCTAACAAAATCAACACCATATTTCCTTTGCAAAGTATTAAATGATAAAAATGTTGCTATTTCATCTGGTGCATTGGAACGATAATATGTTAATGCAATATTCTTTCCACATTCATCTTTAACATATAACATTGGTCTCCCTATATCATCTTTCTTGAGAGACAAACCTTTGATTTTACGTTTAGGTTCTTCATTCCTTTCGTAAAATCTATCTATCATGTTTTGACCTATGCTATTACGCAGAGTTTTCCAATCATCACCGGTTAAATCATTCAAACCAGCAAACTGACTATTTAATGTTCTCTGAAACTGCTCTTCATCTGTAAAAGATGTTTCTGCTTCTTCATCATAATCCTCCCTGTCATACTCAGGATTTTCATATTCAGCCATTATTTATTTATCATTTAAAAATATTTTTTTATCTTTTAAAAAAATGTCAGCTTACGGAGATAAACTAAACCCTTACAGAAAATTAAGAGAACCACGAGGTGTGAGAGGTATCCGTCAAAGTGTAGTAATAACAAATAACCCTTCAACTATTGACCAAAATCAACAATTATTAGTGAGATTTCCTAATCTAAGTAGTAATGATGTTATTGTTCCCGGAACAGTCAGATTAGCATTTGAAATTGAACTAACCTCTAAAGATGTAAATGCAACTATATTTCAAAACATAGGAAGAGCAATAATTAAGAAAACAACAATTAGAATAAGTGGAAATGAAGTTATGTCCATTGACGATAGTGACATCTATCATTGTTATATTGATTTATGGAAGACTATTACAGAACGTGTAAATATGGTATATCAAGGCGTTGGCAAAGAGAACATGTTGAGACATAGAGTGGGTGCAGGAAACGCAACAGCAGATAAAGAAGATCAAGCCATCGCAAAAGCATATGGAAACAGGTTTTGCATCCCACTTGATTTTGAATTATTGGAAACCCATATGCCATTTTATCAAGCAGGATTAGGAGATAGACTTGAATATGAACTTACATTCAATGATTATAATAAAGTAATTAAATCAGGCGATGCAACTTCAACTTATACAATCAAAAATATTTGTTTGGAATTTGATATTGTTTCTGATACTGAATTAGCAAGACAAATAAGACAGCAAGTTGATGGTAAAATGGTTATTTTGTATGACAGAATACTAAGACACAGAAAAATAACTAAAAACAAATCTGATACACTATGGAATATCAATCTAAATGTTCCTGCAAGAAGTATGAAAGGAATTCTTATGCTATTCGAAGATCCTGAAAGGGCCAGCACAGAAGAATATTATAATCCAGAAATTACAAAAGTGGAAATGACAATAGAAGGGATTCCGAATCAATTGTATAGTCAAGGAATGAAGTCCCACCAACACTGGGACGAAATAAATAAATTCTTTGCTTTGAATTCAAAAAGAAACAAAGAAACAAGTATGGTCGTTAAAGATTTATATTTTACTGATACAACAATAGAAAAATATCTAACGAACAGGTATGCTTTATGGTTGGATTTACGTTCAACTGATGATAATACACTTCATGGTTCTGGAAGAAGAATTGAAAATGCATCAGAAGGTATTACAATACAAATAACGAAAGAAGCAGGAGCAGATGAACCAATCAATCTTTATTTGTTTGTTATACAAGATGCACAAATCAACTTTGAAGATGGTAGATTTAAAGAAGTCAGTTATTAATATTTTTTTTTACAAATAAAAATGGAACTACCAAAATATCCTCATTGTGCTATTATATGTGGTCAAACTGGATGCGGGAAAACAGAGTTTGTCCTTGACCTTTTGGAAGAGGAATATCGTCAAGTATTTAAACATATTGTTATACTTTGCCCAACCATTCAATGGAACAAGGCTTATAAAAATCGTGAGTGGATTGGTGATGTCAGGAAACCTAAAACAAAAAATATAACAATTGTTAATCCTATTGTTAATGGAGAAGAAAAACTACAAGAACTACTAAGAATGTTCTTTAATAAATATGCTGGTCATTCTACTCTCTACATTATTGATGATTGCAGTGCAACGAAAGAACGAACAAAGAAAAAAGATATGTTATCAGAATTAGCATTTTCTGGTAGGCATGCAGAACAATCAGTGTGGGTTATTTCGCAGAGATATAATTCTGTGTTAAAAGATTTAAGAGAACAAACAAAATGGCTATGCATGTTCTACACAAAAGATAGAGATAGTTTTGAAAATTGTTTAAGAGAGAATGATGTTATTCCAACTTTGGAAGAACGACAGAGAATAAAAGAAGAACTGAAAAAAAGAAGCATCGTAAGTTAATTTTGAAGACTGACCAGCCTACTGGTTATTGGTTGGTTGATTGATTATTTTTTTAGCAATGATTAAGTAATGTTTATGCAATGATTAAGTAATGCTTATACAATGCTGTAGCAAATCTTAAGTAATGCTTATGCAATGTTTTAAGTAAAATAGCAATACTAAAAAACAATGCTGTTAGAAATATTATCAATCACTGCAATCTTATCAATAATCATAACAAACACTGCAATCTTATCAATAGTCGGATATGCGATGTTTTATTTTTTAAAAATAAAAAATAAATTACATAAAATAAAAATGAATGCTGAAGAATTATTACAAGACATTGAATGTGAAAGCACAGAAAATAATGAACAAGAAACAAAACGTGAGCGATTATCAGCCATTGTTGCTGGTGGTGGTAGTAAGCAGTATCTTGGTAAAGACTTACAACTATCAGACATTGATACAATGACAGCAGAACAAATAAACAAACTTTACTGCAGATATGAAGCAAGATTGGGAGCAAGTATGACTAAGACATTGGGTAATTCTTTCATTAGCTTATACGTGATGGGTGTATCAAAGTATTTCAATGTTGTTAATCCACCTAAACTGATACAAGACTTAGAGGAAGACCCTTTTATCAATCACGCTTTGACAAGTTCGTGTTGTGAATTGTATTATAGATATGGAATGTACCTTGCTCCATTAACTGCAATGCTAACAACAGCAAGACATATTGATTTTAATAAAAAAGAAAATATCTCCTTAGAAAAAAATGAGTGATACTGAAGTTAAAACAAAAGACCCAAGACGAGTAGTTGCTGGTAAGAAAGGTGCAGAAGCAAGAAAAAGAAATGCAGAATTAAGAAGAAAGGAGACTGAAACTATAAAGAAAGAAAACATGGAATTAAAATCTATAACAAAAGATGATGATGTCGGCTCTCCAAATTCACAGAATATAAATATATACAAAAATTATATACCATTATGCATAACAGTTGGAGTTGTTGGAATAGGATTGTATATGTACAAGTCTAAACAAGTTGTACCACAACAACAACCTATGATGCAACAACCTGCACCTATTATACAACAAAAAGAAATTGACCCATTTGAATTTAATTAATTTAAAAAAATAATATTCTCATTAAAAAAAATGACAACCTCAATAGACGGAAAACAAATTGCAAACATGTTATATCATGCTGGAGTGGAAACTGTATTAACTGTTGGATATTCAGAATTAGGTAGAAAACTATTGAAAAGACCAGCACCAAAAGTAGATTTTAATATGACAGATATTGGTATGTTGTCCATTGATATATTACTTGCAATGGCAACAAAGGATATGCTTGTTAAGCAAGGTATTATTCCTGCAGATATTATGAAGTAATTTTAATATTTTTTTTTTCATTATATAAAAATGGCAAGTGCAGTAGCATTAATGGTTGGAGGAGCAATTACAAACGCCTTAGCCTTTTCAGGTAGTAATTATTTATTTTCACATATGGGTAGTAATAGTGATGAAGAGAGAAAACGACATGATAAAGCGATGGAACAATTAGAATCAGCAACAACTGCATGGAATGAGAAGAGAACAGAAAGATTGGATTTTATTAACGAACAACTGAAGAAGGAACATCATGCTTTGAATGAGTTCAGTGATGCTGATACTGCTATGAGACAGTATTACTATATTACAGGAAAACAATTGCCAGATAATTTATCCACACCATTACCACCAAAACCTACATTAAGTGATTTTTACACTCCATCAGAAGACCAGAAAAATAGAGAGATTGCATTTGTTGTTGGTGGTATGGCATTGACAGGATTTGTTGCTTGGAAGTTGATGTAGGTAAAAAAAAAAATATTTTTTGACATAATCTTTCTTTGGAAAAACTAAATCATAAGCATGATATTTATTTTTTTTATTATTCTTACATGGTTTCAAACCAAGTGGTCTTACATAAAATGGTGGTTCTTTACCTTCTATCTTCTTTGTGAGATGTGCAGGACTCCATACTTCACCATTGTCTTTGAGAGTTAAAATTACACTCACACCATTGTCTGTGTTAATTTCTCTGTAGTCAGTGATTGTATAAATGTTGTTGATTTCTAAATCAGTCCATTTCTTTGTGTCAAATTGACTTTGTTCCTTTAACAGCTCTTCAAACTCTTCTTTTGTAGGTGTATAGTCATCATCAAGCAATTGTGCTATATTTTGCGTTTGTGCGTTCTTTGACATCTTTTTATATATAAATATTTTTTCTTAAATAAAAATAAATGGAGAAGATATACTATAGTCCAAAAGGTTTCTGGAAAGGACACTCAGCTGTTGGTAAGTTAGCAAAAGAAGCAAAGGTTAGTCAGAAACAAGCATTAGAGTTCTTAAAGAAACAAGCAGTATGGCAAATATATTTACCTGCACCTAAGAGAATAATAAGACCAAAATTTGATGTGTCTGCAGAGAATGAAGTTCATCAGGCTGATTTGTTGTTTTTACCTCACGATACTATTGGTAGGAAGACATACAAGTATGCATTGACAGTGGTTGATGTTGGAACAAGATATAAAGAAGCCGAACCTTTGACGTCGAAAGATAGTAAAGAAGTTGCAAATGCTTTTGAGAAGATTTATAAAAGACATTTGAAGTATCCTAAACTATTGCAAGTTGATCCTGGTAGAGAATTTATGAGTTCCGTTTCAACTTTGATGGAAAAGCATAATACCAAAATAAGAAGAGGTAGAAAAGAAATACACAGAGACCAAGGAATAGTAGAAAGATTTAATAGAACCTTAGCAGAAAGATTGTTTGGTTATCAGTATGCTAAAGAGATTGATACTATAAAAAGAAACAGAGAATGGGTTAAGAGATTATCTGATGTTATTAAAGCATTAAATAAGGAGACGAAAAAACCTCCTCCAATTATAACAAGAAAAGTTGATGCTGAAATTTGTCCTTATGCAAATGTTAGATATTTGTATCAACCTGGAGAATTAGAAGGTGGTGGAAAGAGAAGGGCTACTGACCCAGTATGGTCTGTTGATATTCATAAGATTGACTATCATATTATAACGCAGGGAATAAGAGTTTATTATTTGAAATCTCCTGCACCTAAGAGAGGGTTTGTCAAAGAGGAATTACTTATTGTTCCGGCTGATACCCATACGCGTATGTCATGATTTCATCTGGTGCTATGTATCTTTTTGTGTCTAAAGGAGAAAGTGTAGTCTTATTTACTTTTAATCCATATATGTTGTGATGCATTGAGCGTAGCATGTTCATTGAGTGTGTGTATTTCTTTTTGTTGAATAATGCATCTCTGTAGTTTTCAAAATTGATTTGTTTTTTGATTACATATTTTTTTGTTCCTTTCGCTTTTTTGATGACTTGTTCATCTGCTCTTAATACTGAATATAATTTAGGACGAAGACCAATATATTCTGATATTGAAACACCAGCACATTCATCCTTCATCTTACCTATGACCTTCTTGTTTGTTTCATCGTATAGTGGATGTTCTTTTGGATAATCAGAGAAATCGTATTCATCTTTCATTTCAGACATATCTTTGTAAGCATCTTTGGTTTTGATATCTACTAATAAACTATCGGTGTCGGTGTATAACAAGGTGCAGTTATTACCATACTTTTTTTTCAATGTATTATAATACCAATCATACATAAGATGTTTTGATAAATCTAAAACACAGAAGCCAACATATATTGGTTTATTTAGAGTTAATCTTGTTTTATTCACTTGAATGGCAGATAACTCATCAGAGAACTTTACTCTACGATTGAAGTTTGGTTTGGCTATTATCTTGCGGATTTTTTCATTTTCACTGCCATCTGTTTTGACTAATTTAATATCAACTCTTTTACGTATGTTTTCCATTGTTTTGCCAAATACTGAGTTGTTCATAAGTTTAAAGAAATCTTTTTCAAATGTAGTCTTTGCTTTTTTACGTAATTCTGTATTCAGACGTATGTAAGGTTCCATCCAAGGTTTCTCATCAAATTCTAATATTCTGTGTATTTTTGTTATTTTCATACCAAGTTGTTTGTATAGTCTCAAGATCTTGTAATGTACTACATATTTCTTCTTATCCATTAGATTGGGGACAAGTTTTTCTGTTTTTAACATACTATTTTCAATTAGTTCATTTTGATAGTCGGATAACCATTCTTTTTTAATTGCTAATTTTTCAGGTGCAAGTGGATAGTCGTTATGTAGTTTATGTAAATGTTTGGGATATTCTAAATCTACTTCATATATTCTTCCTCTACCTTTTTGTAATTTTGGAAGTTTTCCATCTATTAAATCTTTATTAGTTATCCATTTGAAACCACCAAATGGAAGTGGTTGGCTCATTGAATGACCATATAAATTATTTTCATCTAAATACATTATGTAATTGTCTTCTTCATTTGGATTATAATCTGCTACATATTTATTGTTTGCTTTTGCGTGTCTTTTAGAAACCATACTTATTCCACCTCTCATTCCTTTTTCAATGAAAAGATGCATATCCAAATCTGATAGAAGTTGTAATTCTATTCCTGTGTATTTTAGAAGAGCATCCCAAGATAGACCAGGTGCAGTGTAGTAATGTAGAGGGTCAAGTTTATAGTTATTCATACAGGTTTCTCTAAACTTTTGAAAAACATCTGCAAGTAAGAGAACATCTGTTTTGAGATATAAATCATGATAATCACCAAGTGTTTTACAGTTAAATTGTTTCCATACTTTTTGAGCGTGTTCATAGTCTTTTTGTTTGATACTTTCATCTGTAAGACTGCTGTAGAATTTGTCTATGGGTGGTAGTTGTGTTTCATCAAATCTATCAAAACTATCAATGTATTCATATGGATAGATACCTTTACGAGCAAGAAGATGTGAGTTAGTTGTATGTTTTACAGTTAATGGTAAGTCTGATTTGTTGAGTTTTTTATATCTTGTATTGTGACATTTTTTACATTTCGCTGTTAATAACCAATTTTCATTGATGTTTATTTCTTCTGTACCTTTACATTTTTCACATTCTGTCTTTACACCAATTGCTCCATCTACCAACTTTTCAAGAGAGGAAGCCATAAATTGAAAACTGTCTAAGAATTTCAGTTGTCCAATACTGAATGAGATGAATTTCTCTGAATTATTTGCAATACAAGTAATGTTTCCACTTGCTTTGTGTATTTTCTGCATTATTAGATGGCTATCATAACCTTTTAAGTTGTGGAAGATAACTGGAATTTTGGTTTTATTTGGTTTGATTGCAAGTTTGAGATTACAGGATTTGTGTGCTGGTCCTCTATATTCTCCTGTGAAATGACAGTGGTCTTTTACTTTTGGATTCTTTTCATTATTAATTTCTTTTTCACATATCCAACAATGGGAAGCATTTTCATAATCTTGTATGTTCTGTTCTGTTGGCATTATTAATGGTTTAGGATGTCTAAAGATGTTGTTGATGTTATTCACTTCACATTTTAAATGATTTAGAAAAACCTCTGCAACATCTTCACCTCTGTATATTACTGGTTTGTCTGCTTTACCATCATATCTAACAACTTGATATCCAAATCCACACGCTTCGTGTTCGCTTGTTATTTCTGATTTATCTCCTTTTTGTTGTGATTTGGGTTTGATTTGTGCTTCAAAGTCAGCATAGATAACATATGGAACGGGCATTTGATTTTGATGGTTTTTAAACTTGATAAGACCTTTTGATGGCATTTCTATTCGCATTGGAGATTTATTTATGCCTTCACAGTCTTCTTTATGTTTGATTAGTAGGTCTTCTCTTGTAAAACCATAAAGACATCTATCACAGAAATGTGTTTTATGTTTGTGTTTATTGTTCTGATTGTAAAGTAATCTATTAAGGTTTTTAATAAAACAGTAGTGATATTTTGTTTTTGACTCATCAGGAGGATAGTCATCAGGATTATAATCTTCATCTATCATTTCTTCTTCACTATCATCAATTTCCTCTTCAACATCTTCAGTTATCAAAAGCAGATTAATTCGTTCTTTTTCATTTGGTTGATTTGAAATATGATATGGAAATATAGTAAGTTTCTCTGTCTTTTTTGTTAATGTGTATCCATAAACATTGATTGCTATATTGTTTTGTTTCTCAACTTTTGGTATTTGTGAGATTGGTGTGGGAAAGTCTATTCCTTCCATATTTAATGTGCCTAAATATTTACGATAACTTGATAACTTACTTGGATTGTTTTTGTTTGGGTATTTAGAAGCAAGTATATGCCATTCTAAACATCTATCATCATCATTTGATAAATTAATTATTGCTTTTTTATTTGCTATTGCACTTGGAAGAGAAATATACGAAGAACCTTTGAGTGGTTCATATTTTGCTATATTAAGATAAAGTTTGATACAATGGTCAATTTCTAAACCCGTTGCGGTATTTGTGAATTTTTCAATCCATGTTTGTATATAAGTTGTTTGTTTGTTATAGTTTTCATCTAAATTATTTCCATCAAGAACTGCACATTGTTCTCCGTGTGATGCACCGGTAACTTCTTTTCTTTCACAATTAAGTTCATCTTTAAAAAACTTTATAGATAACCCAATTGAAAATTTAATACCATTGTATTCTTTAATGTTTTCATTAATTTTATCTATAATGACAGATTTTTTATCATTAAACAAAATATTTGGGTCTTTATATTTATGAGCATCTATTTCATACGCTTTGAAGTAATTGCATAATGGTTTATCAACCAGTTTCAGAACATTTTTCTCTTTAGTATCTTCATCATTAATTTTTTCACTTGTTTTAACAGCATTTTGTTGCTGTCGTTTTCTTATCTTTTTATCTCTACGTCTTTTACGCAGATTTTCCAATGTAGAAGTTTGTTGTAGTGCATCACTCTTCTGTTTCTCAATATCTAAGGATTTAAGACCCTTGTCTAAAGCCTCATCACTAATTCTTCCTTCACTATGCAATTGTATTAGTCTCTCTACAGAACTCATTTTTTTGTTTTCTTTTAAACTATAAAAAAAATTTTAAATATAATAATAAAAATGGATATAGAAAAAGCAAAGATGCAAAATATATGTGCTATGTTGCCGTTAGGTTCAAATAAACCATGTAAAAACAAATCAGTAAATCATTCTATATACTGCAAGGCTCATAATTTTATTATAAAACATAACAAAAGTAAAGTAGTGAAATGTTTACAATGTGGTAAAGGTACTACAGCAAAATATCAAATCTGTGATAAGTGTGGTGGAAAGAATTTTAGAGAAAAACAGAGATATTTTAACTCTATAAAACTTTTTAAGCAGGAAATTGCAAGATTGAGTATGATAGAGTGTTGAGGATGATTCAGGACTGAAAGAGAACATACATTCAAAACATTCAAAACTGAGTGAAAGTGAGAGAAAGAAACTTATTGAGGAAGGTAAGGCTCAAGCGAAGAATGAAATGAAAAAAAAGATAGAAAATGCTTGATTTTATTCAATAAAATTACAATAGTAAATGACCCACCACCGAAATATGAAAGTTAATATTTTTTTTTGCTTCACTTCCGACCTACAATGTTGAAAATTTATAAGAATGTGCATTTTGTATGTTGAAACATATGTACAAAGTTTGGTGGTAATTGGTTGAACCAATGTTATTTTACAACAATTCAAAGACTTGCAGGAAATTCCAAAATGATGCTAGAACTTTGAAATTTTGTGATAATATGTATATATGCAACCCAAATACATATGCAAAAACTGGGACAAATCGGTTGATGGGATTCCACTTTCAGGAAGACTCAAAGACTTTCTGAAATTCCAAAAGTTGTCATAGGAACTTGGAATTTTAATATGTTATACAGCCTTAAAGTCTTGTTATATGTGCAAAATCTGGTGGTCATTGGATTATGTAAAGGCACTTTCAGGAGGGGTTAAAGTTTTTGCCCCAAAGTGGAATTTTCAAAATTCTTTTTAATATGTTTCTATATAGTGTCTATCCGCGACTTTTATCGGAGCAGATTTTGGATATTACTTTTAATTATTTGTTGTTCTCTACGAGTTGCTTAGTAAACTTTCTTAATAAACCGATTACAGTGTTATCAGGATTTTTTTGTATTTTTTTCTTTTTTTTAACCCATTTTTATCGCTTAGAAACGCTTTTTATTGAAACCGATTACGCTGTCATCATTTTTATTCAATGTTCCATTATAAAAAGATTTTTATGTCATTACCGGGATTCGAACTCATGCCCCACCATTTACAGTCCAAACCATCTAGACCACTCGGCTATCACGGCTTGTACTAGAATAGTAAGAAATTGAACGTAAATAAATGACTAGTTTTTTGTCCAGTGAATGGTTTTCTAAATACTGAAATAGTCCGTAGGTGATTTCCCTTTTGGACTTTGATGTCCAACTATCAGTGTGGTAAAGATAAATTGACATGTAATAGTCGGTTTATCTGTCTGCTCAAAATACTGCGGTAAAATATATATGTGGTAAGATGTGTTTATATATAGATAGTGCTGGTTGAAGAGGTGATTTGTGAGGGTTTTTAACAGATTACCTCAAAACCGGCACTATCTATATATATGAGGTAGGTGGAAACCGGAGTTACCGGAGAAAAACCACCTTCCGTTACAGAACATGAAGTCTCACATGTGGCCGAGCAAGGCTCGAACCACAGCGGTGATAGACCTAATGTTTAAGAGTCAACGCTCTTATTCACCAGGCCTCGGAGACCCGTTGCTATTGACTATCCTGTATTGTTCTGAGGACTGAGGTAAAAAATCAATAATCATGTTTTTAATGGTGTCAATTAATAAAATTGTCATTAATCAAGTAATTCCGTATTGGTCCAATTACAGGTCCTCGGACTGCTGTATTGGCCTCGGCATTCGGCCTCGGGCCAATATAGCAGACCTTGGACCTGTAGCTGGGTCAATATAAAATTACTTGATTAATAACATTATAACCAGTGCTTCATCTGAAGTGCACGACCCGCCGGATGCTTTTAGATTTATGAGTGTTACCATATATGGGTATGGCGGCCATTTTGGTCATGTGACCTGGACCTAAAACGGTTCCCCCAATAAATGCGCCTTATCGTAAGGAGCAAAAATATATCTTATACTTTAGTGCTGTATTCTGAATCGTTTGCAGGATAAAATGCATTTTCACTTTTCCAATACAAAAGCATATGTGTCAAAGTTTGACCTAGGCACAAAGAAGGTCAAGGTCCACGCAGGGTCACCATTTTAGCAATTTATGATGGGCCTACGTCCCAGATGCTATTTATCAAGTTTCGTGGAAATCTGCCCAGTGGTTCTGGAGAAGACTATTTTTGAAGGGTTTTTACCATATATGGCTTGGCGGCCATTTTGGTCATGTGACCTGGACACCATGAGCAAATTTTGGTTTCCCTCATCCCATAGAGGCTCCATACGAAATTTGACTTCAATCGGCCGAACGGTTTCCGAGGAGAAGCAGTTCGAAAATTTTCACATTTTTCGCCTCGGCGAGGCTTTACTAAATGGAATGTAATATTTCGCAAGTTCGTTGGTTAGATCTCATTGATATCTATCAGTATGCCAAAAATTGTTTAAATATTCCAAGCGGTTAAGTCACTATCACCAATTTTCACAAACGGGTTACGGACGGACAGACAGACAAACCATATATGGCTTGGCGGCCATTTTGGTCATGTGACCTGGACCCCATGAGCAAATTTTGGTTTCCCCTATCCCATAGAGGCTCCATATGAAATTTGACTTCAATCGACCCAACGGTTTCCGAGGAGAAGCAGTTCTAAATTTTTCACATTTTTCGCCTCGGCGAGGCTATACTAAATGGAATGTAATATTTCGCAAGTTCATTGGTTAAATCTCATTGATATCTATCAGTATGCCAAAAATTGTTTAAATATTCCAAGCGGTTAAGTCACTATCACCAATTTTCACAAACGGGTTACGGACGGACAGACAGACTGACCGACTGACAGAATGACCGATTGACAGAATGACACAGTGATTTTAGGGCACTCTAAGAAAATCAACCGACATCAGTCGGTCGCTTTTTCTGCGGGTCGTGCAATATTACAAATTTTACATAGATTGCTGTAACACTTGAACGTCAGTGTTTCGCCTATTTACTAGAAACCGGATACGCTGGTTTTTGGCTAACTACAATAGAATGCTATAGAATGTCTGGTCAGATATGCACATTCGCATTGTATGCACGGTCGCATTTTCTCTCAAGCATTACATGTATTAGCATATGAATGATAAAAGCCGTCTTCGCTATGCGGTGTATGTGATCCTGTTGACACAAGAAAGCTGTCATACTACTGAGTTCATCATGAAAAGACAGACGCCTATATAATTCAGAACAGTTTTGAATCGTATATGAAGCTAAACTCTTCACACATACTTGTGTTGCCGGACCAAGAACATTGTTATGTCGAAGAAACCACGGGTTTGTATTGTCGGCTGCGGACCATCGGGCATGTCGGCATTATACCAGTTCAGCAAGATACCGGAAGCCGAAAGACCGTATATCGTCTGCTACGAAAAACAAGAAACTTGGTGTGGTCAGTGGAATGTTACATGGCGGACAGGTCTGTTTCAGTTTTATAATTTCTGCGTTTGCTTAAGAAATAAATCAGCTTTAACAGTTTGGTGGTCAGTTGTAAAGTAGACCAAATCACGAGCGCGGAGCGCGAGATATTGTCTACTTACAACTGACCGACAACCTGAAATCACATAATATGGCTGATCTCTTTCGAGTCTCGTCAATAATGTTGTTGTTTCCTTCAAATTCTCCCAACCTTTCGCCATTGTTAGTAGAGATCGCATAATAAAAATTATAGACTGTAAGACATACATTTAAGTTCTTTTTAACGTTTTAGATGCGAGAAAATGACGTTTCACCATCTAACGTCAAAGAATGCAGGAGTGATGTTATAAAACGGTGGCTATCGGCGTCACGCTCTTCTTCCCTGTGATTTATTGCAGAATAAATCACCGTTCCATTTAATTGTCTATATAGGCGTACTGTATCAGACTGTTATTTTGTTCATTTAAACGCACGCTCATACACAAGAGTGATCATATTATCCTCGAAAAGATGTTGCTGACCCGGCAGGTATCGAACCAAAGCGATATTTACATGTACCCTCGCCAATATCGCTCTAATGGCGGGGAATGTGATCCCATGTTTCCCGTCAAGAATCGAAATAACTTGTTTTGTATTTGCGATATACTTTCGGAAACCCGACGTTATCATGTTATGTCACTTTTCATTGGTTGGTGTGTGGTTTTACGAAGCTGACTGTGCTTGCCGTTTTGGGGAATAGTCTGACCAGATACTTCTTTTGTTGCATGAAGGAGCATGCCCTTAGCTATCCTTAGAGCGCACAATGAAGACTCTGATCAACGTTAAACGAAAATGACAAATGACAATTTAGAATACAGTTATCCCCTAAGCATGCCCAGGAAAAGTACGGTGAGGTAAAATGACCGGCTCGACATATATATAAGTATTGACTTTGCCGTTAAAATCCTAATCAGACTGATTTCTGGGATTGTATGTGCCTTGCGATTCTGTACACTTGTCGGATCAATTAAAGTTGACACGGTATGTAAAGTTTGTGCTCATTTATCTTTGTTGGTAGTTACCCCAAACCCTTGTTATCCAGTTGTGAGTTTGATCTATAAGGGACATGTCAGGCACGTAAGCATGCCTTGTGTAATTTTTTAAGAGCAATGGGAATGGCTTGATCATTTTGGCGTGCAAAATTTGAAATGATTCTGCCTTCAAAGATCTGCAGTTATTAGCTCATAAGCATGCGTAAACGTGTTTTCTACCGATAAAAAGGTCCGTTCGTGTATACAATTAATGTGTTTATTAACGATTTCCAGGATGCAATCCCCAAATGCGATAGAAATACCACAGTCCTTCCCTATTGTCTAAAACAATTTTATATTGTCACTTGCAGAAACATCTGATGCGATCTGATTTTGTATTGTCAACTGAATAGATTTAAAAAGTGTTTCGAGGTAAATGGAGGAATTTTGCCAGTTTGCAGCAAAATTGTTTACACTGGTCATTGCGTTGAACTTCAGTTCAGGATAGACGCGGAGAAGATAGTAACAGTCTAGAAATGTTGTATTGCTTTTCTTTTGTGTCCTGTATAGTATGTATCATGGCAGCGTGAACATGATAAATCATGTATTTGGATGAGAGTCGTAAGTCGTCTTGAACTTGTTTAATGATTAACAAGAGCGCCTAGATGACCCTGAATCGCTCACCTGATATAAAGCTGACGCTTTTCTATCTTTCTGAATCTGAATCGTTACTAGTGACAGAAATGCATGTTGTCTGTCAGACAAATGTTTAGCTCATTTTTCTAATCAGAGCGGAACCGTTTAGCTTTTTTGTTAGACGGTCACCTAAGTAATATAACTGTGAATACAAGAAATAGCCTCCCCAGATTGTCATTTTCTGTTAATCCAGTCAACGATTTCTAATAAACTTTTAAACCCCGTCACGGGTCGAGAGTTGTCTATATAAGTGCAGGGTTTAAAGTCTGTATTAGGATTAGATAGAAATAATTAAAATTCAAAATATTCATACTTTCCAGCCAAACAGATAAAAAGTCATACAATTATCGAAAGATTATTATTTGAAACTTGTTCAGGTATTTAATATGTTATTTTTTTGGATAAATTCTGAGATTACTGCCCATTTTATTCAAAGTAGAAGTAAAACAAAGATCAGGAATCGATACAATTAACTTACCCCACCCTTCAAAGACACCAAAGGGAAAGAAACACAAACATGAAGCGACCAGACCATAATGGAAACCTAAACAAAGGAAGGCCATAAGGACAGTTACTTTCCCACAAAATGGCCAAATGGCCATCCAAAATAAAAAGACACAAGTGATACACACAGTAAGTAACAAACAACAATATAAATAAACCGCCACAGAAGAACCGCCCTGGAACGGTCAGTGGAAAGAACTTCAAGGCTAACATATGTAACAAACAGTTTCAATCTGCTCTTTCGCGTGAAACTGACGGCAAGCTACCATCCAAAGGTTCGTTCCCCAAACGTGATGGACATAACAGTTGACCCAATAGGGGTCGCTTGATCAATTTACTACGACAGTGTGAGCAATCTGGATGGGGCCCTACACCGTGGCAACAGACTGACTATCATGGACTTCGCAAAGGCCTTTGTCAAGGTACCTCACAGAAGGCTATTGTATAAATTGGACTGTAATGGGATAAGAGGAACCACACATAGGTAGATTAGCATATGGCTCTCTGGGCACTCAAATAGGCCTCCGTTGTGTAGTGGATAAGCTACTCGCCTCATAAACCAGGGGTCATGGGTTCGATCCCGGGCTTCTCCAGACTTTCAAATGAGTCTTTAAACAAAGGTCCCGTTTCCGTATGAGCTTAGTTGTTGGTGGGACGTAAACCTTAATAACACTCACTCAATCTGGGCGCTCACAACAAGTTGCACTTTATCCAGTCTGATCCAGCCCCTGTTTTATCTTGTGTCCACCAAGGTACGGTCCTTTTCTTGGTATTCATTAATGATCTCCCTGATAATATCAGATCGTCTGTCCGTTTATTTGCTGATGATTGTGTCCTGTATAGGAACATATATTCTCCTTCTGTCTTATTAGCTCACCTGAGCAAAGCTCAAGGTGAGCTTTTGTCCGTCGTACGTGCGTCATGCGTCGTTCGTCGTGCGTCGTGTCAACATTTACCTTGTTCATCCTCTAGAGACCACAATTTAGCTTCACTCTTCATGAAACTTTATCAGAATGTTTGTCTTGATGATATCTGGGCCAAGTTCGAATAGGGGTCATGTCAGTTAAAAAACTAGGTCACTAGGTCAAATTTCTTGAAAACTTTGTTGAACCGTCAGAGACTGCAATTTTGCTTCAATCGTCATTATCTTTGCCAGAATGTTTGTCTTGATGATATCTGGGTTAAGTTTGAATATTGGTCATATCAGGTAAAAAAACTAGGTCACTAGGTCACTAGGTCAAATTACTTGAAATCCTTGTTAACCCTCTAGAGACCACAGTTTTGCTTCAAACTTCAGGAAACTTTACCAGAATGTTTGTCTTGATGATATCGGAGTCAAGTTTGAATATGGATCATGTCAGGTAAAAAACTAGGTCACTAGGTCAAATTATTTGAAAACCTTGTCCACCCACTCGAGACCACAAATTTTGCTTCAAACTTCATGATGCATTACCAGGCTGTTTGTCTTGATGATATTTGGGTCAAGTTTGAATATGGGTCATGTCAGGTCAAAAACTTGGTCACTAGGTCAAATTCCTGGAGATGTTGCACTGATGAGTTGGGAGGCCTTCATGCGGGCTGAACAAATTATTTGTCTAATTCGCGACGGAAGTAAGGTCGAGGATTGTGGCCACGTAAAATCGATTTAAGCCCCCCAGTGGAAATCTTCCATTGACCGTTCTAAGGCGGCTCTTCTGTGGCGATTTATTTATGTTGTTGTTTGTTACTTACTGTGTGTATCACTTGTGTCTTTTGGTTTTGGATGGCCATATGGCCATTTTGTGGGAAAGTAAATGTCCTTATGGCCTTCCTTTGTTTAGGTTTCCATTATGGTCTGGTCGCTTAATGTTTGTATTTCTTTCCCTTTGGTGTCTTTTATGGGTGGAGTAAGTTAATTGTATCAATTCCTGATCTTTGTTTTACTTCTACTTTGTTCAACCTCTAGACACCACAAAGTTGCTTCAATCTTCGTGAAACTTTATTAAACTGTTTGTCTTGATGATATATGGGTTAAGTTAGAATATGGGTCATGTCAGGTCAAAAACCAGGTCACTAGGTTTAATTTCTTGAAAACCTTGTTCACCCTCTAGAGACTTCAATTTCACTTCAATCTTAATGAAACTTTACCAGAATGTTTGTCTTGATGATATCTGGATCAAGTTCGAATTTGGATCATATCAGATTAAAAACTGGGTCACCAGGTCAACTTCCTTGAAAACTTTGTTCACTCGAGACCACAATTTTGCTTCAATCTTTATGAAATTGTATCAGAATGTTTGTCTTGATGGTATTTGGGTCAAGTTCGAATATGGCTCATGTCAGGTCAAAAGCTAGGTCACTAGGTCAAATTTCTTGCAAACCTTGTTTAGCTCTTGAGACCATAATTTTGCTTCATTCTTCTTTAAACTTTACAAGAATGTTTGGTCTTGATGTTATGTAAGCCAGGTTGGAATATGGGTCATATTGGGTCAAAAACTAGGTCACTAGGTCAAATTGCTTTGACACCTTGTTTACGAGTATGCTCCACATCCCACAGTTTTGCTTCAATTTTATGAATCTTTACCGGAATCTTTGTCTTGATGATATCTAAGTCAAGTCTAAATATAGGTTATGTTGGGTTAAAACTAGGCCACATAGGTCACATTTCTTGAAACCTTATTCATCCTTTAGAGACCACAACTTTGCTTAAATCTTCTTTAAGTTTTACCAGAAAGTTTGTCTTGATGTTATTTAAGTTGAATTCGAATATATATTCATGCCTGTTCAAAAAACTAGGTCGCTAGGTCAAATTGCTTTCAAACCTAGTTCATGCTCTGGATGCCTTAGTTTTGGTTCAATGTTTATGAAACGTTAACAGAATGTTTGTCTTGATGAAATCTGGGTCAGGTTTGAACATGGGTCATGTCGGTCTGAAACTTATATTCAGAATGTATCTTGGTCAATATGTTCTATAAAAGGGTTATCCTTTGGAAGCAAGGAATGCACCACAAAACTGAAAAAATATGGAGTGTACATGTTTTCTGGGCCAGACTAGCTAGTTTCGGCCAATTAGGCCTCATCAGTGACCCTCTGATATTTTCAAAATTCCACAATGGAATCAATGATCCCAAAGGACAAGAAAATAGAATCTACACTATGATGTAGGGCAGGGAGACGTTTTACCGCCGCCACACATCCCAACACACCAGTTTTAGTGAAGTTAAATATGTTCTATAAAAGGGTTATCCTTTGGAAGCAAGGAATACACCACAGAACTGAAAAAATATGGAGTGTACATGTCTTCTGGGCCAGACTAGCTAGTTTCGGCCAATTAGGCCTCATCAGTGACCCTCAGATATTTTCAAAATTCCACAATGGAATCAATGATCAATCCCAAAGGACAGGAAAATATAATCTACACTATGATGTAGGGCAGGGAGACGTTTTACCGCCGCCACACATTCCCACACACCAGCTGTAGTGAAGTTAAATATGTTCTATAAAAGGGTTATCCTTTGGAAGGGGAATACACCACAGAACTGAAAAAATATGGAGTGTACATGTTTTCTGGGCCAGACTATCTAGTTTCGGCCAATTAGGCCTCATCAGTGACCCTCGGATATTTTCAAAATTCCACAATGGAATCAATGATCCCAAAGGACAAGAAAATAGAATCTACACTATGATGTAGGGCAGGGAGACGTTTTACCGCCGCCACACATTCCAACACACCAGCTGTAGTGAAGTTAAATATGTTCTATAAAAGGGTTATCCTTTGGAAGCAAGGAATACACCACAGAACTGAAAAAAATATGGAGTGTACAATATGTTCTATAAAAGGGTTATCCTTTGGAAGCAAGGAATACACCACAGAAGTGAAAAATATGGAGTGTACATGTGTTCTGGGCCAGACTAGCTAGTTTCGGCCAATTAGGCCTCATCAGTGACCCTCAGATATTTTCAAAATTCCACAATGGAATCAATGATCCCAAAGGACAAGAAAATATAATCTACACTATGATGTAGGGCAGGGAGACGTTTTACCGCCGCCACACATTCCCACACACCAGCTGCAGTGAAGTTAAATATGTTCTATAAAAGGGTTATCCTTTGGAAGCAAGGAATACACCACAGAAGTGAAAAATATGGAGTGATTATTAGCTAAGGTTTTGTTATCAGTGAATGTCCGTCGTGCGTCGTGCGTCGACAACAATTTGATTTAAATGCGAACTCCTCCTAAACCCTTGGGCCAATTTGATTCAAACTTCACAGGAATGTTGCCTGGGTGGCTCCCTACCAAAAGCTAAAGTCGTTTTGCTTCAATGAACAAGATGGCCACCAGAGCTAAATATAGAAAAATTTTAAACGCGAACATTAACTGTACACTTGGGCCAATTTCATTCAAACTTCAGAGAAACGTTGCTTAGGTGAACCTTTACCAAAATAGCAAAACACGGTTCCGCTCCAGTGAGCAAAATGACCACCAGAGCTAAAAATAGAAAAAACGTAAATTTGCTTCAAACGCGAATTCCTCCTAAACCCTTGGGAAAATTTGATTCAAACTTCATAGGAATGTTGCCGATGTGGCAAGTGCCATAACACTGTCAAAAAGGAATTCAAAGTGACGGTGAATTTGTCTTTTCCTAAATAAAGTTGACAGTCATACATTACTGAGAGGACTGTTGTCAATGTTCAAAGGGCCATAGCTCCAAAAGAAATTAAACCAGAATTGCATTTCTCATTTTCTGCAAAAGCCCTCATGTTCGCGTGAAGTTTACTGAAAATTTCTCTTTTCAGAGTAAATACAAATATATCACAGAAACCGCTACTTTCAAAGTTCAAAGAGTCATAACTTAAAACTTAGCTAAGTCAGACTTGTGGTTCTTGAGTTCCTCATGCCATCTTATGTCGGTTTTTACATTTTTGCAAGGCTTCAAGAAAAGTCTGGAACTGCTTTTTACGTTATAGGAAGGGCACACGTGTATGACTAAGTTCACTATTCACACTGTTCAAGCAGGTAATTCAGAGTCAAATCTTTTGTAGGTTACAATGATATATGTACCAAGTTTAACCAAATTTCACCAATTCGTTCATGGGATAGGGTACAGACAAGCCAAAATTGACAGTGTTTGGGAGCCTGTGACATTGAAAATAAGGTTATGGCCACCAAGATCTAATCAAATGTTTGGTATGTTGAATGATATATTGTACCAATTTAGACCAATTCGTGTGATAGGATGCATACAAGCCATTTCTGGCCTAAAATTGGCAGTTTTTGGAGGCCTGTGCCCTTGAAAATAAAGCCAAGGTCGCCAAAATCTAACCAATCTTTTACAAAGTTTGACCATTTCATCAATTCATTTAAGAGATCGGGAGCAGACAAGCCAAAATTGACAGTTTTCAGTTTTGTGGGGCGTATGCCCTTGGAAATCAGGTCACTAATCAATGCGATGATATGTTGTACCATGTTTGATCAAATTTCATTGATTCTTTCCTGAGATAGGGTGCAGACAAGCCATTTGGGGTCCAAAATTGACAGTGTTTTTGGGGCCTGTACCATTGAAAAATAGGTCAAGGTCATCAGAACCTAATGGCGGTTCCAACGAGTACCCACAATCTATAATTTTAGCAGAAATAAGAAAAATATCACAATTTTTCATCCTAAAATTTACTCTTATCTGGCAATAAAATCTATGATGTATTTGTATAGGCATGTTTTCGAAATGTATGAACGAGAGGCTTATTGCACTTATATTGTGAAAATGAGCTAAGAAGAACACAAGCTCATGTCCTCCGATATATCACCTTGGGAAATATTCACCAATATCATAATACCACCAACTCTTGAACAAATCCGTGAAATGAAGACCCCAGTAAACCCCACTTTATAAAGAGAAAACTGGGGTTTACGGTGGTATACATTATTTTTCTTATTTCTGCTCCTAGACATAGGCTGTGGGTCCTCAATGACGCGGTTCTAACGAGCACCCACAACCTATGTTTGGAGTATGAATAAGAAAAATATATCACGGATTATCATCAGAAAAGAAGACATTTTTGAGATGTGAAAAAAATGCACTATGCTGCAAGGGAGTGTTATCTACATGCTTAAGAAGTCTCGGTTAAACAGATATCCCCAATTTTCTGTATGTAACGACAGGCAATCTTCTATGACGGCTCCAGCCTAAAAGCTTACTTAAATTCCAGATACCCGATACTCTGTCTCTGGTCGGGTACGGCTGGTTTTATTTTGTTCCAGCATTTCAGTTATTTCATGCTGTCGAGTCCTCATCGTTGTTTCATCTCTGTAGTCGTTTGATTTTTATGTTCTCGGAGATCTAGCACTGATGAGTTAGAATTCCTTCATGAGCTGTAACAACGCTTAGTGTCCACACGACCCTCAGTGTCCATATGAACACTAAGCGTCGCAGTAATGATCACTAAGTCATCCAATTTTGCCAAATGGACAATAGGCGTCAATCATCTAGATCGGTTTACAGTATCAACGCCTAGTGTCCAATTTTGGGTACGTAAAACAGTAGTTACGTCTTGATCAGAATTTAACCCTTATCTTGCTGAATATTTATTTAAGCCACACCCATTTCTGTCTATCAACCAATCAAATTATTGATGTAATTTATTGCTACAAATTCATAAACTGAATGCCAAACAGTGTAGATCCTGACCAGATGGCCATCGGATCGGGATCTACGCTGTTTGCAAAAATATGGGTTGTCGTGAACAGCAAGCTAAGGATTAACATGCAATGGACATAAGTAACGCATTACCGGGGCTGGTTTCGGGCTCTCATCCGGATACATATATTTCCGTGCCTGCTTCATGGTCCAGTGATTTTGCCTTATATCTTAAAGATTTTTTAGACGTATGAACATCAAACTTCAGGGTTATAAGACACTACGACCCGACATTTGACCTTAAAAATGTAGGTCACAATGACCTATATTTCATGGTCCAGTGATTTTGCCTAATATCCTGAAGACTTTTTGATCTATGGACGCCATACCTTGGTATAATGAGTCAGTATGACCTCAAAATAAATGTAGATCACCCTGACTTGAATTTCATGGTCCAGTGATTTAACGTTATATGTTGAAGTCTTTATGGTTCATGAACACCATATTTGGTATTTTGAGTCATTTTGAGTATGACCCCATAGTTGACTTCAATATAAATTCATGGCCAGTTGTTTTGCCTTATACCATGATGACGTTTTTTACGCCCGTTTTGTTAAAACGGTCGTATTATGGTATGGGGTCGGCGTCCGTCCGTCAGTCCGTCCGTCCGTCTGTAAACTTTTCGTTTCCGGATACAATTTTCATCCGACCAAGCTGAAACTTGAGAGGTAGTTAGACCATGACCTGTCGTAGCGCATTTTGTTTCGAGGTTATGGCCACCAAATATTTACAGAGTTATGCCCCTTTGATTTTTTTTGTAAACTTTTTCGTTTCCGGATAACTCCTCCTACAGTTTTCATCATATCAAGCTTAAACTTGTTGGTTAGTAAGACCATGACCTGATGTAGCGCATATCGTTTCGAGGTTACGGCTCACCAAATATTTACTGAGTGATTTCCCTTTGAAAATTTTTGTAAACTTTCGTTTCCGGATAACTCTTCCTACAGTTTTCATCCGATCATGCTGAAACTTGGTAGAAAGTAAGACCACGACCTGGTGTAGCGCATATCATTTCGAGGTTATGGTCCACCAAATATTCACAGAGTCGTGCCCTTTCTGACGTAGTCAGTGATCTGGTTATGAGGTTATGGTCCAACAAATAAAAACAAAATTATGCCCCTTTGAAAGTTTCTGTAAGCAATTTTGCCTGCAATTTAGAACCGAAACTTGATATATAGTTAGACCAAGCCAGCCTCGGTAGTCGGATGCGCCTCTGACTGGTGATCAGGAGGACGTGGGTTCGATACCTGCCGGGGTCGGCAGCATTCTTTCGTGGAGATTGATCATGAAATCTTTTCTACGGTCATTCTCTCCCTTCCGCTGATTCAAGAAGGGCAGTTGTCAGTTTCTGGCGAAAGAATGTGCACTGCACTACTTAACCCCTTATGTATAAGCCTGCCCAGGAATAGTGTGGATAGGTAAACTGACCGGCTCAAAAATGACCTAAACTAGTGTTGACTGGGCCGTTAAACTCCAATTCAAACAAAAAACGAAAGTTAGACCAAGATGTGGAGCAGTGCATATTTTTCAAGGTTACAGTCCACCAAATATTTATAGAGTTATGCCACTGTGAACATTTTGTTTATGGCTAACTCTTCCTACAGTGAACATTTAATCAAGCTGAAAATTGATATATAGTTTGACCAAAATATGGAGCAGCGCATAATGTTTCGAGGTTATGGCTTACAAGATATAAATAAAGTCATGCCTCTCTGCAGATTTCAGTTAGTATTTTGTTTGTGGCTAACTTCTCCTACAATATCCGATGAAGCAAAAAACTTCACATATGTGGTGCAGTGCTTATTGTTTTGAGGTTACGGTCCACCAAAAAAGTAATCGAGTTATGCGCCTTTGAAAATGTCTGTGTGGCTTAACTTCTTCTGCAGTAAACGTTCGATTCAGCAAAATCTTGATATTAAGTTTGATTATGATGTGGAGCAGTGCATATGGTTTAGAGAGGATGGTCCACCAAATATTTATATAACACTTCGAAAATATATGTAGACATTTTCATTTCCGGCTAACTCCTCCTACAATATAGATCCGATCAAGCTGAAACTTGACATGTGGTTCGACCATGATCTGGAGCAAGGTTTCAGTCCAACAAATATTAACTTGCTACGGGCGTATAATGCCCCGCTTTCGGAGCTCTTGTTAATATAGGAACGCCAAACTTTGGTATTCTGAGGCAGTATGAATCGATATTTTACCTAAAAACAAATAATTGTAGGTCACCATGGTTCAGTGACTTTGTCTTATATCCTGAAGATTTGTTGATATATGAACAACATACCTGGGTATTTTGGGCCAGTATGACCCGATAGTTGACCTCAAAACAAATAATTGTAGGTCACCATGACCTATATTCATGGTCAGTTGTTGGGGTTACAAGTCAGTGTGATCCGATATTTGACCTCAAAATTAATGTAGGTCACCATGCCATATATTTCATGGTCAAATGATTCTGCCGTATATCCCGAGTACTTTATGATAATTGACCTCAAAACAAATGTAGGTCACCATAACCTATATTCATGGTTAGTTGTTTTGCCTTATACAATGAAGACTTTTGATATAGGAACACCATACCTAGGTAAAATGAGTCGGTATGACACGATATTTGACCTCAAAATGAATGTAGGTCACCACGGGCCTCCGTGGCCTAGTAGTTAAGAGCGCTGACTCTTGATCACTAGGTCTCTCACCGCTGTGGTTCGAGCCTCGCACGGGTTACATGTGAGACGCCAAGTTCTGCAACGGAAGGTCAGGTGATTTTTCTCCGGATACTCCGGTTTTCGTCCACCTCTGATTAACGATCGGCTGGATATGAGTGAAATAATCTTGAAAGAGCCGTAAAACCACAACAAAAAAATGTAGGTCACCATGAACTATATTTAATGGCCCAGTGCTTTTGCGTGATATACAGAAGATTTTTTTATATATGAACACCACACCTTATTATAATGAGTAAGTATGACACGATATTTGACCTCAAAATAAATGTAGGTGGTCATGATCTACATTTCATGGTCCAGTGCTTTTGTCTGATATCCCGAAGACCTTCGGATATATGAACAATATAACTTAGTATAATGAGTAAGTATGACACGATATTGAGCTCAAAATAAATGTAGGTCTAAATGACCTATAGTTCATGGTCCCGTGAATTTGTCTTATATCCTGAAGACTTAATGATACGTGAACACCAAACCTTGGAATTATGAGTAAGTGTGACCTTATATTTGACCTCAAAATAAATGTAGGTCACCATGACCTATATTTCATGCTCCATTGATTTTGCCAGATATCTTCAAGACTATTTGATGTATGAATACCATACGTTGGTATAATGAGTCAGTATGACATGATATTTGTACTCAAAATAATTGTAGGTCACAGTAGCCTATATTTTATGGAACAGAGATTTTGTCTTATATCCCGAAGACTTTTTAATATGTGAACACCATACCTTGGAACTATGTGTAAATGTGACCCGATATTTGACCTCAAAATAATTATAGGCCACCATGACCTATATTTCATGATCCAGTGATGTTGCCTGATATCCTGAAAAATTTTTTTTTACATGAAAACCATATCTGGTATTACGAGTCAGTAAGACCCATATTTGATCTCAAAATAAATGTAGATCAGACTTGTATTTCATGGTCCAGTGATTTTGCATTATATCCTGGAGACTTAATGATATATGAACACCATATCTGGTATTTTGATTCAGTATGACCCGATAATTGACCTCAATATAAAGTAGGTCATAATTACCAATATTCATGGTCAGTTGTTTTACCTTATACTATGAAGACTTAGAAGCCTCCGTGATGTAGTGGTTACGCTACTCGGCTTGTAAACCAGGAGTCGCAGAATCGATCCCGGGCTTCTCCAGACTTTCGGATGAGTCTTCAAACCGAGGTCCCGTCTCCGTATGACCTTAGCTGTTGGTGGGACGTAAAATTCAAACACTTACTCACTCACCATGAAGACTTTTTATATAGGAACATCATATTTTAGTATTATGAGTCAGAATGACTCGATATTTCACCTCAGAATAAATGTAGGTCACTATGACCTTTATTTCATGGCCCAGTATTTTGTCTTATATCCCGAAGACTTTTTGATATATGAACACCATACCTTGGTATAATAAGTCAGTATGACCCGATATTTGACTTCAAAATAAATGTTTATAGGCCACCATGCCATATATTTTATGGTCCAATGACTCTGCCTTATATCCTTAGGATTTTATGATATATGAACACCATACCTTGGTATGTGGAGTCAGTATGACCCTATAGTCGACCTCAACATAAATGTAGGTCACCATGACATATATTCATGGTTAGTTGTTTTGCCTTATACCGTGAAGGCTTTTGACATAGGAACACCGCACCTTGGAAAAATGAGTCGGTATGGCACGATGTTTGACCTCAAAATAAATAAAGGTCATCATGACCTATATTTCATGGCTCAGTGGTTTTGACTGATATCCTGAACATCTATTGATATATTAACACCATAGCTTGGTATTATGAGTCAGCATGGCCCGATATATCACCTCAAAATAAATGTAGGTCACCATGACCTATATTTCATAGTGCATTGAGTTTGCATTATATACTGAAGACTTTATGATATATGAACACAATACCTTGGTATTTTGAGACAATGTGACCCGATAGTTGACCTCAAACTAAATGTAGGTCACCATGACCTATATATTCATGGTTAGTTGATTTGCCTTATACCATGAAGACTTTTTGATATAGGAATACTATACTTCGGTATTTTGAGTCAGTGTGACTCGATATTTTACCTTAAAATGAATGTAGGTCACTATATTAAATTGGTCCAGTGCTTTTGCCTCCTGAAGATCATTTGAAATATGAACACCATAACTTTGACATTTTGAGTCAGTGTGACCTGATATTTGATCTTAAAATGAATGTAGGTCACCATGACCTAAATTTTATGGTCCAGTGATTTTGTCTTATATCCTAAATACTTTTTGATATATGGACACCATTCCTTGGTATTAAGAGTTAGTATGACCCGATATTTGACCTGAAAAAATATAGGTCACCTTGACCTATATTTCATGGTCCAGTGATTTTGCCTTATATCATGAAGACTTTATGATATATGAACACCAATAATCGTTTTTTTGAGTAAGTATGACCGATAATTCACCTACAAATAAATGTAGGTCACCATGGCCTATATTCATGGTCAGTTATTTTGCCTTATACAACGATGATTTAAGGTCACCTGAGCCGAAGGCTCCAGGGGAGCTTATGGGATAGTCTTCGATCCGTCGTCCGTCCGGGTTCCGTCCGTCAGCACCGTTCACCAGATATATCTCTGCAGCCTGCTCGCTGATCTCAGTCATTTCTCATTTACAATAAAACCTCGATAAGTCGAAGTGCCAGGGACCGCAGGAAATCCTTCGAATTCTAGGTAGTTCGAAATTTTGAAATCGGCAAGTTTCGGATATGCTCGGATCTCATTGTATGACCATTATTGCAACTTCATCTCGGCTCTTTGGTAAAGTAATGGAACATCTGCCACATTATGAAAGAAAATGAGTTGCCTGAAGGTTGATCGCATCGTCTTTAACGATCGACAGACGACTGAAAACAGAAATCGTGAACTGACATTATTATTTACATACAAGAACGAAAATGAAGGTTAGATGTAAAGTACCGAACCATTTTACTGACGAAATATTTAACCCTGGAAAAAGGATAGCAGAATCGGCAATCATTGGCATCTAGCGAAGGTTTATATTTGTCTGCAATAAACTGGCTGTTGCAGATGGGAAAGGGCTTACCAATTTAATTTCGCTTACTGGTCCTTCATTCACTTTCAAATAAAAAAAAAAAAAAAAAAAAAACATCCATAAATGTTCAGGAAGTTCGTCTACTTTCAGTTTTATCAGAATTGTTATTTTCGTTATAACAGCCTGTCCATTGAAACACCCCAAACCACCCCATAAACACCCCCAAAGAAAAGAAGAGAAATGTTTACTTAAACTCCGTTATTATAAAAAAATTTAAATCATTACATTAAATGATCAGTGCAGATGAACGCAATTAAGGACACCTATTACTCAAGTATTTAAGGCTCATCAACGTTAATCAGGTGACAATTACCTGTAGTGGATAACCCGTGAATTCATTCGGGGTTGTATTCCTCGAACCCGCCGCACAAAGAAAACGTGATCATCATGTGTGACCTTGATTATCCAAGCTGTATTTCGAATTTAAAAGGGATTTTAATAATAATATTTATTTCGAAATACAGTAGACCATATGGTCCATTAGTGCACAGTATATACAAACAATTACAATATGCAACATCAAGGTATGTAAATGTCAGCAATTTTACATACAAAACATATGTACTGCTATCAAGTGAATGAGCATGTAACAAGTTCATAATTGGCTACAAGTTTCCATACACAATAAAGAATAGCATACACCGTACAAAACAATTGATACGAAGTAACAAACCATAGTTTACGAGGACTGTTCAAATATGAATGCAACTAAGCACATAAAAATGATTCCGTGATAGATTTCGATGAAAAATTTATTTTGTCCCCTCATAGTATTCCCCTTTAACAGATATACAAACTTGTAGTCTTCTGATCCAATCATTAAATGCATTTTGGTAGTTTTTTCGAGGTATACTATGAAGGCACTGGAATATTGCAGAACCGAGGTGTTTGCGCTGTACAAATGTTCAACCAGAAAGGTATTTTTTCAGCCGCGGGAACAAAAAAAATGTCACACGGGGCAAGGTCAGGGGAATACGGGGGCTGAGGTAGTTTAACAACCTTTTCCTGCTTCAGATAGTCTTGCACAATGAACGCTTTGTGCGATGACGCATTGTCATGTAGAAATCCGACATTGGCCAAACCAGTTGCGGGTCTTCGTTCTTTGAAATATTTCTTCAATTTTCGATGAACTTTATTCTTGTGAAACTTCGCATTTACAGATTTGCCTTTAGGCACAGCAACCTGAATAGCAGTGCCCTGATTTGAAAAGAATATGGCATACATTACCTTCTTGACGCTCATGGTCCGCTTTGCAATGCATGGTCTTTTGCAATACTTTGTTGCCCATATTTTGTTCTGAATCTTTCGTTTTGGCTAAAAAAAGTGAACCCATGTCTCGTCACCTGTGACGACATTAGCGAAAGACCGTGCATTGTAATTTGGAAACTTTTTAAGCAACTTCTTGGCGCACTGAACGCGTGTCTTTTTCTGCTCATCTGTCAACAGATGGGGAATCCATCTAGCACAGATCATCTTCATTTTCAAATCCCGTTTCAGAATTGTATGAGCTGCTCTCTATGAGATGCCAACCATACTAGCTATTTGCCTAGTGTATCGTGCATCGGTAGCAACTTTTTCTTTCACTCTAGCATCCAACTTGGCAGATGTTGCTCTTTTCGACTGACGATCATGTGGTGCATCTTCTGTTGAGCCTAGCCCACAGCTGAATTCCTTACATCAACGAAAAACTGTCGGAAAAGACATTTCATTATGCCCAATAAACCGAACATATTTCATCAAAAATGTCTTTGCACCGTATACCAAGAATACAACGATTCTTAATATAGGACCGTATTTCAACGGCGTACTCTGACCTTCTTCCAACCATGTTTTGTATTAGTATACTAGAGAAGACAGGGTTTATCGAACGATATACATGGCTAAAGTGGACGGATTTTAACAGGTTTGGTATCAATGTATAGGTAAAGTGTTTTTCTACGCTGTGATATTTATTTCCAGGTGATTTTCGCATTAGTGCATGAGAAAACGGTCTACTTGCATTCATATTTGAATTGTCCTCGTAATTAAAGTTCTGGGAGATATGTAGATTAATTAATAAATGCAAGGACTTAACTGTTTAATTATAATTGTTTCTTAGCTTAAAGCTCTCAAATAAGTAAATGCCTAAGTTTCAAATGATCTGTTTGTTTTCGGATTTTATAAGCTCTACATATTTTGGAATATTCGGTCTTACCCAAAAATATCGTTTAATATACTTCTTTCTCAGATCTTCAAACAAAGTGCATTGTAAAATAAAGTGAAACTCATCTACAAGGGTACCGCAAATCCTACTTTTTCTGTCGTTTACTGGAATACTGTGTTGTGAATTTTTGACATCGCATATCGGAATTTTTCTAAAGGTAAAACATTTAAATATGCTTTATAAGAAAAATCACAATATAATGAATATGTTCGGGCTCTACTTGAGTCCGAAATCCTACTGTGTCAGTTTTGTACAAACGTATCAGTAAGTCTTTGTCTCAGTATGATCAGAAATGCATTTACATCCCCTATCCCCTGAAAAAAAACATTATTGAAACCAAGTGATTTTAAGAGATCTCTGACAGATGAAGCCCAATTATGTTTTTTAGGATATACTTCTAAGTCACTTAACATCATCTTGTAAATGCATTTGATGTGTTTTGTAAATATCACTGGTCAATATCTTGAACCGGGATAATAGGATTTTTAGCTCACCTGGGCCGAAGGCTCCAGGGGAGCTTATAGTATAGTGGGTTGTCCATCGTCCGTCCGTTCGTCCGTCGTCCGTTGTTTGTCCGTCCAGACGTTTGATCAGTTATATCTCTGCAACCTGCAGGCTGATCTCAATCATTTCTTATCTGTAGCGTGCCTTGATGGGGCATTGATGACATACGCTTCTTTTCAAATTCGAACAAAAACTTTGATTGCTATGGCAACCACAAGGTCCCACAATGGGAAAATGCTTGTCATCACCGTTTTGATCAGTTTTGGTCGGACCTTTCTGAAACGTATACGTAAAGTGGCTGGGGATAAAATCTCGGATGAATTCGATAACCAGCCAAGTTGGTTCATAAATCAAAGAGTTTCGTCCTCTTAATAGCTGAAAATGCCCATTTTTGACCTTATCATCACCGTAGTCCCTTCAGTTTTGATTGGATCTTCCTTTAACTTACGTACAAGTAATTCAGGGTTAAAAGCTCGGATGCGCTAGCAAACTAGCGATGTCCATCAATTTCTAATGGAGTTGTGTTCCCTAATTTGTTGAAAATGCTTATTGTTTACCTTGTCATCACCGTAGCCCCTTCAGGTTTGATCGGATCTTCTTGAAACTTACAAACAAGTAAGCCAGAAATAAAAGCTCGGATGATTCGAAAACTAGCGATGCTGGTCAATACCTCACAGAGTTTTGTCCCCTTCTTTGTTGAAAATGCTTATTTTTGACCTTATTCATCACCATAGCCTCTTCAGTTTTGATTGGATCTTCTTGAAACCTACAGACAAGTAAGTCAGGGATAAAGCTCAGATGAGTTCCAAAACTGGCGCGGTCGGCATACCTATCATAGAGTTACTTCTGCTTAATTGCTTTAACCTTGTCATCGCCGTTGTCCTTCAGTTTTGATTGGATCTTTTTGAAACTTACATGTATGTAAGTAAGGGATAAAACCTTGACTAAGTTTAAAAAATGGTGAAGTCGGTTTAAATTTCACAGAGTTATGTCCCCCTTGATTTCAGAACAGGCCTATTTTTGACCTTGTTATCACTGTAGCCACTTCAGTTTTTATCGGATCTTCTAGAAAATGACATGTAAGTAAGTCAGGGATAAAAGCTTGGGTGAGTTTGAAAACTGATAAGGTCAGCCTGTTTATCAAAGAGTTGCGTACGTCCCTATGATTCATTGGATCTTCATGAAACTTACAAAAAAGTAAGTCAGGGATAAAAGCTCGGATGAGCTCAAAAACTAGCGATGTCGGCCAATTACTGATGGAATTAAGTCCCATTCTTTGCTGAAAATGCTTTTTTTTGACATTGTCATTACTGTAGCCCCTTCAGTTTTGATTGGATCTTCTTGAAACTTACAGACAAGTAAGTCAGGGATAAAAGCTCAGATGAGTTCCAAAACTGGCGTGGTCGGCATACCTATCATAGAGTTACTTCTACTTGATTGCTTTAACCTTGTCATCGCCGTTGTCCTTCTGTTTTGATTGGATCTTTTTGAAACTTACATGTATGTAAGTAAGGGATAAAACCTCGACTGAGTATAAAAATGGTGAAGTCGGTTTATATTTGAAGAGTTATGTCCCCCTTAATTTCAGAAAAGGCCTATTTTGACCTTGTTAGCATTGTAGCCACTTCAGTTTTTATAGGATCTTCTAGAAAACGACATGTAAGTAAGTCAGGGATAAAAGCTTGGGTGAGTTTGAAAACTGATAAGGTCAGCATGTTTATCAAAGAGTTGCGTACGTCCCTATAATTGCAGACAATGCCTGTTTTGACCTTGTCATCACCGTAACTCCTTCAGTTTTCATTGGATCTTCATGAAACTTACAAACAAGTAAGTCAGGGATAAAAGCTCGGATGAGTTCGAAAACTAGCGATGTCGGTCAATTACTCATGGAATTAAGTCTCATTCTTTGCTGAAAATGCTTAGTTTTGACATTGTCATTACTGTAGCCCTTCAGTTTTGATCGGATCTTCTGGAAACTTACAAACAAGTAAGTCAGGGATAAAAGATTGGATGAGTTCGAAAACTGGCGAGGTCGGCATATCTGTTATAGAGTTACGTCCACTTGGTTGCTGAAAATGCCTATTTTTGAACTTGTCATCACCGTAGCCTCTTTAGTTTTCATCGCATCGTTTTGAAACTTACATGCAAGTAAGTAAGGGATAAAACCTTGGCTGAGTTTAAAAATAGAAGAGGCCGGCCTATATTTCAGAGAGTTATGTCCCCCTTGATTTCAGAAAATGCCTAATTATACCTTGTCATCACCATAGCCCCTTCAGTTTTTATCGGATCTTCTAGCAACTAAAAAGTAAGCAAATCAGGGATAAAAGCCCGAATGAGTTCGAAAACTGGCGAGGTTGGCTTATTTGTCATACATTTACGTCACTTTGGTTGCAGAAAATGACTGTTTTTGATCTTGTCATCACCGTAGCCCCTTTAGTTTTCATCGCATCGTTTTGAAACTTACATGCAAGTAAGTAAGGGATAAAACCTCGGCTGAGATTAAAAATAGAAGAGGCCGGCCTATATTTCAGAGAGTTATGTCCCCCCGTGATTTCAGAAAAAGCCTATTTATAGCTGGTCATCACCATAGCCCCTTTAGTTTTTATCGGATGTTCTAGCAACTTAAAAGTAAGCAACTCAGGGATAAAAGCCCGAATGAGTTCGAAAACTGGCGAGGTTGGCTTATTTTTCATACATTTACGTCACTTTGGTTGCAGAAAATGACTGTTTTTGACCTTGTCATCACCGTAGCCCCTTCAGTATTGATCGGATCTTCTAGAAACTTAAAAGTAAGTAAGTCAGGGATAAAAGCTTGGATGAGTTTGAAAACTAATGAGGTCAGCCTATTTATCATAGAGTACGTCCCTTTGATTGCAGAAAATGCCTATTTTTGACCTTGTCATCACCGTAACCCTTCTGTTTTCATCAGATCCTCTTGAAACTTATTTGTAAGTAAGTCAGGGATAAAAGCTAGGATGAGTTCAAAAATGGTATATTTCACAGAGATATGTCCCTCTTGATTTCAGAAAATGTCTATTTTTTTTACATTGTTATCACTGTAGCCTCTTCAGTTTTTATCGGATCTTCTAGAAACTGACATGTAAGTAAGTCAGGGATAAAACCTTGGATGAGTTCGAAAACAGATGAGGCCAGCCTGTTTATCATAGAGTTCCGTACGTCCCTTTGATTGCAGAAAATGCCTATTTTTGACCTTGTCATCACTGTAACTCCTTCAGTCTTGATAGGAACTTCTTGAAACTTACAAACAAGTAAATCAAGGATTAAAGCTCGGATGAGTTCAAAAACTGGTGAGGTTGGCCTATTTATCATAGAGTTACATCCCTTTGATTGCAAAAAAAAAAAAATACCTACTTTTGACCTTGTCATCACCATAGCCCCTTCCGTTTTTATTGGATCTTCTAGAAACTTACATATAAGCAAGTCAGGATAAAAGCTCGTACGAGTTCGAAAACCGGTGACGTCGGCTTATCATAGAGTTACATTACTTTGATTGCAGAAAATGACGGTTTTTGACTTTGTCATCATCGTAGCCCCTTCAGATTTGATCGGATCTTCTTGAAAGTTACATTTAAGTAAGTCTGGGATAAAAGCTCGGATGGGTTATAAAAAATGTTAAAAATGCCCATTTTTGACATTGTCATCATCATAAGTCCCTACGTTTTGAATGGATCTTCCTGAAACTTACATATAAGTAAGTTAGGGATAAAAGCTTGAATGTGTTTGCAAACTAACATTGTTGGCACATTACTCATAGAGTTAAGTCCCATTCTTTGCTGAAAATGCCTGTTTTGTACCTTGTCATCACCACGAGTCTTTTAGTTTTGATCGAAATATTTGGCAAAAATGAGCGAACCTTTTTGTAAGTATGCAGTATAGGTCATAATGAGAGTCCGCGTTCTGTAGTATCTGATCTGGGTTTGTCCTGTTTGCCAGTGGCCAGGTTTGGGATTTTACGGTACAAAAAGGGCTGTAAACTGGGTTATATGAACTGAACTATAAAAAGATTAGACTGCTACACAGTTCATCTATTAAAAATATTCATCTATTCAGTTTGAAATAGGTGGTCTGTGAAGCATTCTATAAGAAGATACCGCATGGCGTAATAATCTACTATGCTAACACGGGGTACTATGTTCTCACTGGTGATTGGGTCATACGCAGTAACGCCGAAAGTAGTGCCGAAATCACTTCTCATTTCACTGGAGCTACGCTGCAAGAGCTACGCTCCAAAAAGTCTTCAAGATATAAGGCAAGATCACTGGACCATGCAATATAGGTCACAATGACAGGCAAGTATTTTAAGGCAAAATGCTGTGCCATACTGACTCGTAATTCTGAAGTATGGTGTTCATATAGCAGAAAGTCAAAAAGATTTTGATGTCTAGCCCCATTCCGGGACATCAAACCTGGGGTCCGTAGTCGGTCCCAAATATGACTGCTTCCTGAGGAGTGGCTTTCAATTTTGAGTACGAAAATAGCACCTTGAAGCTGACTAATTTCTATGTTAACCCTTATCTTGCTGTTCACGACAACCTATCTTTGCAAACAGTGTAGATCCATGGAAGCCATCTGATCAGGATCTACACTGTTTGGCATTCAGTTTATGAATTTTAGCAATAAATTACATCAAGTAATTTGATTGGTTGATAGACAGAAATGGGTGTGGCTTAAATGAATATTCAGCAAGATAAGTTTTAAAATGACATGGTGAACAATGAGCGTTGGGATCGCACATATCGACAGTCGCGACGCTTAGTGTCTATATGAACACTAAGCGTTGCGACTTCCTATGGACACTATAAAGCATCATGTGGACACTAAGCGTTGTTGCAATTCGGACTGAACAATTTTTTATCTAAACCACGACGGAACGCAGGGCGAGGATTGTGGCCACGTATTGTAGTCGCAGATAAGATTGACTAGGCGGAGCTATCGTTTGCACCCGCCTTCAGAATGTTCTATTAATAAAAAGGTAAACCAAGTCACCCGCTTGTGTGAATTCAACTGTAACTCTGGCGTATATGTCCATATTTCCGCTTGCAGAAAGCATGCGAAAGGCACTCTACCGAATTTTCTGGTGGACTCAGCGAATTTCACATATATTGACAACACCAGGGGCCAGTTTCATCAAAGCATTTGCGACGTATTTTCGTCTTAAAAAGATCGTACGAAGTTCTTACGACAAAAATCCTGTTTCATCAAATGTTAAAGATCTGCGATGTTCGCAGATTTTGTCGTAATTCTGAGATGAATATTTAGACATCGCACATTGAAATTTTCGTCTTAAAATACCATACGGGCAGCATAGGTTAAAGCTCTTGAGTAACATTGTAAAAAGGGTGGTACGTAATATACCATTTCGCTTACCTTCGCAGATCACGCCCATTAGTTATATAAGCCCATGCAATGAAGACCCTCGAAACAGACCCCTTTGTTATAATCTTTAGTTTGGTTTTGGGGTGGGGATTTTCTTAGTTGTTTTTTAGAGATTGAGGGTACTCGTTAGAAGCGCCTCTTGATAACTGGTTAACCGGTTAGAAGGTAAAAGCCTGCCCAAGAAAAGTGGTGCGAGTGGGACCGCTCCTTAAACCCTAGCGGTTTCTTTGGTCGGTAGGGTTTATAATGTCACTGTATCTCAATGCCGGGTAAAAGCCCCACAAAATGGGGAGCAGCGTCCCCACAATGGTCTAAAATATATGTACATTGACGGGGACTTAAGAACCAACGCGTTCATGTAGTTTCTAACGATTACCCACAATCTGCGATTAGACTTTTGATTAAAATGAAGACTCAGTGTACCTCAAATTAACACATCAAACTAGAATTGTCAATACGACACATATGCCCCCGCCCAGGGACTATCCTCACCAAGAAAAACAGCATGTTGTCAACAAAAAAGAAAAAAAAAAAAAAAGACAGTATTGCTCGGCTGGAAAACTGTCCTTCAGAACATCGGAGTAGGTGTGGGTAATGGCGTTTAAATATTGGGAAAAAGTGTGTATCATCATACCAGATATGAACAAAATACATAAAAAAATAAATTACCAAATATGACATTGACCTTGAGTTTTGATTTTCCCGCCCTTTCAAGGTTATTTCGTGCGGAAGGACGTACGTACATGGGCGTACGTTCGTATGTTCTAAAACTTTGAATGTCGACGGCGTGGGGAGGGGGTCGTGGTCTTGCGTACTGTCATTTCGTCTATGTGCAGGCAATTGGAAAATTGTGTATACATGTACCTTTAGAATTTAAAATCAATCATGCTGTAGTATCTATGTTGCAAATGAACTGAATTTATTTTTCATTGAAAGGCTGGACGGTTGGTTGGTTGGTTGATTGGAGGTTTAACGTCCCTTTCAACATTGTATAGGTCATTTTGGAGACGTTGCTTCCAATTTTGTGGGACTTTTACCCGACACTGAGATGACATGACATCTCAAGCCCCGTCGACCAATGAAACCAATAGGGTTTATTAAACGTCACTACAGCTGGTATCTAGGAATGCGTTGCGGCCGTGAGTCCATGCTTATAAATATATTCTATAAAAGGGATATCCTTTGGAAGCAAGGAATACACCACTGAACTTGAAAATATGAAGTGTACATGTTTTCTGGGCCGGACTAGCTTGTTTCGGCCAATTAGGAACCATCAGTGACCCCTAAATATTTTCAGAATTCCACAACGGAATCAGTGATCCCAAAGGACAAGAAAATATAAACTACACTATGATGGAGGGCAGGGAGATTTTTTACGGCCGCAACGCATTCCTAGATACCAGCTGTAGTGACGTTTAATAAACCCTATTGGTTCAGGGCAGGCTCGTGTGCGGTCGGTTTCAGCTCTGCGTGGAAGCATCATGCAGCCCATCTATTTCTTTAAGCCCCGATGGGCGGGGATCGAAAGAAAGGCTCGACGGCCTGACAGACGAACAATCAATTAAAAAATATTTGCTATGGACCTGTCACCATTGCCAACAACAAACCGGAACTGAAAACTGATATACGTAAAATACGAACACTTACAGAGGCTACGTCAGGTAACGTTATATGTGGCATCCTTATTAAACAACGTCATGCATTGACGTTTTGTATTAAAATCGTGCATAAACTGTGTTTTAAGTTCATACGATAAATTGAATCTTGTATTCATGCTCTTGCATTTCTGGATTTATTAAAATGAGCGTGAAAAATTAATAAAATACTCTGCGAAGTCTCACGTTATCTAATATTATAAACAACTCAACAATACACGTGACGTGTAAACATGCTGAAGAACCGCCCATCCCCATCCCCAGCTCCACCCCTACCCCGCCGCCCCGCATTTACTGACAAACGCGCTCGTAAAAGGTTCATTATGACAACGTTAAATCAACGCTTGTCTAACGTCACGACGTACACAAAACAGACCAACTCACCATCACTGTCGGGAAACAAACTCCGTGGTAGCTATCATTTGTGCTTACGTCACACGTTAGGAAGTTTGTTCGGGAACGATTTATGTTCGGAAAACAGGTATTTCCATTTCTTTCTTCAATACCTTCCATTGGAAAAATCTGACACATAGCGCAGTAGGTGGCGCATAAATTCCCATTTCTTTGGCTACTTTCATTATCTGTGTGCTTACCATGGTTACCGAGAACACTTGGGACAAAACTCCGAAAAACTGACTGTTAGCGAACACGGACAGTTCCAGAAAATCCTCTTTTTTCATAGCCCACAGAAGAAACGTTCTGAGAACAGGTTCGCTTTGAAGCACCTTTGTCACTTACCTACACCCATCCCTTTGACAGCAGCAGAAAACCCCACGTCGAAGTGTTGGAAGAGAAAAAATGACTAAAATGATAGCGTGCACGGACTTCGGCCACAAGCAAGGTGAGATAGCTTCCATGTACAAGATCTTTCCTGAAGGGTTTTGCAGATTTACAAACACGCTTGATGTGCATATTTTCTCTCTTTTTAGCTACACGGAGTTCGTTTTCTCAATGGGATAAACTTTATATATAGATTCAAAATTAGAGTAAATTGTTTAACAAAAACTAGGTTTCATTTTTTTCTCAAAATGAAGATTTGTATCGTGTCAGTCGCTTTCTAGTTCAATGAGCAAAGCGACTCGCAATTTGTTCAGTGTGTTCAGCGATGTTCCATTTGATTCTACGAAGAGCGTTTGTTTGTATTTGAGATTGAGGGCCCATTCAACACTATTTTAGGTCATTTTCGAGCCGGTCAGTTTACTTCATCCACACTTTTCCTGGGCAGGCATATACGAAAGCGGTTAACCGGTGCAGTGCACATTCTTTCACCAGAAACTGACAACTGCCCTTCTTGAACAGCGGAAGGGAGAGAATTACGGTAGAAAAGATTTCATAATCAATCTCCACGAAAGAATGTTGCCGACTACGAAGAGTGACTTCCGAAAAATGAGAAGAGGATCAGTATTTAAATCTACAACAGGTCTACAATGAAAGCGAGTGTTTTTCAATCTGTCGACGCATTTTCGTTTGGTTTCCTTGGAGTTGTACGTCCCAGTCAACATTAAGTAATATCGAGCATGACAGTTTACGTAACCACATTTTATCTTCTCTGCAACTGCAGTTGTGCCATGTGGCGGCCGTAAAAAGTCCAACCGTACATCATCCTAGTGCAGATTATATTTTCTGGTTCTTTGGGATAATTGACTTCATTTAGAGAATTTATTTATCTTTACTGCAGCTGTGTCGGCCGTACAAAGTCTCCCCGTACATCATAATAGTGCAGATTATATTTTCTCATTGAGTTCATTTAGAATAATATGGAAAATAGAGTTCTGCTTAAGCCGGTGCCATTGTTGCACATTTCAGTACTGATCATGAATAGACTCAATAAAGTAGAAGTAAAACAAAGATCAGGAATCGATACAATTAACTTACTCCATCCATCAAAGACACCAAAGGGAAAGAAACACAAACATGAAGCGACCAGACCATAATGGAATCCTAAACAAAGGAAGGCTACAAGGACAGTTACTTTCCCACAAAATAAAACCTGTCTGCTATTTTCGTTTATTTGGTGTATTCTTTGCGTCCAAAGAATCTAACTATTCAGAATTTATTTTTTCATAGGTAGTCAACCAGAACTGTGGAAATTATTTTGCCAGAGGCTGACACCTGCCTTTCTTGAATCCGAAGAAGAGGGAGAGAATTACCGAAGAAAAGATTTAAATGTTGCCGAACAGGCGGGGATCGATCATCAGTCAGACACGTTTCGATAATTTTCTGAAAAAGGGGCAGTCCTTTGCAACTGAAAACTATGGGGTGTGCAAGATTTTTCTGGACCCGACTAGCTTGTTTCGGCCATCAAGGCCTCATCAGTGACCCTCAGTTGTTCCCTATTAAATCCCGGAGTCCAATAAATGATTCCAAAGGACTAGTAAATATATATAACCCACTGAGACCATTACCTGATTTACCTGCATATGCGAGAACATAAAGGCCCGGTCTATGTGCAAAATTTGTGAAGTAGTCTGTATGTGCTCATATTCATATCAGGAAGAAAAGAGCTGATCCCCACAAAAAAAGCGATTTTTGCAAAATTCATGCATGTTTGTTTACTTTTATGCGGATCGGTTTCAACTCTGCGTGGAAGAATATTGCAGCCCATCTATTTCTTCAAGCCCCAATGGACGGGGCCGAGCCATCTTAGATATCGGAACGCAACGATTTAAACAATTTGGAATCTACATGTCGCCCGAATGCCCTCACCAAATTTCACCTGCATCTAACATGGTTCTTGACATGTCGAAATTGTGGATTTTACGACAGACGGGCTTACGTGCAGACGATAGACGGAAAGCGGACAGCAAACTACGAAGTAGTTCGATCAGGTACCATGGTTAACCATGATTAACCAGTGGTTAACCAAGGTTTGATCGAACTCAGTCTGGTAGCGGTCTGGTAGCATGGCGGGAAAGTCGTGAAGTCACTCTGGTCGAACCAGACTTAAGCGTGGGTTTCTCTGGTAGATACATCACACCATACGTAACAAAGATGGCGGCGAAAGGGCGAACACTAATATCCGCGAATCGTCCAGGAAATGGTTGGTATTTTGTCCGGAAAATGGGGGTAGTGGTGCGTTATCCATAATATCTCCTCTTCGGGTAGTCAGAAATTAATAAAATTAGTATCAAATTAAATTTTTAAGCTCCATTCTAAAATATTATTAAAAATTATTTTTCATTTTTAACATTTTAAGGGTCCATTTTTTAAGTTAATTTGTCCGGGAATTATTCCCGGAATTATTCCCGGACAAATTAACTTAAAATATTGACCTCTAAATTGTTATTTTTTTATCTTTTAGAATGGAGCGTTAAACTTTATTTGATACTAATTTTATTAATTTTTAACCACCCGAAGTGAAGATATTAGGGATAACGCATCACTAACCCCCATTTTCCTCGCGATTCCCGGACATTTGTGTGCACCCCGTGTCTAGACTGCTACACAGACTTCTATTTAAGAAATAGATGGTCTGTGTACCAGTCAACCAAACATCTACCAGACGTCGTTCGATCACACCGGTGAAAGAACATGGAAATCATGGGAAGAACGTGCACACTTTGACTTCTGCTACCATGGTCTGGTAGATGATCGAACTCCCTCTACGGCATAATCACGGTTACCGATTTTGTTTGTTTGTATTGGAGTTTTACGGCCCAGTCAACATTATTTAGGTCATTTTCGAGACGGTCAGTTTACCTATCAACACTTTCCTGGGCAGGCTTATACGTAAGCGGTTAACCATTACAGTGCACATTCTTTCGCCAGAAACTGACAACTGCCCTTCTTGAATCAGCGGAAGGGAGAGAATGACCGTAGAAAAGATTTCATGATCAATCTCCACGAAAGAATGTTGCCGACCCCGGCGGGAGTCGAACCCGCGTCCTCCTGATCACCAGTCAGACGCGCATCCGACTGAGCCACTGAGGCCGGCTTATGTTACCGATGCTCCAGATGTACAGCATACAGTTAATAAAAATAGCCTTCATGCACACGAGTCTTAAAAGTTAGCTTCCACGGACATGGATTGAAAATGATAGCTTCCACGGATATGATTAAGAATGTTAGCGTCCACGGACGAGTTCAAAAAATGTTAGCTTCCACGTACATGGGTTTCCATAAACAAAATACACGTATTAATCATTATTGCTGCTAGCAATATACAATCAGCATATATTTATTTGCCATTCTACCTGTAATATTATTAATTGCAGACATGGAATACCAGCCAGCAGTGTGTCATAATTGTGGAAATATTTTTCGGAGCCGTTCAGGTCTAAGTGACCATGAAAGAAGCCATACCAATCAGGCCCCCATGCAGATGCTGTAACAAATATGTTCTATAAAAGGACTATCCTTTGTGAGCAAGGGATACACCAAAGAACTGGAAAATATGAAGTGTTCAAACTTTCTGGGCCAGACTAACTAGTTTGGCCCAGTCTTTCTGCAGCAAAACAAATCTGCAAAGGCATGGGTAGACTATTTTTGATAGTAACTCCTCGAATTCGCTGTTCACCAATAGGAAAAATATGAATCAATGTAATGTGATAGTATGTCTTTATCACCTCTGTGTATCGATAGATCTTCATTTCATTTATTTCTGTCGCTGCATTTGTGCTCTCCGTGGTAACTGAAAACAGTCAGGACAATTAGTTAAGGAAAACTTGTTCTAATTGTTATCAGTTACCGTGGAGAGAACAGAGATAATAAAGCACTTATAAAAAAGGGAATTTATGTTTAAACCTCTCTAGTATATTAAAGGAATACTATCTCCTAATACAATTACTGGTAAAATAGAAGTGAATGCAATGATCAGGAATCGATACAACCCACAGCTCCCATCAGAGACACCAAATGGAAAGAAACGCAAACATGAAACAACAGAAACTAATGGAAACATCAATAGCGGAAAGCCAAAAGGACAGTTACTTTCCCACAGAATGGCCAATCGGCTATCCAAAACAAAATAATATAAGCGACACAAACACCCAAAGACAAACCATAACAAAAATAAACCACGACAGAAGAACCGCATTGGAACGGTCAGTGAAACGAATTCCACTGGGGGCTTAAAACGATTTTACGTGGCCACAATCCTCGCCCTTACTTCCGTCGCAAATGAAACAAATAAATAGTTCAGTCCACATGAAGGCATCCTAACTCATCAGCGCAACATCTCCGTGAACACAAAATATAAAAAACCACAGAGACGAAACAACGGTGAGGACTCGACAGCAAGAAACCACTGAAATGCTGGAGCAAAAGAAAACCAACAGTTAGACTCCGATGGACCCGACCAGAGACAGAGCATCAGATACCAACAACTATTACATTGAATTACATCTCTCTAATTCTCAGTAAGCCTTTGCGCTAGAACCGTCATAGAATCTTAGGCCTGACCCCCCAGCTTGCAATTAAAAAGAGAAGCAAAGTTGTCAACCGTGACTGGGTTAACTACCATGCATGCATGCTGTCGTATAACACTTATGTTGTACCCAATGTTTTTATATCGAAGAATGATTTTACGAAATTGGGTGCTGAAGTCATTGCGGTTATATATTTTTTTGAATTTATATTCTAAGTCACCATAAAATTCGGGTTCCGATAGACCTTCTTGCAGAAGAGATTTAAGTCCAATATTGAATTTTGAAATTAAATCAGAATGACGTCTATAAAATTTTGAAAAGGCTTTGCGTAGTTTATGGTACCGATAACCCTGATTAAGAAGTTAAGCAGTTAACAATGGCGTACGAGGAACATCACCATCCAAAAAGGCAAATTTACAATCTCAAAATCAAAATCATCGCGTTTATCATAAACTTTGCAAGAAACAAACCCATCCACAAAAGACAGATGTAAATCCAAAATCAGGGCCTCGGTATCAGAAGAATTCGTTTTGTTCACCTGAAGTTCAGGGGAGGGTGGGGGGGGGGGGGGTGAGAATTAGACTGATCAAACCATCGAAATAGGTATTGTTAGTATTTAATAAATAATCCAAATATCGAGAAGTGGAGCTAAAAGCTTCAATGATTTCAGACTGGTTTTCAGCAGAAAGGAACATCATGAAGTCTCTCTCATTACAAAACAAAAACAGATCAGCCACAATGGGTGCGCAATTATTACATATCGGAATACCCACAACTTGTCTAAATAGCTTAGTACAAAATCTTATGTAAATATTGTCAAGTAGAAAGGTGAGAGCTACGTAAACCGCTCAGAGGATCTAAGCCTTTCTAGACAAAGCGGTGCGAGTCTGACCGTCCATGCTTATAAATCCTATTCGTTTCATTGGGTGGCAGGGCTTGAGATGTCATTTCATCTCAATGTCGGGTAACAGTTGATCGGGAAGCAACGTCTGCAAAATTGCCTTTACAGTGACGACAGGGACGTCATAACTCAAATCAAACAAACAAAATCTAAGATGCCCATAGCGGCCATCTTGAAATTTATCAAACGACCTCCCAAACTGTAAGGCGATAGCGAATATCGATGCCACACGTTTGAAAAGGCCATCGTGTGTCACTAGTATATGACTATAGTGGGTACATCATCTGTATGGCGCCTGAATGATATGGCTCCTTTCATGGTCACTTACACCTGAACGGCTCCGAAAACTTTACCACAACAACGACACACTGCTGGCTGGTGTTCCATGGCTGCAATAAATAATTTTACAGGTAAAATGGCAAATAAATATATGCTGATTATATATTACTAGCAGCAACAATGATTAATACATGATTTTTGTTTATGGAAATCCATGTCCGTGGAAGCTAACATTTTTTGTACTCGTCCGTGGAAGCTAACATTCTTAATCATATCCGTGGAAACTATCCTTTCCAATCCGTGTCCGTGGAAGTTCACATTTAATACATGTACGCATGTAGGCTATTTTTATTTTCTGTTTGTTGCACATCTGGAGCATCGGTAACATTATGCTGTGGTTTGCTGTCCGTTTTCCGTCTATCGTCTGCACGTAAGCCCGTCTGTCGTAAAATTCACAATTTCGACATGTCCAGAACCATGTTAGATGAAGGTGAAATTTGGTGTGGGCATTCGGACGACATGAAGATTCCAAATTGATTAAATCGTTGCTTTCCGATATCTAAAATGGCTCGGCCCCGTCCATCGGGGCTTGAAGAAATAGATGGGCTGCAATGTGCTTCCAAGCAGAGTTGAAACCGGCCCGCATACAAGTAAACATACAAGTATGAATTTTGCAAAATCGCTTTTTTGTGTCTGTAGATCAGCTATTTTTTTCTGATATGAATATGAGCACATGCAGACTACTTTACACATTTTGCATATAGACCGGGCCTTTATGTTCTCGCATATGCAGGTAAATCAGGTAATGGTCTCAGTGGTTTATATATATTTACTAGTCCTTTGTAATCATTTATTAGACTGCGGGATTTAATAGGGAACAATTGAGGATTACTGGTGTGGCCCGGTCGGCCGAAATAAGCCAGTCGGGCCCAGAAAAATCTTCCACAACCCATAGTTTTCAGTTTTAAAGGACTACCCCTTTTTCAGAAAATTATCGAAAACGTGCCTGACTGATGATCGATCCCCGCCTGTTCGGCAACATTGAAATCTTTTCCTCGGTAATTTTCTTTCTCTCTTGCGGATTTAAGAAAGGCAGGTGTTAGCCTCTGGCAAAATAATTTCCACAGTTCTGGTTGACTACCTATGAATAAATAAATTCTGAATAGTTAGATTCTTTGGACGCAAAGAATACACCAAATAAAACGAAAATAGCAGACAGGTTTTATTTTGTGGGAAAGTAACTGTCCTTATGGCCTTCCTTTGTTTAGGATTCCATTATGATCTGGTCGCTTCATGTTTGTGTTTCTTTTCCTTTGGTGTCTTTGATGGATGGAGTAAGTTAATTGTATCGATTCCTGATCTTTGTTTTACTTCTACTTTATTGAGTCTATTCATGACCAGTACTGAAATGTGCAACAATGGCACCGGCTTAAGCAGAACTCTATTTTCCATATTATTCTAAATGAACTCAATGAGAAAATATAATCTGCAATATTATGATGTACGGGGACACTTTGTACGGCCGACACAGGACATAACAGCAGCTGCAGTAAAGATAAATAAATTCTTTAAATGAAGTCAATTATCCCAAAGAACCAGAAAATAATCTGCACTGGGATGATGTACGGTTTGACTTTTTACGGCCGCCACATGGCACAACTTCAGCTGCAGAGAAGATAAAATGTGGTAACGTAAAATGTCTTGCTAGATATAACTTAATGTTGACTGGGACGTACAACTCCAAGGAAACCAAACGAAAATGCGTCGACAGATTGAAAAACACTCGCTTTCATTGTAGACCTGTTGTAGATTTAAATACTGACCCTCTTCTCATTTTTCGGAAGTCACTCTTCGTAGTCGGCAACATTCTTTCGTGGAGATTGATTATGAAATCTTTTCTACCGTCATTCTCTCCCTTCCGCTGTTCAAGAAGGGCAGTTGTCAGTTTCTGGTGAAAGAATGTGCACTGCACCGGTTAACCGCTTTCGTATATGCCTGCCCAGGAAAAGTGTGGATGAAGTAAACTGACCGGCTCAAAAATGACCTAAGATAGTGTTGAATGGGCCCTCAATCTCCAATACAAACAAACGCTCTTCGTAGAATCAAATGGAACATCGCTGAACCACACTGAACAAATTGCGAGTCGCTTTGCTCATTGAACTAGAAAGCGACTGACACGATACAAATCTTCATTTTGAGAAAAAATGAAACCTAGTTTTTGTTAAACAATTTACAATCATTTTGAATCTCTATAAACAAGTTTATCTCATTGAGAAAACGAACTCCGTGTAGCTAAAAAGAGAGAAAATATGCACATCAAGCGTGTTTGTAAATCTGCAAAACCTTTCAGGAAAGATCTTGTACGTGGAAGCTATCTTACCTTGCTTGTGGCCGAAGTCCGTGCACGCTATCATTTTATTACTTTTTTCTCTTCCAACACTTCGACGTGGGGTTTTCTGCTGCTGTCAAAGGGATGGGTGTAGGTAAGTGACAAAGGTGCTTCAAATCGAACCTGTTCTCAGAACTTTTCTTCTGTGGGCTATGAAAAAAGAGGATTTTCTTGAACTGTCCGTGTTCGCTAACAGTCAGTTTTTCGGAGTTTTGTCCCAAGTGTTCTCGGTAACCATGGTAAGCACACAGAAAATGAAAGAAGCCAAAGAAATGGGAATTTATGCGCCGCCTACTGCGCTACGTGTCAAATTTCTCCAATGGAAGGTATTGAAGAAAGAAATGGAAATACCTGTTTTCCGAACATAAATCGTACCCGAACAAACTTCCTAACGTGTGACGTAAGCACAAATGATAGCTACCACGGAGTTTGTTACCCGACAGTGACCATTGTTACAGTGGGAAATGGGTCCAGATAATAAATATCTGTATCTTACGATAATGAAATGGAAACACAAGTTTGAAACAACGTAGAATCAACTTTGAATCACATTGATTCAACGTTGCTTGTACTGAATATACATCTAGGTCCACCGGACCAATAATCTTAAAACGTGTTATCTACTTTACACGGCTATTTCAAGACGGCACGTGATCACGCATGTGACAATTAGTGGCCCTGTTTAAGCGCATATTCAAAATTGCGACATATTTTAGTGAAACGCAAATTTAGCTCGTGCGAACACTTTGCGATGTTTTGATGAAACTGACGTACGCAGTTCTTTAAAAAGTGCGTAAGAACAATTTAAGATTAATCGTACGATGTTTATTGATGAAACTGGCCCCTGAATAGGCCCGCCTAGTCAATCTTATCTGCGACTACTATAGAAGCGATTTAACCCCCCCCCCCCCCCCACCCTCCCAGTGAAATACTTTTTACTGACCGCGTTCAAATGCGGTTCTGCTGTCGTTGTTCATTATTTTGCATGTACGTATTGCTTATATCTTTTTATTCTGGATAGCCGTTTGGCCATTTTTGCGATAGTTACTGTCCCTTTGGCTTTCCGCTTTTGATGGTTTTCATTAGGATTTAGTTATTTCATGTTTCTTTCCCTTTGAAGTGGGGGTAATTGTATCAATTTCTGGTCATTGCCTTCACTTCTAGTTTATCTGAATCCAGTCGTTTAAAGCGAGTAGGGTATATTTGCAACACACAACATGATGTCGCTCGTGGGAGCAGTCGTTCGCCGGAACAAAGTGTCCGTGGTGGGGACACTGGAAATTAGCAGTTGTAGATACAGAAAACCATAAAATTTGGGTTATCTTTGCATATTAATTTAAATGTATCGTGTTCTATTCTCTTCATTTGGGTCAAGCGAATAACAGTCGTCGTTTATTAAAAGTTATTTATTTTTATGACTGTTATGAAATTTGATAACGCCTCGCATTTTTGTTGAATAGTTGGCGTGTCATACTAAGTTATTTATAAGACTTTCAAGGGGCGTAACAAATCAAAACAAACAAAAAAATCAACACTCTGCATATTTTGTAATAGTTTGGTTAATCACTTTAATTTTGATCAAAGGATTTCAATTAAAAATACATAAAAATATGCCTAACATAAAGTTTTATGAATCTATTCCAGTTTGTATTGGTGACAAAATATTTGCTGGTAATAAACCTTTTCATAGTTGAAATTATTTTGATACTAATAGTAAGTTGCGGTCCTCCGCGAAAGAACTCACCTAACTCCCAATCGGCTAGCTGATAACTGTCAAGCAGACAGGAGTCAGCATATTGGCAGCCTAGGGAAAAGAGCAGTACCTACAACTAATCCCAGCTGGCGAACTGGGGGTAGCCCCTATGTGCCCTTGGCGCCCGGTTACCTTAAAAACATCCGTCAGTCATCTATTTATTTTGCATCAGGACAAAGAAGAAGAACAACGTTGAATTCGAAGGGATGTTTTTCATTGTATCGTGATCCAAAATGAATATCAAAGGAGTCAGTAAAATGTCCATTTAAAGAAGAATTTAACCCAGCTAATTAAGAATCAGTTAGTCCTTACAAAAGAAACATTCTGACTAAAAGACAAAAAATATTATATTGTGGAAGCAGGCTACAAACCGCATACAAATCCATGCACTTTCCACTTGTCTGGAGCAAATAATCCGTAATCAAAATTTGCCGCATGACATTAAATTAAACTGGAAATTTCTTCTGACGTAACGTCAACTTTCAACGTCGTTTTCCACGTTTTACGCTGATACTCGTAACCGCTGATACTCGTTTTCAGCATTTCTTTTAGGGCTACTGATGAGGCCTTGATGGCCGAAACAAGCTTGTCTGGCCCAAACAACAAATGGATTCTGCTATTTTCGTTTTTGAATGCGTTCATGGTTCATGGTTCTCAAAGGGCATCCCTTTTAGCCTTATTTAATACACATGATTTAAAGCAAACTAGACAATTGAACAATTTCCTGCATTTGTTTTTAGCGATTGGTGGATTCTATACATGAACTCCTTTAATAGATTGTTCCCAGCAAGGACAATTCATATAGGTATGTTTAATAGACTGTTTCCACCAAGGACACTTTCTGTAGGTATGTTTAATAGACTGTTCCAAGCACAGACACTTCTGTAGGTATGTTAATAGACTGTTCCCAGCCCGGACAATTATATAGGTATGTTAAATAGACTGTTCCCACCAAGGATACTTTTCGTAGTTATGGTTAGTAGACATTTTCCAGCACGGACACTTTCTAAAGCTATCATTAAAAGACTGGTCCAAGCATGGACACTTTCTGTAGGTATATTCAAATGACTGTTCCCACCACGGACACTTTCTGTAGTACGCTTCATAGTCTGTTCCCAGCACGGACACTTTCTGTAGCTATGTTTAATAGGCTGTTTCCATCAAGGACACTTTCTGTAGGTATGTTTAATAGACTGTTCCCAGCACGGACATTTCTGTAGATATGGTTAATAGACTGTTCACACCAAGGACACTTTCTGAAGGTATTTTAATAGAGTGTTTGAAGCACGGATACTTCTGTTGGTATGTTTAATAGACTGTTTCCAACAAGGACACTTTCTATGCGTATGTTTAATAAGAAGTTCCCACCAAGCACACTTTCTGTAGCTATGTTTAATAGACTGTTCCCACCAAGGACACTTCATGTAGCTATGTTTAATAGACTGTTCCCAGCATGGACACTTTTTGTAGCTATGTTTAATAGAATGTTCCCACCAAGGACACTTTCTGTAGCCATTTTTAACAGACTGTTCCCACCAAGGACACTTCATGTAGCTATGTTTAATAGACTGTTTCCAGCAGGGACACTTTTTGTAGCTATGTTTAATAGGCTGTTTCCAGCACGGACACTTCTGTATATATGTTTAATAGACTGTTTCCAACAAGGACTCTTTCTATACGTATGTTTAATAAACGGTTCCCACCAAGGACACTTTCTGTAGCCATTTTTAACAGACTGTTCCCACCAAGGACACTTCATGTAGCTATGTTTAATAGACTGTTCCCAGCATGGACACTTTTTGTAGCTATGTTTAATAGGCTGTTTCCAGCACGGACACTTCTGTATATATGTTTAATAGACTGTTTCCAACAAGGACTCTTTCTATACGTATGTTGAATAAACTGTTCCCACCAAGGACACTTTCTGTAGCTATGTTTAATAGAATGTCCCCACCAAGGACCCTTTCTGTAGCCGTTTTTAACAGACTGTTCCCACCAAGGACACTTCATGTAGCTATGTTTAATAGACTGTTCCCAGTATGGACACTTTTTGTAGCTATGTTTAATAGAATGTTCCCACAAAGGACACTTTCTGTAGCCATTTTTAACAGACTGTTCCTACCAAGGACACTTCATGTAGCTATGTTTAATAAACTGTTCCCAGCATGGACACGTTTTGTAGCTATGTTTAATAGGCTGTTTCCAGCACGGACACTTCTGTATACATGTTTAGTAGACTGTTTCCAACAAGGACTCTTTCTATACGTATGTTTAATAAACTGTTCCCACCAAGGACACTTTCTGTAGCTATGTTTAATAGAATGTCCCCACCAAGGACACTTTCTATAGCCGTTTTTAACAGACTGTTCCCACCAAGGACACTTCATGTAGCTATGTTTAATAGACTGTTCCCAGCATTGACACCTTTTGTAGCTATGTTTAATAGGCTGTTTCCAGCACAGACACCTCTGTATATATGTTGTTTAATAGATTGTTTCCAAGAAGGACTCTTTCTATACGTATGTTTAATAAACTGTTCCCACCAAGGACACTTTCTGTAGCTATGTTTAATAGAATGTCCCCACCAAAGACACTTTCTGTAGCCATGTTTAATAGACTGTTGGCACCAAGGACACTTTCTGTAATTATGTTTAATAGACTGTTCCCGACAAGGATACTTTCTGTAGCTATGAATATTAGTCTCTTCCCAGCACGGACACTTCTGAATGTATGTTCAATAGACGGACGGACACTCCTGTAGGTATGTTTAATAGACTGTTCCCACCAAGGACACTGTCTGAACCTATGTCAATTAGACTGTTCCCATCACGGAAACTTTCTGGAGCTATGATTTATAGACTGTTCCCAGCACGTACACTTCTGTAGGTATGTTTAATAGACTGTTCCCAGCACGGACAGTTTCTGAAGCTATGTACAATACACTGTTCCCACCAAAGACACTTGTTTCATATGTCGGGGGCTGGCAAAACGTATATGTGACGGGACAACACGAGGGAACGTCGGATCTATGTCCACTTGTGGGCATTAACGCAAAGGAAATTCTAAGATACTTAGAATCCTTTACAATATTTATATGGAATAAGTCTAATATTTATAAACAACACTGGTTACATAATTTTACAAAGACAAACTTAAAGGGACAGTTGACTCGCAATCTATTCCACTTAGGTTAAGACAGAATGAAAATTAGTCTGGGCCCAATTAAATTTCTGTCTTAATACAAGTGGAATACACTTGAATCACACTTGAATTACACATGAAGTAAACACACTCATTCACACCTCACATACTTAACATAATGTTCTTTCTCCCTTCCTGTTGATGATAAGGACCTGATGAGTGTTTATGGCACCATAATGTTTTATATAAACTTTATATTAACCAGTATATTCACAGTAATGACTGTTTCACCAACCAGTTTTTGCCTCTGTGTTATACCGTGGCGATTACATCTATAGCTGCTCACCGCCGAATAAAATGTAGTAACAGGGGTGGGGGACACATAAACCCCTTTACATCATTCTATACTCATCATCCATATCATCACTGCCTCATATCACTGATGCCTCATATCACTGATGCCTCGTATCACCGTTGTCTTATATCAACGATGCCTCATATTAACGATGCCTTAACACAACAATGCCTCATACCAATGATTGACGTCAGGTGAGCGATTCAGGCTGAAATGTTGATATTCTATAAGTGTAACTGCAATGTCCCCAACACGGACAGTGTGCGCCCACGAAGGACTGTTCCGGACAAGGTAATAGTGTTGCGTGTTGCAATTATATACTGTAGTTCAAAGCACTCTGAGATTAACAAGCTTGTTAGTGGTCATAAACTGTTCTAGTGAGTACAATACATTTTTTTCATTACGAAACACGCCTATTCAAATATATTGGTAAATTTTTTCAATTTTTCAGATAAAAATCCTGATATTTTTCATATTTCTGCTCAAAGGATAGATTGTTGGTACTCGTTAGAACCGCCTCATCGAGGCGGTTCAAACGCGTACCCACAATCTATGTGTTTAAGCAGAAATAAGGAAAATACTGTATACCCCTCTAAACCCCAGATTTTCTATATAAAAGTGGGATTCAAGGGGGTCAAAATCATATATGCGTGTTTTCGTGTTTTTTTTTTTTTTTTGTGCGGAAAACAGGTTTTGTTTTGTTTTGTTTGATTTGAGGTTTAACGTCCCCGTCAACACTGTAAAGGTCATTTTGGAGACGCTGCTTCCAATTTGGTGGGACTTTTACCCGACATTGAGATGAAATGACATCTCAAGCCCTGTCGCCCAATGAAACCAATAGGGTTTATAAGCATGGACGGACCGACTCGTACCGCTTTGCCTGTGCAGGCTTAGATCCTCTAAGCGGTTTACCAGTACTCATGTGCGGGTCGGTTACAGCTCTGCGTGGAAGCTTCATGCAGCCCATATATTTCTTCAAGCCCCGATGGGCGGGGGCCCGCTGAAAACAGGTAATTTTCGTATTCGCAAAAGCTTATCATACTGTCATAAAAAAATATTAGCATAATTTCCCTTTCATATGATCAAAGTCTTATCGGATGAGCGTATTCGGAATTCTCATCACGAAAACACGGCCCCCTTGAAATCCACTTTTATATAGTAAAACTTTGGTTTGCAGGGGTAAACCATAGTTTTCTTATTTCTGCTCTAAAATATAGAGTGTGAGTATTCGTTAGGACCGCCTCATATTTCTGCTCTAAAATATAAAGTGTGAGTACTCGTTAGAACCGCCTCATCGAGGCGGTTCTAACGAATACCCACACTCTATATTTTAGAGCAGAAATAAGAAAAATATCACAATTTTTCATCCTGAAATTTTCATTTTTTTCGGCGATAAAGGTTACGATGCATTTGTATAGGCGTGTTTTCGTAATGTAACCCAACTATGTTTCCATTTTTTTTTTCAAAGATATGTATATTGGCTGCATCCTCATTGAAGCAAAAACATTCACATTTTCCTTCAGGCACGGACGAACATGGGGAACCACTGCCTAACAGCCAGTACTACCATCTTTGGACGAATGGACCTAAGTAGGTTTTAGAGTACCCATATTATACATTTGAGCAACACTTTGGAAAAGCGATTCCTTCATTTTCACCAGGATATGTTGTCAGAGATTATTTAGAAGGTAATATCATCAACCTCCAAGAAAATATTTATAATTATAAGCGCCGTTGAACGGAAAATGACTTACACAGAACGAAGACACGCCCATTCAAATACATATATTTTGAAAATTTTACCACCAAAATTTTTAATTTTTTTAAGATAAAATTCTGATAAGTTTTATATTTCTGCTCAAAACAGATTGTGGGAACTCATTAGCCATTACGATAACACACCTGTGTGTCATAATGCATTTTTTACATCTCCAAAACGGTCAATTTTCTGACGAAAATTTCTGATATTATTCTTATTTTTACTCAAAACATAGATTGTAGGTGCTCGTTAGAACCGCCTCATTGAGGCAGTTCTAACGAGTACCCACAACATATGTCTATAAGCAGAAATAAGGAAAATACTGTATAACCCCATAACCCCAGTTTTCTGTATATAAAGTGGGGTGTAAGGGGGTGTTCATTTCACGGATTTGTTAGCGTAATGGAGTTCCAACAATCTCTTATTTTGAGCAGAAATAAGAACAAGAGTGCCATGCCGACCCTGGATCGCTCACTTGATTCATACTGTACGAATGAAATGGTAGGTAATATAGTAAGGTGGAGTGGAGGTGGAGTTGGTCAGTTTTGATTGACAGTGATCCAAGGAACATTTCTCGGCCTTGTGGTTTCAGAGAAGAAGATTTTTAAAGGTTTTTCATATATAATATGTTGTTAAAAGGGTTATCCTTTGGAAGCAAGGAATACACCACAGAACTGGAAAATATGAAGTGCACATGTTTTCTGGGCCAGACTAGCTAGTTTCGGCCAAGTAGGCCTCATCAGTGACCCTCATATATTTTCAAAATTCCACAATGGAATCAATGATCCCAAAGGACAAGAAAATATAAACTACACTATGATGTAGGGCAGGGAGACATGTTACGGCCGCCACACATTCCCAGACACCAGCTGCAGTGACGTCAAATATGTTCTATGAAATGGTTACCATAAAATGGTTAGTCAAAGTAAAACAAATGAGTCCCGCGGCGGGGCCATATTTGACCACAGGGCAATATGACATGAACAAACTTGGTAGAGGTCCACCAGATGAAGCTTCATACCAAACTTCAAAGTCCTAGGCCTTGTGGTTTCAAACGAGAAGATTTTTAAAGGGTTTCCCTATATAAGTCTACGTTAAACCAGTGGGCCCGGGTCAGGGTGAGTTTTGGCCCCAGGGCTATAATATGAACAATCATAGTAGAGGTCCACCAGATGAAGCTTCATACCAAATATCAAAGATCTGGTCCTTCTGGTTTAAGACAAGAATATTTTTAAAGGTTTTCAATATATAAGTCTATGTAAAACCGGTGGGTCCGGGGGCGGGGCCATTTTGGCCTCAGGGCTATAATTTTGGATAATCTTGGTAGAGGTCCACTAGATGAAGCTACTGACAAAATGTAAAAGACCTGGGCCTTCTGGTTTCAGACGAGAAGATTTTTAAAAGTTTTCCTTAGATAAGTATATGTAAAACCAGTTAGCCCCTACGTGGGGGCATTTTTCGCCCCTGGGCTATAATATGAACTATCTTGGTAGAGGTCTACTAGATGGAGCTTCATACCAAATATCAAAGCCTGGGCCTTCTGGTCGCAGAAAAGATTTTTAAAGGTTTCCCCTATATAAGTCTATGTAAGACCAGTGGTCCCCGACGCAGACAAGAACAGTTTTAAAGGTTTTCCACATAAAAGTCTATATAAAACCGGTACGGGGCCATCTTTTACCACACCGCTATAATTTGAACAATCTTGGTAGAGGTCCACTAGATGAAGCTTCATATCAAATATAAAATACCTTGGCCTTCTGGTTTCAGACAAGAAGATTTTTAAAGTTTTTCCCTATATACATGTAAGTCTATGTAACACCAGTTGGTCCCGACGCGGGGGCATTTTGGCCCCAGGCTATAAATGAACAATCTTGGTATAGGCTTCAGACCAAATATCAATGATCTTGGCCTTCCGGTTTCAGACAAAAAGGTTTGTTAAAGGTTTTCCCTATATAAGTCCAAGTAAAACCGATGGACCCTGGGGCGGGGCCATTTTGGCCCCAGGGCTACAATTTGATTTGAACAATCTTGGTAGAGGGGTCTCCTAGATTAAGCTTTATACCAAATATCAAAGACCTGGTCCTTCTTGTTTCTTACGAGAAGTCTTTTAAAAGTTTTCTCTATATAAGTCTATGTAAAACCAGTGGGACTCGGCGCGGGGGCATTTTTGTCCCCACGGCTATAATTTGAACAATCTTGGTAGAGGTCTACTATATACAACTTCATGCCACATACCAAACATCTTGGCCTTCTGGTTTCAGACAAGAAAAATTTAAAGGTTTTCCCTATACAAAATAGAAGTGGAGGCAATGATCAGGAATCGATACGACCAACCCACAGCTCCCATCAGAGACACCAAAGGGAAAGAAACACAAACATGAAACAACAGACCCTAATTGAAACATCAATAGCGGGAAGCCAAAAGGACAGTTACTTTCCCACAAAATGGCTAATAGGCTATCCAAAATAAAATAATATAAGCGACACAAACACCCAAAGACAAACCATAACAAAAATGAACCGCGACAGAAGAACCGCCTTGGAACGGTCAGCTGAAACGAATTCCACCGGGCCCTTAAATAGATTTTACGTGGCCACAATCCTCGCCCTTACTTCCGTCGCAATTTAGACAAATAATTTGTTCAGTCCGCATGAAGGCCTCCTAACTCATCAGTGCAACATCTCCGTGAACACAAAAATCAAAGAACCACAGAGGTGAGACAACGGTGAGGACTCGACAGCAAGTAACCACTGAAATGCTGGAGCAAAAGAAAACCAACAGTTAGATTCCGATGGGCCAGACCAGAGACAGAGCATCAGGTACCAACCAATATTACCTTGAATTAGATCTCTCTAATTCTCAATAAGCCTTTACGCTGGAACCGTCACAGAATCTGAGGCCTGACCCACTGGCGTGCAATTAAAGAGGGAAGCAAAGTTGTCAACTGTGATTGGGTTAACTACCATGCATGCAGTCTGTCGTATAACATTTATGTTGTACCCAATCTTTTTATATCGAAGAATGATTTTACGAAATTGCACGACCCGCAGAAAAAGCGACCGACTGAAGTCGGTTGATTTACTAAGAGTGCCCTAAAATCACCGTGTCATTCGGTCATACTGTCAGTCTGTCTGTCCGTCCGTAACCCGTTTGTGAAAATTGGTGATAGTGACTTAACCGCTCGGAATATTTAAACAATTTTTGGCATACTGATAGATATCAATGAGATCTAACCAATGAACTTGCGAAATATTACATTCCATTTAGTAAGGCCTCGCCGAGGCGAAAAATGTGAAAATTTTCCAACCGCTTCTCCTCGGAAACCGTTGGGCCGATTGAAGTCAAATTTCATATGGAGCCTCTATGGGATGTGGGAAACCAAAATTTGCTCATGGGGTCCAGGTCACATGACCAAAATGGCCGCCAAGCCATATATGGTCTGTCTGTCTGTCCGTCCGTAACCCGTTTGTGAAAATTGGTGATAGTGACTTAACCGCTTGGAATATTTAAACAATTTTTGGCATACTGATAGATATCAATACGATCTAACCAATGAACTTGCGAAATATCCGTAACCCGTTTGTGAAAATTGGTGATAGTGACTTAACCGCTTGGAATATTTAAACAATTTTAGGCATACTGATAGATATCAATGAGGTCTAACCAATGAACTTGAAAATATTACATTCCATTCAGTATAGCCTCGCCGAGGCGAAAAATGTGAAAATTTTCAAACTGCTTCTCCTCGGAAACCGTTGGACCGATTGAAGTCAAATTTCATATGGAGCCTATATGGGATGGGGGAAACCAAACTTTGCTCATGGGGCCCAGGTCACATGACCAAAATGGCCGCCAAGCCATATATGGTTTGTCTGTCTGTCCGTCCGTAACCCGTTTGTGAAAATTGGTGATAGTGACTTAACCGATTGGAATATTTAAACAATTTTTGGCATACTGATAGATATCAATGAAATCTAACCAATGAACTTGGAAATATTACATTCCATTTAGTATAGCCTCGCCGAGGCGAAAAATGTGAAAATTTTCAAACTGCTTCTCCTCGGAAACCGTTGGGCCGATTGAAGTCAAATTTCATATGGAGCCTATATGGGATGGGGGAAACCAAACTTTGCTCATGGGGTCCAGGTCACATGACCAAAATGGCCGCCAAGCCATATATGGTCTTTCTGTCTGTCCGTCCGTAACCCGTTTGTGAAAATTTGTGATAGTGACTTAACCGAGTGGAATATTTAAACAATTTTTGGCATACTGATAGATATCAATGAGATCTAACCAATGAACTTGTGAAATATTACATTCCATTTAGTATCGCCTCGCCGAGGCGAAAAATGTGAAAATTTTCGAACTGCTGTTCCTCGGAAACCGCTGGGCCGATTGAAGTCAAATTTCATATGGAGCCTCTATGGGATGGGGGAAACCAAAATTTGCTCATGGGGTCCAGGTCACATGACCAAAATGGCCGCCAAGCCATATATGGTCTGTCTGTCTGTCCGTCCGTAACCCGTTGAAAATTAGTGACTTAACCGCTTGGAATATTTAAACAATTTTTGGCATACTGATAGATATCAATGAGATCTAACCAATGAACTTGCGAAATAGTAAATTCCATTTAGTATAGCCTCGCAGAGGCGAAAAATCCGTAACCGGTTTGTGAAAATTGGTGATAGTGACTTAACCGCTTGGAATATTTAAACATTTTTTTTGCATACTGATAGATATCAATGAGATCTAACCAATGAACTTGCGAAATATTACATTCCATTTAGTATAGCCTCGCCGAGGCGAAAAATGTGAAAATTTTCAAACTGCTTCTCCTCGGAAACCGTTGGGCCGATTGACGTCAAATTTCATATGGTGCCTCTATGGGATGGGGCTAACCAAAATTTGCTCATATGGTCCAGCTCACTTGACCAAAATGGCCGCCCAGCCATATATGGTCTGTCTGTCTGTCCGTCCGTAACCCGTTTGTGAAAATTGGTGATAGTGACTTAACCGCTTGGAATATTTAAACAATTTTTGGCATACTGATAGATATCAATGAGATCTAACCAATGAACTTGCAAAATATTACATTCCATTTAGTATAGCCTCGCAGAGGCGAAAAATGTGAAAATTTTCGAACTGCTTCTCCTCGGAAACCGTTGGGCCGATCGAAGTCAAATTTCATATGGAGCCTCTATGGGATGGGGAAACCAAAATTTGCTCATTGGGTCCAGGTCACATGACCAAAATGGCCGCCAAGCCATACATGGTATAAACCCTTCAAAATAGTCTTCTCCAGAACCACTGGGCAGATTTCCACGAAACTTGATAAAAGGCATCTGGGACGAAGGCCCATGATAAATTGCTAAAATGGTGACCCTGGGTTGACCTTGACCTTCTTTGTGCCTAGGTCAAACTTTGACACATATGCTTTTGTATTGGAAAATGTGAGAATGCATTTTATCCTGCAACGATTCAGAATACAGTACTAATAGAGTATAAGATATATTTTTGCTCCTTACGATAAGGCGCATTTATTGGGGGAACCGTTTTAGGTCCAGGTCACATGACCAAAATGGCCGCCATACCCATATATGGTAACACTCATAAAGCTAAAAGCATCCGGCGGGTCGTGCACTTCAGCTGAAGCACTGGTTGTGTGCTGAAGTCATTGCGGTTATATATTTTTCTGAATTTATATACTAAGTCACCATAAAATTCGGGTTCCGATAGACCTTGTTGCAGAAGAGATTTAAGTCCAATATTGAATTTTGAAATTAAATCAGAATGACGTCTATAAAAGTTTGAAAAGGCTTTGCGTAGTTTATGGTACCGATAACCCTGATTAAGAAGTTTAGCCGTTAACAATTTATTACGAGTGTTGAAGTCATTGACTACAAACTCTGGCAAATCGAATTAATTGCGAAATATAAACGCCATATGATGGCGCACGAGGAACATCACCATCCCAAAAAGGAAAACTTACAATCTCAAAATCAAAATCATCGCGTTCATCGTAAATTTTGCACGAAACAAACCCATCTACAATAGATAGATGTAAATCCAAAAACGGGGCCTCGGTATCTGAAGACTTTGCTTTATTTAACTGAAGTTCTAGGGGGTAAATTTGACTGATCAAACCATCGAAATAGGTATTATCAATATTTAATAAATCATCCAAATATCTAGAAGTGGAGCCAAAAGCTTAAATGATTTCAGACTGGTTTTCAGCAGAAAGGGACATCATGAAGTCTCTCTCATAACAAAACAAAAACAGATCAGCCACAAGTGGTGCGCAATTTGTACCCATCGGAATATCCACAACTTGTCTTAATAACTTAGTACCAAATCTTATGTTAATATTGTCAAGTAGAAAGGTGAGAGCTTCACACACTTTCTGACATGACCATAAAGTATAATTTAATTTTTATGCTCTTCAGAAGTGAAAAAAGCATTTCTTACATAACATGCAAGATAGAGGGAGTCTTCCCCACGAAATGTCCATTCAGTTAAATCATTAAGTTTTTCTTTTATAAGATTATGAGGAAGTGTAGTGTAAAGGGTGGAAAATCATAAGTAGACAGACTTGAAGCACGAAAACGCCTGGATTTCAATTTATTTAAAACTTCATTCTGAGAATTTAAGTCTATGTAAACTGTTGGGCCTCGGTGCGGGGGCATTTTGGCCCAAGGGCTATAATTTGAACAATCTTGGTAGAGGTCCACAAGATGAAGCTTCATACCAAATATCAAAGACCTGGGCCTTGTGGTTTCAGAGAAGATTTTTTAAGTTTTCGGTGAAAAAATCTAGTTTTTGCTCCTGTAACCTAGATGTGCAACGGAGCGGAACCATTTGAACAACTTTGAAAGGGTACCACCGAAGGATCATTCCTGTGAAGTTTGGTGCAAATCCGATAAGTGGTTTGGGAGATGTCGTTTGAAGAAATTGTTTACGGACAGACGAATGCAAGGACGCACGACGGACGACGGACAAAAAGTGGCCCCAAAAGCTCATCCCTCACTACGTGACTGGTGAGCTAAAATAATGTATATCCGTGTAATCCCCAATTTTACTGTATTATTTTGGGTCAAACTTAGATAGGCGTGTTTCTGTGATGACGTAAGCCTTTTCGTGTCATGTGTTGGGGGTAGAATATCTCCATGTGCTTAATCACAATGCAGTTTATAATCTATAGCTAGTTAACGGGGCTCCGTGGCCTAGTGGATAAGAGCGCTGACTCTTAATCATTAGCTCTCTCACGCTGTGGGTTCGAGCCTTGCTCGGGTCACATGTGAGACGCCAAGTTCTGCAACGGAAGGTCAGGTGGTTTTTCTCCGGGTACTCCGGTTTTCGCCTACCTCTGATTAACGATCGGCTCGATATGAGTGAAATAATCTTGAAAGGGCCGTAAAACCAAAACCAAATCTATAGCTAGTGCGATTTGACATGAGACCTCTACTAAACCATTATTTCACACCCGACTGATTTATCGTTGCCGTTTTCCGAAGAGGTCGACATTGCTATTCAATATATAGAGGCCAGCTAATAGGTCGCAATTCACGAGATGCCGAAAATGCTATTGGACGATTATACTGACTAATTCATTACGTGAACAAGTCCGTGAAATGAAGACCCCGCTAAACCCCACTTTTTTAGAGAAAACTGGGGTTTATGGGGGTCTTCATTATTTTTCTTATTTCTGCTCGAAGACATAGGTTGTGGGTACTCGTTAGAACCGCCTCAATGAGGCGGTTCTAACGAGCACCCACATCCTATGTTTTGAGCATTTATAAGAAATATATGAAGAATTTTCATCAGAAAAGTAGCCATTTTGGAGATGTGAAAAGTGCACTATGTCGTACGGGCGAGTTTTCGTAATGTTATTCTTTGCATATAAAAGGTCAGGCTCCTGCCAAATTGCACCAATTATACAATTTCCTTTGGAATCATTTAGTTCATTTCAACCCTTTATATGTCGTCTGCTTTTGTGTCTGCTTGTCACTTTAAAGGTCATTTTTGTCGCAAACGGTATGGACTCAGATCAGAGGTTCACCCTGTTTGCCTGTATGCAAAGATACAGTTAAAATTTAAAAAGTTTGCGAGAAAAAATGCAACAGACGACATAAACAGACACTATTTTCAGATACATTTTAAGTTGGCATCTTTGGCCCCCGCCCATCGGGGCTTGAAGAAATATATGGCTGCATGATGCTTCCACGCAGAGCTGAAACCGACCAGCACACGAGTACTGGTAAACCGCTTTGAGGATCTAAGCCTGCCCAAGCAAAGCGGTGCGAATCGGTACGACCACGCTTAAAAATCCTATTGGTTTCATTGGGCGACAGAGCTTGAGAGGTCATTTTCGGGTACCAGTCCCACAAAATTGGAAGCAACGTCTCCAAAATGACCTTTACAGTGTTGACGGGGACGTTAAACCTCAAATCAAACAAAAACAAAAAGTTGGCATCTTATGTGTTAAAATTTGAAAATTAAATGCTCAAGAGGACGCAAGAGGGCACACATTATCTAAGTATGTCCCTCCAACAGTCATGGTTACAAAGGTAGGCCATAAAAGAGTACATCATTTTTACGTTGATATTTTCTACTTTTGGTATAGTGCACTGAAGTTTACGAACCGTATGCTGATATCATCTTGCCCTCTTAACCCTTTTTGTACCAAATGGAATCTTCCTCCTTATATATAGCAGGGGTCCATTTCAAAAGTTAGGGGTGTCGGGTTGTATTTTCAGCAAAATTTATTTGGAAAATGCCCTAACTTTTAGCAAACAGTGGAGGCCCTGATCAGACGCCGCGTTCTGCGGCGTCTGATCTGGGCCTGTACTGATTGCCAAGTACCCCTTTAGGGGTTTCCGGTACTAAATGGGTTCAAGAAATTAAAGAAAAGAACGATTAAATTACTCGATATTTTTTTTTTCAGGTCGAATGAAAACCAGTGATGAAGATCTGAAGCGGATTGTTAAGTTTTCAACCGTTGTGCGCCGAATCGAATACCATAGGGAAACGGATGATTTCTCCGTCTTGGTCAAATGTCTTCAAAATGATGGAACGGAAAGTACCCAAAGATTCACTCACGTCGTTATTGCCAATGGCATATATCACAGTCCTTACTCGCCTTCGATCCCTGGCCTCGATAAGTTTTATGGTCGGGTACTTCATTCCCACAACTTCAGGGAAGCAAGCGAGTTCAGAGGCCAGAGGCTTCTAATTATCGGTTTAGGATATTCGGGAGAAGATCTTGCTCTTCAAACCCTTAAGTTTGGCGCGAAAAGTATCGTCATTTGTGGCAGAGCAACGAGAGGTCTAAAATGGCCGACAGGAGTTGAAGAACGCAAGATGGTAGAGAGCTTTGAAGGAAAGGCTGCATTCTTCCAAGATGGTTCTTCTGCAGAAGTTGACGTGGTTATTTTCTGTACTGGATACAAGGCGTACTTTCCTTTTCTATCCGATGAACTCTGCCTGAAGATTCCAGAGAATTCATTCTATCCAGATTTGTACAAAGGCGTACTATGGGTGAATGGCGGTAACAACAAACTGTTTTACCTTGGCATGCAAAATCAGCTCTACAGTATGTCCATGTTTGATGCCCAGGCTCTTTGGGTTGTTCAGTATATAATGGGCAAGATAAAGATTCCGTCTACCAGGGAGGAATTAGTTCAAGATATAGAAACATGGCAGAAAAAGCTCGCTACATTAACAACTCGCCATGAGATAATAGATTTCATCACTGATTACTTTTCAGACCTTGCGGGCATCGTATCCTACATGAATGTAGCTGACCTACATAAAATGGCTGTATGTTGGCATGACTGGGAGAATCATAGATGTGAGGATTACTCCACTTTTCGACATCACAGCCACAGATCAGCTTTCACGGGGGAGTTGTCACCGCTCCCTCACAAACCGTATATGGAATCGTACCTTGACTACGCAGATACATTCCTCAGCCACTTCCCCAATAAGCACTAGAATGAAACTTTAACCCATTTTGTACCAAATGGAATCGTCCTCCTTATATATAGCAGGAGTCCATTTCAAAATTTAGATGTTTCAGGTTGTAATTTTCTTCAAAATTTATTTGGAAAATGGCTGAACTTTTTGCAAATAATGTAGGCCCTGATCAGACGCCGCGTTCTCTGGGCCTGCACTGTTTGCCAAACACCCGTTTTGGAGTTTCTGGTGCAAAATTGGTTAACCTTCAGTGTGCTTGAGGCGACTTTAGTCGCCCAATGGGGTGATCCAAATTGAGCAGCTTATCACGCTCATAGGAAAGTACACTCCCGAGGTTGTCCAATGCAGGAGGGATTCTTCTTTTTTAGAATGGCACAGATTTTACCAACATTACATGCTGTTAGATTTTACACCCGGAACTGGTCGACGATTTCTCAACAGATCGCCCTTACCTGTTCTATCGCAATTTTGTGCATACTAGGCCTATCTAGCCCCCGCCCATAGGGGCTTGAAGAAATATATGGGCTGCATGATGCTTCCACGCAGAGCTGAATCCGGCCCGCACACTAGTACTGGTAAACCGCTTAGAGAAGCTAAGCCTGTCCAGGAACCGCGGTGAGAGGCGGACCGTCCATGCTAATAAACCCTATTTGTTTCATTGGGCGACAGGGCTTGAGATGTCATTTCATCTCAATGTCGGGTAAAAGTCCCACAAAATTGGAAGCAGCGTCTCCAAAATGACCTTTACAGTGTTGACGGGGACGTTAAACCTCAAATCAAACAAACAAAGGCCCATTCAATCTAAACAACTGCTGGTGATAAATATGTAGCCATAATATAGGTAGCCACACAAGCTATCAATTTTATCCTTAAAAGCACACACTGAACGCTATTGTCTTGTATTTCTTTTTTTTTGAATTGTCTTAAACGGTTCCCGGTCAGATCACGTGACTGCCATATTTGGAAGTAACGTGACCCATAATACTTCCTGTAGAAATGGCGGAAGATGTCTTGCCTATAATGTGTCAAAGTATGAGCAGAATCGGTTCAGGTTTAAGGAAATTATGGCTGCCAAAATAAGGGTAGCCCCTCAAGAGGGCGAGTATTGAATAAAACTCAGCATGCTAAAGTTTGAGCGTCGCCCTTGGGACAAAGAATTGTCACAAGTAGAACACTACAGAACAGAATATAAACTTTATATCACACTAAGACAATATACTGTTACAATTACATGGACATGGTATTACAGAACTGATATACAGTTAGTGTTGTTGTAAATACAGTAAAATCCCTATATAAAGACCATTTTGGGACTGTCACAAAGATGGTGTCTTATTGGGAGACATTGGGTGTGGAAAACCCAAAGAAAGAATAACTGAAGCAATCTCAATATGCTTTTGACAGCAGATTTAGTCTTAATTTTAGGTGGACTTAATAGAGGAATATTACTGCATGTATACAGATATGTGTGTGGGGCGGGGTTAAAACTTTAGCGTACACAGTTTAGCTTGTAGTTCTTAATAATAAATACATATATAGTTACATGTAACTCTAAACAAACTTAACATAAAATTTCTAAGACAGTTATCTTGATCTTGACCTTGAGGTCATAGACATAGTCCTGGAATAGCTGAATGTGCACTATACTGGTTATCCACTTACGTACAGGCTTGCTCAGGGAAAGTGGCCGGCTCAAAAATGACCTGAAGTGTTGACTGGGCTATTAAACTCCAATACAAACATTCAAAAATTATCACAGGCAAAAGGTGAATAATATAAATATATACTCAGGTTCAATGAAAACATACCTCGAGTGCTATACCACGAATTTGAATTGATTCACAATATTATCACTAACTTATCCACAGACTCACTACAGAGTTGCAGCATTTCATTGGATGCAGATATACGGAGACTCGAATAAGCCCATACTCCCGAAAAATCAAAACCATACATCCTAATACCGGGTAAGTCCCCCATGAGCATCAAGTGTTGCTTGGCATCGACGCCTCATGCTTCGAATTAAACGCTGTATCTGGTCTTATGTGATCTTGTCCCATTCTTCCTGTAGCGCCATGGCAAGCTGCTGACGGTTGACTGTCGAGTGACGTCGGCTGTACACACGTTTTCCGAGCTGGTCCCAAAGGTGCTCAAATGGCTTTAAATCCGGCGAAAGCGCAGGCCAAGGAAGAACTTAAACACCATTTTGATTGAAAAAGTCCGTGGATAGCCTCGCAGAATGAGCACGTACATTGTCCTGTTGGAAAAGCGTAACGTCACCATTATTGAGTAAAAACGGTACCACCTCGGGCTCTAAGATTTCATCGATGTACCGACGTGTCGTCAAATTGCCATCAACAACGATGAGTTGGCTTTTGTGGCGCCATGAGATCCCTCCCCACACCATTATGCTACCACCACCCCAACGTGACACCTGTTTAACACAACAGTCATGAAATCGCTTCCCACGTCAACGCTATACTTTACGCCGCCTATCAAACATTTCAACACAAAAACGGGAGGCGACCACGCCAACGCTATTGTGTCCATCGGATACGCTGTCGACACCAATTAAAGCGACTGATTCGACGTTCATCCGTCAAAACGTTCCCCCTATACGTCTTAAGGCTAAAAATACCGCGTTCCTGGAGATACCGCCTTACAGTTAAGGCACTGACGCGTAGGTTGTGTTCCAAATGTCTCCTGCGCAGTTTCCACAGACGTCCTGAATCGGTCGCGTAAATGACTCAAAACAATGTACCGGTCCTGCTGACGTGTAGTTACAAGTTCATGTCCAGGGCGTTGTCTATCGTCCACAGACGTAGCGTTGTGCCTTTCGACAAATCGAGCAATCGTAGTGTGCGAACAACCCATACGCTCTGCTACTTGAAGTGGAGGCAATGATCAGGAATCGACACAATTAACCCACAGCTCCCATCAGAGACACCAAAGGGAAGGCAAAACAAACATGAGACAACAGACCATAATGGAAACACCAATAGCGGAAAGCCAAAAGGACAATTACTTTCCAAAAAAATGGCCAATTGGCTATCCAAAACAAAATAATTTAAGCGACACAAAAACCCAAAGACAAGCCATCACAAAAGCAAGAGGACCATGATGGCCCTGGATCACTCACCTGATCCATAGAGTAACAAGTGGGCCCCGGAGAGGGCCATTATTGACCCAAGGGCTATAATGTGCACAATGTTGAGGGAGGTCTAAAAAGGTGAAGCTTCATACCAAATATCAACAAAGGCTATAATTTGAACAATTTTGGTAAAAGTTCACTAGATGAAGCTACACACCAAATATCAAAGACCTGGGCCTTGCGGTTTCTTAGAAGATTTTTTAAAGATATTCCCTTCATCAGCCTATGTAAACCAAAAGGTCAATGTCACCAAAATATAACCAAGTATGCGTCATGTTGTAATGATATATTGTACCGAGTTTGACTAAAATTAATCAATTTGTTAATGAGATAGAGTGCGGACAAGCCATTTTTGGCCCTAAATTGACTGTCTATGGGGCGCTGTGACCTTGAAAAAAGGTCAAGGTCACCAAAATCTAATAAAATCTGCGGTATGTTGTAATATGTTGTACCAAGTTTGACAGAAATCAAGAAGTTCATTACTGAGCTAGAGTGCAGACAAGCTATTTTTGGCCCAAAATTGACTGGTTTTGGGGCCTGTGACCTTGAAAATGAGGTCATCCTCACCAAAATCTAATCAAGTCTGTGGTATGTTGTCGTGATATATTGTACAAAGTTTGACTAAAATTAATTGATTCGTTAAGGAGATAAAGTGCAGAAAAGCCATTTTTGGCCCCAAAATGACTGGTTTGAGGTCACTGTGGCCTTGAAAATGGGGTCAAGGTCACCAAAATTTAAGCAAATCTGCGGTATGATGTAATGATAAATTGTACCAAGTTTGACGAAAATAGATCAATTGGTTAATGAGACAGAGTGCAGTAAAGCCATTTTTGGCCCAAATATGACTGTTTTTTGGGTCGATGTGGCCTTGAAAATGAGGTCAAGGTCACCAATATCTACTCAAATCTGCGGTATGTTTTAATGATATTGTGTACCAAGTTTGACAGAAATCAAGCAATTCGTTACTGAGCTAGAATACAGACAAGCCATTTTTGGCCCAAAATTGACTGGTTTGGGGGCCTGTGACCTTGAAAATGAGGTCAAGGTCACCAAAATATAATCAAATTTGTGGTATGTTATAGTGATATATTGTACCAAGTTTGACTAAAAATAATTGATTCGTTAAGGAGATAGAGTGCAGAAAAGCCATTTTTGGCCCCAAAATGACTGGTTTTGGGGTCAATGTGACCTTAAAAATGAGGTCAAGGTCACCCAAATTTCAGCAAATCTGCGGTATGATGTAATGATAAATTGTACCAAGTTTGACGAAAATGGATCAATTGGTTAATGAGACAGAGTGCAGTCAAGCCATTTTGGCCCCAAAATGACTGTTTTTGGGTCGCTGTGGCCTTGAAAATGAGGTCAAGGTCACCAAAATCTAATCAGATCTGCGGTATGTTGTAGTGATATATTGTACCAAGTTTGACTAAAATTAATCAATTCGTTAATGAGATAGCGTGCAGACAAACCATGTTGTACTGATATATTGTACCAAGTGTGACTATAATTCGTTAATGAGATAGAGTGCAGACAAGCCAGTTTTGGCCCAAAAATGACTCTCTTTGGGTCACCGTGACCTTAAAATGCGGTCAATGTCACCAATATCTAATCAAATCTGCGGTATGTTGTATTGATGTATTGTACCAAGTGTGACTATAATTAATCAATTGGTATACAAGCCTGCAGACAAGCCATTTTTTGGATCGCTGTGACCTTGAAAATGAGGTCAAGGTCATCATGATCTAATGACTGTTTTCCCTTATCCTAGTGATGTGTCTGTGCAAGTTTGGTCAAAATCTATCCATAGGTTCAGGAGATATAATGATAATGCTTCAAACAGGCTACGCCGACGCCAACGCTGACGCAAACGGGATCCGCACCAAAAACAATATGTCCCCCTCCCCTTCGGTGGGGGGACATAATAATCAATTACAAGCAAATCAGAAATGATAATCGTTTTTGTGGAATTTATCGAGCAATTAATCGAGCAATTAATCGATTTTTGATCAATAAATCGATTACCCGATTAATCGCGACAGCCTCAGTGACAATACTCATCAAGTTAACAATTCTATATAATGCATGCGATTGTTGACCCCACTTTATACTTAGTGAAAGGTGGGGTTTACTGGGGTATGCATTGTGTTCCCTATTCTTCCATATAGGGCATGGGTTCTGCGTGCTAATTTAGAGTCTTTGTTTGTTTGTTTGTTTGATTTGAGGTTTAACGTCCCCGTCAACACTGTAAAGGTCATTTTGGAGACGTTGCTTCCAATTTTGTGGGACTTTTACCCGACATTGAGATGAAATGACTTCTCAAGCCCTGTCGCCCAATGAAACCAATAGGGTTTATTAGCATGGACGGTCCGCCTCGCACCGCGGTTCCTGGACAGGCTTAGATCCTCTAAGTGGTTTACCAATACTAGTGTGCGGGCTGGATTCAGCTCTGCGTGGAAGCATCATGCAGCCCATATATTTCTTCAAGCCCCTATGGGCGGGGGCTTGCTAATTTAGAGTCACCTTGACTCTTGGGATGCCAAGAAGTACTGCATCTGAGGATGTCACCTGTTTGTCGCCTGGTCAGTCTTTTTGCGCTAAATTGTTAATAAAATATTTTAGCGTACAGGCAGTTATTGTGGGCTCTGATAGGACTGCAGTCTGATTTGGGTCCACAGTGTCCGTATTTGACTTTCAAGGTGATCAGCGGGTGACAGATTGTTGGAGGATAATTGTTTTGATTGGCATCTCAGGAATTAATTGGGTTGTTCTGATGAGAATGGCTGATCGTTCGCTGTGTGCAAAGAGGAATACTACAAGAATCTTATAAGTTATATGGGCGTGAGGGGTGGATGGAAAAATCCGTCCCGAGGGACACTGTCCGGCATCACGAGGCTTGCCGAGTGATGCCGGACAGTGATCCCTGGGGACGGATTTTTCTATCCATCCCTCTTACCCATATAGGATTCTTTTTCTTGCATACATTCCATTTCTATTGCGAATTTTTAATGCTGCTGTCACTTCGGTTACCGACGTCCGCCATTTTGTGATAACACAAAAGGAATGTTTAGTGACGCCACGCATGACGACGCCATGCATGAGGTTGTAATCAACCAGTGCATTTATCAACACGCGATTATATTCAATTTTGGGTCGGAACACCAGGGTCAGAACATAACTTTCTATCCCAGGATAAAACAACGGATTTCCTTGTCTGGTGTGCAAGAATATAAGAATCTTATATGGGTGTGAGGGGTGGATTAAAAATCCGTCCCGAGGGACACTGTCCGGCATCACGAGGCTTGCCGATTGATGCCGAACAGTGATCCCGAGGGAAGGATTTTTCTATCCACCCCTCACACCCATATAGGATTCTTGTTCTTGCATACCTTCCATTTCTTTTGCGAATTTTTAATGCTGCTGTCACTTCGGTTACCGACGTCCGCCATTTTGTGATGACACAACAGGAATGTTTGGTGACGTCACGCATGACGACGCCGCGCATGAGGTTGTAATCAACCAGTGCATTTATCAAACACGCGATTATATTCGATTTGAGGTCGGAACACCAGGGTCAGAACATAAATTTCTAGCCCAGGGTAAAATCACGGATTTGCTTGTCTGGTGTGCAAGAAAAACTGTGTACGCCCTAAGCATTCCTTACTACAATACGTTCTAAAATTTAACCCTTCTCTTGCTGAATATTCAGTTTAGCCACACCATTTCTGACTTTGAACCAATCAGATAAGGCCTACTTGATGTAATTTATTCTTACAAAACCATAAACTTAATGTCAAACAGTGTAGAAGCCATCTGATCTGGATCTGCCCTGTTTCCAAAGATAGGGGTTGTCGTGAACAGCATGATAAGAGTTAAACAAGTACAAATTACTGCTAAATGTTGTGTTTGGGGATGGCGGGATGAGCCTGGCAAATATGTGAACCCAGGCGAGAGGACGTATGTTCTGCGCATCTCGTACGAGGACTGTTCAAATATGAATGCAAGAAAATCACCTGGAAATAAACATCACAGCGTAGAAAAACATTTTACCTATACATTAATACCAAACCTGTTAAAATCCGTGCACTTTAGCCATGTCTATCGTTCGATAAACACTGTCTACTCTTGTATTCTAATACAAAACATGGTTGGAAGAAGATCAGAGTACGCCGTTGAAATACGGTCCTATATTAAGAATCGTTGTATTCTTGGTATACGGTGCAAAGACATTTTTGATGAAATATGTTCGGTTTATGGGCATAATGAAATGTCTTTTCCGACAGTTTTTCGTTGGTGTAAGAAATTCAGCTGTGGGCTAGGCTCAACAGAAGATGCACCACATGATCGTCGGACGAAAAGAGCAACATCTGCCAAGATGGTTGCTAGAGTGAAAGAAATAGTTGCTACCGATGCACGATACACCACTAGGCAAATAGCTAGTATGGTTGACATCTCATTAGGAGCAGCTCATACAATTCTGAACGGGATTTGAAAATGAGAAAGATCTGTGCTAGATGAATTCCCCATCTGTTGACAGATGAGCAGAAAAAGACACGCGTTCAGTGTGCCAAGAAGTTGCTTAAAAAGTCTCTAAATTACAATGCACGGTCTTTCGCTAATGTCGTCACAGGTGACGAGATATGGGTTCACTTTTTTGAGCCAAAACGAAAGATTCAGAACAAAATATGGGCAACAAAGTATTGCAAAAGAACATGCATTGCTAAGCGGACCATGAGCGTCAAGAAGGTAATGTATGCCATATTCTTTTCAAATCAGGGCCCTGCTATTCAGGATGCTGTGCCTAAAGGCAAATCTGTAAATGCGAAGTTTTACAAGAATAAAGTTCTTCGAAAATTGAAGAAATATTTCAAAGAACGAAGACCCGCAACTGATTTGGCCAATGTCAGATTGCTACATGACAATGCATCATCGCACAAGGCGTTCATTGTGCAAGACTATCTGAAGCAGGAAAAGGTTGTTGAACTCCCTCACCCCCCGTATTCCCTGACCTTGCCCCGTGTGACTTTTTTTTTGTTCCCGCGGCTGAAAAAATACCTTTCTGGTCGAAAATTTGTACAGCGCAAACACCTCGGTTCTGCAATATTCCAGTGCCTTCATAGTATACCTCGAAAAGACTACCAAAATGCATTCAATGATTGGATCAGAAGACTGAAAGTTTGTATATCTGTTAAAGGGGAATACTTTGAGGGGACAAAATAAATTTTTCATCGAAATCTATCACGGAATCATTTTTATGTGCTTAGTTGCATTCATATTTGAACAGTCCTCGTTTGAGTCTGCACTGTTTGCTTAGGTCTGTACGAATGACAGGGGTTCACCTACTTTGCTTGTGACCCGATATTATTCATACTTTAATGCACATTAAGAGATAACATTCATTTCGTAACTTACAAAATAGCCATCAGAAGAGATGGCAAATCCCCCGACCAAAAGCCAATATGGCCTTCAGAAGATTGTTCACCAATAGAAAGTGCACCAGAATTAAACCACATATCACAAAAGTATTGCAGTTATGGCCATCACAAGATTATACTGTCAGGGGAGATAACTAAAAAACCAGGGCACTCAGAAATGTGGTTCTTGCGCATGACATGCCTGCTTAAGCTCATGTATTTCTGCACAAAGTACCATCAATATGTCTCAAAAGGTATTGGAGATATAGTGATCACAAGCTGGTCATACTCTTATATGGGAAGGGTAGATAACTCAAATACCACAGCAACAACAGTTGTGGTTCTTGCACATGACACCCCTTCTGTACCTTGTATACAATTGTGCAAAGTTCCTTCAATATATCTCAAAGGGAGTTGGAGTTATGGCCATCACTAGGTTATATTACCAGGGGAGATAACTAAAAAACCAGAGCTACCAGAGTTGTAATTCTTGAGCATGACACACCTGCTTAACCTCATGTACATCTGCATCAAGTACCACCAATATGTCTCAAAGGGTATTGGAGGTACGGTGGTCACAAGGTTGTCATACTATTATATTGGAAGGGGAGATAACTCAAATATCATAGCACCCAGAGTTGTGGTTCTTAGGCATGAAGCGCCGTCTCAACGTTATATACAATTGTGCCAAGTACCATCAATATATCTCAAAGGGTATTTGAGTTATGGCCATCACAAGGTTATATTGTCAGGGGAGATAATTAAAAAACCAGGGCATCCAGAGTTGTGGTTCTTGCACGTGACACACCTGCTTAACCTCATGTACAACTGTACCAAGTATCATCAATATATCTCAAAGAGTGTTGGAGATGTGGCCATCACAAGGTAGTGATTCTATATTATTGGAAGGGGAGATAACTAAAATAAACACGGCACCCAGAGTTGTGGTTCTTGTGCATGACACACTGTCTCAGCCTTGTGAACAACTGTGCCAGGTATCATCAATATATCTTAAAGGGTATTGAAATTATGGCCATCACAAGGTTGTCAGTCTATTTTATTGGAAGGGGAGATAACTCCAAAACCATGGCAACCAGAGTTGTGGTTCTTGTGCATGACACGCCATCTCAGCCTTGTGAACAACTGTGCCAGGTACCATCAATATATCTCAAAGGGTATTGGAGTTATGGCCATCACAAAGTTGTCATTCTATTTTATTAAAAGGGGAGATAACTAAAAAAGTATGGCATCCAGAGTTCTGGTTCCTGTGCATGACATGCCGTCTCAGCCTTGTGAACAATTGTGCCAAGAACCATCAATGAATCTCAAAGGGTATAGGAGTTATGGCCATCACAAGGTTGTCACTCTATTTTATTGGAAGGGGAGATAACTCCAAAACCGTGGCAACCAGAGTTGTGGTTCTTGTGCATGACACGCCGCCTCAGCCTTGTAAACAACTGTGCCAGGTACCATCAATATATCACAAAGGGTATTGGAGTTATGGCCATCACAAAGTAGTCATTCTATTTTATTAAAAGGGGAGATAACAAAAAAAGTATGGCATCCAGAGTTCTGGTTCTTGCGCATGACACGCCGTCTCGGCCTTGTGAACAATTGTGCCAAGAACCATCAATGAATGTCAAAGGGTATAGGAGTTATGGCCATCACAAGGTTGCGTCTACGGACGGACGGACGGACGGACAGACGGACGGACGGACGCCAGGCTGATCGCTATATCCCCCGAACCTATTCGGTCGGGGGATAAAAAAGTAGGACAGACATGATCACATCTGAACCTGATAGTTGAACCATATATAACAGGTGTCCATTTGTGCATTAATGGGTGTCAAGTTGAGTAATTTTAGTACTTAATTTTTTTAACCGAATTAAGGGATGACATTTTTCGCTAAAATGGCAGGCCCTGATCAGTCACTCGATAGATGCCTAATATATCAAACTACAGTCACATGGTTGACTATTTACGGATTCCGCAACAGTACAATATATTTAATGACATATCCATTTCCCTCAGTACCTCTAAGATAGAAGTGGGGTGTAAAATGATTATAAAAAACATCTGTTAACAAGAGTTGTCAGAAGACAACATAGCTCGCCTTTGGGGGCCTAAGATGGACGAGGGCAAGTTATCAAACATTTTTCTTCTGTAAAAAAGCCCAACAGACTGCAGCAAATGAAAGAGAACCAAAAAGTACCCGTAATCATCCTGTTTTCAAGCCTTTCCACTGTAAAAAAGAGATGAAAAAGAAATGTATATAAAATAAAAAAAATTCTACAAACTTCCAAGTAATTACAAGGCATCACATATGATACAAATCCCCTCGTGCAAGACAAATTAAAGAAAGCCTAGCCTAGCATTTGTATAAAATTACATTATATCCCTCAATAAATGTAGGTACTCAAGAGTGATGACAAAGTTTTTCTAAAAATTGCCACAGTGACATTGACTTTGAGCCCCAGGCCCTGAAAGTTGAACTGACTAGAGATATTATCATGACTATCATACCCAACATTTGTATGAAGTTATGTTAAAATCCATCAATAAATGTGGACACTAGAGCAATGATCAAGTTTTTCTAAAAAATAGCCACAGTGACCTTGACCTTCAGCCCCTGACCCAGAAACTCAAAGTCACTCAAGATATCATCATACCAAACATTTGTGTCAAGTTATATTAAAATCCATCAATAAATGAAGGTGCAAGAGCGATGACAAAGATTTCTAAAAATAGCCACAGTGACCTTGACCTTCAGCCCCAGACCCTGAAAGTCGATCTCACTCGAGATATCATCATACCCAACATTTGTGTAAAGTAATATTAAAATCCATCCATAAATGTAGGCACTAGAGCGATCACAAAGTTTTTCGAAAAATAGCCACAGTGACCTTGACCTTCAGCCCCTGACCCTGAAAGTCGAACTCGCTCGAGATATCATCGTACCCAACATTTGTGTAAAGTTGTATTAAAATCCATCCATAAATGTAGGCACTAGAGTGATCACAATGTTTTTTCTAAAAATAGCCACAGTGACCTTGACCTTCAGCCCCGGAACCTGAAAGTCAAAGTCACTCGAGATCATACCCAATATTTGTGTGAAGTTATATTAAAATCCATCCATAAATAAAGGCGCAAGAGCGATGAAAAAGATTTTCTAAAAATACCCACAGTGACCTTGACCTTTAACCGCAGACCCTGAAAGTCGTATCCGCTCGAGATATCATCATACCCAACATTTGTGTGAAGTTATATTAAAATCCAGCTATAAATGTAGGCACTAGAGCGATCACAAAGTTTTTTTGAAAAATGGCCACAATGACCTTGACCTTCAGCCCCAGACCCTGAAAGTCGAACTTGCTAAAGAAATTATCATACCCAACTTTTGTGTGAAGTTATATTAAAATTTATCAATAAATTAAGGTACAAGAGCGATGACAATGTTTTTCTAAAAATAGCCAGTGACCTTGACCCCGTGACCCTGGAAGTAGTGACCTTGACCTTAAGCCCCGGTCCCTGAAAGTCAAAGTCACTCGAGATATCATTATACCCAAGTTATATTAAAATCCATCAATAAATGAAGGCGCTACAGCGATGACAATGTTTTTCTAAAAATAGCCACAGTGACCTTGACCTTGAGCCCCAAACCCGCTATGTTTTTAAAAAGAAAAAAAAAAAGAAAAAGAAAAGAAAAAAAAAAAAGAAAAAAAAAACAAACAAAAAAACATGCCATCCCCGGGATTTGAACTCACGCAGCTTGCAGGTAAACTTTAACACAGGATTTCAAGGGAGGCAATACAGAGGAAAATATTAACTTCTCAAAAAGTCCAATTTAAGCCAAAAAACCTGAAAAATGAAGTACAATGATAATTTTAAATATTTTTTTTTACCAATTGTTAATTATATATTCAAAATAAACTTGTAAAACATCACATATAATAGCTTGCAGGTAAACTTTAACCAAATGTGGACGCCGACGCCGACGACGGACGCCCGGGGGTATGGCAATAGCTCCCCCTTACTTTCGTAAGGCGAGCTAAAAATGATTTATTCATGATATAAAGAAAAAATGTTGATAATAGTGTTGATAAAATCACATGAGACAAAAAATTTGAAAATAAGAATAACAGCTTTTACATAAAATATAAACATTTTATAAAGGGGTCCCATAGTGACAGATAAGGAGGAGTGAGTGAGTGAGTGAGTTTTAGTTTTACGTCCCCCCAACAGCTAAGGTCATACGGAGACGGGACCTCGGTTTAAAGACTCATCCGAAAGTCTGGAGAAGCCCGGGATCGATCCTGCGATCCCTGGTTTACAAGGCGAGTAGCGTAACCACTGCACCACGGAGGCTTCTAAAGGAGGAGTGAGGAAGATAATTAAGGGGAATGGGAAACCTTCAGGGGAGGCAACTCCTGCAAATGTATTATTGTCTCCCATGTCATAGGGGTCAACTCTTAAAGGTACCGTGGGACAGAGCTTATAGAAATCCGAAAGTTGTCGCCCTTTGATTGTTTTGGGGTTTGGGTATTTTGTGATGTCTCCCTGAGAAAGGGAGAAAAGAGATATGAGACAGAACAGAACAGATGAAAAAGAGGTATAAAGGAGAAAGAGATAAATAAATTGTGTTTGTGTTTTCAGATTTACAGCCTACCAGCAGCTAGGGTCTTCTGTCGTGGTTTATTTTTTTATAATGGTTTGTCTTTGGGTGTTTGTGTCGCTTATTTTACTTTGGATAGCACATTGGCCATTTTGTGGGAAAGTAACTGTCCTTTTGGCTTTCCGCTATTGATGTTTCCAATACCCTTAGAGTCTGTTGTTTCATGTTTGTTTCTTTCCCTTTGGTGTCTCTGATGGGAGCTGTGGGTTAATTGTATCGATTCCGGATCATTGCCTCCACTTCTACTTTATCTACTACATCACAGAGGCATCTAAATGGAAGTGTAGAAATTGAAGAATTAACAACACCCCCTCTACCCTTGCCCAACTGTATGTTAATATCAGTTGTATGCCCTTTGATGTCAGATACACGGCACCTTCGCCTCACGCTATCATTCCATTAGTTCTTGTAAGAAACATGTTGTGGGTACGTTTTTAGAAACATGTTGGAGGAACTTGTTGGAACTGCTTCAAAAAGGGGATTCTAACAAATACCGACAACAGCGACAATATGTATTTATGGATAAATAAGCAAACACACCCAAAAATTAGAAGCCCCCATGGTGTAGCAATTATGCTACTAGCCTCATAAACCAGGGGCCGTGGGTTCGATCCTGGGCTTCTCCAGACTTTCGGATGAATCTTTAACCCGAGGTCTTGTCTCCATATGACCTTAGCTGTTGGCAGCATGTAAAACTCAAAGAAATAAACATCCCAAATTCTCATCACGAAAATACCCCTCTATAATTCTGACCCCTTTAAACCCTTTTATATTGTAAAACTTGGGTTTACAGGGGTATACATTATTTTGCTTATTTCTGCTCAAAAACAAAGATTGTGGATATATGTTTCTAACGAGTACCCAATTCTATGTTTTGAACAGAAATTTGAAAAATATCAGAATTTTTCATCTGTAAATTTTCATTTTTTGGCTGTAAAATTTTTCAAAATATTTGAATAGGCGTGTTTTCTTAACCCATTTTGTACCAGAACCCCCCCCCCCCACCCCCCCCAAAAAAAAAAAAAAAAATGGTAGTTAGCAAACAGTGCAGGCCCAGATCAGACACCGTAGAATGCGTCGTCTGATCAGGGCCTACACTTTTGCAAAATTTCCGGCCAATTTCCAAATAGTTTTTTTTAAGAAAAACACAACCCGACACACCTAAATTTTGAACTGGATTTATGCTGTATATAAGGTGGAAGATTTCATTTGATACGAAATGGATAAATGTCCTTATTACACCTCCTTATCAGGAGCTATGAAAGCAACCAATGAGCCATGCCATTAGAACACATCTTCAACCAATGAAAACACAGATCAGCACGTGCATCTGTTTGACCCAGATATGAACTATTACTGTTTAGTAGATTCTATGGGTAGGTTATAGGGCACTTCAGAAGCTTCATTGAATCGTTTGTTTGTTTTGTTTGATTTGAGGCTTAACGCCCCCGTCAACATAGTATAGGTCATTTTGGAGACATTGCTTCCAATTTTGTGGGACTTTTACCGACTTGAGATGAAATGACCTCTCAAGCCCTGTCGCCCAATGAAACCAATATTTAAAAGCATGGACGGTCCGACTCGCACCCATATGGGCTTGAAGAAATATATGGGCTGCATGATGCTTCCACGCAGAGCTGAATCCGGCCCGCACACTAGTACTGGTAAACCGCTTAGAGGATCTAAGCCTGTCCAGGAACCGCGGTATGAGGCGGACCGTCCATGCTAATAAACCCTATTGGTTTCATTGGGCGACAGGGCTTGAGCTGTCATTTCATCTCAATGTCGGGTAAAAGTCCCACAAAATTGGAAGCAACGTCTCCAAAATTACCTTTACAGTGTTGACGGGGACATTAAACATCAAATCAAACAAACAAAATTACTTGATGTAATTTATTCCTACAAATTCACAAACTGAATGCCAAACATTGTAGATCCTGATCAGATGGCTCTGATCTGGATCTGCACTGTTTGCAAATGTGGGGATTGTCATGAACAGCAGGAAAAGGGTTAAGACAGTATAGGGACTTATCATTCTCTGTGGGTGTGCAGGCTTATCTGAGTCATTGCAGGCTGCTCACTGGTCCCAAATACACAGACCCAATACACCACAAACATTTAATAGATAATAAAATATTTACCTTTCCATAAACAATAAAAAACATAAAAACAAACATTTGACAAGAGGAAAGGTAATATATTTACCCTTGTCCTGCTGAGCCCGGATATGCCTTATCTTTGAAACAATGTAGATCCAGATCAGATGGCTTCTGAAGAAGCCATCTGATCAGGATCTTCATTGTTTGCCATCCAGTTTATGAATTTGTTGCAACTAGAGCTGTCAGTGAAACTGACTAGGGCCCCGGCAGCGCTATCAGAAATTTGTGGACGGACAGACGGACGGACAGACAGACAGTCAGAGTGATTACTATAGGGCACCCACACTTACAGTGCGGGGCCCTAATAATTTGCATCAAGTAATCTGATTGGCTGATCATCAGTAGTGGGTGTGACATATTTAAATATTCAGCAGGACAAGGGTTAAGGATGTACATGTACCTTGTTTGAAACTGAAAAACTTTTGAATCATAAAATTAAAGTTAAACATACACAGGAGTAAACTACCATATTTGCCCTAAGTATTCGGAACACCTCAAATCCTTACAATACATATTCTAAAATTAGAACAAGTACAATTTTACATAACCCGGGAAGGGACGTAATTTTTTTTTTTTAATATGTTGTGCGGACAAGATATTATCTTGTGCAGACAACATAATTTATGTTGTGCGGACCACATATTATCTTGTGCGGCCAAGATAATATCTTGTTTGCACAACTTAATATCTTGTGCAGACAAGATATTATCTTGTTCGCACAACATATTATCTGGTTTGCACAACACAGATCTTGGGAAGTTGGGCAAACAAGATATTATCTTGTGCACACAAGATTTTATCTTGTCCGCACAAGATCTATGTTGTGCGGTCAAGATATTACCTTGTGCGGACAAGATAATATCTTATTCGCACAACTTAATATCTTGTGTGCACAAGATAATATTATGTTGTCCGCACAAGATAATATCTTGTGTGAACAAGATAATATCTTGTCCGCACAATCTGCACAAGATAATATCTTGTGTGAACAAGATAATATCTTGTCCGCAGAAGATAATATGTTGTCCGAACAAGATAATATCTTGTCCGCTCAAGATATTATCTTTTTCGCCCAACATGACAAAAATAAACTAGAAATGTGTCCAAAGTACACAGATGCCCCCGCTTAGCACATTAATCTTTAAGTGGTGCAAATACCAATCTGTGCGAGATTCGGCGTTCCACCAATAGTGACCTTGACGTTAAAAGTCGAAATCGCTCGAGATATTGTCATAAGGAACATTTGTGTGAAGTTATTTTGAAATCGGTGAAGAAATGTAAGCGCTAGAGGGGTGACAAAGTTTTTCTAAAAATAGCCACAGTGACCTTGACCTTGAAAGTGGAACTCGCTAGAGATAGTCATAAGGAACATTTGTGTGAAGTTATATTGAAATTAGTCAAGAAATGTAAGCGCTAGAGCGAAGACAAAGTTTTTCTAAAAATAGCCACTGTGACCTTGACCTTGAGGTGATGACCTTGAAAGTCGAACTCGCTCAAGATATTGTCATAAGGAACATTTGTGTGAACTTATATTGAAATCAGTGAAGAAATGTAGGCGCTAGAGCAATGACAAAGTTTTTCTAAAAATAACTTCTGTGACCTTGACCTTGAGGCCATGACCTTAAAAGTCGAACCTGCACGAGATATTTTTATAAGGAACATCTGTGTGAAGTTATTGAAATTGGTGGTACAAATACCTTAACCAAAGTCTTAAACATTAAAAATTTTCTAATTCTATGACCTTGTACTTGTTACTTTTAATATCATCATAATTATTCATGCCGTTTAACCATTAACCGTTTGACGCTTATGACCCACAAAGAGGGTTGACGCGTCGTTAAACACGAAATCATCATCATCATCATCTATGACCTTGACCTTGAGGTCATGGGTATGGGTGGGGGTATTGCTGAATAAACCATTGGACCTATATGTATCATCATAGTAAATATAAACAAAATCCATTGTATGGTTATGAAAATATGAGCTCAAGTTCTACCTGGTACAAATACCTTAACCTGGGTCTTAAACATTAAAAATTTCAAGTCCATGACCTTGACCTTGAGGTCATGGGTATGGGTGGGGGTATTGCTGAATAAAACTTCAGTCCTATATCTATCATCATACCGAATATGAACCAAATTCATTACACGGTTTGGAAAATATGAGCTCAAGTTCTACCTGGTACAAAAACCTTAACCTGAGTCTAACAGGATTACGTACGTACACACTTTCGTACATTCGGAAACCATACGCACGTACGCACGTACCCACGGACGCACGTACGGAAAACCGAAAAACTATATGCCCCCGGCATCATACGATGCGGGGGCATAAAAATCATGTCCCTTCCCGGGTTCCGTACAATTTACTTCCAGATGTTGTGTCTAAAAATAGCTGGACCAGTGGCAAATAGTGTAGCCCCTGATGAGACGTGTTGTGCATAGTCTCATCTTGGTCTGCACTATTTGCTTATGCCTATTGATCTGAAGTCAACATACAGTCAGTTTTAAAGATAAATCCATGCATGACAAATCATAGTAAAATGTATCCACAATAAAGTTTGACGTCTATAATCCTTTCACCCCTAAATTTATGGAGTGGAGTCTACCATCTTGAATTTGGACATATCAATGATTGTCAATAGGGGTTCACAAACACACCTTGGAGGCAGGTGACTCAGAGCAAAAATCTTCACATGTACAACAACCTCTTTATGATACTGATATTGGTTCCAAATCAGAGGCCGTGTAATATCTGAACAAAAAATAATTTACTGTCATTTTTCTGTATAATCTACTACCATCAACCCTCATTATACCAACATTTGTTATTGAAAAAAACCTGTTATAACGACAATTTCCATGGTATGAATCATTAGCTTGTTCTGATCCGTGTGGGCTGCCCTTGGCTTGAAAACGCCCTTATCAAATCCACAGTCATTTAAAGCTTCTAATACTCCAAGAAACAAATGTTATAGAAATTTGTTAGAATCACCTCAGTGAGGTTGTTAGAATCGCCTCAATGAGGTGATTCTAACAAATGTCTACAACATTTGTTACTCAGAGTAATGAAAGGGAAAAGGCCCTTTATTGCCTATCAAACACCTAACTGGGATTCTTTATAAAGGCAAATTCTTTATAATGGCAAAATAATGGGGAACAAATAGGATTGTTATTACAAGGGTTCTCTGTATTTTTAGATCCAAATTTAAACTGTGTTATATCTGAAACCATTTTATAATGAACAGTTCTATAAAAAGGTTGTGGTGTACTAATTAGAAAAGTAATAAAGGGGAATGGGAACACCATTAGGGGAGGCAACTCCTGCAAAAGTATTTTTGTCTCCCATGTCAATAGGGGTCAACTCTTAAAGGAAAGAATTTGCTCCAGAGGAGCAAATTCTTTCCTTTAAGAGTAGATCCCTTTTTCAGTGGGACAGGGCTTATAGAAAAGCGAATTGGAAGTCTAAAAAGTTGTCTCCCTTTGAAAAATGGCAGAAAAATCTGCTAGGTGTCCCATTCCCCTTAAATCAAGGATTATACTGTATACTGTATATATTGCAAGAATTCAGACACCTCAACACCTTACCATACTCATTCTAAACTTTTACTATCTGGTGTTGTGTGTAAGAATAGCAGGATGAGTGGCAAACAGTGTAGTCCCTGTAGTCTGATCTTGATCTGCACTGTTTGCTTAGATCTATCTGTCCCAATACTTAGGATCATTAGGGTAGCATCAATGTTATAAATTAGATAGTGTAATGTCATAAACATGATATGACAGCACATCTAATAAGATATGACTTCTGGCTACATGTAATACCATGTCACATGGTTACTGGTTACATGTAATGCCATGGCACATGGTTACTGGTTACATATGTCATGTCACATGGTTACTGGTTACATGTAATGCCATGTCACATGGCTAATAATTGCATGTAATGCCATGTCACATGGTTACTGGTTTCATGTAATGCCATGTCACATGGTTACTGGTTACATGTAATGCCATGTCACATGGCTAATGATTACATGTAATACCATGACACATGGCTAATAGTTACATGTAATGCCATGTCACATGGCTAATAGTTACATGTTATGCCATGTCACATTGCTAAAAGTTACATGTAATGCCATGACACATGGTTACTCGTTACATGTAATGCCATGTCACATGGCTAATAGTTACACGTAATTCCATGGCACATGGTTACTGGTTACATGAAATGCCATGTTACATGGCTAATAGTTACATGTAATGCCATGACACATGGTTACTGGTTACACGTAATGCCATGTCACATGGCTAATAGTTACATGTAACACCATGACACATGGTTACTGGTTACATGTAATGCCATGTCTCATGGCTACTGGCTACATATAATGTCATGACACATGACTCGTGGCTACTGGCTACATGTAATACCATGACACATGGTTACTGGTTACATGTAATGCCATGTCACATGGCTACTGGCTATGTAATGCCATGACACATGGCTACTGGTTTAAATGTAATGTCATGACACATGGCTACTGGCTACATGTACTACCATGCCACATGGTTACTGGTTACATGTAATGCCATGTCACATGGCTACTGGCTACATGTAATGCCATGACACATGGCTACTAGTTTAAATGTAATGTCATGACACATGACTACTGGTTACATGTAATGCATTAAATGTAATCCCATGACACATGACTCGTGGCTACATGTTATGTCATGACACGTGGCTACTGGCTATATATAATGCCATGACACATGGCTGCTGGTAAAATGTAATCCCATGACACATGGCTGCTGGCTACATGTAATGCCATGACACCTGACTACTGGTTAAATGTAATCCTATGACACATGGCTACTGGCTACATGAAATGTCATGACACATGGCTACTGGTTACATGTAATGTCATGACACATGTCCACTGACTACATGTAATGCCAAGACACATGTCCACTGGTTAAGTGTAATGCCATAACATATGTCCACTGGCTAAATGTAATCCCATGACACATGTCCACTGGCTACATGTAATCCCATGACACATGTCCACTGGCTACATGTAATGCCATGACACATGTCCACTGGCTAAGTTTAATACCATGACACATGTCCACTGGCTACATGTAATGCCATGGCACATGGCTACTAGTTACATGTAATGCCATGACACATGTCCACTGGCTACATGTAATGCCATGACACATGGCTACTGGCTACATGTAATGCCATGACACATGTCCACTGGTTACATGCAAAGCCATGACACATGGCTACTGGTTACATGTAATGCCATGACACATGGCTACTGGCTACATATAATGCCATGACACATGGCTACTGGCTACATGTAATGTCATGACACATGTCCACTTGCTACATGTAATGCCATTACAGTGCTACTGGTTAAGTGTAATGCCATGACACATGTCCACTGGCTACATGTAATCCCATGACACATGTCCATGGTAATACCATGACACATGGTTACTGGCTGCATGCAATGCCATGACACATGGCTACTGGTTAAATGTAATGCAATGACACATGGCTACTGGCTACATGTAATGCCATGACACATGGCTACTGGCTACATGTAATTCCATGACACATGGCTACTGGCTACATGTAAAGCCATGACTCATGGCTACTGGTTAAGTGTAATGCCATGACAACCTCCTTGACAACCCTGTTTTCTACTGAAATTCTTTTGAATTTCTTTGGATAAAAAACCCATTTAAAATGGTTATATGGTGAACAGTACCTTACATTCCTGGTACTTTCATATGAAAATTATGAAACTTATTTCATAAATTTTACATGAAAAGACCATGAATGTAAGATCATCTATACGTGACATGGATATAATTTGGGCCCCGTCAAGCGAATTTGGTACTTATCGCCTATGCGAGCAGTGAATAAAGAGGAACCTTCAGACAGAAAGCCATATCCCTGGCCCCTTTGAATGGCTGGGCATGCGCAGTTAAAATTTGCCATGACGGAATGCTCTAAGACACAAATTCGCTTGGCGGGGCTCATTTATCCTAGCAACAATGTTAAAATAGACTGTGGTGGATAAAAAATTGAAAGCACTGTTAGAAATGTAATAATTTTATACATCTGACACTTATTTACAGCATTACAACATACAATCACTGTATACAAAAATGAAAGGAAAAAAAAAAAAAATGTTATCACTAGAAGCTTATAGGAATGACAATGAAGTGATATGTTATCAAAACTATGAGGCCAAAATGAGTATAATAAAACAAAAATATACTCTAACTTTTCTGACTCAATGTCACATAGGCAAATACTTAGTAATATTCAGAAATTCTGTTGAGTACGTACCCAACTACAAATCATTTCAATATCCCCATGTTGGATCAAAGAAAATTTTGTATATAAGTCTTTTATACTCATTATGTTTTTATCACTCAGCAGCATCTTCTGAACAAGGCAATTCTAATGACCTCAATGGTGGCTTTTGTTTGAATTGAGGTTTAACGTCCCGTCAATTCAATTTAGGGTTGGGTGTGATGAAGGTGTCTTGTATCTTGCATCACTAGGGAGTCCAACTGATATTGTCTTACAGCTGGGCAAGGCCTGCAGCCGCTGTTGGTAGAGGGGGAATGTTATAAGAATCTTATATGGGTGTGAGGGGTGGATTGAAAAATCTGTCCCAAGGGACACTGTCCGGCATCACGAGGCTTGCAGAGTGATGCCGGACAGTGATCCCGAGGGATGGATTTTTCTATCCACCCCTCACACCCATATAGGATTCTTTTTCTTGCATACCTTCCATTTCTTTTGCGAATTTTAAATGCTGCTGTCACTTCGGTTACCGACATCCGCCATTTTGTGATGACACAACAGGAATGTTTAGTGACGTCACGCATGATGCCGCCGCCGCGCATTTGGTTGTAATCAACCAGTGCATTAATCAAACACGCGATTATATTCGATTTGGGGTCGGAACACCAGGGTCAGAACATAAATTTCTATCCCAGGGTAAAATCACGGATTTCCTTGTCTGGTGTGCAAGAATGCTATTTCTTCTGTTTCTAAACTTGTTTTATTTTCCTTTTTTCTCCCTAGGCCCTCTCATTCATCTCTTCTACTATCTCTTCTATCTTCCTCTGGAAGACAACACTAAATGACCCACAGGGGTTGAGGTGCCAGTAAACCCCAACACAATCAATCAAAATCTATAATGACTTTCTTTGAAAAGAATATATATTTTTTGTTTTGAACAATTAATGTGTTTTATGACAAAACAAAACAGAAAAATACACATTTCACAATAAAACTTAGATCTTTTCTTTTCAGATCTTCTTGCCATCACGTGAACAATTCCGTGAAATAGAGACCTCCCTAAACCCCACTTTATATAGAGAAAACTAGGGTTTAGGGGGTAAACATTATTTTCCTTATTTCTGCTCCAACACATATGTTGTGGTTACTCGTTAGAACCGCCTCAATGAGGCGGTTCTAACGAGCACCCATAACCTAAGTTTGAATTACAAATAAAAAAAATATGACAGATTTTATCAGGAAAGTAGCCATGTTGGAGATGTGAAAAATGCACTATGTCGCACGGGTCTGTTCTCGTAATGCGTACTATTTATGAACACCAAGTAAATGACTAGATGACGTGTAGGTTATATATAAAAGTAATACAGAGTTTACTGGACAAATAAATGTGAGACAACAGAACACAATAATATGAGCTGGGGCACAGCATTTCCTAGAATTTACATGTGCGCCCAGCGAAGAATCAGATCCGCCTGCGCATCAATGTAGTCTGACCAGAGACTTCACTTGCTGCATGAAGGAGCATTTGGCCCTTAGCTATCCTTAGAGCACCCAGCGAAGACTCTGATCAGACTGCGCGGAAGCGCAGGCTGATCTGTGTCTTTGCTGGGCGCACATGTCTTATTGCAGGATTTGTCATGCGCTGGCTCATATGATACTTACAAATTTAAGTAAACCTGGATCACTCAGTTGTGAGTCCATATGGAGACTACGATAATCTGATTCGAGGGGAATGGATACACCTTCAGGGAAGGCAACTCCGGCATAAGTATTTTTGTCTCCCATGTCAATAGGGGTCAACTCTTAAAGGAAAGAATTTGCTCCAGACACATCTGTGTAATGACTGCCCATGAAAAAACCCACTCAATATAGAGAAAAGTGGGGTTTATGAAAGTATACATATTTCTGTACCAGTATTTCTCCTCCAAAAACATGTGGGTGATTTTTACAATCATCTCAATGAGGCATCAACAATCATCCAACGATTCATGATGTAAAACATAAAAGTATCACAAATTTTCATTTAGAAAAATGTCATTTTTTGCAGCCATTAAAGATTTTACTGTTTTAAAAGTCATGATTTATCTGTCAGAAGAAACCAAACTTATTTTTAACCTTTATCCTGTTGCATAAACTAACTAGGCCACATCCATTCCCGACCATCTACCAATCAAATGATTTGATATAATGATTTCATTCTATTTAAGAATTGCATGACAAACACTGAAGATCCTGATCAGATGGTTTCTTCAGAAGCCATCTGATCTGGATCTACACTGTTTTCAAAGATAGGGGTTGTCATGTTCAGTAGGATAAGGGTTAAATGGAATAAAATTTAAAAAACTGTGAACATCTACATATAAAAGTAAAAGGACAAGGAATCAAAGTAAAAACTATATTACAGTTTGCAACTAACATAGGCGATACCCTGGCTATATGTTGTGGCAAGGAAGACAAGCTGCCATTGACCCTGATCATTGTTAATGTCACATAAGCAGATGACAAATGCATTTGTTTTTAATATTTTCCTGTTGCAAAAAAGGGCTTGGTGTTTCATTCAAACGTCCAAATGTCTTCTACTGCCGAACTCAGGAGAAGACAATTATATGTAACACCTACCCTTTTTTTCAAGAAACAATGAAGAAGATAAACAAGAGGGCCCACAGGGCCCTGATTCACTCACCTGTGTGTCACTGTCTCGAATACATTCTATTTTTAGCTATGGTGGCCATCTTGTTCATCAGCAGAGTGATTTTAGCTTATTTGGTAGGGAGTAACCTAGGCAACATTCCTGTGAAGTTTGAATCAAAGCCTTAGGGTTTAGGAGGGGTTCAGGTATGAATCAGATTTACAATATTTTTCTATTATTTCCATCAGAGCGGGATTGTTTTAGCCTTTTTGGTAGAGGGTCATCTAAGCAACATTACTATGAAGTTTGAATGAAATTGGCCCAAGAGTACAGAAGGAGTTGTCGTTTGAAGATTTTTTTTTTATTTTTAGCTCTGGCAGCCATCTTGTTCATTGGAGTGGAATGAGTTTTTACTATTTGGTAGGGAGTCACCTAGGCAACATTCCTGTGAAGTTTTAAATCCAATTGGCCCAAAGGGTTAGGAGTTTGCATTTGAAGCAAAGTTACAATGTTTTTCTATTTTTAGCTCTTGTGACCATTTGTTAATCTTTATGCTATTTTCCTAGAGGGTCATCTACACAACATTCCAATGAAGTTTAGAGGCCTTCATGGTGAAGTGGTCATGTGAAGTGGTCATGCTACTTGCCTTGTAAACAAGGGGTAGCAGGATCGATCCCAGGCTTCTCCAGACTTTCAGATTGGTCTTTAAACAGAGGTCCCATCACTGTAAGACCTTAGCTGTTAGTGAAACTTCAACTCAAACACTCACTCCTAAAAAGGAACCTATATGCCAGATCTGAAGGCTGTATCTTAAATGCTCCAAAAGTTATTACAAAGTAGGTCAAAGGTCAAGGTCATGGCTCAAAAGTTTTGAATGCTTGGGAAAACTTTGTCACAAGGAACATACATGCCAAATATGAAGGTGCTATCTCATATGGTTCAAAAGTTATGATAAAGTAGGTCACAGGTCAACGTCACAGGTCAAATCTTTATATGAGTGGGAAGCCCTTGTCACAAGGAACCTACATGCCAAATATGAAGGCTCTATCTCAAACAGTTCAAACGTTATGACAAAATAACCTACTGATCTACTTTTTGACTTGACATGACCCATATTCGAACTTAACTGAGATATTGTCCAGATGATCATTCTAAGCAAGTTTTATGATGATTTGACTAAAACTGTGGCCTCTTAAAGTGTTCAAAACGTTTTTCTATGATTTGACCTGCTGACCTACTTTTTGACCCGACATGACCCATATTCAAACTTGACCCAGATATTGTCAAGATGATCATTCTGCGCAAGTTTAATGATGATCAGACCAAAACTGGGACCTCTAGTGTGTTCACAATGTTTTTCAACAATCTGACCTACTGACCTTCTTATTGACCAGACATGACCCATATTCGAAATTGACCGAGATATTGTCAAACTAGAGCTGTCAGTGAAACTGACTAGGGCCCCGGCAGCGCTATCAGAGGAGTAGGAAAATGTTGATGTTAAAAAAGACGTTTTTTTTTCCTTTCACCTCTAAGTATGACCTTGACCTTTGAGGTACGGACCTGGGTCTTGCGCGTGACACACTGTCACATTATGGTTAATATTTCTGCTAAGTAATATTTAAATCCATCCAGGTATAAGAAAGTTATAGATTGGACACAATGAAAAAGACGCTTTTTTGACCTTTTATCTCTAAGTATGACCTTGACCTTTGAGGTACGGCTGTGGGTCTTGCGTGTGACACTTCGTCACATTATGGTTAACATTTCTGCCAAGTAATATTTAAATCCATCCAGGAATAATAACAAAGTTATTAATTGGACACAGGAAAGACCCTTTTTTGACCTTTAACCTCTAAGTATGACCTTGACCTTTGAGGTACGGACCTGAGTCTTGCGCGCAACACTCCATCACATTATGGTTAACATTTCTGCCAAGGTATATTTAAATCCATCCAGAAATAAGAAAGTTATGGAGGATAAAAAAATTTGTGGACGGACAGACGGACAGACAGACAGACAGACAGACAGACGGACGGACAGAATGATGCCAAGTAATATTTAAATCCATCCAGGAATAATAAAAAGTTATGGAGGATAAAAAAATTTGTGGACGGACAGACGGACAGACGGACGGACGTTCTCACAAATGGATACTTATGTGGCTATTTTGAGCAAGATTGATACTTAGGTGGCTAATTTTAACCACATAACAGACCTTTTATGTGTCTAACGGAATAAATCGCACTTTCTCTCATTGACTTACATTGATTCTGTCCAAGTTCATAGCCACCTATCTATCCATTTGTGTGTACGGACAGACAGACAGACGGACGGACAGAGTGATTACTATAGGGGACCCACACTTTCAGTGCGGGGCCCTAATGATCATTTTAAGCAAGTTTGATGATGATCAGACCAAAACTGTGGCCTCTAGTGTATTCAGAGGGTTTTTCTATGATTTTATCTACTGACCTACTTTTTGGACCAACATGACCCATATTCGAACTTGACTCAGATATTGTCAAAATGATCATTCTGGGCATGTTTGATAATGATCAGACCTAATCTGTGGCCTCTAGTGTGTTCACAAGGTTTTTCTATGATTTGACCTACTGACCTACTTTTTGACCTGAAATGACCCATATTCGAACTTGACCGAGATATTGTCAAGACAATCATTCAGAGCAAGTTTGATGATAATTGGACCAAAAATGTGGCCTCTAGTGTGTTCACAAGGTTTTTCTCTGATTTGACCTACTGACCTACTTTTTGACCTGCCATGACCCATATTCGAGCGTGACCAAGATATCAAGATGATCATTCTGAGCAAGTTTGATGATGATCGGACCAGAACTGTTGCCTCAAGTGTGTTCACAAGGTTTTTCTCTGATTTGAACTACTGACCTACTTTTTGAACCGACATGACCCATATTCGAACTTGACTAAGATATTGTCAAGATGATCATTCTGGGCAAGTTTGATGATGATTGGACCAAAACTGTGGCCTCTAGTACTTTCACAAGGTTTTTCTATGATTTGACCTACTGACCTACTTTTTGAACCGACATGACCCATATTCGAATGTGACCAAGATATTATCACGATGATCATTCCCAGCAAGTTTGATGATGATTGGACATAAATTGTGGCCTCTAGTGTGTTCAAGTTTTTCTATGATTTGACCTGCTGACCTACGTTTTGACCGGACAACACCCATATCTGAACTTGACTGAGATATTGTCAAGATGATCATCGTGGGCTAGTTTGATGATGATCGGACCAAAACTGTGGCCTCTAGTGTCTTCACAAGGTTTTTTTTTTTCTGATTTGACCTACTGACCTACTTTTTGACCTGCCATGACCCATATTCGAACTTGACCGAGATATTTTGTGGCGGTACAAAATGTGTGCAAGCGTGACCAAGATATTATCAAGATGATCATTCTGAGCAAGTTTGATGATGATCGGACCAGAACTGTTGCCTCTAGTGTGTTCACAAGGTTTTTCTCTGATTTGAACTACTGACCTACTTTTTGAACCGACATTACCCATATTCGAACTTGACTCAGATATTGTCAAGATGATCATTCTGGGCAAGTTTGATGATGATTGGACCAAAACTGTGGCCTCTAGTGTGTTCACAAGGTTTTTCTATGATTTGACCTACTGACCTACTTTTTGAACCAACATCACCAATATTCGAATGTGACCAAGATATTATCACGATGATCATTCCGAGCAAGTTTGATGATGATTGGACATAAATTGTGGCCTCTAGTGTGTTCAGGAGGTTTTTCTATGATTTGACCTACTGACCTACATTTTGACCGGACAACACCCATATCTGAACTTGACTGAGATATTGTCAAGATGATCATCCTGGGCTAGTTTGATGATGATCGGACCAAAACTGTGGCCTCTAATGTCTTCACAAGTTTTTTTTTCTGATTTGACCTACTGACCTACTTTTTGACCCAACATGACCCATATTCGAACTTGACCGAGATATTTTGTGGTGGTACAAAATGTGTGCAAGTTTAATTAAAATCAAATCATAAATGAAACAGCTATCATGCAGACAAGACCAAAATAGGCAATTTTTGCCCTTTCAGGGGCTGTAACTCCGTAACACATGATGGGATATGGCTGGTTCAAGGAAGGAACCCAGTTCTCATGGTGGTACAAGTTGTGTGCAAGTCTTGTTAAAATCAAATCATAAATGAAGATGCTATCGTGCAGACAAGACCAAAATAGACAATTTTTGCCCTTTCAGGGGCCGTAACTCCGTAACACATGATGGGATATGGCTGGCTCAAGAAAGGAACCCAGATCTCATGGTGGTACAAGTTATGTGCAAGTCTTGTTAAAGTCAAATCATAAATGAAGATGCTATTGTGCGGACAAGACCAAAATAGGCAATTTTTGCCCTTTCAGGGGCCGTAACTCAGTAACAAATGACGGGATATGGCTGGTTCAAGAAAGGAACCTAGATCTCATGGTGGTACAAGTTGTGTGCAAGTCTAGTTAAAACTAGAGCTGCCGCCTAACGGGCGCCAATTATACCCCCGCATGCGTTGTCCGACAAATTTTTACAAGTATTTGACCTTGAGGAAGGTCAACGTAAAGGTCAAGGTCAGGTTTGTGTATATCAATCTTAAGTACTAGTGGCAAGGTGTGTGGTGTGTGAATATTAAAGAAATCGGTCAAAGAATAAGGAAGTTATGAGCAATGTTAAAGTTTTTTGTAACGGACCGACGACAAATTTTTACAAGTATTTGACCTTGAGGAAGGTCAACGTAAAGGTCAAGGTCAGGTTTGTGTATATCAATCTTAAGTACTAGTAGCAAGGTGTGTGGTGTGTGAATATTAAAGAAATCGGTCAAAGAATAAGGAAGTTATGAGCAATGTTAAAGTTTTTTGTAACGGACCGACGACAGACACCGACGACAGACGACAGACGACAAGCTGACTCCTATATACCCCCTTCAAACTTCGTTTGCGGGGGTATAATCAAATCATAAATAAAGATGCTATCGTGCGGACAAGAAATTGTTTATGCACGCATGGACGCACTGACGCATATACAAAATGTGATCACAATAGCTCACCTTGTCACTACGTGACAGGTGAGCTAAAAATCAAATATATTTTGCAAAATTAACATGCCCATGTAGATAATGCTTTCTTTCACAGCTCTTAAAAGAGTTATCTTTCTGAGGAAATGTGTTCTTTTATTCTTCTTATTCCTGCTATAAATATAGATTGTGGGTGCTTGTGAAATTTACTGGCTCTATCTTCTCACATTAACCAACCACTTCAAGTTTTGTTTGTTTGTTTGTTTAGAGTTTAACAAATTCTGTTAGCAAATAGTGCAGGCCCTGATCAGACGCTGCATGCTCCGGCGTCAGATCTGGACCTGCTGTTTGCCAAGGTACCCCTTTTGGGGTTTCCCGCATACAATGGGTTAATATTTCATAGGTTTGCCCCCGCCCATAGGGGCTTGAAGAAATATATGGGCTGCATGATGCTTCCACGCAGAGCTGAATCCGGCCCGCACACTAGTACTGGTAAACCGCTTAGAGGATCTAAGCCTGTCCAGGAACCGTGGTGTGAGGCGGACCGTCCATGCTAATAAACCCTACTGGTTTCATTGGGCGACAGGGCTTGAGATGTCATTCCATCTCAATGTCGGGTAAAAGTCCCACAAAATTGGAAGCAACGTCTCCAAAATTACCTTTACAGTGTTGACGGGGACTTTAAACCTCAAATCAAACAAACAAACAATATTTCATAGGTAATACAACAGTGTTAAAGGTGAACTGGAAAAAAAGGTTACAGAATATAGAAACATCTCCGTACTATACAATAACATGAACTGCATTTACCAGAGCACATAAAAAAAACAAGAGGGCCCAGAGGGCCCTGAATCGCTCACCTGAGAATTAGTGTCTCCAGTACATTCTAGGCCCAAGGGCTATAATTTGAACAAACTTGGTAATGGTCCACTAGATGAAGCTTCATACCAAATATCAAAGACCTGAGCCTTCTGGTTTCAGACAAGAAGATTTTTAAAGGTTTTCCCTATATAAGCCTATGAAAAACCAAACGGTCCTGGGGGATTGGGGGGGGGGGGCATTTTTTGCCCCAGGGCTATAATTTGAACAATCTTAGTAGAGGTCCACCAGGTAAAGCTTCACACAAAATATTAAAGACCTGAGCCTTGTGGTTTCAGAGAAGAAGGTTTTTTAATGATTTTCCCTATATAAGCCTATGTAAAACCATAGGCCCCCGGGGCGGGGGCATTTTGGCCCCCAGTACTATAATTTGAACAATCTTGGTAGAGGTCCACTAGATGAAGCTTCACACCAAATATCCAAGATCTGGGCTTTGCGGTTTCAGAGAAGAAGATTTTTAAAGATTTTTCCTGTATAAGCCTATGCAAAACCAAAGGCCGCCGGGGCGGGGGCATTTTTGGCCCAAAGGCTATAATTTGAACAATCTTAGTAGAGGTCCACCAGGTAAAGCTTCACACCAAATATTAAAGACCTGGGCCTTGTGGTTTCAGAGAAGAAGATTTTTTAATGATTTTCCCTATATAAGCCTATGTAAAACCATAGGCCCCCGGGGCGGGGGCATTTTGGCCCCAAGGGCTATAATTTGAACAATCTTGGTAGAGGTCCACTAGATGAAGCTTCACACCAAATATCAAAGATCTGGGCCTTGCAGTTTCAGAGAAGAAGATTTTTAAAGATTTTCCCTGTATAAGCCTATGCAAAACCAAAGGACCCCCGGGGCGGGGGCATTTTTGGCCCCAAGGCTATCATTTGAACAATCTTAGTAGAGGTACACCAGGTAAAGCTTCACACCAAATATTAAAGACCTGGGCCTTGTGGTTTCAGAGAAGAAGATTTTTTAATGATTTTCACTATATAAGCCCATGTAAAACCAAAGGCCCCGGGGCGGGGGCATTTTGCCCCCAGGGCTATAATTTGAACAATCTTGGTAGAGGTCCACTAGATGAAGCTTCACACCAAATATCAAAGATCTGGGCCTTGCGGTTTCAGAGGAGAAGATTTTTTAAGATTTTCCCTGTATAAGCCTATGCAAAACCAAAGGCCCCCCGGGGCTGGGGCATTTTTGGCCCCAAGGCTATAATTTGAACAATCTTAGTAGAGGTCCACCAGGTAAAGCTTCACACAAAATATTAAAGATGTGGGCCTTGTGGTTTCAGAGAAGAAGATTTTTTAATGATTTTCCCTATATAAGCCTATGTAAAAACCATAGGCACCCGGGGCGGGGGCATTTTGGCCCCCTGGGCTATAATTTGAACAATCTTGAAAGAGGTCCACTAGATGAAGCTTCACACCAAATATCAATGATCTGGGCCCTGCGGTTTCAGAGAGGAAGATTTTTAAAGATTTTCCCTGTATAAGCCTATGTAAAACCAAAGGCCCCCCGGGGCGGGGGCATTTTCGGCCCCAAGGCTATAATTTGACCAATCTTAGTAGAGGTCCACCAGGTAAAGCTTCACACCAAATATTAAAGACCAGGGCCTTGTGGTTTCAGAGAAGAAGATTTTTTAATGATTTTCCCTATATAAGCCCATGTAAAACCAAAGGCCCCCGGGGCGGGGGCAATTTGGCCCCCAGGGCTATAATTTGAACAATCTTGGTAGAGGTCCACTAGATGAAGCTTCATACCAAATATCGAAGACCTGGGCCTTGCGGTTTCAGAGAAGAAGATTTTTTAAGTTTTCGGTGAAAAAAATCTATTTTTGGCTCCTGTGACCTAGATGTGCAATGGACCGGAACCATTTGAACAACTTAGAAAGGGGACCACCTAAGGATCATTCCTGTGAAGTTTGGTCAAAATCCGATCAGTGGTTTAGGAGGAGATGTCATTTGAAGAAAAAGTTTACGCACGCACACACGCACTGACGACCGACGACGGACGAAAAGTGATCACAAAAGCTCACCTTGTCACTATGTGACAGGTGAGCTAACAACAAAGCAAAACAAAACATCATGTCCATAACTTTTAACCCTTAAAGCACCAAGTGAAAGTTTTACAGAGGACATAACCCCAGATAAGGAGGAGATATTGAGGACAATTAAACAATAATTTTCCTTAATTCTTGCTAAAACATATGTTGTGGGTACTTGTTAGAATTGCCTCATTGAGGCGATTCTAACAAGTATCCACAACCTATGTGGAGAAATAGGAATAAAAATCGACTTCATTACTCTTCTTAGAGGACATCTTTTTTTCATGGTTTATAGGCTGAGAAAATCCTCCTTGACATTTCTCATGAACTGTCAAGATGGTGGGTAGAGTCACACCAATCTGTCATACCAATCTAACTGTATACAAGCACTGTATTCCAATTAATTTATTCTGTAATGTTAAACGAGATCATTACAATAACACACCCATGTGATATAGTTTTTTCTTTCATATCTCCAAAATGGTGACTTTTCTGAAGAAAATTTGTGATATTTTTCTTATACACCTCAACCTCGTTATAACACGGAACTCCGGGTCCAACCAACAGACCGTGTTAGTTAACCGAATCGTGTTATAAACGCCGAGCGTATTTGTCACAGATCAACCATTGACACAATGGTGCCCAATAGTTTCCCAAACAAGATGATGTACGGTCCGGTTAATGACCGTATTTCCCGACTAAAAAGTGTTTAGAACTAATCAATGGCAGTAAATACCATGCCCCATCAAGTCAAACAAGTCACTTTAATCGAAACCAGCTGATAAACCATGTTTTATATCCAGAAATCGTCCGATCTGACAGCAAGTATGACGCCATTTTGATAGCTGGTTCCCGGCTAACTTTGTTGTTACTGAGAATCCAGACTGTACCGAACTACAGTACCGTTAATAGAGTTCAATGGTAAAATTACCGGGTTAGGGTTCGGGACCGGACAATGATCAACGCTAACAAGAAATTTGAATTACTTCCCTTGAAATGTCTTACCCTTTATATTTTAGCCATTTGAAACGATTTTAAATGCGCACATGGTTTTTAATGATTTTTTTTACCGCGAAAATCTATCTTGAATATGTTTTATCATTTGCTTTTAAGCTGGAATAAATCTGACTTTCTTTTACATGCGGCTCTAGAAAATGAGTTTTACTGCAGTTGACCGATCACATCGTCTGCATCGATGTTTAAAATTTCTGCTGAGCAGTGATCCTTAACAGAGCGTGATAAATATTTTTTTTCCGGTTGCGTAACTGAATTGTTTAATCTCTTTATCTCACTAAGCCAACACTTTTGATTGTGCCGATGGCAGTTCATGTTTATCATGCGTGTCAAGCTAAACAAGTTTATATACTGTATATTCAACTCTGCTGGAGGCCTGCAATAAACATCAAAAAGTACCGTTATAAACCGTGTTAGCTACCGTGTTAGCTACCGTATTACCGCAGTCAAAAGTGAGAGGAAAATAAAGTTGTTGTGCTTAAAACCTGATACAATCCTTAGATAATACAATGTATTTATAAATGTTGGTTGGGGAAAATTTGGGGTCCAAACCAAAACCGTGTTATATCCGAATTCGTGCTGTAACGAATCGTGCTATAACGAGGTCCGGGTGTATGTACTCCAAACATAGGTTGGTGGTGCTCATTAGAACCACTTTAATGCGATGGTTCTAGCGAGTACCCATAACCTGTCTTAGAGCAGAAATAAGAAAAATGATGTATACCCATTTAAACCCAAGTTTTCTCTATTTATCTTATGATGTCACGTCTGAGAATGTAATAACGCTATGTAATAAATCTGATAATCCACTAGTGGATTAACTATGCAAATTAAATAGATAGGCTCCATAATGTTACACATATGACATCCTTAACGATGTCGCGTTTACTAATGGTGGAATATTGACATTTTAGTACAAAAGAATTAAATACATTTTCAATGTCACATGATAAATAGAATCTAACATTCGTGCTCATGTATTGTTGAATTTATTAAACTCGTTGCGAAAAAGGCATAAAATGCTCGGCGAAGCCACGCATTTTCCTCAACCTATTTAAATTATTAAATTCAATAATACATTTAAACTCGTTGCGAAAAAGGCATAAAATGCTCGGCGAAGCCACGCATTTTCCTCAACCTATTTAAATTATTAAATTCAATAATACATAACCACTCCCGTAAGATCCTCTATATGGGCCCCGTCAAGCGATTTTGGTACTTATCGCCTATGCGAGCAGCGAAGGTTCAGGCGAGCCTGCGCACCCGCGCAGTCTCGCCAGAACCTTCGCTGCTTGCTCATGCAAGCAGTGAATCAAGAGGAACCTTCAGACAGAAAGCCATATCCCTGGCCCCTCTGAATGGCTGGGCATGCGCAGTTCAAATTTTTCATGCTCGAAGACACAAATTCACTTGGCGGGGCTCATATAAAGTTGGGTCTAGAGGGATGCTCATTACATGGACTTGTTAACCTGATGAACATGTATCTTTGCTTATAAATCTCATAAAACAGGTTTCCTGTGATGTGATACCAATCCTAGTCTAAAACAGCCAGTCTCTGAACATGAAAAAGCTTAATAATCTGTCTATACAAAGTAATCTTTTGAATATGAGCATGATAAACAATAATTCTAGCCAAACACAATTATAATTTGAACATTGAAAATTATAATAATGTTTATATGAACATGATTTGCAATAATCCTAGTTTAAAACAGTCTCTGTTTGAATACGGGAAAAAGTTTCCTGGTCCACAACAGCAGTTCTTTGAATATGGTTTACAGTAATTCTAGTCTCAAACAGTCTTTTTCTGAATATGGGAAAAAATGAATAATAATAATAATCCTACTCCATATCAGCCATTCTTTGAGTATAAAAATGGTTTATGATAATCCTATTCTAAAACAGGCACTCTTTGAAAATGGAGAAGTTTATAATAATGGCAGTCAAAAACAGTCTTTCCTTTAATATGAAAAAAGGTCCTAGTATAAAACAATCATTCTTTGAATGTGGAAAATCTAATGTATAAAATAACTAGTCTAAAACAGTCTTTTTTTCTGAATACAATATAAAAGTTTATAGCAATCGCAAGCCAAAGATGGCATTCTTTGAATATGGAAAAGTGTTTCTTGCACACCAGACAAGGAAATCCGTGATTTTACCCTGGGATAGAAATTTATGTTCGGACCCTGGTGTTCCGACCCCAAATCGAATATAATCGCGTGTTTGATAAATGCACAGGTTGATTACAATCTCATGCGCGGCGTCGTCATGCGTGACGTCACTAAACATTCCTGTTGTGTCATCACAAAATGGCGGACGTCGGTAACCGAAGTGACAGCAGCATTAAAATTCGCAATAGAAATGGAAGGTATCCAAGAAAAAGAATCCTATATGGGTGTGAGGGGTGGATAGAAAAATCTGTCGCTCGGGATCACTGTCCAGCATCACTCGGCAAGCCTCGTGATGCCGGACAGTGACCCTCGGGACGGATTTTTCCATCCACCCCTCACACCCATATAAGATTCTGATAATATCAAACCTATTCAGGGGAATGGATACACTTTCAAGGGAAGTAACTCCTGCAAAAGTACTTTTGTCTCCCATGTCCATAGGTGTCAACTCTTAAAGGAAAGAATTTTGCTCCTGAGGAGCAAATTCTTTCCTTTAAGAGTAGATCCCCTTTGTTAGTGGGACAGGGCTTGTAGAAATGCGAACAGGAAGTCCCAAAATTGTCCCCCTTTGAAAAATGACAGAAAAATCTGCCAGGTATTCCCATTCCCCGCAGCCATTTTTTTTAATATGGAAATGTTTAAAATTAACCTAGCCTAAAACAGTCATTCTAAGAAAATGCAAAAGTTCACAATAATCCTACACTTAAACGTTCTTTAAAAATTGTAAAACTGAGTATAAGTTAAATAAAAAAGAAAGAGAATTATGAAATGTACATTAAAAGTTTATAGACTGGCCTTTCTGGACTATAACTATTATCGAGCTAATGCTGAAGAACTGGTTTGATATAAATCCAAGCAATTTTATGATCATGTCTCACATAAGAGTAATGCATATCAATATGAAAACATGCCTAATATATTATAAATTTAACCACCAAACAAGAGGCCCATGGGCCACAATGCTGACCAGAGCTCAGACAGTCACTGCCCACTGGCAGCCATGTATGGTTTCAGGTTTTAATTTATTGATTATAAAGTCTCCCAAACAAACCCCCATTTCCAAATGAGCACCCATGTGGACTTTTATCTGAAATATTAGGCCTTTTATGAGGAGGAGGGATGAGACATGGACCCAACAGAGCCCAGGCTGGTATCACTGAATCCATCTTATCATAAGGCACAAGAATATATATGGTTTAGGGGTTGAGATGTGTACTGTTCCTGAGATATGAGGCCTTAAAAGCTGCGGAGCGGTTGGAGCATGGCCCTGGCAGACCTCAGGAAAGCCAAGATTGTTGTCGCTGAATGTGTCTTATAATAAGGACCAAGAAAATATATTGTTTAGGGGTGGGGATATGAACAGTTTCCAAGATATGAGGCCCTCTTATGAAATGATGAGAGGAATGGCCCCTGTGGACCACCAAGTTGGTGTGACTGAATGTGTCTAATCATAAGAAACAAAAATATATATGATTATGAGGTGGGGATCTTAATGGTGTCTGAGATACATGTATATGGCCTTTTATGAAGTGGAGGGGTGGGCCTTGGCATCAGCATGTTGCCCTAGCACACAGAGACCCCCACGCTGATGTGAGTGAATGAGTCTTATTATAGGAAACACAAATATACATATTTTAGGGGTGGGGATCTGAACAGTTTCTGAGATATATGGCATTTTATGAAGTGGAAGGATGGGGCATAGCCCAAGCACACCCCCAGAGACCCCTAGGTTGGTATCACTGAATGTGTCACATCATAAGGAACAAGAATATATATGGTTTAGGGGTGGGGGTTCTGAATGGTTTCTGAGATATTGAGCCTTTTACAAAGTGGAGGGGGTTCAGCATGGCCCGGGCACATCCCAGGGGACCCCCAGGTTGGTTTCAATGAATGGGTCTTATCAAAAGAAACAAGAATATATATGGTTTTGGGGTGGGGATCTGAATGGTTTCCGAGACATATCACCTTTTATGAAGTGGAGTTGTGGGGCACAGCCCCCGTGCGGCCCGGGAGACCCTCAGGTTGGTATCACTGAATGCTCTTATGCTTTAGGGGTGGGGATCTGAACGGTTTCTGAGATATTGGGCCTTTTTCTAAGTGGAGGGGGTAGGGCATAGCCCCGGCACATCCTAGGAGACCCCCAGATTGGTGTCACTGAATGCATCTTATCATAAGAAACAAGAATATATATGGTTAAGGGCTGGGCTCTGAACAGTTTCTCAGATATATGGCCTTTTGTGAAGTCGAGGGGTGGAGTATGGCCCGGGGGCACACTGGGTGACCCCTAGGTTGGAGTCACTGAATGTGTCTTTTGATAAGTAACAAGAATATATATCCTTTTGGGGTGGGGATCTGTAAGGTTTCTGGAATATTTAGCCTTTTATGAAGTGGAGGGGGTTGGGCATGGCCCCCGCACATCCCGGGGGACCCCCAAGTTGGTGTCACTGAATGCGACTTATCATAAGGAACGAGAATATATATGGTTTAGGGGTGGGGATCTGTAAGGTTACTGGGATATTGGGCATTTTATGAAGTGGAGGGGGTGGGGCATGGCCCAGGCACATCCCAGGGGACCCACAGGTTGGTGTCACTGAGTCCATCTTATCATGAGGAACAAGAATATATATGGTTTAGGGGTGGGGGTCTCAATGGTTTCTGAGATAAATGGCATTTTATGAAGTGGAGGGGGTGGGGCATGTCCCAGGCACATCCCGTGGGACCCCCAGGTTGGTATCACTTAATGCATCTTGGCATAAGGAACAAGAATATATATAGTTTAGGGGTGGGGATCTGAATGGTTTCTGAGATAAATGGCATTTTATGAAGTGGAGGGGGTGGGGCATGTCCCTGGCACATCCCGGGGGACCCACAGGTTGGTATCACTTAATGCATCTTAGCATAAGGAACAAGAATATATATAGTTATGGGGTGGGGATCTGAATGGTTTCTGAGATATAAGGCATTTTATGAAGTGGAGGGGGCGGGGCATGGCCCCGGCACAACCTAGGGGACCCCCAGGTTGACATAAAAGCATATGGCTGAGAGAAGTTTACTCAAGGAACATGTTTATGTAAGTTTTGTCAAAATATCTGCAATGACTTTGCAGTAAATGCCATTTTTCAGTTTTCCCCATTATAAGTCAATGCTAACTCTTAAGTTGCCATAGTAACAAAACTAAAAGGCCAAATTTCATAAAAAACACAAAACCTGTAAAGGCAAATATGGTGAATATTTTCATAAAGTCTCAGCCTCCTAGAGTTTCTGAGGAGATGATTTTTTCAGTATTAACCAATAAAAATGAGCAGAAGGCCTAAAATCATACGGCAGATAGTAGATTGCCTATGGAACATTTCTATGAAAGTTTTGTCAAAATATCTGCAGAGGCTTGGCAGTAAATGCCATTTTTCAATTTTCCCCATTATAAGTCTATGGAAACTACAAGTTGCCATAGCAACCAAACTAATGAGCGGATTTTAATAAAAAACACAAACTTTCAATCCCCCAGCCCAATGATGCTACAGATAAAATTTGGGCCCAATCGGCCCAGCGGCTTCAGAGGACATGTCGTTTGAAAGTGTTGACGCAGACGCAGACGACGATGGACAACTGCCTATCCTATAAGCTCCCCCGGAGCCTTCGGCTCTGTCGAGCTAAAAACTGAAAATTTTCCGATAAATTTATAGGCGTCTTTTCGTGACGTATTGTCAAGAGTGGGATCTCTTTGCTAAAAAAATACTCCTGTTTCCCTCACCAACAGGGGTCTCCTTCTGAAGCGCAAACTGTTTTCTTTAAGAGTGCATCCATTATCAAGACATGCTCAGTCGATGAGAAATCAAAAAGGAAGTACCAAAAGTTGCCTCCCTTACAAAATCGCAAAGAAAAAAATGTCAGATGAGGTGTGAGGATGAAAGTTTTGGGATATTTTTTTCTTATTCCTAAGATGCCTATTGTTACAATTGTCTTCTGCTTTGTCGTCTGCCGGTCTTTTTGCAAACAATGGGAACCCAGATCAGAGTGCTCCTCTAGGAGCAGTCTGATCTGGGTCCACACTGTTTGCCTGTATGCAAAAAATATTTTTGAAAAGTTTACAAGAAGATTCAGCAGATGACATAAGCAGACGACAATTTCAGATGTTGTTTTTGTTGGCAGCTTAAGGGTTAAACCGTATCATGTTGGTACTCGTTAGATTCGCCTCTACAAGGCGATTCTAACAAGTAACTACAACCTATGCTACGAACAAGAAATAAGGAGAATTACCCCCCTTGATTACCCTTGTTACAACACCCTTTTCCAGTCAACTGTATTGGAGTAGATCAAAGGGTGATAACTGCTCTTGAAGTATTCATCACTCACTTCACTGGAAGCCACCTACTTCACTGAAGCTACTCTTAAAAGAATGACGGCCCCCGTCCATCGAAGCTTGAAGAAATATATGGGCTGCACGATGCTGCCATGCAGAGCTAAATCCGACCTGCACACGAGTACTGGTTACCCGCTTAGAGGATGTAAGCTTGCCCAGGCAATGCGGTGCGAGTCGGACCGTCCATGCTTATAAAGCCTATTGTTTTCATTGGGCGACAAGGCTTGAGATGTCATTTTATCTCACCGTCGGGTAAAAGTCCCAAAATAATGGAAGCAACGTCTCCAAAATGACCTTTACAGTGCTGACAGGGTGGAGTGGGGGGGGGGCGTTAAACCTCGAATCAAACAAACAAACTTAAAAGAATGAATTTGTTCCCTGTATGAGCAAATTTATTCATTCAAGAGAGGCAACCTTTTCAGATAAGATTCAGATACCATAAGAGCCAAACTTTCAACTAGAGTGCGTCTCCCCTCAAAAAACTGTGGCAAATCTTTTCAAATCATGTAGCCACCTGCCTAAAAGCAAAATCTCCTCTTCTGTGATGGAATGACTTAATGGAAAAAAAGAGTTGACTAGAGGAACACAACAAAACAAGCTCATAAAAGACAATTATACAAGCTGGAGTCACAAAAGATATTATACTGTACAATTTAGGATTCAGACCACAAGAAGGTTCCTCGTTTTATGAAGTTTCTTGGTCAATGTCTGAAAGCTGTGTCACACTGGGGAATCAAGGTCAATTAACCCATTTGGTTCCAGAAACCCCAAAAGGGGTATGAGGCAAACAGTGTAGGCCCAGATCAGACGCCGCAGAATGCGGCGTCTGATCTGGGCCTACACTGTTTGCATAAAGTTCAGTCGATTTCCAAACAAATTTTAAAAATACAACCTGACACCCCTAAATTTTGAAATGGATCTGTGTTATATATAAGGTGGAAGATTCCATTTGGTACAAAAAGGGTAAACTCTTGATGTGTATTGCTAGGTGGAATCATGATCAGCAGACACAATGGTGTTGTGTTATAATCAATGCTTTTTCTCATACAAAGTGCACTGATGGGTGCAATTATTTCTTTTAATATTTAAACCATAATCAACCAAACAAACTTAAAAGCATCAATTTGTTCCCTGTATGAGCAAATTTATTCATTCAAGAGAGGCAACCTTTTCAGATGAGATTCAGATACCACAAAAGCCAATTCTTTCAACTAGAGTGGGTCTCCCCTAAAAAACTGCGGCAAAACTTTTCAAATCATGTAGCCACCCGCCTAAAAGCAAAATCTCCTCTTCTGTGATGGAATGACTCAATGGAAAAAAAGAGTTGACTAGAGGAACACAATAAAACAGGCTTATAAAAGACAATTATACAAGCTGGAGTCACAAAAGATATTATACTGTACAATTTAGGACTCAGACCACAAGAAGGTCCCTCATTTTATGAAGTTTCTTGGTCAATGTCTGAAAGCTGTGTCATACTGGGGAATCACAGCCAATTAACCCATTTGGTTCCGGAAACCACAAAAGGGGTAGGAGGCAAACAGTGTAGGCCCAGATCAAATGCCGCAGAATGCGGTGTAGGCCCAGATCAGATGCAGCAGAATGCGGTGTCTGATCTGGGCCTACACTGTTTGCAAATGTTCAGTCAATTTCCATACAAATTTTGAAAATACAACCCGACACCCCTAAATTTTGAAATGGATCTGTCTTATATATAAGGTGGAAGATTCCATTTGGTACAAAAATGGTAAACTCTTTATGTGTATTGCTAGGGCAATCATGATCAGTAGACACAATGGTGTTGTGTTATATAATCAATGCTTTTTCTCATACAAAGTGCACTGATGGTTGCAATTATTTCTTTTAATATTTAAACCATAACTGAACCTCTTTAAACACTATTCAATGTAATAGGATTTCGGGCTATATTTGTTTGAGTTGAGGTTTTACGTCCCAATCATCACTATTTAGGTCATTTTGGAGATGTTGCTTCTGATTTTGTGGGACTTTTATCCGACATTGAGATGAAATGACATCTCAAGCCCTACCTCCCATAGAAACCGCTAGGGTTTAAGGAGCATTCCAACTCCCAACACTTTCTGGGCAGGCTTTGACCTAAGCCATTTACCAGTAATCAAGTTTGGTCAGTTTCAGTTCTGCGCAGAAGCACCATGCAGCCCAATCTATTTCTCCAAGCCCCGATGGGCAGGGTACGATTTTGGATATAACATGGTTTTGAGAGGATCCCAAAAATGTAAAGATTTTATAGAAAAATGACCATAGATGGTCATTTTTCTGTATCATCTTTACTTTTTGTTTGTTTGTTTGAATTGATCGTTAACGTCCCTGTCAACACTATTTAGGTCATTTTGCTGATGCTGCTTCCAACTTAGTGGGACTTTTACCCAACACTGTGATGAAATGACAACATCTCAAGCCCTGCCGCCCAATTAAAATAAAAGTCTCATATGCAGTCGGACAGTCTGACTCAAAACACTTTGCCTGAGCAGGCTTAGTCTTTCTAAGCAGTAGTACTCATGTGTGGTCAGTTTCAGCTCTGTGTGGAAGCACCATGTATCCCAATCTATTTCTCCAAGCCCAGATGGGCAGAGACGACTTTTGTTTGGATATGATATAGTTGTTTAATCAAGATTTTTTCTGTCTTGGCCCCCAACAATAGTGTTACATGTATAAAGAGGTTCAGGTGTATTTCCAATTTCAATATCTTGAATTTTCATTCAGAATCTTTTTAAATGAATCACAAAACATCTTTTTTTTCTGTAAAGCTACATGTCTTATAACACTTTATCATATGATGTCCCATTTGAGAATGTAATAACGTCATGTAACAAATTAAGTAATCCACTAGTGGATCAAATATGTAAATTAGTTAGATACATCCCGTAAGGTTACATGTATGACGTCCTTAACAACATTGCCTTTACTAATATAATAATTCTAAAATATTGACCTTTTTGTACAAAAATCGTAAATAAAATGCGTTTTAAATGTCATATGATAAATAGAATCTTGCATTTGTGCTCATGTATTACTGACTTTATTAAACTCGCTAGGGAAAAGGTATAAAATGCGAAGCCTTGCATTTTACCATAAAATGTGAAGCCTCGCATTTTACCCGCATTTTACCCCTTTTCCTAAACTTGTTCAATAAATTCAAAAATACATGAACACTCATGTAAGATCCTCTTTATAACAGGACAAGCATGCCTGTGTATCCAATATACCCTTGGTAAAATACCGAAACAAAAACTCCATTTTAACCCTTTTTGTAACAAATGGAATCTTCCTCCTGATATATAGCAGGAGTCCATTTCAAAATTTTAGGGATGACAGGTGGGTTTTTCTTTAAAATTTATTTGGGAAATGGCTGAACCTTTTGCAAACAGTGGAGGCCTTGATCAGACACCGCATTCTGCGGCATCTGATCTGGGCCTTCACTATTTGCCAGGGTACCTGTTTTGGGGTTTCTGGTACTAAATGGGTTAATGTTGGTTAGAAAGACTGCACTGTAGTAAAAATGTTGCATTTAAGGGATTTTAACACAATGATTATGAATTGTAGCACCTATCAAGCAAGTATATGATGATAATTTTGGAATAAGTTTGAGAATGAATGATACAGCTATAAATATTAAATGATTAATGTCAGACGAAATGGTAGAAGGAAGCATGCTTCATGGTTACAGAATAAACTACAACCTCTATATAACACTGGTAATGGGGTCAAAAACAGAAACCGTGTTAGTTAAACAACTGTATTATATACAAACAAAAATGTATAGATTATATAGAAAAATGACCATTTATGGTCATTTTTCTATATAATCTTTACATTTTTTGGGTCCATCTTGAAACTGTGTTATATCCATAACTGTGTTATAATGAACAGTGTTATAACGAGGTTGTGGTGTACTTGTTTCTGTGCACTTACTGAAACAGCCTCTGATTGCATTTGACATGACATCAGGCAACAACATCCAGCGAAATTAATCGTGCATCAGTACCGACCATGAAATTTAGACTTAAAAAATGCTACAAACTACTGAACAAGAGGGCCCAGAGGGCCCTGGTTCGCTCACCTGATCCAATGTATAACAAGTGGGCCCCGGGCAGGGTCAATTTTGGCCCCAGGGCTATAATTTGAACAATCTTGGTAGAGGTCCACAAGATGAAGCTTCATATCGAATATGAAAGACCTGGGCTTTCTGGTTTCAGAGAAGAAGATTTTAAAGGTTTACCCTGCATATAGAAGTCTATGTAAAACAAGATTTTCCCTATATAAGTCTATGTTAAACCAAAGGGCCCCGGAGCAGGGGCATTTTTGGCCCCAGGGCTATAATTTGAACAATCTTGGTAGAGGTCCACTAGCTGAAGCCTCATAACAAATATCAAAGACCTAAGCCTTGTGTTTCAGAGAAGATGATTTTTAAAGATTTTTCCTATATAAGTCTATGTAAAACCAAAGGGCCACATGGCGGAGGCATTTTTGGTCTCAGGGCTATAATTTGAACAATCTTTATAGAGGTCCACTAGCTGAAGCTTCATAACAAATATCGAAGACCTAAGCCTTGTGGTTTCAAAGAAGAAGATTTTTAAAGATTTCCCTATATACGTCTATGTAAAACCAAAGGGCCCCGGAGCTGGGGCATTTTTGGCCCCAGGGCTATAATTTGAACAATCTTGGTAGAGGTCCACAAGATGAAGCTTCATACCAAATATCAAAGACCTGGGCCTTGCAGTTTCAGAGAAGAAGATTTTTCAAGATTTTCCTTATATAAGCCTATGTAAAACCAAAGGGCCCCGTGCGGGGGCATTTTTGGCCCCAGCACTATAATTTGAATAATCTTGGTAGGGATCCACTAGATGAAGCTTCATACCAAATATCAAAGACCTGGGCCTTGCGGTTTCAGAGAAGAAGATTTTTCAAGATTTTCCCTTTATAAGCCCATGTAAAACCAAAGGGCCCCCGTGTGGGGGGCATTTTTAGCTCCAGCACTATAATTTGAACAATCTTGGTAGGGGTCCACTAGATGAAACTTCATACCAAATATCAAAGACCTGGGCCTTGCGGTTTCAGAGAAGATTTTTAAAGATTTTCCCTATATAAGCCTGTGTAAAACAAAAGGGCCCTGGTGCGGAGGCATTTTTGGCCCCAGCACTATAATTTGAACAATCTTGGTAGGGGTCCACTAGATGAAGCTTCATACCAAATATCAAAGACCTGGGCCTTGCGGTTTCAGAGAAGAAGATTTTTCAAGATTTTCCCTATATAAGCCCATGTAAAACCAAAGGGTCCCCGTGCGGGGGCATTTTTAGATCCAGCACTATAATTTGAACAATCTTGGTAGGGGTCCACTAGATAAAGCTTCATACCAAATATCAAAGACCTGGGCCTTGCGGTTTCAGAGAAGAAGATTTTTAAAGATGTTCCCTATATAAGCCCATGTAAAACCAAAGGGCCCCCGTGCAGGGGCATTTTTGGCCCCAGCACTATAATTTGAACAATCTTGGTAGGGGTCCACTAGATGAAGCTTCATACCAAATATCAACGTCCTGGGCCTTGCGGTTTCAGAGAAGAAGATTTTTCAAGATTTTCCCTTTATAAGCCCATGTAAAACCAAAGGGCCCCCGTGCGGGGTATTTTTAGCTCCAGCACTATAATTTGAACAATCTTGGTAGGGGTCCACTAGATGAAGCTTCATACCAAATATCAAAGACCTGGGCCTTGCGGTTTCAGAGAAGAAGATTTTTAAAGATTTTCCCTACCGGTATATAAGCCTATGTAAAACCAAAGGGCCCCCGTGCGGGGGCATTTTTGGCCCCAGCACTATAATTTGAACAATCTTGGTAGGGGTCCACTAGATGAAGCTTCATACCAAATATCAAAGACCTGGGCCTTGCGGTTTCAGAGAAGAAGATTTTTTAAGTTTGCGGTGAAAAAAAATCTATTTTTGGCTACTGTGACCTATATGTGCAACGGACCCAAACCATTTGAACAACTTTGAAAGGGGACCACCTAAGGATCATTCCTGTGAAGTTTGGTCAAAATACGATCAATGGTTTAGGAGGAGATGTCGTTTGAAGAAAAGTTTACGGACGCACGGACGGACGGAAGGACGACGGACAAAAAGTGATCCCAAAAGCTCACCTTGTCACTACGTGACAGGTGAGCTAAAAATAGTGTACTATTTTCAGAAATTTAGAAAACGGCTGTACTTTTTGCAAACAGTGACGTCCCTGATCAGATGCCACATTCTGCCACACTGATCTGGGCCTGCACTGGTTCCCAGTGTTCCATTTTTGGTTTCCCAGTTAAAATGGGGTTACTGTTTCTGCTTTGCTTTTAACCCATTGTATATTAGTGGACTCTTCAATTTCTCTATGTTGGACAAGTCCATTTGTCATATAAGGGGTGTCATGCCTACTTTTTCGTTTTTATTCCATTTTCGTCGGAAAATTCTGTTAGCAAATAGTGCAGGCCCTGATCAGACGTTGCATTCTGTGGCATCTGAAGTGGGCCTGCACTGTTTGCCAAGGTAGCCCTTTAGGGGTTTCCCACATGCAATGGGTTAAATTCAGACATACCTAGCAGGAAAGACTTTGGTTCCCAGTAAGGCAATGTGAAAGCGAAAGAATTTGGGGAAGGATTTATTTTGAGCTTGCTTATGAACTGTAACCCCCACAACCTCCTCAAAAATAGATACCAACAAAGGAAATAATAAGAGTAAATAGTCATCAACTACTATTTATAATTTAAGAAGAAAATGTTCTTGAACATCTCTGTGAATGGATATAGAAGGGCCAACCCCCAAGAAAAAGGCCTTTATCTGGAATATGTTCTTCAAAACATCAGGGTAACAATTACATGAAATGAATACCCTGTCTGAACCACAATTTATGTGGAGGTGGTTCTATCGAGCACTCACAATCTATATCTGGACTAGAAATAAGAAAATTAGCAAACATTTTCATCTGAAAATATCTACTTGTAGAGATAAGAAAGGTGCCATTTTAGCACACAGGTGTGTTATCATAGTGAGCATGTTCACAGCCTTTTATGTATATCTGAAAATAGGTTGTGGGTGCTTGTTAGAACCACCTTAATAATCCATAACTCTTAATAACCCCTGTTTTAAATAAAGTGGGGTTTACTGAGGTGGGGAGGGGTGTGTGTTCATTTCACGGTCTTGTTAACATTATGAATAGGGATAGGTGTACGACTTTTTGTATAAAGCGACCTAAAGGATTCCTTCACATGGCTATGAGCAGGGAAGACTCTGCCAAGACTGGACTTATGCGCAGGCTTGCACAAGCCACTGCTGGTCACCTAGACAATAAATACCCTTTTTTTATGAGCTGGCCAGCCTCAGTGGCTCATTCAGATGCACATCCGACTGTCACTGGTGATCAGGAGGTAACGGGTTCGATCCATGCAGGTAGGTATATTCTTTCCTGGAGATTTATCATTCTATGGTCGTTCTCATCCTTCCACTGATTCAAGAAGGGTAGTTGTCAGTTTCTGGCAGGCAGGCTACATTCTTTTGTGTAAATTTATCACAAAATCTTTTCTATGGTCAGTATCATCCTTCCACCAATTCAAGAAGGGCAGTTGTCAGTTTCTGGCAGGCAAACTACATTCTTTAGTTGAGATTTATCATGAAATCTTTTCTATGTTCATTCTTGTCCAACCACCAATTCAAGAAGGATGGTTATCAATTTCTGGCAAAGGAATGTGCATTGTATTGCTTAACCACTTATGTATAAGCCTGCACAGGAAGTGTCATTAAGAGAGCTGACTGGCTCAATATCATTTAAAAAGAGTTAAGTGGGCTGTTAAACTCGGAACTAACAAGATTTCTCACGAGTTGACTCAATACTTTCATGTCAAAGTGATTTCTCTTGAAAGTGTTTGGCAAGGGGGTTAAAATATTAGAGAAATAAATTCCTCTCCCAATTAGAAAACAAATTCCATAGCTCCAGATAAAGCACGTTTTTTTTTTTTCATTCGAAAAATATTAATATTTTTCTTATATCTGCAAGAAAACATATTTTGTGGGTACTCATTAGAAGCGCCCCACTGAGGCGCTTCTAATGAGTACCACAATAAATGTTTTTGTGCAGAAATAAGAAAAATATTATGTAGATACCCACCCCACCCCCCTTATCTGGGGCCATGAAATATATCACCATTCAAATGCATCCTAATTAAACTTAGTTTCCATCAGCAACTCTCTTTCTGTGACTTCCACTTATGTGGCTTGTTAACACTTAAAGTGTAAATCACAACTTGAGCAGATAACATTTTTTTATCATTTTTCAAAGAAATAAGCTTGACAGCTCACATAAATCATCTGCTGATCACATGAAATGTCACTGATCAAGCCGTATTTTCCCTGAAAATAACAAAAACTGTACTTATCTGCTGTTTTCTGCTTGTCGCTTTTAGTGTTAAAATCCTAAAATCTATTTTCACAACTATATATCTTCCTGTAGTCTAGCTTATGGCTGTGATTTACCCTTACTCTCCTTATCAATAAATCTCACATCGTCATGGTAACGATCGAAATCTTCGTCTGAAACAGAACTCTTTTTTATAATTTTTCAAAGTAAATAAGCTTGACACTTCATGTTAATAGTCAATTGATCACATGAAATGCCACGCAAGCCTTATTTTCCTGAAAAATAACAAAAACTGTTCTTGTCTGCTGTTTTCTGCTTGTCGCTTTTAGTGTTAAAATCCTAAAATCTATTTTTACAACTATGTATCTTCCTGTAGTCTAGCATAAGGCTGGGCTTTACCCTTACTCTCCTTATCAATAAATCTCACATCGTCATGGTAACGATCAAAATCGTCGTCTGGAACAGAACTGAAGTTAACTCCTTCGTGGCCCTCCTTTAATTCAATAGTCCAGAAGGGGCGATGGTGGGGGTAGTTTTTCATTCGTCTGTAGATTACACATCCGACAATGGCTGACAGGGCAAGAATGATAATAACACAGATCATAGCTATAATTCCCGAGGAAAGCATTTTAACTCCCGCTTTGTGTTTGCCTGAAAAATATGTAAGAAAAATCTGGGTCCAGCTGATCAATACCAACAAATGTCATTACCTATTAAAAATATGGTAAATATGTTAATTTTCTTTGTTTGATTTGAGGTTTAACGTCCCCGTCAACACTGTAAAGGTCATTTTGGAGACGTTGCTTTCAATTTTGTGTGACTTTTACCCGACACTGAGATGAAATGACATCTCAAGCCCTGCCGCCCAATGAAACCAATAGGGTTAATGAGCATGGACGGTCCGACGTTCGAACCTCTTTGCCTGGGCAGGCTTAGATCCTCTAATCGGTCTACCAGTACTCGTGTGTGGGTCGGTTTCAGCTTTGCATGAAAGCATCATGCAGCCCATCTATTTCTTCAAGCCCTGATGGGCCAAAATATGTTAATAGTTTTGCTGAAAAAAAATGTGAGTAGCTTTTGCAAATGCAAAAGCTACTCACATTTTTTTCAGCAAAATTTCCAATGTATTTGACATTGCACTCACTAAAAGAGTTAACATTTTGACCACTAACAAGCTGATTAACCCTTATCCTGCTGAATACATTAATTTACCACACCCATTTCTGACTAGCAACCAATCAAATCACTTGATGAAGTATAATTATTAAAATTTGCAAACTGAATTACAAACATGGTAGATCCTGATCGGATGGCTTCTTCAGGTTGTCATGTTCAACGGGATAAGTGTAAAGCAAACAATGTTTTGTACAACAAACTGAATACTAAACAGTGTAGATCCTGATCAGATGGCTTCTTCAGGTTGTCATGTTCAGCGGGATAAGTGTTAAGCAAACAATGTTTTGGATAACAAGACCATGAGTATATACATTGGAAACAAAAAAAACAGATAAAAGAAAGAAAATCCGACACTGGGCTTAATTTCATGCCTTTATATGCACCAGTTGGAAACAAGATGTGTTGGTGAAACACTGATGCCCCCGGACAGCGCCATTCACAAGTTATGCCCAATGTTGCCAATGTTAAAATTTTGAAAAAAAGTAGGTCAAAATCACCAGATCAAAAATTATGGTACCACTGGAAAGGTCTTGTGATAAGGTATACACATGTGAAATATGAAAGCTCTATCTATTACCATTCAAAAGTTATGCACAATGTTAAGGCTTTTGTAGACAGACAAATGGACAAACAGACAAATGGACAAACAGACAGACAGACCCAAAACTATATGCCCCCCAAATCTCAATTCTGGGGGGCATAAAAAAGCCCCACGGAGGTGATCCTGGATGTTTATAACTTTCATTAGCACAACAAAAAGATTGCTATTCTTATAAGTACAGTAAAATTCCTATATTAAAGGTGCATTATTGAGCTATCTGGAAAAAATGCTTCCAAAAATAAAATACATATAGCCGGTATTTTTCTTTAAGACAATACAAACTAGAGCCAGTGTTTATGAAACACAATGCCCCCAACTGCTTGACCCTAACACTGCTTGTCCCTAACAGTAATTGAGATATCTTGTTTTTATGTGGCTGTAATGCTGAAATTACACAAGAAAAGCTGTAGTTAATCATCTACTCATCATCCCTGACCAGTCTGTGAAGTTTCGGGGAAAAACCTAAAATAGTTTTTTAGATATCTTGCTTACAAACTTAAAACGCGAAAAATTTCAAAGGGCCATAACTCAAGAAAAAAATTTCGGATTTTTTTCAAAAGTTAATCAGTTCATCTACTCATCATCCCCAACCAGCCTGTAAAGTTTCAGGGCAATAGCTCAAACAATTTTTGAGATATCTTGCTTACAAGCTGAAAACACGAAAAAAATCAAAGGGCCATAACTCAAGAAAAAAAAATTGGATTTTTTTCAAAAGTTAATCAGTTCATCTACTCATCATACCCAACCAGTCTGTGAAGTTTTGGGGAAAAACCTCATATAGTTTTTGAGATATCTTGCTTACAAACTTAAAACGCGAAAAATTTCAAAGGGCCATAACTCAAGAAAAAAATATAGGATTTTTTTTCAACAGTTAATCAGTTCATCTACACATCATCCCAAACCAGCTTGTAAAGTTGCAGGGCAATCGCTCAAACAATTATTGAGATATCTTGCTTACAAGCTGAAAACACGAAAAAAATCTAAGGGCCATAACTCAAGAAAAAAAATCGGATTTTTTTCAAAAGTTGATCAGTTCATCTACTCATCATCCCCGACAAGTCTGTGAAGTTTCGGGGAAAAACCTCAAATAGTTTTTTAGATATCTTGCTTACAAACTTAAAACGCGAAAAATTTCAAAGGGCCATAACGCAAGAAAAAAATTTTGGATTTTTTTCAAAAGTTAATCAGTTCATCTACTCATCATCCCCAACCAGCATGTAAAGTTTCAGGGCAATAGCTCAAACAGTTTTTGAGATATCTTGCTTACAAGATTTCATAGTATTTTTTGCAAAGGGGCATAACTCAAAAAAGGGGCATAATCCTGACGAGAAAAAAAACACGGGTCAATTATTTTTTCATGAGGAATCCATATATGAAATTTCAAAAACCTAGCACCCATGGTTCTAAAGTTATGCTATGCAGTAAAAAGTGGGACGGACGTAAGGACGGAAGGACGGAAGGACGGACGGACGAACAGGGCAAAACCAATATGCCAAAACGCGAAAAATTTCAAAGGGCCATAACTCAAGAAAAAAATTTCGGATTTTTTTCAAAAGTTAATCAGTTCATCTACTCATCATCCCCAACCAGCCTGTAAAGTTTCAGGGCAATAGCTCAAACAATTTTTGAGATATCTTGCTTACAAGCTGAAAACACGAAAAAAATCAAAGGGCCATAACTCAAGAAAAAAAAATTGGATTTTTTTCAAAAGTTAATCAGTTCATCTACTCATCATACCCAACCAGTCTGTGAAGTTTTGGGGAAAAACCTCATATAGTTTTTGAGATATCTTGCTTACAAACTTAAAACGCGAAAAATTTCAAAGGGCCATAACTCAAGAAAAAAATATAGGATTTTTTTTCAACAGTTAATCAGTTCATCTACACATCATCCCAAACCAGCTTGTAAAGTTGCAGGGCAATCGCTCAAACAATTATTGAGATATCTTGCTTACAAGCTGAAAACACGAAAAAAATCTAAGGGCCATAACTCAAGAAAAAAAAATCGGATTTTTTTCAAAAGTTGATCAGTTCATCTACTCATCATCCCCGACAAGTCTTTGAAGTTTCGGGGAAAAACCTCAAATAGTTTTTTTTAGATATCTTGCTTACAAACTTAAAACGCGAAAAATTTCAAAGGGCCATAACTCAAGAAAAAAATTTCGGATTTTTTTCAAAAGTTAATCAGTTCATCTACTCATCATCCCCAACCAGCCTGTAGAGTTTCAGGGCAATAGCTCAAACAGTTTTTGAGATATCTTGCTTACAAGATTTCATAGTATTTTTTGCAAAGGGGCATAACTCAAAAAAGGGGCATAATCCTGACGAGAAAAAAAACACGGGTCAATTATTTTTTCATGAGGAATCCATATATGAAATTTCAAAAACCTAGCACCCATGGTTCTAAAGTTATGCTATGCAGTAAAAAGTGGGACGGACGTAAGGACGCCAAAACGCGAAAAATTTCAAAGGGCCATAACTCAAGAAAAAAATTTCGGATTTTTTTCAAAAGTTAATCAGTTCATCTACTCATCATCCCCAACCAGCCTGTAAAGTTTCAGGGCAATAGCTCAAACAATTTTTGAGATATCTTGCTTACAAGCTGAAAACACGAAAAAAACTAGAGCCAGTGTTTATGAAACACAATGCCCCCAACTGCTTGACCCTAACACTGCTTGTCCCTAACAGTAATTGAGATATCTTGTTTTTATGTGGCTGTAATGCTGAAATTACACAAGAAAAGCTGTAGTTAATCATCTACTCATCATCCCTGACCAGTCTGTGAGGTTTCGGGGAAAAACCTAAAATAGTTTTTTAGATATCTTGCTTACAAACTTAAAACGCGAAAAATTTCAAAGGGCCATAACTCAAGAAAAAAATTTCGGATTTTTTTCAAAAGTTAATCAGTTCATCTACTCATCATCCCCAACCAGCCTGTAAAGTTTCAGGGCAATAGCTCAAACAATTTTTGAGATATCTTGCTTACAAGCTGAAAACACGAAAAAAATCAAAGGGCCATAACTCAAGAAAAAAAAATTGGATTTTTTTCAAAAGTTAATCAGTTCATCTACTCATCATACCCAACCAGTGTGTGAAGTTTTGGGGAAAAACCTCATATAGTTTTTGAGATATCTTGCTTACAAACTTAAAACGCGAAAAATTTCAAAGGGCCATAACTCAAGAAAAAAATATAGGATTTTTTTTCAACAGTTAATCAGTTCATCTACACATCATCCCAAACCAGCTTGTAAAGTTGCAGGGCAATCGCTCAAACAATTATTGAGATATCTTGCTTACAAGCTGAAAACACGAAAAAAATCTAAGGGCCATAACTCAAGAAAAAAAATCGGATTTTTTTCAAAAGTTGATCAGTTCATCTACTCATCATCCCCGACAAGTCTGTGAAGTTTCGGGGAAAAACCTCAAATAGTTTTTTAGATATCTTGCTTACAAACTTAAAACGCGAAAAATTTCAAAGGGCCATAACGCAAGAAAAAAATTTCGGATTTTTTTCAAAAGTTAATCAGTTCATCTACTCATCATCCCCAACCAGCATGTAAAGTTTCAGGGCAATAGCTCAAACAGTTTTTGAGATATCTTGCTTACAAGATTTCATAGTATTTTTTGCAAAGGGGCATAACTCAAAAAAGGGGCATAATCCTGACGAGAAAAAAAACACGGGTCAATTATTTTTTCATGAGGAATCCATATATGAAATTTCAAAAACCTAGCACCCATGGTTCTAAAGTTATGCTATGCAGTAAAAAGTGGGACGGACGTAAGGACGGAAGGACGCCAAAACGCGAAAAATTTCAAAGGGCCATAACTCAAGAAAAAAATTTCGGATTTTTTTCAAAAGTTAATCAGTTCATCTACTCATCATCCCCAACCAGCCTGTAAAGTTTCAGGGCAATAGCTCAAACAATTTTTGAGATATCTTGCTTACAAGCTGAAAACACGAAAAAAATCAAAGGGCCATAACTCAAGAAAAAAAAATTGGATTTTTTTCAAAAGTTAATCAGTTCATCTACTCATCATACCCAACCAGTCTGTGAAGTTTTGGGGAAAAACCTCATATAGTTTTTGAGATATCTTGCTTACAAACTTAAAACGCGAAAAATTTCAAAGGGCCATAACTCAAGAAAAAAATATAGGATTTTTTTTCAACAGTTAATCAGTTCATCTACACATCATCCCAAACCAGCTTGTAAAGTTGCAGGGCAATCGCTCAAACAATTATTGAGATATCTTGCTTACAAGCTGAAAACACGAAAAAAATCTAAGGGCCATAACTCAAGAAAAAAAAATCGGATTTTTTTCAAAAGTTGATCAGTTCATCTACTCATCATCCCCGACAAGTCTGTGAAGTTTCGGGGAAAAACCTCAAATAGTTTTTTTAGATATCTTGCTTACAAACTTAAAACGCGAAAAATTTCAAAGGGCCATAACTCAAGAAAAAAATTTCGGATTTTTTTCAAAAGTTAATCAGTTCATCTACTCATCATCCCCAACCAGCATGTAAAGTTTCAGGGCAATAGCTCAAACAGTTTTTGAGATATCTTGCTTACAAGATTTCATAGTATTTTTTGCAATGGGGCATAACTCAAAAAAGGGGCATAATCCTGACGAGAAAAAAAACACGGGTCAATTATTTTTTCATGAGGAATCCATATATGAAATTTCAAAAACCTAGCACCCATGGTTCTAAAGTTATGCTATGCAGTAAAAAGTGGGACGGACGTAAGGACGGAAGGACGGACGGACGAACAGGGCAAAACCAATATGCCCCCACAACTTCTTCGAAGTTGGGGGCATAATCAAAGGGCCATAACTCAAGAAAAAAAAATTGGATTTTTTTCAAAAGTTAATCAGTTCATCTACTCATCATACCCAACCAGTCTGTGAAGTTTTGGGGAAAAACCTCATATAGTTTTTGAGATATCTTGCTTACAAACTTAAAACGCGAAAAATTTCAAAGGGCCATAACTCAAGAAAAAAATATAGGATTTTTTTTCAACAGTTAATCAGTTCATCTACACATCATCCCAAACCAGCTTGTAAAGTTGCAGGGCAATCGCTCAAACAATTATTGAGATATCTTGCTTACAAGCTGAAAACACGAAAAAAATCTAAGGGCCATAACTCAAGAAAAAAAAATCGGATTTTTTTCAAAAGTTGATCAGTTCATCTACTCATCATCCCCGACAAGTCTGTGAAGTTTCGGGGAAAAACCTCAAATAGTTTTTTTAGATATCTTGCTTACAAACTTAAAACGCGAAAAATTTCAAAGGGCCATAACTCAAGAAAAAAATTTCGGATTTTTTTCAAAAGTTAATCAGTTCATCTACTCATCATCCCCAACCAGCATGTAAAGTTTCAGGGCAATAGCTCAAACAGTTTTTGAGATATCTTGCTTACAAGATTTCATAGTATTTTTTGCAAAGGGGCATAACTCAAAAAAGGGGCATAATCCTGACGAGAAAAAAAACACGGGTCAATTATTTTTTCATGAGGAATCCATATATGAAATTTCAAAAACCTAGCACCCATGGTTCTAAAGTTATGCTATGCAGTAAAAAGTGGGACGGACGTAAGGACGGAAGGACGGACGGACGAACAGGGCAAAACCAATATGCCCCCACAACTTCTTCGAAGTTGGGGGCATAATGAATGCATTTTATGCAAAAATGCGAACAATTATAATGACAGGTAATAAACGAGTTTGAGAGGGATTCCCTAAATAGGTTTCGAACACTTGTTAGATCTATTTTTAGTTCGTGACAAAAATAGAATCCCCATATATGACGTTATGCGACGTTCATTTTTGGCCTTGTTTGCTTAGGCCATGCATGAATCGGAAAAAAATATGACGCTGAATACCATGCCATAAGTAACGACACTAGAGACGATACTGTCGCCATGTATGTGTAAAGTGACAGATTTATTTTTAGAACAGAAATTCCGAACACATGTTCAGAGCGAAGGGTAAATGCGAATGAAAACGACCATTTTCACAAAGTTCTGAAGCTGTATTTGGCTCCAAAAGTGTACACATGACAAAGGAGTATGCATTGAAGATAAAAAACAGAAAAAAAAATTTGAGACCCGGTAGCTCAATAATGCACCTTTAAGACCACCTTTAGGACTGTCTTTAAGACCACTTTTGAACAGTCCCAAAGGTGGTCTCCGACCAGAGGTCACTGTATGCAGAAAACACAAAGAAAGAGTAACTGCAACCTACTAAATAAGCTTTTTAACCCTTTCAGTACCAGATGGAATCTTCCTCCTTATATATAGCACAAGTCCATTTAAAAATTTAGGGGTGTCAGGTTGTGTTTTCTCCAAAATCTACTTGGAAATTGGCTGACAGTTTTGCAAACAGTGTAGGCCCTGATCAGACGCTGCCATCTGCGGCGTCTGATCTGGGCCTGCACTGTTTGCCAGGGTACCCGTTTTGGGGTTTCCGGTACTAAATGGGTTAAAGCAGATTTAGTCTTAATTTAAGGTGGTCTTAATAGCGGAATTCCACTGTGTTAGTATCATAATAACTATTATCAATCCTTCCATTGGCAAAATGATCTATCAGGAATGGCAGAAATCCAGGTAAATCTATATTTACTTAAACAAATGTGTTTGTGAAACACTGATGCCCCCAGACAGCGCATGTGAAATAAGAAAGCCCTATAACCAGTCAAAAGTTATGGCCAATGTTCAAGTCTTAAAAAAGTAGGTCAAGGTCACAATGTCAAAAATTATGGTACCACTGAAAAGGTATGTGACAAGGAATGCTCATGTGAAATTTAAAAGCCCAATCACTTAGCAATCGAAAGTTATGGCCAATGTTAAAGTTTTTAAAAAGTAGGCCAAACGTCAAGGTCATAAGGTAAACAAAATTATGGTACCACTGGATAGGTCTTGTGACATGGAATGCACAATTGAAATATGAATGCCCTATCACTAACCAACCACAAGTTATGGCTAATGTTAAGGTTTTTAAAAAGTAGGTCAAACATCAAGGTCAAGGTCACACTGTCACAAATTATGAGATCGTTGGAAAGGTCTTGTGACATAGAATGCACAGGTGAAATATGAAAGCCCTAACACTTACCAATCAAAAGTTATGGCCAATGTCAAAGTTTTTGAAAAGTATGTCAAACTTCAAGGCCAAGGTCACAAGGTAAAAAATTCAAAAGTTATGCCAAATGTTAACAGACAAAGACTAACAGACAAATAGACGGACAGACAGACAGACCAAAAACTATATGCCCCCCCGAATCTTTGATTCCGGGGGGCATAAAAATGCATGCCATTTGAAAACAAGTTAAAAGTACAATTCAGACAACTGTTACGTATCTATATCTGTGATATCATTCGTTATTTTGATTCTTTGTGGGGACCAAAGGATCACATTCCCCCCTGTGAGCAATATTTGTCCCAGCTGTGTTGAACAATCTTGATGGAGGTCCACTAGATTAAGCTTTGTACCAAATATCAAAGGTCTCGACCTGGTTGTTTAGGACAAGAAGTTTTTTAAGGCTTTTCCCTGTAGAGGTCTATGTAAAACAAGTGGCCTCTAGGGCTTTAACTTTAACAATCTTGGTAGAGGTCCACTAGATGAAACTTTGTACCAAATATCAAAGATCTGGGCCTGGTAGTTGCAGACAGGAAGATTTTTTAAGGTCTATGTAAAACCATTGGTCCCAGGTCAGGACCATTTCTGGCCCCAGACTTATGATTTAAATAATCTTTGCAGAGGTCAACTAGATTAAGCTTTAAACCAAATAACAAAAGTATGGGCCTGCTAGTTTCAGACAAGAATGTTTTAAAATGGTTTCACCTACAGAAGTCTATTTGGCACAAAGGCTTTAATTATCAATGGTCTGACCTTCTGGTTAAAGAGAAGATTTTGTAAGGGTTTTCCCTATGTAAGTCTGTGTAAAACAAGTGGCCCCTTCGGCTGAGCCATTTTTGGGCCTAGGGTTCAATTTGAAAAATCTTGGCAGAGATTCACTAGATGAAGCTTTGTACGGAATATCAAAGGATTAAATTTAATATCAGAGGTTTGGGCCTGCTGGTTTCAGACCAGAAGATATTTAAATTGAAAGGGTTTTCCTATATATATGTCCATGAAAAACAAGTGGCCCCTGGGGCAGGGCGGTTTTTGGCCCCGGGGCTTTAATATGAACAATCTTTGTAGAGGTCCCCTAAATGAAGCTTTGTACCAAATATTGAAAGTATGTTTTTTTTTATATATATAATTCTATGTAAAACAAGTGGCCCCTTGAGTGGGGCCATTTTTGGGCCTAGGGCTTTAATTTGAAGCTTGGTAGAGGTTCACTAGAAGCTTTGTACCAAACATCAAAGATCTGGGCCTGTTGATTGCAGACAAGAAGATTTTTGACAGATCTATGCTAAACTAGTGGCCCCTGGGAATGGCCATTTTAAGCTCAGGTGAGCTAAAAACGGTGGAAAATTCAAACAAAGGTATCCAGTCACTTTCAAGCACAAGAACAAGCATTCTTGCACACCAGACAAGCAAATCTGTGATTTTACCCTGGGATAGAATTTTATGTTCTGACCCTGGTGTTCTGACCCAAAATCGAATATAATCGCGTGTTTGATAAATGCACTGGTTGATTACGACGTCGTATGCGCCGTCGTTTAAGGTTGACGTCACAACACGTTGCATGACTTCACTAAACATTCCTGTACTGTCATCACAATATGGCGGACGTCGGTACTCGAAGTGACTGCAGCATTAAAAATCCGTGCTAAGAAATGGAAGGTATGCAAGAAAAAGAATCCTATATGGGTGTGAGGGGCGGATAAAAAAATCTGTCACTCGGGATCAATGTCCGGCATCACTCGGCAAGCCTCGTGATACCGGACAGTGACCCTTGGGACGGATTTATCCATCCACCCCTCACACCCATATAAGATTCTTATATCCTACCTGCTGTTATCCAAGTACAACTGATATTTTTCAGTGGATCGCCTTCAAACCCAGGTAAACATCTATCACATTTACGACCAGTTGTGTTATAATGGCAAGTTATACAGCGACCTGCAAAACAAAATAGGGGAAAATCTGTACCAAATAGAATCTTCCACCATATATATAGCAGGAGTCCATTTCAAAATTTAGGGGTGTCAGGTTGTCTTTTCTTCAAAATTGATTTGGAAAATGGCTTAACTTTCCACAAACAGTTTAGGCCCTGATCAGATGCCACGTTCTGCGGCCTCTGATCTGGGCCTGCACTGTTTGCCATGGTACCCGTTTCGGGGTTTCTGGTACTAAATGGGTTAAAAAGCATTCAACAAAATGTGTAGTCATTAGAGATATAGGAACATTCAATAAAATGTGTGTAGTCATTAGAGATTGATTTGAGGTTTAACATCCCCATCAACACTGTATAAGTCATTTTGAAGATGTTGCTTCCAATTTCGTGGGACTTTTACCCAACATTGAGATCACATCTCAAGCCCTGTCCCCCAATGAAACCAATAGGGTTTATAAAGATGGATGGTCCGACATGCACCACTTTGCCTGGGCAGGCTTAGATACTCTAAACGGTTTACCAGTACTTGTGTGCGGTTTCTTTTAGCTCTGCGTGGAAGCATCATGCAGCCTATCTATTTCTTCAAGCCCCAATGGGCGGGGGGCCAGCTTTAAAGAAGTCTAATCATGCTTTGCACCAATACTTTTCTGAAGCATCACATTATCAAGTCTGTGATCTGTTTAGACCTGTTTATCATAAAATGATTTTAAGGGGAATGGGAATACCTTCTGGGGAGGCAACTCCTGTGGAAGTATTTTTGTCTCCCCATCAATAGGGGTCAACTCTTAAAGGAAAGAATTTGCTCCTGAGGAGCAAATTCTTTCCTTTAAGAGTAGATCCCTTTTTCAATGGCACTGAGTCTATAGAAAAGTGAACAGGAAGTCCCGAAAGATGTCTCCCTTTGAAAAATGGCAGGAAAATCTGCTAGGTGTCTCAATTCCCTTAAATCTGTTTTTATTGCTGAAGTAGTTCAAAAGAATTTCAAAAGAAAACAGTGCTACTGACCATGTGTTATTAAACATGTGGTCATATCATTTTTATGACCTGACGTTATCCACGAAGTAACAGCAATGTGTTATCCACTAAATACATGTAACAGCAATGTGTTATCCACTAAATACATGTAACAGCAATGTGTTATCCACTAAATACATGTAACAGCAATGTACAATGTATTATCCACTAAATACATGTAACAGCAATGTGTTATCCATTAAATACATGTAACAGCAATGGAAAACCGTACCCCTATATCGCGCCATGGTAAAAGCGGGTGCGACAAAAAGTTTTTGAATAAGATGTGATAGCAGATGACAAAAATAGATGACATTTTCAGATGTAGATTTTCTCGACATCATAAGGGTTAAAATATGCTGGAATGGACATCCAAAACCTTGTTATAAGGAACAGAGTAATAAAGAGGATTATGTTTACTAACCAGTGGATGGTTCACATATAAGTTGGCCATTCCCTACATCATGACAGCCTTTGCATTTAACACACACAGATCCTGTATTTCTGTGTTCCCTGTAGTAGCCATTAGCACAGTGTTGACACATTCTACCAATGTAACCATCCTTACATCCGATACAATGCAGGTAGCCTTCAACTGAAACAAACATCATACAACTGTGAGTAAAGCAACCTTTATTCAGTGATGACACATTGTACCAATGTCACCTCCATGGCCTGACAAATCCACAGTTCAACCACTTGCCCGGCAGTCAACAGCATCTTGGAAATTTCTTGGAATTACAACTTTCCTTATATCGTCTATACATTTTGCTGGGCAACTGAAGTGAAAAATCACTTGCCCAGCCAAAATTTGGACTTGTCCTGGGCAGCTGGGCAATGAATTTGTCAACCCCTGCACCTCCCTATACAAATGGGGCTATAGCAACCTTTATTCAATGTTGGCACATTCTACAAAGGTAACCTTCCTTACATCTGATACAATGCAGGTAACCTTCAACTGAAACAGACAGACAAACAACATAAAATACTGTTACTTTGATAAACAGTTTTGAGTAACCAAGCTTACACAAACCAGGGATTCAGGCTGAAAGTGAAAAAATAAAGAAGAAAAACTATGTTATCAAACTGCAATGGCCTAAACACCTTTGGAAACATGAAAACTTGTTTGAGACAGAGATTGCTTGAGTCTTTGAGGTCATGTCAGGAGGTATTATGGGAATGTGTAATATCTTAGTATGTGTGTACTCATTAGAATTGCCAGGATGTTGTGATTCAAATGAGTACACACAACATAGATTTCCTTGATCTCAGTAAATGATTCCTAAAAATTTGTTATCTGGAGATATGGGAAGTCAAGAAATAGTTTAATTCAGCCATGTTAAATGAGCCATTGGTGTTGGTGTCATTGAAGTTTGACTGTACTCACTACACAGAGGATCTTACATGAGTGCTCATGTATTATTGAATTTATTAAACGAGTTGAGGTAAAGGGATAAAATGCAAGGCTTTGCCGAGCATTTTATCCCTTTTCCTCAACGAGTTTAATAAATTCAATAATACATGAGCACGAATGCAAGATTCTATTTATCATATGACATTTAAAACGCATTTTATTCACAATTGTTTACAAAAATGTCAATATTCTGCCATTAGTAAACGTCATTAAGGACGTCGTACAACGTCGTACATGTAACGTTACAGGACGTATCTAGCTAATTTGCATATTTAATCCACTAGTGGATTATCGAAAATATTACATGGCGTTATTACACTCTCAGACGCGACGTCATATGATAAATGGTATGTAAAGAATACCCATGGTTTTAAAATTTTCATGCATTAACATTTGCCGGGTCCAAAAGAAGCTGTTGGAACACAAGGCCACTATCTGCAGGGTCCCAAGGAAGCTGTTTGAATACAAGGCCACTAGGCATCCCTGGGCCACGACAAAAGTTACTGCAATGAAATAACCATATATGAACTCCAATTGTGAAGAAAATGCCCCAAACTCCATATTAACTCTTCAAATGTGGGCGTCAAACCAACATGACAACAGTACCGCACTGACATTCTGATATCATCATAAAATTTTAAAATGCTATGTTCAGGGCGACAATGTTATGTCAGTCTACATGTTAACAAAGCATGACCCATCTTAACCCTTTACCACTCAGATACGTGTTTTTACATGTCTGCACCCCCCCCCCCCCCCCCATTTTAAGCCCCAGAAGCACCTAAAATCTGCATTTCTACCCCTGGATAGTTATGTTTGCTTTATGATTTGGTGGGCAAAAAATTGACCTGTTTTTTCGCGTGCCTCCCCACTAAAAATATTCTGGGGGGGGGGGGGATTGAAGGGGTGGGGGGGGACATGCTGCAAACAGTGAAAATGGCCAGTGCCAAACAGCTTAATTGTTGCCTTGACAGCTGTGTGAAGATTAAAATGTGGTCAAAAATTCATGTGTGAAAACACACTTTTTGCCTACTATGAGATGCCCCCTCTTTACCGTGACAACAATGATCAAGTCATGAAAGGTTGCATTTGAAAGGCTACTGTCCAATGAACATTCATACTGAGTTTGGTGTAAAACAGACCAACCATTATGAAAGAATGGCTAGTTGAAGTTGCTGTCAGGTGCAACACTGTGAAAATCAGCGAAATTCACAAAATCCCTGAGTGGTAAAGGGTTAATTGTGATATCACAAGTTCAAAATGCATATTCAAACAGCCCATATATTATCATGGTTTGGACATGGGTTTTAATGTTTGAACACAGCTTCTGGCCAATTCAAGAATAGCTTCAAACAGCAAGGTTCACAGAGTTTTATGAAAGGATACATAGAATATGTTCAAACAGTGCATATAGATTATCATAGTTTGGACTTGGGTTTTAATGTTTGAACACAGATTCTGGCCAATTCAAGAATAGCTTCAAACAGCAAGGTTCACAGAGTTTTATGCAAGGATACATAGAATATGTTCAAACAGTGCATATAGATTATCATGGTTTGGACATGGGTTTTAATGTTTGAACACAGCGTCTGGTCCATTCAAGAATAGCTTCAAACAGCAAGGTTCACAGGATTTTATGCAAGGATACATAGAATATTACACATTTTTTTATATTGACTCTGGCCTTGGCCCAAGTTGCCTGTCTTAGCCCGAGCCGGAACGGCTAAGGCTGAGACAGGCAGAAGGCCGATATCAAAACAACCGTGTTATATTCTTTTTATCATATACTTATTTACGTGGAAAAATATTCCACAAAATTGGAAACAATGTCTCCAAAATGACCTAGACAGTGTTGACGGGGACGTTAAACCTCAAATTAAACAAAAGTAACATCTCCATTAAAGCAAGCCTGAATTCATAGTTTTTAAAGAGAGACAACTATGGTGTAAGAACAAATGAAATAGTTCTTTGAGTTGCTTCCCTTGCACTAAATAGTGCACACTTCGTGAGCAATAAAATTTATACCATAAATGAAAGAAAACATTTTTTTTTGGTTCTCCTGCTTTTGAACATTTTTATGCTATTTCTCATGTATTAATATTTGAAGAGTCAGCTATTTAGAATGTGCAGGTGAGATGACTGCCACTAACATAGTGAGGATAGGGGATGCCAAATCTGGTGTCTCAAGGGCAATAAAAGAATAAGTACAGTACGGCTCAGGTATAAGAACCAAAAAACTCTTTATTCCGAATCTCGGCGTTTCGAGTACTTTCAAAAACACTCGGAATTGTTCCGAGTATATGTATATATTCGGCGGACACTCCTCGAAAACACTCGCAAGGTCCGCGGTACCCGAAGTTTCGCGAAATTATTCCGAGTCGTAATATCGTACCTGGAGGCAATATTTTCTCGCGAAGTTATGCGGAAATACTCGGAGGAATTTGACGAAATACCTGGGCATTTTTTTTTTGTTTATTTAATGTTCTTTTACCATCATATATATTTATATATAATTAAAAGATAATAATTATCACTGATAGTTATTATAATGTAAACAATGTCAAAAGTCAACAAACAGGTAATCATTAATTACCCAGGGTGTGAAACTGCACAGTGATTTCAAACAAGGGAATCAATTGGGCATGACGAGTACATACAACTCTTTCAAGTCCGCAATTGAAAGCATGTTGAACATCATAAAATTACAGGAAAATCGGTCATTTTGAACTCAAAATTTCTCCATGTAATTTTGATATTTTCAAAAAAAGAAAATTATTTTGATATAATATAATCATTTGTCTTTCATTCTGTAATAATTTTAATTAGTAGTATAATCGGACAATTGAGAAACAAATAATCAAAGGTGATAACTGTCAGCGAAATTTTGATGGGTTTCGGCCGCCATTATTGGCTTCTTTTAAACTGCAAAATCGGTCATTTTGAACTCAAAATTTCTCCATGTAATTTTAAGATTTTCAAAAAAAGAAAATTATTTTGATATAATATAATCATTTGTCTTTCATTCTTTAATAATTTTAATGTGTAGTATAATCGGACAAATGAGAAACAAATAATCAAAGGTGATAACTTTCAGCGAAATTTTAACGGATTTCGGCCGCCATTATTGACTTCTTTTAAACGGCAAAATCGGTCATTTTGAACTCAAAATTTCTCCATATAATTTTGTTATTTTCAAAAAAAGAAAATTATTTTGATATAATATAATCATTTGTCTTTCATTCTTTAATAATTTTAATGTGAAGTATTATCGGACGATTGAGAAACAAATAATCAAAGGTGATAACTGTCAGCGAAATTTTGACAGGTTTCGGCCGCCATTATTGGCTTCTTTTAAACTGCAAAATCGGTCATTTTGAACTCAAAATTTCTCCATGTAATTTTAAGATTTTCAAATAAAGAAAATTATTTTGATATAATATAATCATTTGTCTTTCATTCTTTAATAATTTTAATGTGAAGTATAATCGGACAAATGAGAAACAAATAATCAAAGGTGATAACTGTCAGCAAAATTTTAACGGATTTCGGCCGCCATTATTGACTTCTTTTAAACTGCAAAATCGGTCATTTTGAACTCAAAATTTCTCCATGTAATTTTGTTATTTGCAAAAAAAGAAAATTATTTTGATATAATATAATCATTTGTTTTTCATTCTTTAATAATTTTAATGTGAAGTATTATCGGACAATTGAGAAACAAATAATCAAAGGTGATAACTGTCAGCGAAATTTTGACCGGTTTCGGCCGCCATTATTGGCTTCTTTAAAACTGCAAAATCGGTCATTTTGAACTCAAAATTTCTCCATGTAATTTTGATATTTTCAAAAAAAGAAAATTATTTTGATATAATATAATCATTTGTCTTTCATTCTTTAATAATTTGAATGTGAAGTATTATCGGACAAGTGAGAAACAAATAATCAAAGTGATAACTGTCAGCGAAATTATTACGGGTTTCGGCCGCCATTATTGGCCGCTGATACGTCGCACCGGCGACACATGTTTATTTAAATTAATCATCACTCTCAAATACTCGCAAATACTCCAAATATCACAGGTAAGCTCTGAGGTCCGCGGAATTTCCTCGGAATATCGAGCGCATAACTTGGAGTAAAATATTTTCACTCGGAGTTGTTTACTCCAAACCATTCGGCGGAAAAACGCGGATTTAAAAAGTTGTCCGTGGAATGAAAAAGAAAAACGGTTCAAATACCTGAGCCGTACTGTATATAATAATAACCCTTATTCCGCTGAACACAACAACACCTACCTTTGCAAATAGTGTAGATCCAGATCAGATGGCTTCTGATAGCTTGATCAGATGGCTACTGAAGAAGCTATCTGATCAGAATCAACACTGTTTGCCATTCAGTTTGTGAATTTGAACAAAACATCATATCATGTCTGTTTGTTTGAATTGAGGTTTAACATTCCCACCAACACTGTTTAGGTCATTTTGGAGACATTGCTTCCAATTTTGTGCGACTTGAACCCGACACTGAGATGAAATGATATCTCAAGCCCTGCCTCCCAATGAAGCAAATAGGGTTTATTAGCCGAAACTACGTAGTATGACCCATCTTCTTTCTTATGAATGTTGTCATTGCTCTTAATGGAACTCATTTTTTATTTTTATTTACATGCCTGCTGGACAGTCCAACTCACATCACTTTGCCTGGGCAGGCTTAGACCTTCTACAAGGAATGTTCAAATATGAATGCAAGTAGAACGTATTCTCATGCACTAATGCGAAAATCACCTGGAAATAAATATCACAGCGTAGAAAAACATTTTATCTATACATTGATACCAAATCTGTTAAAATCCGTACACTTTAGCCATGTATATCGTTCTATAAACACTGTCTGCTCTTGTATACTAATACAAAACATGGTTGGAAGAAGGTCAGAGTACGCCGTTGAAATACGGTCCTATATTAAGAATCGTTGTATTCTTGGTATACGGTGCAAAGACATTTTTGATGAAATATGTTCGGTTTATGGGCATCATGAAATGTCTTTTCCGACAAGTTTTCGTTGGTGTAAGAAATTCAGCTGTGGGCTAGGCTCAACATAAGATGCACCACATGATCGTCGGCCGAAAAGAGCAACATCTGCCAAGATGGTTGCTAGAGTGAAAGAAATAGTTCCTACCGATGCACGATACACCACTAGGCAAATAGCTAGTATGGTTGGCATCTCATTAGGAGCAGCTCATACAATTCTGAAACGGGATTTGAAAATGAGAAAGATCTGTGCTAGATGGATTCCCCATCTGTTGACAGATGAGCAGAAAAAGACACGCGTCTAGTGCGCCAAGAAGTTGCTTAAAAAGTTTCCAAATTACAATGCACGGTCTTTCGCTAATGTCGTCACAGGTGACGAGACATGGGTTTACTTTTTTGAGCCAAAACGAAAGATTCAGAACAAAATATGGGCAACAAAGTATTGCAAAAGACCAGGCATTGCAAAGCTGACCATGAGCGTCAAGAAGGTAATGTATGTCATATTCTTTTCAAATCAGGGCCCTGCTATTCAGGTTGCTGTGCCTAAAGGCAAATCTGTAAATGCGAAGTTTTACAAGAATAAGTTCTTCGAAAATTGAAGAAATATTTCAAAGAACGAAGACCCGCAACTGGTTTGGCAAATGTCAGATTGCTACATGACAATGCGTCATCGCACAGGGCGTTCATTGTGCAAGACTATCTGAAGCAGGAAAAGGTTGTTGAACTCCCTCACCCCCCGTATTCCCCTGACCTTGCCCCGTGTGACTTTTTTTTTTGTTCCCGCGGCTGAAAAAATACCTTTCTGGTCGAAAATTTGTACAGCGCAAACACCTGGGTTCTGTAATATTCCAGTGCCTTCATAGTATACCTCGAAAAGACTACCAAAATGCATTCAAGGATTGGATCAGAAGACTGAAAGTTTGTATATCTGTTAAAGGGGAATACTTTGAGGGGACAAAATAAATTTTTTATCAAAATCTATCACGGAATCATTTTTATGGGCTTAGTTGCATCCATATTTGAACAGTCCTCGTAAGTGGTTGAACAGTATTCATGTGCAATTGATTTCAGCTGTGAGTGGAAACTCAATCTATTTCTCCTAGCCCCAATTGGTGGGGGCCATGTAATCTGATTGGCTTATAGCCAGAAATGGGTGTGGATATTTTTCTTCTTTCGCTATACATTTACCAGATATTTAAATTATGGTTCATTGATGCATGCACTCTTGGGGATAAAACAAGTTACTGTTTGATGGGCACATGTGCTGTTGATAAAATTAACGTGATAAGTGTCCAGGTTTCTAATTTTGTTTTGTTTGATTTGAGGTTTAACGTCCCCATCAACACTGTAAAAGTCATTTTGGAGACGTTGCTTCCAATTTTGTTGGACTTTTACCCGACATTGAGACGAAATGACATCTCAAGCCCTGCCGCCCAATGAAACCAATAGGGTTTATAAGCATGGACGGGCCGACTCGCACCTCTTTGCTTGGGCAGGCAGATATCCTCTTAGCGGTTTACCAGTACTCATGTGCGGGTCGGTTTCAGCTCTGTGTGGAAGCATCATGCAGCAGCCAGGTTTCTAATATGGGTGGCAGTGTGCATAAGGCAAAGTTATTATCGTGGTATTTTTCTAAGAAATAACAATAGATGGGTATTATTAAAGGCATGTTATTATTTTTTCTGTCATTTATATGACCTATTCATATATATTTAACATCAGACTATTTGAATAAGATGGTTCAATGAAAACGAAAGTCATCGGAGGGTTAAAAACTGTATTCTTTCGCTTTGACTCTCGATATTCCAATATGTCAAAATAAACATGAACCAGTATATTATCGATAAAAAATACAAAAATATTTGGGAAAATTTGTCTTTTTTCACAGAAGCATTATTAATCAAGATACCATGCATCACACAAATTAGCCAACAAGAATTTGCGAAGAGAATACTGGCCGAATTTTCTTTTCAAAAACATTTGATAACCTTATTAATATCTGCTTGAGAGTAATAGCTTTGTAAGCACATAGACGATAATCATTTCAAGGGCTCAAATTTAGAGTGCGCATGTTGAAAAGAGCAGGAATTTATTGAACTAGAACAACAAATTGGAGGCTATCCAAATGCCTAACTATAATAAATTATGCAAAAGCGAACACGGCAAACAACAAAGTTGTTAGTGACTGCTCATGCCATAAATGCTATTAAGCAAAAAGTCTTGAAACCTGTGTCCTTGACCTCATGGATACAGACAGTGTTGCGGTTAAGCTTAACCCTTTTTTTTACCAAATGGAATCTTCCTCCATATATATAGCAGGAGTTCATTTCAAAATATAAGGGTGACAGGTTGCGTTTTCATCAAAATTAATTTGGAAAATGACAGAACTTTTAGCACACAGGGGAGGCCCTGATCAGATGCCGCATTCTGCGGCATCTGATAAGGGCCTGCACTGTTTGCCAGGGTACCCGTTCGGGGTTTCTGGTACTAAATGGGTTAATAAAACTTTAGATCAACCTGTACTGTAAACATCCTAAACATTTGGACAGTTTTAGGTCGCTGTAATTTTCCCTTAAATTTTTAATATGTTTCACGATCCAGCAAGGAGTCCAAAAATGCAGATGGAATGGGTGATTGTTTTTCAGAAGAAAAACTAACTACAAAGGAACTTCAATAACTCAAACATGGATGATTGGTTTATACGGGCTACACAATAATCCTTTATTTATTTTTTTTTTTAATAGTTTCTTCTGACACAATACACAATATGAACATGGAAAACAAGAGGTTGAAGAAGAAATCACTGTCCATATACATAACCATCATATAAATATAAACTAGGATCGTAATGTACAGCATTGCGCAGTTGATAGATTTTTCCTCCAAAAAGGGTCTCTTAGTATTACATACATTTGGCTGTCTACTGTATGCATCAATATTGGGTTAACGCTTCAGTGGAAACATGTACATATTCCTTTATTTTATAGAAAACCAAAAACCATCCAACATTTATCATATGACGTCGCGTCTGAGAGTGTAATAACGCCATGTATTATTTTCGATAATCGACTAGTGGATTAAATATGCAAATTAGCTAGATACGCCCCGTAACGTTACATGTACGACGTCCTTAACGAAGTCACATTTACTAACAGTGGAATATTGACATTTTTGTAAACAATCGTGAATAAAATGCGCTTTAAATGTCATATAATAAATAGAATCTTTCATTCGTGCTTATGTATAATCAAATTTCCTCAACTCGTTTAATAAATTCAATAATACATGAACACCCATGTAAGATCCTCTATATAATTCATCCCCATTATGCCTCTTGACATGGCACTATGATATTAGAAGCCTCTGTGGAGTAGTGGATAAGCTACTCCCCTCATAACCAAGGGTTATGGATTTGATCCCAGGCTTCCCCTGACTTTGGATGAGTCTAACTGTCTTTAAACCGATGTCCGCCTCCTTATGGCCTTAGCTGTTGGTGGGACGTAAAACTCAAACACACACACACTATGATATTGACTCTAAGTCGTTCAAATCACCTTATCTCGGTCCGGAGATATACGAACTATCGAAGTTTGATTGGTTTGTTTGTTTGATTTGAGGTTTATCGTCCCCGTCAACACCGTAAAGGTCATTTTGGAGACGTTGCTTCCAATTTTGTGGGACTTTTACCCGACATTGAGATGAAATGACTTCTCAAGCCCTGTTGCCCAATGAAACCAATAGGGTTTATTAGCATGGATGGACCGCCTCGCACCGCGGTTCCTGGAAAGGCTTAGATCCCCCAAGCGGTTTACCAGTACTAGTGTGCGAGCCTGATTCAGCTCTGCGTGGAAGCATCTATATTTCTTCAAGCCCCTATAGGCGGGGGCCTCAAGTTTGATTGGACTTACAGAAATGGCAGGAACTTCTTGATGATCTAGTTGAACATGGATACTTAGATGGCATGGCATGGCATGGTGGTGGTTATACTAGGAAAACTGATTACCTACTGAAATGGCAGTGACCACTTGATGCTCTTGTTGAACACAGACACTGATGACATGGCATGGTGTTGGTTATTATGCTGAAGGACTGATTTGTTTGTTTGTATTGGAGTTTAACAGCCCAGTCAACACTATTAAGGTCATTTTTGAGCCAGTCAGTTTACCTATCCACACTTTTCCTTGGCAGGCTTATACGTAAGCGGTTAACCAGTACAGTGCACATTCTTTTGCAAGAAACTGACAACTGCCCTTCTTTAATCAGCGGAAAGGAGAACAGAAGAACCGATTACTTAGGCAGTGAACTTGAAGGTCTAAGTATGTGAACATGCACACTTAGATGACATGGTATGGTGTTTATTACTTTGTAGAAAAACTGATTACTTACTAAAATGGCAGTGACCACTTGACGCTCTAGTTGAACATGGGCACTGATGACATGGCATGGTGTTGGCTATTCTGTAGTAACCAGAGTGGCAGAGTTCACAAAACAGACCCGAGTACCCCGGCTTACACTTACACCAGGGATGTAGTGTCAGGCTGAAGGAACAGGCCTTTCCTCCTCCGCTAGTGCCTATAGCATTACAGTAGCAGTTTCCTGTAACAGGTGAAAAAGAAACACAGTGTAACCTCCATTAAACAGCCACCCTGGGAAAACTAAAACACTGGCTGTTTAAGGGAGGTGGCTGTTCAACAGAGGGAAATGTCTGAAATAATGTATGGCTTGTTATCGACAGACAAAAAATAGTGATTATTGAAGACAGCTCAACATGGATGGTCTAAAAGAAAAATAAATGATGGAGGTGTCAACTGTCACCTCTCCATCATTTATGTTTCTTTTCACTTGCTTATATTGTATTTATACGACATATACACAATGGTAGTTTTAAGAAATTCCTATTTTTACATCCGATTTTTTGCTATTGAAAAACTCTGGGTAATTAATAGAGGGTATTTAGATTTGGTAAAATGGCTGCTGGCTGGAGGTGAGAGGTGGCTGCTGAGCATAGGTTAAAATATATAGTACAATGCTATGGGAGGAATGATTGCAGCTGCTGGAGAGAGGTGGCGGCTAAACAGAGGTGACCATTAGTGTAGGTTTTACTGTACTTTCTTTTATGCTCAATGAAATTAAAATAAAATTTTCAGTTCCAAACAGTGAAAAGTACATTTTTTTTTTTGTTGGTTTTGGTTTTACGGCCCTTTCAAGATTATTCAACTCATATTGAACCGATTGTTAATCAGAGTTGGGCGAAAACTGAAGAATAGCTAATGCAATTTGACATGATACTGACGACCACTTTTACCATAATTTCAGATCCAAATACATATATTCGAATTCAGATCCGAATACACATATTTATCTTCCACGTTTTTTCGAAGAGGTCGATATTGTTATTCAATACATTGAGGTCAGTAAATAGGTCGCATTCACGAGATGCCGAAAATGCATGAGAAGCTTACAAAAACTGACCTATTAGGCAATAACATTGACTAATTTTGTTCTTCCACGCAGAGCTGAAACCGACCCCACTGGAGTACTGGTAAACCGCTTAGAGGATCTAAGCCTGCCCAGGTAAAGCGGTGTGAGTCGGACCGTCCATGCTTATAAACCCTATTGGTTTCACAGGGCTTGCTCAATGTCAGGTAAAAGTCCAACAAAATTGGAAGCAACGTCTCCAAAATGACTTATACAGTGTTGACAGGGACATCTCCTTCCTGATGCACGGGAATTCCATGACGTGTGGGCCATGTTTGCTGATGTTGGCTCGGTGGGGGACGCCTGTAAATCCTAGGGTAGGTGTCTCTTGTCTGTCTGATGCCTCCAGTTGACCTATCTCATGAGCTACGTCAGTCGGTGTGTGCTCGGAAGGGGATGTGCTGTGTTTGCCGGGTCTTGTCCATCATCCATTTTGGTTTCAGAGCTTTGGGGTTGAGACACACTGATGTAGATTAAATATCAGAAAGGCCTCTGTGTCACTAAATTTGGTATAGTTACTCCTTAATAAAGGTCAGTCTCTTGTCAAATTGAACGAGCTATACCTGGAGGAAAAACACATGAAAGTACAATTTTTCAATTTTCATTCACTGTTTGTGAAATTTATTTACCCTTATCCTGCTGAATATTTTAACAAGCCACACCCACTACCGATTATCAACCAATCAGATAACTCAATTCAAATTATTGCATCAAATTGACAATCTGAATGACAAACAATTCAGAAGCCATCTGATCTGGATCTACATTGTTTGAAAGATACGGCATATTCAGGCTCAGCAGGACAAGGGTTAATCATCAAGAAATACAGTCCAACCTGTATTAAACAAGCACCTAAGGATTAACCAAAATGTGCTTGCTTAAGACAGGTGCTTGCTTAATACAGGTGAATTTTAATGAATTTGCCTCTTTCGGGAACTAAAAGCATGTTTGCTAAAGAAAAGTTGCTTGCTTAATAGAGGTGGCCACTAAGACAGGTTTTACTGTAGATGTATCCTGTATCCTCTGTTTATTTGGTGTCAATAAGTTAAAACATAATTAATGTGTGTCAGATACTGTTACCCACCTGGGCATGTCTTTAAGACGTTAATGTTACGTTTAGTGCCATTATGTAATGTAATTGATTTATGCGATGCCAGGCCAGCTTAAGGTATCTTACTGCTGACATTATTTGTTTGCACATTTCAAGTGAACCATTTTTAAAGGGACACACCAAGCTAATTTCCAGGTGCAAACTTCTCGTTAACACCCATCATACGATATACACACTGAACACCTCAAAATCAGATCTGAGGCTAGTCTAATTTGGGATAAATTTAAATTCTTCCCTTTAGCAATGGCCTCCAGTGAAAAGGAGAATGTTCTTCCAATGACGACGTTGTTGAATATTGTGGAATGGATACACTATCATAGGAGGCAACTCTTTCAAGAAATGTATTTGTCTCCCTTATCAATGGTGGTGTTCTCTTACAGGAAAGAATTTGCTCCTGTATAGCAAATTCTTTCCTGTGAGAGAAGACTCCTTTTTCAGAAGGAGCCAGTTTGCAAGAAAGCAAACAGAAGTCATGAAAGTGTTGTCTCCCTTGCAAAAATGGCAGTAAATCTTTAAGGGGCATCCATTCCCCTTAGAAAGATATCCATACTCGCTTAAACTTTCTCTTAGCTGCTGGGTCTATTATAAACTGAGACTTTGTTTTGATCTCGGAAGCAAAAACATAGTATCAGTAAGGTACACATATTAAATGCTAAAGGTTTTAATGTTATATCAACTATGGTGCCTTTAACCCTTGTTCTGCTGAGCCCCGATATGCCTTTTCTTTGAAACAATGCAGATCCAGATCAGATGGCTTCTGAAGAAGCCATCTGATCAGGATCTACATTGTTTGTCATTCAGATTGTGAATTTGTTGTAATAATTTGCTACAGGTAATCTGATTGGTTGATAATTGGTAGTAGGTGTAGCATATATGAATATTCAGCAGGACAAGAGTTAAGAAGACAATGATTAACCCTTTTTGTACCAGAAACCCCAAAACTGGTAATTGGCAAACAGTCCAGGCCTAATCAGGACTTTGAAGAAAACCCAACCTGACATCCCTAAATTTTGAAATGGACTTGTGCTATAAATAAGGTTGAAGATTCCGTTTGGTACAAAATTGGTTAAAAAACATCATTTAATATGGATTAAGTTGTTTTGTTTGAGGTTTAATGTCCCCGTCAACACTGTATATGTCATTTTGGAGACGTTGCTTCCAATTTTATGGGACTTTTACCTTACATTGAGATGAAATGATATCTCAAGCCCTGTTGCCCAATGAAGCCAATAGGGTTTATAAGCATGGACGGTCCGACTCACACCACTTTGCCTTGGCAGGCTTAGATCCTCTAAGCAGTTTACCAGTACTCATGTGCAGTCGGTTTCAGCTCTGCGTGGAAGCATCCTGTAGCCAATCTATTAATATGGTTTAAATGCTATGTTAACTACTGATAATATTACATCTTTAACCCTTATCTTGCTGTTCACAACAATCCCTATCTTTGCAAACAGTGTAGATCCAGACCAGATGGCTTCTGAAGAAGCCATCTGACCAGGATCTACACTGTTTGGCATTCAATGTATGAATTTGTAGCAATAAATTACATCAAGTAATTTGATTGGTTGATAGACAGAAATGGGTGTGGCTTAAATGAATATTCAGCAAGATAAGGGTTAAGAAGCCATACTCCCTTCAACCTACTCTTAGCTGCTGGGTCTCGCTGAGTTTTAGCTTTGATCTCTGGAGCAAACATGACAGTTTTAGTAAGGTACACAGCTCCAACACGAATGGTATACATTGAGTCCGTGGTCAGGTTCCGGATTGAAAAATCTGTGATATTTATAGGTAGTTTGATACTGGTCCAGTCAGCTAAAATAGTAAAAGAAATACATGTATCAAGTGTAAGCCCTTATCCCGCTGAATACAAAAAGCCCTACCTGTGCAAACAGTGTAGACCCAGATAAGAGGGAAGAATCAATCTAATCTGGATCTGCACTGTCTGTAATTCAGTTTGTGAATTTCAACGAATACATAAACTGCATGTTCATCAAGTACATGTGATTTAATTGGCTGATAATCAGGAATTTATTCAGTAGATAATAGTTACATGCAAACAGCTGTGATTCTATGGTCAAGATGTTCACAACACTGGTAGCTTACGCTTATCATGCTGTTCATGACAACACTATCTTTGGAAACAGTGTAGATCCAGATCAGATGGCTTCTGAAGAAGCCATCTGATCAGGATCTACACTGTTTGACATTCAATTTATGAATTTGTAGAAATAAATTACATTAAGTAATCTGATTGGTTCAAAGTCAGAAATGGGTGTGGCTAAAATGAGCATTCAGCAATTCAAACAAACAAAATTATAACATCAGCTCTCAATATACATGTACAGGTCTTTGGTGCTTGTTAGACCCACCTCCTTTATAAGCCACTCTCACAAGTACCCACAATCAGTCAATCGATATTTCACAGCAAAACAAATAAAATACTTTGCTATATTGCCAACGAATTTCCAGGCTTTCGACTGAAAACTGTGTTAGGGCAATTATTTTCCACATATACCCCATGAGCAAAAATATAATATTACCCTCTCGTGCTTGCCTTCAAGTTCACTGAGTTGCGATGTCTGCCATCTTGGATTTACTGCACAGTTGTTTAGAAATATAGGCAAAATAATTTCATGCACCACAGTAGTTTCCAGCTTATAAATAAATAAATATTTATTTTTATTGTTTTTCATTCATTCCGTACTTTATACCATTGTTTTCTATTATAAAACTCTCATTCTAACAAGAAGTAAACATTTTCCCACAGTGAACAAAGTAGTGTGTGCAGAAGGGCGTATTTGATAACATCACATATAAACATTAACTTCTAACGACATCAGCTACAAATGAATCCTTTGAAAAACATTGCGACAATGTACAAAATATCTTCAAAAAGCTTTCCAGTATAACAAATTTGTTATTTTGATTCTTGACAGGGAACAAGGGATTACATTTCCCGACTGAAAGCGATACATGTATTTACCCTCACCTAACAGCTCAGGCAAATCACTCTCAGGCAGGGAAGATGATCCCATGTTCCCCGTCATGAATCAAAATGATTTATAGTATACCCTTCTAAACCCCATTTTTCTATGCATGTATTAAGTGGGGTTTGCAAGGTTGTTCAACACTCATTAACCCTTGACCTGCTGACCCAAGATTATGCTCTACCTTTGCAAACAGTGTAAATCCAGAGCAGATGGCTTCTAGAGAAGCCATCAGATCTGAATCTTCACTGTTTGTAATTCAATTGGTGAATTTATAGGAATAAAGGAATAAATCATATAAAGTAATTTGATTGGTTGATAGTTAATACGGGTGTGGCAAAATTTACTTATTTAGCATTTAAAGGGTATGTGATGTTATTAATTGACTATCCTGAATTGATCAGAGGTCATTGGTATTAACACCAGGTCAACCAATATCTCAATAAAAAAATCAATAATCATGTTTGTTTTTATCCCCACGCTTTTCGAAGAAAAAGTGGGGATATTGTAATGGTCTTCGTCGTCCGTACGTCTGTCCGTCCGTCTTACCGGATAACTCCTCCTAGACGGTAATAGATAGAAACTTGAAACTTTGGGAACTGATAGATCTTTGGTCTGGGGAGTGCATGACACTTTCGGAATTTTGATCACACCCCTACGGGTGGGCCCAGGGGGTGGGGCCCCCGGGGGTCAAAAATAAAAATTTCCAGAACATGGTCGTGTAATATATCAAAGCGAACTGCATGATGAGTAGAAAACATTACAACCAAAATTTGACCCCTGGGGTCAATTTTGAGGTCACCAGAGGTCAAAACTGATTTTGACCCCTTTACCGGATAACTCCTCCTAGACGGTTATAGATAGAAACTTGAAACTTTGGGAACTCATAGATCTTTGGTCTGGGGAGTGCATGACACTTTTGGAATTTTGATCACACCCCCTATGGGTGGGCCCAGGGGGTGGGGCCTGCGGGGGTCAAAAATCAAAATTTCCAGAACATGGTCGTGTAATATATCAAAGCGAACAGCATGATGAGTAGAAAACATTACAACCAAAATTTGACCCCTGGGGTCAATTTTGAGGTCACCAGAGGTCAAAAACTGATTTTGACCCCTTTACCGGATAACTCCTCCTAGACGGTTATAGATAGAAACTCGAAACTTTGGGAACTGATAGATCTTTGGTCTGGGGAGTGCATGACACTTTCGGAATTTTGATCACACCCCAACGGGTGGGCCCAGGGTGTGGGGCCCCTGGGGGACAAAAATAAAAATTTCCAGAACATGGTCGTGTAATATATCAAAGCGAACGGCATGATGAGTACCAAACATTACAACCACAATTTGACTCATGGGGTCAATTTTGAGGTCACCAGAGGTCAAAAACTGATTTTGACCCCTTTACCCCCATACATTACTGTTACCGGATAACTCCTCCTAGACCGTTATAGATAGAAACTTGAAACTTTGGGAACTGATGAAACTTTGGTCTGGGGAGTGCACAACACTTTCGGAATTTTGATCCTACCCCTGGGAGTGGGGCCAGGGGTGGGGCACCTTGGGGATAAAAAATCAAAGTTTTCAGAACATGGTCGTGTAGCATATTAAATCGAACGGCATGATGAGTAGAATACATCACAATCAAAATTTTACCCCTCGGGTCAAACACCCCTAGGGGATGGCCCATGGGGTGGGGCCCGCAGGGAAGCGTGGGGATATGCGATGGCTTGCCATCGACTGTGCGATTCTAGTTTAATTTGTCAATAAATAAAATTCTCATTAATCAAGTAATTTCATATTGACCCAGTTGCAGGTCCTCGGTCAGCTGCATTGGCCATCGGCCTTCGGCTTAAGGCCAATGCAGCAGACCTCGGACCTGTACCTGGGCCAATACGATTCGGCCTCGGGCCAATGCAGCAGACCTTGGACCTGTACCTGGGCCAATACGAAAATACTTGATTATTATGAATTTTTTACTCACCACTTTCATTTTTTCTATATGACAGCATGTATCCTGTTAATACTGCAAAATGGAATGGCACTTTCTCCTTCCACATGAAATCTTTCAATTCGTACACTATTGTTTTATTGTCCACTTTAGCTGACTCTCCAGTTGAATTAGCTGTTGCATTACTTGCCACTGGCTTTTGTGTGGTATTATTTTCACTGGATTTCATAGATGGTGTATTATTATCCGATGCAGTATCGGTTTCATTACTGCTAGCACTAACATTTTTACTGTCTTTGGCACTTTCAGTAACACCTGCTACTAAATCTTTAGTACCATTAGTTTCTGGCCCAGATTTTGTATCTTTTGCACTATCAGTACTATTACCTGTATTATTGATATCTGCTTTTGTGTCATTTTGATTTGTTTTACCTATATCTGTATCCTTACTTTTACCATTATCCGACACACTATCACTACTTTTGGAACTGGTTTGCGGTGGTTTAGCAGTACCATTATTAGCTGGCGCCATCGTGGTATTAGCACTTAAAATAGCATGTGTCACTCCAGCTCCTTTAGATGCCATTACTAAGTTACCAGAGTCATCTACAGCAACCGTATGTGTCTCATTCGTTGGGTCATGGATTTTAAAATTAATTGGTGGTAACCAGTACAGGTATATTCTGTCATGTAAGGTGAATGGAACACTCACTTTCTCTGGTGGATGGAGGTCTATCAGTTGCTCTGAAAAGATGAAGAAACTGATTAATTAATGCAATTACAGAAGAAATTGATGTCTGCTCTTTGAACCCATTCAGTACGAGAAAGCCCTAAAGGGGTACCTTGGCAAACAGTGCAGGTCCAGATCAGACACTGCAGAATGCGGGGTCTGATCAGGGCCTACATTATTTGCAAAAAGTTCAGCTATTTTCAAAATAAACTTTGAAGAAAACACAACCTGACACCCCTAAATTTTGAAATGGACTCCTGCCGTATATAAGGAGGAAGATTCCATTTGGTACAAAAAGGGTTATCACCAATATCAGGGGCAAAGCAAGGACATAAGTACTGATGATAACTTGTGGATAACTTTTTTCCTATTTTTCCATCATGGCAAAAGTTTTGAGCTGTTCAAAATTTTGGCCATGAACTCCTAATTCCAAAAATAAATCTAGATAATTTGCAACAATTTCGTAGTGCATTCTTAGGCATTGTAACTCTTTCAGTCGGGATTTCTTGAAATTGTGTCTTTACCCTAAATTGGCTTTAACTCTTATCATGCTGTTCACGACAACCCATATCTTTGGAAACAGTGTAGATCCAGATCAGATGGCTTCTGAAGAAGCCATATGATCAGGATCTACACTGTTTGGCATTCAGTTTATGAATTTGTAGCAATAAACTACATCAAGTAATTTGATTGGTTCAAAGTCAGAAATGGGTGTGGCTTATATGAATATTCAGCAAGATAAGGGTTAAATCTGTCAGAAATACATATCAAGGCAGGTATCCTATGGAGCAAGTAAGAACAATCTTGAAAGAAAATATCCCATGAATTGTCAAGAATAGTCATGATTTCATTTTATTTGTACTTGATTCGAACATGCATTCAGTGTATTCTAAACTGGTTTCTAATGCTCGTGCAGTATTCCCAATAGATTCACATGAATCATGGTAAATTCTTGATACTGGTAAGATTCATGTGCATCGATCAGTCAAATCTCACAAATATCTGTAACACTATCGTACCTGTATCATTATTGAATCATTGTGCATCACAAATACAAACTATAATGGGACCCCAAAATTTACAAATTTTCATGAATCCTTCAAGTTATCAAATCCACTGATGATTTGTGGAATTTGTAGTTTGTGTGGGGCATAAGACATGTATGATGCCAATATTTAGGCCATTTAGGGTAACTACAGTCATGCTCTACAGTGATACATCTGCAAGTTTGGGTTTATAGTTTTTCGATGAATATTGCTAGCCATTCACTCCCATAGTCCATCTGCTTATCAGTGACCAATAAAGTTAAAGTGTGTGCAAATTCAAGGTTTTGTGTATGTTTGTTTTTTTTCATTTTGGTTTTACGACCATTTCAAGATTATTTCAATAGATCATCAATCAGAGGTGTTTGCAAACCAGAGTACCCGGAAAAGAAACCACCTAACATTCCTTTGCAGAACTTGGCCTCTCACATGTGACACAAGCGAAGCCAGAAACCATATTGGTGTGAGACCTAATGATTTAGAGACAACACTCTTATCCACTAGGCCATGAAGGCCCATTTAAGGTTTGTATATATATTGTTTACGGCCCCCGCCCATAGGGGCTTGAAGAAATATATGGGCTGCATGATGCTTCCACGCAGAGCTGAATCCGGCCCGCACACTAGTACTGGTAAACAGCTTATAGGATCTAAGCCTGTCCAGGAACCGCGGTGCGAGGCGGACCGTCCATGCTAATAAACCCTATTGGTTTCACTGGGCGACAGGCCTTGGGATGTCATTTCATCTCAATGTCGGGTAAAAGTCCCACAAAATTGGAAGCAACGTCTCCAAAATGACCTTCACGGTGTTGATGGGGACATTAAACCTCAAATCAAACGAACAAACAAATATATATTGTTTAACCCATTGCTAGGGTACTTTGGCAAACAGTGCAGGCCCAGATCAGACGTTGCAGAACCCTAACAGAATTTTCCATCCAAAATAGAATAAAAACGGACCAAAAGTCTGTATCATGGAATGTGTCATATCATAAGGAACAATAATATATATGGTTTAGGTGTTCGAATCTGATTAATTTTCAAGATAATTAGGCATTTTGACAGTTTTGCATACAAATTTCTATATAAATGGGGGGGGGGGGGGAGGAGTCGGGATGGACCCAATGTCTGTATCAGTCAATGCATCTTATCATAAAGAACAATAATATATATGGTTAAGGGGTGGGGATATGGATAGTTTCTGAGATATAAAGACTTTAATGAAGCAAAGGGGGCGGGGCATGGCCCAGGGGTGACCGTAGGGATCCAAAGTCTGTGTCATGGAATGTGTCAAATCATAAGGAACAATATATATGGTTTAGGGGTTCGACGAATCCGATTAATTTTCAAGACATTTAGACATTTTGACAGTTTTGCATACAATTTCTATATAACGGGGAGGGGGGGGGGGGGGGGGTGGGATGGGGGGGTCGGCATGGAACCAATGTCTGTATCAGTCAATGCATCTTATCATAAGGAACAATTATATATATGGTTAAGGGGTGGGGATATGGATAGTTTCTAAGATATAAAGACTTTAATGAAGCAAAGAGGGCGGGGCATGGCCCAGGGGTGACTGTAGGGACCCAAAGTCTGTGTCATGGAATGTGTCATATCATAAGGAACAATAACATATATGGTTTAGGTGTTCGAATCTGATAAATTTTCAAGATAATTAGACATTTTGACAGTTTTGCATGCAAATTCCTATATGACAATTTTGACCTGTTACGCAATCTGACCCCTAGGCCCACCCAGGGGCACGACTTTGGGTCAACTTGAACATGAACTGATAGGTCTTGGTCTGAGTAGATGTCATACCAAATTTCAACTTTGTAGCACAACAGGTAAAAAAATTATATGCAAGTCCGAGGTTTCAGCTCGACATTTCAGCCCGAGGTGTCTGAGGTTTCAGCTCGACATTTCAGCCCGAGGTGGTTACGAACGTGACATACGCACGAACGCACGTACGCACGTACGGACGTAACATCACGGCGAAACGCTATATGCCCCACTCCTGCCAAGGCAGGCGGGGGCATAAAAATACACCTGGTTCCCCTTATATGACATATCTACCTGTCACACATATAGCAATGGAAGAGTCCACTAGCATACAGTGGGTTAATAAACTTCAAGCAAAACAGAAATTAGAGATCAGCGAGTACCAAACAGAAATTTTTAATACTGAAATATATAAACCCATAATGCCTAGGGCCCCAAAAGAAAATCCATTATGCCTATTTGGTAAAAAGTGTGGACCAAACTCAGAATGTGTGTGTTTCAGGTGTTTCAGGTATAGGAATTTAAGGGTTAAATTAAACAGTTTAAGGGGAATGGGAACACCTGGCAGATTTTTCTGCCATTTTTCAAAGGGAGACAACTTTTGCGGCTTCCTGTTCTCTATTCTATAAGCCTTGTGCCACAGAAAAAGGGGTCTACTCTTAAAGGAAAGAATTTGCTCCACAGGAGCAAATTCTTTCCCTTATGAGTTGACCGCTATTGACATGGGAGACAAAAATAGTTTTGCAGGAGTTGCCTCCCCTGAAGGTGTTCCCAGGACCATTTTTCAGCCTACACTCAGGGACCATCAACACACCAGTGCTGTCAGCTCTTTGATTTATCTTAGTGTCAAATTCTACATATACTCTGTGGGAATTTCTTATCAAACAACACCCTTACATGACAGGATGACAGTTTATCTTATGATTTGCTTTGAGATCATATAATTCTGATATAAACAGGGACAAGTACTGACATATAATTCTGATAAAAACAAGGACAAGTTCCGACAATGATAAAAGGTCCAGTGTAATTGTTTGTTTTGGAGTTTAATGACCCAGTCAACACTATTTTGATCATATTGAGTCAGTCAGTTTACCTATCAACTCTTTTCCTGGGAAGACTTTATGATATATGTAGGGTAAACGGTTAACCAGTACAGTACACATTCTTTGGCCAGAAACTGACAACTGCCTTCTGGAGGTCCAGTGCAATAAAACCATTAATTATACATACATTTATGTATTAGCATACTTAACCCATTGCATGCGGGAAACCCTTGAAGGGGTACCTTGGCAAACAGTGCAGGCCCAGATCAGACGCCACAATATTCAGCGTCTGATCATGCTAACAGAATTTTCTGTCAAAAATAGAATGAAATGAAACTAGAAATGCGTCCATAGGACACGGATGCCCCCGCCTGAAAATATGTCTATGTTCGTGTTCGTATTCATCCATAGAAAGTTATTGACCGTGTTTAAGTTTTGGATCCTTTTTTCATGTTTGACCTCTAAGTACGACCTTGACCTTGTAGGTAAGGACCCTGGTTTTGTGTGAGGCAGATAGTCTCATGATGGCCAACATTTCTGCCAAGTAATTTCAAAATCCATACAGAGATAAGAAAGTTATTGACTGCGTTTAAGTTTCAGACCATTTTTTAACTTTGACCTCTAAGTATGACCTTGAACTTGGAGGTACGGATCTGGGTTTGCATGTGACACATCGTCTCATGATGGTTAATATTTCTTCAAAGTAATTTTAAAATGCATCCAGAAAATAATAAGTTATTAACTGCGTTTAAGTTTCGAACCCCTTTTTTTGACCTTTGACCTCTAAGTATGACCTTGACCGTGGAGGTATGGACCTGGGTTTTGAACCTGACACATCGTCTCATGATGGTTAACATTTCCAGAAAATAATTTCAAAATCCATCCAGAAATAAGAAAGTTATTGACTGCATTTAAGTTTCGGACCCCTTTTTTTGACCTTTGACCTCTAAGTATGACTTTGACATTGGAGGTACGGACCTGGGTTTTGCACGTGACACGTCGTCTCATGATGGTTAACATTTTGGCCGAGTAATTTTAAAATCCATCAAGGAATAAGGAAGTTATTGACTGCGTTTAAGTTTCGGACGCACGGACGGACGGACGAACGAACGGACGGACAGGGGCAACGCTATATGCCCTTTCCACCATTCTTCGAATGGCGGGGGCATAAAAATAGACCTGACACCCCTTAAATGATAAATGGATTTGTCCAACATATAACAATAGTAGAGTCCACTAGCATAAAATAGGTTAACCCTTATTCTGCTGAATAAATCAATTTAGCCATACCAATTGCTAACTATCAGCCAATCAATTTTTCTTGATTTAAGGTATTTGTTCAATTCACAAACTGCATAACAAACAAAACAGTGTAGATCCTGATCAGATGGCTTCTTCAGAAGCCATCTGATCTGGATCAACACTGTTTGCAAAGGTAGAAATTGCAAAGATAGGGGTTGCCGTGTTCAGTCGGATAAGGGTTAAACAACATCATACTGAATATTTCAATATGCTATATTCGTTCCAATTTTTCGGTCATTTGTGTAGCATATCATTTCATTTTTTTACCATGGATTCAGAAGCAGAATAGAAAACAGTATAGATCCTGGAAGCCAGCTGATCTGGATCTATATCTGGATTCAGCATGGTTAGGGTTAAATATTTATTACATTATTATTAAAGAAATAGAATAATTCAAGTCACAATGCAGAGGCCCACTGCTAATTTGCACTTTTATCAACAAAATGCAGTCACCAATGATGTTCAGAAGCCTCTGTGGTGTAGTGGATACGCCACTCGCCTTGTAAACCAGGATCGCAGGATCGATCCCGGGCTTCTCCAGACCTTCGGATGAGTCTTTAAACTGAGGTCCCGTCTCCGGATGACCTGAGCTGTTGGTGGGACGTAAAACTCAAACACTCACTTACCAATAATGATCACCAAGTGTCTTTGTTTGTATGTTTGATTTGAGGTTTAATAACGTGTGTGTGTGAATTCATGTTTAATGTCGCTTTCAACAATTTTTCAGTCATATCACGACGGTGTCTGGTTGCGACAGGGAGCTCAATGCTCACTTTTATAGTGCTGCCTCACTGAAGTATCATGTCCCAGACACATTACAAACGAATACATGATACCACACCCAGTCACATTATCATGACACTGGGTCGACCAGTCCAAGCTCCACCCCGTAATTCTGAGTGCCAAGGGAGGAGCAGCTAGTACCATTTTTAACGACTTTGGTATGTCGCGGCCCGGGATCGAACTGAGGTTTAATGTCCCCGTCAACACTGTATAGGTCATTTTGGAGATGCTGCTTCCAATATTGTGGGACTTTTACCGGACATCGAGATGAAATGACATCTCAAGCCCTGTCGCCCAAATGAAACCAATAGGGTTTGCAAGCATGGATGGTCTGACTCGCACCATTTTGCCTGGGCAGGCATAGATCCTCTGAGCGGTTTACCAGTACTTGTGTGCGGTCGGTTTCAGCTCTGCGTGGAAGCATCATGCAGCCCATTTATTTCTTCAAGCCCCGATGGGCGGGGGCCACTACTGAGTGTGTTTGTATTTCTGAGTTTCTTGTCCCACCTACAACTACCAGTAAGGCCATATGGAGAGAGGACCATGGTTTAAAGGCTTACCCCAAAGTCTGAAGAAGCCTGGAATTGAACCCACAACCCCTGCTTTACGAAGTAGGTACCTAACAACCACATCAAGGAGGCTTCTCATACATGAATATTCAATGAAGCATGATATCTAGGTCAATGCAGGTCACCAAAATTCAGGGCATTCAACAGAAGAAGACAAGGTATAGCTGAGTACAGTGAAATTCAGCTATTAACCCTTGTCCTGCTGAATATTTATATATGCCACACCCACTACCGATTATCAACCAATCGGATTACTTGATGCAAATTATTTCAACAAATTCACAATCTGAATGGCAAACAATGTAGATCCTGATCAGATGGCTTCGTCAGAAGCCATCTGATCTGGATCTACATTGTTTCAAAGATAAGGCATATCCGGGATTAGCAGGACAAGGGTTAAGACCACCTAAAATTAAGACTACATTGTAATTCTGCTTTAAAAAGCTTATTTAGAAGGGTGTACCAGTAGTTATTTTTTTCTTAGTGTTTTCTGCACACAATGTCCTCTGGTCAGGGACCACCTTTGGGACTGTTCAAAAGTGGTCTTTTAAGACCATTTTGAACAGTCCCAAAGGTGGTCTTAATATAGGAATTTTACTCTATTTCAAAGTGACACTGAAATAGAGAGTGTGTGTGTTTGTCATAAAGTTAACCCTGACATTGCATGTAAATTGTCTGTTAGGCTTTTTTTTCTTCAGATACTAGTGGACTCTTCCATTGCTATACGTTGGAAAAGTCCATTGGTCATATAAGAGGTGTCAGGTCTATTTGTTCGGTTTTAATTCTATTTTTGAGGGAAAATTCTGTTAGCAAATAGTGCAGGTCCTAATCAGACACCACCTTCTGCGGCGTCTGATCTGGGCTTGCACTGTTTGCCAAGATACCCCTTTAGGGGCTTCCCGCATACAATGGTTGATTCCTTGTCCTATTAAATCAGGATATGCTTTTCCTTGGTGTAGATACAGATCAGAGAAGCCATCTAGTCAGTATGTAAACAGTGCAGATACAGATCAGATAGCTTCTGAAGAAGCATCTGATCAGTATCTACACTGTTTAACATCCATTTCCTGAGTTTGTTAAGGGTAGGTAGAAATAACATCAAGTAATCTGATTGGTAGAAAGTCAGAAATGGGAGAGGCTAAATCAATTTATTCAGCAGGGCAAGCTTTAATCATGGAAGTTAAAAAAAGTTCTCCCACAAGAACATGAATGCCATGTTCCATGCTGGAACATGGCATTCATGTTCTTGTGGGAGAACATTTTTTTTAACTTCATGCTCGTTGCAGGCCTAGTCACTGTCAAAACCAGGGCTTACCGGTACTTTACAAAAAATGAACAACTCTTGAGAATTTTCTCCCTTTGAGTCATAATAGAATTCCACTGACGTTGGTAGCAATTTAATTTTCTAAGGAGTTGCTTCCCTTCAAGGTGTTTTTATTCCCTTTTAATCTGAGGCTAAGTGTTAAAGCATCCAAAATATTTATTTCAAGTGAAGTGTCCAAATTTTTTAAGGGGAATGGGAACACAATTTACACCTTCAGGGGAGACAACTCCTGCAAAAGCATTTTTGTCTCCCATGTCGATGGGGGTCAGCTCTTCAAGAAAAGAATTTGCTCCCAAGGAGAAAATTCTTTCCTTTAAGAGTAGATCCTTTTTTTCAGTGGAACTGAGCCTATAGGAAAGTGAACAGGAAGCCCAGAAAGTTATCTCCCTTTGAAAAATGGCGGACAAATCTCCCAGATGTTCTCCTTGCCCTTAAGAGCATGCCATTAAAGTACTGTAATAAAAATATTGATGTGTTTAACAAAACATAACTCGCAATAGTATCTAGTTGTAGCAAAATCTGCAGAGAAGCATGCCTCCTTTTCACAACTTGCACATTGTTTGATTTGAGGTTTGACATCCCTGTCAACACTATCTAGGTCATTTTGGAGACGTTGATTCCAATTTTGTGGGACTTTTACCTGACACTGAGATGAAATGACATCTCAATCCCTGCCACCCAATGAAACCAATAGGGTTTATAAGCATGGACGGGCAGACTCGCAGCAATTTTCCTGGGCAGGCTTAGACATTCTAAGTGGATTACCAGTACTCAGGTGCTGTCGATATCAGCTCTGCATGGAAGCATCGTGCAGCCCAATCTATTTCTCCAAGCCCCGATGGGCGGGGGCGGAACTTGCACATTGTAAAGGGAAATAATTTATTCATGTCATATATGACTTATGGGGTTGCCTGAATGCTGTAACTATGGTAATTAAATAATATTAGTCAAGTAGTGAGAGGTGTAAATGATTATTAATTAAAATGATATACAACATCAAAGAAGGCTCCTTGCCGCATATGCAAACAGCGAAGGCTCTGGAGAGACTGTGCATCTGCACAGTCTCTCCACAGCCTTCACTGTTTGCACTTCAATTCTAATCACAGAGATAAAAGGAGTGGGCTTCATGTAATTACATGTACTTTAAGCTCTGCTCTTATTAAACAGCTGTGTATGCACATTTCTCCTCAATGTCCCTGGATTGTAGATATACGTGCAATAAGGTAGTTTTCATCATGATGTGGCTTACATATACCCGCAGGCCGCATTATGTCTACATCTTCCTGGTTAAACCTGCCTTTTAGGTGTAGTATGACTACTTGTAATAAAAATAACCTGACAGACTAAGTTGTCAAAAACTGAAACAAGAAAGATTTTACAGTAGAACTTCGATGGCTCGAACACCGATGGCTCGTTTACCATGGATGTGTCGAACCCATTCTTGAGCCCCTAGTGAAATCCTCTACATAAGAAATAGTGGGGGATAATTAAGGAGATTTTAGTCTTTTATCTTCCAAATGTATGCTGTGTGTACTCATTAGAATCGCCTCGATGAGGCGATTCTAATGAGTACACACAGCATACATTTTCATTATAGAACACCGAAAAGATGTCTAAAAGTATCTCGTTATGCCTCCTGACAGTAACCTCAGTGGCTCGAACTCCCCCTGTCTCGAACAGATTTTCTAGGTCCCAAAGGTGTTCGAGCCATTGAAGTTTGACTGTATCTATATTTGATTATGATGTTATGAGGATGGGTCTTTGGCATTCTTTTATTTGGGTTAACCCTTGTCCTGCTGAATATTTGAATATGCCACACCCACTACTGATTATCAGCCAACCAGATTACTTGGTGCAAATTATTGCAATAAATTCATAAACTGGACGACAAACAATGAAGATCCTGATCAGATGGCTTCTGAAGAAGCCATCTGATCTGGATCTACATTTTCTGAAAGTTAAGACATATCTGGGCCCAGCAGGACAAGGGTTAATATCTCTTGAAAGAATGCATTACAACCTCTTAACAAGACTATTGTTGGGGTCAAAAGCAGAGACCCTGTTATATCTAAACAAAAATATATAGATTATATGGAAAAATAACCATTTATGGTCATTTTTCTAAATAATCTATACATTTTTTCGGGTCAATGTTATACCCAAACCCATGCTATAATGAACAGTGTAATAAAGAGACTTGGTGTACCAGTAGTTCACTCACGTATCATGCCCGTACTAGAAGAAATTCATACCCAGCCATACAAGCCCAACCTATCACAGACACACAAACTGTCTTGGGGCCCCAACCCATTGGGGCTTGGAGAGATAGATTGGCGTGCATGGTCCTTCCAAGCAGAGCTGAAACCAACCAAACACGAGTACTCGTAAACCGCTTAAACGGTCTAAGCTTGCCCAGGCTAAGTGGTGCTATTTGAACCATCCATGCGTATATACCCTATCGGTTTCATTGGGCAGCAGGGCTTGGGATGTCATTTCATATCAGTGTCGGATAAATGTCCCACAAATTCGGAAGCAACGTCACCCAAATGATCTAAATAGTGTTGACTGGGGACTTTAAACATCACATCAAACAAAACAAACGGCCTAGATATGATTAGGAACACCGAGGTTGCATTTATAACCAAGAAGCTACAAAGCTCTTCACCCCAAATATGACAACCAAGCGGTAAGAGTGAGGGTCAATTGTGAAGTGGAACCCAATTCAAGGCAGTAAAATTCCACTTGCCCACTTGCACTGGCAAGTGAATTTGGATAAGTATAAAACAGATGGAATTTACAAGTGTTTTTCTTCATATCTTTAGCATCTAAAAAGGCAATTTATCTTGTAAGGGTGAGTGACTTTCAAACAAATTTATACAGTGCTGCGCCTACCTAGTAAACCAGCAGCCAGATGTTCAAAACTAATGACATCACGTCTATATAATTTTGACCCCCTCGAACCCCACTTTTATATAGTAAAACTGGAGTTGGCAGGGGTATACATTATTTTTTAAAATTTCTTATTTCTGCTCAAAAACATAGATTGTGGGTACTTGTTAGAACCGCCTCGATGAGGCGGTTCTAACGAGTACCCACAATCTATGTTTTGAGCAGAAATAAGAAAAATATCTATCTTTTTCATCTATAAATTTTCATTTTTTTTGTTGGTCAAATTTACAGTGTATTTGTATAGGCGTGTTTTCGTAATGAGTTATTAGTTAACATATAATTTTGATCATTCAATCTGACAAGTATATGCTGATGTTTTTTTTTGTTTTTTGTTTTTTTGGTTGTTTTTTTTTTCTTTCCAGAAAATGCAAAAGCTGCTCATATTTTTTTTCAGCAAAACTCCCAGAATACTAAACACTGATTTTGCTAGAGCAGTTAATATTTTGATATTCTGGCTGCTAACAATCTGGGGCCAGTTATTCAAAACTAATCATGTTGTTAGTTAACGTATCATTCAAAGTTTGATCTTTTAATATGGCAAATATGCTAATATGTGTTTGTTTGATTTGAGGTTTAACGTCCCCGTCAACACTGTAAAGGTCATTTTGGAGACGTTTCCAATTTTGTGGGACTTTTACCCGACATTGAGATGAAATGACATCTTAAGCCCTGTCACCCAATGAAACCAATAGGGTTTATTAGCATGGACGGTCCGCCTTGCACCGCGGTTCCTGGACAGGCTTAGATCTTCTAAGCGGTTTACCAGTACTAGTGTGCGGGCCGGATTCAGCTCTGCGTGGAAGCATCATGCAGCTCATATATTTCTTCAAGCCCCTATGGGCGGGGGCCGAAATATGCTAATATATTGTACTTGTAAGAACATTTAACAATTTCTTCACTAATGAGCTTGTTAAGCTAAACATCACGCTGTGGTGCAATGGTAAAGCATAGGATTTGAGATCAAGAGGTACCGGGTTCGATCCCCGCAAGTGCCAAGTGTTGTTTCCTAGAGCAAGAGACTTTATCCACATTGCTTAGTACTGGTTCCTACCCAGGAAAAGAGGGCCACGTGGAAGATTAGTACTAGTACTAAATGTGTTACCCTCTATGAATAAGATCAATTATTATTAATTATTATTATTATTATTAACTATGCTTTGAACAAATGGCCCCCTGGTTAAGCTATTGCTGCAGCCTGCTTTGAATAACCATGACAACTGGGCCCCGATCTTCTATAGCAAAAATAAGCTAAAAGGGAAGAAATTATTTCCTTTAGAAGTGCATACATGTAGGTTCCATTTCAGAAAATGAAACTTACTCCCAGAAAGAAACTGGCAGGCTGCAACGCTGTTGCAGCCTGCCATTTTCTTTCTGCTGGAGTAGTCACCCTTGGAGAAAAGAAAGGATGTTGAGGCCCATCATGGATGCATACATGTAAATCATGTTCATGTACCTACCTGTGCATCTTTTATAGCACTCTTCTTCTGTGGCAAACTTATTGCCATTACCGCCGCAGCCCCCGTATATGAACTCTCGACACTGTTCTGCCTCTGGGTCATAGTACCATGCCAGGAGAATGGCGGAACAAGCCCCTTCATCTGGTCGCTGTGAACACACATCTGAAAACACACATGTACAATGTATAAGACTTTGGTCCAAGCGCGCAAACTCTGCGGTACTTGAGATAAAAAATCATGCCTGAAGCCTAGGACTTCCACGCAAAATTTGTGCAACATTCATGCAAAAATAACTAAATGGAAACACCGAAAATAGACATGCATGATGTATGACCCACCGAGGCAACTGTACTCTACTTTCATTCTTTAGCTCATTTTACATACATGTATGAATCTTATTACATGTACAAACCTGTTTTCTGAGAAATCTTCAATTACATGGGGTTGAAGGAATTTAATTATCAGTAAAGTAAATTATATAATTTGCAGTACCACATGATTAAATATTACCCAGATAATGACCAATTTAAATATAAATAGCAAAGTGCATTTGCACAGTGTGATCTGAGTCGTTACTGTTCACAATGTTCCATTTAAGGCTGTCCGCATTTATAAAGGGGTTAAACAGGACTTAGCTACACGCACATGTAAAATTTCTACATGATGTCATTGTCTGCATTTTCATGCATCTCTTTGAACTAAGACAAAAAAGTGATACACTTTCAGGATTCCTGCTCTAGAGAAACACCGTGAACAGCTTCACTTGTACGTTTTTCTTTTCCGAGATATAGTGATTTTCGCAGAGAAATTTCGCAGCATTTCACTGAGAAATTTGCCATGTTGCAACGCAAAAGTTTTTACTTCTTGGAGAAATTTCTTGCTTGTTCTCCGAGAAAACGACCTTTTCCACGAAGAAAATAAGGATTGGGTTTTTTACCGCTGGCTTGTTTGTATGAGTTTGATTGCCAATTAAGGATCTCTTTCATCATCCTCTCGGACCATATGAAACCTGATTCTGTAATTATTTCATGCTTTGTTTCACCGAGACAATTAGCCGTAGCGATGCATGTTTATTTTTTATACAATAATCAAAATGGCGTTATTATGAGATTGCATAATAAAACTACAAAACTAGAAAACCAATTAGTTTAATTAAGTGCGAGACTACTACTGTCACTAGCTACTAGCATGGACAAACATGGACTTAAGTGTGTAACGTTAAGGCTTCCCGTGACTCGCCATGGTTGCGGAAAACGAACGTGAAATCAGCGTGGATCAAACCTGGAAATAGCATGGGTTTTGCGAGGGTTGTGCATGAAGCATAATCCTTTTCTGGTTCGTGCACAAAAGTGAGCGATAGTAACATTTCCACGCCTGTAGTGTATTTGTGGTCTAAGGGAAGGAACTGCATTGTTTTATTTCTTAATTATTTTCTGTCATTTACACGATATTTACAGACAATAAAATAGTACATGCAGTCTTTAGCAATGTTTTTTTAAGGAGATAAAGACTGAGGCAGCGTTTGAGAATGCGATGTTTTCGTGTTTCATCATTTTCATGATTTTCCTTGTGTCAATCTTTAAATCTACAGACTAAAAAGTCTTTAAATTTACAGACAATCTTTAAATTTATAGACAGTCTTTAAATAAAACAGCTTTCTAAGACCGGCTAAGTGGCTTGCCAGTACTCTTGTGCGGTGGTTTCAGCTCTGTGTGGAATCACCATGCAGCCAAAATATTTTTTTAAGCCCCGATGGGTGGAGGCAATGATTTTTTTGTTTGATTTAAGGTTTAACATCCCCGTCAACATGGTAAAGGTCATTTTGGAGATGTTGCTTCCAATTTTGTGGGACTTTTACCCGACATCGAGATGAAATGACATCTCAAGTCCTGCCGTCCAATGAAACCAATAGGGTTTATAAGCATGGACGGTCTGACTGGGCAGGCTTAGATCTCCTAAGCAGTTTACCAGTACTTGTGTGCGGTTAGGTTTCAGCTCTGCATCGAAGCATCATGCAGTCCATCTATTTCTTCAAGACCCGAAAGGCGGGGGCTGAGTGAGGGCGATGAGCCATGAGCTAATCCACCTATGTGTGGATCCTCTTATACTTTACTTTCAGACTTTAGCTGATAGCAGGTGCAAGCTGGTTCATAAATGAGTTACATAGATTTCCTACAAATCACAATCACGTGGATGGCAGCACTAAAAAAAAGAAGAAGGTTTTGTCCTTATAACTTAGTCGATTGATAAACAATCGACAAAAAAAAAATAGTCAACACATGAACAAGTACGTGAAATGAAGACCCCCTAAACCCCACTTCATATAGAGAAAACTGGGGTTTACGGGGGTATACATTAATTTTCTTATTTCTGCTCCAAGACATAGGTTGTGGGTACTCGTGAGAACCGCCCCAACAAGCACCCACAACCTATGTTGCCGGCATTTATTAGAAAAATATCACAGATTTTCATCAGAAGAGTAGCCATTTTGGAGATGTGAAAAATGCACTATGACTATGTTATCCTAATGGAAAAAAAATGACTATAATTACCGTCAGCGTCATCAGTTGCCGTCACTATCGAGAACATGATAGTTGGGACCAACATTAATCTGAGTAAGTGATTCATCATCTCCAATGTAATAAAATGAAAGATCCTTCACAAAGTCGCGATTAACTGACAAAATTTCACACCTTTGTTAATTGACATCATTATCCTTCCAGGTGAAATCAATGCCATACGATAAAACCAAAGGGTGACCGAATGCAAGCCAAAACATTTGTTACGCCATAGGGCGTAGACAAATTCATCCACAACATAGCCTCTGTTGCTCTATTTGCAACAGCCAGTTCAGAACTAGGATCGGTCTCATCAGCCATCTCAGAACACAAAAATAGTAACATTTCTCAAATATCATTAAGCTTGGCCATTGTCAGTAATGACAGAGGAACTATTAGACAAGTTCCTAACAAAGTCTTGAATAAAACGTGGCAAGAAAAGCGTGTTCGTTTTCGTTTTGTTATCAAATAATGATAATAATGCATGCCATGTGCTCATTTCAAGCGCCTCACTGAGGCGATTCTAATGAGCGCACACAACATGACTTTATTTTATAAAAATCAAAAAGATATAATAAGTGATCTTTAATTACGGTTCAAGACCTACTTGGCAAACAGTGTAGAACTTGATCAAAGATTTAACCCATATATGCCTAGCGCCCCATTGGTAGGACATTGGCAAACAGTGTAGATCTGGATCAAAGATTTAACCCATATATGCCTAGAGTCTCATTTATGGGACATTGGCAAACAGTGTAGATCCGGTTCAGATATTTAAACCATATATGCCTAGCCTCCCATTTGTGGGACATTGGCAAACAGTGTAGACCCAAATGATCAGACGCTGCAAAACGTGGCGTCCTATTTGGGCCGCAAAATTCGGCATCTGATCTGGGTCTACATAGTTTGCTTATTATTATTATTTAAACAACGACGAAATTTAACCGCATCTATTTCTTGCTGGCGATGAATTATGTGTACGGACTTTGAGTGATTTTACTGACCATTATGATCAGACGTTGCAAAACTTGGCGTCTGATCTGGGCCTCAAAATGCGGCATCTGATCTGGTTCTACACTGTTTGCTTAAACAACGACGAAATTGAGCCGCATCTATTTCTTGCTGGCGATCACTTAGGTGTACGGACCATTATTTTTCAAACGAGATTAAACATGTTTTAAGTTAATTGCTTTAACTCATAATAAAATGATGTGTGCTGCATACCTGGATTTAAATAGTAGAATGTGACTTCCACAAAAGTTGTTTCCAATTGATATTTTGAATGAATGCTGTTATTTTGTTTGTTTGAATCTCGGACCCATCAATAGATAGTAGAAAGTGACTTCCACAAAAGTTGTGTCCAATTGATATTTTGAATGAATGCTGTTATTTTGTTTGTTTGAATCTCGGACCCATCATTCCGGTATTGATGGGTCCGAGTTTGAATTGAGATTAAACAACACCGTCAACACTATTTTGGTCATTTTGAAGACTTTGCATTCCAATTTTGTAGGACATAATGTTACGAGATATAGTGCATTTTTCACATTTCCAAAATGGTTACTTTTCTGATAAAAATTCGTCATATTTTTCTTATTTATACTGCAAACATAGGTCGTGGTTGCTCATTAGAACATCCTCGTTGAGGTGATTCTAACGAGTAACAACAATCTATGTCTTGGATCAGAAATAGGAAAAATAACGTATACCCCCATGAACCCAAGTTTTCGTTATATAAAATGTAGTTTATTATTATTATTATAACATTTTCCTTATTACTGCTAAAAATCGATTGTGGGTACTTTTTAGAATCACCTCGCCGAGGCTGTTCTGACGAGTAACCATACTGTGCGTTTTAAGTAGAGATTTAGCAACCCAAAAATGAAATTCCTATAAAACAAAAAAAAAATCCCACATTTTTTCATATTTCTGCTTTAAACTGAGAGTATAAGAACTCCATAGAACGGAGAGACGGTTTCAACGAGTAAGGAAAGAATAAGGAACACATCTATACCCTGTTCAAGAACAACCGAATTCTAATGATTGTGGGCTTTTTGCAATCGCGAATGTGATTTTGCTCCGGACTCATTTCACACTAGAATGATATAAGACGTGTCAAAAATGATACAGCATTGAGTTGAATGTTTTGTCAGCGTTTCCGAAAGAAAAATATACAGGCAGACGTCAACTTCAAAATCGTAAAAATCGTGCAAAATGCCTGAGTGTATTGATAACATGATTTGCTTGATAATCGTAAGTGCAAAATTTCGTTTCATAGAATATGTTTAGGTCTGAAATTATCATCAAATCAATGGCAGAGTCCATTTTGTGAGCAGCAACATGTGGAACTCATTGAATGCCTTGCAATGAAAACCAATATAAATCCAAATGTATACAGAGAAAAGTAGGATTTACACGGGATGTGCATTCTTTCTTTCGTTTTCACAAGTCAATATAAAAAGGAAAACGAACCAATACCTCTAACATCTTGGACACAATCCGGGCTGTGGGCACTCATTAGAACTGCCTCAATGAGGTGTATAAAAGAATTATTTCAATATTCTTTTCGAATTGAGCTTAAAATTTTAACAGATATAATTGTTGTTATTTAGTGATATCCACAAACCGATATATTATGAAAATGTACAACTACCCAAACATCCAGAACACAAGCCGATAATTTCCCGCAAAAACTAACTTCAAAAATGGACCCCTAAAATGTTAAAAAAGAAAAATATTTTTAATAATCTTTTTTAAATGAGCTTAAAATTTTATTTGATACTAATTTGATTAATTTCTGACCGCCCGAATGGAGATATTAGGGATAACGCACCACTACCCCCAACATCCAGGACAAAATCCGAGAATTTCCCGGACAAATTACCTTAAAAAATGGGCCCCTAAAATGTTAAAAAAGAAACTTATTTTTTTTTAATCCTTTAGAATGGAGCTTAAAATTTTATTTGATACCAATTTTATTAATTTCTGACCACCCGAAGTGAAGATAATAAGGATAACGCACCACTACCCCACATTTCCCGGACAATTCCCGAACAAATCAACTTAAAAAAAACGGACCTAAAATATCAAAAATGAAAAATATTTTTTAATAATCTTTTAGAATTGGAAATTTTATTTGATATTAACTTTTATTAATTTCTGACCACCCGAAGTCGAGATATTAGAGTAAACGCACCACTACCCTAACATCCAGGTCACAATGTTGGTTGGTGCCTGATGCTATGTCTCTGATTGGGCCTATCGGAGTCTAACTTTAGGTTTTCTTGTGCTCCAGCATTTCAGTGTTTTCTTGCTGTCGAGCCCTCGCCGTTGTTTCATCTCTGTGGTTGTTTAATTTTTGTGTTCACGGAGATGTTGCACTGATGAGTTTGGAGGCCATCATGCGGACTGAACAAATTATTTGTCTTAATCGCGACGGAAGTAAGGGCGAGGATTGTGGCCACGTAAAATAGATAGGAGGAGCCCCCCCCCCCCCCCCCAAACGGTGGAATTCGTTTCACTGACTGTTCCAAGGCGGTTCTTCTGTCGTGGTTTATTTTTGTTATGGCTTGTCTTTGAGTGTGTGTATCGGTTATATGAATTATTCCTATCTATGTATTCCTTAACTTCTAACTGCCTAACTTCTCTACCAACCTCTTTGACACGACTACATTTGAAACATCGAACGCCTTTTCATACCTGAATGAAACTGTCAACACATACACACCTGAGCTAAGTTTCTCCTGCCCAATGCCGGCCAATGGCCACCTCATCTCCAACAAAAGTCACACCCACCGGGTCAGACCTTCCATTGAGAGTTTCGGTGTTGAATTGCCAATCTATCAAATCGCCCGGCACAGCTTCAGAATATAATCAGCTCTACTCAGGCAGACATTGTCATCGGATCAGAGTCATGGCTCACTCCAGACATTAAATTAACTGAAGTGTTCCCACCCACATACAAATACTACAGGAAAGATAGGTCCTGTGGTCTTGGTGGCGGCGTCTTTCTCCTGGTATCAAGTGCCTGTGTTAGTGAATAGCCAGAGTAACTTCAAGTTGACCAGAACTGTGAGTTAGACTGGGCAAAGGTAAAAGTGAAAGGGACCAAAGACCTCTACATAGGATCTTGCTACAGACCACCTGATAAACATGACAAAGAGTACCTGGAGCACCTACAATCTTACCTGGCTCGGATCCCTACTCACAATGGAGCTGACTTGTGGCTCGGGGGAGATTTTAATCTGGCAGAAATAGACTGGAAGGAGGAATGTATCAAACTCTATCCACTCCATGGAGCACAGTGCCAACAGCTACTGTTTATAGCCCAAGACAACTTCCTGGAGCAGGTAGTCATGAATCCAACGAGGGTTACAGAGTCAAGTTCTACAACTTTAGACTTGTTCTTTACAAACAACTCAACACTCGTTAATCAAGTGCACGTAATCCCAGGTATCACCGACCATGAGGCCGTCTTCATAGAGTCAAGTCTCCGAACAATGAAGAATACACCAGCTCCTCGGAAGATATTCCAATATAGAAAGGTAGATGGATTCAGAAGAGAAATACGTGACTATACCCCAGAGTTTTTGCACAAGGCTGCATCTCCAGACTCGGACATAAACTCACTATGGACAGCTTTTAAGCGTAAGATCCATGAGCTGATGGAAAAGTACATCCCTCACAAGTTGGTGAGAGGCAACAAGATGGATTGATAAGCAGATCAAGTCTCTCTACCGGAAAAGGAACAAACTTTTCAAGGAGCAGAGGTTCAGCCACCGTGCGAAAGATGTTTCAAACTGCAAACACATGCTTGCCAGGGACAGAAAGCAGAGAGACAGGCATACTGGAGACACGTTGAAAACCTGATCGAGATTGGGGACCCCGAAAGTGAACACAGCCCTGGGAAGCAGAAGAGATTCTGGTCGTTCATAAAATCTCTCAGGAAGGACAATTGTGGAGTTGCACCACTGAAAGACAATGGAAAGATGCATGCAGATCCCAAAGACAAGGCCAATATTCTCAATAAACAGTACGAGTCGACAGTTACACGTGAAGATATCTCCAACATACCACAGCCAAGAGGAGAACCTTGCGAATCAATGCCAGATATCTTGGTTACAGAACAAGGTGTTGCAAAGCTTTTAAGGAAGATTAATCCTAACAAAATAGAAGTGGAGGCAACGATCAGGAACCGATACAATTAACCTACAGCTCCCATCAGAGACACCAAAGGGAAAGAAACACAAACACGAAATAACAAACCCAAATGGAAGCGTCAATAGCGGAAAGCCAAAAGGACAGTTACTTCCCACAAAATGGCCAATAGGCTATCCAAAAATAATATAAGCGACACAAACACCCAAAGACAACCCATAACAAAAGTAAACCGAGACAGAAGAACCGCCTTGGAACGGTCAGCGGAAACGAATTCCACTGGGGGGCTTAAGTCGATTTTACGTGGCCACAATCCTCGCCCTTACTTCCGTCGCGATTAAGACCAATAACTTGTTCAGTCTGCATGAAGGCCTCCTAACTCATCAGTGCAACATCTCCGTGAACACAAAAATCAAACAACCACAGAGATGAAACAACGTTGAGGACTCTACACAAGAAACCACTGAAATGCTGGAGCAGAAGAAAACCAACAGTTAGACCCCGATGGGCCCGACCAGAGACAGAGCATCAGGTACCAACCGACATACGCCTTTACGCTAGAACCGTCAAAGCCTGTGGACCTGACATGATTCCAGCAAGGATCCTGAAAGAACTCGCAGAGGAGATATCTCCGCTACTGACAGAAATCTCCCAGGAGTCCCTAGGCTCGTGCACTGTTCCAGATGATTGGCGATCTGCAAACGTGTCAGCCATTTTCAAGAAAGGAAGCCGTTTTAAGGCCAGCAACCACCGCCCAGTGTCACTGACGAGCCTATGTTGCAAAGTTCAGGAGCACATCGATCATTACAACTAATATCCTGAAACACCTAGAGAAGCACGATATACTCACGGGTTGCCAGCATGGTTTCCGATCACGTCGCAGCTGCGAAACTCAACTCGTGACCCTTGTACATGAGCTCGCGGAGGCCTTGGGCGGAGGAAGGCAGACAGATATGATCATTCTGGACTTTTCCAAGGCCTTCGACCGAGTGCCTCATCAACGGCCGTTGACAAATATACACCACTGTGGCATCAGAGGACCCACCTACAACTGGATCAGATCATTCCTTAACAACAGAAATCAACAGGTCGTCGTCGACGGAGCCACTTCAGACAAGGTGTCAGTCGTAAGCGGGGTGCCCCAAGGCACCGTCCTCAGCCCGCTGCTGTTTCTGATGTTCATCAATGACCTGTCGGAGACAGTCACTTCTAATACCAGACTTTTTGCAGACGATTGCATCATATATTAGGACTGTTAAGTCAACTGACGATTCCCAACAACTCCAGTAAGACTTAAAAGAACTGGCAAAAGAGGGGGAAACGTGGGACATGCTCTTTCATCTTTATAACTGCAGCGTCCTACGTATCACCCGATCAAGATCATCAGCCCTCTGAAGGGACAGAAGTTAGAGGCAGAAACACAGTCAAAGTATGTAGGCGTAGACATGTCATCCAATCTTTTCTGGAACCAACACATCGACCGGATTGCGAAGGAAGGCAACAGCATGATTCGCTTCCTGCAAAGAAATCACAGAGTGAGTAACAGAGAGACCAAAGCCTCAGCTCAGCCTACTTCACACTGGTGCGACCGAACGTCGAGTAGTGTGCTTCAGTATGGAGTCCCCATACAGACCAAGGGAAGAGGAAGATAGAAATGGTACAGCGCCGCTCCGCCAGATATGTTACTAACCGATACCGAAATATGAGAAGGGTCACGGACATGCTGGAGGAACTACATTGGGAAACCCTTGAAATCAGAAGGATCAAGATCGAGCTTACCCTGCTTTACAAGATACTGAACGACCTGGTCGATATACCAGCCACTTCCTATGTCACTCCAGCATCGGCACGGAACAGATCAATATGTTCTGGAATGGGTTATCCTTTGGAAGCAAGGAATACATCAAAGAACTGGAAAATATGGAGTGTTCATGTCTTTCTGGGCCAGACTAGCTAGTTTAGGCCAATTAGGCCACATCAGTGACCCTCAGATATTTTCGAAATTCAACAATGGAATCAATTATCCCAAAGGACAAGAACTATAATCTACACTATGATGTAGGGCAGAGTGACTTTTACGGCCGCCACAAATTCCCAGACACCAGCTGTAGTGACGTTAAATATGTTCTAGAATGGGTTGTTCTTTGGAAGCAAGGAATAAATCAAAGAGCTGGAAAATATGGAGTGTTCATGTTTTTCTGGGCCAGACTAGCTAGTTTCGGCCAATTAGGCCTCATCAGTGACAAGCCACACGAAGAAACTACGACATATATCATCCAGAACTGATGCCTACAAGTAGAGTTTCTTCCCCCGTACTATCCCTATTAGGAAATCTCTGCCAGCATCTATTGCTGAGGATCCCGACTTGGTATCCTTCAAGCGGGAGCTTTCCACTCTTACCTTTTAAGCTTTGTTAGGGCCATGTTGAAAGTAAAACCTAATGATAGCTGAAGCTATGCCGGTTGGGCAATCATACCCAGGGGCCGCTATGGTAGCCGGATTGGTTCACTTAAAGGGATGAAAAGGCAGCCTGGAAACTTTTTCTATCTTTCTGCCTTTCCTATAACTATTCTTCCTTGCTGTCCTAAATTTCCCATTGCTTTTTCTTTTCTTTCCCGCAGAAGTAACGTAATGGTCAAAGAAGTGCAGAAGTTACTCAACGATTAGATGTAGATATAGATGTAGAAGCAAGATATATGAGCCAGCTCTTTAGCTTTCGCACCCCCCCCCCCACCCCAACACACACACACAGAATTGTTAATTGTGTAACTTACATCACTGATCATTTTGTCTACAGTACATGGACCATTAACCTGGCTTGCAAAGATTACCAGGAAAAGGCAAAAGAACAACTACTTTATCATTTAAAAATCATTTCTTTTGCACCTATATCATAAATAATAGTGAAGGCAATGATCAGGATTCGATACAATTTACCCGCGCCTCCAAACGGAGACACCAAAAGGAAATAAACATGAACATGAAATAACCAGACCCTGAGGGAAATATCACTAGCGGAATCCCAAAAGGACAGATACTTTCCCACAAATTGGCTATCCAGAACAAATATATAAGCGATACACACACCCAGAGGCGAACTAAAACGAAAATAAACCGCGACAAAATAACCCCCTTGGAACGGTCAGTGACTGGCAGGGCTTAAATCGATTTTACGTGAACCCATTCTTAACCCTTACTTCTGTCGTGGCTTAGACAAACTATTTGTTCATTCCGCACGAAGAGGCTTCCTAACTCATCAGCGCTACATCTCATAGAACATAAAAATCAAACAATTACATAGATGAAACAGCGGTGAGGACTCGACAGCATGGAATAACTGAAATGCTGATGCAAAAGAAAACCAACATTTAGACTCCAGTGGACCCAACCAAATACATAGCGACAGGTACCAACAAACATCACCTAAAATTAAATTTTAAGTAAATGTTCTGAAAAAAAGTGTAATCCTTTGGAAGCAAGGATTGCAACACAGAACTAAAAACCATAGAGTGTACAAGATTTTTCTGGACCAGACTTGCTAGTTTCGGCCATTTAGGCCTCAACTGGTGACCCTCAAATATTTTCTAAATTCAGCAGTGAAATCAATGATCCCAAATGACCAGAAAATATAACCCACATTATGAGTAAGGACAGGGAGAAATTTTACGGCCGCCACACATTCCCTTAACACAGCTGTGGTGAAGTTAGATGATCTTTTCGCCTGAAATAAGCATTTTCGCTGGAACCATAATAGAATCTGAGGCCAGACCCGCTGGCCTGCAATTAAAGAGGGAAGCAAAGTTATCGAAATAAAAGTGATGGCAATGATTGGGTTAAATACCATGCACGCAGTCTGACGTATAATATTTATGTTGTATGCCATCTTAGTATATCTCACGAAATCTGGTACTGAAAGCATTGCAAGTGTAGTAGTGTTTATTTTCTTTGGTATGTTTGATGCCAAGGTTACGCTTTGATTCCCTTTTTATAAGTAGGAGCAGTGCCGGTCATGTACATTGGATCTGTTAACTGTGTGACAACTGGTGCCTGGTTACTTAGCAGATGGGGGCGTTGTTTGTCTGAACATGAGCATCCGTGTTTTTATTTGCAACAAACAATATCGACATTTGTACAGCTGTTGTAACTGAGGGATCCTAACTGTAAGTCTACAAATGATGATTCGAGGGCCTTTATTGGTTTCCCCGGGTTTGGGGTGACATTTGCAATTGAACTGTTACTGCAGTAACTATTGTAAGTGGTTGACTACTGACTCTCAAAGCATGTTCGTGTTGATTTTTCAAAGTTCTGGGGAGGGCACGGCAGTCACGAAACGTTAGAGCTTATAGGGGCACTGTTTTGATGCCCCATGCTTACTGGTGTTTGAAATTGTACATGTTTTGTTGCTCTCGTCATCTATTTTTTATCACTGACACTCAATGCTGGTCTTGAATCGCTACAAAAAATAATTTTTGGTGTACCGTATTTCCTACGAAAATTGAGTGACGTTTAAATCAGAATGCGGGGTTTCAGGGATGTAGGACACCCAAGGTCATGTATGGGGGATACGGCAGTGAGCAATAGGGAGTCGGGTTGCAAACCGTCTGATTTGGGTTCACTTTGAAATGACAGGTTAGCCAGGTCTGCACTAATTTGTAGATCTCTGATTGGTCTTTGAATCTGGGCAGTCATCCCGGGGGTAGCGCCAGGGGTAAAACCACTATCAGTCTCAGCATACAATGGTCAGTAACTTTGAGTCAACCAACTATCATTTGTTTGTATGTTTGTAAATGATGATACATGCGGACTATCCAGTGTGTTATCCATTCTACAATGACAGTTTATGCATGTATATCTCAAGTATAAAAATAAATTGACATATTACCTTGTTGCAAATTTACTAGTGTAGAGGTTGTTTCCTTTTTAGCAAAGCTGAACACATAAAATATCTTGGTCACGGCACCGACTGTAGCAGAATCGGACTGTGTGGAATATGAAAATCAATGCATAAATTCCAACTTGACACCCTGATCGTTCAGTTCTCAGTGGAAAGCTATGACAATGGGAAACAATCAAGTACAAAAATGGGTAGAAAATTAGTTTCTATTTAATAAATAAGTTTCAAATCGATGTAAGCACCAGATTCAACCTAAATAAAGATTCAGAAACCCTTCCTAGTGAGGTATAGCAACAGCGAACAAAATAGAAGTGGAGGTAATGATCAGGCATCGATTCAATTAACCAACAGCTCCCATCAGAGACACGAAAGAGAATGAAACACAAACATGAAAAAAAAAAACAGACCCTAATGGAAACGTCAATAGCGGAAAGCGAACTTTCCCACAAAATGGCCAATAGGCTATCCAAAATAAAATAATATAAGCGACACAAACAACCAAAGACAAATCTTAACAAAAATAAACCGTGACAGAAGATCGAGCCGCATTGGAATGGTCAGCGGAAACGAATTCCACTGGGGGGTTTAAATCGATGTCCACAATCCTCGCCCTACTTCCGTCGCGGTTAAGACAAATAATTTGTTCAACTCCATTGGTTTCATTTGGCGACAGGGCTTGAGATGTCATTTCTTCCCAATTTTCTTTTCTTTTCTTTTTCTCCTATTACTGCTACTCGCTCACATCTGAGCATTACGAGCAGGATTTCCTTGGTGGTAACCAGTACTTTTTTAAGCAATGTGGATGAAGTGCCTTGCTCAAGGGCACAACACTTTGGTCAGCGTGAGGCTCGAACCCGCAACCTCTCGATCACAAATCCGATGCGTTAACACTGCACCAAAGCGCTCCATTTCGGATAAAAGTCCCACAAAATTGGAAGCAACGTCTCCAAAATGACCTACATGTATATAGTGTTGACGGGGACGTTAAACATCAAATCAAACAAAACAAACAAACAACAGTAACAATTCTGATGATGATATCTCCGGATATTTAAAAATTCACATCCCACCAATAAAGAAACCTCGGAGGAAGGTGTACTCATATCAGAAAGGTGACTATGAAACTATGAGGAAGGATGCACTCAGATTTGCAAAGGAGAAATACTTTAATGGTCATTCAGATGCTCGGTCTGTACAGGAGAATTTTGATTTGATAACTTCTTTCATTCATACTTCAGCCGAAAATCATATACCCTCAAAAACTAGTAGGTCTGTATCTTCTATTCCCTGGATCACTCCAAAGATAAGGAGAAAAATTCGCAGAAGGAATAAGATTCATGCAAAGGCAAAAAAGACGGGAAGTGGTAGACTCCGGACAAAATTTGAAAACTTGAGACGTGAAATCAAGACTGATATAAAAAAAATCAGCATGATCTGTATGTGAATAACTTGGTAGGTGATGTAAAGGCAAATCCCAGAGACTTCTACAGATATATCAATAGCCAGAAGAAAGACAGGCAAGGCATCCCGCCCCTTAATAAAAGAGGAGGGAACGGGGTTGCTGAATCAGACTCTGAAAGGGCAGAGGTACTAGTTGGTCAATTCAATGATGCGTTTAATAAAACTGAGTTCATGGCGGTTCCATTGACTGGAAGATCGGCCCCATTCATGAATAATATTGTTGTGACAGCTGCAGGAGTGATCAAGTTACTTCAAGGCTTAAACCCCAGTAAGGCCTTAGGACCTGATGAGCTTCATCCTAGAGTCCTGAAGGAATTAGCAAATGAGTTGGGTCCAGTTTTTGCACACTTGTTTCAACAGTCTCTTGATACGGGTGAAATCCCCAAAGAATGGCTCTTAGCAAACATCTGTCCACTCTTCAAAAAAGGAGATAGGGCTCTTGCCCGTAATTATCGTCCTGTGTCTCTGACTTGTGTTCTGTGTAAATTGCTGGAACATCATGGCCCACTTGGACGAACATAAACTTTTGTCAGACAGACAACATGCATTTAGGAAAAGGCACAGTTGTGGAACTCAGCTAAGCACAGTTATTAATGACTGGGCAAAAATCTTGGACAAAGGGGGACAGGTGGACACATTTATTCTGGACCTCGAGAAGGCTTTTGACACCCCCCCCCCCTCATGAACTACTTAAATCTAAGTTATTTGGTTATGGAAATGGGGGAAAGACCCTCAAATGGATAGATTCTTTTCTTTGCTACAGAAAACAGCGGGTTGTTGATGATGGTGAATCTTCGGAGTGGGATCCAGTTTTGTCTGGAGTCCCGCAAGGGGCCGTTCTTTGTCCACTTTTGTTCTCCCTGTGCATCAATGATATTTCCACTGACATTGACTCAGAAATAAGACTGTTCGCAGATGACTGTGTTTGTTACCGGGAAATTAGAGATACAGATGACTCAATGAAACTTCAGGCTGACATAGATAGATTAGGATGTTGGGCCCGAAAATGGGGCATGAGATTTCAGCCAGTTAAATGCAATATTATGCAGATAACTAGGAAGAGATCTAATAAAGTTGAGGCTTCTTACACCTTAGAGGGAACGGTCCTCGAGAATGTCGACTCCATTAAATACCTTGGAGTGACAATCTCACACAACTTGAGATGGAATACTCATATTAGCAACATGTGTACTAAGGCAAATAGAACGCTAGGTTTCCTGAGGCGAAATCTTCATGGGTGCCCTCAGGATGTTAAAGAGGCAGCATATAAAGGTCTTGTTCGCCCAATCTTGGAATATGGTAGTTGTATCTGGGACCCCAGTGGAGTGGTCCTTAACGATGAAATTGAGAAAGTTCAGAATAGAGCTGCTAGATTTGTAACAGGCAATTACTGCTTTGAAACTGGGAGCATGACTGGAATACTTGGAAAATTAAAATGGGAGTTTCTCAAGAAAAGGAGAAAAGACAGTAGGCTAATCCTTTTATACAAAGGTCTAAAGGGTGCTGCCAGCATTCCAACAGATGACCTTGTTCCCCCAGCTAGACACTGTAGAAATCACCATCCGTTGGCGTTTCAGACCCTTACTGCAAGAACTGACATTTATAAAGAGTCCTTCTTCCCCAGAACCATTAGAGATTGGAATGCCCTTCCCGATTCGATTATTTCGACAGCTGAAGGTGCTGATGATTGTGTAGCTAAATTTACCTCTTTGGTTAGAGCTAGGGACTAACTTCCCACACACATCACAGGTCCTGGTGTATGAATGTCTTTTGACGTGTCACCAGTAACAATTCTGATGGTTTTGGTATTTCTGTAGGATTTCGGTACTTCGTACACATTTTTCGTATAGCTTTTATGAAAAGCAAGACTTGTTTTCAGAAAGATACGAAACTAACACCTGAATCTGGTACTTGGTCACATGATCAAAATCCAAGATGTCGACCTCATTCCAAAACAAACTGAACGAGCTTGAGAGAAGATTAAAAGCAGAGAATAAATCTCGAGAAAGAGATCGAACACGCCATCTTGAAGCCAGTCCAAACCCACGTCGGCCGAAACCCCGTAATGCTATTCCCCAGTCTATCTTGATATAAAGAGATTTCACGAGCATTTCAGCGTGTTGTGTGGAAACTGCGAGTTTTGCTTTGTAGTCTTCTTGTGCTTTTACCTTCGTTTTTCTTAAACACATGCTGCTAGTTTAGTACAACAACACAAATATTTGCTGGTGGTGTGGAGCATGATAGCACTGTGGTTAGCGCACTTTCCTCTGATGGTAGAGGTCCCGGGTTCGATCCCCAGCAGCGGTGTGAAAATTTCGGAATCGAGACAATTCATCGACAAGACAATTCATCGACACGGTTTTTGGAGACAATTCATCGACACAATTGAAGACAACTCATCGACACGTTTTGAAGACAATTCATCGACACATTATTATGTTGAAATTATAGACACATCCAAACACTACGTCATCGCTCAATAATACTATTTGCCGGGACGTACCGGTGGTGGGCAAAAAGCGTCTTTGGCCGTTTATCGCCATTGTAAATGCGATGTTATTTTCTGTGAACTTGTATTTTGTTTGGACTCGAAACGACAAATTTGAGCTTTAAACTTTTATAATAGACATTTCTTAGCTAGTAATTATTGGTTTCTAGAAGATTTGAGGATGTTTTTGATGATAATTACCTGTTAAACTTATGCATGTAACGAGGCGGGACGGTCTTAATTATTTGTAATAAAAATGCGCAAAACGATTGACTAAATGCGGAAGATGCATGAATGAACTCTAAAATATATATATCTATCCATTTAAAGTGTAATTCGATCAATTTTCTGTGACAGTCACTAAAATATGCCCGTAATATTAAACCAATTTACAATGTGTTTATATGGAACCAGGGGCTTTTTGCCAACCACGAAAGAACGTTATCGGATGGAAAAGTAATTTTGCGCATGCGCAATGACAGGTAAACAAGGTCACGTGTCAAAACATTGGATCCGTCTATACACAAGCTGATAAAATGAGGACAATGTTTTGAAAATAAAATTATCTATTATCACATTTATGATCAAAATTACGAATTTAGAAAAAATTAATTCAATCTTTTGGCTTATTGACCATTTTAACCGCATTATTTTGCCTCAGCTGATTTGATGTCGCAAAACAGTGACTGTCGGGGAGCTGTCTCAAAGTAGTTGAGGATAGCATGTAGCTTTTAGGGTGCTGATTGCTATGTAGTGGCAGTATTGATAGTACGACCACTGGAGTTGAAGGATAATTTAGCCTCGAGATTTGTACAATTCGCATTTAGATACATAATTCTGATCATGAGATATAAACCGTGTCGGTGAATTATCATCTAGATAATAAGCCTATGCGATGGACCTTGATTAATCCCACTTTAGGGGTAAAAGTTCAGTTTAACCATTTTTGTACCAAATGGAATCCTCCTCCTTATATATAGCATGAGTCCATTTAAAAATGTAGGGTTGTCAGGTTGTGTTTTCAACTAAATTTGTTTTGGAACGTTCTGCGGCGTCTGAGCTGAGCCTACACTGTTTGCCAGGGTACCCGTTTTGGGGTATATGGTATTGAATGGGATTATGTTTACTTTTCATATTTCTGCCTATAAACGTTAGGCGTTATCGTTGGAATCGTTTCGATTTGAGCAGGATCTTATTTAATGCTGAAATTTTAGGGGAAAAATGCAAACATACATGTAACTCACAATCAAGCTTCACTTGCCATCTTTTTTTATTTTGATTATGAAAGTTTTGAATAATATTTGACCAAGTTCCGTATACATTTTCTTTTATGCGGTTAAAAGGGTCTATAAGCCAAACTATTGAATTAAATGTTTCTAAATTCGTTATTTTGATCATAAACGTGATAAAAGGTAATTTTATTTTCAAAACAGTGTCTTCATTCTATCAACTAGTGTATAATTTCAACATAATAATGTGTCGATGAATTGTCTTCAAAAAGTGTCGATGAGTTGTCTTCAATTGTGTCGATGAATTGTCTCCAAAACCCGTGTCGATGAATTGTCTTGTCGATGAATTGTCTTGTTCCCAAAATTTCTGTGTCCGAACACCTCCATTGGCATCATTTGCAGGGATGAATATCAAAAAGTGCACCGTCCTTTGGATGGGGACGTTAACTGAGGCCCCCTGTGCAGGGAGAGTCATTCCCTGTTCAGGTTAAAGAGTCCTACCGTAATTACAGGTGACTACTGTGTAGGCTTTCATCCTGCAAAACTGGAGTGTATGTAATATACACACTCGTGTCCCCTCGTGGGGTTAGAATCAGAATCGTTTACTGGTGACACGTCCTTAGACAATCCTTCACCAGGACCTTCGACCAACAGCAGTGTTCAGTCCAGGATTTGGGGTTTGGGGGCCCTCTGGGCCCACAGGCCTTAGAAAAGGGGGCCATTTGGAAATTTAGGGGGCCCTTGAATTATAATATATAAAGTTACCAGATTTATCTTAAGGTTTTTGAAGCCAAAGCAATAGACCTAGCTTTAGATTTTATCAGTTCTTCAACAATTCAAAAAGCAATTATATTTTCGGATTCACTTTCTGTGCTTAAGGCTTTAGACCATTCATCATCTAAAAATCCTCAAATTCAAAAATTGATCGAAAAACATCATGAAATTTCTAAAACACACCAAATCTTGTTTTGTTGGCTTCCGAGCCATATTGGCATTGTCGGCAATGAATATGCTGACAAGAAAGCAAAGGAATCGCTCAATCTTGATCCATCTGTTTTTAAAATTCCTTTTAATAATTTTAAACCATTTATCAATAGATACATCTTGTCGGAATGGCAAGGCGAATGGGACCGTGCAATAAATAACAAACTCCATGCCATTAAACCAGTCGTTAGTACAAAATGCTCTCCTCCACAGTTTTCCAGAAAAGAGGACGTAGTATTAACACGACTGCGCATCGGCCATACTAGAGTTACTCATTCTTATATTTTTAATGGTGATGATCAGCCTTCTTGTGTAGGTTGTGATCAGCCATTCACTGTGAAACATATCTTAATTGACTGTGTTGACTTTTCACCCTCACGTATTTTATATTTCAAAGCTGACACTTTACAACAACTGTTTCGAGATGTACCTGTTGATAATATTATTTTATTCTTAAAAGAAATTGGACTTTTTCATAAGATTTAACTGTTTCAGATTCTTATACATTATTATTCTGACTTTTTACTTTTAATATCATCATAATTATTCATGCCGTTTAACCATTAACCGTTTGACGCTTATGACCCACAAAGAGGGTTGACGCGTCGTTAAACACAAAATCATCATCATCATCATTATCTTAAGGTTTAAGCTGCATGATAAAAATGGACACAAAACAAGTTTAACAGCACAGACAAAATCTATTTAGTTTATCTATCCATCTTCTAATACGGAGTTGGTCACATTTGCTCATTTCCTCATTTAACCAGTACAAAACAATTTGGACAAATTGTCTTGCTCAATTGCTAAATGCATGTTTTATCTCTAGAGAATGAATGCCATTAAAAATATTTCTGGAAGAGAAGAACTCTATAATAAATAGCGCCTGCCTCGGTATATTGCGGTATTTCGGTCCGGTATTTAGCGTAAGCCGCACGGCGCACACCAATTTGGCGTAAGCCGCCCGGCGCACACAAGTATACCGAACATGGCCGCACCCCCGGTAAACAAAACATCGGTTTGGGTTTATAAAAATATGAATTGTTACTAGTTAAACAGATACAACAAAATGTTTTTCTAAGTTATTTTGATCAGGCAACATGCGGTTTTTGATCAACTCAACAATAAGCAACAGGCAGCCGAAAAACAGCGAGAAAATCGCAAAAATGAACTCCAGAAGGAACAGTCTCTAAATTCTACAGTTGCGCCCGATGGGCCCATTGAATGATCTCTAGTACGCCCCTCATGTAAAAAGCGGGTCCAGGGCGCAATGGCGCAGCCTAGATTGAACACTGCAACAGAACAAGTCGCTACTCCCTAGACCTCACAAGGGGGGTGAATCTAGAGATGGAGACATCTGCACCTTCTGCAGATATCAAGAGAGAAGAGAGGAGCTTGTTCCAGTCTGAGATTGGACCGGGGTGTGATAGCTCAGTGGTTAGTGCACTTGCCTCTGATGCTAGAGGTCCCGGGTTCGATCCCCGGCAGCGGCGATAAAATTTCGGTGTCCGAACACGCTCCATTGGCATCATTTGCAGGGATGAATGTCATAAAGTGCACCGTCCTTTGGATAGGGACGTTAAAGATCCCTGCCGTAATTACATGATTACTGTGTAGGCTGTCATCCTGCAAACCTGGAGTGTATGTAATGGACACCTGCGGTAATGGTCAAATGTGACCAAAGCAGTATCAGTAGACAGACAGAGATCTGCCTTACCTGGTGAGTCGTTTCGCCCGTGGGTCGTTTCGTCCCAATTATATTATAAGGGAGTGACAAACGGAATAGATGAGTAAATGGACAGATTGATGAATAAATAAATGGGTGAATGGAGTTGTGCGTTGGTAGATGTACGGATGAACGGACGGCATTTTGAATATACGGAGACAGATAAGTTATTGAATGAATGAATGAATGTGATCTTCACAAATCCAAACCACATTGTCAAAATGTGTAAAGTATTTGATATATGGGCACTCGTTAGATTTTCTTCGCCGAGGCGGTTCTAACAACCACCCACATTCCATGCCTGGAGAAGAATCTTTAATCAGAACAATTTTAATTTTTTTATTTGGTGGTAGAATTTTCCAGTATTTGAATAAGCATGTTTTCGTAATGCAAACTATTCAACAGACCACACCGGTAACACAGTCATGCGACATAGTGCAGGTTTTCACATCTCTTAAATGACTGCTTTTATTATGAAAATCTGTGGCATTTTTTCTTATCTATACTGCAAACGTAGGTTGAGGCGGTTCTAACGAGTACCCACAACCTTTGTCTTGTAGCAGAAATAACAAAAATAATGTAAACCCCAGCTTTCTTCATATAAGGTGGGGTTTAGGGGGTATTCATTCCACGGACTTGTTCATATGAGGCTATGGTTTCAATGTTATGCTTTTTATATATTTATAATGTAAAATGTGTTTTGTTATGCACAAAATTATGGGAAAAAATGAAAAGAAAGTATAAAACGTTATGTTTCTATTCCTACCCAGGTTGAGCTACATGTACAGTAGAGTCTGTATAAAAGTTAAACCAACTTTTTACACATAGCACTTAATTTATATTATTGATTAGTACTCTTTAAGTGACATTTTTGTAAACTTTCATTCAGACACCACTGTTTAAAAATATTTTGTTTGTTGTAATTGAGGTTTAACGACCCCGTCAACACAATTAATGTAATAATGTTATCAGTTATATCACGCCACTATTTATGCAGAAAGAACAATTGATAAGTAAATAAAACATCATGTTAGCAAGTCTATGCCATAACTTCCCCTCTAAGCCTAATTTTATACAGTTAAAAATGGGTTTTCGCATATACTTTATTTCTCTTATTTCTGATTCTAGAACATAGACAATTAGACGGTTCTAATCCATAATCTATGTTTTGAGCAGAAAGAAAAATATGTCACATTTTTAAATATAAACAGTCATTTTCACAGCCATAAATCCCATTTTACTGCAAAGACTTGTTAACCTTATGTGAGCTCGAATATCTTTCTCAAAAAGGTGGTAGCGCAGTTACTCAAACCTGAGGTAGAAGCCGTCAGTAGGTCGTCCAGCTGCACCAAACGAGGGCAAACCATGTTTTCCGGAACTCCCAGTACCCCTCTCAATCCCTTTACATACCAAAACAAACATAACCTCAATCAATAGGGCTTGAAAAAATAAGGGCGAAACGACCCACCTAATCAGGGCGAAACGACTCATGGGCGAAACGACCCGAGACCCAAAATAGGTCATTTTAAATCAATATTTCTCTGTGTAATTTTTATATTTTTGAAAAAAAGATATATGTTTTGGTATAATTTAACCATTTGTCTTTCATTATTTATTGTATTTTATGAGAGGTATAACATGACAATCGAGAAAAAAAAGGGACAATTGCACTTTATCAGGCACTGATTTTCCGTAAGAAAATCAACATGAGTATTTATCTCAGGTCCTATTTCAAGGACGGGCCTGAGCGTGGCTTAAAGATAGAATGCAAAATAACCCCAAAATTGTGTAGATTAGGTATATTTCAGGTTAAAACCAAGGTTTGTTACCATAGGTTTTAACTAGGTTCTGCAATTTCAAGCTTGTTCTGAGCAGGAGAAGAAACGTTAATGAATTTTTGTTTTGCTTCCATGGAAGAACTGCGTGTCCATAATTTCATTGGTTAGATTTAAAGACCTAATGAATATTAATGAGCTCTGATGTCAACAATTTCGATGACGCAGTTTTGTAAACACATTGGAGTTGTAAGAAAAATAAAACAAAAACAAATAAGAAATGAAATAAATGGCATTGTTCATGATGATTTGGCCTAAATATGCAGAGACAGTGAAACTTAAATAACGTGGCTGATGATTTATTTTGACTTATGACTACGCCGTATGGTAAGTGCCTTAGCAGTCAACATCATGGGGGCTGCCGCCCCAACACCCCAGCATTCAAGATAGAAAGAAGCAAGGTTTAAACTTACAAAGACAGCAAATCGGGATCTGTAGAATCTGATTTAGTCTGAAGTTTCCTTAACCCTTGTCCTGCTGAATATTCATATATGCCACACCCACTTCCGATTATCAACCAATCAGATTACTTGATGCAAATTATTGCAACAAATTCACAATCTGAATGACAAACAATGTAGATCCTGATCAGATGGCTTCTTCAGAAGCCATCTGATCTGGATCTACATTGTTTCAAAGAAAAGGCATATCCGGGTTCAGCAGGACAAGGGTTAAAGTTTCAAATCAGTTTCAATTCATCTCATTTGCATATTGTTTTGTGCCGTAGTCCAAGTCTGTCGAATCCACATCGAAGATAGAAAACCTACGGCAGATGACAGTGTAAGCTAAAAATAGCCACAACTGAGTCTGGGAATACACGTATTTTTAAATGCTACATTAACTTGCTGCTACTAAAATACGAAACACAAAAGCGCATTATCAATATCTGTGCTTTGAAAATGCTTGCATACTTTGAAAAACGTCGGTTAGAATATGCGTTGATTCGTCCTCCCAAAACAAAACAGCGGCCATCTATTCCCCAACATCATGAATAATTAAGGCATCAACAACAAAAGACACGCCCTAACAACAAGTTGTGCCTGTGCAGTCTCGATAGAAGCCTAGGTGAGTCGCGATCCAGTCAACTTGCAGAAAAAATTAATTAATGCAGGATAACACATTTTTCATCACAGAATCTCGTGGTCATTTTTATTTTTTGAATTTCCGTGAGAAAATGCGCTGCAAAGATTTGTCAATCTTTAAAACCGAATATCTCCATAATTTATACATCCAAAAGCAATCGAAAGGTACAGTAATCCTAATGAAGCTGGGAATTTTCTCTACAAACTGATGATAATTTTAGAAGTGTAAACAGTGGCGCATTTTTGCACAAAGCGATCAAACACACCCACTGTTTGCATTGCCGTCAATGGAGCAATGCGACTTAGCAGAAAATCGGATACATTGCAACAAGTAGAACACAAAAATACTTGGCAGAGTGATGTGTAAAGTGATTGATAAATTGTCAGACACATTTGATAGGTTGTGTTGTTTGACATGGCATAACTTTATTGATTCTTCTTGGAAAATAAAAAATTAAGCACCATTATTTTGCAAGTGAGTTCAATTTTACCCTGCTGTTTTTATTTTTGAAAAAATCTAAATTTTAAGAATCCTATGTTATTGCTACTTGTGAAGCATGGTAGCTCAGTGGTTATTGCACTTGCCTCTGATGCTAGAGGCCTCCATTTTGATTCATTTCACCATCTTTTCTTTACTTTTTTTGCTTCAACTAACCCCCGTCAACACTTGGATCACTGGAACCCGTTGGATGTCCCCCTCAGGGGTTAATACATATTGGAAGATAGATAGATTCACGAGATTGATTAAAAAATTTGGTGTCTGGAAATGCTCCATTGGGGGTAATACAATAACCTTGAAATCACCACTGAAATCATCATTGTAATATAAAAATCTCATAAAATTGTTTATATACTGAAATATTATTATATGTTGTATTTTTTAAAGAGATATTTGAAAACAGAAACAAAAGAAATAAAAAACAACAAAAACAAACAAATTGAAATTCAGTAGATTTTTGCATGGTACATTCTTGATCTGAAATCTACACTGTTATCACCAGTGTTTAAACCAAAACCCCCTTGGATGGTTTAAGTTATTGTTGAAATGCATGTTTTAAATCATTTAGAATTTTTTTTTATAATATATTTTTTAAAATGAAACATTTTCAATTAGAAAACTCAAATTCAGTGGTTTTTGTGAAAAGACGGTCAGGTCGGAACCCGTTTGTTCAAATACGTGTTATCCATCTGAATATGCAATATATAGTCAGAATAATTAAATTAACCCATTTTGCACCGGAAACCCTAAAATGGGTACCCTGACAAACATTGCAGGCCCAGATCAGATGTCGCATTCTGCATCATCTGATCTTGGCCTGCAATGTTTGCCAAATACCTGTTTCGGAGTTCCTGGTACAAGTTGGCCCATTTTGTACCGGAAACCCTAAAGCGGGTACCCTGGCAAACAGTGCAGCCCAGATCAGACGCAGCAGAAAGCGGCGTCTGATTAGGGCCTGTACTGTTTGCATAAAGTTCAGCCATTTTCCAAATAAATTTTAAATAAAACACAACCTGTCACCCCTAAATTTCGAAATGGACTCCTCCTTTATATAAGGAGGAAGATTCCATCTGGTACAATAAGGGTTAAAGAAGCACATGTTTAAGAAGAAGAGAGCAAGAAAGCAAAAAAAAAAATAATGAAAAAAAAAAAATACTCAATTGGTGAATTTATTGTTCTGTATAATTCAGACTTTCAGCATTGTAATTATATTAGATAATTGCCTAATCCAGTTAACTGATCACAAAATCTAGTTAATTGATCACCTGAAATCTGGCATTAATTCCATAATCCTCAGTTAACCTGGCATTTGAAGGTGTCAAAAAGGATGTTAAAAAAAAAGCGTTTTAACTCTGATATTCACTACACAAAGAAGAAAGAAAAAAAAAAACTAGATAAAGCAAACAAAATATAAATAAACAATGATACAAACATGCAAACTCAAGCATGATTGCTCATCTTTGTACATGTAATTGTAAGGGATATTCACAGGTAATTCCACAGGCATACACAATGAACACACCTGTTCTCTAGTAGTCCCTTTATAATGCTATGTTTGGGATGCATGAAACAGGACCGTGTTATAAGTGAACTATGTTATAAAGGGATATTATATAGAAATTATAGTAAAATGACAATTTGGGAGGCTGAGTAGAGTACTAAAGGGACTGAAGTGTACTTACATGCTAATCTAAATGCTTTGCACTAAAAATGGTTCATAGTTTTGTGCTGTGGAATTTATCGAAGTATAAAACTTTTATTTCAACCAATCAAATCACTTGAAATGTACATAATGATGGAGAAATGGAAGTATCTATTGCCATTATGTTTGGAACAGTGGGACTCAGATGTTTTCTTATCTTTTCAGTTGGAGAGTTTGCTTTACGGTCCAGTTCAGCGCCATCATCAGGAAGACACAGAACTCCGGATGGCCTTCCATGTGTCAGTCAGCGTAAACAGCCCGATAGGTAAATACCGTAATGAGTACATGTACCTAAGTATTGGGACAGACAGGCCTAAGCAAACAGTGCAGATCCAGATCAGACTGCTCCTTCTGGAGCAGTCTGATCAGGGTCTACACTGTTTGCCATTCTGTCTCCACTTTTTGGACTCCTTGCTGGATCGTGAAACAAACTTGTTAAAATTTTAGGAGAATTACAGCAAGTCCTCACGGTGCCCGAATTTTTAGGATTTTTATGGTACCTGAAACAGTGAGAACACAAGCAAAATTAATGAAAAGCTTTGTTAACTATATTTTCCATAATATACATCTTAACATGATAATGCTTGTGCAGTTGTTCTAGACAAATGTCTGTCACCTGAGATGATTGATCAAGGTCACTTTATCCACAACACCTGGAGAAATAGATTAGGCTGTATGATACTTCCACCCAGAGCTGTAGACTTTCGGATGAGTCTTTAAACCAAGGTCCCGTCTCCGTATGACCTTAGCTGTTGGTGAGACGTAAAACTCAAATACTCACTCAACCAGGAGCTGAAACCGACCGCACATGAGTACGGACAAACCACCAAGAAAGTCTAAGCCTTCCCAGGCAAAGTGGTGCAAGTCGGACTATCCATGCATATAAACCCTATTGGTTTCATTGGGGGGCAGGGCTTAACATGTCATTTCATCTCAATATCGGGTTAAAGTCCCATGAAATTGGAAGCAACGTCTCCAAAATGACCTTTATAGTGTTGACAGGGATGTTAAACCTCAATTCAAACGAAATAATCATTCTGTATCCCCTTCTGATAGCAGACCTGGTGTTCAAATTCTTCATCACTACAGAAATCAGACATGTTCCATCCATTTGCATCAACCCTAGCATTGACCTTACTGTTGACCCTCAAGTTCAGATTTGGCCCCAACAGGCGCGTCATAGCCATTCAGCATAATTATGGCTCCAGATAAGAAGGATTGAAGAAGATCATTTTGGGATAAATTTACTTACCGTAATGATCCGGCTATAAGACGTTTTTTTTTTTCCACCAGAATAACCCCAAATTTTTAGACCCGTCTTATAGCCGAGATCTTGGGCATCCTTGAAAATTTCGGCAAAGTCCGTAAAGTCAGAGATGTATGGAAAATGTCAATTTTCTTTCAAAACACCTGGCAGATAAACGTGCATACCATAGCAGATAGTCTATGTTTGTGCAATTAAGGAAGTTGGTCATCAAATATAATTTCCTTATAAAACTCAGTATCTTTTAGCGAGTAACGTAAACAAGCTGAGCTTCTTTTGTCTAGCCAGCTGCAATCATCTTGAACTGCATAATCGCCTTGTGATAATTATGTTTATCTTCTTGCAATGAAGGGATAAATAGTTACCGGTAACAGTTAAAGAAAACTATGTACCGTGACATAATCCACAGTCATCAATCAACATTTCTTTGAAGTAAATCTTTAGCGGCTTATTGTCATGTGATACATTAATATTCAATGAGGGCGTGGTCTCACCGTCTGTCATAATTAGAACCAGAACTAATGACCAATCATGGCTTAAATCCAAATCCACAGATTTATTGGGGTGTGGTCTAAAGCGGTCAGTCTTAATAAGCTTCAATGACCACATGTTGGCAATAAATTGTTTATTAATAAATGATTGCATTTATCGCAACTGTTAAACAAACACTGAGTCAGATAAACTCTCATCATGTCTTAGCTTAAAAGTTGAAAGGTATTGAATTTGCCGATACACAGTTCGTGAGAAAACGGACATTATTACAATGGTACTGCACTTAGTCACGGAGAAAAAATTGTTTCACTTGTGTGCCGGTTCCGTATTATCTATGGCGTTGAATGTTATTGTGCGTCAGACAGTCTTGCCAGAGCCTTTGCTGCTCATAGACACGGAGAAAAAAAACAAACACGAGGTAGTTTCTTGCAAAAGTGCAAAAGACCAAGGCCTTTTTATCTTGTGCCAGTTGATGTAGATATCGATTGCCTTGAACGTTATTTAGAGTCATTATTGACCGCTGCCTTTTACAGTCTGTTAGAGTTGTCTCTCTTGGTGTAAACAAAAAAATGGCGGCTTCGGAAAACAATGGCAAATATTGTTGCAAAAAAACATGAATGCAGCCGCAGGTAAATTGATCAACCATTATCTCACTTTGAAAATGAAATGTCCACATCAGTGACACTCCTGGCAATTTGCAAAAAATTATACCCGTCTTATAAACAAGACTAAGCAAAAATCGCTCCAAAAAAGGCCAGAAAGTAACCCCCCCCCCCCCCGTCTTATAGCCAAATCGTCTTATAGCCGGATCATTACGGTATTACTTCATTTAACCATATGATGTGGGTACTTGTTAGAATTGCCACAATGAGGCAATTCTAACAAGTACCCCACAGCATTTGTTTTCAATGAGAAAATAGCAACGAATAACGGTAGGATAGTTTTTGTCAATTCTCCATAAAAATCTATATAGTGGGTATTCATTAGAACCTCCTCGGTGAAGCCGTTCTAATGAGTAACATAGGTTTGTATAGAGAAATAAGAAAATCTATCCTTCAATTATTGCAAGATACGAACCTTATCTTTTGCTATGTGAGAAATAAGGAAAATTTTTCCTTGTTTATCCTTGTTTTCCCTCCTTATTTCTAGCTTTGAGTGGAATTCTTATATAGTTTCTATGGTAACCATAAAAACTTAAGTAAACATGCCTATGCAAGAACATTGACCCATATGATGCCAATCACAACAATTGTCATCTTCTCGTAATGTTAAAAGTCATTTTTTCAAACAGTGTGGAACTAGATCAGAATCTGTTCAGAATCCACATGGTCAATCATTGAGAAACTAGATCAGACTGCTCTAGCAGTCTGATCAGGATCCACACTGTTTGCCTGTATGGAAAAATATGTTTGAAAAGTTTGCAAGACTATGCATTAGACAACATTTTCAGATGCAGTTTTTCTCTGAAAAATATATTGTTTCAGCATAAAGATAATACAGTCAAACTTCAATGGCTGGAACACCTTTGGGACCACGAAATTCGAGACAGGGGTAGTTCGAGCCACTGCGGGTTACTGCCAGGAGGCATAACCAGATACTTTTAGACATCTTTTCGGCGTTCTATAATAAAAATGTATGCTGTGTGTACTCATTAGAATCTCCTCATCGAGGCGATTCTAATGAGTACACACAACATACATTTGCAAGATAAAAGACTAAAATCTCCTTAATTATCCCCCACTATTTCTTATGTAGATGATTTCGCTAGGGGCTCAATAATGGGTTCGACACATCCATGGTAAACGAGCCATCGGTGTTCGAGCCATCAAAGTTCTACTGTACTGCTATTTCTCAGAAACACTGCCTATTTGTTTACATTAAATATGAGCTCAAGGATATATGTAACATTTTATCATGACAACTAACAGTGTACATAAGCTGATGTTGTGTCGAAAAATAGCTGGATGAATGTCAAACAGTGTAGACCCTGATGGGACATATCACTCTGCAGCATCTCATCAGGGTCTACACTCTTTGCTCAGGCCTATCCAAAGTCAGTACATTTATATATGGTTTTGACAATATTCTACATTTCGGCCCCCGCCCATTGGAGCTTGAAGAAATAAATGGGCCGCATGATGCTTCCACACAGAGCTGAATCCGGTCGCACACAAGTACAGGTAAACCGCTGGGAGGATCTAAGTCTGCCCGGGCAAAGCGGTGCTTATAAACCCTATTGGTTTCATTGGGCGACAGGGCTTAAGATGGCATTTCATCTCAATGTCGGGTAAAAGTCCCACAAAATTGGAAGCAACATCTCCAAAATGATCTACATAGTGTTGACAGGGACGTTAAACATCATTTCAAACAAACAAAACAATATTCTATACATGTATTTATGTTCTGCTTTCCAGTGCTGAAATAGAACAGAAATACCAGGAGATTATGAAGCAGACAGGAATTCTAACTCTCAATGGCCAAGTAAGTTTTTCATCTTCATTTTGGGAGGAGGAGGTGGTTGGATGCATATAGGACTGGTGGTGAGGCGATTGTGGGTTTGGTCCCCTCCAGATCTGGCATGATCAATCGGATAATCAATCAATTATCAATAATTTCCACAAAAATGATTATCATTGCTGATTTGCTTGCAATCAATTATTTGATTACATGTAGTATAAGTTAATACCCAAAGTTGTGCCTAAAATCGCTGGATGAGTGGCAAACAGTGAAGAACCTGAGGAGACCCCGCATTCTGTGGCATCTCATCTGGGTCTACACTGTTTGCCCAGGCCTGTCTGTTCAAATGCATATTGTAAAGTACAACATATGGTAAGAGTCATGCTCACACAGAAAGCAAGACAGGTAAAATTATTACCAAATCTTCAGTGATTACTAATCGATTATTGATCATAATGGCATGACCGATAATCAATTATCTTACAGCTCCGATTAGCCAGCCCTATTTTTGTGTGCAGATAGATTATAGGAATGAATTTCATTTTTGTGGATTTTATCAATGTGATAAATTCTTTGGGCTTTATGCTAAATGTTTAATAAAATCCACAAAAATGATAATTCTTTCCTTATAATTCCAATTTTGCCATCGAAATGTTTAAAATGCCACAAACAATGGTAAGTTTTATGAATTCTTCCAAAAGTGTAAAGGACCATGGCAGAATGATTATTCAGTTTGAAGCTGCCATCTTTGAAAAAAAAAAATCAAGCGAAAAAAATGTCAAATCTTTGAAATCAGTTTATTTGTCTTCTAACTTACGGTTTCAATAGTTTCCGCGTTTTTAATGACAGATTCCATCTGTCTGTTCTTGCTGTGCTGCACGTTTAAGTAATTCACGCTTTCTTCCGGCATTGACCGCCAAAGAAATATGAGTTCGCACAAAATGTAGTCCTGTTTGGCGCCGTAATCAAAATTGTACAAGCGTATTAGTTATCCTGTAAGCGTAATACAAACTTTTGAAGCAGGCGACTTAACGATTTTGTCTTACGACTCAGCATTTTATATGAATCAGCTGCATCGTGCGACGGGTTCGTCGAAGACTTTATTCCCAGATCAATGCGGCGTCTTCTCAGCAGTCTGCTCAGGTTTTACACTGTTTTCTGTCAGTGCTGTCAATTTTTAATCCTTAAAGACCAGCCTGCCGTTGGATCTGGTCAGCTGCATACAAGAATATTAATGGCTTTTCTTTCTGACTGTCGAGGTAAAGTTTAGGTCAGGTACAACTTGGTTGTATATTGACTTTGCGTGGAGAAATTGGAAAGAAAGCCTGTCCCTTTCAACCCTGGAATATGGTACAGATAATTAGTGTAGGTCCTGTAATATAATTCTCAGTGCCATATATTTAGCAGAATGGACGTGCCCAACTTCAGTGATGGAAGAGTTCACTCCAGAAACTCAAGGCAGTGAATAAATCAAAGCACTGACAACACTCATGCCGATTGTCTCTAAATGCAGGCTGGTCATGAGCGGGGACTTGAACTGATTTGTTCAACTGAAGATGTTAGTAACTAATGGAAAGAAGTATAGAACAAGATCAGCACCGTGTTCTTTGGCGTTTGATCCGAGTTTACATTGTTTGCCAGATCCAACATTTGATTCAGTTGCAGATTTTACAGATAACACTTACATGTACCCAACACTGACAAACGACGCGGCTATGTTTGGGTTGATTGTTTGGCATTCGACCCGAAGTTGCTAATAAGAAAAGAGCTTCGGTGCTAATGTCTACGTGACTATCACTGACTTGTAAGAATAACTTTTTGTCTTGTAGAAAATAGCCGCAGTGAGATCAGGGTATTCCATAAGAAGGAAGAGGGTTATCCTGGAATCATAGGGTGAGCTTGGCAAACAGTGAAGACCAAGATCTAACGCTGCAGAACGCGTCTTCTTATAAAAATCTTCACTATGTGTTTGGAATTTCAGAGTTAAATGAAACAGTTTAAATCTCAGCCCAGGACTATTACTCCAACCTACACCCCGCACTCTCAGTGCTTTGGTTCTGAAACCAAACAATTACAAATGCCCTTAAGCAAAAAAGGTTAAATCAATCATGACATCTGGTTACCAGTCCGGCCACGTTGATCCTGTGCACCACCTTCACACCAGTACAGATAGAAACCACATGTTCAGGATAAAACTTTTGATGTGTAATGTAAGGCCGTGCCTAGATGAGAAGAAACTGAAATATGTTCTCAAAAAGCATTAAGTGAGAGCGTATTGCAACATTTTTTATTAAAGGATTGTAAGCGTGCCCCTGGAAAGTTAGAAGCTGGTCGGAAAGCGGATGATGTTGACTCTGATTTTGGGTGCCACATGTGTCTGATCTATTGTCTAATGGAGCGACATCTTACTATACATACAGAAGACGCTAGTGGACGTCGATGTAGCAGAAGACCGACGTCAGTACGTCAAGATCGATTCAACCGTCAGACACTTATACGAAACAGATTTCCACAGGCAGCTGCTACACTGTACCTGTAAATAAACAAGGGGTCTCATCTACCGACTAATAAGCACTGACACTGATCGACGCCCTTATGCGACGCACGTTTGAGAGCTAGACGTCTCCGTAGTGATCAAAGTTAATGCGACGACACAGTACGGAACACTTATGCTAGTGCATGAAATACGTAAACTAGCGTCTAAGCGACTGACATATGCATTTCAGTGACAAATCTCACTTCAGCGTAAATCACGCTGATTGTCGTTTCCGGGTGTATGGACGTGCAGGTGTAAGGTATGCCGAGGAGACGCGTGCGTGATAGAGTATGACATATCGGGTGAAATAAGCGTTATTGTGAGGCGAACTATTGCATGTAGTTAGCGAACACATCATACTGTCATCAAGAATATTCAGAATAGAGGTGTCCACAACCGACCAGACAAAAACTGTTACTTATGGACAGTAGCATTGTTAAAAATTGAATTTTAATGATTGGTTTTGAAAACGTAAATAGTTTCTTCCAAAAATTTGAAACATTGAATGGCATTTCATAATACCACCGGTTTATAGACATCTGCAAACATATCATATATTGGAATTTGCAGAACTACCTTTCTAAATTTTAAGATCTTTTTAGAAAAGTATTCTGTAAGTTTTCACAGTGTTATGATTTTCTCATAGAATCTGTCATTTCAGTGCCTTTGGCGCTTTGATTAATTGAATGCTGTTGACGTAATTTCATATATAATGACATAACAGGTGGGTTCTAAAGGTGCTCTTTGACGTCAAGTTATATTACTACCTGTCGCTGTGTGAAATAGTTTGGAGATTCTAGCTCATTGAATTTATGGAAGTAAAACTTTTATTTCAACCAATCAAATGGCTCGAAATGTACATAATGATGGAGAATTGAAATTATCATGAAATATTTTCTGATGTTATTCTATTCCTTAGCAGGCCCATGCCTGAGCAGTTAACCCTTATCCTGCTGAGCCCGGATGTGCCTTATTTTCCAAACAATTAAGATCCAGATCAGATGGCTTCTGACCAAGCCATCTGATCAGGATCTTCATTGTTTGCCATTCAGATTGGGAATTTGTTGCAATAATTTGCATCAAGTAATCTCATTGGTAGTGGGTGTGGCATAAATAAATATTCAGCAGGTCAAGAGTTAAGCAGTATAGTGCGAAAAATGTGTATTCTGTTTCCAGAAACTGACAGCTGCCTTTCTGCTGATTCAAGAAGGGTAGCTGTCAGTTTCTGGTGAAATAATATCCTCTACACTTGTTAATGGCTTAGGTATAATTCTTTCCAGAGAAGGTCTGGTTAGGTAAATGCTTGTTAATGTATTGCTATATGTGAGTAAATTCCAGGACCAAGAGAAACAGCTTTGCAAAAAGCTTTCTGCTTTTGAAAAGAAATAAAAAAAAAAAAAAAAAAAAAAAAACTACGGATATACTATGTAACAAATCTTTCAACTTTTCCTGGGCCCAAGTTTATAAAATTGTTTCATGCTGAAGTCAGTTGAAAATGTTCTTAGAATTAAATTAGAAACAAAAAAGTCCATTTCCCTGTACAGATCAGTACATACCGGTAAATTTTTTCCTCATAAATTTTAACCCTTATTCTGCTGTTCAAGGCATCCCCTACCTTTGCAAACAGTTTAGATCCAGACCAGATGGAGAAGCCATCTGATCAGGATCTACACTGTTAGTCATTCAGTTTTAAATTTGAATATTTATATTTTCAGTGTAAAGTCTAATGCAAACCTATAGAAAATAATGAAGTTCATACTTCCATGAGCGCATTGAGTCACATGATTTTCAGCGATGTCAAGTGACGTCAGTCTAAACCATGGTTCCATTCTCAATTGGCATTGATGACGTCAACGCTTTCCCGCTCTTTGTAGAAAAACAGTGTGTAAATTTTTTCAGCTTTAAAAGTTTGCCCTATAAGCAATTTCTCGCCCAGTGATGAGGGGAAAAGAATGTAAATATAAAAAATAAACTTAATTTCTCTGCTTTTCATGAAAGTATGAATGATAGCGGGTTGCTAGCTAAGTTTCGGGGTTCATTTACTTTGCACGCGACCCGCTGTGTTCATACTTTCCTAAACAGCAGAAAAACAAAATTCATTTCTTAAATGAATGAATTACATAAAGTAATTTTAGCCCTTGCCCATCGGGGCTTGAAGAAATAGATGGGCTGCATGATGCTTCCACGCAGAGCTGAAACTGACCCGCATACAAGTACTGGTAAACCGCTTAGAGGATCTAAGCCTGTCCAGGCAATGCGGTGTGAGTTGGTCCGTCCATGCTTATAAACCCTATTGGTTTCATTGGGCGGCAGGGCTTGAGATGTCATTTCATCTCAATGTCGTATAAAAGTCCCACAAAATTGGAAGCAACGTCTCCAAAATGACCTTTACAGTATTGACTGGGATGTTAAACTTCACATCCAACAAACATCAAGTAATTTGATTGGTTGAAATGTAAATGGGCGTGGTTAGATTAATCTATGCAGCAGGATAAGGGTTAAAATGCCAACTATTGTTGGTGTTCTAATATTTATGAGTCGGACAGATTTCAAACTAAATTTTTGCTCAGCTCACTGAGAAAAAATACATAACCTAAGTACAGTCGAACTTCAGTGGCTCGGAACACCTTTGGGTCCATGAAAATTTTTTTCAAGACACGGGTAGCTAGAGCAACTGAGGGTTGATTTTAGAGCCAGGTAAGGAGTCATAATGAGGATTTCTTATCAGTTTTCTTCAAGATAAATGTATGTTGTGTGTACTCATTGGAATCGCCTCATAGAGGCAATTCTATTGAGTACACACAACATACATAAGACAATATTCCCAAAAATATTTATATCTGCAGTTATGGATTTTTTTCCTGGGGACTATGGGTTCGAAACAGCCATGGTAAACAAGGCTTCACTGTTTGAGCCATCAGAGTTTCTCTGTAGTCACCACATTATTTTGTGGTTGTTTTATTTTCAGAGAGTGCCGACGGACATATCCGATTTTGAAGCGCTCGGAGAGCTGGGGCATGGAACATGTGGCCAAGTTATCAGGATGCGGCATAAACACACAAGGATAATGATGGCTGTGAAGGTAAAGTCCTTGCCCATAAAACTCGAAAATAGTGCAGGCTCATATCAGCTGCGACGTCTGATCAGGACCTTCACTCTTTGCAAATAGTTTAGCCACTTTGTAGGAGCCTCCATGGTGTAGTGGTTATGCTACTCGCCTCATAAAACAGGGGTCGTAGATTTGATCCCGGGCTTCTTCGGACTTTAAGATGTCTTTAAACCGAGTCCCATCTCCATATGACCTTAGCTGTTGGTGGTACATAAAAACTCAAACTCACTCAGCCATTTTGTTGCAACTGCTCTAAGTATGTCTTATTATATGAGTCTGGTTATCTGGGTCCAGTTGTTCAAAGCTTCGTTAACTTAACGAGCTCGTTAGTGGTCATATTGCTAACTGTTCTATCACTGTGTTCTAGCAAGTGCAATATAAAAAATTTTGGTATTTTTGTTGAGAAAAATGTGAGCAGTTTGCAAAAGCTGCTCTCATTTTTTTTTCATTAAAAATATTAGTATATTTGCCTTATTTAATGATCAAAGTTTTAACAAATCATTGACTAATTATGTCATTAATTTTGAACAACAGGGGCCACTTGTTCCGAACTAATGATGCCAATACATAACATATCGTAAAACTGTTATCATTTAATTTGGCAAATATGCTAAGATTTTTGCTTAGATTGGGCTGCACGTTGCTTCCGCGCAGAGCTGAAACCGACCAAACTTGAGTACTGGTAAACAACTTTTGTCTAAACCTGCCCAGGAAAAGTGATGCGAGTCGGACCGCTCCTTAAACCCTAGCAGTTTCTATGCACGGTAGGGCTTGAGATGTCATTTTATCTCAATGTTGGGTAAAAGTCCCACAAAATCGGAAGCAAAGTCTCCAAAATGACCTTAATAATGTTGACGGGGACAGGGCCTGACAAATCCAAAAATTTTCCACTTGCCCACCGGGCAAGTAAAATATTTTTGCACTTGCCCAGCTCAAAATCCTACTTGCCCAGGATTTTGGAACTCAAAGTGGGGTTTGATGCGCGTGTGTGTGTGTGGGGGGGGGGGGTATAATGGTGACGATGATGACGACCAACATTTATAAATATAATCCAAGGTTTCTGTCAAGTTTCAAGCACAACCACTTTCCATTAGGGTCTAGTTATTTCATGTTAGTGTTTCTTTCCCATGGAAGCTCAGGGTTAATTGTGTCGATTCCTGATCATTGCATTCACTTCTATTTATTTCCCTCTGTGCGGTAATACGGTAGAAAATACTGTTGTTGTCACAGTCAATAGCGGCAAGTTAATTGCTGACATAATACCTTAACCGATTAGCAATTTAAGATACAGTTACATTCACACGCATGATAAACACGAGCTGCAGCCGATAAAGATCTACTCAAAAGATCAGAAGTGTCAGGGTAGCGAGATAAAAGATTAAAAGATTGCAGTTTATCTAGCTTGCAATTTAATGATCCAACCACAAGACGAGGACCCCCTCCATCCAAAACAAACCCAAACTTTCACACCCGCCCTACAAGCAAGTTCAATGTGATCATTATTTCCGCCATCCAAATCGTCGTCCACAAACCACAACTCCCATTTTTCTGCATGAGATCGGTAAATGACGTCATCCAATCCAAGCAATCCCACACGTGTTTAACGTCATTGTTTTTATTATAATGGGGCTTATCTCTTTCATAAAAAAATATTTGGAACCGGTAAAAAAGAAGATTCTCGATAATGGTTGTGGATAGAGGCGCGAATAATCCACGGTTACCAACATTAAAACATTCGACTTTTTCCGCCAGCGTCTGCTATTTGGCGCCAAAACATAACCATTTACGAGATAGTAGAATAATCCATTTTTACTACCGTTAGATGTAGCAAATCGTCTTAGGACCTATAAAATCATTTTCACATTTATTGTGAATTAAATTTTATGGCAGGGATTAACACAAATTAGAGACATAACTTAATCTTATTTTCACACCTTGTCACGCTTATCGATAGCGCTGGTGGTACACACTGCACCAGAAATGAAAGACACGCACCGCCGGGCAATCATGTTTAATTGGTAATTATATGACAGGGATTCACAATAATGTCATAATTGAACCGTTATAAAAACATAGATGATTTTGTCTCGGAATTGCCAACAAAGCGGGAATTATTATGATTTACTTACTGGTCTAGTTTTACCGTATTTAAGGACTCAAAAGAGTGGCAGTTGTAGACGATTTTTTGTACTTGCCCGACCGGGCGTCGAAAGGTCAAAGTGCACCTGCCCGGTGCGAGTTCAGACTTGTCCCGGGCGGCCTGGCAATGGATTTGTCAGCCCCTGCGGGGAAGTAAAACCTCAACTCAAACAAACAAAGAAAGCAAGAGCTGCTCACCTTTTTTTCAGCAAAAATACCAGAGTATTAGATAGTGTAGCTGGTAAAACAGTTGACAATTTGACCACTAACAAACTCGTTAAGCTAACAATACCTCAATCTGACATCCATAAAATAGAAAAATTCAATATCTAAAGTAGAAAGAGTTATCATTCCGCTTTAAAAACATAAATAAACCACAAGACTTTTCTTTTAGCTTGTAGGGCATTTTGAAACTATGTACCATGCAATCTTGACCATTTAGTCTGAAATTTTGAATTCTCTGTACGGAAGCTTAATTTCTGCAGACATGATGATAAGTGACACTTTAGGTTTTTCATGCATTAACATTTGCCGGATCCTGAGGAAGCTGTTTGAACATTTGGCCTAGCGGCTTCATGTTCATATATCTTCCGAGGGATCAGGCACATGTTAATGCAATGCAATGAAATAACCATGGTTGATAGTTGTTCTTGCATAACTTATGATTCTGACATCAAATTTTGTCGAAAACGCCCAAAACTCTTCCAATGTGACTGGCAAACCAGTATTGCAGCTAGTTCAGAATGTTTGCAATGAAGTTGTTATGCAGTAATCCTCTGACATCTTCAAAGAACTCTAAAACACTACATTTAGGCTGATAATGTTACGTCGCTCAAAGTAAATTGAATCCATACTCATGAAAGGCTCTTGTAATCTAATACTCCAAGAAACAAAATGTTTTAGATATTTGTTAGAATCCCCTCGTAGAGGCGATTCTAACAAATGTCTACAACATTTTATTTCTTGAAGTCATTAAGGGGAGAAGGTCCTTTATTACCTATGGTTCTCCTGATTGTGATTCTTTATATAGAGGATCTTACATTAGTGCTCATGTATTATTAAATTCATTAAAAGAGTTGAGGAAAATGTATAAAATGCGAGGCTTGGCCTCGCATTTTATCCCTTTTCCTCAACTAGTTTAATAATTATACCCCCGGCATACGAAGTATGTCAGGGGGTATATAGTTTTCGTCTTTCCGTCTGTTCGTCCGTTCGTTGGTTCGTTCGTATGTTCGTTTGTTCTTTCGTTCGTTCGTTTGTTCGTTCGTTCGTTCATTTGTTCGTACGTTCGTTCGTCGACCTTTACGTCAAAGTTTTGCGTTAAACCTTTTTGATTGCTCATATCTCTGTAACCACAGGTTAGATTCTCTTCATATTTGGTACAGGCTATCTCTATAGCATTACCTTTCATATGGAATATCTAAGCCCCTGGGTGGGTTGTCTGTCTGTCCGTCTGTCTGTTCATCTACTTTAACGTCAAAGTTTTGTGTTAAACCTTTTTCATTGCTGATATCTCTGTAACCACATGTTAGATTCTCTTCACGTTTGGTAAAGCATATCTCTATAGCATTACCTTTCATATGGAATATCTAAGCCCCTGGGTCAAGCCCCTGGGTGGGCTGTCTGTCTGTCTGTTCCTCTAATTTTACGTCAAAGTTTTGTATTAAACCTTTTTCATTGCTGATATCTCTGTAACCACATATTAGATTCTCTTCATGTTTGGTAAAGGATATCTCTATAGCATTACCTTTCATATGAAATATCTAAGCCTCTGGGTCAAGCCCCTGGGTGGGCTGTCTGTCTGTCTGTTCATCTTCTTGTACGTCAAAGTTTTGTGTTAAACCTTTTTCATGGCTGATATCTCTGTAACCACATGTTAGATTCTCTTCATGTTTGATAAATGATTTCATGATACATGTCCCCTCACCCTCCCACGGTGACCTTGACCTCAAGGTCACGGACTTAGAAATTTTACATTTGGTTAAAGTTTTATGTCAAAGTTTATAGATGCCTGTATGTTCTATTTGATGCTCTCACTCCCTTGGTCCATTTAGAAATTTTATGTTTGGTTTAGCTTTTACAAGCACATTTATAGGTTTTTATAGCTTCTTGACTTCATTCATATTACATACAAGCTCGAAAGATATATCAGAGGGTGAGGCTGGCCGGGGGTATACGTGACCCACTGGTCGCTTTCTCTAGTTTAGTAATACATGAGCACGAATGCAAGATTCTATTTATTATATGACATTTAAAACACATTTTATTCACGATTGTTTAACAAAAATGTCAATACTCCGCCATTAGCAAACGCCACGTCCTTAAGGATGTCGTAGTGTAACGATTTGGGGTGTATCCAACTAATTTGCATATTTAATCCACTGCTGGATTTTTTAATTTATTTACATGGCATAATTACACTCTCAGATGCAAATTTATGTGATAAATCTTGTTATATCTGAAGCTGCATTATAATGAAGAGTTTGATTGCCAGGGTTTCTGTATAATCTAACTATCCACATATTTGTTTTCCAGCAAATGAGAAGATCTGGTAATCGGGAAGAAAATAAAAGAATAATCATGGATCTGGATGTGGTACTGAAAAGCCATGACTGTCCTTATATAGTGCAATGTATAGGATGTTTTATTACCCCTGTAAGTTTCACTCAGACTGGATTTTATTCTAGAGTACCGGATTTACAGTATGTTTTCGGACAGACAGGCCTGAGCAAAAAGTGTAGACCCAGATGAGACGCTGCAGAATGCAGCGTGTCATCAGGGTCTTCACTGTTTGCCACTCATCCCACCATTCTTAGACGTAACATAGGGGAGTAAATTGTACTTGTTCAAATTTTAGAACAAGTATGGTTAGGAGTTGAGGTGTCTAAATATTTAGGTTAAATATGGTTTGGGTGACTGTTTTAGTTTAGTAATAAAGAATTTGAGACTGGTATCTTTAACGCTCTGCTTGCTGGGTATTTTTTCCCAGCAGACGACATTTAGAAAACAGGATTTGATATCTCATGCAAATTGTCTCCTATGGAGACAATTTGCATGAGATGTCAAGTCCTGTTTTCTGGGAAAAATAAGAAAAATATCAACAATTTGTCGTCTGCTGAATTAGCCTAGAGAGTGCTTAAGGTTTATAATATATCTAGGGATGTGCATTGCTCCAGATAAGGCGGGCAGTAACAAGTATAAGTTAGGGATACATTATGTAATTTCCCATAATCCTCGTTACAAACCTATGTTGTGGGTACTTGTATGAATCGTCTTACTAAAGTGATTCTAACAAGTACCCACAACATAAGAATTTGTGAAGAAATAAAAAAAGTAGTCATTTGATTATTGATACTCCCCTGCATTTGGGAAGCCTCCATTGTCTATCTATCTAGCTATCTGTCTGTCTATCTATCTATCTATCTATCTATCTATCTATCTATCTATCTATCTATCTATCTATCTATCTATCTATCTATCTATCTATCTATCTATCTATCTATCTATCCGGTAGCAGTCCGATCAGGGTCTACATTATTTTCTCAGACCTGTCTGTCTCAATACTAAGATCATTACAGCATACAAGTTTGGATTTTTTTTCCATTTTCAGAGTGAAGTATGGATCTGTATGGAGTTAATGGCAACATGTCTCGATAAATTGTTAAAAAAGACAAAACGGCCAATACCTGAAAGAATTTTAGGGAAAATGGCTGTAGCGGTGAGTATCGTCATCATCAACAGATTTTTTTATTAACATGCAGGTACAGGGGCAACATCCACATAAGTGGGCCCCCTTCCAGGTAGCTGGCTTGCTGCAAGCATGGCAGATCTTACACCAGATCTCCAGGCTTGTCTATCATGAGGATCGATAGCAAAGAGCTTCCATTCTCTGCAAGCTCTTTCTGTCAGCTGCTTCCCGCTTTCCACCTACCTGTATGTCACAGGCAATCTTGACTGTACTGTTGGAGTGTTCCACAAGTCCATAAGAGGTGAAAGATTTCATCTTAAGCACACACAAATACACACATAAACCAAATCCTTAAAATGTATAGATTACAGTAAAATTCCTATATTAAGAGGATTGACATGCATCTCAAAATAAATTAATAATTTTGAAAGGGCCATGAAAACAAATAAAAGAGGCAGTGTATTGTCATAAAATACATGGTGAAAACATAAACTTTGGGGAAACCACAGAGTCTTTCAGTGGGAGACCAAAGTCATGCCACATGCTGGCTCAGAGAATCAAACTCTGGTCAAAGAGGTGATTAGCCAGGCACATACTATGCAGGGCCTGTATCAAATGCTGTTGGTTTTCCTCCAGAAACTTCATGATGAAAAAAGTTCAAAGAAGAATTTCAAACTGCCTTCAAAATATTTATTTACACAACATTTTGGCTTTCAGTGGCCTTTATTAAGTGCACCAAGTAGACAGGAAACATCATTGTCACAAGACATCAATGACAATGTCTCCATGATGTACAAAATCAAGTATAAACTTCCAAGTGTTTGTTTGCATTCCAGATACTTCAGTATTTTTGGCTACTACCATCAACCCGCTTTAAACCGACATTGGTTATAATGGCAAAACTCATTATAACTGCAATTTGAATGGAATGACTTCTTAGCTTAATGCTTAGCTTCGGTCCTGAGCAGCGTGGGCTTCCCTCGGGTTGGAAATGCACAAATCGAGTCATAGTCATGAAAGGGTCTTGCAATCTAATACTCCAAGAAACAAATGTTATAGATAATTGTTAAAATCGCCTCACCGAGTCGATTCTAACAAATGTCTATAACATTTGTTTCTTGGAGACTCCAAGAAACAAATGTAATAGATAATTGTTAGAATCGCCTCACCGAGGCGATCTCACCGAGGCGATTCTTACAAATGTCTATAACATTTGTTTCTTGGAGTAATAATGGCAAAAAGGCTCATTCTCCTAACTAGGATTCTTTATAACGGCACATTCTTTATAATGACACAATAAGAGGGAACAAGTACTGTCGTTATAAGGAGGGTCCTCTGTATTAGATTGATCTCACTTAATGTCTGACTCAAGACACCATGCACCCACTGTCATACAAAAATCAATGTTGGAACAGCAATAGTTGTATTGCAGGTTCCTAGTCAAGTGGTCTGCTTTTCTGTTCCTCATTGAATAAGGGCACAACTCATAATTTAGAAGATATCTTCGATCAGAAAAATATTTGTTGGGATAACTACAGAAAAATTCCTCTATTAAGACCACCTTTGGGACTGTTCAAAAGTGGTCTTTAAGACCACTTTTGAACAGTCCCAAAGGTGGTCTTTTATTAGGAAACACTGGGTGTAGAAATCACAAAGAAAGAATAACCGAAACCTTCTCAATTAGCTTTTAGAAGCAGATTTAGTCACCATTTTAGGTGGTCTTATTAGTGGAATCTTGCTTTATTTTGTTTTCTGCTCTCTGTCTAAGTAGTTACAAATTCTTTACACTGATTACAGATTGTAAAAGCTCTACACTACCTCAAAGAAAAACATGGTGTTATACATAGAGGTAAGTTCAGATCATTTAATCCTTCCCCACCTCAGTCCTTTTCCCCATAATATCCCTGTTCTTGACTTTTGAATGGGAGATATATGAAAATGGTGATTTCAAAGCATAAATTCAATGCAGCAAACATTTTTTCTATATACATTTTGAACCGTATGTTAGACTGCAGTGTGTAATGTATCATGATTATATGTCTATGGTGTAAAATTTACTATAGAAGGAGAATTGATGCACATTCAGGGGAGGCCACTTTCTAATATTTTTTTTTTCTCCCTTCTCAATTAGAAGCCTCCGTGGTGTAGTGGTTACGCCACTCGCCTTGTAAACCAGGGATCGCAGGATCAATCCCGGGCATCTCCAGACTTTCAGATGAGTCTTTAAACCGAGGTCCCATCTCCGTATGACCTTAGCTGTTGGTGGGACGTAAAACTCTAACACTCACTCCCTTCTCAATAGGGGTCTACATTGGAGCAAATTCTTTCCTTTAAGAGTAGACTCCTTTTTCAGTGGGGCAGAGTTTATAGAAAAGTTAACAGGAAGTCCCAAAAGTCGTCTCCCTTGGAAAAACGGTGGAAAAAGCTGCCATGTCTACCTATTCTCCTGAAGGAGAATTGATGCACATTCAGGGGAGGCCACTGTTTCAAAAATGTTTTTGTCTCTCTTCTCCAAAGTGTACAGGAAAGCGAACAAGAATTCCTGAAAGTTGTCTCCCTTGTAGAAATGCAACACATCCTTGTGACATGGTGGATTCTTTTACATCGCAAAAACGGTTATTTTCTGATGAAAATTTATGATGACTTTCTTATCAATGCCTCCAACATAGATTGTCGGTGCTCATTAGAACCGCCTCATTGAGGCAGTTCTAACAAGTACCCACAACCTATGTCTTAGAGCAGAAATAAGAAAAATAATTTGTACCCCTGCAAACCCCAATTTTCTCTATATAAAGTGGGATTTAGAGGGATGCTCATTGCATGGACTTGTTAACCTGATGCGTTTCTTTTAAAACTGTGGATATGGCATTTGTCTTTTGTATCACGATTATGTGTCTATGGTGTAAAATGTATAGAAGGAGAATTGATGCACATTCAGGGGAGGCCACTTTCTAATATGTTTTGTTTTTATCTACCTTCTCAATAGAGGTCTACTCTTAAAGGAAAGAATTTGCTCCATTGGAGCAAATTCTTTCCTTTAAGAGTAGACCCCTTTTTCAGTGGGACTGAGTTTATAGAAAAGTGAACAGGAAGTCCCGAAAGCTGTCTCCCTTTGAAAAATGGCAGAAAAAGCTGACAGATGTACCCATTCCCCTGAAGGAGAATTGATGCACATTCAGGGGAGGCCACTGTTTCAAAAATATTTTTGTCTCCCTTCTCCAAAGTGTACAGGAGAGTGAACATGAATTCCTGGAAGTTATCTCCCTTGTACAAATGCAACAAATCCTTGTGACATGGTGGATTCTTTTACATCTCAAAAATGGTTATTTTCTGATGAAAATTTATGATGACTTTTTTTATCAATGCCTCCAACATAGATTGTGGGTGCTCATTAGAACTGCCTCATTGAGTACCCACAACCTACGTCTTAGAGCGAAAATAAGAAAAATAATTTGTACCCCTGCAAACCCCAATTTTCTCTATATTAAGTCTATACATGGACTTGTTGACCTGATGCTTTTCTTTTTAAACTATGGATATGGCATTTGTCTTTTGTGGGCCTAGTACCTTTTCCATATTTGTGCGTCCATTTGTTGTTGCCGGCCCCGATAGCTCAGTTGGTAGAGTGTCCGCTTCGGGGAAGGGGAGGTCACGGGTTCGATCCCGGGCCGCGACATACCAAAGTCGTTAAGAATGGTACTAGCTGCTCCTCGCTTGGCACTCAGATTTACGGGGTAGAGCTAGGACTGGTCGACCCAGTGTCAGGATAATGTGACTGGGTGTGGTATCATATGTGTCTGGGACATGATACTTCAGTGAGGCAGCACTATAAAAATGAGCATTGAGCTCCCTGTCGCAACCAGACACCGTCGTGATATGACTGAAAAATTGTTGAAAGCGACGTTAAACCCGAATTCACACACACACACACCATTTGTTGTTATTGCGAGCAACTCCTACCCTCAGTTATCTGCCAAAGAAATGAAGCATAGATGAAAAGTGGTATTCAATCCTGTGCCACTTGGGTGAATATTCAATGTTCTAACCAAGAGTCAGTTTTCCAATGCAGTTCTCAGAGAAAAAAAAATCAGGCCCAGATTCGAATCCTGCTAGAGGCAGAGATTTTTCAGAATGTTTCATTCCTTTGTTACAAGATCACGTCCAGTTACCTATACATCTATTATACTACACAAAATATTGTAGAGTGACAGCAAAAAAATGTCATACAATTCTCATTCTTTTCTTGTTCTTTTAATAAATTTTATCTCTTAAAAATACTTAAATGTTCTATTTAAGTTAATAGGGATATATCAAACTGAGCTGAATTCTTATTCATTCTTTCACTGAACAGTAACATAATGGTCTTAAGTAATGGGTCAGATAACCCGAAGCAAATAGTGCAGATCCAGATCAGACTGCTCTTGAAGGAGCAGTCTGATCAGGGTCTACACTGTTGACCATTCTGTTTGCACCTTTTGGACTTCTTGCAGGATCGTGAAAAATATTTGTTAAACTTTTAGGAGAATTACCGCAAGGCCTCAAGGTGTCCAAATTATTCGTTTTTTGGATTTATACTGTATTCCTGTTTCAATTTTCTGTCATACTATTTTTGTTCCAGATGTTAAGCCCTCAAATATACTCTTAGATGAGAGTGGTATGGTAAAGTTGTGTGATTTTGGTATAAGTGGTCGGCTGGTAGACTCAAAGGCAAAGACAAGAAGTGCGGGCTGTGCAGCTTATATGGCGGTAAGTAAGAAGTTGATCTTGAAATATGCTTAATAGGAATGCATACACTTCCTCCAGGGGAGGCAACTTCTGCAAAAGTATTTTTGTCTCCAATGTCAATAGCGTTGAGCTCTTTAAGGAAAGAATTTGCTCCTGAGTAGCAAATTCTTTCCTTTAAGAGTAGTCCCCTCCCTTGAAAAGTGGTGGGGAAAATTTGCCAGATGTACCCTGTCCTCTTAAGAGGCATGGCTGGCTAAACCAGGCATGTTTTACACCATTCCTTACAAGGGAGGCAACTGTCAGGACTTCCTGTGTGCTCTCCAGGGGTCAAATCTTGAAGGAAAGAATTTGCTCCTGAGAAGCAAATTCTTTTCTTTAAGAGTGGACCTCAGTTGATATAGAAGACAGAAACAATTGAAGGAATTGTCTCCCCTGAAGATGAATCTGTTAGACATGCCACAGATGACAGACAGTGTAGTTACTGTTGAGATGGTTCATTATGAACACTTGAACAGTCTCATCTGGATCCACACTTATTGCATAGGTATATCCTAACCAGTCTACAACCCTTGAAAATGTCATCAGTTTATATTGTCTGTTGAATCTTCTTGCAAATTTTCTAAAATATTTTTGCATACAGGCAAACAGTGAGGACCCAGATCAGACTGCTCCTAGTTATCTTGATATTGGATGCATTTAACTAACGAGTACTGTAAAAATCCAAAAAATCCAGACACTTTAAGGACTTAATTTTTCTAAAATATTTCACAATCCAGCAAGGAGATCAAAAAGTGGAGATGAAATGGCAAGTAATGTAGACCCTGATCAGACTGCTCCTGACGGAGCAGTCTGATCTGGGTCTACACCTTTTGCTTAGGCCTGTCTGTCCCAATACTTACAATCATTATGACAGTTCAATGGAAGTGTAGTTACTACTATTATTATTTTGTTACTGTGTACTGTTTCTTGAACACTTGGCAATGTTTTAAAATGGTAAAAAGTACATCATGTACCAATATTAATTAACCCTTGTCCTGCTGAGCCCGGATATGCCTTACCGTTCAAACAATGTAGATCCAGATCAGCTGGCTTCTGAAGAAGCCATCTGATCAGGATCTACATTGTTTGTCATTCAGATTGTGAATTGGTTGCAATAATTTGCATCAAGTAATCTGATTGGTTGATAGTCAGTAGTGGGTGTGGCATATTTGAATATTCAGCAGGACAAGGGTTAAGCTTTTGGCACGTTCTTGCAGCCTGAAAGAATAGACCCACCAGATCCTCAAAGACCAGACTATGATATTAGAGCAGATGTATGGAGTTTGGGTATATCAATGGTAAGTTTAACTTGTCATTTCATTACACTTACATATATATGCCAAGTTAATGCCCTCGAATGCAAACATTCCATAGACTTCAATGTAATTTGATATTTGCAAGAAAATTAATTATTTTATTTTTGCTCATCTGATGTTTAGTGAAACTGGTTTGATTGAAAAACTAAACTAGAATACTGTCGATGGCGCGCCATCGCAAATCCCCACGTTTTCTACAGAGGGGCCAAGTACCGAAAACCCCTCACCCTGGGCCCTAATTTGACTCCATGGTCAAAATATTACCTGTATTATATTCTACTAATCATGCCCTTCAATTTCATATGCCACATGACTATGTTCCAAAAAACTTAAATTTTGACCCTTTGACCCCTCTCCCAGGGCCCCAATCTGACCCCAGGGTCAAAATTTTACTTGTAGTTTATTCTACCCATTATCCCCTTCGCATAGATATGCAACATGACTATGTTCTGAAAAACTTTAATTTTGACCCCCGACCCCCCCAAGTCCGACCCCCAGGGCGTGACCTAGGGGTCACAGCCAAAATCCCGTTCAATATGTTTTACTTTTTTCATAACTAAGTACATGTGCAAAGTTTGGCATCAAAATCTTCATAATTGACTTTGTAATTGAATTTTATTAATATTTGACCTTTTGACCCCTCCCCAGGGCCCCTGGGGGCGGGGACAAAAAAAAATGTGCTCTTGCGCAAGCTATTCATGTAAGCAACTCGCATACCAAATTTGGTTGAATTCCGGCTAACGGTTTAGGAGGAGATAGCCGGACAGACAGACAGACGGACAGACAGACGGACGGAGGCGATAACAATATCCCCACTTTTTTTTAAAACGTGGGGATAATTAACTAGGACATAAACAATCTTTGTTCTTTTTTCTGTGATCTTTCTTTATAAAAAAAAACAGCAGTTTAAAAATAATGCAATTTGCGATAAATTCATTTTCCCATAGACGTCATTGGTGGCGTCGCCAAAAATGAAGATAAAAGATTGTTAATCAGGTTTAAATAGTTGCTGTTCCAATGCTACACATATAACAAAATCAAGAAAATTATATTTATTGCGTTAATCATTTACATATCTAACTATTCCATTTTTTACCGAAATTGGATGAGCAGAAGTAATATGTATAATTTTCTTACAAATGTCAAAATACATTAAGGTCTATGGGATTTTTGCTTTCGAGAACATTAATTTGGCACCTGTCTGTACCATGCCTGCTTTTACTATGGAGCAGCATGAGACACTGGACACTGGAGCATAGCTGCTAACTGAATCTATGTAGCAATATCCAGGGCAGATGGAGCCCTCAAGCTCTGGTCGGCAGTCCATTTAGGAGAAGGCAACTTCAAACAAAAACCTACATATCTGGATTAGCCTGTTTTTGCTTTAAAAAGTCTGCTTCAGCAGCTGGGGCAGAGGATTCAACGACCAGAATGCCAATGCAGCAACATGTTGTGGAGCATGGAGAGCCTGACAAGACACTTAAGAAGTGATGGTCATCCACTGCATCTGGGCTTAGTGCCAGATGTCTTGACCTCTTGCCTTTAAATCCAGCTAAGTCAGGACGAGAGACTGAGGTTGACTCTGCCCTCCTCTCCCTCACTATAATCCAGTTCACAGTGCATGTCATCTTAATTATATGCGTACAGTCACAGAAAGTACTCATATGTAAGCTGTTGATTGGCGAGGGGCGAAGCAGCAGGTGAGGTAACACTAGGAGCTGTAGTTGTGGACCTGCACACAGGCGTCGTCATTCTATATGGTCGTTTTCCTCGAGAATGATGCAGTATGGGGAATGCAAAAAGTGGCATTCCTCGCATGTGATTAACGCTTAAGATGCCATGAAAAAATCCATCTGAAAATGTTGTCTTTTCATGTCATCTGTTGAATCTTCTTGCAAACTTCTTAAGAATATTTTTGCTTACTGGCAAACAGTGTGGGTCCAAACATTGTGGAGCCAGATCAGACTGCTCCTATTGAGCTGACGACAATTGTCGTGATTGGCATTTTATGGGTTATGATTAGTCATTGATGAATCATTTCATCTCCATGGAGTGATATACATCATGTTAACAAGCACGTGTAATGAACACCCATCTAAACACTGCTTTGTATAGAGAAAACTTGGGTTTACAGGGGTAAAAATTTATTTATCTTATTTCTGTTCCAAGACATAGGTTGTGGGACCTCATTAGAACTGCCACAAGAAACGAGCCCACAAATCCTATGTTTAGAGTTTAAAAAAGTAAAATATCACATGTTTTGTCAGAATTATTACCTTATTTGAAATATAAAATAATGCACAATGTCTCAAGGATGTGTAATCATGATGAGTATCCCGTTTCCTGCCCATTGGTTCTTTCAGCCATCAGCATATAGGTCAACCTAACATTGACCTTACTCTCAACCCTAACTTTCAAGTCAGATTTAGCCCCCACAGGTGCAACATAGTCTTAGATGGAATTCTTGTTAACTTGTATGTTCGAGAGTGCAGGAATTTGTCAGTGTGCATGTGTACATTTTCAGTTTAAGATAGCTTTGAGCTCGACTGAATCACATGACCTATGTTGTTTTGTTTGTTTGAGTTCAGGTTTTACGTCTCCATCAACACTATTTAGGTCATTCTAGAGATGTTGCTTCCAGTTTTGTGGGACTTTTACCCGACATTGAGATGAAATGATATATCAAGCCCTATGGCAAAAAGAAACCGCTAGGGTTTAAGGAATGCACCACTTTTCCTGGGCAGGCCTAGACCTAAGCGGATTACCAGTACTCAAGTTCAGTTGTTTTCTACTCAGTGTGGAAGCACCATGCAGTCCAATCGATTTCTCCAAGCCCTTATTGGCGGGGGGCCCCCAGTATATTAGTTAAATCATTTGAAACAGCAAATACAGTAATATTTTTGTTGAAAAAATGTGAGTACAGTGTAAAAGCTACTCACATTATTCCAGCAAAAATACCAAGCTATTGAATATTATTATTATACCGTTATTATTATAACTACAATTGAACTTCGAAGGCTGATGGCTCATTTACCATGGCTGTGTCTAACCAGTTTTTGAGTCCCTAGGGAATTCCTCTACGTACGAAGTAGTGTAGGATAATTAAGGAGATTTTCGACTTGTGTCTTGCAAATGTATGCTGTGTGTATTCATTAGAATCGCCTCAATTAGGCAATTCTAATGAGTACACACAGCATACATTTTTATCATAGAACACCTAAAGATGTCCCAAAATGAACCCCGTTATGTCTCCTGGCAGTTATCGTCAGTGGCTTGAACTACCCCAATGTCGAACAGATTTTCGTTGTCCCAAAGGTGTTCGAGCCATTGGAAGTTCGACTGCACTAAGATTATTTTTGAGCTAAAATCCCTTTGAAGAACTGAGGCTTGGTCTTATCATGAGAATACAGCACAGCATTTATATTTTTACCACCAGGTGGAGCTGGCTACAGGGGAGTTTCCATACAAGAACTGTAAAACAGATTTTGAAGTTTTAACAAAAGTTTTACAAGAAGATCCTCCACTATTACCTCCTGGTAGAGAATTTTCCGTAGAATTTTGCTCATTTGTACGAGATTGGTAAGTAAAGCTCTGTTATGTTATTGTTTAGGCATTCTTATCATGCTTTGCTGGTTGGTTAACCCATTCATTGTTATCATGTCAACAAGTCTGTAATGAAGACACCTATTCAGGGAAAACTGGGTTTTACAGGGGCAAACATTATTTTCTTTTAGCTGCACTAAGACTTAGGTTGCTAGTGCTCATTAGAACTGTCTCAATTAGGCATCCTCAACCTATATTTGGGGTAAATATATAAAAAATATTGCAAATTTTCATCAGAAGAATATCTGTTTTGGAGATTTGAAAGAATGCGCTATTTCACATGAATATATAAACAGAAATTAACTCTGGTAAAATATTTTTAACCCTCATCCTGCTGTTCACGACAACTGCTTCCTTTTCGAACAGTATAGATGCAGATCAGATGGCTGATCTGGATCTACATTGTATGTCATGCAGTTTAGGAATTGAATACAATATATGAAGTAATTTGATTGGTTAATAATCAGCCACGGGTGTGGGTAAATTAATATATTCAGCAGGATAAGGGTTAAACTTTCAGACAAAGGAGTGAAACAATAATAAATTCATTTCCACTGTCAATTCTTACAGAGAACCCTGGGATCTAACCCACGATTCCTGGTTTATAAAGCGAGTAGCATAACCACCACCACACAGGCTTCTATCAAAAGAGAAGTAATATTGGTCTTGTGTGAGAAAAAATGTTTATGAAACTTGAAAAAAAAATCACGTACCATACTTGTTTGCAAAAGTTACCTGTGGTGATCTGCCGTGCAATGGATCGGAGACAGTATTTTGTAAAAATAAAGAACTTGTTTACTTGTTGAGCCTCTGCAGGACATAACTGTCAATAAAACCTGTGTGATCAGTGAAGACTGTGAACAGTGTATGCATCCATTCTGTCTTATCAGTCTTCACTGGTATGACATAAGCTTTCTTTACCATCTGGGTCCAGTAGTTCAAAACTAACGACATCATTCATTAACGTATCGTTAAAACTTCCATCATTTATGTAGCAACTATGATAATATTTTTGCAGCAAAAACACCACTGAATGAGGTATTTTGCTTACTAGACCAGTAGAACAGATAACATTTTGACAACTAACAAGCTTGTTAAGCTAAAATACTTTGAACAACTGGGCCCAGGTATATCCAAAGGGAGATAGACAACTCTTGCCTTAGTTGGCGTGGGGTGAGGGGGGGGGGGGGGGTGGATGTGACGACTGATCTGAGTCTATGATGGTTGCACTGTGCACATATCTTACTATAGGTTTTTATCATGCAATGGTCCAATTACAGCTCAACTTCTTTACAATACTGTTCAGGATAATAACAGTTTAAATATGGATCCCAAAATTATAGATAATATTTATGACCATTTATGGTCATTTTTCTATATAATCTATAATTTTTTGTTTGGATATAACAGTTATTTAACATACATAGTTTTTGATTTTGAACTGCAACAAAAGTGTTATGAAAATGTTGTGAGGTAATTACTTGCCAAACTTGATTTATGACATACAATGTAATGTTTTTTTCTTGTTAGCTGCATATTTATTGACAAAATAGGAATTTATAATGTGATCTTCATGCAAGAATTTTTTTATGCCCCCGCCATTCGAAGAATGGTGGAAAGGGCATATAGCGATGCCCCTGTCCGTCCATCCGTGCGTCCGTTCTTCCGTGCATCCGAAACTTAAACGCGGTCAATAACTTCTTTATTTCTTGATGAATTTTAAAATTACTCCGCAGAAATGTTAAGCATCATGAGACGACGTGTCACTTGCAAAACCCAGGTCCGTGCCTCCAAGGTCAAGGTCATACTTAGAGGTCAAAGGTCAAAAAAAGGGTCCAAAACTTAAACGCAGTCAATATCTTTCTTATTTCTGGATGGATTTTGAAATTACTTTGTAGAAAGGTTAACCATCATGAGATGATGTGTCACATGCAAAACCCAGGTCCGTACCTCCAAGGTCAAGGTCATACTTAGAGGTCAAAGGTAAAAAAAAGGGTCCAAAACTTAAACACAGTCAATAACTTTCTTATTTCTGGATGGTTTTGAAATTACTTTGTAGAAATGTTAACCATCATGAGACGATCTGAGTCTATGATGGTTGCACTGTGCACATATCTTACTATAGGTTTTTATCATGCAATGGTCCAATTACAGCTCAACTTCTTTACAATACTGTTCAGGATAATAACAGTTTAAATATGGATCCCAAAATTATAGATAATATTTATGACCATTTATGGTCATTTTTCTATATAATCTATAATTTTTTGTTTGGATATAACAGTTATTTAACATACATAGTTTTTGATTTTGAACTGCAACAAAAGTGTTATGAAAATGTTGTGAGGTAATTACTTGCCAAACTTGATTTATGACATACAATGTAATGTTTTTTTCTTGTTAGCTGCATATTTATTGACAAAATAGGAATTTATAATGTGATCTTCATGCAAGAATTTTTTTATGCCCCCGCCATTCGAAGAATGGTGGAAAGGGCATATAGCGATGCCCCTGTCCGTCCATCCGTGCGTCCGTTCTTCCGTGCATCCGAAACTTAAACGCGGTCAATAACTTCTTTATTTCTTGATGGATTTTAAAATTACTCCGCAGAAATGTTAAGCATCATGAGACGACGTGTCACTTGCAAAACCCAGGTCCGTGCCTCCAAGGTCAAGGTCATACTTAGAGGTCAAAGGTCAAAAAAAGGGTCCAAAACTTAAACGCAGTCAATATCTTTCTTATTTCTGGATGGATTTTGAAATTACTTTGTAGAAAGGTTAACCATCATGAGATGATGTGTCACATGCAAAACCCAGGTCCGTACCTCCAAGGTCAAGGTCATACTTAGAGGTCAAAGGTAAAAAAAAGGGTCCAAAACTTAAACACAGTCAATAACTTTCTTATTTCTGGATGGTTTTGAAATTACTTTGTAGAAATGTTAACCATCATGAGACGATTTGTCACATGCAAAACCCAGGTCCGTACCTCCAAGGTCAGGGTCATACTTAGAGGTCAAAGGTCAAAAAAAAGGGTCCGAAACTTAAACGCAGCCAATAACTTACATATTTCTTGATGGATTTTGAAATTATTTTGAAGAAATGTTAACCATCATGAGACAATGTGTCACCTGCAAACCCAGATCCATACCTCCAAGGTCAAGGTCATACTTAGAGGTCAAATGGCATACAAAGGGTCCAAAACTTAAACACGGTCAATAACTTTCTAATGAATATGAACATAGACATATTTCAGGCGGGGGCATCCGTGTCCTATGGACACATTTCTAGTTTGTACTCCGTTTCATACCATTACAGTATACAAATCTATCTTGGTAAAGCAACACATGTGTTATGCTTAACTCAATATAGGTGGGAAACCTCTAAAAGGGTACCCTGGCAAACAGTGCAGGGCCAGATCAGATGCCGCAGAACGCGGCATCTGATCAGGGCCCGCACTATTTGCTAACATCAGAATAAAAAAAGAGCAAAAAATAGGCCTACCAGCCTGTATATGACAAACGGACTTGTAGCAGTGAAAGAGTCCATCAGTATACAATGGGTTAATGTGAACATGTCTGTGAAAAAAGTTCTGCTAAGCAAAATTGTTTGCTATGCATGCTAACACAGTCAACAGTGACTCTACAGTTTTAGATATGTAGCTTTAAAACCTTATTTTTTTTGCAGCAGTTTATGTGGTGAACTTACTGTGAAACCTATCTTTTTTTTTCAGCCTCACAAAAGATTATCGGAAACGACCGAAATATGTAAAGTTATTGGTAAGACACTCTTCTCTGTACAGATAATACATGTAATTTGAAAAGTTAAAAAAAAAAAAATGCTTTATATCAGTATAAATTCATGTTGATCTTTATATATGGGCTGCACCAAAGACCCTTTCCACTTGCTGTAGCCCAGATATGGATGCATTATAGATAAAGCTAATTTCATTTTGCTTTATAACTTCTAACCCTTATCTTGCTGTTCACGATAACCGCTATCTTTGCAAACAGTGTAGATCCAGATCAGATGGCTTCTGAAGAAGCCATCTGATCAGGATCTACACTGTTTGGCATTCAGTTTATGAATTTGTAGGAATAAAGTACATCAAGTAATTTGATTGGTTCATAGACAGAAATGGGTGTGGCTTAAATGAATGTTCAGCAAGAGAAGGGTTAAGTTTGTGGTCCCACTAGCACACTTGGTCCTAAGGTAAGGAAGGTGTGGTAGCAGAATAGTGGCCAAGGGCCATTACTTGTGGAGTTATATCCCTTTGTAAGTTTTCAAATTTTGCCATTCTTGAAAATTTTCGGAACAGAATTCTCAGGAACTATGAAAGCTAGACAAATAACCATGGACAATGACTGAATGTATCGTGTATACCGGATATGGGTCAAGGGCCCATAACTCGAGTTATGTCCCTTGGTATGTTTACAAAATTTAAAGATGCATTTTGCTAAATAATTTTTGTTTCTGGTCCTATGTCAATGAACCTTACACCACACTTGGTCTCTAAATATATGTGGGCATGGGGTATGGCCCAGCTGGCCGCTGAAATGAAATCCGAGGGTGTCTGGGGTACAAAATGCCTGGAAATTGACGCTGGTAAAACATGCTGCAGACAATGAAAATGGCCAGTGCCAAATCCCTTAATTGTTGCCTTGACAGCAGTATGAAGATTAAGATTCGGTCAAAAAAAATGTGAATTCACACTTTTTGATAACTTTGAGATGCCTCCTCATTACCATGGCAACAATGATTTAGCCTAAAAGATTCCTTTTGAAAGTTTACTGCCCAGTGAACATTCCTGCCGAGTTTGATGTAAAACAGACCATTCATTATGAAATAATGCTTATGTGAAGTTGCTGTCCTAGGCAACACATAGAGGATCTTACACGAGTGTTTATGTATTATTGAATTTATTAAACGAGTTGAGGAAAACAGCCGAGCATTTTATCCCTTTTCCTCGACGAGTTTAATAAATTCAATAATACATGAGCACGAATGTAAGATTCTATTTATCATATGACATTTAAAACGCATTTTATTCACGATTGTTTTACAAAATGTCAATTTTCTGCCATTAGTAAAGGCTACGTCGTTAAGGATGCCGTACATGTAACGTTACGGGGCGTATCTAACTAATTTGCATAATTAATCCACTAGTGAATTATCGAATTTATTACATGACGTTATTACATTCTCAGAGGCGACGTCATATGATAATGTGAAATTCACAAAGTCCCCAAGTGGGAATGGGTTAAGGGGAATGGATACGCCTGCAGAAAAGTTTTTGTCTCCCATGGCAATAGGGGTCAACTCTTAAAGGAAAGAATTTGCTTCTGAGGAGCAAACTCTTTCCTTTTTAGCTCACCGTCACGTAGTGACGAGGTGAGCTTTTGGGATCACTTTTTGTCCGTCGTGCGTCCGTCCGTCCGTGCGTGCGTAAACAATTTCTTCAAACGACATCTCCTCCTAAACCACTGAGGGGATTTTGACCAAACTTCACAGGAATGATCCTTAGGTGGTCCCCTTTCAAAGTTGTTCAAATGGTTCTGGTCCGTTGCACATATAGGTCACAGGAGCCAAAAATAGATTTTTTCACCGAAAACTTAAAAAATCTTCTTCTCTGAAACTGCAAGGCCCAGGTCTTTGATATTTGGTATGAAGCTTCATCTAGTGGACCCCTACCAAGATTGTTCAAATTATAGTGCTGGGGCCAAAAATGCCCCCACCCCGGGGCCCTTTGGTTTTACATGGGCTTATATAGGGAAAATCTTTAAAAATCTTCTTCTCTGAAATTGCAAGGCCCAGGTCTTTGATATTTGGTATGAATCTTCATCTGGTGGACCCCTACCAAGATTGTTCAAATTATAGTGCTGGGGCCAAAAATGCCCCCGCCCCGGGGCCCTTTGGTTTTACATGGGCTTATATAGGGAAAATCTTTAAAATCTTCTTCTCTGAAACTGCAAGGCTCACGTCTTTGATATTTGGTGTGAATCTTCATCTTATGGATCCCTACCAAGATTGTTCAAATTATAGTGCTGGGGCCAAAAATGCCCCCGCCCCGGGGCCCTTTGGTTTTACATAGGCTTATATAGGGAAAACCTTTAAAAATCTTCTTCTCTGAAACCGCAAGACCCAGGTCTTTGATATTTGGTATGAAGCTTCATCTAGTGGACCCCTACCAAGATTGTCCAAATTATAGTGCTGGAGCCAAAAATGCCCCCACCCCAGGGTCCTTTGGCTTTACATGGGCTTATATTGGGAAATCTTTAAAAAATCTTCTTCTCTGAAACTGCAGGGCCCAGGTCTTTGCTATTTGGTATGAATTGTTTGTTTGATTTGAGGTTTAACGTCCCCGTCAACACTTTAAAGGTCATTTTGGAGACGTTGCTTCCAATTTTGTGGGACTTTTACCCGACATTGAGATGAAATTACATCTCAAGCCCTGTCGCCCAATGAAACCAATAGGGTATATTAGCATGGACGGTCTGCCTCGCACCGCGGTTCCTGGACAGGCTTAGATCCGCTAAGCGGTTTACCAGTACTAGTGTGCGGGCCGGATTCAGCTCTGCGTGGAAGCATCATGCAGCCCATATATTTCTTCAAGCCGCTATGGGCGGGGGCTTCATATTCGGTATGAAGCATCATCTAGTGGACCTCTACCAAGACTGTTCAAATTATAGTGCTGGGGCCAAAAATGCCCTCGCCCCGGGGCCCTTTGGTTTTACATAGGCTTATATAGGGAAAATCTTTAAAAATCTTCTTTTCTGAAACTGCAAGGCCCAGGTCTTTGATATTTGGTATGAAGCTTCATCTTGTGGACCTCTATCAAGATTGTTCAAATTATAGCTCTGAGGCCAAAATTGCCCCCGCTCCTGGGCCCTTTGGTTTTTCATAGACTTATATAGGGAAAATCTTGAAAAATCTTCTACTCTGAAACCACAAGGCCTAGGTCTTTGACATTTGGTATGAAGCTTCAGCTAGTGGACCTCTACCAAGATTGTTCAAATTATAGCCCTGGGGCCACAATGCCCCCGCCCCAGGGCCCTTTGGTTTTACATAGTCTTATTATAGAGATAATCTTTGAAAATCTTCTTCTCTGAAACAACAAGGCCCAGGTCTTTGATATTTGGTGTGAAGCTTCATCTAGTGGACCTCTATCAAGATTGTTTAAATTATAGCCCTGAGGCCAAAAATGCCCCTGCCCCGGGGCCATTTGGTTTTACATAGGCTTATGTAAGGAATATCTTTTAAAAAATCTTCTTCTCTGAAACCGCAAGGCCCAGGTCTTTGATATTTGTTGTGTAGCTTCATCTAGTGGACCTTTGCCAACATTGTTCAAATTATAGCCTTTTGTTGATTTTTGGTATGAAGCTTCACCTTTTTAGACCTCCCTCAACATTATGCACATTATAACCCTGGGGTCAATAATGGCCCTCCCTGGGGCCCACTTGTTACTCTATGGATCAGGTGAGCGATCTAGGGCCATCATGGCCCTCTTGTTTAAGAGTAGACCCCTTTTTCAGTTGGACAGGGCTTATAGAAAAGCAAACGGGAAGAAAAATCTGCCAGGTGTTCCCATTCCCCTTTATCTCTTGTGCCAGCACTTCTGTCACAGTCTATAGGATCATTGTGGTGAATTATCTGGATTTATTAACCCTTCTCTTGCTGAATATTCATTTAAGCCACACCCATTTCTGTATATCAACCAATCAAATTACTTGATGTAATTTATTGCTACAAATTCATAAACTGAATGCCAAACAGTGTAGATCCTGATCAGATGGCTTCTTCAGAAGCCATCTGATCTGGATTTACACGGTTTCCAAAGATAAGGGTTGTTGTGAACAGCATGATAAGAGTTAATATAATGTTATTTATCAAGTAATTTCACATTGGCCTAGTTACAGGTCCGAGGTCTGCTGTATTGGCACGAGGCCGAAGGCCGAGGCCAATACAGCTGACCGAGGACCTGTAACTTGGCCAATATGAAATTACTTTATTAATGACAATTTTATTAATTGACACAATTAAAAACATGATTTAGGATTTTTGAATATTGGTTGACCATGTGTATTACATGATAATCAATTAATAAATTAGAATATAAAGGAGCCTATGTGTTGTATTGATTAAGCTACTTGCCTTAAAAAAAAGCGTCATAGTTCTTGTTCCAGCTTTCTCCAGGCTTTCAAATGAGTATTTAAACCAAGATCACATCTCCATATGACCTTTGTTGTGGATTAGATGTAAAATTCTAACCAACACACAATTTCAGCATAATATATAATTTTATGCTTTGTTCTAGCATGATAATGAAAAAAAAACCCTTATAAAAATTAGATGCACTAATGTTCTTTGGGGCTTTGTTTGATAGACAGGTGCAATTATACAGTTTTTATCCTCCAAAAAATTCATGAAAGATTTTAGACATGTTTCTACATTTTTCAGGAACACCCATTTATCAGAAAATATGAGACCCTAGATGTTGATGTAGCTACATGGTTTTCAGATGTATCAGTTCATATAGAACCTCACCCAGCAACTTGAACATCTCAGAGGTGAGTGTTGATACTGAGTCTTGATCATGGATGGAGAACATAAAGTAGGTGCAGTCAGATTTTGGCAGTGGTGATTTACCATTTGGTAACCATTGGCACCATTGGTTGTTGAAAAAGCCTGAACAGTTGTTGAAGCGATGGTCACCAGTCCTATCAGTTGAAATAGGAAAAACAACTAAATATTTTAAAGTGAAAATTTTTGCTGAGCTTCTATCATCAAGAAGTTTCTTTTTTTGTATCAATAATGAAAACAAATGTTTATATATTTCTTGATTATGGTTTCTTAGAATCACATGGTGCATGTTGATGTAAATTTCCCACATTGATAATTTCACCAATGGTTTTTATCACACCTGCTTTAGGCATGGCTTGATATAGATGTCAAAATTTCCATCCGTTCATTCATCCGTCAACATTTGCGATCACCAAGCACTCACCCTAATGTTAAGTCCATTTCTCAAGAACTATAAGAGCATTATTAATGATGTCTAGGGATAGCAACTTTATTGCAAGCATCCATATTTGACCTTGAGCTACATTTCATGGGTCACTGACTTTGGAAGCTATTGCAACCACCCTAGCATTCACCCTAATGTTCAAGTTCATTTCTGCACAACTACAACTATAAGAGCATAATTAATGATACTTGGTACAGATTTGCATCTAGGGATAGCAATTTTATGGCAAGTATCTATATTTGACCTTGACCTACATTTCATGGTTCACTGACTTTGGAAACTATTGTGACCACTCTACCGTTCACCCCAATGTTTAAGTTCATTTCTCAACAACTATAACAACTTCATTATTAATTATACTTGGTACAGAATTGCATCTAGGGATGGCAACTTTAATGCAGTCATCCATATTTGACCTTGACCTTCATTTCATGGTTCATTGACTTTGGAAACTATTCATGGTTAACTGACTTCGCTAACCATTGTGTAAACCCTAGCATTCTCCCTAATGGTCAAGTCCATTTCGCAAGGACTATAAAAGCTTCATAAATGATACTTGGTACAAAGTTACATCTGGGGATGACAACTTTAATGCAAGCATCCAGGTTTGACTTTGACCTATATTCCATGTTTCAGTGACTTTGCACCCCACAGGCACGGCATAGCCTTTGGCAAAAGTCTTGTATTTCTATTCAGCAGCAAGATTTTTGTTTTCTTTTTTTTTTTTCAGAAAATTATTTTCAGGATTGGTGCTGTTGAAGAGCCGTAGAGGCTGATTCCAGAGCGTGAGTTTACCGGGCTGTTCTCAGATTCCATGGCATGAGTTTACCGTTTTTTGTCAAGGTGTGCTTATTTGCGGGACAGATTGATCAAGTTCATTAATTGCTCAGCTGAATAGGATTACTATATGGTGTGGCAAAAAGAAAAACAATTGCAGCTTTTTGAAAAAGCACTTCTTGTGATTTATAAGTGTATTCAGGTTTGGTGGGTTGAGTTTCTTGACATGAGCTGGACACAGCAGAATCACCAAAATTAAGTCATTCCTTCTTGCCTGACAAACCTGCATATTGTCAGGGATATATAGTAAAACCTGTCTTAGTGGCCACCTCTAATAAGCAAGCATGTATTTGGTGCCAGAAAAGGGCAAATGAATTAACTCTGTCTTAAGGGGAATGGGAACACCTGATATATTTTTCCGCCATTTTTCAAAGGGAGACAACTTTCGGGACTTCCTGTACACTCCTCTATAAGTCTTGTCCCACTGAAAAAGGGGTCTACTCTTGAAGGAAAGAATTTGCTGAATTTGCTCCTTAGGAGCAAATTCTTTCCTTCAAGAGTTGACCCCTATTGACATGGGAGACAAAAATACTTTTGCAGGAGTTGCCTCCCCTGAAGGTGTTCCCATTCCCCTTAAGCAAGCACCTGTCTTACCCTATCCCTAAGGTCGTTGCTTAATACAGGTTGGACTGTAGCTGTATGGGCCGCGTCATGAGAAAACATATTTTTGCCGTTTGTGAACAACAAAGGTGGAGATCAGCCTGCGCATCCATGCAATCTGATCAGCATCTTTGTGTACAATGCTTGGATAGTACAATATCTCTAGTTTCTATATTTAAAATTTCAAGTCTCTTTCTAGTCTGTGTTGCTGACCAGACTGGTTTGTGTCTTATCAAGGTCGTGTTGTTCAAAGCATCCTTAACAAGCTTGTCAGTGGTCAAATTGTTAACTGTTCCCGTAAGGACACACTGGCTCTAATTCATAAGGTCTCACACCACTGTAGGTACGAGCCTGGCTCCGGTCACATGTGAGATGCCAAGTTCTGCAACGGAAGGTAATGTGGTTTTTCTCTGGGTAATCCACTTTTCACCCACCTCTGATTTACAGTCCACTTGATATGAGTGAAATAATCTTAAAAGGGCAGTAATACCACGCCCCCCTCCCCCAAAAAAATCTAATACTCTGGTAGTTTTGCTGAAAAAATGTTAGCAGCTTTTGCAAATGCAAAAACTGCTCACATTTTTTCTGCAAAAATATTAATATATTTGCCACATTTAATGATAAAAGTTTTAATGATTCATTAACTAATGAAATGATTAGTTTTGAACAATTGACCCTGGTCACCAATGCCAAAGACAGGTTTTCTTCTGATGGGGCTATTTTATATGTAGCAGCAAAAACAGGGATGGGCAGATCTGAGTCATTACTTTCTAACTATTTACCCTTATCCTGCTGTTCACGACAATCCCTAACTTTGCAAACAGTGTTGATCCAGATCAGATGGCTTCTGAAGAAGCCATCTGATCAGGATCTACGCTGTTTGTCATTCAGTTTTGCAATTTGAATAAGTAAATTACATCAAGTAATTTGATTGGTTGAAATTTAGATGGGTGTAGCTACATTAATTTATGCAGCAGGATAAGGGTTAATAGCTCCAGATAAGGAGGAGAATTGGGCATGCATTAATTAAGGAACAGTTAGTGGATACCCATATTCAAAATTGTCATTTGCGGAGCTAAATCAGCAGTTTTAGGGTGAGATTATAAGAATCTTATATGGATGTGAGGGGTGGATTGAAAAATCCGTCCCGAGGGACACTGTCCGGCATCACGAGGCTTGCCCAGTGATGCCGGACAGTGATCCCGAGGGACGGATTTTTCTATCCACCCCTCACACCCATATTGGATTCTTTTTCTTGCATATCTTCCATTTCTATTGCGTATTTCTAATGCTGCTGTCACTTCGGTTACCGACGTCCGCCATTTTGTGATGACACAACAGGAATGTTTAGTGACGTCACGCATGACGACGCCGCGCATGAGGTTGTAATCAACCAGTGCATTTATCAAACACGCGATTAAATTCGATTTGGGGTCGGAACACCAGGGTCAGAACATATATTTCTATCCCAGGGTAAAATGACGGATTTCCTTGTCTGGTGTGCAAGAAATTTTGTTCTATGGTGACACATAAGTGGAGCTGTAAATGAGAATATGCATCGCTAAAATCAATGATTTAACTCATGAAATGACACTTTTCAAAAGCTACTCACATATTTTCAGCAAAAATTTAGGTATATTTGCTCTATTAAATGATCAAAGTTTGAATACCGTATTGATCCTTAAGTATTGGGACAGACAGACCTAAGCAAACAGTGCAGACCTAAGCAAACAGTGCAGCTCTAGATCAGACAGCAGTTTGATCAGGGTCTACACTGTTTGCCATTCAGTGTGCACATTTTACACTCCTTGCTTGATCATGATACAAAGAGGGTCTTTCATTTGTGCCCATGCATGTTTTTTCTTTAAACTTTGTATATTAATAACTCAGCATATACAACCTATAAAAATGTATTTAATAAATTATATAAATCAAAGTAGGACTCAGGAGGCCACTCTTACTGACTCCCTCCATGAGCTGGTGTCTGTCTCTAAATAAGTGCGTCTTAAATCTTATGTTTTATTTAGTTTCAAGATCTGTGAACTGGATTGAATGCAGAACTCCATAGGCATTCCTTTGATACTAAAAAACGTTTTGAATTAATTAAAGTTTACATTTTCTGATAAAATAATTATCAAAAATCTCATTTTTTAATTAAAATTTTAAAAAATTATCAAAATTCAATCCCTAAGATAAACATTTTCTAGTCTTTGTCAAGATTTCATTTTGCTAGCAAAACTTGCCATTTGTATCTTCTTTAGCTATGCCAAATTTCATGAAAATCCGAAACCGGTAACACTGTAGTTTTACACCTTTAATGGATGTAAGTCGTTTCTGCAAAATTTACTATTTTATTGAAATCATCCAAGAACCTTACAAGAAGGCAATTCGTAACACTTACGTAATAAAAATGAGATTATACAAATCAAAATGAATACATATTGAGCTGATCTAGCTTAGAAACTATTAAAATATCATGGATTTCTGATATTTTCCTTTCATTTATACACTATGATCTATCTAAAATAGTAGATAGTAAAACACTAAATCAAAAGGTATTCTAAACAACAAATTAGGCTTAACAACATATATTGCTTTTTTATTAGCAGAAAAATTATTGTGAACATGTGCAACTTTATTTAATGACTTTGCATAAGTCATGTTACTCAAATAGGTGTAAGGCAATGTGATCCATTATTTTCATTTCCATACCAAGCTGGTATGCAAGGACGCAATGGTCAGTGGTTTGTTGTTACTAGTAAAAATAGTTCTGTTGATAAATCCATGGCCAGATTAAGCCTTAGATATACTCTGTCTTTATGAACGCAGGATTATTATCCTAACAAAACAATTACAGTAATTATTGGTTAGTATTTCCAAAAATCGAAATGTCAGTGATATTGAGTTTCTGTTGCAAAAGATACCATTGATGGATGAGGCGCAGAATATTTGGTGTAAACAAAGCTGTCATATGACCTAGAGAAATTTTGCTATTGGACAGGGAGAGAAACATTTCCCTTCCTTATAGTACACATGCATAAATATGTCTCTTTTCTGCATTGGTATTGTAATTGTTGACATTTCTTTAGTGTCTTTTTTTTCTATTTACTTTGCAAATGTAGTGGTTAATTTATCGAAAGCGAGCTTTTAGTATTTTTTTTCTGGTCGTAAAACTTTCAACCACTTCTTGAATGTTTCTGCTGAATGCAAGTTCACTGTTGTTTTTATTTTAAAGCACTGTTCTTGCTTGCTTTTTGTTCATTAATAATTACAAGTACATTTCTGTGCAACGTATCCCTCAGCTTAGAAAGAGCATTGCAGTGTTTGGAGAGAAAAAGGATCACAATGTATTTACTGAAAATAGTTTAAAATCCTATGTGTTAATGCGATAACTACTCACAGATTGAATAATTATTATCAACAGTTTAAATGCTTCTTGATATCTTACATAATGTGCTTTGTAAATACTGCAACAACTGCTGAGATAGGTTAATGAAGTGAAAGACCTATACAAATATATAGACCACACAATCATGATCACATAAGTTTTGAAACACTGACAAATGTGCGACCATGTGAATTCTAAAAGCAAATTCAAATGGCTTTGGATTACAGCTCCAGGAAGCCGTTTGATTTCGTTCATAGGGGCTATACAAAAAGATAGATTGGCTTGTGCCTATGCAGATACAAATTCTGAAAACTTAATGTCAAGGAAAAGTAATCTCAGGTGTTATTGATTTTCCCTAGAGTAAACCTTTCTTTTTAAATGGACAGTTAGGGTTAAATAAACAAACAACAGTTTGACTTGAGAGTCATTTATCTCGAGTCAGATAACAATCTAAAGTGACTGGTATGTTGTTGATTTGAATATTAAATCTAAATATCACCTTAGCGCCATTACCAAATTAGACAAGAGAGGCAGAAAGAAAACTGTGCACATGATTACATGGGTGCGTTTGATGACGTTTGTCATCAAAACCTTTGCGGTATAGTGCTGTAGACAAAATAGTTTGTTCCATAGGGGGCAAATTTACTGAAATGGATATTTTGAAATAATACTTATAATTATGCTATGAACTACTTACACAAACCATACTATACTATAGCCATCCAAATTGAAAGTAATAATAAAGTATTATTAAACAGCATGACCAAAACATGATAATCATATAATTTCACATTTTGCTGAATCAGGACTATCAGTATTCAGTCTGTTAAAACACAATGTTACCGGTCCTCAATTTCCATCACAATTCATCAACATGTTCCAAAGATATGTGGGTAGTTTTTATGCTAAAATGGTGTCTTGACAAAAACTGGAACATGGTAAAAATGCATATAAAATTTTAATGAATACAAAAAATAGGAGCTGAAATATGGGGACACCATCAAAGAAAACTGAGTGCCCAGCCACTATTACTAGACATATGAGGTCATTCATAGAATAAACTAACTCACCAATTATGACTTTAATTCATAAAACATAGCAGCATTAGATATATGAAACTCTGAATACTATAGACATGTTTATATGAGAGTACTCTCTGTTGTGATAGAGACTTCATAAAATATGTAATAAATTTACTACGAAAATAAAATTTAAAAGTGAATGCATCGTAATTATAATGGTTATACTCAAGGCAATTATTGTGCATAATTTCATCAAAATCCAAGCGTGGGCAGAAACCAATGCAAATTTCCTATACCTTGAAAGACCCCCTTTGTTAAAATATCAGGCAAGTTCACTGGGTGTCCGAATTTAGGACTTTTAAGGTATGTTAACAAATGATACACATGTAGTTAGTTTTACACAACTGGCCCGATTGGTTCATGTAATAGCATTTACCTTAGTGAGCTTGTGGAGGTGTGTCCTTTTCCTGATTAACTGATTGGCTCATGTAATGTCCAGCTGACCTATCAAAATCTGCTTAATCTTCAAAATTCAGCTAGGTCAGGTTGGATAATACTGCCCCGCCCATCGGGGCTTGAAGAAATAGATGGGCTGCATGGTGCTTCCATGCAGAGCTGAGTCTGGCCGCACACGAGTACTGGTAATCTGCTTAATTAAAGCCTGCCCAGGTAAAGCGGTGTGAGTCGGGCCGTCCATGCTTATAAACCCTATTGGTTTCATTGGGCCACAGGGCTTGAGATGTAATTTAATCTCAATGTTGGGTAAAAGTCCCACAAAATTGGAATCAACGTCTCCAAAATGACCTATACAGTGTTGACAGGGATGTTTTAACCTCAAATCAAACAAACAGGTTGGTTAATAATGCGGTCACAAATCAATTTGGGTCGTGCAATTAGTCCAAGTAATCCTCCTTCTCCTCCTCCTCTGGAGTTACACCACAACTTCATTATAACACGGTTTATTATAACATGGCTTTGGATATAACATGGTTTCAAGATGGATCCCAAAAATGTATACATTATAAAGAAAAATGACCATTTTTCTATATAATCTACACATTTTTGTTTGGATATAACATGGTTGTTTAACTAACACGGTTTCCGCTTTGGACTCCATTAATAGTGTTAGAAAGAGGTTGTGGTGTTTAAGTTTATTTTGTGGGTTTTTCTTTGTCTCAGCTAATGTATTAAAAGAATTTACCCTGGATACAGTGTTATAAAACATATTTCCTGCTCAGCTCAATGGAGTATGTCCTGCTCATAAATATTAGCCCATTTTGTACCAGAAACCTCAAAATGGGTATTTGGTAAACAGTGCAGAATGCAGTATCTGATCAGGGCCTACACTGTTTGAAAAAAATCTTTAACTTTGACGAAAACTGCATGGCATTTATTTTCAAGAAAATGAGTGGCAAACAGTGTACCTGGTAGACCCTGATGAGATGCTGTCTGGGTTTACACTGTTTGCTCAGGCCTGTCTGTCCGAATACATATGGTAAATAAAGTATGAAAAATAAAATGTCCATTTATGGTAATATTTAAGAAATAGATCAGCTCTAGCTGTGATTTGTTGTGTAATTAATCACAGTTTGGAGGTCAGTTGTAAAGTAGACAAATCACGAGCGCGTAGCGCGCGTGATTTGTCTACTTACAACTGACCGACAAACTGTGATTTATTACCCAAAAAATCACTGGCTAGAGCTGATCTATTTCGATTCTAACACGCTGAAACTCGGCAATAATGCTGTTGTTTCCTTCAAAATCTCACGACTTTTCGCCATTGTTAGAAGAAATCCCGCTAAAATTAACGACTGAAACACATGCATTTACATCCTTTTCTAACGTTTTCGATGCGAGAAAATGACGTTGCACCGTCTAACGTCAAGTAAATCGACTAGTGACGTAATAAATTTGCAGTTTTTAATGACGTCACACGTCACGCTCTTCCGAGCTGTGATTTGTTGCAGAATAAAACACAGTTATGTTGCATTGCCTATATAGGCGCACTGTGTTAGAATTCTGTATAATCTCTGTATTTTGGGATCCAAGAATGTTCATTTGTCTGTATACTATACACTTTTAGGATCCATCTTAAGCAGTGTTCAAAGTTTAGGTGTAAATTGATATTCATGAGCATAACATATATCATACGCAACTGTGTTGAGCATGAAAAAGTTTTTAATCTCAGGGCATGTACCAGCAAACTTAGTTCAAAATGTTGTGTTGCTTATTTCCAAGGTTTTGTAATGACAATATTGTGTCCAGTTTTGGAAGAAAGTTGTTTGTTTGTATTATGGAATTTTTAGGACTTTGTATGAGACATGCTGGTCATGTGATCATGCAAAGTATCTTTTCAAATTTAAATCCTTACAACCCTGAGAGTCTGAAGTAGACTCCTACTTTTCAATTTGGATACATCCATTGCTGCTAGTTGAATTTTTGTCAATACACCTTATGATAACACACCAGTGCGATAGAGTGCATTTTTCACACTTGCAAAATGGCTACTTTTCTTGTGAAAATCTGTGGTATTTTTCTTATTTAAACTGCAAACATAGGTTTTGGGTCCTCGGTAGAACCGCCCTATCGAGGCGGTTATAACGTATACCCACAACCTATGTCTTTGAGCAGAAATAAGAAAATTAATGTATACCTCGTAAACCTCAGTTTTCTTCATATAAAGTGGGGGTTTAGTAGGGTGTTCATTTCATGGACTTGTTTGCCTGATGAGTAAGCAGAATGGCAAATAGTATAGATCCCAAAGCCCTTGATAAGAGGGGATATTCAAATATTATTTTTCTAATTTCTGCACAAAATGTATGTTGTGGGTACTCAGTGGAAGCACCTTGGTGAGGCGCTTCCAATGAGTACCCACAACATATGTTTTCATGCAGAAATAATTTCTTATTCACAAAAACATGTTGTGAGTACTAATTAGAAGTGCATCACTTATTTCTGCATGAAAACATATGTGGTTACTCATTAGAAGTGCCTCAGTGAGGCACTTCTAATGAGTACCCACAACATGTTTTTGTGCAGAAATACGAAAACTTGGGTTCTCATTAGAAGCACCTCGGCGAGGCACTTCTAATGGGTACCCACAACATATGTTTTGATGCAGAAATAAGCGAGCCGCTTCTAATGTTTTTGTGCAGAAATTCGAAAAATATCAGTACTTTTTGGATGAAAAAAGCAGCTTATCTTGAGCTATGGATGCTGATGAGACTGCTCACTCAGAGCCATCTCATCTGGATCTACACTATATGCATACGTATCTGTTTCAGTCTACAGGGTTGAAAGGGTGAAGTATTATATCAATGCATTGCAAGGAATGTGACATCAAATTATGTTTATTGTCTAAAAATTGGAGATAATGTACTAGTTTTATTGTAGAAACATTTTTTACCATGACAGTTGATCTGTTTGGTAATATTTTAAACATTTACCATGCTAGATGTTAGAAGCATAGTTAAATTTCAATTGCTCAAACACAGTAACCCATTTAAAACAGAAAACCGCAAAAAACAGGGCATTGGCAAACAGTGCAGGCCCAGATCAGAGGATGCAGAATGCAGCATCTGATCATGCTCTTCACTGTTTGCAGAAATTTTAGCCATTTTTATGCCCCTGCCATTCGAAGAATGGTAGAAAGGGCATGTAGTGTTAACCCTGTCAATACATCAATCTCAGCCTGTGTCCAACTATGAAAAGTTGTTCTAGGTAGGGGCAGTTCTAGCCACTCAGGGTTAATATTGAAATTTTACCAACCAAAAATGAAAATTTTCTAATAAAATATCTGATACTTTTCATATTCTGCTAAAAACCTGGATTGTGGAAGCTCGTTAGAACCGCCTTAGCGAGGTGGTTCGATCTATGATTTTGAGCAGAAATAAGAAAAATAATGTATACCCCTGTAAACCTCAGTTTTACTATATAAAAGTGGAGTTAAAGGGGGTTAAATTTATATGCCCTAATGATCCTAAGGATTGGGACAGATAGGCCTAAGCAAACAGTGCAGACCCAGATCAGACTCCTCCTGAAGGAGCAGTCTGATCAGGGTCTACACTGTTTGTCATTCTGTCTGCATCTTTTGGACTCCTTGCTGGAACGTGAAACAAATTTAATAAATTCTAGGAGAATTAAAACAAGTCCTCAAAGTGTCCAAATTTTTAGGATTTCGTGATGTAAGGAAAAAAAAATTCTCACTGAATTATCCCGCCATATTTATCTGGGGCTGTGGGAAGAATTCTGTAGAGACTCGAGGATGAACTGGAGTCAGTAAATGAATAGTGTTTGAGTCATTGAAGTTTCACTGTTTATGTTTTCATGATTCATTTGAATACCAGATCAGTCAAAAATTTGTTTCTAATATGGATAATAATGCACTACATGTACTTAATATTAAATTTTCCCCACTTCTCCATGAAAACCTTAATAAGCTCGAACACCTTAGGGACAGCGGAAATCTGTTTGAGACAGGGGTAGTTCGAGCCACAGAGGGTTACTGCCTGGAGAGGCATCTTGAGGTTAATTTTGGGACATCTTTTCGGTGTTCTATCATAGAAATGTATGCTGTGTGTACTCATAAGAATTATGTAATCCAGGCGATTCTGATGGTTACACACAGCATAAATTTTCAAGATCAAAGTGGAAACTCTAAATTATCCCACACTATTTCTTATGTAGAAGAATTCCATAGGGATGCAAAAACAGGTTTGAGTCAGCCATGGTAAACGAGCCATCGGTGTTGGAGCCATCGAAGTTCCACTGTATTTGATTGTTTTATTAGAATGTCTTGCTAAGTTGATTTAACCTTTAGCATGCTGAATTAATTTTTTTATCGATACTCCGTCCCACTGAATTGTTTTTATCAAATACTACCATTTTCAGCAACTTTTAACACGCAAAAACCCGTATTTTTCTTGATTTTTCCACCATTCAAAGCATATGGAAAACGAAAGTAGCCTACTGTCACTCAGCTGACTGAGTCGAAAAATCGTTTAAAACACCCTTTCAGAGCGTATTTTGGGCTCGATTAGATCAAGTTCGTCAAAAAGTAGCGATTTCCTAAAAAAAATTGCATCCTTACCCAGAAAACCCGAAGAAAATCCATCCAAAAACATCGAAACGGCAAGTTTTTTTTTTCATCGATGCCCCGATGTTATTTGATACCGAAATGCCAAACCGCACCGAAAAACGAGAGTTTCTCCTTTAACTATGAGTCGCACCATGCACAACAGTCAATTTCGGCGCACGATTGAGCCTACAGCGTGGCGCCGTCACATTTTCACGGGCGCACGAATGCGCCTACAGCATGCTAAAGGTTAATAACAGTGCCTGCAGCTGAAGTTTTTATGGACAAATTTGAAACAAAGTTAAAACTAATCTATTATCAAATACATCTTTTTCTATTCTTTCTGAAAAAAAGAAGAAAAAAAGAAGACAGTCACTGTAGAGCATCGGGAAAAGTGGGTTGTGTGAGGCATCGTGTTGCATGTTTCGGCATCAGGGCACCCAAGCTCAAGCAAGCCCTGTGTATAGTGGTCTACTCTGGGCAAACAGTGCAGGCCAAGATCAGATGCTGCAATATATGGTATTTCGGCTGAGGGGATTTTAACAATTATCCACAACATTTGTTTCTTGGAATGATAGTAAAACAATATTTTTGAATATTGCCATTAACCCCTCCCATCTTTAGTAAAGGATTCATTCCATTGAAATTGTCATTGTAACGAGTTTTGTCGTTATATAAATTGTCGGTATAAATAAGGTTATCTGTGTTGTTAAGAAATTGGATTGTTCTTTGCAGAATCATGACATCGCAAGCTTTTTTTACAAACAACCATGAAAACTACATTGATTTCTCTGCAAAAAGTAAAGGTTAACCCTTAAGATGCCGAGAAAACTACATCTGAAAATGTTGTCTGCTTATGTCGTCTGCTAAATCTTTTCGCTCTTTTCAAAAATATTTTTGCATACAGGCAAAAAGTGTGGAACCCAGATCAGACTGCTCCTAGAGGAGCAGTCTGATCTGGGTTCACACTGTTTGCAAAAACTAATTTTAAAGTAGTTGGCAGACAACAAAGCAGATGACAATTGTCGTGATTGGCATTTTATGGATTAAGATCAGGCTTCATTTTCTTAATTTAGGTTGGAATTGGGGTATGAGACTGCCAGAAGAGCTGAATAAAATATATTTTCTTTTATAAGGAGAAATTTAGAAAATATTTTTAAATTTGCTGTTTATCTAAGACAATGTCCACATTTGGACAGGGAAGCCTTAGTGGTGTAGTGGGTAAGCTGCTTGCATCAGATGTTTTAGATTTGATTCCAGGCTTCTCCAGACTTTTGAAAGAGTCTTTAAAATAAAGTCCCTTCTCCATATGGCCTAAGTTGTTGATGGGATGTAAAACACACACACATACACACACATGTGGTCATGCTATTCAATAATGTTTTGTCAGCTTTGACAAGTTTGATAAGTCTGCGAACACCTTTGTTCAATTTCAAAGTGTTGAAATGAAAAAAATAATAACCTGGTGTACTTGACCTTATATGAAGAAATTAAAGTCGAACAGCTTGATGTTGCACTTTAAATGTTATAGTAATTCAAGAAGGGCAGTTGTCAGTTTCTGATGAAAGAATGTCCACTGTGCTTTTGTAAAAGTCTGCCAAGGAAATGAATGGTTAGGTAAACCGACCAGCTAGATATGACTTAAATAGCTTTCACTGGGTCGTGAAACTCCAAACAGACTTCCAGTAGTTATTGTTGTGCCTGCAATATAGGAGTTCAGTTTTCTGTCTGTCCGCCCAAGTGTCAATCCGTCAACATTGGTGTCAATCCTAGCGACAAGCTAAATGCCCGAGAACTACAACCACAGGCCTGACATAGTCTTTGGCAGAACTCTTTTTATTTAAATTTTGAAACATTTATAAAAAATTATAAATCGTAAAATTTTGTGTTTTTCTGATTTATATAAAGAAAGTATTCATGCAGAATAATGGTACAGGCCCTGATAATGACCTCTACTATTGGCAGAGATATCAGTGTTGTTTTGCTGTGTGCTGGTCATATGGCAATGGAATCTCTTTTATCATGGCTGCAGACCAGGGGCCAGTTGTTCAAAGCATGGTTAGCTTAACAAGCTCGTTAGTGGTCATAATGTTAACTCTTCTAGCAAGTACAATATCGTAAATTTTGGTATTTTTGCTGAAAAAATGTGAGCAGCTTTTGCGTACGCAAAAGCTGCTCACATTTTTTCAGCAAAAAATTCAGCATATATGCCATAATAAATGATCAAAGTTTTAACGATACATTAACTAACGACATCGTTAGTTTTGAACAACTGGCCCCAGAAGTAACAGGGATAATTAAGGGATAATTTTCCTTATTTCTCATTATGAAAACTCACCTATACAAATACATTGTAAACTTCATCGACGAAAATACGAAAATTTTAAGATGAAAAATTGGCATATTTTTCTTATTTCTGCTCAAAATATTGATTTTGGGTACTCGTTAGAACCGGCTCCAAAAATGTAGATTGTGGGTACTCGTTAGAACCACCCAGAATCACATGCAAAAACAAAAATGTGCATTGGATTTCGGCGTTGAGGGTTGGTTACTTCCATTGAAACCATATTTTCTGTTCACACAATACATAGTTTGAAGCCAGTTTTCAGTATTTCCAACACTTTGTAAGCCTAAAACTACTATACTATACTTCACTTTCACAATCTCGAAATCAACATCACTGTGGGTACTTTCATGAAATATTGAATAACTTGCTTGAAACACGGAGTATCTTAGTAAAATAAAATGTTTTGCGCTTTAAAAAACTGGTCTTTCTGGAAATCTAGAAGCCTCCGTGGTGTAGTGGTTACGCTACTCTCCTTGTAAACCAGGGGTCGCAGGATGGATCCCAGACTTCTCCAGACTTTCGGATGAGTCTTTAAACCGAGGTCCCGTTTCCGTATGACCTTAGCTGTTGGTGGGACGTAAAACTCAAACACTCACTCACTCTTTCTGAAAATCGAAATAAAGCATGCCATTGCAATTTTGTCAGGAGGGTCATTTTCTTGTGTCAAGGTCCATATGTAGTGGGTACTTGTTAGAATCGCCTCATCGAGACAATTCTAACAAGTACCCACAACATACATTTTTATGGAGAAATAAGAAAAATTATCTCCGAATTATCCTTGTTACTTATCCTTATCTGAAGCCATGATTTTAACGTACATGTATGTGTTCAGTGTTAATGCGTGCTTGAAGGATGCTAGAAAGGAAAAACAAAAATTATTGGTTTGTGATCTGTGACATTTTATGTTTTATACAGTCTTTTATATTCAGATCAGGGGCCAGTTGTTCAAAGCATCGTTAGCTTAACGAGCTCGTTAGTGGTCATATTGTTAACTGTTCTTGCAAGTTAAATATTTAAAATTTTGGTATTTTTGCTGAAAATGTGAGAAGCTTTTGCAAATGCAAAAGCTGCTACATTTTTTCACAAAAGTATTAGCATATTTGCCATAATAAATGATCAAAATTTTAACAATACATTAATTAACGACATTGTTAGTTTTGAACAATTTGCCCAAGATCCTGATTATCACATAGTCATATTTCATCTGTTCGTCTCCTTTGACAATTCAGTTTGATAGCCAGTTAGCCCTTTTTGTAGCAAATGGAATCTTCCTCCTTATATAAAGCAGGAGTCCATTTTAAAATTTAGGGGTGTCAAGTTGTGTTTTCATCAAAAAAATTTTTTGGAAAATGACTTAACTTTTAGCAAACAGTGGAGGCACTGATCAGATGCCGCAGAATGCGGCATCTGATCTGGGCCTGCACTGTTTGCCTTTTACCTCTTTTGGGGGTTTCAGGTTCAAAATGGGTTTAATTGTTGCTTGCAGAATCAAATTAAACTTCAATACATGTACTTCACTCATATTCATTCATGTTTGTGTGTTCATTTCATTCATTTTACAACTTACTGGTATTTTAAAACATGACAGGGAAGATATATTTGGCATTACGGAGGTGTATGGAAACTTTTACTGTTCTTGATCCAGTTTGGTCTAGTTTGTTCAAGTTTTCTTTTGCTTCACTATCTTGTTAGTGACTAAAACAGTACTTTTTATAGCAAGTACAATATTTAATACTCCGGATTTTGTGCTGGCTAAAAACAAGTAGAAAAAGCTTCTCACATTTTTTGCCACAAAATAGGAATTTATTATTTATGCCATATTAAATGATCAAGGTTTTAATAATACATTCATTAAGGACATCAGGTGACCTTGGTAGCTCAGTCGGATGCATGTCTGACTATTGATCAGGAGGACGCGGGTTCGATACCTGCCAGGGTCTGCAACATTATTTTATGGAGATTGATCATAAAGTCTTTTCTACGGTCAGTCTCTCCCTTCCGCTGATTGAAGATGGGCAGTTGTCAGTTTCTAGCAAAAGAATGTGCACTGCACTGGTTAACAGCTTATGTGTAAGCCTATAAGCCTGCCCAGGCAAAGTTTGGATAAGTAAACTGACCGGCTCAAAAATGACCAAAATAGTGTTGACTGAGCTGTTAAACTCCAATACAAACAAAAACAATTAAAGGTATCATTAGTTTCAAACAAATGGGTGCAGGTATCAAAATTTACCTGATCCTGTTGAAAGCAGTGTTTATTTTGAAACAAATAGCAGAGTTTGATGAGGAAATTGCTTTAATAGTTTTGCTGCTTTTTGTTGATTTACCGTTATCCCGTATCCTGCTGTTCATGACAACCCCTATCTTTGCAAACAGTGTAGATCCTGATCAGATGAAGCTATCTGATCAGGATCTTCACTGTTTGACTTTCAGTTTGTGTATTTGTAGGAATAAATTACACAGAGTTACCTACACTGTTTGACTTTCAGTTTGTGTATTTGTAGGAATAAATTACACAGAGTAATCTACACTGTTTGACTTTCAGTTTGTGTATTTGTAGGAATAAATTACACAGAGTAATCTACACTGTTTGACTTTCAGTTTGTGTATTTGTAGGAATAAATTACACAAAGTAATCTACACTGACTTTCAGTTTGTGTATTAAATTACACAGAGTAATCTACACTGTTTGACTTTCAGTTTGTGTATTTGTAGGAATAAATTACACAAAGTAATCTGATTGGTTCAAAGTCAGAAATGGTTGTCGCTAGATTAATTATTCAGTGGGATAAGGGTTGGAATATATTTGAGTGGTGTGTTTAGTTAACCCTTCAAATACTATATAAAATCCTCGGGCAGATAAAAATCTGATTTTTTTTTTAAATAATTTTCAGAGAAAATAAGGCTTGACATTACATGTGAATCATCTGCTGGGCAGATGATTCACATGACATTGTAATGTCAAGCCTTATTTTCTATACATTACGCAAACATGCCTATACAAATACATTACCACCTTTATCCCCGAAAAAATGAATATTTTATGATGAAAAATTGTGATATTTTTCTAATTTCTGCTCAAAATATAGATTGTGGGCACTTGTTAGAACCGCCTCATCGAGGCGGTTCTAACGAGTACCCACAATCTATATTTTAGAGCAGAAATAAGAAAAATAAGGTATACCCCCGGAAACCCCAGTTTTACTATATAAAAGTGGGGTTCAAGGGGGTCAAAATCATATTGGCGTGTTTTCGTGATGTAAAGAACTTTGAAAATGTCGTCAGTTGTTCATGATTAGCAGTTCCATTGAGCTATCAAGGCCACACCCATTTATATTCATCAGCCAATCAAATTACTTTTCCCCAACTGAATGACAGTGAAAACCCAGATCAGATACATGTAGCTTCCCCCAGAAGCCATCTGATCTGAATTTACACCGTTTGCAAAGGTAGAACACATCCGGTTTTAGATGTTAACGCTCAAGATGCCGAGAAAAACTACATCTGAAAATGTCTGCTTCTGAATTATTTTGCTAACTTTTTAAAAATGTTTTTGGACCCAGGCAAACAGATGGGCCCAGATCAGACTGTCTGATCTGGGTCCACACTGTTTGCAAAACAATTACTTTTAAAGTAATTGCCAGACGGCAAAGCAGACAACGATTGTCGTGATTGGCATCTTATTGGTTAATTATACCCCCGGCATACGAAGTATGTCAGGGGGTATATAGTTTTCGTCTTTCCGTCCGTTCGTTGGTTCGTTCGTATGTTCGTTTGTTCGTTCGTTCGTTCGTTCGTTAGTACGTTCGTACGTTCGTTCGTCAACCTTTACGTCAAAGTTTTGCGGTAAACCTTTTTGATTGCTCATATCTCTGTAACCACAGGTTGGATTCTCTTCATATTTGGTACAGGATATCTCTATAGCATTACCTTTCATATGGAATATCTAAGCCCCTGGGTGGGTTGTCTGTCTGTCCGTCTGTCTGTTCATCTACTTTTACGTCAAAGTTTTGTGTTAAACCTTTTTCATTGCTGATATCTCTGTAACCACATGTTAGATTCTCTTCATATTTGGTATAGGATATCTCTATAGCATTACCTTTCATATGGAATATCTAAGCCCCTGGGTCAAGCCCCTTGGTGGGCTGTCTGTCTGTCTGTTCATCTAATTTTACGTCAAAGTTTTGTGTTAAACCTTTTTCATTGCTGATATCTCTGTAACCACATGTTAGATTCTCTTCATATTTGGTATAGGATATCTCTATAGCATTAGCTTTCATATGGAATATCTAAGCCCCTGGGTCAAGCCCCTGGGTGGGCTGTCTGTCTGTCTGTTCATCTAATTTTACGTCAAAGTTTTGTGTTAAACCTTTTTCATTGCTGATATCTCTGTAACCACATGTTAGATTCTCTTCATGTTTGGTAAAGGATATCTCTATAGCATTATCTTTCATATGGTATATCTAAGCCTCTGGGTCAAGCCCCTGGGTGGGCTGTCTGTCTGTCTGTTCATCTACTTTTACGTCAAAGTTTTGTGTTAAACCTTTTTCATGGCTGATATCTCTGTAACCACATCTTAGATTCTCTTCATGTTTGATAAATGATTTCATGATGCATGTCCATTCCCCCACCCATGGTGACCTTGACCTCAAGGTCATGGTGACCTTGACCTCAAGGTCACGGACTTAGAAATTTTACATTTGGTTAAAGTTTTATGTCAAAATTTATAGATGCCTGTGTGTTCTATTTGATGCCCTCACTCCCTTGGTCCATTTAGAAATTTTATGTTTGGTTTAGCTTTTACAAGCACATTTATAGATTCTTATAGCTTCTTGACTTCTTTCATATTACATACAAGCTCAAAAGATATATCAGAGGGTGATGCTGGCCGGGGGTATACGTGACCCACTGGTCACTTTCTCTAGTTTTATATTTAATAATATAATACTACCCATTTTGTTTCAGCTGCAACATCCTCTTTATTCAACTAAAAAACGAATGATTTCCATTTTGTTAGACCAGAAACAAATGATTTCCATTTTGTTAGACCAGAAGGTTTTGATTTTCGTAAATCTCTTCGATGGCAAGAATGTACTCTACTTGTCACAAAGCACTGCGAAGACAAGTAAATCATGTTTGACAGTCAAAGTGTGCCAACTTTGCTCCTATGACCTCAAAATGATGTAAATTTCAATATGACACAATATTTTTGGTACTGTTGGTAATACATTGACCAATCAGTGGTCAGAATTGACAACTGTGTGTGCTCTTGACCTAGTAGAGTGACTCCTTTGATGGTCAAAATATTTCAGATAAAAGAAACTTGATTGCTGTTCGTATCTTTGATCTTTACATAGAAAAGAAATATTTGACAGCAGTGTTGCAGCTGAAACAAAATGGGTAGTAAGGACATTAGTGCAACAACAAATATGGTGAAAATAATGATTTTAGAATTACAAATTGAAAACAGAGCTTTATATATTGAGGACATTTGAAGCTACGATAAAAATCCAAAGAGTTCGAACACCTTGAGGACTTTCTGTAATTCATCTAAAATTTTAACAAATATGTTTCACAATCCAGCAAGGAGTCCAAAAGGTGCAGACCAAATGGCAAACAGTGTAGACCCTGATAAGACCACTGGCTGTTTGTTTTTGTCTGTCACTTTAGTAACAACATGCCAAATGGCAAGTAACATGTCAGAATTTACTGACTGGTTATGCAGGATGTATCATGTGTACTTTAGAAAGGGGGCTGTTTTAAATGGTTAAAAAATCAACACCAGCTGTACTTTTTATCTAGAGGTCTGTTTTTTGTATTAATTTATACTGTTACTTTCTGATATTATTCAGAGCAGCAGAATTTAAGAGTTTAAAAGGTAGAAATTTGATAAAAAAAATTATTTTTGCAGATTCTGTATATTATTACATAAAATTGTGATAAGAAATATAAAATTTTCTGGAAGTTTTATTAAGTTAAGTATATACCTTTGTATAGCAATTTTTGCCATTTTCACTTTAATTCCTGTTAATAAATGTCCATGAACATTCTGATTCTTAAAAAGGAAAAGTCTTTCAAACTGTAATTAATCCCCCGCCTCGAAGCAGAGCAGGGATTATAGGACTGGCCTTTGTCTGTCCGTCTGTCCGTAACATTTTCTTGTCCGCTCCATATCTCCTGAACCCTTTGATAGATTTTCCTTAAACTTTGGTCAAATATTCCTTTCATGATGATGATGATGATGATGATTTCGTGTTTAACGACGCGTATCAGTGAGCTGATGTGCAGAACCCATAAATGAACCATGTCGACTCAAGGTCAAGGTCACCAGTTTGAATCTTTGAACTTAGTGTCCGTTCCATATCTGTTTTACCCCTGGAAGACTTTAATTAAACTTTGGTCAAATATCCCCCTCAGTGAACTGATGTGCAAAACCCATAAACAAAAAATGCCGACTCGATGTCAAGGTCACAGTTGAAGGTCACGAGTTTGAAACTTTGAATTGTGTGTCCATTCCATATCTCCTTTACCCCTGGAAGGATTTTCATTGAACTTTTGTCGAAAATCCCCTCAGTGAGCTGATGTGCAGAACCCATAAACAAAAAGTGCTGACTCAAGGTTCAAGGTCACAGTTGAAGGTCATGAGTATGAAACTTTGAATTTTGTGTCTGTTCCATATCTCCTTTACCCCTGGAAGGATTTTCATTAAACTTTTGTCAAATATCCTCCTCAGTGAGCTGATGTGCAAAACCCATTAATAAACCATATCAACTCAAGCTGACATTTGAAGGTCACGAGTTTGAAACTTTGAATTTTGTGTCCGTTCCATATCTCCTTTACCCCTGGAAGTATTTTCATTAAACTTTAGTCAAATATTCCCCTCAGTGAGCTGATGTGCAGAACCAATAAATAAACCATGCCTACTCAAGGTCAAGGTGATATTTTAAGATCACGAGTTTGAAACTTTGAATTTTATGTCCGTTCCAGATCTTCTTTATCCCTGGAAGGATTTTCATTATCTTTGGTTGAATACCCCCCTCAGTGAGCTGATGTGCAGGACCCATAAATAAACCATGCCAACTCAAGGTCAAGGTCACAGGTGAAGGTTATAAGGTTGATCCTTGTTATTAAAGTGCGGCGGGGGATTTGGCTGTCCCTCAGACTGCTTTCTTGTTGATTTAGAGATAAAACGTATCAAATGGGCCCCGTCAAGCGATTTTGGTACTTATCGCCTATGCGAGCAGCGAAGGTTCAGGCGAGCCCGCGCATCCGCGCAGTCTCGCCAGAACCTTCGCTCCTCGCTCATACAAGCAGTGAATCAAGAGGAACCTTCAGACAGAAAGCCATATCCCTGGCCCCTCTGAATGGCTGGGCATGCGCAGTTAAAACTTGTCATGACGGAATGCTCGAAGACCCATATTCGCTTGGCGGGGCTCAAATTACTTCTTAGCAGAATCAGACAGCCTCTGAAAAGCATCAGGATAACAAGTCTGAGTAATGAACACCATCCTAAACCCCACTTTATACAAAGAAAGTTAGGTGAATAGGTGATTCATTATTTTCTGTATTTGTTTGATTTGTTTGTTTGATTTGAGGTTTAATGTCCCCGTCAACACTGTAAAGGTCATTTTGGAGACGTTGCTTCCAATTTTGTGGGACTTTTACCCGACACTGAGATGAAATGACATCTCAAGCCCTGTCGCCCAATGAAACCAATAGGGTTTATTAGCATGGACGGTCCGCCACGCACCGCGGTTCCTGGACAGGCTTAGATCCTCTGAGTGGTTTACCAGTATTAGTGTGCGGGCCGGATTCAGCTCTACGTGGAAGCATCATGCAGCCCATATATTTCTTCAAGCCCCTATGGGCGGGGGCCGTTCTGTATTTGTACTCAGAAAGATAGATTGTGGGCACTCATTGGTACCATCTCATTGAGGCAGTTATAGCAAGCACCAACAATCTATATATGGACTAGAAATAAGAAAAATATCAAATATTTTCATCTGAAAAATACAACTTCTACAGATAAGAAGGACACCATTTTATCACAGGGGTGTTATCATAAAGAGGTGAATGTCCCCATGGCTGCCATTTGTATTTGTATGGCAAAAAATAGCATTGGAAATGTTGATTAAGGGGAGAGAATTCTGCAATAAAACAAAGATATGTTGGTTATGTTTTATGATAGCAGTACTATATTCAGAATTGTTCTGTTATTGCATTACCAGTAAATATTTACCAAAGTTTCTGTCTTAAGATATGAACAAGCAAATGTTTCTGTTCTTTGGTATTTGATGGTTCCTGATGACATTGCAAAAGTGTGGACCCAGATCAGACCACTCCATAGGAGCAGCCTGACCTAGGTCTACACATTAAACTCAGGAACAACTTTGTCAGTCTCTAGAGGAAATCTGGTAAACCACTGAAGAAATGAACACGTTTTCATTCATGACTGCGTTGTTCCTTCCATTTCTATACCCTTCTGTCTGATAGTAGGGTGGGTGGGTATTATGGTATGTCCAAGGGTATATACCTGTCATTCAAGTCTGTTGTCTGTCCTTCCAGCCATTTACACTAAATTTCCAATTGATAACTTTCATTAAAGTGAGGAAAATCCATTCAGCTGTTGCAATATACCGTAAGTTCGGCCAACTTGAGAACTTGCTGTAATTCTCCAAAAATTTTAACAAACTTGTTTCATGAACCAGAAGGTGCAGACAGAATGGCAAACAGTGAAGACTCTGATCAGACTGCTCCTTAGGAGCAGTCTGATCTGGGTCTACACTGTTTGCTTAGGCCTGACTATCCCAATAATTAGGATCATTACGGTACTGAGAATACATGGATGAAAAATTCACTGGTATAAGGATGACTGAAAGTTACATATTAAGATCAAGAACCATAACTCTGGCTGACTTCAATTTGCTGATAAATTAGGTGTCACACAGTGTTAGAGTATCATGCCATGCTTTTATTTGAATTCATTTTAACTGCTATGAAGATTGAATGTGTGTATATATGCTGTTGTTTAAGACTGTATTTGAATTGTATGAACTAAATGTTACAATTAAATGAATATTTTGACTGAAATGTGGACTTCTTAATTGCACGACCCGCAGAAAAAGAAACCGACTGAAGTCGGTTGATTTCTAAGAGTGCCCTAAAATCACCATGTCATTCTGTCAGTCTGTCATTCAGTCAGTCTGTCCCTCCGTAACCCGTTTGTGAAAATTGGTGATAGTGACTTAACCGCTTGGAATATTTAAACAATTTTTGGCATACTGGTAGATATCAATGAGATCTAACCAATGAGCTTGCGAAATATTACATTCCATTTAGTATAGCCTCGCCGAGGCAAAAAATGTGAAAATATTTGAACTGCTTCTCCTCGGAAACCGTTGGGCCGATTGAAGTCAAATTTCATATGGAGCCTCTATGGGATGGGGGAAACCAAAATTTGCTCATGGGGTCCAGGTCACATGACCAAAATGGCCGCCAAGCCATATATGGTCTGTCTGTCTGTCCGTCCGTAACCCGTTTGTGAAAACTGGTGATGGAATATTTAAACAATTTTTGGCATACTGATAGATATCAATGAGATCTAACCAATGAGCTTGCGAAATATTACATTCCATTTAGTATAGCCTCGCCGAGGCAAAAAATGTGAAAATTGTTGAACTGCTTCTCCTCGGAAACGGTTGGGCCGATTTAAGTCAAATTTCATATGGAGCCTCTATGGGATAGGGAAACCAAAATTTGTTCATGGGGTCCAGGTCACATGACCAAAATGGCCGCCAAGCCATATATGCTAAAAACCCTTCAAAAATAGTCTTCTCCAGAACCACTGGGCAGATTTCCACGAAACTTGATAAATAGCATCTGGGACGTTGGCCCATCATAAATTGCTAAAATGGTGACCCTGGCTTGACCTTGACCTTCTTTGGGTCCGTCCGTAACCCGTTTGTGAAAATTGGTGATAGTGACTTAACCGCTTGGAATATTTAAACATTTTGGCATACTGATAGATATCAATGAGATCTAACCAATGAACTTGCGAAATATTACATTCCATTTAGTATAGCCTCGCCGAGGCGAAAAATGTGAAAATTTTCGAACTGCTTCTCCTTTTAAACAGTTGGGCCGATTGAAGTCAAATTTCATATGGAGCCTCTATGGGATGGGGGAAACCAAAATTTGCTCATGGGGTCCAGGTCACATGACCAAAATGGCCGCCAAGCCATATATGGTCTGTCTGTCTGTCCGTCCGTAACCTGTTTGTGAAAATTGGTGATAGTGACTTAACCGCTTGGAATATTTAAACAATTTTTGGCATACTGATAGATATCAATGAGATCTTACAAATGAACTTGCGAAATATTTCATTCCATTTAGTATAACTTCGCCGAGTAGAAAATGTGAAAATTTTCGAACCGCTTCTCCTCGGAAACCGTTGGGCCGTTTAAAGTCAAATTTCATATGGAGCCTCTATTGGGTGGGGGAAACCAAAATTTGCTCATGGGGTCCAGGTCACATGACCAAAATGGCCGCCAAGCCATATATGGTAAAAACCCTTCAAAAATAGTCTTCTCCAGAACCACTGGGCAGATTTCCACTAAACTTTATAAATAGCAACTGGGACGTAGGCCCATCATAAATTGCTAAAATGGTGACCCTGGGTTGACCTTGACCTTCTTTGTGCCTAGGTCAAACTTTGACACATATGCTTTTGTATTGGAAAAGTGAGAATGCATTTTATCCTGCAAACGATTCAGAATACAGTACTAAAGTATAAGATATATTTACGATAAGGCGCATTTATTGGGGGAACCGTTTTAGGTCCATGTCACATGACCAAAATGGACGCCATACCCATATATGGTAACACTCATAAAGCTAAAAGCATCTGGCGGGTCGTGCACTTCAGCTGAAGCACTGGTTTCTTGTCTTATTCAGCCAGTGAGGATCTAAGCCTGTCCAGGAACCGCGGTGAGAGGCCGACCGTCTATGCTAATAAACCCTATTGGTTTCATTTGGCGACAGGGCTTGAGATGTCATTTTATCTCAATGTCGGGTAAAAGTCCCACAAAATTGGAAGCAACGTCTCCAAAATGACTTTTACAGTGTTGACGGGGACGTTAAACCTCAAATCAAACAAACAAACAATACTCAGCCAGTAGGTTATGGATTTCCGCATTTGGTTTGGCAACATTATTTATAGCCCCGCTTTGAAAAAGTGGGGGCTATATTGGATTTGGCTTGTCCGGAATTCCGTCTGTAATCTGTCCGGAATTCCGTCTGTCTGTCTGTCTGTCTGTAATATTTGATAGTGGGTACCTTGTTACCGCAACTCCTTACAGTTCTAGGTCAATCCTTTTGAAACTTTACAGGTGTTTTCATATAGGTCTGAAGATGTGCATATTCTTTTTTCATTATCCTTAAATATTTTTTTTCACTTATTTCACCTTTTTTAACTTAGACTATTTTTGAGATCTACTAATGTTAAAATGTATAGGGAGTAGCTACCTTGTTACCACAACTCCTCTTACAGTTCTAGGTCAATCCTTTTGAAACTTTACAGGTGTTTTCATATAGGTCTGAAGATATGCATATTCTTTTTTCATTATCCTTAAATAATTTTTTTCACTTATTTCACCTTTTTTAACTTAGACAATTTTTGAGATCTACTAATGTTAAAATGTATAGGGAGTAGCTACCTTGTTACCGCAACTCCTCTTACAGTTCTAGGTCAATCCTTTTGAAACTTTACAGGTGTTTTCATATAGGTCTGAAGATATGCATATTCTTTTTTCATTATCCTTAAATAATTTTTTTCACTTATTTCACCTTTTTTAACTTAGACAATTTTTGAGATCTACTAATGTTAAAATGTATAGGGAGTAGTTACCTTGTTACCGCAACTCCTCTTACATTTCTAGGTCAATCCTTTTGAAACTTTACAGGTGTTTTCATATAGGTCTGAAGATGTGCATATTCTTTTTTCATTATCCTTAAATAATTTTTTTCATTTTATTATCCTTAAATATTTTTTTTCACTTATTTCACCTTTTTTAACTTAGACATTTTTTGAGATCTACTAATGTTAAAATGTATAGGGAGTAGCTACCTTGTTACCGCAACTCCTCTTACAGTTCTAGGTCAATCCTTTTGAAACTTTACAGGTGTTTTCATATAGGTCTGAAGATGTGCATATTCTTTTTTCATTATCCTTAAATATTTTTATTCACTTATTTCACCTTTTTTAACTTAGACAATTTTTGAGATCTACTAATGTTAAAATGTATAGGGAGTAGCTACCTTGTGACCACAACTCCTCTTACAGTTCTAGGTCAATCCTTTTGAAACTTTACAGGTGTTTTTATATAGGTCTGAAGATGTGCATATTCTTTTTTTATTATCCTTAAATAATTTTTTCACTTATTTCACTTTTTTAGCTCACCGTCACGTAGTGACGAGGTGAGCTTTTGGGATCACTTTTTGTCCGTCGTCCGTCGTGCGTCCGTCGTGCGTGCGTCCGTGCGTGCGTAAACAATTTCTTCAAACGACATCTCCTCCGAAACCACTGATCAGATTTTGATCAAACTTCACAGGAATGATGCCTAGGTGGTCCCCTTTCAAAGTTGTTCAAACGGTTCCGGTCCGTTTCACATCAAGGTCACAGGAGCCAAAAATAGATTTTTTTTCACCGAAAACTTAAAAAATCTTCTTCTCTGAAACCGCAAGGCCCAGGTCTTTCATATTTGGTATGAAGCTTCATCTAGTGGACCCCTACCAAGATTGTTCAAATTATAGTGCTGGGGCAAAAAATGCCCCCGCCCCGGGGCCCTTTGGTTTTACATGGGCTTATATAGGGAAAATCTTTAAAAATCTTCTTCTCTGAAACTGCAAGGCCCAGGTCTTTCATATTTGGTATGAAGCTTCATCTAGTGGACCCCTACCAAGATTGTTCAAATTATAGCCCTGGGGCGATAAATGCCCCCACTCCGGGGCCCTTTGGTTTTACATGGGCTTATAAAGGGAAAATCTTTAAAAATCTTCTTCTCTGAAACCGCAAGGCCCAGGTCTTTCATATTTGGTATGAAGCTTCATCTAGTGGACCCCTACCAAGATTGTTCAAATTATAGTGCTGGGGCCAAAAATGCCCCCGCCCCAGGGCCCTTTGGTTTTACATGGGCTTATATAGGGAAAATCTTTAAAAATCTTCTTCTCTGAATCCACAAGGCCCAGGTCTTTGATATTTGGTATGAAGCTTCATCTAGTGGACCCCTACCAAGATTGTTCAAATTATAGTGCTGGGGCCAAAAATGCCCCCGCCCCGGGGCCCTTTGGTTTTACATGGGCTTATATAGGGAAAATCTTTAAAAATCTTCTTCTCTGAAACCGCAAGACCCAGGTCTTTGATATTTGGTATGAAGCTTCATCCAGTGGACCCCTACCAAGATTGTTCAAATTATAGTGCTGGGGCCAAAAATGCCCCTGCCCCGGGGCCCTTTGGTTTTACATAGGCTTATATAGGGAAAATCTTTAAAAATCTTCTTCTCTGAAACTGCAAGGCCCAGGTCTTTGATATTTGGTATGAAGCTCTATCTTGTGGACCTCTACCAAGATTGTTCAAATAATAGCCCTGGGGCCAAAAATGCCCCTGCTCCGGGGCCCTTTGGTTTTACATAGACTCATAGACTTATATAGGGAAAATCTTTAAAAATCTTCTTTACTGAAACCACAAGGCCTAGGTTTTTGATATTTGGTATGAAGCTTCAGCTGGTGGACCTCTACCAAGAGTCTTAAAATTATAGCCCTGGGGCCAAAAATGCCCCTGCTCCTGGGCCTTTTGGTTTTACATAGACTTATATATGGAAAACCTTAAAAAATCTTCTTGCCCGAAACCATGAGGCTCAGGTGTTTGATATTTGGAATGAAGCTTTGTCTTGATGACCTTAATCGAGATTGTTCAAATTATTGCACTGGGGCCAAAAATGCCCCCCGCTCCTGGGCCCTTTGGTTTTACATAGACTTATATAGGGAAAAACTTTAAAAATCTTCTTCTCTGAAACCACCAGGCTCAGGTCTTTGATATTTGGTATGAAGCTTCATCTAGTGGACCCCTACGAAAATTGTTCAAATTATAGTGCTGGGGCCAAAAATGCCCCCGCCCCGGGGCCCTTTGGTTTTACATAGGCTAATATATGGAAAATCTTTAAAAAATCTTCTTCTCTGAAACCACAAGGCCTAAGTCTTTGATATTTGGTATGAAGCTTCATCTAGTGGACCTCTATCATGATTGTTCTAATTATAGTCCTGGGGCCAAGAAATGCCCCTGGAACGGACCCCTTTAGTTTTACATTGACTTATATGGGAAAAATCTTAAAAAAATCTTCTTCTCAGAAACCACAAGGCCTAGGTCTTTGATATTTGGTGTGTAGCTTCAGCTAGTGGACCTCTACCAAGATTGTTCAAATTATAGCCCTGGGGCTATAAATGCCCCCACTCCGGGGCCCTTTGGTTTTACATGGGCTTATATAGGGAAAATCTTTAAAAATCTTCTTCTCTGAAACCGCAAGGCCCAGGTCTTTCATATTTGGTATGAAGCTTCATCTAGTGGACCCCTACAAAAATTGTTCAAATTAAAGTGCTGGGGCCAAAAATGCCCCTCGCCCGGGGCCCTTTGGTTTTACTTGGGCTTATATAGGGAAAACCAAGAAATGCCCCTGGCCCGGACCCCTTTAGTTTTACATTGACTTATATAGGAAAAAAATCTTAAAAAAATCTTCTCTGAAACCACAAGGCCGAGGTCTTTGATGTTTGGTGTGTAGCTTCATCTAGTGGACCTCTACCAAGATTGTTCAAATTATAGCCCTTGTACCAAAACTGTCCCGGACCCAGGGCCCTTTTTGATTTTACATTGGCTTATATAGGAAAAATCTGAAAAAATCTTCTTCTCTGAAACCGCAAGGCCTAGGTCTTTGATATTTGGTGTGAAGCTTTATCTATTGGACCTCTATCAAAATTGTTCAAATTATAGCTCTTGGGCCAAAAATTCCCCTGCCTCGCGGCCCTTTGCTTTTACATTGACTTATATAGGAACAAATTTAAAAAATCTCCTCTGAAACTGCAAGGCCCAGGTCTTTGATATTTGTTGCGTAGCTTCATTTGGTGGACCTCTACCAAGATCGTTTAAATTATAGCCCTGGGGCCAAAAATGCCCCTGCCCCAGGGCACTTTAGTTTTACATAGACTTACATAGGGAAAACCTTTGAAAGTCTTCTTGGCTGAAACCAGAAGGCTGAGGTGTTTGATATATCCTATGAAGCTTTGTCTTGTGGTCCTTTATCAAGATTGTTCAAATTATAACCCTGGGGCCAAAAATGCCCCCGCCCTGGGGCCCTTTGGTTTTACATAGACCCCTGGGCACTTCTGTTTTACATAGAGTAACATAGGGAAAACATTTAAAAACTTCTTGTCTGAAACCAGAAGGCTCAGGTGTTTGATATTGGTATGAAGCTTCGTCTTGATGACCTTTATCAAGATTGTTCAAATTGTAGCACTGGGGCCAAAAATGCCTCTGCCCCAGGGCCATTTGGTTTTACATAGACTTATATAGGGAAAACCTTTAAAAATCTTCTTTTCAGAAACCAGAAGGCTCAGGTGTTTGATATACATGTATGGTAAGAAAGCTTTGTCTTGTGGACCTCTACCAAGATTGTTCAAATTATAGCCCTGGGGCCAAAAATGCCCCCACCCTGGGACCCTTTGGTTTTACATTGATTTATATAGGAAAAATCCTAAAAAATCCTCTCCTCTGAAAACGCAAGGCCCAGGTCTTTGATATTTGATGTGTAGCTTCATCTAGTGGACCTCTACCAAGATTGTTAAAATTATAGCCCTGGGGCCAGAAATGCCCCTGCCCTGTGGGCCCTTTGTTTTTACATAGACTTACATAGGGAAAACCTTTAAAATTCTTCTTGTCTGAGACCAGAATGCTCAGGTGTTTGATATTTGGTATGAAGCTTTGTCTTGTGGACCTCTATTAAGATTGTTCAAATTATAGCCCTGGGGCCAAAAATGCCCCCACCCTGGGACCCTTTAGTTTTACATTAACTTATATAGGAAAAATCTTAAAAAATCTCCTCCTTGGAAACAACAAGGCCCAGGTCTTGAATATTTGGTGTGTAGCTTCATCTAGTGGACCTCTACCAAGATTGTTCAAATGATAGCCTTGGTGCCAGAAATGGTCCCGTTACAAAGACTTACATAGGGAAAATCTTTAAATCTTCTTCTCTGAAACCACAAGGCTCATGTCTTTGGTATTTAGTATGAAGTTTCATATAGTGCACCTCTTCTAAGATTGTTCAAATTATAGCACTGGGGTAAAAGTGACTCCCCTCTAGGGGCACTTAATTGGTACAGTTTTTTTAGACATCAGAATGTATAAAAATACTTTAGAGAAAATTTAATCATTAATAGAGACTTTTACATGGTTTACCATCATTGAAAATCTCCCAAGCCTTTAGAGAGCATTTTGATGTATGCATGGTAATACAAATAAACAATACATTGTTGTACATGTTTAGTTAATGATAATAAGTATTTTATTAACATTGACACTATTATTTTTTTATTACCGGTATTCCAGGCATGAAGATACATAGTTTCCAGCATGGTGAAGAGTAATATTGGTGTCATTTATAGTCATACCCGGGACATTGTTTATTCTAGCTAAAGAATATAATGATTGTTCGTCTTAAAATTTTTATTCATCTAAGCCAGACTGGTAGCTCTGTTGGATGCTTTCCTGACTGGTGATCAAGAAGTTAAGGGTTCCATACCTGCTGAGGTTGGCAACATTCTAAAATGGCTATCAATCAGGAAATCTTTTCTCTGGTCATTCCCTTCTGCTGATTCAAGAAGGGCGGTTATCAACTTCTGGTGAAAGACTGTGCACTGTACTGGTTTACCACTTACGTATAAGCCTGTCTCGAAAGTGTGGTTAGTTAAACAAACTGGCTTGAATGCTTGTTTTCAAATCCTGTTTGCATGTACTATTGTATTCTGTCTATGTATGAACTTGTTAATGTTTGGCAAATCAAAATAAATAATGTTTAAACCAAACTAACTGGCTCAAAAATTAACTAAATAGTGTTGGCTTGGCCATAAAATAGAAGTGGAGGCAATGATCAGGAAACCCACAGCTCCCATCAGCTCCCCAAAAATAACTAACAAACCATGTTCATCTGAAAAAAGTTATAAACAATGGTTATCCACAAAAGGGGTAATCGCAGACGTACCAGGTAAGAAAGATGAAGGTTGTTTGGCATGGCATTCCAGTCTTATTTGGATAATGTTAGTTGTATGAATGAAATTGTAAAAACTAAAACTGTAGCAATTGAAATTTTATAATCTCTGCAACAAAACTGAGCAGAAGTATATAGCATAATTCAATTTGTCTGTAGACATTTTTGTGGGATATTAATCACTTGTATTGATAGATCACTTTTAGTAATAGTTTTAGTTGGTTTTAAAGATACATTAAATAAACACTCTTTTACCTTTTCTAATACCTTCATCTGTGCATAGAGGGTCTCTTCCTGGAGTAAAACCGCCTTGCTGATCATGACTTATGCTCCCGGTAGGGAAGCATTTTATAATACTTAGTCACCTTTTTAATTGTTGAATGAATGAAAGTTTAATCAATTTTATCAGCCTTACACAAATCAAATCCAGTTTATATTTAAATATAATGATAATTCTTCATGAATTTAATTTTAAATACCTTTATAGATTTGAGTTTAAAACTGCAATAAGTATACTGATGTTCAGCTAATCAGTATTTTAAATTACTTTATTTTTATGCCTCCGTAATCAAAGATTCTGGGGGCATATAGTTTTGGACTGTCTGTCTGTTTGTCTGTCCGCAAAAACCTGAACATTGGGCGTAACTTTTGAATGGTAACTTATAGGGCTTTCTTCTTTCACATGTGCATTCCTTGTCACAATACCTTTCAAGAGATACCATAAATTTGGACCTTGTGATCATGACCTTGACATCTGACCTTCTTTTGACCTCCTTTTTAAAAACTTTAAGATTAGCCATAAAGTTTGATTGGTTAGTGATAGGACTTTCATATTTCACATGTCTATTCCATGTAACAAGACCGTTCCAGTGATACCATAATTTTTGACCTCTTGACCTTGTCATTTGATCTACTTCTTTTAAAAAAAACTTTTAACATTCACAAAAACTTTAACATTGGGCATAATGTTTGAATGGTAATTGATACAGCTTACATAGCTCGTATTTCACATGTGCATTCCTTGTCACAAGACCTTTTCAGTGGTACCATAATTTTTGACTTCATGACCTTGATCTTGACGTTTCAAGTACTTTTTAAAAACTTTAACATTGGCCATAACTTTTGATTGGTAAGTGATAGGGTTTCATATTTCACATGTGCATTCCTTGTCACAAGACCTTTCTAGTGTTGCCATAATTTTTGACCTTGTGACCTTGACATTTGACCTACTTTAAAAAAAACTTTAACATTGGCCATAACTTTCGATTGGTAAGTCGTAGGGCTTTTAATATTTCACATGTGTATTCCTTGTCACAAGACCTTTCCAGTGGTATCATAATTTTTGACCTCATGGCCTTGACCATGACATTTGATCTACTTTTTAAAAACTTTAACACAGTCCATAACTTTGGATTGGTAAGTGATAGGTCTTTCATATTTCACATGTGCATTCTTTATCACAAGATCTTTCCATAGGTACCGTATTTTTTTACCTTGACCTTGACATTTGACCTATTTTTTAAAAACTTTAACATTGACCATTACATTCGATTGGTAAGTGATAGGGCTTTCATATTTCACATGTGCATTCTATGTCACAAGACCTTTCCAACGATCCCATAATTTTTGACCTCATGACCTTGACCTACTTTTTTAAGACTTGAACATTGGCCATACCATTCGATTGCTTAGTGATACTGCTTTCATATTTAACATGCACTGTCTGGGGGCATCCTTGTTTCACAAACACATCTTGTTTCTTAATTTATTGAAACAGTAATTTTTTCAGATTCTTAAAAAAATTGGTTTGTTTTTTACAGTAAATTTGTCTAATACAGCTTTCCTTTTTTGTAGTATCAACAAGATTTCTGAAAAGAAAATATTCTTACTGTGTTGGATATACGTTTAAATAATTGACAAAGTGATAGATAGACAGTATTTGTGACTTAGTGACTGATATATAGACAGTGTTTGTGACTTGTGTATAAAAAGTGGAAAACTGTGCTTAAAACAAGTTACAGCTCATCACTGTATTTCAAGGTAAATGAATGATTGTTTTGTTATTGATAGTAAAAAGTAATAGGTAAATGGTTTTGGCAAAATCAGAGTGAATCACACCTTTTGTTTGATAGAAGAATAGTTTGTATAATACAGTGCCCAAAAGAATGAAGACAAAGTACAATTATCAACATGAAAATCCTTGATATTGCATGCTGATAATTTGAACTTGCCAATAATGTTTGATGCTATTGTGTTTGAGGTCAGAGGTTAGGTTACTTATACTCTAAAAACCAAAAAACTTTTGAAGTAATAAGCAAAAATGATAGAGGCAATCAAGAGGTATTGCAGTATCAAAGAACAGTAAATACCTGTTTTTTTAACAACTATACTTTTTTTTAATTAATGCTTATCTGGAGAACTACTAGAAAAGTAATAAAACTGATGCTGAAAGATACTTCAGGAACTGATTCAAACAGGAACTGATTGAAACAGAACCCAGAGCTTATCCTTAGAGTCAAAGGGAAAGACAAAAAAAGACACTTCTTAACAAACAATAAAATCATAGGGTACGGGCCAATTTAGTAGCTCTTTCCCTTCTGGCCTTGGTAGCGCAGTAGGATGCCTGTCTAACTTGTGATCAGGAGGTCGCAGATTGGAAACCTGCTAGGGTTAGGAACATTCATTGCTGGAAGAGCGATCATGAAATCTATTATAAGGTCATTACCTCCCTTGTGCTTATTTAATAAAGGTTGTTGTCAGTTTCTGGCCAAAGAATATGCACTATATTGGTGAATATCTTACGTATGAGGGTGCCCTGATAGTGTGGTTAGGTAACCTTACTGGCTAAAAAATAACCTAGATTGTGTTGAGTGGGTGGTAAACGAAACAAACAAAATAGAAGTGAAGGTAATGATCAGGAATTGATGCAATTAAGCCACAGCTCCGATCAGAGACACCAAAGGGAAAGAAACACAAACATGAAACAATCAGACCGTAATGGAAACATCAATAGTGGAAAGCCAAAAAGGACAGTTACTTTCCCACAAAATGGCCAATTGGCTATCCAAAACAAAATAATATAAGCGATACAAACACTCAAAGACAAACCATAACAAAAATGAACCGGGACAGAAGAACCATCTTGGAATAGTCAGTAAAACAAATTCCACTGGGGGTTTAAATCGATTTTACGTGGTCACAATCTTCACACTTATTTCCATAGCAATTTAGACAATTTGTTCAGTCCTCATGAATGCCTCCCAACTCATCAGTGCAACATTGCTGTGAACACAAAAATCAAAGAACCACAGAGATGAAAAAACGGTGAGGATTCGACAGCAAGGAATCACTGAAATGCTGGAGCAAAAGAAAACCAACATTTAGACTCCGATGGACCCGACCAGAGACAGAACTTCAGGCACTAACCAACATTACATAGAATTAAATTCTCTCTAATTCTTAGTAAGCTTTGGGAAAAGTAGTTTTTTTCCCAAACAGGTGGTAACTCGGTAACTTTTACTAAATTAAATAATTTGGACACACAGTCATAAGTGTTAGAAAATTAAAAGATATAAAAAATGAAAATAAATGAAATGAAACTGCAATGAAAGAACAACTTTGGGATGTAAAGTAATAATGAATGTGAGGAAGGGTTTAAACCATTTTTTCAGAGCCCCAACTTTCACCATCATCTGTTGCAATTGTTTACACAGTTCAGTTGGCTTTTAAAGTAGGAGTAAAACAAAGATCAGGAATTGATACAATTAACTTACTCCACCCATCAAAGACACCAAAGGGAAAGAAACACAAACATGAAGGGACCAGACCATAATGGAAACCTAAACAAAGGAAGGCCATAAGGACAGTTACTTTCCCACAAAATGGCCAAATGGCCATCCAAAATAAAAAGATATAAGTGATACACACAGTAAGTAACAAACAACAACATAAATAAACCGCCACAGAAGAACCGCCTTGGAACGGTCAGTGGAAAGAATTCCACTGGGGGGCTTAAATCGATTTTACATGGCCATAATCCTCGCCCTTACCTCTTCGTGGCATACACTAATTTTGTTTAGTCTGCATGAAGGCTTCCTAACTCATCTGTGTAACATCTCCGAGAACATACAAATAAAAAAATACAGAGATGAAACAAGATTGAGGACTCAACAGCATACAACAACAGAATTGCTGGAGCAAAAGAAAACCAACATTTAGACTCCGAGGGATCCGACCAAAGACAGAGCATCAGGCGCACACATTAAAGTCTCACATTGAAGTCTCCTATTAAAAATACTTGGCCAAAACTATACAGAATAATAAAAGTCTAGAGGATTATCATTTGTTTTTTGGGGGATTTCCTTGTCAAATTACTGCGCACAAGCGAGAAAAGAAAATCTGTCTGTTTTACAAAAATTCATTAAGTATAGGCAAGATTTTGAATTATTTAAAGATAATACCGTTTCCCCTTTTCCTTTTAAAGCAGACACCTGCTTTTGTATCTTTCAGGTTGAGGTATGCCACGCAAGAAGACATGGAAGAAGTCATTGGCAAAGACCATGGTGAGGGCTAATGGTAGTAGCCCTGGGTTACTTATCTCAGATGTGGGCCTGACCCCCCTCATAGATCGTGGAGGATCTAAGCCCCAATCGCTTGTAGCGATGGGGACATCTGTGCCAGGGTCAATTATTTTGTCAGATGTGGGTATGACCTGCCCAGTGTATCATCTGGCCCAGGGTCATCTAGTTCTTCAGATGTGGGTATGACCTGCCTCAGCGTGACATCTGATGCTTCAGTTTTACAAAGTAGAAATGACAAAGATATGAACTCAGTATTACAAAGTAGAAATGACAAAGATATTTACAGAAAACAATCAGAACAAAATATCGAAGTTTTGCAAAGTTCAAATGACAATACTAACAGACAACAACTAGGACAAAATACCCAAATACATTCACCCATAGAATTTACAAACACTGTATTTTCAAGCTGTTCACAAGTTGATGAAAAAATTATGTATACAGCATTTCCTTTAATGGAACAAACTGAAACAGTGCTATGGAAGCCTTCTAATGGTCCATTTAACTCTGTCAAATTTGAACTGGGATCTTTTCACCAAGGTTCAGAAATATTTAGCAATGAGTCCAGAGGATGCCAATGTACTGCAAATGCACTTTGTTCATTAATATATGCAGCATACTCAGACATTGCTTGTAGTACAGATCTAGACAACATTCTTTTAGCTGGAGATAGTCTGTATAATAAGATCATTGGTGGATTAAAGGCAGAAGGTAAATTCAGGAGTAAGTTACTAAGCTTTGATGAACTTCCAAGATTAGTTTCAATTTTAAACAAAGAAGTTGTTGTGAAAACATCTGCTATTGTGACAGGTCTTTGCACAGAACAGTTTGTCAATACCAGTTTACCTACTCTTCACCAAGCATTGTACACTTCTCTACAAAATTCTCCAAGTGTTTTATTAATGATGGGTTCAATTTGTTGCTCTGTGTTCAAGAGAGATTGTAAATATTTTATATTTGATTCACATTCACATGGTTTAAATGGATTATCTGTTCCGGATGGAAATCATTACTAGCTGCTTTCAATTGTTTAGATGATCTAGTTGCATTTCTATATGCATTGTTTGAAAGTATGATGATTTCAATTTCCACGCAGTTTGAAATTCTTCCTATAGACTTTGACTTGTCTAATCCAGAGCATCATTCAATATTTGATATTGAAAATCATGCAGACAGCCATACTGACACTCCATGTGATTATGCTTGGAAAACTGTAACTTACAAGAGAAAGGTGTCTGAAAGCCATATGAGGAATTCACATGCAAGAGAAGACTTATTTGCTAATTCAAGCAGTGAAAATCATGCAACACTTATTGGCAAATACTTTAAGGATCAAAAGCATAAACTTGAAGAAAAGACACGGAATAGTACAAATGTGACTAAAAATCAAAAGATGAGGAACAAAGAAATAAAAATAAACAAGCAAAAAGCTACAGAAAGAAAAGAATATATGAGAGTTTATATGGAGAAACGAAGGCAAGACTCTAACTTCAAAGGAAAAGACAAAGAGTATACACTAAAATCAATGCAGAGTGCTAGACGGTCTGAAGAATACCGAAAAAAGGATAAAGAATATACACTAAAATCAATGCAGAGTGCTAGACAGTCTGAAGAATATCGAAAAAAGGATAAAGAATATACACTAAAATCAAAGCAGAGTGCTAGACAGTCTGAAGAATACCGAAAAAAAGGATAAAGAATATACACTAAAATCAATGCAGAGTGCTAGACAGTCTGAAGAATATCGAAAAAAGGATAAAGAATATACACTAAAATCTAAGCAGAGTGCTAGACAGTCTGAAGAATATCGAAAAAAGGATAAAGAATATACGCTAAAATCAATGCAGAGTGCTAGACAGTCCGAAGAATATAGAAAAAAGGATAAAGAATATACACTAAAATCAATGCAGAGTGCTAGACAATCTGAAGAATATCGAAAAACGGATAAAGAATATACACTAAAATCAAAGCAGAGTGCTAGACAGTCTGAAGAATATAGAAAAAAGGATAAAGAATATACACTAAAATCAATGCAGAGTGCTAGACAATCTGAAGAGTATCGAAAAAAGGATAAAGAATATACACTAAAATCAAAGCAGAGTGCTAGACAATCTGAAGAACATCGAAAAAAGGATAAAGAATATACACTAAAATCAATGCAGACTGCTAGACAATCTGAAGAATATCGTAGAAAAGACAAAGTTATGACAAAGGCATGTATGAGAAGGGCTAGATTAATAGATGAATACAAAAAATGGGAAAGTGAAAAGAAACGAGAATCTCGAGAATGCCTTGAATTAAAAAAAAAAAGATATTGCAATACAAAATCTATCTAAGAGGAAGGCGAGATCAGATCCATACAAATTAGAACAAGAAAGGGTTGCAAAACAACAGTGGAGACTAAATGAAAAAAAACAAGAAGGCTGAAAACATTATAGACAGTAAAAGAAAAGCTACCAAGCGTAAAGATCCATCTTTTTCACAAGTTGAAAAGATAAACACAAAGCGCAGAAAATGTGGTAGTGATATTGATGTTTGTATTGAAAAGTTTCACAAGAATATATCAGTTGGACCTGTCTATATATGTAGTTGCTGTCAACAGACATGGTTTGAAGAGACTGTATCAAAAGCTAAGACATTTGTTTCTAAAGACAAGGAAAAGTACTTAACAGGGGTGAAATCAGTCAATGAAGAAGAATGGATATGCTGTACATGCAAAGACAATATTAAGTGTGGTAAAGTCCCAAAATTGTCTGTTGTAAACGGAATGAAGTGGCCACCAAAACCAAAAGAATTGGAACTGTTTCCACTTGAAGAACGTCTTATTGCTTTACGTATACCGTTCATGCAGATGAGAGAACTACCTAGAGGTCGCCAGTTATCAGTAAAAGGAAATGTTGTTAATGTACCTGTTGACATTCAACCAGTTGTAAATGCTTTACCTAGGCCTTTTGATGAAAATGTTACAGTTGCAGTGAAATTAAAGAAGAAGATGTCATTTAAGTCAAATGTTTTCTCAGAAAATGTTCGACCATATCATGTGCTTTGTGCTTTGCATTGGCTAATGAGTGGTAGTGAATTGTACAAAAACGCAAATGTTGAAATAGACCAGCAGTGGTTAAAGAGAATCACAGAAGAAAGTAATGAAACACTGCATGCATTTTTTGAATCACAAAAAAAACCCTGCTCTGAAACAAATAATGATGATTCTGATGGTGTTTTGGATGAAAGTCTTCAGGATAGTCCATGTAATCAGAACCAAGCTGAGGTTATACATAATTTTTTTGAGTTGTGTACAAAAGAATGTTCAAAGTATGATATTATTGATTTTGATGGTGTTGTTAGTGAAATGTGTAACAATTATCCAAACGATCAGTTAGAAAAAAATGATGATATTTCAAATCATAACACACCTCATGTCGAAGAACTGTATGATTCAGATGCAGAAGAAATCGCACAAGAAAATGTGGGAAATATTGACACTCTATTGGATGATGCAGATCTTGAAAACAGAAATTCTACATTCACATTTGCTCCTGGAGAAGGTCAAAGGCCACTCAGTATATTTCAAGATAAAGATTCAGAATATCTTTGTTTTCCAACCATATTTTGTGGGCAGAGGCGCATAGATAATGATGATAGAAAAGTGCCTGTACATTATAGTGATATTGCAAAATGGGAATTGAGAAGCCAGGATAGGCGTGCTGCTAACAGTGTACCCAATATATTTTTTAAACTGAAAAAAAAATACAAATGAAGCAACTGAACGATAAAGCAAACCTTGCTGTTAGAAGATGTCAAACAGGAACAAATAATATTACTGCTGTACAAGCAAGAAACTCAGAGTGTATTGACAGTATTGTAAACAATGATGAAGGTTACTATTTGTTTAAACAGTTAAGAAATTCTCCAGCATATTTAGAATCTAGAAAAAAAGATGTTTATGCTATGATTCGTCAGTTGGGTTTGCCAACTTGGTTTATGTCATTGTCCTCGGCTGATACAAGATGGATTGAGCTTTTGAAAATGCTAGCTACCTTAAATAAAAATTTCAACTACACTGATGATCAAATTGAAAACTTGGCATGGGAACAAAAGATAAAACTTATTCAATCGGATCCAGTCACTTGTTCTAGATATTTCGAGCATAGAGTTAAAGAATTCATCAACACAGTTCTTAAGAGTGAGCACGAACCTCTTGGAAAAGTTGTCGATTACTTTTTTAGAGTGGAATTTCAGCAACGTGGATCGCCACACATTCACATGATTGTATGGGTACAGAATGCACCAAAATTCAATGTGGATTCGGATGTAGAGTTGGCTGCTTATGTGGATCAGTATTTGAAATGTTCTATAGATAATCCACATCTTCGTCATTTAATAGAACTTCAAATTCACAAACATTCCAGAACATGTAGAAAACGAGAAGATAAAATCTGTAGATTTGGTTATCCTTTGCCACCTCTTTCCAAAACTATGGTCTTACAGCCTCTCGAAACTGAAAAAGAGAAGTATTATAAATTGTACCAAAACTTACAGAAAACAATGAACAGTAACAAAGATGGATATGATATGTCTTATGAGGAGTTTTTGACAAGTGTTGTCCGAATGAGTGAGGAAGAATATATTAAATGTATCAGAAGTTCTTTAAACTCTTCAAAAGTGTTTTTGAAAAGAAATCCGAGTGAGATCCGTGTAAATTTGTACAATGATAGTGTATTAAAAGCTTGGAAGGCAAACATTGATATACAATTTGTGTTAGATCCATATGCTTGTGCTATGTATATAGTTTCATATATAAGTAAATCTCAAAGAGGGATGAGTAATATGTTGCATGCAGCTGCAAAAGAAGCAAGGAATGGCAATATGGATCTCAAAAGACAAATTAGACATATTGGAAATGTGTTTTCAAACAGCGTTGAAGTATGTGCACAAGAGGCAGTTTATTTGGTACTGCAAATGCCATTGACTAAAAGTTCAAGAAGTGTTGTCTTCATAAATACGTCACTTCGAACCCAGAGAGTACAATTACTGAAACCAAAGTCAGTACTTGATGAATTGCCGGCAGACTCGACAGATATAATGTCAGACAATAAAATTAAAAGATACTCGAAGCGTCCCAAACCATTGGAAAAGTATTGCTTAGCCGATTATGTGTCTGAGTTAGAAGTCATTTACCCAGATGGACATAATGATAGTAGAGATGAGGAGGAACAAGATTATGAGAAAGATGCAGAAGTATCAGATGAAGAATGCTTTGGTGATGGTGAAACTATTTTAACTTTAAAGAATGGCATAAAAATCAAACGATGTCGTAATTCTAAAATAATAAGGTATGTGAGATTCAATCGCAAAACAGATGAGGAGAACTATTATAGAGAGAAACTTCTACTTTTTCACCCGTGGAGAAATGAAGAGACTGACTTACTTGGAACTTTTAGAACATATAAAGAACACTATGAGTCAATGAAGCATGTGATAGATCATAAATGTTCCACTTACGAACATTATGCTGAAGAGTTAGAATTAGCAAGAGATTTAGCAGAAATCGAATATGATGCATTCGATGATATTGCTCCAAGTACACAACAAGTTGAAGGTGATGATGCTGAAATGGAACCAGTTCAGTCTGAAGAGTTTATATATTTTAATCCTGATAGAATTGAGCATAGGGACTATGATATAGGGACTGAAATTGGATGTTACGTTTCTGCACCTCAAATTGATGTGAATGAAAATATTCTTTCAGATATTGATTACAGAAAGCTCCTGCAGTGTTTAAATAGTAAACAAAAACAGTTTTACTACCATGTGATTCACTGGATTAAAACAAAAGATGCCCCCTTATATGTATTTCTTTCTGGTGGAGCTGGTGTTGGAAAAAGTCTAGTAATTCGAGCATTGTATCAGACTTTGTTCAGAATATTAAATCTGAAAGAAGGAGAAGATGCGGATCACACAAGGGTTCTTCTTTGTGCATTTACAGGAAAAGCAGCATTTAATATTAATGGTTCTACCATCTCATCTGCATTTAAACAAAAGTATAAGCAATCGGATCAAACATTAACCTGTGACAGTCTAAATACCTTTAGATCAAAATACCGTGATTTGTCAGTTGTGATTATTGATGAAATTTCAATGGTTAGTAATTCTATGTTGAATTTTATTGATCAGAGACTTCAAGCATTGAAAGGAACAAGAACACCTTTTGGTGGTGTTAGCATTATTGCTGTTGGTGATCTTTATCAGTTGAAACCTGTGAGTGGTGATTGGATATTTAATGACATGAAACATGATGCTGCTGCTTTATCACGAAATCTCTGGAAAGACCTATTTACCATGTTTGAATTAACAGAAATTATGAGACAGAAAGATGACCTTGAATTTGCAGAATTGTTAAATAGATTAAGGATCAATGCCTTGACTGCTGGAGACAAGACTAGGTTTAAGCAGTGTGAAGTAACTGAAAAAGATACTGAGTATCAAAAAAATGCGCCTCACCTCTTTGCAGAAAACTATTTCATGCATGTTTTTAATGATGAAATTATAAGAAATATGACAACAGAAAAGGTTGAAATACCATGCATGGATTCATATGTCTCACCTAAGTTATCTAAAGAAAAGATAGACTGTGCGCTCAAGAACCTAAAGAATGTAACAGATTCAAACCTAACAGCAAATTTACATTGCTCCTTAACAGTTGTTGTTGACATGATTTATGATTTAACAATAAACATAAAAACAGAAGATGGACTAGCAAATGGAGCATCATGTGTAGTTAAGTTTATTGAGTATAAACTACAAACCACACGACGTCCAAGCATAATTTGGGTCCAGTTTGATGACAAAAAAGCAGGAATGGAAACAAGAATCAAATACAAAAACAGGGGACTGTATCATAGCAATATTGATGAAAATTGGACACCAATTTTTGATGTCAACAGGTCATTTACTTACAACAGAAAGACCTTTCAGAGAGTTCAATTCCCTTTGCAACCTTCAGCAGGGCGATCAGTACATAGAGCACAAGGTAGTACCCTTGAAAGAGTTGTCATTGACTTATCACAACGTAAAACCCGCAAAGTTCCACATTTACACTATGTTGCACTCAGCAGGGTAAGGTCGATTGAAAAGCTTCAGATCCTTAACTTCAATGAGAAAGCATTACAAGTTGATGATCAGGTTAAGACAGAAATGCAGCGATTGCATGAAACAGCAATGCTTCAACTGTGTGATACATCTTTAGAATTGATAGATCCAGTTTCACATTTCAAAGTTGCTTTCAATAATTGTAGATCCTTGAATCTTCATCTTGATGATGTTAGACATGACAAAAATCTGTTGTCAACCCACATATTTGGATTAGCAGAAACACGACTACATCAGCCTGATAATGACAGTGATTATGTAATAGAAGGCTATTGTTTGATAAGAAATGACCAAATTGGATACAATACTTGTAAAAGACCTCCTCATGGATTAGCAGTTTATGCCAAAGATGATATCATTATAATACAGGACAGAAAGTATAGTTCAGATACATTAGAATTTATTATGATAACTGCCAGGCATGTCTCGATTGAACGTCAGATTATATTTTTGTACAAGTCACCTCAAATGTCTGACAGTAATCTTCTTTCTTGTCTGAACAAAGAACTTATTCCATATTTGACCCCATCAAAGCCATTGATGATAATTGGAGATTTCAATATTGATGTTTTGCTGAAACATAGCATTGTTAAGAAATTAAGTGATAAGTTTTCATGCAAAATGCTTATAAATGAATGTACCACAGATCATATGACAACGCTTGATTTGATATTTTCTAATGTTGATTTTTCATATGTTGATGGTGCAGTTGGAACATGTGAAACATACTGGTCAGATCACAAAATAGTCTTTTTGCACATGAAATCCACATAGTTGAAGACTTTTCACCTGCATAGTTTTAAATGTATAAAACCAGCCTATCAAATTAAGGTTGCTGTTTTTTTTTTTTTTTTGTGAAATTGGAACAGAGGAATCTATTATTCAGATCATAAGTACCGCACTTTTTGCACAACAACTTGGAAATCGTGTCAGGTGTTTTTATGTTACTTTTCAGTGCACTCACCCACCACAAAAAATGCTGTATTTACCTTTTTAAAGGTAGATATTGCTGGTGGTTTTGCAAGATTTGGGTGGCCACCACTTACAGATATCAGGAAATGAGCACCCCTGTAAAACCCCTTATATAGAGAAAAGTGGAGTTTACAGGGCTATTCTTTATTTTCTATACATATTTTTCCATTTTCTCACTCAAAACATAGACTGTGGGTACTCCTAAGAACTGTCTCAGTGAGGTGTTTCTCACAATGATGTATGTTTGAAGCAGAAATAAGAAAAATATATAAATTTTTATTTCAAAAATGGCATTTTTTCTATCATGACTGAAAGCATTACATATATGGATGCATTATTCTAATGGAATAGGTCCTCTTTTTCCATTCAGAAGTGAGAAATAGGATACCTTCGAAAAAACAATATGTAAAAATAAAAGTTTAATCTTAAAGGGCCTTAATAATATTTAATATTTTATTTGGTTTTCCAGTTTTATGGTAGAAGATTGAAAAATATTTTTTTGAGTATGATTTCAACCTTTTTCTTAGAATTTATGTGCACAAGATGAAACTACACTTTCTGTTGGCATAAAATTTTGAAGATTATAAAGCATCTGATAGTCTGTTGATACAGTGGAGGTTTCAAAGATTGTGTTGTATGTATGTATATTTTTATGATGTCATATCACATGGATGTTGTTGATGTACAGTTTGGTTATGTGAGTGTGTGAATTCGGGTTTAACGTCGCTTTCAACAATTTTTCAGTCATATCACGACAGTGTCTGGTTGCGACAGGGAGCTCAATGCTCACGTTTATAGTGCTGCCTCACTGAAGTATCATGTCCAAGACACATTACATGATACCACACCCAGTCACATTATCCTGACTCTGGGTTGACCAGTCCTAGCTCTACCCCGTAAATCTGAGTGCCAAGCGAGGAACAGCTAGTACCATTTTTAACGATTTTGGTATGTCGCGGCCCGGGATCGAACCCGTGACCTCCCGTTCTCCGGAGCGAACACTCTACCAACTGAGCTATCGGGGCTGGTGTATGGTTGGGTTAATATTAATTGTACTCTTCAACTGGATTCACATCACATGAACAAGCCCGTGAAATGAACACCCCCTTAAACCCCACTTTATATAGAGAAACCTGAGGTTTGCAGGGGTATACATTATTTTTCTTATTTCTGCTCCAATACATAGGTTGTGGGTACTGATTAGAACTGCCTCAATGAGGTGGTTCTAACTAGCACCCACAACCTATGTTCGCAGTATAAATAAGGAAAATATCATGGATTTTCAGCTATTATCAAGATGGTAAAAATGCATTATGTTGCAAGGGTGTGTTATCTTAATGCTGAGATGTAATGCAGAATAATTTAAAAAATATTTGTTATTTACTTATCCACAAACATTTGCTACCTTCATATTAAACATCTGACACTTTGTCAAGAGAAGAATTGACTTACAATGTACATTCTATCCATTTTTCCTCCGACGTTAGTCGAAGGGGACTATAGTAACGGTTTCATCTGTCCATCCATCAGTCGGTCCATCTGCAAATCCTACATTTTCAAGGAATTTTGATGAAACGTTCCAGTTATTGTTCCCATGACAAGGTCATGCTGGACTGATTTTTACCAGAGTTATTGCCACTTTGTCAGTTTTAGCCATTTTATCAACAGAAGTTTTTGTCTCTGCAACTCCTCCCACAGTGTTCAAGAGATTTTGATGAAACTTTCCAGTTATTGTTCTTATGACCTGAAAATGATCAGATTTTATGGAGGTTGTGCCTGATTGATTTTTACAAGCATCATTGCCCTTTGTCAGTGTAAACCATGTTATCAACAGAAGTTCTTGTCTCCACAATTCCTCCTACAGTTATCACCAGATTTGCATGAAACTTTCCAGTTATTGTTTTCATGACCTGAAGATGATCATATTTTATTGCGGTCATGCTCAATTGATTACTGAATTTTCCTAGGGTTTGGTCCTTTGTTTTACAGTTTTGGAGAACACTTTTTTTCCCTGTAAATTTATTCCTTAGAATTTTAGGAAAATTTAAAAGAAATAGTCTGTTGAAAGGGTTTTAAATTCCCATAACATGGCTTATGACATATATGTTATAGACATATTCACCACATACTGACATTTCAGAGATGGGGGGACACTTGGCCTGGGGCCTTTTATTCACAATATTCTGAAATCTGCCAAATAACATACTGTATTGTATTCTTATTTGCATCGCTGTTTTGACATGTAAATCTGTTGTTCTTAGGGAAAGGTTTTGAATTATGTCAATATTTTATTATTTTCTTATTTGCAACATTGACAATAATTTTACATGTAAATCTGTTGTTACTTGAAAAGGCTGAAAACAGATTTTCTTCAAAAAGATATAAGTAACAATTTTCTACATACTTGCAAGATCTGGAATTTATTTATTGGTGATCAAGAGAATACGGTGATGCATCTGCTTTCTATGCATAGAACTGACTCACGTTATTTTTAGCTGTTCTTTATTTTGTGCACCTAAAGATACCTTTTTGGCACATATCAGGACATAGATTCCACTACAGAATTAATTCTTTGTGGGTTTAAGATAGATGTAACAACCAAGATGTTTATGATAGAAAGGTAACTTAATCTATAATATGAGCCTTATACATCAGTGTGACTGAGTAAAAGTCAAAGATACAGTCTGGATAAAACTAAACAGACTTTGGCCTCTCTTTTTCGACATGGAAGCAGCTATTTCAGATCATCAGTGTTTCTTATGTAAATTTTGTCATACCATGCAATACTGTTGTTAACCACTGCGTTGAAAGGAAATCAAAGCTTCAGATATTGATTCTTTGTCAAATTATGACTACATCATGAAAAAGACAAGAAGTCTTGTGTATACTCTACATCTTGCCCTTCAAGATTTCATCCTGAAGATTTCAACTGGTTCAACTGATGTACAAGTGTATTGACCATCCTGGATCTATGAAGACATTGATATCAATCAGGTAAACAAACATGTCTTGCCTTTCTGCTCAGTTCTTTTTTTTAAAACATCACTAATGATTTTCTGGTACACAGGTGAGCGATATAGGGTCATCATGGCCCTCTTGTTTAACTTAGACAATTTTTGAGATCTACTAATGTTAAAATGTATAGGGAGTAGTTACCTTGTGATCGCAACTCCTCTTACAGTTCTAGGTCAATCCTTTTGAAACTGAACAGGTGTTTTCATATAGGTCTGAAGATGTGCATGTGCTTTTTTCATTATCCAAAACTTATTTTTTAACTTAGACTGTTTTTCAGATCTAATAACGCGAAAAGTCTATAAGGCGTAGGTACCTTGTTAGGGATTTAACCCTCTCACAAGTCTTTACCTTTAATTCATGAGTCTTTCTCCTCTGACAGGGCTATAGCGGGGCTATAGTCAGATCCTCTGACAGTTCTAGTTCATGAAGAATTCATGCAGATCTTTTCTACGATCGTTATTTCCTTTATATTGGTATCTTTTACTAACACAAAAAATGTTCACTATTCTTGTTAACGAATAAGAATGACTAAGAGGGCCCAAGTGTCAATAGGTTAACTGACCAGGGGCCAGTTGTTCAAAACTAATGACATTTTTAGTTAATATATTGTTAAAACTGATCATTTAATGCAGCTAATATGCTAATATTTTTGCTGAAAAAAAGTAAGTAGCTTTTGCAAAAGCTACTCACATTTTCCTAGCAAAAATTTCCGACTATTAGATTTTGTACTTGCTAGAACTGTTAACAATTTGACTGATAATGAGCTCGTTAAGCTAATGATGCTTTGAACAGCTGGGCCCAGCTCAACATAACCTTAACTGTGTTGACCTTGCCATTTAACTCCAAAGCTGACACACTTGTCCCATTATGCTTCACAGTACATGTACAAACTGCAATTTTCCAAACAAGGACCCTGGGTAAGAGTACTGTAAAAATTCTAAAAATTTTGACACCTTGAGGACTTGCTGTAATTATTCTCCTACAATTTTATCATGTGTTTCACAATCCAGCAGAGTACTCCTAAAAAAGTGCAAACTCAATAGCAAACAGTGAAGACACTGATCACACTGCTCCTGCTCCTGCAGTCTGATCTGGATCTGCTCTGTTTGCTTAGGCCTGTCTGTCCCAATACTTAAGATATTTATAGTAGCTTGAAGTTCCGTCAGAAATACATGTCAAAATAGCCCAAATTGACTATCCTATATAACTTCGCCTTTATATCCCACGAGGAGACAAAAAAGTGCAAACGGAATAGGAAACAGTGTAGACCCTGATCAGACTGTTCCTTCAGGAGCAGTCTGATATGGATCTGCACTGTTTGCTTAGGCCTGTCTGTCCCAATACATGTACTTAGGATCATTATGGTCGGATTAGAAATGGGTTGTCATCCTTAGAACAGCCGTCTCATTAACAGCACTAACTCAGGCCCCAGCCCATAGGGGCTTGGAGAAATGGATTGGGCTTCATGATGCTTCCACGCAGAGCTGAAACCGACCGCACATGAGAACTGGTAAACAACTTAGAGGGTCTAAGCCTGCCCAGGAAAAGTGGTGTGTGGTCGGACCATCCCTACATATGAACCCTTTTGGTTTGTTTGGGCAGCAGGGCTTGAGATGTCATTTCATCTCCATGAAAGGTAAAAGTCCTACAAAATGGGAAGCAATGTCTCCAAAATGACCTAAATAGTGTTGATGGAGACGTAAAACCCCAATTCAAACAAACAAAACTGCTCATTTCAGTCTAATTTCAGTGGCTCAAACACCTTTGGAACATTGAAAATGGCCCAGTCAAGGGTAACTAGATGACTGAGGGTTAATCATAGTGCCCAGTCTGAAGGCATAATAAGGGTATCTTTTTCTTTGTATTACAGTTGACGACCCCTGCCCATCGGGGCTTGAAGAAATAGATTGGCTGCACGATGCTTCCACGTAGAGCTGAAACTGACCGCACACACATACTGGTAAACCGCTTAGAGGATCTAAGCCTGCCCAGGCAAAGCAGTGCGAGTCGGACCGTCCAAGCTTATAAACCCTATTGGTTCCATTGGGCGACAGGGCTTGAGATGTCATTTTATCTCAATGTCGGGTAAAAGTCCCACAAAATTGGAAGCAACGTCTCCAAAATTGCCTATACAGTGTTGACGGGGACGTTAAACCACGAATCAAACAAACAAAATGCAGTTGAACTTCGATAACTTTAACACTTTTGGGACCATAAAAATTGTTCGAGATAGTAGTTTGAATTACTGAGGTTAGGTCATGAGGAATAATGGAGGTCACGTTAGGGTATCCTTAAGATCTTCTGTAAAATAAAGGTATGTTGTGTGTACTCATTAGAACCGCTTTGAGGTGATTCTAATGAGTACACACATCATACCTTTTCAAGATGAGAAAAAAATCTAGATATTATCCTATAAATATGGGTATTTGGAGCTTTGGAAAATACTGTCAAGGGACTCCATAACGAGTTTGAATAACCATGGTAAACGAACTATCCGTGTTCAAGTTATTGAAATTTCGCTGTAAATGAATTGTGTGTGTACTATTGGAATCATCTCACTGGGGCAATATCACTACCGTACTGGTATACTGCTTAGAGGGTCTAGTGTCCTATGAAAGGGATATCCTCTGAAAGCAAGGAATACATCACAGAACAGAAAGTATGGAGTGTACCAGTATGAGTTTTTCTGGGCCAGACTAGCTAGTTGCAGCCAATTATGGTAGGCCTCATCAGTGACCCTCAGATATTTTCAAAATTCCACAATGGAATCAATGATCCCAAAGGACAAGAAAATATAAACCACACTTTGATGAAAGGCAGGGAGACTTTTAACAGCTCCCACACATTCCCTTAACATCAGCTGTAGTGATGTTAAATATGTTCTATGAATGGGACATCCTTTGGAAGCAAGGCAAACATCACAGAACTGAAAAGCGAGGATTGACCAGGATATTGAAGGTTACTGACTGGACCGACATAACTTTAGCTATTGACTTGGCTGTAAAACTACAACTCATAACTTTTTAATACAAGTTAGGCATTTTAAAATGTATCAAGGAGTACCTTTAATTATAGCTTCTGGAAAGAGAGCTATAACAAATTTAATTTTCTGTACCAAAATTAATTGGGCTAACTGAACAAAGCTTCATTTAAACGGAAACCACACAATATACTAAAAATCTGTAATATATTTTCAATCCCAGTCTTCAAGGAACCAAAATGCCAAAGATAATTATAATTTGAACAATAAATAAAGGAGTTGAATCACTACAAACACAGTTTCCTCTTTCCTGAAAGACTGAACAATGTTTTTTTAGCTCTTTTTAGCTAACCTGGGCTGAAGGCTCCAGGGGAGCTTCTAGATGGTAGTCCCTCCGTCCTTTGTCTGTCTGTCTTCCGTCCACTTTTGACCAGTTATATCTCTGCAGCCTGCAGACTGATCTCAATCATTTCTTATCTGAAGCATGTCTCTGGTGGATAAAATTGAATGAAAACTTTGGTTGCTATGGCAACCACAAGGTCCCAGAAAATGCTTGTCATCATCGTAGAACCTTCAGTTTTGATCGGATCTTTCTGAAACTTATTTGTAAGTAGAGTTCACAAACTGGCAAGGTCTGCCCATTAGTCATAGAGTTATCTCCCCTTGATTGCTGAAAATGCTTATTTTAGCCCCTTCAATTTTGATCAGATCTACCTGACATGCAAGTAAGTCAGGGTTAATAGCTTGGGTGTTTGAAAACTAGCGATCTCGGTCGATTACCCACTGAGTTATGTTCCCTACTTTGCTGAAAATGCTTATTTTTTACCTTCGTCACTGTAGCCTCTTCAGTTTTGATTGGATCTTCTTGAAACTTACAACAAGTAAGTCAGGAATAAAAGCTCAGATGAGTTTGAAAACTGGCAAGGCTGGCCTATATATCATAGAGTTACGTCCCCTTGATTGCTGAAAATGCCTATTTTGACCTTGTCATCACTGTAGCCCCTTCAGTTTTTATGCCCCCAACTTTGAAAAAGTTGGGGGGCATATTGCTTCTTGCTTGTCTATTTGTCTGTTCGTCATACTTTCTTCTGCATAGTATGACTTAAGAACCATGTATGCTAGGGTTTCGAAATTTCATGCTGGTATATGGATTTCTCATGAAAAAATAGTTGCACCGTATTTTTTTTTCATCCGAATTATCTCCCCCTTTCGAGTTATTTCCCTTTTAATTAAAACAATATAGAAAGCTCGTTAGCAAGATATATCAAAAAGTATCTGATGAAACTTTGGGTGTTTTAAGCTTGTAAGCAAGATATCTAAAAAACGATTTGAACTATTGCCATGAAACTTTACAGACTGATTCGAGATGATGAGAAGATGAACTGTTCAACTTTTGAAAAAAATCTGAATATTTTTACTTGAGTTATGACCCTTTGAAACTTTGGGCGTTTTAAGTTTGTAAGCAAGATATCTACCCTTGTAAGCAAGATATCTAAAAAATCATTAGAGCTATTGCACTGAAACTTTACATACTGAATTGGGTTGATGAGAAGATGAACTGATTAACTTTTCAAAATAGAAATCAGAATTTATTTACTTGAGTTATGGCCCTTTGAAACTTTTGGCATTTTAAGCTTGTAAGCAATATATCTCAAAAACAATTTGAGCTATTGCCCTGAAACTGTACAAACTGATTCAGGATGATGAGTAGATGAACTAATTAACTTTTGGAAAAAATCCGAAATTATTTTCTTGATTATGACCCTTTGGAATTTTGGTCATTTAAAGCTTGTAAGGAAGATATCTCAAAAAACATTACAGCTATTGCCCTGAAACTTTACAAGACTGATTGGGGATGAGGAGAAGATGACCTGATTTAACTTTTGAAAAAAAAAATCTTAATTGTTTTGCTTGAGTTATGGCCCTTTCAAACTTTCGGCGTTTTAAGCTTGAAAGCAAGATATTTAATCTTGTAAATATGCAAGATATCTAATAAATCATTAGAGCTATTGCGCTGAAACTGTACATACCGATTTGGGATGATGAGAAGATAACTTTTGAAAACAAGTAACCCGATGGGCAACGATCTCACCTGAGAACTAGACCAACGATTTAAGGATCAACTTGTTTAACTTGTGTATGGCCTGACATATTGACGAAAGAACGGCTGAAAATTTTTATCCCTATAAAAACGTCGTTGGTAACGTCATTTTTCCATTGTAAGTCTATGGGAAAATTGTTCGCGCTCTAAGGGCTGTAACTGCAAAACCGAATGTCAGTTTCAAGCCAAATTCAAACTCATCTGAGGTTTTATGCTTGTTCTCGTTTACTGAAAGTTTCAAAAAGATCAGATTAGAAACGGCTAAGAAAAGGTGGCGACACTATTTTTAGCTAATATTTATGCTCAAGGGCAGGTAATTCGAAAGCTATTTGTCTCATGCGGCCCAAATTCGAACTAAACATTGACTGTAAGCTCCTTCTGGTTATCTGGAAGTTTGATTAAGGTCAGGTTAGAAATAGCCAAGCAATGTTGGAGATATCGTTTTCCCATTGTAAGTCTATGGGAAAATTTTTCACTCTCAAGGGGATGTAACTGGAAATCCGGTGGTCAGATTCAAGCCAAAATCGAACTCATTAGAGATTTTATGCTTATCCTCGTTTACCAAAAGTAACAAAACGACCAGTTCAAAAACGGTAGCGGAAAGCTGGATACATCATTTTTCGCTAATATTTATGCTGAAGGGCAGGTAACATTGTAAGCCTATGGGAAAATCTTTCACACTCAAAGGGATGTAACTGGAAAACCACTGGTCGGAACAAGTCAACTTCGAACTCGCTCGAGATTTTATGCTTGTCCACTTTACCTAAAGTGACAAAATGATCCAATCAAAAACGGCTGAGAAAAGCTGGAGACACCATTTTTCACTTACATTTATGCTCAAGGGCAAGTAACTCAGAAGCTGTTCGTCCCGCGCAGCCCAAATTTGAACTCAACGTAGACTGTAAGGCCCTCCTGGTTATCTGCAAGTTTGATGAAGATCGGATCAGAAATGGCGGAGAAAAAGTGGAGACGTCATTTTCCCCATTATAAGTCTACGGGAAATTTTTTTCACGCTCAAGGGAATGTAACTGAAAAAAAAAAAACGCTGGTCAGATTCAAGCCAAAGTCGAACTCGTCCAAGATTTTATGCTTGTTCTCGTTTATGAAAAGTTACAAAAAGATCAGATCATAAACGGCTGAGAAAAGCTGGAGACACCATTATCCCCTTATATTTGTGCTCAAGGGCAGGTAACTCCAAAGCTGTATGTCCCATGCATCCCAAATATGAACTCGACGTAGACTGTAAGCCCCTCCTGGTTATCTGCAAGTTTGATGAAGATCGGATATGAAATGGCTGAGAAAAAGTGGAGACGACGTTTTCCCCATTATAAGTCTATGGGAAAATTTTTCACGCTCAAGGGGATGTAACTGGAAAACCGCTGGTCAGATTCAAACCAAATTCGAACTCATCTGAGATTTTATGCTTGTCCTCGTTTATGAAAAGTTACAAAAAGATCAGATCATAAACGGCTGAGAAAAGCTGGAGACACCATTTTTCACTTATATTTATGCTCAAGGGCAGGTAACTCCAAAGCTGTTTGTCCCGTGCAGCCCAAATTTGAACTCGACGTAGACAGTAAGCCCCTCCTGGTTATCTGCAAGTCTGATGAAGATCGGTTCAGAAATGGCAGAGAAAAAGTGGAGACGTCGTTTTCCCCATTATAAGTTTATGGAACCTTTTTGTTTCAATGGCAACCACAGTTCTAATCAAATCTGATCCAAAACCTAATGCAGTCAATCCCCCAATCCAATGATGCTGCACATAATTTTGATTGGGATTGGCCAGCTAGTCACTTAGATATTTAAGTTCAAAGGTGTGGACGACGGACGGACGGACGGACGGACACCGGATGCCTACCTATACTATAAGCTTACCTTGCGAGCCTTCGGCTCAGGTGAGCTAAAAATCTGATTTTTTATTGGAGTTATGGCCCTTTGAAACGTTTGGCATTTTTAGCTTGTAAGCAAGATATCTCAAAAACAATTTGAGCTATTGCACTGAATCTTTACAGACGGATTCGGGATGACGAGTAGATGAACTGATTAACTTTTGGAAAAAAATCCGAAATTTTTTTCTTGAGTTATGGCCCTTTGAAACTTTGAGCATTTTTAGCTTGTAAGCAGGATATCTCAGAAACCATTACAGCTATTGCCCTGAAACTTTACAGACTGATTGGGGACGATGAGAAGATGAACTTATTATTTTTTAAACGAATCTGAATTTTTTACTTGAGTTATGGCCCTTTGAAACTTTGGGCATTTTAAGTTTGCAAGCAAGATATCTAATCTTGTAAGCAAGATATCTCAGCCATTACAGCTATTGCCCTGAAACTTTACAGTCTGATTGGGGATGATGAGAAGATGAACTGATCAACTTTAAAAAAAATCCGATTTTTTTCTTGATTTTTTTACTATGGTCCTTTGAGAATTTCAACTTTGCAACCAAATAAAAACTATATATCTCAATAACTGTTAGGGGCAAGCAGTGTAAGGGTCAAGAAGTTGGGGGCATAGTGTTTCATAAACACTGGCTGTAGTTTGACCGTGTCATCACTGTAGCCCCTTCAGTTTTATCAGATCTTGAAACTTGCATGTGAGTAAGTCAGGGATAAAAGCTTGGACGACTTCGAAAACTGATGAGGTCAGCCTATTTATCATAGAGTTACGTCCCTTTAATTGCAGAAAATGCCTATTTTTGACCTTGTCATCACTGTAACTCCTTCAGTTTTCAGCAAACCTTCTTGAAATATATAGGTAAGTGAGTCTGGGATATAGCCCTGGTTACTTCGAAAACTAATGTCAGTCGATTAATCACAAAGTTAAGTGCCCTTCTTTGCTGAAAATGCTTATTTTCGACCTTGTTATCACTTCTGTCCCTTCAGTTTTGATTGAATCTTCTTGAAACAATTAAGTCAGGGATAAAAGCTCGGATGAGTACAAAAACTAGTGAAATTTTGCCTTTTTATCATAGAGTTACATCCCTTTGTTTGCAGAAAATGCCTATTTTTATCCCCCGGACCGAATAGGTTCAGGGGATACAGCCTGGCGTCCATCTGTCCATCCGTCCATAAACGAAACCTTGTGATGGCCATAACTCGAATACCCTTTGAGATACATTGATGGTATTTGGCACAACTGTTCACAAAGCTGAGATGGCATATCATACGCAAGAACCACAACTCTGGGTGCCATGGTTTTTGAGTTATCTCCCCTTCCAATAAAATAGAGTGATTACCTTGTGATGGTCATAACTCCAATACCCTTTGAGATATATTGATGGTACCTAGCACAATTGTTCACAAGGCTGAAACAGAATGTCATGCGCAAGAACCACAACTCTGGGTGCTATGGTTTTCGAGTTATCTCCCTTCCGATAAAATAGAATCACTACCTTGTGATGGCCATATTTCCATTATTCTTAGAGATGTATTGATGGTACTTGGTGCAGTTGTACATGAGGTTAAGCAGGCGTATCATGTGCAAGAACCACGACTCTGGGTTTGCGTGTTTATGAGTTATCTCCCCTGAAAATATAACCTTGTGATGGCCATAATTCCAGTTGCTTTGAGATATAGTGATGATACTTGGCACTAAATGTATGCACGGTCGAAACGGCGTGTCATGCATGAAAACCTCAACTCTGGGTGCTACGGTATTTGAGCTATCTCTCCTTTCAATATAACAGTATGTCCACCTTGCAATCACCATATCTCCAATACTATAGCTTTGAGACATATTGATGGTACTTGGTACAGATGAGGTAAAGCCGGCATGTCATGTGCAAGAATTTCAACTCTGGGTGCCCTGTTTTAGTTATCTCCCCTGACAATATAACCTTGTGATGGCCATAACTCCAATAGCCTTTGAGACATATTGATGGAACTTGGCGGTATAGAAGGCATGTCATGCGCAAGAACCCACAACTCTTGGTGCTGTGGTATTTGAGTCATCTCCCCTGCCAATATAACAGTATGACCACCTTGTGATCACCACATCTCCAATACCCTTTGAGACATATTGACGGTAGTTGGTACAGATGTACATGCGGTTAAGCTGTCTGTCACTGGCGTGTCATGCGCAAGAGCCACAAGTCTGGGCGCCCTGTTTTTTTTTTTTTTTTTTTTTTGTTATCTCCCCTGACAGTATAATTTTGTGATGGCCATAACCTTGATTGCAGAAAATGCTTATTACTTTCGACCTTGTCATCACCTTTGCCCCTTCAGTTTTTATCGGATCTTCTTGAAACTAACATGTCAGTAATTCAGGGATAAAAGCTCAGGTGAGTTAAAAAAACTGATGAGGTCAGCCTATTTATCATAGTTACGTCCCTTTGATTGCAGAAAATGCCTGTTTTTGACCTTGCCACCACCGTAGCCCCTTCAGTTTTGATTGGATCTTCTTATAACTAACATACAAGTAAGTCGGGTATAAAAGCTCGGGTGAGTTCAAAAACTAGTGAGGTCGGCCTATTTATCGTAGAGTTATGTCCCTTTGATTGCTGAAAATTGCCAATTTTGACATTCTCATCATCATAAGTCTCTTAGTATGAAATGGATCTCCCTGAAACTTACATATAAGTAAGTTAGGGATAAAAGCTTGAATGAATTTGAAATTTAACATTGTTGGCACATTACTCATAGAGTTAAGTTCCCTTCTTTGCTGAAAACGCCTATTTTGTACCTTGTCATCACAATAAGTCCTACTAAGTTATGATCGAATCTTCCTGAAACTAGCATATCTTCAGTAAAGATTGGAACTTCCTGCAACTTTGAATCTGTCAGCTCAGATGAGCGATATAGGACCATCATGGTCCTCTTGTTCTCCTGCATGACAGAAATGACCTCTGCAGTCTCTACTCAGGACCAAATAGCATTGTGAATTCTGGTTTGATCAGTCAGATTTACCCCCCAGAACTTCAGTTAAATAAAGCAAATTCTTCTGATACTGAGGCCCCGTTTTTGGATTTACATCTATCTATTGTAGATGGATTTGTTTCGAGCAAAATTTATGATAAACGCGATGACTTTGATTTTGAGATTGTAAATTTTCCTTTTTTGGATGATGTTCCTCGTGCGCCATCCTATGGCGTTTATATTTCGCAATTAATTCGATTTGCTAGAGTGTGTAGTCATGTAAGTGACTTCAACACTCGTAATAAATTATTAACGGCTAAACTTCTTAATCAGGGTTATCGGTACCATAAACTACGCAAAGCCTTTTCAAAATTTTATAGACGCCATTCTGATTTAATTTCAAAATACAATTTTGGACTTAAATCTCTTCTGCAACAAGGTCTATCGGACTTAATATATAAATTCAGAAAAATATATAACCGCAATGACATCAGCACCCAATTCCGTAAAATCATTCTTCGATATAAAAAGATTGGGTACAACATGGATGTTATACGACAGACTGCATGCATGGTAGTTAACCCAATCACGGTTGGCAACTTTGCTTCCCTCTTCAATTGCACGCCGGTGGGTCAGGCCTCAGATTCTATGACGGCTCCAACGTAAAGGCTTATTGAGAATTAGAGAGATCTAATTCAAGGTAATGTTGGTTTGTTCCTGATGCTCTGTCTCTGGTCGGGCCCATCGGAGTCCAACTGTTGGTTTTCTTTTGCTCCAGCATTTCAGTGGTTTCTTGCTGTCGAGTCCTCACCGTTGTCTCACCTCTGTGGTTCTTTGATTTTTGTGTTCACGGAGATGTAGCACTGATGAGTTAGAAGGCCTTCATGCGGACTGAACAAATTATTTGTCTAAATCGCGACGGAAGTAAGGGCGAGGATTGTGGCCACGTAAAATCGATTTAAGCTCCCCATTGGAAATCAGTCCACTGACCGTTCGAAGACGGTTCTTCTGTGGCGGTTTATTTATGGTGTTGTTTGTTGCTTACTGTGTGTATCACTTGTGTCTTTTTATTTTGGATGGCCATATGGCCGTTTTGTGGGAAAGTAACTGTCCTTATGGCCTTCCTTTGTTTAGGTTTCCATTATGGTCTGGTCGCTTGATGTTTGTGTTTCTTTCCCTTTGGTGTCTTTGATGGGTGGAGTAAGTTAATTGTATCGATTCCTGCTCTTTGTTTTACTTCTACTTAACTTGCATTCTTGGTGGATATTAGAGCATGCAGCTGAATTTGAGAAAAGTAAGTAAAATATGCATATCAACCAATAAAGCCTAAATTCAGATCTGTTATTAGTTCACCTGAGCCAAAGGCTCTTGGCTCAAGGTGAACTATTGTGGTCTGTTGTCTGACATGTCGTGTCGTCTGTCAAAACTTAACCTTGCGGATGCCAAACAGGCTGTAGTTTTCATTGGATCTTCATGAAACGTGTCCAATAAATGTGTCTAGATACATTCTATGTCAAGTTCGAATATAGGTCGATGATCACCTGGGGGTCAAAACTATGTCACTAGGTCAAATCATATGAAAACCTTGTGGATGCAATAGAGGCTGTGTTTTTCCTTGGATCTTCATGAAACTTTGCCAGGATGTGTGTCTAGATATATTCTAGGTCAGGTTTGAATATGGGTCATCTGGGTCTAAAACTAGGTCAAACCATATGAAAACCTTGTGGATACAATAAAGGCTACATTTTTCATTGGATCTCCACGAAACTTGGACAGGATGTGTGTCTGGATGAATTCTAGGTCAAATTTGAAAAACTGGGTCACTAGGTCAAATCTTATTAAACCTTGTGGATGTAATAGAAGCTGCCGTTTTCAATGGGTTTTTGTAAAAGTTGGTTAGATTATTTACATTAGGAAAACGTGTCCTTGTGAAATGATGGCGTCCAACATGGCGTCAGAAATTACAAATATTAGCAAAAATGATAACATCTTTATTACTTTGCTTTCACCTTAGATTGTCAGGGCTCGTTAGAACGGTCTCAATGAGGCGGTTCAAACGAGTACCCACAATCTATGTTTTGAGCAAAAATACGGCAGATAATGTAAACCCTGTAAAACCCATATTTCTCTATATAGAGTGGGGTTATGCGGGATCTTCATTTCACGGACTTGCTACCGCGATGTCTAGATGAAATTTAGATCGAGTTTGAATCTGGGTCATCTGGAGTCAAAACTAGGTCACTAGGTCAAATCATATGAAAATCTTGTGGATGCAATAGAGGCTGAATTTTTCAATGGATTTTCATGCATCTTGGTCAGGATGTGTGTCTATATATATTCTAGACCACGTTTGAATATGAGTCGTCTTGGATCAAAAACTAGGTTACTCGGTCAAATCATATGAAAATCTTGTTGATGCATTAGACGCTGCAAGTTTCAATGGATCATCGTGAAAATTGGTCAGATTGTTTGTATAGATGAAACTTAGATCGAGTTTGTATCTGGGCCATCTTGGGTCAAAAACTAGGTCACTTGGTCAAATCATAAGAAATCTTGTGGATGCAACAGAGGCTACAATTGTCAATGGATCTTTGTGAAATTTGACCAGATTGTCTATATGAAATAAAGGTCATTTGAATCTGGGTCACATCGGGTCAAAACTAGGTCCTTAGGTCAAATCATATGAAATCGTGTGAATGCAATAGAGGCTGAAACTTGCGATGGGTCTTTGTTAAATTTGTTCCGATTGTTTGTCTAGATGAAGTCTAGGTTGAGTTTGAATCTGGATCATCTGGGGTTAAAAACCAGATAATCGGATCCAATCATATGAAAACCAGATGCTGCATTTTTCAATGGATCATGAAACTTAGTAAGGATGAGTGTCTGGATAAATTCTTGGTCGATCAGGTTTGAATGTGGGGTTAAAAACTAGGTCACTGGGTCAAATCCTATGCAAACATTGTGGATGCAATAGATGCTGCATTTTTCCATGGATCTTTATGAAAATTGGCCAGATTGTTTGTCTATATAAATTATAGGTCAAGTTTGAATCTGGGTCATGTGATCATAAACTAGGTCATGGGATCAAGTCATATAAAAACCTTTTGGATGAAATTGAGGCTGCATTTTTCAATAAATCTTTGTGAAAGTTGGTCAGACTGTTTGTCTATGTGAAATCTATGTCAAGTTTGAATCTGGGTCATCTGGGGTCAAATACTAGGCCATTGGGCCAAATCATATGAAAACCTTGTGGATGATATGGGGCCTGCAATTTTTCAATGGATCTTTGTGAAAGTTGGTTAGACTGTTTGTATATATGAAAAGTAGAAGTAAAACAAAGATCAGGAATTGATACAATTAACTTACTCCACCCATAAAAGACACCAAAGGGAAAGAAATACAAATATTAAGCGACCAGACAATAATGGAAACCTAAACAAAGGAAGGCCATAAGGACAGTTACTTTCCCACAAAATGGCCATATGGCCATCCAAAATTAAAAGACACAAGTGATACACACTGTAAGTAACAAACAACAACAAAAATAAATCGCCACAGAAGAGCCGCCTTGGAACGGTCAGTGGAAGATTTCCACTGGGGGGCTTAAATCGATTTTACGTGGCCACAATCCTCGCCCTTACTTCCGTCGCGTTTAGACAAATAATTTGTTCAGTCCGCATGAAGGCCTTCTAACTAATCAGTGCAACATATCCGTGAACACAAAAAACAAAGAACCACAGAGGTGAGACAACGGTGAGGACTCGACAGCAAGAAATAACTGAAATGCTGGAGCAAAAGAAAACCAACAGTTAGACTCCGATGAGCCCAACCAGAGACAGAGCATCAGGCACCAACCAACATTATCTCTCTAACTCTCAATAAGCCTTTACGTTGGAGCCGTCATAGAATCTGAGGCCTGACCCACCGGCGTGCAATTAAAGAGGGAAGCAAAGTTGCCAACCGTGATTGGGTTAACTACCATGCATGCAGTCTGTCGTATAAAATCCATGTTGTACCCAATCTTTTTATATCGAAGAATGATTTTACGAAATTGGGTGCTGAAGTCATTGCGGTTATATATTTTTCTGAATTTATATACTAAGTCACCATAAAATTCGGGTTCCGATAGACATTGTTGCAGAAGAGATTTAAGTCCAATATTGAATTTTGAAATTAAATCAGAATGGCGTCTATAAAATTTTGAAAAGGCTTTGCGTAGTTTATGGTACCGATAACCCTGATTAAGGAGTTTAGCCGTTAATAATTTATTACGAGTGTTGAAGTCAGTTACATGACTACACACTCTAGCAAATCGAATTAATTGCGAAATATAAACGCCATAGGATGGCGCACGAAGAACATCACCATCCAAAAAAGGAAAATTTACAATCTCAAAATCAAAGTCATCGCGTTTATCATAAATTTTTTCACGAAACAAATCCATCTACAATAGATAGATGTAAATCCAAAAACGGGGCCTCGGTATCAGAAGAATTTGCTTTATTTAACTGAAGTTCTAGGGGGTAAATCTGACTGATCAAACCATCAAAATAGGTATTATCAATATTTAATAAATCATCTAAATATCTAGAAGTAGAGCTAAAAGCTTCAATAATTTCAGATTGGTTATCAATGGAAAGCGACAAAATGAAGTCTCTGTCATAACAATACAAGAACAGATCAGCCACAAGAGGTGCGCAATTAGTACCCATCGGAATACCCACAATTTGTCTAAATAACTTAGTACCGAATCTAATATAAATATTGTCAAGTAGAAAGGTGAGGGCATCACACACTTTCTGACATGACCAAAGTGTATAATTCTTATGCTCTTTAGAAGTGAAAAATGCATTTCTGACATTACATGCAAGATAGAGAGAATCTTCTCTGTGAAAAGCCCATTCAATTAAATCATTAAGCTTTTCTTTTATAAGATTATGAGGAAGTGTAGTGTAAAGAGTGGAAAAATCGTAGGTAGACAGACTAGGAGCACGAAAATGTCTAGATTTCAATTTATTTAAATATGTTCTATAAAAGGGTTATCCTTTGGAAGCAAGGAATACACCGCAGAAATGAAAAATATGGAGTGTGCATGTTTTCTGGGCCAGACTAGCTAGTTTCGGCCAATAAGGCCTCATCAGTGACCCTCAGATATTTTCAAAATTCCACAATGGAAACAATGATCCCAAAGGACAAGAAAATATAATCTACACTATGATGTAGGGCAGGGAGACGTTTTACCGCCGCCACACATTCCCACACACCAGCTGTTGTGAAGTTAAATATGTTCTATAAAAGGGTTATCCTTTGGAAGCAAGGAATACACCGCAGAAATGAAAAATATGGAGTGTGCATGTTTTCTGGGCCAGACTAGCTAGTTTCGGCCAATAAGGCCTCATCAGTGACCCTCAGATATTTTCAAAATTCCACAATGGAATCAATGATCCCAAAGGACAAAGAAAATATAATCTACACTATGATGTAGGAACCTCATTCGAATTTTTTATAGACCAAAACAGATTTCTTCCTGATCTTTCAAAGACTTTATCAAAATATTTAATTACATGCGTTTTAATAGCAGTAAGACAGGAAGTTAATAATTTAGAAAGTTCAGTGGTAGTGCAAGAGCTAGAATTTGCAATAAACCGTGCTTTGTAAGGTTTTTTATGAAGTTTTGGTAACCAGTATAGCGTAGGAAGCTTGTCTTGGCCTTCGTTAACACACACAGCAAACTTGGTGGCTGAAAGACAAACATGTTTATCTACTATAGCTCTCTCTTCAGCTAAAGGCTGAAGTTCATAGGCCTTAGTACCACCAAGCTCCTGCTTAAGCGTGTTAACATAGTGGAGCCGTCACACAACGACGACGTTGTTAGCGGCCTTTTCTGCAGGGGCCAAAACAAACTTCTTATGAAATTCTTGAATACCTAGTTTAAGATGGCGTAAAGACGTCTTGGGCTTAGGAGGTAATAAGTTAGTATTTTGAGAATAGAAAGAAATGCGTTTATTCACTAGTTTTAAAATGCTTAGTTTCCAGTCCTTAAGGGCTTTATGCTCAACATACTCTCGCTTACACAATCGATTACCGAATTCATTCAAGGAAGCAGCGATTTCATCTCTACATTTACTGAAATCAATTTTAGAAGGAAACCGATATTTCGGTCCTTTAGAAATTATATTCCTTATCCTAGAATCAGGAATAATTTTCAAATTGTCAGTAATTACATGACCAGCAGCAGGATAGCAATACTTTTAGTTTTTACAATCACATGAATCAGGAGTATTAGTATCAATATCAAGATCTGAAACAAGTTTATTGAAATTAAAAATGATAGATCTAACAGGTTTGTTATATTTATAGCAAATTATAGGTGTTTCAGTATTTTGAAAATAAGCAGGAATGGAAGAAAGCACCGATCAAGTTTTAATCTGGGTCATCTGGGATTAAAAACTATGTCACCAGGTCAAATCAAATGAAAGCATTGTGTGTGCAATAGTGGCTGCTTTTTGTAGTGGATGTTGGTGAGTTTTAGTCAAAATGTTTGTTTTGATGACATCTGGGTCAGATTCGAAAATGGGTCATTGGGGATTTAAAAACTAGGTCACTAGGTCAAATCATATGAAAACCTTGTGGATGCAATAGAAGTTGCATTTTTCATCGCATATTTGTGAAAGTTGGTCAGAATATTTGTGTCCAGATGAAATCTAGGTCAACTTTGAATATGGGTCATCTGGGGTCAAAAACTAGGTCATTGGGCAAAATCATATGAAAACCTATTGGGTGATGTGGGGCCTGCAATTTTTCAATGGATCTTTGTGAAAGTTGGTCAGGTTGTTTGTATATATGAAACCTAGATCAAGTTTTAATCTGGGTCATCTGGGATTAAAAACTATGTCATCAGGTCAAATCAAAAGAAAGCATTGTGTGTGCAATAGTGGCTGCTTTTTGTAGTGGATGTTGGTGAGTTTTAGTCAGAATGTTTGTTTTGATGACATCTGGGTCAGATTCGAAAATGGGTCATTGGGGATTTAAAAACTAGGTCACTAGGTCAAATCATATGAAAACCTTGTGGATGCAATAGAAGTTGCATTTTTCATCGCATATTTGTGAAAGTTGGTCAGAATATTTGTGTCCAGATGAAATCTAGGTCAACTTTGAATATGGGTCATCTGGGGTTAAAAACTAGGTCATTGGGCAAAATCATATGAAAACCTATTGGGTGATGTGGGGCCTGCAATTTTTCAATGGATCTTTGTGAAAGTTGGTCAGGTTGTTTGTATATATGAAATCTAGATCAAGTTTTAATCTGGGTCATCTGGGATTAAAAACTATGTCATCAGGTCAAATCAAAAGAAAGCATTGTGTGTGCAATAGTGGCTGCTTTTTGTAGTGGATGTTGGTGAGTTTTAGTTAGAATGTTTGTTTTGATGACATCTGGGTCAGATTCGAAAATGGGTCATTGAGGATTTAAAAACTAGGCCACTAGGTCAAATCATATGAAAACCTTGTGGATGCAACAGAAGTTGCATTTTTCATCGCATATTTGTGAAAGTTGGTCAGAATATTTGTGTCCAGGTGAAATCTAGGTCAAGTTTGAATATGGGTCATATGAGATTTAAAAACTAGGTTACCAGGTCAAATCATAGGAAACCTTAGTTTGCATATGGGTCATCTGGGAACAAAAACTAGGCCACCGGGTCAAATCATACCAGAACCTTGTGTATGCAACAGAGGCTGCATTTACTTGGATTTCCGTGAAACTTTTTCTGAATGTTGGTTTTGATGAAGTCTAGGTTGAATGGGAATATTGTTCATCTGGGATAGAAAACTAGGTCAAATCATACAAAAAATTTTGTAGTTAATAGAGGCTGCATGGATCCTCATGAAAATTGGTTATATGGTTTGTTTTGATATATTCTACATCGAGTATGAATATGGGTCATCTGGGTTCGAAATGTAGGTCACTAGGTCAAATAAGAGAGGAACGTTGTATATGCAACAGAAGCTGCACTTATATTGCCAGTTTAGTCAATTAACCCAGGTGAACGATACAGGGCCATCATGGCTATCTTGTTCAGTTAAAACCCTGTTAGTTAAGTGGCCCAAATTTATAAAGGTGGCGTCACTCCTGGAGAGATAAGAAGACCAGTGATTACTATTTTCTTAGAACAACTGCATATTCACAGCTGTTAAAGATGACTTAATTCCTGAGAATAGTGGTGCAGATAGGAATCTTTATTGACTGTGAAAATTTTTATGATCATTGAACCTCATGCATAAATTGAAAGCAAAACATATCCCACCTTTTACTCTTAAAATTTTATATTTCCTCAAACTGCTCGCTTATCACTGCCAAAATTTCTGTGCAACACTGGGATGTTTATATTATCAATGAATATGCACTTTTTTAAAAACAAAAAACAAAAAACGTTTATTAACCCATTTAGTACCAGAAACCCCTAAAGGGTTACCTTTACAAATAGTACAGGCCCAGATCAGACGCCGCAAAACGCTGCGTCTGATCAGGGCCTACACTGTTTGCAAAAAGTTAATCCATTTTCCGAATAAATTTTGAAGAAAACACAACATAACGCCCCTAAATTTTGAAATGGACTCCTGCTATATATAAAGGAGGAAGATTCCATTTGGTACAAAAAAGGTTAAAATTGACAAATCATGGTTTAGTCTATCATTGATAACAGTGCACAGCTGAGCTTCACACCTTTGTTTTTTCATAAATGCATTTTGCATGTCTAACAAAACTTAGTATTCATCCAAATGAGCCATGATACTTGTATATGAGGAAACTGGTTATCTGCTAATGTACATGTACGAATATGCATACCCAGGTAAAGTGTGGTTAGGTAACCTGACCGGTTTGATATAACCTAAACACTGTTGACTGGGTCATTTAACTAAAAAACAAACACCACTTGAGCAAACAATTAACAATTTGTATGCACAAGTTACATGACCCCTCCCCTGACACACACACACACATACACACACACACACACACACACACACACACACACACACACACACACACACTTTTAAAGAGTACACTTTTTAAGAGTGGACAGATGTTCACGAGAAACCGTTCTTGGGGGATAACATCTATACCAAGAGACTGCTAAAACAAATGTGCAAATACTGGAAAAATACTGGAACTATAGTTCATGTGCTAGTTCCTTAGAACTCTAGGATGTCGAAGCTCATCAGGTACTAAACCGTTAGACGGATTCAATCTGTAAGTTACATGATCATTCCTTCTGGTAACACAACAATACTATCCATGAAAGGGGTCCATCTTCCAATTAATGGAATCACCTTATACTCAGTTTTACGAGGGCTGATTGATGTTAGCCTCATATTGGAGGATTTGAATTTTGCCGGACATATTGTATCATTTTTCAATATACTGTGCAATCCCCTTCAGTATCTATACATTTTTGCCAGCGGTGTTTAAGGGCCTCATTGCCACTTTTATAGAACTCCTTTTCTTTGCTGTTCAGAAAGTCATCCACTGCATATATGACGTCATCATCAGACTGAAAGTTGGTGCCTGAAATAGCCGTTTTCAGTTTTGGAAATAGATGTAAGTCTGATGGGGTGAGATCAAGTGAATAAGGCGGATGCTCCATCAATTTAAAGCCACAATCGTGAATGGTAGCCATAGTAATGACAGACTTGTGAACAGGAGCATTTTCCTATTGGAACAAGACACCTTTAGTGAGCTTTCCGCGGCGCTTAAGTTTAATGTTTTCCTGTAACTGTGTCAGAAGGGAAGCAAAGTATATGCCATTGTTGTTTGTCCCTTTTGGAGATAGTCTATCAGCAGAATGCCATCTTCATCCTAGGAAACCGAGGCTATAACCTTCCCAGCTGATGGAACAGTCTTTGCCTTCTTTGGCTGGGTGAGTCAGGGTGCTTCAATTGTTACGATGGTTGTTTGGCCTCTGTGGTAAAATTATGGACCCATGTTTCATCCATAGTGACACATCTCTGAGGAAAGCTCAATAAGGTTAAGATTAGCACGCGATAATGTGCGCATGGTGTGCTTCTGATCAACTGTCAGAAATTTTGGTACCCATCGGGCCGAAAGCTTTCTCATTGTAAGATCCTCTGTCAGAATGGAATGTACTCTTTCCTTTAAAATTCCAACTCTACTGGCTATATATCTTTCTGTGACTCGTCTGTCAGTCATAACAATGTCATGGACTTTATTGACCATTTCTGGGTTTTGCAAGATTGACAGGCCTTCCAGGACAGGGGGTCATCCTCAAGCTCTGCATGTCGGGCTCAAATTCCGCCACCCGCATATGAAGGGACATCTTTCCCTAGTGTTGCTACCATATCAGTATGGTTATCCTTGGGTGTTAAACCTGTTTTATGCAAATATTGGATCACTGCTCTTTCACCGATTTTGTCCATTTTGCAAAAGTTGCATGTCTTGTTTACTTTCGAATGCTACCTCGTCGATATAAACTGTCCAAATGATACCAGTCCTTGGGTGCATGGCCCTATATAGTCAGAGAAAAGCAGGACTGGGTTCATTTACAATCATTTTGAAATAGAGTTCTGCTTAAACCGGTGCTAGGTGGCTTGGCCGTTGTTGCGCATTTCTGTACTGGTCATGAACGGACTCAATAAAACCGAATCTGCTATTTTCGTTTATTTGTTTTATTCTTTGCTTCGAAAAGATCAAACTATTTAGAACTTATTTAAAAAGACCACCCCTGCATACCTCCTTCAATGCGAGGGTCACAACATATCAATTAGCCCTCGTATTAAACACATCTTTGAAGTTAGTCCATATGCCCTTTATACAGAATCTGACTTCCCTCCTCTTTCATGAAGGAGTGGAATACCTTGCATGTTTTTTTCCTCTTCTTCTGACAATTGATATATCTGTAGAAATCTCTTGGATTTATCTTTGCTTGATGATTTTTTTTCTGTTTTTTTTTTTTTTTTTCAGTTTAGTTTAACAATGCAGTCAGTACTATTTAGGTCATATAGAGCTGGTCTGTTGACCTGACCAGTTGTTTTACCCGGGCAGCTAGGCTTACATAAGATTTGGTACTAAATTATTTAGACAAATTGTGGGTATCCCGATGGGTACGAAAATTGCGCACTCCAGGTGGCTGATCTGTTCTTGTTTTGTTATGTAAGAGACTTCATACCGTTAATTGTATCGATTACTGATCATGCCTTCACTTCTATTTTTCAAGTCCCTTTCCGATGAAAACCAATCTGAAATAATTGAAGCCTTTAGTTCGACTTCTAGATATTTGGATGGTTTATTAAATATTGACGATACCTATTTCGATGGTTTGATCAGTCAAATCTACACCCCCTCCACACCAGAACTTCAGTTAAATAAAGCAAATTCTTCTGATACCGATGCCCCATTTCTGATTTTACATCTATCTATTGTACATGGGTTCGTGTCATGCAAAATTTATGATAAACGCGATGATTTTGATTTTGAGATTGTAAACTTTCCTTTCTTGGATGGTGATGTTTCTCGTGCGGCATCCTATGGTGTTTATATTTCGCAATTAATTCGATTTGCTAGAGTGTCTAGCCATGCAACTGAGTTCAACACTCGTAATAAATTGTTAACTGCTTAACTTCTAAATCAGGTTTATCGGTACCAAATGCTACGCAAAGCCTTTTCTAAATTTTATAGACATCATTCCGATTTAATTTTAAAATTCGATGTTGGACTTAAATTTCTTCTGTAACAACTGTCTATTGGAACCCGAATTCTATGGTGACTTGGAATATAAATTCAGAAAAAAATATATCCTTGCAATGACAATTTTGTAAAATCGTTCTTCGATATAAGAAGATAGGGTACAACATAAATCTTATACGACACACTGCATGCATGTTAGTCAACCCAATCATGGATGACAACTTTGCTTCCCTCTTTAATTGCACGCCGGTGGGTCAGGCCTCAGATTCTATGACGATTCCAGCGTAAAGGCTTACTGAGAATTAGAACTTAATTTTATGTAATGTTGGTTGGAGCCTGATGTTCTGTCTCTTGTCGGGTCCATCGGAGTCTAATTGTTGGCTTTCTTTTGCTCCAGCATTTGAGTGCTGTCGTGTCCTCGCCGTTGTATCATCTCTGTGGTTGTTTGATTTTTGTGTTCTCGGAGATGTCGCACTGATGAGTTAGGAGGCCTCCATGTGGACTGAACAAATTATTTGTCTAAATTATCGCTTCTTCGCTGTTCTTCTGTCGCGGTTTATTTCTTGGACTGGTTTGTTTTTGGGTGTGTGTGTCGCTTATAATAGTCAATTGGCCATTTTGTGGGAAAGTAACTGTCCGTTTGGCTTTCCGCTATAATGATGTTTCCATTACGATCTATTAATATAATTTCACGTTTGTGTTTCTTTCCCTTTGGTGTCTCTGATAGGAGCTGTGGGTTAATTGTACCAATTCCTGATCATTGCCTTCACTTCGGTTTTACATGTAAGCGGTCGACTAGTACAGTGCACATTCTTTCTCCAGACACTGATAAATGAACTACTTGAATCAGCAGAAGGAGAAAAGATTCCATGATTCTCCGCGAAAGAATGTTGCCAACCCTTGCAGGTCTCGAACCTTTAATAAGTCACATACCACGTAATTTACTTTCCAATCATGCCGAATTTATGGTAATCTTAATTTCTGAATTTCTCGTCTCAAAATTTCAAAACTTTCCAGGAGTTTAACAATACCCATCTTCATTGCTTTGGTACGTATTTAATTTCTCCTCTGAATCTTTCTCAGAAGTCTCCGTGGTGTAGTAGTTACGCTAGTAAACCAGGGGTTGCAGGATCGATCCCGGGCTTCTCCAGACATTCGGATGAGTCTTTAAACCGAGGTCCCGTCTCCGTATGACCTTAGCTGTTAATGGGACGTAAAATTCAAACACTCGCTCGCTCTGAATCTTTCTTCTTGTCACTGGAGTGATTCAGGGAATGGAAGAGACAGATGGTGAGATAAGGGTTTTCAGGGTACGTGTATATGATTTTCAGTTAATAAGTTATAAAATTTAAGTTTTCTTGTATGAATCAAATATTTGAATGACAGGTAAAGTATTTCTCCTTTACAAATCTTAGTGCTTTGGTGTTTGATTTAAGGTTTAACGTCACCGTCAGCACTGTATATGTCATTTTTGAGACGTTGCTTCCAATTTTGTGGGACTTTTACCCGACATTGAGATGAAATGACATCTCAAGTCCTTCCACCCAATTAAACCAATAGGGTTTATATGCATGGGTGGACCGACTCGCACCACTTTTCCTGGGCAGTTTAATTTCCTTTAAACGTCACTACAGCTGGTGCCTGGGAATGTGTGGCAGCCGTAAAAAGTCTCCCTGTCCTACATCATAGTGTATTTTATATTTTCTTGTCCTTTGGGATCAATGATTCCATTGTTGAATTTTGAAAATAATTGAGGGTCACTGATGAGGCCTAATGGGCCGAAACTAGCTAGTCTGGCCCAGAAAACATGTACACTCCATATTTTCCAGTTCTGTGGTGTATTCCTTGATTCCAAAGGTTAACCCTTTCTAGAACATATTTACCAGTACGCATCTGCGGTCAGCTTCAGTGCTGCGTGGAAGCATCATGCAGCCCATCTATTTCTTCAAGCCCCGGTGGGCGGGGCGCCATGCATCCTTCCTCATAGTTTCATGGTCACCTTTCTGATAACAATAAACCTTCCTCCAAGGTTTTTTAAAGGTGGAATGAAGATTTTTTTTTTTTTAATTTCAGAAACAATATCGAGACCATTGAGTTTGTCTGGAAAGTGAATATTTTCAAACTGACGTGCTAAAGACGTGACAATCAAATTCAAAGTGTTATCTCTTGTCACGAGCAGGGAAGTTTAACATTTGTTCCAAGCCATGATCATTCATAGTGTCAATTTTCAGAAGAGCATGTTAGCTCAGTGGTCAGTGCACTTGCCTCTGGTACTAGAGGCCCCCAGTTTGATACCTGGTAATGGTGATAATTTGATAAACTTTACGCTTCACTGGCATCATTTGTAGGGTAAATTGTCGTAAAGTGCGTCGTACTTTGGATCAGGATGTTAACTGAAGGCTCCGTGGGAATCGGGGGGGGGGGGGTCGGTTTTGAGTCGTTTCGGCCGGATCCGCTTCACTGGCATCATTTGTAGGGTAAAATGTCGTAAAGTGCGTCATCCTTTGGATCAGGATGTTAACTGGAGGCTCCGTGGGAATCGGGGATGGGGTATGGGGGGGGGGGGGGGGTCGGTCCTGAGTCGTTTCGGCCGGATCCTTTCGGTCTGGGTCGTGTTTCAGCTTAAATTTGGACTTGGGTCATTTCGGCCTATTTCGGTGGGTCGTTTCGGTCCTGGGTCGTTTTGGCCTGGGTCGTTTCGGTCAGATTTTATGAGATAGATTTTTTCAGCAGAGTGCCTGTTGAATATTTATTATTTTATATATTTGGAATATTTTTACACGTTTATGATAACCAAAATAAATAATTTTAAAAATTCTTTTCATAGTCGTTAGCACCAACGAGGTGGTGTGACTAGGATTTGATAATTAATCAACTTTACTACAATTATATTTAAAGTTGTATATCGGATAACAATCAAACAGCAACCTAACGGCGCTAAAGTAACGTCAAATCAACGTTACAACGTCATGACGTTGCATCGACCTAGATATGGCGTTGCATAAACCTCATGAAATTACAGTTGATGCGGCTTCTTTGTCACAGCAATGCACAATATAAAAAATCCTTTGACACTCGTTATCAGGGATGGTGTCTCTGAGCGCCTGATATACATTGATTGCTGACATTTTATTTTGTACGCTATCAGAATTCGCCGACGAAGTCAAATGGCTTAAAAATTATCTCAACTACATAATTAAAGACGTTCGCATTGAACGCGTGTTTTCACACCTAATGGCACTCTAGCTGAGTGCCGATAGACCGATAGACAAAAAGAAGGGGATTAGATAACTCCAGCAAAATTGATTAACGGGTGTTTGATGAACGGATCATTAACGTGTGATGATTCAATTTACTACTTATTCGAAATTCGCAAAATTGTAGTATGTTTCCTCTGGCTTTCTTTGCCGGATCATTACAGGGTCACTGATGAGGCTTTATTAGCCGAAACTACGTAGTATGACCCATCTTCTTTCTTATGAATGTTTTCATTGCTCTTAAAGGAACTCATTTATGATTTTTATTAAAAAAAGCCAACAACTTATAGTGTGAAATAAATAATACCTTGGATGGTATTGTGACTGCAGAAGGTATTGAAGACTCTGACTAGACTGCAAGCATGCGCAGGATGATCTGAGTCTTTCATGATCGATAAAAGACATGCAAACTTGGATCAACATTAGCATCCATTCGTTAGGGTAAAGTTGTCGCTTTTATCTCTTTGTATTGTCGCTATGACATACAAAGAAAGCTTGTACAATCCTCAAAGATTATGACCAGACTGCATGCAAGCGCACAATGGTCTACCTCACGTGCCGCATATAGACATGCACAGCAATTTTTAAGAGCATGATGCGAATCCATTCTATAACATTTTTATTGACAGCCATGGGGATGCAATCTGCAAATACTGATCATACTGCACTGATATACAGGCATATTAGTATTCGCTAGGTTCACAATGACATGCAGAGTTTCAGAACAGCATGCAAATCTTCTCTGGGTAGCCCTGTGACTGCAGAAATCTGTTGATCGATTCGCAGCATCTGTTTACTTATCAAACGATGAATCATGCAATGTGTTGAATATCTGCTGACTGGTTATCCTTTTCCCAGAACATCCTGCAAACCTGGAGTGTATGTAATGTACACCTGCACGTAATCCTCGTGAGGGGGTGTTGCAGTATATAAAGAAAAAAAAAAGTAATTTGCGAAAAAGGCAAATCTGCTCCAACAATTTTATATGATCAGCCTGCACGTGTCCGACACGGCTGTGATCAGACTCTTCGCTGTTCAATGGAGCCCTCTATGGCTTCCGTGCTATTTATAACCGAACGAGCCAAGATAGAAATATCACAGGCTGATCACTGATACGCAATATTACAATGCAATGCTTTGAAATGGTGAGAAAAAAAAATCGGGCCGAAACGACCCTCCAATTTGTGCAGAGAGACGAATCCCCATTGCGGATTAAAGACCCCTACCATAATTACATGATTACTGAAGATGCTAGCTTTGGGAAGAAAGTACATTATATATATATAGGTTGTTGTTCTATCTTCGGCCCCGACGCCCATCGGGGCTTGAAGCATGATGCTTCCATGCAAATAAAAATAAAAAATGAGTTCCTTTAAGAGCAATGAAAACATTCATAAGAAAGAACCGACCACACACGAGTACTGGTAAACCGCTTAAAGGATCTAAGCCTGCCCAGGCAAAACGGTGCGACTCGGACCGTTCATGCTTATAAACCCTATTGGTTTCATTGGGTGACAGGGCTTGAGATGTCATTTCATCTCAGTGTCGGGTAAAAGTCCCACAAAATTGGAAGCAACCGCTCAAAACTGACCTATACAGTGTTGACGGGGACGTTTTAAAACCTAAAAACAAACAAACAAACAAAACAAAAAACAAAACTGTTTTGTCTTCATATGGATCTCAGCACTGTGCTTGTGTGCTGAGCCTGTCGGACAAAACACTATCTCTGAGGTTGAAGTCACCTAGAACATGTACAGATGGAAGTTGTTTACCCTTATGCTTGAACTTAATGTCTGTAAACAATTTGATGTCTTCGAGTGTGCCATTTGGTTGCCGATATCCGAGAAGTTTCGTTGGAGTTCACCTTATGGTGCAGTGGTAGCGCATCGGATTTGTGATCGAGAGGTTGCGGGTTCGAACCTCACGCTGACCAAAGCGTTGTGCTCTTGAGCCGGTTCCCCTTAATAGCGAAAAGGACTCCTTTCGTCCTTTTCGCGAAAAGGACTTTACCCTAAATAGCGGAAAGGACTTTTTTTTCTAAAAGGATCCGTATTATGAATATAAATTAATTATTTAACATTTTGTTTAAGATTTTCGGCTTCGGTCTTGCGAAAATAATATATTTTTAGACTCTTGTGCCCGATTTTTTTAACTTTGATGCAATATTTTGCAAGTTCTGCCATTGATTTTTTTCTTTTGCATTATCCGCAACCCCCGGTAGCCCTGTAAACACCAGATTTTCTGTATAAAAGTGGGGTTCAAAGGGGTCAAAATTATACAGGCGTGTATTCGTGATATGTAAGAAATTGCTTGATTTGAAATACATTTACGCAAAGTAAGTAAACAATGTTAACAGGGAAGTTGACCTAGAAGGTTCTTTCTTTTTTCTTTTTGTTGTTGTTGGCATTTGTTTACATGTACATATACTTTAGCAGACCGGAGTTCAGTTAGCATAAGTTCAAAGGAGATTGATAATTTACGATTTGTCTTATTATACGCTTTAGTGACTACACCAGCACACACACGCGCATGCACGCGGATGCGTGAACCTATGTAAATGTCCTTGCATAAGATTGGAACAGGTGGATGGAATTTTAAACTTTGTTTAAAAATCAAATCGATCTCAGTTCGCAGCTTTAGCTTCCGTTTTATTTATTTATTTAATTATTTATTTGAGCTTTATGTTTCTCATCACGCTAACAGTCGCACAATAAATATTCTTGTAAACCCGACTTTGTTTGGATTGTTTTAACATTGTTTTTAGCTCACCTGAGCACGAAGTGCTCAAGGTGAGCTTTTGGGATCGGTCTTTGTCCGTCGTCCGTCGTCCGTGCGTCCGTGCGTCCGTCGTCAACTTTTGCTTTAAACAACTTCTTCTCCAAAACTGCTGGACAGATTTTGATCTAATTTCACAGGAATGCTCCTTGGGTGATCCTCTACCAAAATTGCTCAAACTGTTCCGCTCGGGTGAACAAGATGGCCGCCAGAGCTAAAAATAGAAAAACCTTTAAACGACTTCTCCTGCTTAACCAGTGGATGGATTTTGAATTTATTTCACAGGAATGTTCCTTGAATGACCTTCTACCAAAATTGCTCAAACAGTTCCGCTCGGGTGAACAAAATGGCCGCCAGAGCTAAAAATAGAAAAACCTTTAAACGACTTCTTCTCCTTAACCAGTGGATGGATTTTGAAATCATTGCACAGGAATGTTCCTTGGGTGCCCCTCTACTAAAATTGCTCAAACCATTCCGCTCGGGTGAACAAAATGGCCGCCAGAGCTAAAAATAGAAAAACCTTTAAACGACTTCTTCTCCTTAACCAGTGGATGGATTTTGAAATTATTGAACAGGAATGTTCCTTGGGAGCCCCTCTACTAAAATTGCTCAAACCGTTCCGCTCGGGTGAACAAAATGGCCGCCAGAGCTAAAAATAGAAAAACCTTTAAAGGACTTCTTCTCCTTAATCAGTGGCTGGATTTTGAAATTACTTCACAGGAATGTTCCTTGGGTGACCCTCTACCAAAATTGCTCAAACTGTTCCGCTCGGGTGAACAAAATGGCCACCAGAGCTAAAAATAGAAAAACCTTTAAAGGACTTCTTCTCCTTAACCAGTGGATGGATTTCGAAATTACTTCACAGGAATGTTCCTTGGGTGACCCTCTGCCAAAATTGCTCTAACCATTTTGCTCCAGTTAACAAGATGGCCACCAGAGCTAAAAATAGAAAAACCTTTAAACGACTTCTACTCCTTAACTAGTGGATGGATTTTGAAATTACTTCACAGGAAGGTTCCTTGGGTGACCCTCTACCAAAATTGCTCAAACCGTTCCGCTCGGGTGAACAAGATGGCCGCCAGAGCTAAAAATAGAATAACGTTTAAACGGCTTTTTCTCCTTAACCAGTGGATGGATTTTGAAATTATTTCAAAGGAGTGTTCCTTGTGTGACCCTCTACCAGAATTGCTCAAACCATTCCGCTCGGGTGAACAAAATGGCCACCAGAGCTACAAATAGAAAAACCTTTAAACGACTTCTTCTCCTTAACCAGTGGATGGATTTTGAAATTATTTCACAGGAATGTTCCTTTGGTGAATCTCATCAAAAAATGCTCATACCGTTCCGCTTGGGTGAACAAATTGGCCGCCAGAGCAAAAATAGAAAAAAAAATAGCCACCAGAGCTTCTCCTGCTTAACCAGTGGATGGATTATTAGCCCTGGGGCCAAAAACGACCTGCTCCGGGGCCCACTGGTTTTACATAGGCTTATATAGGGAAAACCTTTAAAAATCTTCTTGTCTGAAACCAGAAGGCCCAGGTCTTTGATATTTGGTATGTAGCTTTGTCTAGTGGATCGCTACCAAGATTGTTCAAATTATAGCCCTGTTGCCAAAAACAGCCCCACCCCGGGGCCCACTGGTTTTACATAGGCTTATATATGGAAAACCTTTAAAAATCTTCTTGACTTAAACCAGAAGACCCAGGTCTTTGATATTTGGTATGAAGCTTCATCTAGTGGACCTCTACCAAGATTGTTCAAATTATAGCCCTGGGGCCAAAACCGGCCCCGCCCCGGGGCCCACTGGTTTTACATAGGCTTATATTGGGAAAATCTTTAAAAATCTTCTTGTCTGAAACCAGAAGGCCCAGGTCTTTGATATTTGGTAAGTAGCTTCGTCAAGTGGACCGTTACCAAGATTGTTCAAATTATAGCCCTTGGGCCAAAATAGCCCCTGCGCCAGGGCCCACTGGTTTTACATAGGCTTTTATAGGGAAAACCTTTAAAAATCTTCTCGTCTGAAACCAGAAGGCCCAGGCCTTTGATATTTGGTATGAAGCGTCATCTAGTGGACCTCTACCAAGATTGTTGAAATTATAGCCCTGGGGCCAAAAATGTCGCCGCCCAGAGACCCTTTGGTTTTACATAGACTTATAAAGGGAAATTTTTAAAAATCTTTTTCTCTGAAACTGCAAGGCCCAGGTCTTTGATATTTGGTGTGGAGCTTCATCTAGTGGACCTCTACCAAGTTTGTTAAAATTATAGCCCTGGGGCCACAAATGCCCCCCACCCCGGGGCCCTTTGGTTTTACAGAGACTTATATAGCCTGGTGCATAGGCTTATGTAGGGAATATCTTTATAAAAATCTTCTTTTCTGAAACAGCAAGGCCCAGGTCTTTGATATTTGGTGTGTAGCGTCATCTAGTGGACCTTTGCCAAGATTGTTCAAATTATAGCCTTTGTTTTTGTTTGGTATGAAGCTTCACCTTTAAGACCTCCCTCAATATTATGCACATTAAAGCCCTTCCGCCAATAATGGCCCTCCCTGGGGCCCACTTGTTACACTATGGATCAGGTGAGCGATCCAGGGCCATCATGGCCCTCTTGTTTCTCGATTCTCTTCTTTATGGGTACTCTGTAGGACACCGGGGGGGGGGGGGGCTTGAAGAAATAGATGGGCGGCTGCATATAATGCTTCCACGCAGAGCTGAAACTGACCCACACACGAGTACTGGTAAACCGCTTGGAGGATTTAAGCCTGCACAGGCAATGCGATTCGAGTTGGACCGTCCGTTCTTAGCTTCTAAAAACCTTATGGGTTTCACTGGGTGGCAGGGCTTGAGATGTCATTTCATCTCAATGTCGGGTAAAAGTCCCGCAAAATTGGAAGCAACGTCTCAAAAATGACCTTTAAAGTGTTGACGGGGACGTTAAACCTCAAATCAAATAAACAAAACTAGGTAGGACAACTTTCATGAAGAAGCCACTATATTATACCATATATATATGTTCCCGGAGTTTATCAAATAAAGTTTTGTTATGTTCTCCTCTCATTCAACATGTATATATGATATAAACAAAAATAAAAACAGCTTAAAATTCCCTAGAAAAAAATACCAAAAGCACTTTTTGATCACGCGGTCGTATTATCCAATGTAAAAGGATTTATTTATTTATTTATTTATTTTTTATTTATTTATTTATTTATTTATTTATTTACTAAGTTTAAAAATGTTACTCAATAGCTTCACATGAAATGAGAAACAAAATTATTCATAAAAAATAACAACTGGCCGCTGAAAGTTTTTATCTTGTACAGTTTTTGTTTTGACAGCATGATATCTATAACTTAGGTAATATCTTTATCTCTTTAATCCTTTTATCATCGACACGCGTCAAGTGTCATATTTAAATTAATTAGTGACAATTTTAAAAAGTATACAAATCAACTATAATTGGCAAGTATGCACAATATTGACAATAATATTTAACCATACACGATTATTTTCAGCCGGGGCACAGCAATTCCCATAATTCACATGTACATGCAGCAAAGACTCAGATCAGCCTGCACATCTACGCGATCAGTCTTTACTGTTCGCACTTTAGACAGCTATATAAACTATATAAGGCCCTACTGCTCTTTTAGACAGCTTTACAAGAAAGACACTTTGATGGGAAAAGTTTGGTTTGTAACAGTGTACACTACTCATCCGCTCCCCCCCCCCCCCTCCATCGGGGCTTGGGGAATTAGATTGGGTTGCATGATACTTACACAAAGAGCTATTTAAAACGTTTAGAGGGTCTAAGCCTGCCCAAGCAAATTGGGCGAGTTGGACCGTCCCTGCATATAAACCCTTTTGGTTTGTTGGGGCAACAGGGCTTGAGACGTCATTTCATCTCAAAGTCGGGTAAAAGTTCCACAAAATTGGAAGTAACGTATCAACAAGAGCACCGCATGCGGGTGCCAACGCTCGGCTACAGCCCCTTTTCATAATGAACAACTAGTCCGAGTTTCAAGTAAATACATCACGTGAACAAGTCCGTGAAATGAAGACCCCCTACACCCCGCTTTATAGAGAGAAAGCTGGGGTTTACGTGGGTATACATTATTTTTCTTTTTTTTCCAAGACAAAGGGTGTGGGTACTCGTTAGAACCGCCTCAATGAGGCGGTTCTAACGAGCATCCGAAACCTATGCTTGCAGTTTTTATAAGAAAAATATCACGGATTTTCATCAGAAAAATGGCCATTTTGGAGATGTGAAAAAATGCACTATGTCGCATGGATGTATTATCGTAATGGTGTTCAGTTACAAAATGTCAAACTTTTTGCACGACGACGACACAGACGAAAATGTCCAAGTTTTTTGCACGACGACGACGACGGCAGAGCTATGACAATACCTCGTTTTCTTCGAAAACAGCCAAGCTAAAATGCCCTAAATAGTGTTGACGGGGACGTAAATCTCAATTCAAACAAACACTATTCATGATATTTATCATCAAAACGATAGATTGCCCTTTGCAAAAAGGTGGTTCTAACTAGCACCCACATAGTTCTAACTAGCACCCACAATCTATGTTTGAATCATCATTGCATTCACTTCTATTTTGAAAACTTTACTCTGCTGGGGAAAAGTATTGTCTGCAACGCTGTATGTTGTGGGTAGTCATTATCCCCACGCTTTTCGAAGAGAAAGTTGGGATTTTGTAATTGTCTTCGTCGTCTCTCCGTCCGTCCGTCCGTCTTACCGGATAACTCCTCCTAGACGGTTGTAGATAGAAACTTGAAACTTTGGCAACTGATAGATCTTTGGTCTGGGGAGTGCATGACACTTTCGGAAATTTGATCACACCCCTAGGGCTGGGCCCGCGGGGGGTGGGGGGTCAAAATCAAAATTTCCAGAACATGGTTGTGTAACATATCAAAGCGAACGGCATGATGAGTAGGATTATGTAGTGGCGTGGGAATATGCGATGGCGTGCCATCGACTGCGCAATTCTAGTTAGAATCGTGTCATTAAGCATACACAATATAGATTTTGTATCTAAACAAGAAAAACTAACACATGCAGTCTTTGATAAGGAAATGAATGCTTTGTAACGGTGTACTTTCTTTCGGTTTTAACTAGCATCCAGGGTGTTGAATCATATATATGAAAAATAACAGAACAAACGCAACGCTTTTATGTCATAGATATGTGTACTTGTTGGAACCGCATCAATACGACAGCTATCGCTGGTACTCTCTCTTCTGGTGCACATGAACACAGAAAAATGACACCATCTCGAGCTCCCTCACACGCTCGCAAACACATACGCACATATTCAGACATGCAAGTCATGGCTAAACTACGCCCGTCAATGTTTGGAGGAGAAAGATGCTAATGTATAGCCCCACGCCCACCGGGGCTTGGAGAAATAGATTGGGCTGCATGATGCTTTCATGCTTTCACGCTGAGTTTGACGTTGTAGTGTGTACCTGTGATGACCTATTGTTGAGAAAGAAAGGATTTTTTTTTTTCATTTAGTCCATGTCCGCCCGTCCGTTTGTTCCGTCCACACATGTCTTCTGATTTTAATTTTGTCCTTGTCTGTACGAAAGTGGAAGTTTATAATTAGTCCATGCCCGCACTTACACCAGTGCAATATATTTTCAAAAGACCGTGTTTTTATTTCAGTCCGGAAAACAGGGAATATAAATTAAATGACAAAAGTGTTCTCCTAAGACTGGTGGATTTTTTCTACAACATATATACTTTTTCTCTTTAGCTTGCAGTGCATCGGCTATCGGGAACTGCGGATAATGCAAAAGAAAAATAAAACAACAGCAGAACTTGCAAAATATTGCATAAAAATAAAATTTTCGGGTAAAAGAGCCTGAAAATATATTATTTTCGTAAGACCGAAGCCGAAAATCTTAAACAAAATGTTAAATAATTAATTTACATTCATAATATGGATCCTTTTAGAAAAAAAGTCCTTTCCGCTATTTAGGGTAAAGTCCTTTTCGCGAAAAGGACTCCTTTTCGCGAAAAGGAGTCCTTTTCGCTATTAAGGGGAACCCCTCTTGAGCAAGGCACTTCATCCACTTTGCTTAAAACAGAAAAAAAAGTACTTTACTTTGCTTTAGGATGATGGGGGTTATAAGTAAGGCGGATGCCTCTTGAGTCCCATGTCGTTTTCTGTAGTACCGGTCAAGGTTGTTTTTAAAACCATTTGTCCCCGACGCGGATATAACATATTCTGGCAGTTGATTCCAAGCATTGAACACTCTAATGCTGAAAAAAAAAGCACTCGAGATATGCTCTTTTTAAGCCTTGGCTAATATATTTTCATTGAGTTTCCATGTGTAGTTGGGTCATCTCTAAATTTGAAGAACTTTTCACATTCAATGTTTTTTTTACCAGTTATGATTTTGAAAGCTTCAATCAGATCCCCTCTTTCACGTCTCTGTTCTAATGTTGTCAAGTTTAATGCTTTTAGCCTATCATTATAGTTCATATTTTTCAACTCAGGAACAAGCTTAGTTGCCCGAGGCTGAATCTTTTTCCAAGCAGGCCTATCTATCTTCTGATACTGCGTCGGTCACATTTGACCATTACCGCAGGTGTATATTACTTACACTCCAGATTTTGCAGGATGAAAGCCTACTAAGTAATCATGTAATTACGGTAGGGATCTTTAACCTGCACAGGGGATGGTTCTCCCTGCACAGGGGGCCTCCAATTAACGTCCCGATCCGAAGGCCTGTTCTGGTTACCTACCACCCACGAAAACCCTGCTCGTAATGCTCAGATGTGATCGAGAGTTAAGGGAATGCCACCTATTGGTCGAGCAGACCATGATATAGTGCTGGTAGAGTATGACATAAAAGCTAAAAGGGTCGTTCAGTCTCCTCGTAAGGTTTACCTCTATAAACGGGCTGATATGCAGGGTCTGAAAGACCACATGCTTGCTTTTGCAGACCGTTTTATGTCGCAGGACTTTGCTCACGTTGATGTTAATGAGATGTGGATTGAATTTAAGACGGTCTTACTCAGTGCGGTAAACAAGTTTATCCCGTCTAAGATGACGAAATGTAAACTTGGATACCCATGGATAGATGCCCGCATTAGGGCATTAATTAGAAAAAGGGAAAAACTATACCACAAGGCCCGCAGGGCAGATAATGATGCCCTGAAGAGTCGCTACAGGAGACTCAGAGCCTTCGTTCAAAAGGAAATCAGAGATGCATATTGGAGATATGTCTCCAATATCTTCAATCCCCTGGATACAGATACTGCTATAGAAGACTGTAACCAAAACGATCGGCTAAAAAAATTTTGGTCCTTTATGAAAAACTTGAAGAAGGATTCCACGGGTGTAGCTTGTCTAAGAGAAAATGGAACCTTGAAAACTGGAGCCAAAGACAAAGCTGATATACTCAACAGACAGTTTGAGTCTGTGTACACCCGGGAACAAGTAGGTGCCCCTCCATCAAAAGGACCAAGCCCCTATCCAGACATAGATGACCTATTCATTGACCCAAATGGGGTCAAAAAACTACTAGACCGTCTTAACCCCCACAAATCCTCAGGTCCTGATGACCTCAGCGCCCGCGTGTTAAAAGAATGCAGCGCAGAAATTGCTCCAGTCCTTGCCTGCATCTTCAATCAGTCCCTGGCCCAGGGTAAGGTCCCAGATGATTGGCTTCAAGCCAATGTGGCACCCATTTACAAGAAAGGGGAAAAGTATGACCCTGCCAATTATAGGCCTGTATCACTGACTTGTATTTGCTGTAAGTCTCTGGAGCACATCATCGTGGGCAAAATCATGCAACATCTTTCAGAGCACAAGATCCTTGTCGAATCCCAACATGGATTTAGAAGCGGTAGGTCATGTGAGACCCAGCTTGTCCAGTTCATCCACGACCTACAGGAAAACCTGGACGGGGCCCATAATAGGGGTCACAAACAAACAGACCTAATTATTATGGACTTCGCTAAGGCTTTTGATAAAGTCCCCCACAGAAGACTTCTGTATAAACTGGAGTACTATGGTATCCGAAATGATACCCTCCAGTGGATTTCTGCTTGGCTATCCGGACGAACACAAAGAGTCGTACTTGACGGTGTTTGCTCTGACCCCGCCCCGGTGCTGTCTGGTGTCCCACAAGGTTCCGTGCTGGGACCGATATTGTTTTTGATTTTTATTAACGACCTGCCAGACAACATCAACTCTACAATCCGCCTTTTCGCTGACGATTGTGTACTGTATAGAAATATAAGAGGGTCTGATGACCTACAGATACTTCAAGATGACTTGGAAAAGTTGGCTACCTGGGAAGAGGCATGGCTCATGAAATTTAATGTCGCCAAATGTCACTCTATGAGAGTGACAAGGCACCCTCCACATAAACAGATGGTCCATGGTTATACATTACATAACCAGGTTTTAGAGAACGTTTCTTCTGCTAAATACTTAGGAGTTCAAATCACTGATGACCTCGAGTGGGGTCAACACATTAATGAGATAACTAGTAAGGCTACTAAGACACTCGGTTTCCTTCGTAGAAATTTGGCCTTCGCACCGAGGGAAACCAAGGACGCTGCATACAAAACCTTAGTCCGCCCCAAGCTTGAATATGCAGCTCCAGTTTGGATGCCCTATCATCAAAAGGAGACTGATAGAATAGAAAAAGTTCAGAGGACTGCTGCTCGCTGGACCTGCAGACGTTGGCGCAACCAAAGCCACGTTGGAGAGATGCTTGAAGAACTCCAGTGGCCGACTCTGCAGGAAAGGCGAGAGCAGGCTTCGCTGACTCTATTCTATAAAATCCACAATAATTTAGCCATTATAGATAAGAGTAGGTACCTATCTGAAGCTGGTGGAGGATGTAGGAGAACCAGGTCCCATCCCTTTCAGTATCACCGTCCTAATGCTTATACGGATGGTTTTAAGAGTTCTTTTTTCCCCAGGACAATTGCAACTTGGAATGGCCTTACAATCGAAGCTGTCTCTTCTGAGACAGTTGATGGGTTTAAGGCCAAAATATAATATCCTAGGGTTGGACAGGGGATAGGCATGGATTCCTTCCCCTGATGGCTTCTTGTAAATAGTTTTAATCTGCTGGTGGCTGTGTCACAAAGCTCTTTTTGGGGGTGGGGATTGAAAACATTTGTGCCACATCCCAAACCTGTTATCATGGTCAGAATTGACCGAAAACAGTATCGGGAGAAAGAAAGAAAGAGTAGCAGTAATAGGAGTGGAGTGCTTTGGTGCAGTGGAGCGCTTTGGTGCAGTGGAGCGCTTTGGTGCAGTGGTAGCGCATCGGATTAGTGATCAAGAGGTTGCGGGTTCGAAGCCTCACGCTGACCAAAGTGTTGTGCCCTTGAGCAAGGCACTTCATCCACATTGCTTAAAAAAAAAAAAAAAAACACAAAAAAAAACAGAAAGTACTGGTTACCACACAGGAAATCCTGCTCGTAATGCTCAGATGTGAGCGAGTAGCAGTAATAGGAGAAAAAAAAAAGAGAAAGAAAAATAGGAGAAAAAATAACCCAAACCTATTCTAAGTCATTTCCAGTTCCATGACTAGCAGCTGTGAATGATCAGTCATTCTCCGGTTCCATGACTGGCACGTGAGTCGCTCCTTCACGAATTCTTAAAAAATACTTAACATCGTTCACGATTTTCATTTCCTCTCCCTAGCATTGAAAAACAATAGAAAAATAGACTATATGAAATAAATAATTGAAAAGCTGCAATGTGATTTATTTATTTTTTCTTTTGTTTCCAGGCTGTAAGTACGAAACTTTCAAGGAATCAATTTTGTTACTATAAATAGTTTATTTACTTCCGGTCGGTCATTTCTCCATCAACCACGAGAACTTGCAGATGTCAGTTTAGGAGGGTGTCAAAAACTTGAGATTACTGGAAGAGATTGCATTGATCGTTGGTTTTTGTGCGCAGGCAAAACCTCTTTATAAATGAAGATGGTGCGAACTATCATTTCAGCGGCCACAGCAACGGCCAAGAGCGAAATTAATAACAAATACGAGGTATGAGTGTTTGTGCTGAAGTTCGGCAGTAATACATGAATCGGAATTCTTTCCTTCAGTATACTTGTACTGCGATCGTTCACATTTGACCATTACTCACATGTGTACGTACATGCATACCATACTATGAGTTGGTGCATAGGCAGAACTTGTGAAAGACTTGTGAGTTATCTCGGCCAGTAGAAGCCTTTGAAATGAAATGAAACCATGTCTTATGCCGCCCCTCCTGGTTTTCGACCATCAAATTTTTACCGAGAATTTGCTTTACAATAAATAAATGTTGTCAAATGCAAATTTAACTATAACCATTTAAATTAAGATTTTATAAAAGTTTAAATAATTTAAAAAATATATCATGAAATGATAACATTCATTTCATCATGGTCATGAAATGAGGAATTTATTATATTTCCACCTATTATAAGCCAATAAAGGAACCGCAAGAAACAATGTCAGCTTTACCCAGAAAATGAAATTAAAATTTTTTTGAAGTGAAATTTAAATCTTAAAAAAATCACATTTTTAGGTTTACATTGGCAGTAGTTATTCTTAAGTATAATTATTAAAAAATAATACCACTAGTCAGTATGTGCTTAGAATTTAAAAGTTAAAAAAAAATAGACACTTTTTAAATGTTTCAAAAGCTTCACATGACGTCATAAATTCCCTAATGAATATTACTGAGCAGTGCAAAATCTTTTGGTAAGTTGATGACAAAAGGCCATTTTCAAAACTGTATATCTTTGGAACTGTTTGGATTTTTTCAATGCGGTTTTCAGTGCCTTATTCTGTGAAACAAGGCCTTTATTTTTTTATTGACTTTCAAGGAAAACAAAAATCGTTGCATTTGATCTTTAACACTTTTGCCAAGTAATTTCAAAATCCATGCTTATAGACCCTATTGGGGATGTTACACATCAAATCAAACAAAGTACTGGTATACACAATTTACATGTACCATAGCAACAGATAAGGTTGGTATTTTGTGATAATTGAAGGATGATTTAAGTCAATTCTCCATAAAACCACAACATAGGTTTATATGGAAAAATAAGGAAAACTATCCTTTAGTTATCACAAAATGCCAACCTTATCTGTTGCTATGCATGTAGCTTTATTTTTAAGAAGATTAACCCTTATCTTGCTGTTCATAACAACCCCTATCTTTGCAAACAGGGTACCGTATTCGGGCGTGTATTACCCGCAGTTTTTTTCCCTCAAATTACAGGCCCAAGTTCAGGGTGCGGGTAATCCGCCCGAATTATTTTTGGACCATTTTATTTTTACTTTTGTCAGCTGAAAATACGATACATCTCGTGTTATGCTCTATCCTTTTACGATTCCCGACATAAAAATGTTTAATTGTCCACTCAATTTTACTTACACATGAGTAATATACCGTATTCGCCCTAATTACCGCACCGTGCGGTTAGGTTTTTCAAAATCGTGTCAAAAAATCGTGGTGAAAAATCTACCTAATTAGCGCACACTCGATACCAAAACAATTGCTTCCGAGATGATGCATACTGATATATAATGGGACAGAAAAGGATACTTAAGCATTGCCTTCACTGTTGAAGAAATAACAGCAAGTTTTTTTATAGATTTACTGTGAGAACTTCGAGAGGAGGCTACTGTAAAGTGTGCGCTTATGCATTTCCTTTTCAAAAATAGCTTTGGTGTGCGCTTATAGGAGCATGTGCGGTAATTAGGGCGAATACGGTAACAATCTCAATTACTAGCAAGCCCGATTTTGTGAGTATTATTCCTAAAACTCTGATTTTAAACGAAATAAACAAGCAAGTTCAATGCGAACATCAAAGTTTTCAGGCATCAAAACCGCCGCCCACAAACCACCGCTACGTTTTTTTCTGCACGCGATCGGTAAATGACGTCATAGGATCCCGGCAACCCCACACGTGTCTATTGTTTTATCTTAATGGGGCGTATCTCTCTCATAAAAAATTGTTTGGAAACGGTAAAAAAAATCTCGATAGCAAAACGGTTGTTGAAAACAGCGTTTTCCGTAAGCTCCGTGTCAATACCAACAACAGCATACAGGTGTGTTAACACAAATTAAAGTGTTCAACTTTTCTCGCCAAGTGTCTGCCATTTTGCGCCAAAACATAACCATTTACGAGATAGTAGAATAGTAGTAGCAACTCGTCTTAGGAGCAATTAAATAATTTTCACATTGATTGCGGATTAAATTTTATGACTGGGGAATAAACGCAAATTAGAGACATAACTTGACCATATTTTCACACCTTATCGACACGCACCGCAGGGTGGCAATTATATGACAGGGATTAACAATAGTGTCATACATGTAACTGAACCGTTATAAATCATCAAACAGTGTAAATCGTCTTTCTGAGATGTCTGATCTGGGACTGCACTGTTTGCCGATGTCCCAAAAAAGAGACGTCTGCGGCGTCTTTCTGAGGTGTCTGATCTGGGACTGCACTGTTTGCCGATGTCCCAAAAAGGGCCGCGGGCATATTTGGGTTAATAAATAAATTACAATGGTGAACAGGTAAAGTTTTTTCAACATTTTCATGCAAAATACATGCTTTCTGGTGATACTCGCACGCACGTGCATTTTCCCGCCTTTTGAAGACGATCGCGCGTTCCGTTATGTGTTACAAAAACTGGCCGAATTCTTACTTTTTCTCACTTACGCATCCACAAAAATTTCAGCAAATGTTCCATGCGGGTAATACAACAGAATTACAGTTTTCCCCCCAGATTTTGGCAAAAAAGGGGGGTGCGGGTAGTACGCAAATGTGGGTAATACACACCCGAATACGGTATATCCCAGGGATCAGCCGAGGGGGCGATTCGGGCGACTTCTTCGCCCTAGGTTCAAGAACTTTGCCTAACCAGCCTGGAAAAGGGAAGTTAACTTCGCCCTGTTTTTCTGACTTTTTTTTTTCTTGGTCTCCATGATCGGCTTTTCAAATGCGAAGTAATATCCATCGATAAAGGCACACAGTTGATAACAAAAACACCTATTGATAATCCGATAATTAATAATCCAACTCCATGTGTTAATTGCTCGAGTCAGAAACTGACCACCTGTAGCGTTGAGCACAAGTTGTCAGATCAGTTAATTATGTAAATAGGTGAATCGGGTTAGTCCAGAGCGGCATCTTTGATCTTATTTCAAGGCCACTTAGACTTTGAGTAATCAGACTTGTCCGCGCAGCATGAGACGATCGGTCTTTTTGATCTTGGCAGTATGATTGACGCATGAAAAACGTGCGTCTCATTTTACATATCAATATAAGATAGACAGATAGAGGTGCGACTTTAACCCTTTTTTACCAAATGGAATCTTCCTCCTAAAATATAGCAGGAGTTCAATTCAAAATTTATGGGTGTCAGGTTATGTTTTCATGAAAATTTATTTGGAAAATAAGTTAATAACTGAACTTTTAGCAAACAGTGGAGGCCCTGATCAGACACCGCGTTCTGCGGCGTCTGATCTGGGCCTGGACTGTCTGCCAGGGTACCCGTGTTGGGGTTTCTGATACTAAATGGGTTAACAGGATTACCTAAACAAATAAAAACCGTGATGTCAAGTCCCGATCAGGCGCTTAGATGGGAACTAGAAAAAAGGGAATATAGGATATGATAGATGAAAAGAACATATAAAAAACTGCCCCATTGCACCTGCAGCAACTTGCCGGCATATCACGGTCGCACAGATCGAAACTCCCGCCCGATTGCACAACATGACTCATAAACTCGAGGTGAGATTAAATCGGTTGTTTCTCTTTAGCGCCCTTCAGTGACTAAGTGAGCGGGACATCGAAAAAATGAAAGTAGATAAGTATCTATGTCTGATTATTGCTGCTATAATCGAGATACCGATGTGCATAATCATTCAGCAAGTGCAACAGCAACATTGGTATGTAATTCGAAACGATATCACACCCGCACACTGTATTTCTAAATTGCAAATAAACAACGATATTTACGGAAACTACCGAAAATTCGGCTCGACAATTTCCGTAATTTAGTCGTTTTTCTCGATCCCTACTTCTCCCTCTTGTCCCTCATTTCGCCCTGTCAGTGCTTGAGGGAGAAGTCACTTCGCCCTGCTTCCTGGGCCTAGGATGATCCCTGTATCCAGATCAGATAGCTTGTCAGGATCTACACTGTTTGGCATTCAGTTTATGAATTTGTAGCAATAAATTACATCAAGTAATTTGATTGGTTGATAGACAGAAATGGGTGTGGCTTAAAAGAATATTCAACAAGATAAGGGTTAACAAGTTATTCCAAAAAAGATATCCAAACCTCATCCCCATTATGCCTGCTCTCATGACCTGGTACTATGATAACCCTAAATGGCCCAAACTACCATTATCTCAAACAATTCCCAAAGAATTGAAAGTGTTTTAGCCATTGAAGTTCCACTGTACACATATTATCAGTAGACTAGATAAAGTGGGTATTTGGTGACAAATCATGGATAGTTTTTCTTATCTCTTAACGAAAACATATGTTGTGGGTATTCATTTGAACCGCCTCATTGAGGCGGTTCAAATGAATACCCATAACATATATTTTCCTTGAAAAATAAAGAAAACTATCCATCAGTTATCCCTCTTATCTAGCCTACTCACTATTATTATATTGTGGCTACTTACATGTACTTGAGTTCCCACAATTACATATTTTTATGGAGAAATGAATTAATAAAAAAAAGAACATGCTTGTTAAATCTCCATCTCTGGAACTATGGTATAGCTGAATTAATCAAGATGATTATATTTCTTTCTGTTGCCATTAACTCTTTTTGTACCAAATGGAATCTTCCTCCTTATATATGGCAGGAGTCCATTTCGAAATTTAGGGGTGACAGGTTGTGTTATCTTAAATTTATTTGGAAAATAGCTGAACTTTTTGCAAAATGTGTAGGCCCTGATCACTGATCAGAGACGGTGTTCTATGATGACTGATCTGGGCCTACACTGTTTGTCAGGGTACCCATTTGGAGGTTTCCAGTACAAAATGGGTTATTGAGTTATATGCCCCTGACAAATTTAGTTTCTAGTACATATTCTAGAGCTTTATGATTTAGAATCCCAAAATGCTACAGATAGATGAAGCTTATCAAGGTGGTGTGTCAGGGTCAATAATGATATTATATGATATTATATATGTACACCACAACCTCTTTATTACATTGTTCATTATAATAGTACAATTTTAGATATAAATATCAAACAAATATGTAGATGCTTTTGGTTTTTGTTTGTTTTAATTGAGGTTTTACATTCCCATCAATACTATTTAGATCATTTTGGAGAGATTGCTTCCAATTTAATGGGACTTTTACCTGACATTGAGATCGGATGACATCTCAAGCCTTACCAGCCAAACAAACCAATAGGGTTTATATGCAGGGATGGTTCATATTGCATCTCTTTGCTGGGCAGGCTTAGATCTGATTGGTTTACCAGTACTCTTGTGTGGTCAGTTTCAGCTGTGCGTGGACGCATCATGCGACCCAATCTATTTCTCAAAGCTCCAATGGGTGGGGAAGGTTGATAGATGCATCCTAAAAATGTATAGATTATACAGAAAAATGACCATAAATGGTCATTTTTCTGTATAGTCTATACTTATTTGTTTGGCTATTACATTGGTTGTGACCTATCATGGTTTTGGCCCTGGACCCCAACAGCAGTGTTATAAAGAGGTTTGGGTGTACATTACAGTTTTCATCCCATTGGGTGCCCCTGTCCCTAAATGCACCCCACACTACTTTTAAGGTTTCAGTGAGTCAGTACATGATAAAACCTACAATTAGATGTGCAGCCAGCCTGTGCGACCTTGCAGTCTGATCACCATAGCAACAGATAAGGTGGGTATTTTGTGATAATGGAAGGCTGTTTTCCTTATTTCTCCATATAAACCTATGTTGTGGGTACTCTAATAAATTCACACAACAAAGGTTTTTATGGAGAATTGACAAAACTACATATAAACTTCAGTTATCACAAAATACCAACCTTGTCTGTTGCTATGATCACATGAGCCGTCTACAGCTTCAAGGCCCACTAAAGAGACTGACACTGTCTAGACAGATGTTGATCTGGGTCTTTGCTGGTTACCCGTCTTATTTTAGGTTTTGTTTGTTGAAGTATTCGCTTAGCATGTGGGCAAGAATTAATTTATTCTGGTAAGTGACTTTCAAATCCCACTTGCATACTGAATTTATTCCCACTTTTTGCCTGGAAAGGCAGTGGTAATTATAACAGATTCGTTACAAAATAATGCATTGTACTGAAAATGGCGGAATGCTCAAACTGTGATATGAGCCCACTCTTTTGCAGTTTCTAAGGGTCCAGGGTGCTGCATTGGGATGAATACAGTATTTCTTCTGTTATTGGTTAAGTTCTTTTGAACTGCTTGATTGGTGTAATACAAACAGTTACTGTAAAAATCCTAAAAATACAGACACCTTAAGGGCTTGCTGTAGTTCTCCTAAATCTTTGACACATTTGTTTCACAGCCCAATAAGGAGTCCAAAAGGTACAGGTGGAATGACAAACAGTGTAGACCATGATCAGACTGCTCCTTCAGGAGCAGCTGATCAGGGTCTGCACTGTTTGCATAGGCCAATTTGTCCCAATACTTAGGATCATTACAGTAAAAGGGAAAGTAGTAGGATTGTAGGTGTGTTTAGTATCTGAACTTAAAGGGATCAGATACACAACCATTCTTGAACAAGGGACTTCCTGTTTGCTTTCACATAAACAGAGCCCCGTCGACAAAGGGGTCTCCACTTAAAAGAAAGACATTGCTGTTTTTTCCTTTAAGAGTGGGCACCACCTGATATGAGTGTCAAAAAAGGTGTATCCATTCCCTTTAAATTGTAGAATATCCCAGAGTAATGTCCCTTCCCTTTTCTTAATAACTTCCAGGGCTGATAATTAACTTTTAGCCTCTAACATGACATGAAAATCAAAATCCAAAGCATTTTCTCTTGTTGGCAGATATTACGAAGATTCTTGGTAAGTTTCTCTGGAATGATAATTAATAAAAAACAAATATCCATGCATTTCGTTTGGGAAGGTGCTGACAAGCATGTACAAAACTGCTTACTGGTATTTTATGCCCTCATCAGCAACTAAATGCGGGGGCATATTGCATTCTTGGTACGGTTACACAACTGTTATACACAGCAAGTTAGAAACAGATAAGGAGAGAGTAGCATGGAAAATTGAGAGATAATTTTTTCCCTTTATCATCTGTAAAAACCTATGTTGTGGGTAGTTGTTAGAATCACCTCATAGAGGCCCGCCCATAGGGGCTTGAAGAAATATATGGGCTGCATGATGCTTCCACGCAGAGCTGAATCCGGCCCACACACTAGTACTGGTAAACAGCTTAGAGGATCTAAGCCTTAGAGGAACTGCGGTGCGAGGCGGACCGTCCATGCTAATAAACCCTATTGGTTTCATTGGGCGACAGGGCTTGAGATTTCATTTCATCTCAATGTCGGGTAAAAGTCCCACAAAATTGGAAGCAACGTCTCCAAAATGACCTTTACAGTGTTGACGGGGACGTTAAACCTCAAATCAAACAAAAATCTTACAAATACTAACAACATAGGCTTTTATGTTGAGGGTTCTTGTTAGAATCGCAGAGGCACTTTTTACAAATACATGTATTCACAGCATATATAGGCTTTATTAAAGGAAGAAGAAAAACTGTACTTAACCCATTGTATGGAGGGGTACCTTGGCAAACAGTGCAGGCCCAGATCAGACGCCACAGAATGTGGCATCTGATCAGGGCCTACACTGTTTGCAAAACGTTCTGCCAGTTTCCCAATAGATTTTGAAGAAAACACAACCTGACACCCCTAAATTTTGAAATGGACTCCTGCTATATATAAGGAGGAAGATTCCATTTGGTACAAAAAGGGTTAAAATGCACTCTACTTTTCTTTACACGTATAGCAGCTCACTAAACTAAACAAAGTACACTTTAGTAGTTATTCAAATTCTAGGTTATTTGACTACCATAACTTACTGTATGTATTTGATAGGCCTGCGCAAACACTGTAAACCCAGAGGTCTTATCAGGGTCTACACCATTTTCCACTCATCCAGCTATTTTAAGACAGCCATCAACATTTGCATCAACCTACTTAACTTATATAAAGCAGGGTTCCCTTTCAAAATTTGGGGGTGACAGGTTGGGTTCTCTTTATAAATGATTTGGAAAATAGCTGAGCTAATTGCAAATGTCTGTTTCTTGTGTCGGGTTATTCTGAATGGATTTGGGAATTACTTGGTGGAAATGTTAACCATCATGAGTCGATGTATCATGTGCAAGACCCAGGTTGGTACATCCAAGGTCAAGGTCATACTTAGAGGTCAAAGGTAAAAAGGAGTGTTTTGTCTTGTGTCCGCTCACTATCTTTGTTGTTCCTGGATGGATTGGGAAATTACTTTGCAGAAATGTTAACCATTATGAGACAATTTGTTGCACACAAGACCCAGGTCCGTAGCTGTAACGTCAAGGTCATACTTGGCGGTCGAAGGTCAAATTGTAACATCAACATATTTTCAGGTGGGGGCATCCGTGTCCTGTGGAGGCATGTCTAGTCTCCTTCTACCATGCTTTACAGTCAAAACTTTCTAGTCCTGTGCTTTTGGGTTATAGTCATATCAGAATTTATCAGACTCTGATACTTAGAAAATGCTTGTCAGTTCTGGGGGTTTGCCAGGAGATCTGGTGTAAGATCTGCCATGCGTGCAGCAAGCCAGCTGCCTGGAAGGGGGCCCACTTATGTGGACATTGCCCCTGCACCTGCACGTTAATAAAAAATCCGTAGATGATGATGATGATGATGCTAGCAATTTAAATATATCACCTGCCAACATTTGAAAATGTTCTCAGATAGATCAGTTTAACTTTGGCATGTTAAAACGGCAAGAAGTTAGCATCTTTTGAGCCACATCATAAGATATTCACAAACAACAACACTGCCAATCAGCCTATGCATCTTTAGCTGCTTGTGTAGTATTAAAAGTACAAACAAATCAGGCAATTTTCCTGCTTAAATCAGCAAAGAATGTTGTTTGTACTGCTCATAAATTTTGAAATGCGAACAATAAATTATTGTTGGTTTTTAAAAATTTATTAGCAGGACACGTTTCATGCTCAGCTGAGTTTTGGGCATGAAAAATGTTTTATAATTTCGGGGCCTGACCACCCCCGCCCATTGGGGCTTGAAGAAATAGATAGGCTAATAAATAGATGAGTACTGGTAAACCGCTTGCCCAGGCAAAGCGGTGCGAGTCGGCCCATCCATGTTTCTAAACCCTATTGGTTTCATTGGGCGACAGGGCTTGAGATGTCATTTCATCTCAGTGTCAGGTAAAAGTCCCACAAAATTGGAAGCAATGTCTCCAAAATGACTATACAGTGTTGACGGGGACATTAAACCTCAAATCAAACAAAACAAAAACCTCCGGCCTGGTCGCAGACCAAAGAGACAAATTTTCTTGTATCCTTGCTCATAAAGGGATCATCAGTGCGTAAGTTCTTTACAGTCTTCATGCTTTAATCCTTGTACTGCTGAATCAATTAATTTTGCCACAACTTCATACTTTTGACAATCAACTTCATACTTGAACTTTTTAGCTCACCAGAGCCGAAGGCTCTGGGGGAGCTTATAGGATAGGCAGTTGTCCGTCTGCGTCGTCTGCGTCTTCGTCAACATTTTCAAACAACATCTCCTCTGAAGCCACTGGGCCAATTCAGCCCAAATTTCATCTGTAGCATCCTTGGGTTGGGGGATTGAAAGTTTGTGTTTTTTATGAAATTCGGCTCATTAGTTTGGTTGCTATGGCAACTTAGAGTTTCCATAGACTTATAATGGGGAAAATTGAAAAATGGCATTTACTGCCAAGCCGCTGCAGATATTTTGACAAAACTTTCATAGAAATATTCCTTAGGCAATCTACTATCTGCCATATGATTTTAGGCCTACTGCTCATTTGTATTGGTTGCCATGGAAACCAAAATGAAAAAATAGAAAAAAAAATACTTAAAAAATCATCTCCTCAGAAACCGTATGCTCTATGAGGCTGAGAGTTTATGGAAATATTCACCATATTTGCCTTTACAGGTTTTGTGTTTTTTATGAAATTCGGCTCTTTAGTTTGGTTGCTATGGCAACTTAGATTTTCCATACACTTATAATGGGGAAAATTGAAAAATGGCATTTACTACAAAGCCTTTGCAGATATTTTGACAAAACTTTCATAGAAATGTTCCTTTAGTAAACTTCTCTCAGCCATATGCTTTTATGTCAACCTGGGGGTCCAGTAGGTTGTGCCGGGGCCATGCCCCGTCCCCAGTACTTCATAAAATGCCTTATATCTCAGAAACCTTACAGATCCCCACCCCTTAACCATATATATTCTTGTTCCTATTGATAAGACGCATTCAGTGACACCAACCTGGAGGTCCTCCGGGATGTGCCGAGGCCATGCCCCACCCCCTCCACTTCATAAAAGGCCCAATATCTCGGAAACCATTCAGATCCCCACCCCTGAACCCTATACACTCTTTTTCCTTATGATAAGACGCATTCAGTGACCAGAGCTACAGATAACTTTTAGGCCAAAGAGTATTTTACTCCCTGAATTTCTTTTCAAAGGGTATTTCAGGTCCTAGAAATTTACTGAGAGTAAAATGTTACACAATTTTTTGGAAAGAGTATTCTGACACTTAATATGCTTTTTATTCCCAAGTGTTTCAGTTTTTATAACATACTGATGATATAAATAGTGAGACAACCACGTTTTTACAGTTTTTAGCTCGCTCAAGGTGAGCTTTTGGGATCAGTCTTTGTCCGTCGTCCGTGCGTGCGTGCGTGCGTCCGTCGTCAACTTTTGCTTTAAAAAACTTCTCCTCCAAAACTGCTGGACAGATTTTGATCTAATTTCACAGGAATGCTCCTTGGGTGATCCTCTACCAAAATTGCTAAAACTGTTCCGCTCGGGTGAACAAGATGGTTGCCAGAGCTAAAAATAGAAAATTCTTTAAACGACTTCTCCTGCTTAACAAGTGGATGGATTTTGAAATTGTTTCACAGGAATGTTCCTTGGATGACCCTCTACCAAAATTGCTCAAACCGTTCAGCTCTGGTGAACAAAATGGCTGCCAGAGCTAAAAATAGAAAAACCTTTAAACAACTTCTTCTCCTTAACCAGTGGATGGATTTTGAAATTATTGCACAGGAAGGTTTCTTGGGTGCCCCTCTACTAAAATTGCTCAAACCGTTCCGCTCGGGTGAACAAAATGGCCGCCAGAGCTAAAAATAGAAAAACCTTTAAACAACTTCTTCTCCTTAACCAGTGGATGGATTTTGAAATTATTGCACAGGAAGGTTTCTTGGGTGCCCCTCTACTAAAATTGCTCAAACCGTTCCGCTCGGGTGAACAAAATGGCCGCCAGAGCTAAAAATAGAAAAAGCTTTAAACGACTTCTTCTCCTTAACCAGTGGATGGATTTCGAAATTACTTGACAGGAATGTTCCTTGGGTGACCCTCTACCAAAATTGCTCAAACCGTTCTGCTCGGGTGAACAAAATGGCCGCCAGAGCTAAAAATAGAAAAAGCTTTAAACGACTTTTTCTCCTTAACTAGTGGATGGATTTTGAAATTACTTCACAGGAAAGTTCCTTCGGTGACCCTCTACCAAAATTGCCCAAACCGTTCCGCTCGGATGAACAAAATGGTCGCCAGAGCTAAAAATAGAAAAAGCTTTAAACGACTTTTTCTCCTTAACCAGTGGATGGATTTTAAAATTATTTCACTGGAAGGTTCCTTGGGGGATCCTCTACCAAAATTGCTCAAACCGTTCCACTCAGGTCAACAAAATGGCCGCCAGAGCTAAAAATAGAAAAACCTTTAAACACCTTCTACTCCTTAAACAGTGGATGGATTTTGAAATTATTTCACAGGAATGTTCCTTTGGTAAACCTCTACAAAAATTGCTCATACTGTTCCCCTCGGGTGAACAAAATGGCCACCAGAGCTAAAAATAGAAAAACCTTTAAACAGCTTCTTCTCCATAACCAGTGGATGGATTTTGAAATTATTTCACAGGAATGTTTGTTTGGTGACCCTCTACCCAAATTGCTCATACTGTTCCGCTCGGGTGAACAAAATGGCCGCCAGAGCTTAAAATAGAAAAACCTTTAAACGACTTCTTCTTTACCAGCGGATGGATTTTGAAATCACTCAATAGGAATGTTCCTTGGGTGGCCCTCCACCAAAATTGCTCAAACTGTTCAGCTCGGGTTAACAAAATGGCCGCCAGAGCTAAAAATAGAATAACCTTTAAACGCACTTTTCTCCTTAACCAGTGGATGGATTTTGAAATTATTTCACCAGAATGTTCCTTGGGTGACCCTTTACCAAAATTGCTCAAACTGTTCCGCTCAGGTCAACAAAATGGCCGCCAAACAAAACCTTCAAACAACTTCTTCTCCTTAACCTGTGGATTGATTATGAAATTATTTGACAGGAATGAGGTTTGAGGTTTTTAGCAGTGGTGGCCATCATGCTCAGTGAAGCAAAATATTTTTAGCAATTTTGTTAGAGGGTCACTCATGGAACATTCCTATAAAATTGCTTCCTTTTAGAGACAGATGTCTTTTGAAAGTTTTGGCCCCCACCCACCTTGGCTGCAAGGTGCTTCTACAGGAGTACTGGTAAACCACTTTGAAGGTTTTAGCCTGTCTGGGCAAAGTGGTGCAAGTGGAACCATCAATACATTTAAACCCCATTGGTTTCATTGGGCGGCAGGGCTTGAGAGGTCATTTCATCAAAAATGACTTCTACTTCTCAAAATGACTTCTACTCCTAAACAGGCAGACTGATTTTGAATTAATTTCACAGAAATGGTCTTTGGGTCCAACCAAAATTGCTCAAACCCTCCACTCCACCATATATTACCCACAATTCCGATTGTACAATAGGATCAGGTGAGCAATCCAGGGCCATCATGGCCCTCTTGTTTCACTAACATTTTGCCCCCCGTGATATTTGGATTTTTTCTCGATTTCTCGGAAACAGCCGCTTATCACATCATCTAGTATTGTTCTTGCAATCTTAGAGGGGTCTGTTACTTCCTTCCTTGTTAGAAAGTTCAATATATTGCCCGCATTTGCTGGCATTTTCGGTCTAAAACGACCGGACATCGACGATTTCTCCGCCATTTGTTTGCATTGGAAACCAACAGAGTGATTTCCCTTGCCGATCTGTTATTCTGATCACAATTGGCCTAACGAAAATGAAAGTACCAATCAGACAGCGGCTTTTGGTAGAACCGGATATAAAGTTGGGTTGCTCGATTTACCGAAAGGAAGTCAGTTTACTCCAACTTTTATTTTGCACCCGTTGGGACCATGTCGTACCCGTTTTTTTCCAATGCGTATCAGTACGCGAAAAATCGATTTTCAATGCGTTTTTAATGAAAATTAATGCGTATTTACGCGGATACGCGTCTTATCTGTAGCTCTGAGTGACATCAAACTGGGGGTTCCCCGGGATGCGCCGGGGCCATGTCCCGCCCCTCCATTTCATAAAAGGCCCAATATCTCGGAAACCTTACAGATCCCCACCCCTAAACCATATATATTCTTGCTCCTTATGATAAGACACATTCATTGACCCCAAATTGGGGTCTTCCGGGGTGCACCGGAGCCATGCCCCACCCCTTCACTTCACAAAAGGCCATATATCTCAGAAACTGTTCAGATCCCCACCCCTAAACCATATATGTTCTTGTTCATTATGATGAGACACATTCAGTGACACCCACCTGGGGGTCCCTAGGGATGTGCTGGGGCCATGCCCCACCCCCTCCATTTCATAATATCACAATATCTCGGAAGCCTTACAAATCCCCACCCCTAAACCATATATATTCTTGTACCTTATGATAAGACACTTTCATTGACACCAACCTGGGGTCTCCCTGGGCCTTGCCCCACCCCTCCACTTCACAAAAGGCCTTATATCTCAGAAACTGTTCAGAGCCCCACCCCTAAACCATATATATTCATCTTCCTTATGATAAGGCACATTCATTGACACCAGCTTGTGAGTCCCCGGGGCATGCCCGGGCCTTGCTCCACCGCTTGACTTCATTAAAAGCCACATATCTCAGAAATAGTTCAGATCCCCACCCCTAAACCATATATATTCTTGTTCCTTATGATAAGACTCATTCAGTCACACCAACTTGGGGGTCTCTTTGTGCTGAGGCAATGTGCCCCGCCCTTCCACTTCATAAAAGGCCATATATTTCAGAAACCATTCAAATCCCCACTCCATATTCATATATGTTCTTGTTCCTTATTATTAGCACACCTACTGTAGGGGTGTCCGCAGGGGCCAGTCCTCTCCTTTCCACTTCATGAAAGGATATCTTGGAAACCGTTCAGCTTCCCACCCCTAAACCATATATATACTTGGTCCTTATGATGAGACACATTTAGGGACAACAATCTTGGGCTTTCCTGGGAACGACAGGGCATGCTCCAACCCCTCCACTTATATCTCCAGCCATGCAGATCCCCACTGCTAAACCATATATATTCTTGTTAACGGGCCTCCGTGGCCTAGTGGATAAGAGCGCTGACTCTTAGTCATTAGGTCTCTCACCGCCGTAGGTTCGAGCCTCGCTCTGGCCACGTGTGAGACGCCAAGTTCTGCAACGGAAGGTCAGGTGGTTTTTCTCCGGGTGCTCCGGTTTTCGCCCACCTCTGATTAACGATCGGCTCGATATGAGTGAAATAATCTTGAAAGGGCCGTAAAACCCAAACCAAAAAAAAAAAAAATATATATATTCTTGTTCTTGTGATAAGACCCATTTAGTGATACCAACCAGGGCTCCATTGGGTCCATGCCCCACCCCCTCTACTTCATAAAAGGCCTAATGTTTCATATACTGATTCCACATGGATGCTCATTTGGATATGGGGGTTTATTTGGCAGATTAAAATGATATCATGTTAAAATACATGGCTGCAATTTGGCAGTGCCCACCTGAGCTCTGGTGAGCATAATGGCCCATGGGCCTCTTGTTTTTTTTTTTATATGCAGTAAAATTCTGCTATTACGACCACCTGAAATGAAGACTAATTCTGCTTTAAAAAGCTAATTAGAATGGTGCAGTTATTCTTTCTTCAAATTTCCCGCACACAATGTTCTCTGGTCAGGGACCATCTTTGGGACTGTTCAAAAGTGGTCTTAAAGACCACTTTTGAACAGTACCAAAGGTGATCTTTTTTTTTTTCGTGGTTTGGGTTTTACGGCCCTTTCAAGATTATTTCACTCATATCGAGCCGATCGTTAATCAGAGGTGGGCGAAAACCGGAGTACCCTGAGAAAAACCACCTGACCTTCTGTTGCAGAACTTGGCGTCTCACACGTGGCCCGAGCGAGGCTCGAACCTAAGGGGGTGAGAGACCTAATGACTAAGAGTCAGCGCTCTTATCCATTAGGCCACGGAGGCCCGTGCCAAAGGTGGTCTTGATATAGGAATTTTACTGTATATTTTTTTTCATATCGACATTATTAGCTCTTTGCTTTTTCAATCTTATCTCTGTGCTTATATAAAATAAATTGAGTCATTTTTCAACTCCTTTATATATACAAAATATTTATTGTTTTATTGAACAGGGCCCATTTATTCAAAGCAAACAAAGATGTTCTTTAACGTTATGTTAAAACTTCGGCCATTGGCATTCAATTAAGCAAAATATTAATACTAAATAGTTATTCAGAAAAAATATACCAATATATTAGGCATTTCACCAGCTCATACACGTTATAGTGTCACCACTAACTAGCTCATTAAATTAACTACATGTATATACTGTGAAGAATTGGACCCAGAAATTGCTGATTCACATGATCTGAACCCTTGTCCTGCTGAATAAATAAATTTGGCACACCAATTTCTGACTATCAACCAATCAAATTACATGAGAGCATGTTTCCATTTAATTCACAAACTGATGACAAACTGTAGATCCTGATCAGATGGCTTCTTCAGGAGCCAGCTGATCTTGATCTTCACTGTTTTCAAAGGTAGAAGTCTTGCTCAGAATGACAAGGGTTAATGCAGGTTCTATGATAGTTTAAAATGTAGTCCTCATTCATTATTTCAAGGATCATTCTCAACATTTTCAAACAGCGTCCTGCTCTGAATCTGCTGGGCCTGTTGGGAACAATTGCTATTTTGCACCAGCTTCGGGATAGAGGTTCATTTCATTCATTCCAAAGGGGTTATCCATCCTACTTCACTGTTAACCCTTGTCCTGCTGAATATTCATATATGCCACACCCACTACCGATTATCAACCAACCAGATTACTTGATGCAAATTATTGCAACAAATTCACAATCTGAATGGGAAACAATGTAGATCCTGATCAGATGGCTTCTTCAGAAGCCATCTGATCTGGATCTTCATTGTTTGGAAAATAAGGCATATCTGGGCTCAGCAGGACAAGGGTTAAATCATACTCAGCCACTCAATACTGATATGTGAACACAATCAATACATTACTCAAGGTAGCTTCATAGGTCCATTATTGGCCTCTTGTTTCTATTAATGCTTAGACTTCACAGCACCAGATACGGAGGATTACTGTGAAGATAGTTAGCAGACAATTTTCTTTGTTTGTTTGATTTGAGGTTTTAATGTCCCCGTCAACACTGTAAAGGTCATTTTGGAGACATTGCTTCCAATTTTGTGGAACTTTTACCCGACATTGAGATGAAATGACATCTCAAGCCCTGTCACCCAATTAAACCAGTAGGGTTTATAAGCATGGATGGGCCGACTTGCACCGCTTTGCCTGGACAGGCATAGATCCTCTAAGCGGTTTACCAGTACTCGTGTGTGGGTCGGTTTCAGCTCTGCGTGGAAGCATCATGCAGCCCATACATTTCTTCAAGCCCCGATGGGTGGGGGCCATCACCAGATAAGGAGGATTACTGTGAGGATAGTTAGTAGATAATCTTATTTGTTTCTTGTTAGAAACATACATGCATATTGTGGGTACTTGTAAGATGCCACTATTCTAACAAGTTATGAATAGGCATAATATTGACATGCCACTAACAAGTGAGTGAGTGTGTTTGAATTTTATGCCCACCTACAGCTAAGGTCATATGGAGACAGGACCTCAGTTTAGAGACTCGTCCGAAAGTTTGGAGAAGCCCGGGATCGAAACCCTGGTTTATGAGGTGAGTAGCTTATCCACTACTGTAGTCTACACCATGGAGGCTTCTACCTCTAGCAAGTACCCACCACATTACATGTATGTTGTAACCCTTATCCCGCTGAACACACCAACAACTACCTTAGCAAACATTTAGATCCAGATCAGATGGCTTCTGAAGAAGCCATCTGATCTGGAGCTACACTGTTTGACATTCGGTTTGTGAATTTGTGGGAAAAAATTACATCAAATAATCTGATTGGTTCAAAGTCAGAAATGGGTGTGGCTAAATTAATTATTCAGCAGGATAAGTTTTAATGGAGAAAAGTTATTATCCTTATTGCTCCTCTTTTATCTGTAGCTATGATGTTAACCCGTATCCTGCTGAATATTCAATTTAGCCACACCCATTTCTGTCTTTGAACCAATCAGATGACGATGTAATTTTATTCCTACAAATTCATAAACTGAATGTCAAACAGTGTTGATCCTGATCAGATGGTTTCTTTAGAAGCCTTCTGATCTGGATCTACACTGTTTGCAAAGATAGGGGTTGTCCTGAACAGCAGGATAAGAGTTAGATTTCATGAGATCTCCCCGTACATCAACCATAGTGCAGTTTATATTTTACTTTTGGTCCTTTTAGATCAGCATGAATAATTATTCTGAGAAATCAGAAATAAATTATTGGTTTAGACTCATATTCTAGACAGGTTTTTAGCTCACCGTCACGTAGTGACGAGGTGAGCTTTTGGGATCACTTTTTGTCCGTCGTCCGTCGTGCGTCCGTGCGTGCGTCCGTGCGTGCGTAAACATTTTCTTTAAACGACATCTCCTCCTAAACCACTGATCGGATTTTGACCAAACTTCACAGGAATGATCCTTAGGTGGTCCCCTTTGAAAGTTGTTCAAATGGTTCCGGTCCGTTGCACATCTAGGTCACAGGAGCCAAAAATAGATTTTTTTTCACCAAAAACTTAAAAAATCTTCTTCTCTGAAACCACAAGGCCCAGGTCTTTGATATTTGGTATGAAGCATCATCTAGTGGACCCCTACCAAGATTGTTCAAATTATAGTGCTGGGGCCAAAAATGCCCCCGCCCTGGAGCCCTTTGGTTTTACATAGGCTTATATAGGGAAAATCTTTAAAAATCTTCTTCTCTGAAACCACAAGGCCCAGTTCTTTGATATTTGGTATGAAGCTTCATCTAGTGGACCCCTACCAAGATTGTTCAAATTATAGTGCTGGGGCCAAAAATGCCCCCGCCCCAAGGCCTTTGGTTTCACATAGGCTTATATAGGGAAAATCTTTAAAAATCTTCTTCTCTGAAACCACAAGGCCCAGGACTTTGATATTTGGTATGAAGCTTCATCTAGTGGACCCCTACCAAGATTGTTCAAATTATAGTGCTGGGGCCAAAAATGCCCCCTCCCCGGGGCCCTTTGGTTTTACATAGGCTTATATAGGGAAAATCTTTAAAAATCTTCTTCTCTGAAACCACAATGCCCAGGACTTTGATATTTGGTATGAAGCTTCATCTAGTGGACCCCTACCAAGATTGTTCAAATTATAGTGCTGGGACAAAAAATGCCCCCGCCAAGGGGCCCTTTGGTTTTACATAGGCTTATATAGGGAAAATCTTTAAAAATCTTCTTCTCTGAAACCACAAGGCCCAGGTCTTTGATATTTGGTATGAAGCTTCATCTAGTGGACCCCTACCAAGATTGTTCAAATTATAGTGCTGGGGCCAAAAATGCCCCCGCCCCGGGGCCCATTGGTTTTACATAGGCTTATATAGGGAAAATCTTTAAAAATTTTCTTCTCTGAAACCACAAGGCCCAGGACTTTGATATTTGGTAAGAAGCTTCATCTAGTGGACCCCTACCAAGATTATTCAAATTTTAGTGCTGGGACAAAAAATGCCCCCGCCACGGGGCCCTTTGGTTTTACATTGGCTTATATAGGCAAAATCTTTAAAAATCTTCTTCTCTGAAACCACAAGGCCCAGGTCTTTTATATATGGTATGAAGCTTCATCTAGTGGACCCCTACCAAGATTGTTCAAATTATAGTGCTGGGGCCAAAAATGCCCCCGCCCCGGGGCCCTTTGGTTTTACATAGGCTTATATAGGGAAAATCTTTTAAAATCTTCTTCTCTGACGCCACAAGGCCCAGGTCTTTGATATTTGGTATGAAGCTTCATCTAGTGGACCCCTACCAAGATTGTTCAAATTATAGTGCTGGGACAAAAAATGCCCCCGCCACGGGGCCCTTTGGTTTTACATTGGCTTATATAGGGAAAATCTTTAAAAATCTTCTTCTCTGAAACCACAAGGCCCAGGTCTTTGATATTTGGTATGAAGCTTCATCTAGTGGACCCCTACCAAGATTGTTCAAATTATAGTGCTGGGGCCAAAAATGCCCCCGCCCTGGGGCCCTTTGGTTTTACATAGGCTCATATAGGGAAAATCTTTAAAAATCTTCTTCTCTGAAATCACAAGGCCCAGGACTTTGATATTTGGTATGAAGCTTCATCTAGTGGACCCCTACCAAGATTTTCAAATTACAGTGCTGGGGCAAAAAATGCCCCCGTCCCGGGGCCCTTTGGTTTTACATAGGCTTATATAGGGAAAATCTTTAAAAATCTTCTTCTCTGAAACCGCAAGGCCCAGGTCTTTGATATTTGATGTGTAGCTTCATCTAGTGGACCTTTGCCAAGATTGTTCAAATTATAGCCTTTGTTGATGTTTGGTATGAAGCTTCACCTTTAAGACCTCCCTCAACATTATGCACATTAAAGCCTTGGGGCCAATAATGGCCCTCTCTGGGGCACACTTGTTACACTATGGATCAGGTGAGCGATCCAGGGCCATCATGGCCCTCTTGTGTTTAATATTAGGATCACTTTTTGTCTGTCATCCGTGCGTAAACAATTTCTTCAAACGACATCTCCTCCTAAACCACTGATCGGTTTTTGACCAAACTTCACAGGTATGATCCTTAGGTGGTCCCCTTTCAAAGTTGTGCAAATGGTTCCGGTCCGTTGCACATATAGGTCACAGGAGCCAAAAATATATTTTTTTCACCAAAAACTTAATAAATCTTCTTCTCTAAAACCACAAGGCCCAGGACTTTGATATTTGATGTGAAGCTTCATCTAGTGGACCCCTACCAAGATTGTTCAAATTATAGTACTGGGGCCAAAAATGCCCCCGCCACGGGGCCCTTTGGTTTTACATGGGCTTATATAGGAAAATCTTTAAAAATCTTCTTCTCTGAAACCACAAGGCCCAGGTCTTTGATATTTGGTATGAAGCTTCATCTAGTGGACTCCTACCAAGATTGTTCAAATTATAGTGCTGGGGCCAAAAATGCCCCGGCTCCGGGGCCCTTTGGTTTTACATAGGCTTATATAGGGAAAATCTTTAAAAATCTTCTTCTCTTGAACCGCAAGGCCCAGGTCTTTGATATTTGATATGAAGCTTCATCTAGTGGACCCCTACCAAGATTGTTCAAATAATATTGCTGGGGCCAAAAATGCGCCTGCCCCGGGGCCCTTTTGTTTCACATGGGCTTATATAGGGAAAATCTTTAAAAATCTTCTTCTCTGAAACTGCAAGGCCAAGGTCTTTGCTATTTTGTATGAAGCTTCATCTTGTGGACCCCTACTAAGATTGATCAAATTTTAGTGCTGGGGCCAAAAATGCCCCCGCCCTGGGGCCCTTTGATTTTACATAGGCTTATATAGGGAAAATCTTTAAAAATCTTCTTCTCTGAAACTACAAAGCCCAGGTCTTTGATATTTGGTATGAAGCTTCATCTTGTAGACCTCTACCAAGATTGTTCAAATTACAGCCCTGGGGTCAAAAATGCCCCCGCTCCGGGGCCCTTTGGTTTTACATAGACTTATATAGGGAAAATCTTGAAAAATCTTCTTCTCTGAAACCAGGAGGTTTAGGTCTTTGATATTTGTTATGAAGCTTCAGCTAGTGGACCTGTACCAAGATTGTTCAAATTATAGCCCTGGGGCCAAAAATGCCCCTGCTCCAGGGCCCTTTGGTTTTACATAGACTAATATAGCGAAAATCTTGAAAAATCTTCTTCTCTAAAACCACATGGCTTAGGTCTTTGGTATTTGTTATGAGGCTTCATCTAGTGGACCTCTACCAAGATTGTTCAAATTATAGCCCTGAGACCAAAAATGCCCCAGGCACGTGGCCCTTTGGTTTTACATAGACTTATATAGGGAAAATCTTTAAAATCTTCTTCTCTGAAACCACAAGGCCCAGGTCTTTGCTATTTGGTATGAAGCTTCATCTGGTGGACCCCTACCAAGATTGTTCAAATTATAGTGCTACGGCCAAAAAAAGCCCCGCCCTGGGGCCCTTTGGTTTTACATAGGCATATTTAAGGAAAATCTTAATTAAAAATTTTAAAATCATAAGGCATAAAAATTTTAAAATCTTCTTCTCTGAAACCACAAGGCCTAGGTCTTTGATATTTAGTGTGAAATTTCATCTAGTTGACCTCTATCAAGATTGTTCAAATTAAAGTGCTGGGGCCAAAAATGCCCCCGCCTGAGATCCTTACGTTTTACGTAGACTTATATGGGGAAAATCTATAAAAATCTTCTTCTCTGAAACCACAAGGCCCAGGTCTTTGCTATTTGAAGCTTCATCTAGTGGACCCCTACCAAGATTGTTCAAATTATAGTGCTGGGGCCAAAAATGCCCCCGCCCCGGGACCTGTTGGTTTTACATAGGCTTATATAGGGAAAATCTTTAAAAATCTTCTTCTCTGAAACGGCAAGGCCCAGGTCTTTGATATTTGGTGTGAAGCTTTATCTTGTGGACCCCTACCAAGATTGTTCAAATTATAGCCCTGGAGCCAAAAATGTCACATAGACTTCTATAGGGAAAGTCTTGAAAAATCTTCTTCTCTGGAACCACATGGCCTAGGTCTTTAAAATTTGGTATGAAGCTTCATCTAGTGGACCTCTACAAAGATTGTTCAAATTATAGCCCTGAGACCAAAAATGGCCCCGCCTTGGGGGCCCTTTGGTTTTACATAGACTTATATGGGGAAAATTTTAAATAATTTTCTTCTGTGAAACCACAAGGCCTAGGTCTTTGATATTTGGTGTGAAATTTCATCTAGTAGACCTCTATCAAGATTGTTCAAATTATAGCCCTGGGGCCAAAAATGCCCCTGGCCCGAGACCATTTGGTTTTAAATAGACTTATAAAGGGAAACATTTAAAAATCTTCTTCTCCGAAACTGCAAGGCCCCTGTCTTTGATATTTTGGTATGGAGCTTCATCTAGTGGACCTCTTCCAAAATTGTTCAAATTATAGCCCTCGGGGCCACAAATGCCCCCGCGCCGGGGCCCTTTGGTTTTACATAGACTTATATAGAGATAATCCTTGAAAAATCTTTTTCTCTGAAACAGCAAGGCCCAGGTCTTGGATATTTGGCTTGAAGCTTCATCCAGTGGACTTCTATCAAGATTGTTTAAATTATAGCTCTGAGACCAAAAATACCCCCGCCCCTTGGCCATTTGGTTTTACATAGGCTTATGTAGGGAAAATCTTTAAAAAAAATCTTGTTCTCTGAAACCACAAGGCCCAGGTCTTTGATATTTGGTATGAAGCTTCATCTATTGGACCTTTGCCAAGATTGTTCAAATTATAGCCTTTGTTGATATTTGGTATGAACCTTCACCTTTTTAGACCTCCCTCAACATTATGCACATTATGCACCCTGGTGTCAATAATGGCCCTCCCCGGGGCCCACTTATTACTCTATGGATCAGGTGAGCGATCCAGGGCCATCATGGCCCTCTTGTTAATTATTTGGACTCCATTTTGATGTATATCAGTCTTTGAATCGACTGCCTGTTCGAAATTCGCAAATTTGCAGTATGTTTCCTCTGGCTTTCGTTGCCGGATCATTACAGGGTCACTGATGAGGCTTTATTAGCCGAAACTACGTAGTATGACCCATCTTCTTTCTTATGAATGTTTTCATTGCTCTTAAAGGAACTCATTTTTGATTTTTATTTATGGAAGCAGACATATTATTTCAGCCTAGATGCTTGTCAGCATGCTCTCAAACGGTGCATACTATTTTCATATTTTAATTTCACTCTAGTGTAGTTGCTACCTTTAGAAATAAGATGCATGTTCTGTTGTTGTGTGAAGAAATAGACCTTTGTTTCGTTCCCCCCCCCCCCCCACCACCCCTTACACTCCCCCACCCCCCACCCCTACTTAGTTAGGAAAGTTGCCTCCTTACCTGTATGGAAGCACAGAAACTTAACCTTTAAGATGCCAAGAAAAGAAAAACTACGTCTGAAAATGTCGTCTGCTAATTTTTATTGTAAACTTCTTTAAAAATATTTAACAATCAAACAGTGTGCACCCAAATCAGACTGCTCCCAGATGAGCAGTCTGATTTGGGTCCACACTGTTTGCAAAAATAATTGCCTTCACTTGTATTTTTAAGTAACTGGCAGACGACAAAGCAGACGACAATTGTCGTGATTGGCATTTTATGGGTTAAAAACCTGCACTGTTCGGTGTCCACAATGATGGCATTCACATCAATTTGTCTTCAAAATAGAGGCAAATTGATTCACTGAAATCATTTCGTATCGTGATACTTTCACTGACAATACACATGTCATATCGTGGGGCTAATATTGCAATACCTGCCGATATGCCAAACAGTACAGTTTCCAAAGAAAATGACAGTTCAAGACCATCTTTATACCAAATTACAAAGATCCGAAGTGTTACTAAAATACACTGGTCACTTTTATGACAAACATGGTCATCTTACAGAGGCATGAACTCTGAGATGGTTTTGAGCCTGTTTTCCAAGTGTATCAAAATTTTCAAGCTGTGACTTAACTCTTGTCCTGCTGAGCCCGGATATGCCTTATTTTCCAAACAATGAAGATCCAGATCAGATGGCTTCTGACGAAGCCATCTGATCAGGATCTACATTGTTTGCCATTCAGATTGTGAATTTGTTGCAATAATTTGCATAAAGTAATCTGATTGGTTAATAATCGGTAGCACGTGTGGCAGATTAAAATATTCAGCAGGACAAGGGTTAAGCATGAAAATAGTAGCGTGATATGTATCGTATTGTGAGGCAAGTATGCATTATATATCACACTGTGACAGCCCTACTTCAAAATAAAATGTTGCCTCAGCTGTGTCTTTTTCTTTTCTTTTTGACCATAGAAAAATATTGAAATTAAGATTTAGCACAAATGCAAGATTGTATCACCTCTGTTAGTTTTTATGTTTCTTTATTCTTCTTTTCCTTTGTTACTTGTTATAAAAACCAGCCTGGCAGCCCTTACATCTTATGTTTATTGCAAAACACAACAGACATACCAGCATATTAACAATGGTTGAACTGCGAGTACTATCATATAACACTCAAGGCCTACAAGGTTTACAGAAACGAATAGATGTTTTTGATTATTTGAAGGACACAAGAAGCCATATTTATTGCTTACAAGATACACATTTTGTTGCAGAAAATGAAACTAATATCATAGAACAATGGGGTAATAGTAACTGTATATTTAGTAACTACAGATCAAATGCAAGAGGGGTAGCAATATTCTTTGGAAAAGACGTAGACTGTAAAATACACAAAAATATATTGGATGAAAATGGAAACTATATAGTAGTAGATATGACTGTTTTTAATCAAAGGTTAACTCTAGTTAACTTATATGGACCAAATGTAGACAGTCCAGACTTTTTTGATAACATTTCAAACCTAATTGATGACATAGGTAATAAGGAGGTAATTCTATGTGGAGATTATAACTGTGTCCTTGACCCGGAGCTAGACTATTATAATTACAAAACAGTTAATAATTCCAAGGCTCGGGACAAGGTGCTGGAAATGATTGATGCAAAGTATCTTCTTGATCCCTTTAGGGAAACTCATCCTTTACAAAAAAAATTTTCATGGAGGAAAAAAAGCCCCTGTAAACAAGCACGGCTAGACTTCTTTTTAATTACAGAAACCCTGATGCAGTATGTTAAAAAGTCCACCATAGAGTCCAGTTACAGATCTGATCATTCCATTATAATCCTAGAGCTTAATTTGACAAACTTTAGTCAAGGAAGATCATACTGGAAGCACAATAATTCCTTACTAAGTGACCCAGCCTACTTAGAATGCATAAACAAGAAAATATTTCAAATAAAGCAACAATATGCCCTTCCTGTTTATAACTTAGATGAATTACATAGAGTTCCTAATGATGAGTTACAGTTTACTATAAATGACCAGCTATTTTTAGACACATTATTATTAGAAATAAGGGGAGAATCCATATCCTTCTCTAGCTATAAAACAAAACAGAAAAATAAACGCGAAAAAGAATTAATAGAAAAGATCAAATTGCTCGAAAATAGTTCACAGGACATGGAACTTCTTGAAAATCTCAAAACTGAACTTTATGACATTCGAAATGATAAGCTTAAGGGATATATGATTAGATCAAAAGCCCAGTATATTGATCAGGGCGAAAAACCGACAAAATATTTCTGCGGATTAGAAAAACATAATTATGTGTCTAAGATAATAGGAAAAATTGAAAAAGAGGATGGGTCAGTTATAACAGAGCAAGCAGAAATACTTAAGGAAACAGAATATTTTTATAAAAGCTTATATGAAAACAAGGATGATATATTAGAAAATATAAGTATAGAACAATATATGAAAGATACAAATATGGTTAAACTTTCAGACCAAGAATCTGTAAGATTAGATGGCCCCTTAACATTTAAGGAGATATCAGAATCACTGAATAATATGAAGCAAAATAAAAGCCCAGGGATAAGTGGCTTTTCAGCAGAATTTTTCAAAGTATTTTGGAGACAAATTGGGCAATTTGTACTGAGGTCACTAAATCTAGGATATGAAAATGGAGAACTGTCAATATGCCAACGCCAGGGTATTATAACATGCATTCCAAAAGAAAACAAACCTAAACAGTTTCTAAAAAATTGGAGGCCGTTAACATTATTAGATACTATATATAAAATAGCATCAGGAGCAATAGCTAATAGAATCAAAGAAGTTATCGACAAAGTGATAGATAAAGATCAAACAGGCTTTATTAAAGGAAGGTACATTGGCGAAAATACACGACTGATATATGATATAATGGCTTACACAGAACATAATAATATTCCAGGACTCTTACTGCTAATAGATTTTGAGAAAGCTTTTGATTCCCTGTCATGGTCATTTATTGAGAAAGCACTAAAGTTCCTTAATTTCGGCCAGTCCTTGATACATTGGGTGCAAACATTATATAAGAACATAACATCTGCAGTCATTCAGTGTGGTTATTTATCTTCCTTTTTCAGTATTGGGCGTGGCTGCCGGCAAGGGGACCCACTGTCTCCTTACCTGTTCATTATATGTGCAGAATTTCTGTCTTCAGTTATTAGGCAAAATAAAAAAATTAAAGGTATTTATATAAATGACACAGAGTTTAAGATTTCCCAATTCGCAGATGACACATCTATATTTTTAGATGGCTCACACAGTTCACTTGAAAATGTCCTAAATGAATTAGAGAGATTCGCAAACATATCAGGCCTAAGAATAAATTTCGAGAAGACTCAAGTTGTTTGGTTAGGCTCCAAAAAATATAGCATAGAAGCAATAAAAACTAAATGGAAATTGACATGGGGATGTAAGAAATTTAAAATATTGGGTATTATTTTTAATGTAGATTTGGAAAAGATGGAAGCAGCAAACTACAACACAAAAATACAGCAACTTAAAAACGTAGCAAAACAATGGCAAAGACGATCACTGACACCATTAGGTAAAATAACAGTTATCAAAACATTTATGATCTCTGCCTTCAACCACTTATTCATAATGTTGCCGAACCCTAGCGAAAACATAATTGAGCTAATTAATAAGATTATGTATAACTTCTTGTGGAATAATAAAACAAGCAAAATCAAAGAATCTACAGTACTTAAAGAATATTGTGATGGTGGATTAAAAATGATCAATCTTAAGGCTTTCATTGAAGCTCTGAAATCCACTTGGATTAGAAGATTATTAATCACAGATAGTAAATGGCAGACAATTATAAAATCACATGTAGACATTGATAAACTTACGGGGTGTAATACTATGTTTTTAGAAAAATTAATAGGAACACTAGAAAACCAGTTTTGGAAAGATGTTTTAGAAGCAGTAATAAAGATAAATAAGAAAATTGTGCCAACTGGTGAAACAATATTAAAAAGCCCAATACATTACAACCAAAATATAAAAGTTGATGGAAAATATATATTTCACAATCATTGGTTTAAGAGAGGTGTCAGATACATCAATGACCTTGTCGATGACAATGGATCCTTTTTCAGTGAGCACGTCTTCATACAGAAAACAGGTATAAGAACAAATTTTCTGGAATATAATGGTTGTATTAGAGCGATAAAAAAATATCTCAAACATACTGAAGTTCAAATTACTCAAAAAGAGTCATCACCTTACATCCCCTCTCATATTTCTGTCCTGCTACAGCAACACAAAGGAAGTAAGGAAATGTATAATCTACTGAATCAAAATAATAGTATACCCACAGGACAGGCAACTTGGAATAAGATCTACAAATTTATACCCGAAGATTGGAAAAATATATATACATTCCCATTTAAAATTACAAAGTATCCAGCTTTGCTGTGGTATCAAATCAGCATCAATCACAATATATTAGTAACAAACAAACTACTGAACAAAATGAAACTTAGGGAGGACACACTCTGTACCCTTTGCCAATCAGAGCATGAAACCATTGTACATCTACTGTGGAAATGTCCCAAAACTCAACACTTTATTATGGAAATAATTCAGTGGCTGAATGCATTCAACATACAATGCTTTATTACTGAAAAACACTTCATCTTTGGCTTGCAAAGGGAACAAAAAGTAGATAATATCATGAATTTTATTTTACTATATGCAAAGTATTATATCTATCTAGCTAGATGTCAAAATCAAAAGTTGTATGTCAATGTGTTCAAGAAAAAACTAAAAGTAATGTATAAAGTTCACAAGGAGATAGCATTTTCTAACAAAGAAGATGAAAGATTTAATAAAGAATGGAGCCCATACACAAAATTAATAAACAGCATTTTATAAATACTACACACATTATATATATATCATATACATCATTGTAATAACCCCCAGTCAATGGATTTCAGTTGAAGGGACTGCCAGGCAGGTTTTTAAATTGGAGTCTGTAAAATATACAGTTTATGTAATATGTATTTGTCAAAATGTTAACCCTTATCTTGCTGTTCACGACAACCCCTATCTATGCAAACAGTGTAGATCCAGATCAGATGGCTTCTGAAGAAGCCATCTGATCAGGATCTACACTGTTTGGCTTTCAGTTTATGAATTTGTAGCAAAAAATGACATCAAGTAATTTGATTGGTTGATAGACATAAATGGGTGTGGCTAAAATGAATATTCAGCAAGAGAAGGGTTAATGCTATGTGGTGCCATTGGTCACTCACAGGACTGCAAGGTGAACCCTACTGCACTATGATGCAGGCCTACAATTATGGTAGGAACGTATATAAGGACAAAATGTGTGTTGAATTTACAAAAAATTACATGTGCCGTGCTTGAAAGGTGTACTACCACATAAACAATTTCATTGGCTAACTTTATGAAAATATTGTATTTATGCATGTTGGCAGGCTCCAGACTGTCAGGGCAGTAGAAAATGAATGGGTAGTATACATGATTGAAAGAAGTGTAGTTGGGGTATGTGGAATGAATCTACTGGAGAACCTTCTTAGATGTGTCCTGGACCTAAGGAGGTGATTGTAACAGGCAGAAAAGAGAATAAAATTTACAGATTCCAAAAAAAAAAAAAAAAAAAAAAAAAAAAAAATAAAATGTTGTCAAACTGCAATTTTTTTTTATTTGAGACATCTGTAGTTCGAGCTGTTGGGGTTTCTTATTGCACCAGGACAGGAGGCATAACAGGAAAAATTTTGGAATAGCTAAAAATTTCAGTGTTATATTAAAAAGGTTTGTTATGTGTACTTATTAGAATCGCCTCCACAAGGCGATTGTAACAAGTGCACACAACACACATTTTCAGGATAACACTAGAGAAGAAAGAAAATCTCCCTGAATTATTTCTTGTTATTATTGTTATTATTACTATTTGTTCATCCTTATCCTGCTGAATATATTAAGTTTGCCACACCCATTTCTGACCATCAGCCAAATAAAATACTTGACATAATGTTTCATTCAAATTCACAAACTAAAGCTCGCCCCTATAAAATTGTCTAAGGCTCAGTGATTATATTTTATTATTAAAGACACTAAACTATATATACTGAACCGAAAAAGAAACGCAACTCCAAATATAAATGTGAGTATTTGCAGAAATAATCATGTTTGCAGAAAATTGATTTAATGACGCAATAATATAATCATTCCTGAATGTAACTACCATAGAGAGTTCAATTTTCAGTGAGAATGTTTGGAACACAAATTCGTTTTGTCATAGAGGTAGTCATTTCACAAGTTCAAAACATAAGCAGTTAATAGCGAGTATGTCCTCCTTTTGCATTCAGTCCTGCACGCACACGCCTGGTCATAGACAGGATTAAACGATTGATCTCTGCCTTGGGAATAGCATTCCACTCCTGTATGAGCGCGAGACGCAAGGCTTGACGCGTTGTTGGCGGCTTGGGGGCAGTTACGTATGCGCCTATCCAAGACGTCCCACATATGTTCTATAGGAGAGCGTCACAATGTTTTGCTGAAGAAACGCCATGCTGAGCCTTGGTACATGCGTCCAAGCATTATCCTGTTGAAACTTAACGTCGTGCTGTCGTACATATGGAACAACTACCGGCCGTAAAACGACATCAAAGTAACGCTGAGCCGTCAAAGATCCACCAGGGGCGTTCTATGACAATAAGATATGCCAGCCCACACCATCAACCCACCATCTCCAAATCGATCACATTCAACGAAACAATTGTCACAATAACGAACTCCGTCACGCCTATACACACGTTGACGGTCGTCAGCTCTGTACAACAAGTACCTGGACTTGTCAGAAAACATTACGTTACGCCACTGACGAAGGGGAAACAGGTTTGGCCTATGTTATGTGAGCCACGCCATTCGAACCTGACATTGTCATGGTGTTGATGGCATACCAACGTTCAGACGAGGAGGACATAAGCCAAACTCTCGAAGGGCTTCCTGTCAGTATATGCACTTATTCGATTGTTGTGTGTTCCTGGTGTCACCTGAGAAGTCTCGATGGCTGTACGGAACCGATTACGAAGATGGGTTAGAAGGATGTATCTGTCCTGTCGACGTGTCGTGACGCGTGGACGTCCACTTCTGGGCCTATCATTTGTCATTCCCGTTTGACGTTGACGCTGGTACAAGTTAAGTCAATTTACTCACTTGGAAGTTCCTGGCGATGACAGCTTGAGACGTCCCACGTAGAAGCATTTGGACCGCTATGTTATTTAGATCTTGTGTCAAACGTACCATATTCCGTAGAGAAATTTTACCGATCTTTTGAAACCTAAACTCCAGGTAACACAATGTGATGAGGTTACTGTATACATTTAATGTACTGCACGAGGAAATGTTGAAAACAACGAATTGCCAAGTGGAGCGTTAAACTGTACAGATGTCGCCCAAATGTTTTCTGCATACGTAAGTTTAAAAAGTATGAAAGTAAATCGCAAAATGATTTTTCAGTCAACCTGATGGTTGCATGAAAGTCTTTTGGGTTAAAAAGTTGCGTTTCTTTTTTGGTTCATTATATTTACTATTTGTTTGTAAGATTGAATTTGAATTGAGGTTTTATATCCCCCTCAACACTACATGTATTTAGGTCATTTTTGAGACATTCCTTCCAATTTTGTGGGACTTTTACCCAACATTGAGATGAAATGACATCTCAAGCCATGCCACCCAATAAAACCAATAGGGTTTATATGCATGGATGGTCTGACCTGATTTGCACTGGGCAGGCTTAGACCTTCTAAGCAGGTTACCAGTACTCAAGTGCAGTTGATTTTAGCTCTTGATCAGGATCTACACTGTTTGACATTCAGTTTATGAATTTGTAGGAATAAATTACATCAAGTAATCTGATTGGTTCAAAGTCAGAAATGGGTGTGACTTAACTGAATATTCAGCAAGAGAAGGGTTAAGAAATCAGGTTTTGTGAGGTAATGAAAAGATCTTGTCAGGTGCTCTCGCAGCAGGCAGGGGTTTCAGGGAGATTATATATATTCTTCTTATTAGGGCCCCGCACTGAAAGTGTGGGTGCCCTATAGTAATCACTCTGTCCGTCCGTCTGTCTGTCTGTCCGTCTGTCCGTCCACAAATTTTTTTACTACTCCTCTGATAGCGCTGCCGGGGCCCTAGTCAGTTTCACTGACAGCTCTAGTATTTCTTCCATTTTTCTGCTCTTATTCTTCTTTATAAGTTACATGTTTGTCTGTTTGTTTGATTTGAGGTTTAAAGTCCCCGTCAACACTTTAAAGGTCATTTTGGAGATGTTGCTTCCAATTTTGTGGGACTTTTACCCGACATTGAGATGAAATGACATCTCAAGCTCTGTCGCCCAGTGAAACCAATAGGGTTTATTAGCATGGACGGTCCGCCTCGCACCGCAGTTCCTGGACAGGCTTAGATCCTCTAAGGGGTTTACCAGTACTAGTGTGCGGACTGGATTCAGCTCTGCGTGGAAGCATCATGCAGCCCATATATTTCTTCAAGCCTCTATGGGCGGGGGCCAAATATAATTTACATGTATTCCCATTCCTTCTTTTTAATTAACCTCCACTTGTACATGTATTTCTCCTATCTCTCTTCTTTGGGTGCGGTGCAAAATGACCCTCAAGGATAGACGAGGTTTAACATCCCGGTTAACACTGTTAAGGTCATTTTGGAGACTCTGCTTCCAATTTTGCGGGACTTTTACCCGACATTGAGATGGAATGACATCTCAAGCCCTGTTGCCCAATGAAACCAATAGGGTTTATAAGCATGGACGGTCCGACACTCGCACCTCTTTGCCTTCTCTAAGTGGGTTACCAGTACTCGTGTGCAGGTCAGTTTCAGCTCTGCGTGGAAACGTCATGCAGCCCATCTATTTCTTCAAGCCCCAATGGGCAAGAGGCCGATTACATTCAGTACAAAATTGGTTAAGCATGTTAGGAAGTTTTCTAGCTTCAGTAGACTGGTTTTCTGCATGTATGTACTATAATGATCCTAAGTATTGGGACAGACATGCTAAGCAAGCCTAAGCAACGAGTACACAGACCCAGATCAGACTGCTCCTGATGGAGCAGTCTGATCAGGGTCTACACTGTTTGCCATTCCATCTGCACTTTCGGACTCCTTGCTGGATTGTGAATCAAATTCATTAAGATTTTAGGAGGACTACAGCAAGTCCTCAAGGTGTCAGAATGTTTTAGGATTTTTATGGTAAATCAGTTTGTTCTTTGTTGCTTTAGTAGCTTTTAAGTTTAACTTTATTGGTCAGTATAGTCACGTGGACATCAGCAGTACAACTGCACTTGTATATATATATATATATCTTATTGTTGATTGATTGATAAGCAATAAAACAAAAAATGCTTCTTCATATCACACTGTTCACAAATATATACATGTTTGACTTAGTTTCTGCACATTAAGCATATTATCATGTTTTGTCATATGAGCCCCTCCAAGCGAATTTGTGTCTTCGAGAATTCCGTCATGACAAATTTTAACTGTGCATGCCCAGCCATTTAGAGGGGCCAGGGATACGGCTTTCTGTCTGAAGGTTCCTCTTAATTCACTGCTTGTATGAGCGATGAGCGAAGGTTTTGGCGAGACTGCGCGGATGTGCAGGCTCGCCTGAACCTTCGCTGCTCGCATAGGCGATAAGTACCAAAATTGCTTGACAGGGCCCATATAAAAGTCACTTTTCTCATTAATTCCTGCAAACCTGGAGTATATGTAATGTACACGTGCGGTAATGATCAAATGTGATCGACGCAGTATCAGTAGATAGATAGAAAGATAGATAAAAATTACTTTTGGGTAATGTAATTAATGACCAGGAGCCAGTTGTTCAAAGCATTGTTAGCTTAACAAGCTCGCTATTGGTCATATTGTTAACTGCTCTAGCAAGTACAATACCTAAAATTTTGGTATTTTTGTTGGAAAAAAGTGAGCTGCTCACATTTTTTCAGCAAAAATATCAGCATATTTGCGATATTAAATGCTCAAAGATTTAACGATATGTTAACTTACGACGTCGTTAGTTTTGAACAACTCGGGCCAGTTTACTACTTTAATGATACTAAGTATTTGGACAGATTTGTTTGTTTGTATTTGACTTTAACAGCCCAGTCAACACTATTTAGGTAATTTTTGAGCCAGTCAGTTTACCTATCCACACTTTTCCTGGGTAAGCTTATACGTAAGCAGTTTACCAGTAGAGTGCACATTCTTTCGCCAGAAACTGACAACTGCCCTTCTTGAATCAGCGGAAGGGAGAGAATGTCCGAAGTAAAGATTTCATGATCAATCTCCACAAAAGGATGTTGCTGACCCTGGAAGGTATCAAACCCACGTCCTCCTGATCACCAGTCAGATGCGCATCCAACTGAGCTACTGAGGCCGGTGTATTTGGACAGATAGGCCTAAGCCATGGTGGCCATCCTGAAATTCTTCAAACGACATCTCCTCCTGAAAGAAAAGTCATATTGAGCTGAAACTTGATGGGAGACATAGGGGTAACATAGAGATTCAGATTTGCTAAAATCGCTCCATTCCAATGTCCAAAATGGTCGCCATGGCAGCCATCTTGAAATTCTTCAAGCAACATCTCCTCCTGAAGGTCGAATTGAGCTGAAGCTTGATGGGAGGCATCGGTGTGACATGGAGATTCAGATTTGCTAAAATTGTTCAGATATCCAAGATGGCCGCCATGGCTGCCAGCTTGAAATTCTTCTCCCGAAGGTTTGATCTAGCTGAAACTTGATGGGAGGCATCTGGGCGACATGGAGATTCAGATTTGCTAAAATATCCTAGATGGCCGCCATGGTGGCCATCTTGAAATTTTTCAGTCAACAGCTCCTGCGGAACCAGAGGTTGGATCAAGTAGTAACTATCTAGTATCATTCTGTTTTGCTTTTGCAGATGGATGCCATGTTGACCATCTTGAAAATCTTCAAACCACATCTGCTACCCAATGGTCTGTTGCATTGTGTTGAATTTGGTGGTTGGATTTGGGTGACATGGAGTTTCAGAATTTCTAAAATCGTTGCATTCTTATATCCCAGGTGGCGGCCATCCTGAAATTCTTCAAAGCACCTGTATATACAGACCTCATATTTTCAGGCATTTCCAGGATTTCAGGCTTTTAGATTTTGATTTTTCCTAATTTATTCTGTTTAAAATGACTATTTAAACAGAATTAAGAAGGAAAAATCAAAATTGTCAAAATTATCAAAATACATTATATCAAGTAATTCGCTTAACGGATAGCCAGAAATGGGCGTGGCTAAATAAATTATTTCAACAGGACACATTTCAAACAGTGTAGATCCTGATCAGATGGCTTCCCATTGGGGCTTGAAGTAATAGATGGGCTGCTTGATGCTTCCACGCAGAGCTGAAACTGACCACACAAGAGAACTGGTAAACCACTAAGAGGATCTAAGCCTGGCCAGGTAAAGCGGTGCGAGTCGGACCATCCATGCTTATAAACCCTATTGGTTTCATTGGGCGACATGGCTTGAGATGTCATTTCATCTCAATGTCGGGTAAAAGTCCTACAAAATTGGAAGCAATGTCTCCAGTATGACCTATACAGTGTTGATGGGGATGTAACAAACAATTTTCATGTTCAGGAAGTTAAGGGTTAAGGCTGCAAAATGGGGCCTTTCAGACATGGAAGAGTCAGGTCAGTATGAAGCCTGCTATAGCATATAAGATTTACAGGGAGGGGCAGCTCATGTGTTGTCAGTATATGTCGCTGAGTCCACAAGAAGATATGGTATTGTGGCTTTTTTGCAAGCAACCATACACACCATAGCTTTGTTTGTGTTACAGTTGTATTCACATGATTGGTTGACTTGGTTTACTTTTTTGGTAATAGAACATTTCAAAGGCAGATGCAAACGATAGCTCTGGCCTACCGACACTTCCACTCTGCATCAACATCATCTCTTCCTGAATCCTAAATTCAGAAACTTAATCAGAAGCATCAATATAACATGCAGATTCGGAATTACTAAAAGCTGCTCCGATAGACAAAATGGCCTCCAAGGTACACTGTAATATATGATCCGCCTCATCCAGGTGAGCGATTCTGGCCCAGTTGGGCCTCTAGTTTAAATTTATGGATTAAAATCTGTAAGAGGTTCAGATGTCTTAGTGTGTTTGACTTATTTGTATTATCAGGCCCCATGAACTCTTGACCATTGTGTGGTGGTCATTACCTCATAGTCCTATTACTTCATCCATTGCCATTATCTCATTTTACATCACCTAGTCTTAGTGTCAATACAGGAATATTGTGTGCTTATTTTGTCAATCATTATTGATCAGGACCAAAGTCATTCAGATTTCTACTAAAAATGACAATTTTGAGCCTTTACCATTTTTGTACCAAATGGAATATAGCGGGAGTCCATTTCAAAATTTAGGAGTGTTAGGTGGTGTTTTCATCAAAATTTATTTGGAAAATGACTGAACTTTAAGCAAACAGTGGAGGCCCTGATCAGGCGCCGCATTATGCGGCGTCTGATCTGGGCCTGCACTGTTTGCCAGGGTACCCGTTTTGTGGTTTCTGGTACAAAATGGCTTAATGCTACAACTAATAGCATTTTATGTTTTTCTTTATTTTTCAGAGACATTAAGGCTTGACATTTCATGTAAAATGGCTGCTTGGCAATTCACATGAAATGTTTGGTCTTACTTTCTCGGAAAAGTTAGTAAAATTAGATTCCAATTTTTGTCTGCTCAGTTGCTCAAGGTGTGTTGATGCTCTAGGGGTTAAAAATCACTGTGATTGAATTGGTTTATTAATCCTTTCAGTGACACATAAATGTTTACAGCAGGCGGCAATTTTATCATTTTAGGGAAAATACGAGGCTAGACATTACATGTGAATTTCACATGTAATGTCGAGCCTTATTTTCTCTGAAAAAAAAGAGATAAAATTGGCAGTTAGAACAGGTGTCGTCTGTTACTTACTTTAAAAGTCATTGTTGCAAACAGTGTCGACCCAGATCAGACTGCTCCTTTAGGAGCAGTCTGATCAGGGCCCACACTGTTTGCCTGTATGCAAAAATATTCTTTTAAAAATTTTGCAAGAAAATGCTGCAGACGACATAAACAGAAAACATATTCTGATCCATGTTTTCATGGCATCTAATGGTTAACAATGTTTTAGGATTTCTATATCTCTCACATACAGTGTTCCAACTGGATCTTTAAGGTTGTAGGAGGGACCATGATAATCCTGTGCTGTGTCAAAGACACCTTTTTTGCTTGATCTGGAGAATATAATGTATGTCGGTCATAGAAACAATACCTGCTAAAATGGTTTTATACCCATACACGAGGCTCCCATTGTCTGCAGGCATTGATATTGTGAAATACAAGAAAATCAAGGTACATATACATTTTTCATCGAGAAGGCCCTAAATGATGTCATGGATAACTTTTTAACTGAAGTTGTGTATTGATTTCCAAATGTTTCATGGATAGCTGCCGGTCAATTGAGGTACACTCACAACATTTATTCATGTTGCTTCTTAACCTTTCCGACACCGAGAAAAACTACCTCTGAAAATTTTGTGTGCTTTGAAATCTCAAATATGCATCCCTCATGAAAAAGTAGCAGACATATTTTTTTCTCATCAGGATTATGCCCCTTTCCTGAGCTATGACCTTTTCAAAATTTGAAAAAATATGGATGAAAACTTCTTGTCATCAAAATATCTCAAAAACTTTTAAAGCTAGAGCCTTGGAGTGAGTGAGTGAGTTTTAGTTTTACGTCCCACCAACAGCTAAGGTCATACGGAGACGGGACCTCGGTTTAAAGACTCATCCGAAAGTCTGGAGAAGCCCGGGATCGATCCTGCGATCCCTGGTTTACAAGGCGAGTAGCGTAACCACTGCACCACGGAGGCTTCTACTAGAGCCTTGGAAGTTGCTAGTTATGAGTAGATGACTTTTTAACTTTTGAAGAAATTCCAAAAATACTTGGATGAACTCTTGTTCTTCAGTTATGGCCCTTTTATAATTTTGGCATTTAGGGGCAAGGATATGGTAGGGGCATAGTGTTTTAGAAACGCCATTTTTAGTTAGAATTGCGTCACTGAGGCAAGGCAGTTCTAATGAGTACACACAGTATACTTTTTTAAGAGAAAATGAAAAAAAAAGAAAACTTTCTAAATATTTGTTTTTATTTGGACTTACTGAAAAAAGAGAATGAGTCAGAACCAGCCATAAAAAATCAGGCATTAACCGTCAAGACGCATATGAAACTGTCATCTGCTTATGTCGTCTGCTAAATTTTTTGCAAACTTTTTAAAAATATTTTTGCATACAGACAAACAGTGTGGACACATTGTTTGCAAAAATGACTTTTAAAGTAGCCAGCAGACGTCAATTGTCTTGATTGGCATTTTATGGGTTAATGTTTGAATCACAGAAGTACTAGAGGAGCAGTCTAATTTGGGTCCGCACTGTTTGCAAAAATGACTGGTAAAGTAACCAGCAGACATCAAAGCAGACAACAATTGTCTTGATTGGCATTTTATGGGTTAATGTTTGAAGTACCACTGTATTGACATTTCTTCATACTACATACTATTTACAGGAAGCCTTTCTTTATGCTATTTACAGGAAGCGGTAAAGGCATTGAACACCTTACAGACAAATGCACAGACACTGGAGAAGATCCGCAGTGAGCGGGACAGATATGCCTACCTTAACATTCCTAATATGCTCAACTTTGCTGCCAGAGCTGGCATATCTGTAAGTACATGTATTGCATAAACATTGCAAACTCTGAACTGTATTTCAATTGGATCCTGGGGATATGGTACAGTCATCCCTCTTTATACCAACATTCGTTATAATGACAAAACTCGTTATAACGGCAATTTGAATGGAATAGCTACGTTACTGAAGGCTTAGCCTTAGTTCCGAGCAGCGTGGGCCTCCCTCAGGTTGGAAATGCACAAATCGAGTCGATAGTCATGAAAGGGTCTTTTAATCTAATACTTCAAGAAACAAAGGTTATAGATATTTGTTAGAATTTGTTTGATTTGAGGTTTAACGTCCCCGTTAACACTGTAAAGGTCATTTTGGAGACATTGCTTCCAATTTTGTTGGACTTTTACCCGACATTGAGATGAAATGACATCTCAAGCCCTGCCGCCCAATGAAACCAATAGGGTTAATAAGCATGGACGGGTCCCTTTGCCTGGGCAGGCTTAGATCCTCTAAGCGGTTTACCAGTACTCATGTTCGGGTCGGATTCAGCTCTGCGTGGAAGCATCATGCAGCCCATCTATTACTTCAAGCCCCGATGGGCGGGGGTCGGATATTTGTTAGAATCGCCTCTGTATTGGGTTCCAGCCTATGATAGTAAATAAACAATATCAGTATTCTAGCTGTTGAGATTCCACTATTTAAATTTCAAAGTTAATTTTCAGTTTGTTCAAAGAACAATCTAGTATAAGTCCACTAAGTGCCTAGTAGTTACCCCTTAAGATGCAGAGAAAAACTACATCTGAAAATGTCGTCTGCTTATGTCGTCTGCTGAATTTTTTTTGCAAACTTTTTTAAAATATTTTTGCATACAGGCATACTTTTTTGCAAACTTTTTAAAAATATTTTTGCATACAGGCAAACAGTGTGGGCCCAGATCAGACTGCTCCTATTGCTCCAATAGGAGCAGTCTGATCTGGGCTCACACTGTTTGCAAAAAAATTACTTTTAAGGTCACCGGCAGACAGCAAAGCAGACAACAATTGTCGTGATTGGCATTTTATGACTTAAATTTGGTTTGCATATTACAGCACAGTCAACACTGACTCATAAACATTAAGTCTTGTACAGCTGTGCAAAGGCACCTTTGCTCGGGTCACACGAGAAGGTCAGCGGGTAGTTTATGTACTGGTACGCCAGTTTTTTTCCCCACCTATGATTACCAAACAATTTTAAAAGGACCATAAAACCAACAAACAAAAAAAGAACTAGATCACGCAGTCTATAGTATACCATTGCAAATACCCGCTTTTTCTATGAATAACACTAAAGATATGGTAAAGTCATACTTTTTGACCTTTGACCTTGGGGTCATGTTGAGGTCAAGGTCACACCAAGAGTAGCCCAGTGCGATCTACATCCCATGTACTATCCACAGGCAAAGTTTGAAAAGTGTACCTTAACAAGTTTCAGAGAAGATCCATTCCAAAGAAACATGACAGATGTATGTTCACACACACATACATACATACATACATACATACATACATACATACATACATACATACATACATACATACATACATACATACATACATACATACCCATGGACTGACAGACACTCGACTCTGACACGAAAACAATATACCCGATTTTTCTCGAAAAAGTGGGTATACTAAAGATGACAGCCTGTGTGATCTAATCATTGACAAGGAGACCCTTTACCCAACCCCGCCAGGAGTGGAACCCAGAACCTCCTGATAACCAGTCGGATGATCATCTTACTGAGTGTGTGAGGTCGGCAAAATGTAGTGTATGTGCTTCAGTATCACTCCAAATATATGTTACAGGAAGAGGCTATGGACAGCCTGAATGTGGTTCATATCAGTGGTACCAAGGGCAAAGGTTCAACTTGTGCTTTCTGTGAAAGTATTCTACGTAGTCATGGTTTCAAGACTGGCTTTTACAGGTAAGTCAGACCTCATATGTTTCAGGCATTTGCATGATTTCAGGCATTTAGATTTTGATTTTTCTTTGTATATTCTGTTTAAAATTACATTTAACCCTTATCCTGCTGAAAAATGTTATTTTGCCACACCCATTTCTGACTATTCACCAATCATTACTTGATATACTGTATTCGCCCTAATTACCGCACATGCTCCTATAAGCGCACACCAAAGCTATTCTTGAAAAGAAATCAATATGCGCACCCTTTACAGCAACCTCTCCTTCAAGCTGTCACAGGAAATCTATAAAAACTTACCGTTATTTCATCAACAGTGAAGGTCAAGCTTTGGTATCCTTTTCGGTCCCGTTAAAAATATAAATGCAAGGAATCTCTAGTCCTAATTCTAGTCCTTCTACATTTCACAGAACCCCCTTCAGAATGAAAAATGCAAACACTTCGAGTTCAACTGCGGCACATGCCCCACAATTTGATCATCCTTTACCACTGCATTTCTATCAAATTCATTCGACGACTCTAATACACACTTTAATACCTCATTTAAATGTGATTCCCAAACCTTTTGGTACAAATGAAATCCATGGATAACTGATTTGTATTTGTAAGAATTTACACTGTCGAATCCATATACCATTATTGAAACACAGCAGGCTAGCTATTTCTACTTTGCGTCCTGCAGATGCAGAGGCAAGAAAATTCGCATCCTTGACTCATTATTTCGCATCCTTGAGTCATTTTGTGAAAACTGGTCGCTAAAATAAAGGAATGTCTCCTCTTGTATATTGCCTGCACAAGCCGTTTTCCGACACATGTATGTCACTGCCTGAAATTTGCAACGTTGACAAAAGCATCTTTGATTGTTGAATCACGGTGATTGTTTACTTTTGACATGTGTCAATACTGACCAACTCGTTATATATTCACCGCCTTGAATGTTAATCATCCAAAGAATGAAAAATATTATATCTGTCGCACCTGACATAATGGACAATAACCGGTGATGGTTTTTAATATGGACTGGAGAATTGAGTATTAATAAAGTTTGTTGCGGAATACTACTGTCGCGCATATCTTTTATGTCTGGTTTTCACAATTTCGGGATTACCAGTATTTTGATATTCATATAGTTTGATTCAGCACAATAAAATCGTATATATAGATATCGTCAGCATTGCAACATTTAAAATTGATTCATCTTTTTAAACCTCTTATGCAGAAATAAACGAAACAAATAAATGAAATAGGGTTCATACTTATATCATCCCGACATAGTCAATACAGATAGAGCCACGTGTACTGCTGTATTTATTTCAAACGGAACTGTTTTCTCACTCTTTATCGCTGCACAGACTGATCTACGCACAACATGCTGTCTTACGATGACATCTTTATCTGTCGTTTTCTGACTAGCAATGCATGTATACAATCATGTAACCAAACGCAAGACATTTATTTCTCCTGTTGTTTGGAGTCCCAAATAACTAAACTTCGATTATTACTTATTTATCTATAGTTTATCAGAGTTGGGCTGCATGCGATGCATGCTTAATTACCGCTATTCATCTCAAGTAGACGGTAAAATTAGCACCCTATCGGGCTCCTTAGATGTCTTATCGGCGTCTTTAATGACTGGCAGCACATAAGAAAAGATACCTTGCGTCCTGTGGACGCAGAGGTATTTTTTTCGCTGTAGAAACATGTGGTGCGATCACGCATGAAGTGCATGTGGGTTACAAAAGTATTGATTTTTTCCTGACGAAATTAGACAGTTCAACTGCCAAGACAGTTATTGTTTTCGTATCGAGTGTCCGCTTAATAGATCAATTTTTTTTACACAATTTTGAAAACACACGGTGTGGTAATTAGGGTGAATATGGTAATGTATTTGTTCAGTATACAAACTGCATTACAAACAGTAGATCCTGATCTAGACCTGGATCTACACTGTTAGCAAAGGAAATGGTTGTGTTCAGCATGATAAGGGTTAAGGCTGCAAAATCGGTCCTTTCAGGCATGAAAAACCTTGGTCAGTATGAGGCCTGGTGAGCTGCTAACGCACAGTTGAACTTTAACGTTGGATTTCCCAGAAACTTCATATTAGACAGGTTCCATTTAAGAACGTAAAATGTCCGTCAAATTTCCGTCAAATGCAATCAGATGTAAATTTTTCTGTGATTAATCAGATTCAATAAATTGATATATTTATGGTGAATAAAGTACAAGAACAAAATCAAGAAAAAGAAATTTATCTGTTGTTATTTTGCGTACAAATGGAGAAATGAACACAAGTATGCAGCAAGACGTCGATTTTTTTAACGGACAGAACTCCCGACTTCTTCACCATGTTGATCAGATTCGCGTTTTTTCGACTAATTTCTAAGTTTGAAATGAAACAACTTTAGGTATTTTGCTGTTGGGGTATGTATTTCTTTGTTTTCAGTTTGCTTTGTTAGACTTTTCTATGGTTAGTTTTAAAAATAAAGGAATTAGAATGTGGGCGCTGGAAACATGATATAGTCCGTCAAATATTACGACGTTCACAAAAACGGTCACTCATCTGTTTTCATTGACATTTCTGGCGGTTGGGGATTCAAATATAGTGTAAAACAGTTAGTACTTTCTGCTTATACGGTTGGTTTCAGTTAATTTTGAGAACATATCTAGATACATTAACAAGAAATGCTGCGACTGTAATTTCTGTCAAAGATAGATAATGACGTTCGCACAATTGATCCGGGGCTAGAGCGGTTACTTCCCGTATTTTTGCAGTGAAAAGAAACGGGGATTATATCCGTACATATCCGAATGAAAAAAGATGGCTGATGGGCTGACACGCAGATCGGCGATCTAATAATTTTGTAGAAGTGAGTGTCTGTCGACTTTTTTTTAACGTTCGCAACTGTTGACGGTAGCAACTTTTAGTGCATTTATTGGTAAATATAAATTTTAAAGCAGGGAAAACCTATTGATGTCCAGTTGTATGCACTAAATTGACGAAAACATCGTCGTTTGATGCTACCAGTGGCGAGAAACTCGTCGAGCTGTTGCGAATGTCGCTTTTTGACGGAAATTCTTACTGCATACGTTAGCAACAGTTTGTTCCGTCAAAAAATGACATTCTCAACATATTGAAAGTTAAATAAATCAGTATCTGACATGTCTTCTGCAGAGATAGTACTTCCTTTACATTAAGTTTTCAATCTTTTGTCACTTTGAAAAATTGTTGCAAACTGTAATACAGCTAACACTTATTTTTTTAACTTTTTAAAGTTGTTAACATAAAAATGTCCGTCAAATATTCTGTCAAAAATATGCCATTAGCAACACAAAAATTAAAATGCGATTTTTAGGCAAAATAATTTGGTTATAATTTTTATTTTGGTGATTTTGACATAATGTAACAATAATCTTGCCATCAACACTAAAAAAACAGCAGATTTTTTATACAACCCAAAAAAATAATTAGGGAGTTAGTTTGACGGAAATTTTATGTTCTTAAATGGAACCTGTCATTAGCCCTTACTACATACATGTATGTGTGATTTTGTGTTTTGTTTACATTTAATTGCCCAGTCAATACTATTAAGGTCATACTGAGCTGATCTGTTTACCTAGCCACCCTTTTTTCTGGACTGGCTTGTACACAAGTGGAAAACCAGTACACTGGACTGACAAATGCCCTTGAATCAGTGGAAGATTTGTTTAATTTGTGGTTTAACGTCCCCATCAACAGTGTATGGTCATTTTGGAGACCTTGCTTCCAATTTTTGTGGGACTTTTACCCGACATTGAGATGAAATGACATCTCAAGCCCTCTCGCCCAATGAAACTGATAGAGTCTATACCCATGGACAGTCCAACTCGCACCACTTTGCGTGGGCAGGCTTAGAGCCTCGAAGCTGTTTACCAGCACTCGTGTGCGGTCGGATTCAGCTCTGCATGGAAGCATCATGCAGTCCATTTATTTCTTCAAGCCCCAATGGGCGGGGGCCAGGATCAGTGGAGGAGAGAAAATGACTGTAGAAATTATTTCATGATCAATCTTCATGAAAAAATGTTGAACTCTCAACTTCCTGATCACCAACCAGATGCCCACCGGACTGAGCCACCATGGCTGACCCACGTGTGAAAAACAGATGCTCTGCTTTCCCTGCACTTAAGGGGAATGGGAACATTGGGCAAATTTTTCCGCCATTTTTCAAAGGGAATCAACTTTCGGAACTTCCTGTTTGCTTTTCTATAAGCTGTGCCACAGTAAAAGGGGTCTAACCTTAAAGGAAAGAATTTGCTCCTCAGGAGCAAATTCTTTTCTTTAAGAGTTGACCTCTATTGACATGTGAGACAAAAATACTTTTGAACGAGTTGCCTCTCCTGAAGGTGTATCTATTCCCCTGAAGTAAAGACTTGCTGGAATCAATACTGTTTAATTCAAAATGTGTTCTTCTGTGTCATTTTTGGCTCGAATTGTGTTTACTGATTTACATTTATTGACATTATGTGTAGAGGCAATTGTAATAAACACAAACTTGTTGGTAGTCAAATAGTTAGTTGTAGCAAGAATCTAATACAGTGGTATTTTTGCTGACAAAATGTGACTAGCTTTCAAATTATGCTTTGAACAGGGCTCTTTTAATATGGTAAATGATAATGCATCCGGCCCCAGCCCATCAAGGCTTAAAGAAATAGATTGCATGCATGGTGTTTCCACGCAGAGCTGAAACCGACGGCACATAAGTACTGGTAAACCGCTTAGAGGATCTAAGCATGCTCAGGCAAAGTGGTGCATGTCGAACCGTCCATGCTTATAAACACCATTAGTTTCATTGGGCGACAGGGCTTGAGAGGTCGTTTCATCTCAATGTCCGGTTAGTCCCACAAAATTGGAAGCAATGTCTCCAGAATGACCTATACAGTGTTGACGGGGACATTAAGTCTCAAATCAAACAAACAAAATTTAATGATTATGTGTCAAATACATTAGTTTCAAGAAAATAAGAGAATCTTGTTTTGTAGCAGTCTTAAGGGAGTTGAACATTTCATACAATTTTCCATATCATTACTTCACAGTTCACCCCATCTGGTTGAAGTCAGGGAGAGGTTTCGAATTGATGGTCAACCAATACACAGAGACAGCTTCGCTTCATACTTCTGGGATGTGTACACTAAACTGGAGGAAAGCAAGGTAATGGCATTTACATTCCTGGAAGACCATTAACCCGTTTAGTACCAGAAACCACATAATGGGTACCCTGGCAAACAGTGCAGGCCCAGATCAGACGCCGCATTCTGCGGCGTCTGATCAGGGCCTACACTGTTTGCAAAAAGTTCAGCTATTTTCCAAATAAATTTTGAAGAAAACACAACCTGACACCCCTAAATTTTGAAATGGACTCCTGCTATATTTAAGGAGGAAGATTCCATTTGGTACAAAAAGGGTTAACAGACCTGGATGTGGAACAATCCTGAATAGGACTTATTGATGAATATCGTCCCTTCTCTATATGGTCAAGTTTGGTCGAGAACTGGTTATCTCCGGATTAAATTAAGATACCCAGCTTATCTGTACTTTGACATATAATGATTTTATTATTCAGAATATTTTATGTGGAGTATAGATAAGCTGGATATTTTAAGATAATCCTCAGATAAACCCTTACATATTTAACCTTTACCACTGTCTGGGTTAATTCAGTAGACAACAAATTGTCAATATTTTTAGCTCACCTGTCACGAAGTGACGAGGTGAGCTTTTGTGATCACTTTTTGTCCGTCGTGCGTGCGTGCGTGTGTGCGTGCGTGTGTGCGTGTGTGCGTAAACTTTTTCTTTAAACAACATCTCCTCCTAAACCACTGATCGGATTTTGACCAAACTTCACAGGAATGATCCTTAGGTGGTCCCCTTTCAAAGTTGTTCAAATGGTTCCGGTCCGTTGCATATATAGGTCACAGGAGCCAAAAATAGATTTTTTTCACCGAAAACTTAAAAAATCTTCTTCTCTGAAACCACAAGGCCCAGGTCTTTGATATTTGGTATGAAGCTTCATCTAGTGGACCCCTACCAAGATTGTTCAAATTAAAGTGCTGGGGCCAAAAATGCCCCCGCCCCGGGGCCCTTTAGTTTTACATGGGCTTATATAAGGAAAATCTTTAAAAATCTTCTTCTCTGAAACCGCAAGGCCCAGGTCTTTGATATTTGGTATGAAGCTTTATCTAGTGGACCCCTACCAAGATTGTTCAAATTAAAGTGCTGGGGCCAAAAATGCCCCCGCCCCGGGGCCCTTTAGTTTTACATGGGCTTATATAAGGAAAATCTTTAAAAATCTTCTTCTCTGAAACCGCAAGGCCCAGGTCTTTGATATTTGGTATGAAGCTTTATCTAGTGGACCCCTACCAAGATTGTTCAAATTATAGTGCTGGGGCCAAAAATGCCCCTGCCCCGGGGCCCTTTGGTTTTACATGGGCTTATATAGGGAAAATCTTTAAAAATCTTCTTCTCTGAAACCGCTAGGCCCAGGTCATTGATATTTGGTGTGAAGCTTCATCTAGTGGACCTCTACCAAGATTGCTCAAATTATAGTGCTGGGGCCAAAAATGCCCCCGCCCCGGGGCCCTTTGGTTTTACATGGGCTTATATATGGAAAATCTTTAAAAATCTTCTTCTCTGAAACCGCAAGGCCCAGGTCTTTGATATTTGGTATGAAGCTTTATCTAGTGGACCCCTACCAAGATTGTTCAAATTATAGTGCTGGGGCCAAAAATGCCCCCACCCCAAGGCCCTTTGGTTTTACATGGGCTTATATAGGGAAAATCTTAAAAAATCTTCTTTTCTGAAACCGCAAGGCCCAGGTCTTTGCTATTTGGTATGAAGGTTCATCTAGTGGACCCCTACCAAGATTGTTCAAATTTTAGTGCTTGGGCCAAAAATGCCCCTGCCCCGGGGCCCTTTGGTTTTACATAGACTTACATAGGGTAGGGAAAATCTTGAAAAATTCTTCTTCTCTGAAACCACAAAGCCTAGATCTTTGATATTAGGTATGAAGCTTCAGCTAGTGGATCTCTACCAAGATTGTTCAAATTATTGCCCTGAGACCAAAAATGCCACCACCTTGTGGCCCTTTGCATTTACATAGACTTATTTAGGGAAAATCTTTAAAAATCTTCTGTATGAAACCACAAGGCCTAGGTCTTTGATATTTGGTGTGAAATTTCATCTAGTGGGCCTCTATCAAGATTATTCAAATTATAGCCCTGGGGCCAAGAATGCCCCCGCCCCGAGACCCTTTGGATTTACATAGACTTATATAGGGAAATCATTAAAAATCTTCTTCTCTGAAACTGCAAGGCCCTTGTCTTTGATATTTGGTATGGCGCTTCATCTAGTGGACCTCTACCAAGATTGTTCAAATTATAGACCTCGGGCCACAAATGCCCCCCGCTCCGGGGCCCTTTGGTTTTTACATAGACTTATATAGAGATACTCTTTGAAAATCTTCTTCTCTGAAATAGCAAGGCCCAGGTCTTTGATATTTGGTGTCTAGTGGACCTCCGTCAAGATTGTTTAAATTATAGCCCTGAGTCCAAAAATGCCCCCGCCCTGGGGCCATTTGGTTTTACATAGGCTTATGTAGGGAATATCTTAAAAAAAAAATCTTCTTCTTTGAAACCGTAAGGCCCAGGTCTTTGATATTTGGTGCATCTAGTGGACCTTTGCCCAGATTGTTCAAATTATAGCCTTTGTTGATATTTGGTTTGAAGCTTTACCTTTTTAGACCTCCCTCAACATTATGCACATTATAACCCTGGGGACAATAATGGCCCTCCCCGGGGCCCACTTGTGACTCTATGGATCAGGTGAGCGATCCAGGGCCATCATGGCCCTCTTGTTCTTATTTTTCCCAGAACATGTCAAGATCCTGTTTTGGGGGGAAAATAAAAAAAATTGTTTCAAAATGTTTTCTGCTGGAAAAACAGCATGCAGAGCTTTAAATCTCATTGTATGTTTATTGGCTTGCAGCAACGGCTGCAAGCCAGTTAGATTGGAAACGTGGTTCCGGTTTTAGACTTCTCTTTCTATGTTATTTTGGATCCTCAGGTGTTTTTTTTAAAACAAAAATTAGAGATACAGTCAGCTTTTTCCGGTGTTCTGGTTCCCTCACCCTATAGCTCAATAGTTTTCACATATTTTAATAGAATAAAGGGTACCAGTTTAGTGAGAGATGGTCTAGTGACAGAGCTATCGTTTCTGTGCGAAAGTTTAACTAAACACCGAAGCGAATTTATCCACTAGGCCACGGTCTACGCAGCACTACCGTCAATACATTTTACCTGACCACATTCATAAATCATATGTGTAGCAGTCTACAATTCACTCGAAGGTCAAAACTCGATGGGTTTTGTTGAAAGTTTATAGGGTAGATTCCTGACGTCAGAAGTGTTAACTAGAGTAGGTCAACTGAACTGATGCGCCGTGATTTTGCGAGTGTGTGACCCGATTCATACTGGTTCCCTGCATTCTTTACACAATTGAATGCTTCTCCAGACTTTTGGATGAGTCTTTAAACCGAGGACCCGTATCCTTATGACCTTAGCTGTTGGTGGGACGTTTAACTAAAACTCACTCACTCACTCCATGTTTCAAATATTTCCGAACAGATGAATGCATTCTAAAAATGGATAAATTGTGGACACACAGAGTTCGGAAATATTTGAACTATGGAAACCTTCAATAACATGTGTGAGTACATATTGGACAAAAAGGTGAATATTAAACTATCCACATTTTCAATTACCTGCACGAATGAAATTGAATAATTTCATGTGAGAAATTAGAATAATAGCATTTACTGTAAATTATGATTTACCTGCCTGAAACCTCCATTGAATCATAATATATATGTACAAACTTATTAGGGCCCTGCACTGAAAGTGTGGGTGCTCTATAGGAATCAATCTGTCCATTCGTCTGTCTGTCTGTCCACAATTTTTTTTAACCTCCATAACTTTCTTATTCTTGGATGGATTTAAATATAAACTTGGCAGAAATGTTAACCATAATGTGATGGAGTGTTGCGCGCAAGACTCAGGTCCGTACCTCAAAGGTCAAGGTCATACTTAGAGGTTAAAGGTCAAAAAGGGTCTTTGTCGTGTCCAATCAATAACTTTGCTATTCCTGGATGGATTTAAATATTAATTGGCAGAAATGTTAACCATAATGTGACAGAGTCTTGCGCAACACCCACAGCCGTATCTCAAAGGTCAAGGTCATACTTAGAGATAAAAGGTCAAAAAAGCGTCTTTTTATTGTGTCCAATCTATAACTTTCTTATACCTGGATGGATTTAAATATTACTTAGCAGAAATATTAACCATAATGTGACAGTGTGTCACGCTCAAGACCCAGGCCCGTACCTCAAAGGTCAAGGTCATAATTAGAGATGAAAGGTAAAAAGAACGTCTTTTTTTTAGCGTGTCCGATCAATATCTTTCTTATTCCTGGATTGATTTTAGAATAACTTGACAGTAATATTAATCATCATGAGAGGATGTGATGTGCGCAAAACCCAGGTTGGTTTCTAAAACCGAGTTATCATGTTCAAAATGATTCTTTGAGCTATGTTCTTTCATTTCCTTGTTCTTTATAGTTTTTTTAACATCAACATTTTCCTACTCCTCTGCTAGCGCTGCCGGGGCGCTAGTCAGTTTCACTGACAGCTCTAGTTATATTGAAGGTACTGCCACCAATAAATGAACAAAGTTTACGGCGTATTGACAGTCAATTGGTCCAGTTTTTATCAAGATTAAGATTCACCTTAAATAGCTTTATACTGTTTATTTCTTTTTAGACTTTCAGATAAAAACTGTTAACATTGGTAACATTGTTTGCTTTGGTTGTCTCTTGTTTATAATATTTTTAGCTCACCGTCACGTAGTGACGAGGTGAGCTTTTGGGATCACTTTTCGTCCGTCGTCCGTCGTGCGTCCGTCCGTGCGTCCGTCCGTCCGTGCGTGCGTGCGTCCGTAAACAATTCTTTAAACGACATCTCCTCCTAAACCACTGATCGGATTTTGACCAAACTTCACAGGAATGATCCTTAGGTGGTCCCCTTTCAAAATTGTTCAAATGGTTCCGGTCCGTTGCACATCTAGGTCATAGGAGCCAAAAAGAGATTTTTTTCACCAAAAACTTAAAAAATCTTCTTCTCTGAAACCACAAGGCCCAGGTCTTTGATATTTGGTATGAAGCTTCATCTGGTGGACCCCTACCAAGATTGTTCAAATTATGGTGCTGGGGCCAAAAATGCCCCCGCTCCGGGGCCCTTTGGTTTTACATGGGCTTAAATAGGGAAAATCTTTAAAAATCTTCTTCTCTGAAACCGTAAGGCCCAGGTCTTTGATATTTGGTATGAAGCTTCATCTAGTGGACCCCTACCAAGATTGTTCAAATTATAGTGCTGGGGCCAAAAATGCCCCCGCTCCGGGGCCCTTTGGTTTTACATGGGCTTATATAGGGAAAATCTTTAAAAATCTTCTTCTCTGAAACCGCAAGGCCCAGGTCTTTGATATTTGGTATGAAGCTTCATCTAGTGGACCCCTACCAAGATTGTTCAAATTATAGTGCTGGGGCCAAAAATGCCCCCGCTCCAGGGCCCTTTGGTTTTACATGGGCTTATATAGGGAAGAGCTTTAAAAATCTTCTTCTCTGAAACCGTAAGGCCCAGGTCTTTGATATTTGGTATGGAGCTTCATCTAGGGGACCCCTACCAAGATTGTTCAAATTATGGTGCTGGGGCCAAAAATGCCCCCGCTCTGGGGCCCTTTGGTTTTACATGGGCTTATATAGGGAAAATCTTTAAAAATTTTCTTCTCTGAAACCGTAAGGCCCATGTCTTTGATATTTGGTATGAATTCATCCCACAAGGCCATGGTCCTTCTTCCTCCCCCCCCCCCCCCCCTCCCCACTCCGGGGCCCTTTGTTTTTAAATGGGCTCATATAGGGAAAATCTTTAAAAATCTTCTTCTCTGAAACCGCAAGGCCCAGGTCTTTGCTATTTGGTATGAACCTTCATCTAGTGGACTCCTACCAAGATTGTTCAAATTATAGTGCTTGGGCTAAAAATGCCACCGCCCCGGGGTCCTATGGTTTTACATGGGCTTATATGGGGAAAATCTTAAAAAATCTTCTTCTCGGAAACTCCAAGGGCCAGGTCTTTGCTATTTGGTATGAAGCTTCATCTAGTGGACCCCTACCAAGATTGTTCAAATTATAGTGCTAGGGCCAAAACTGCCCCCGACCTGGGGCCCTTTTGTTTTACATAGACTTATATAGAGATATTCCTTAAAAATCTTCTTCTGAAACAGCAAGGTCATGGTCTTTGATATTTGGTGTGAAGCTTCCTCTAGTGGACCTCTATCAAGATGGTTTAAATTTATATAGCCCTGAGGCCAAAAATGCCCCCACCCCAGAGCCATTTGGTTTTTCATAGGCTTATGTAGGGAATATCTTTAATAAAAATCTTCTTCTCTGAAACCGTTAGGCCCAGGTCTTTGATATTTGGTATGTAGCATATCTAGTGGACCTTTGCCAAGATTGTTCAAATTATAGCCTTTGTTGATATTTGGTATGAAGCTTCACCTTTTTAGACGTCTCTGAACATTATGCACATTATAGCCCTGGGGTTAATAATGGCCCTCCCCGGGTCCCACTTGTTACTCTATGGATCAGGTGAGCGATCCAGGGCCATCATGGCCCTCTTGTGTTTTATATTAGGATCACTTTCTGTCTGTCATCCGTGCGTAAACAATTTCTTCAAACGACATCTCCTCCAAAACCACTGATCGGATTTTGACCAAACTTCACAGGAATGATCCTTAGGTGGACCCCTTTCAAAGTTGTTCAAATGGTTCTGGTCTGCTGCACATCTAGGTCACAGGAGCCAAAAATAGATTTTTTTTACCGAAAACTTAAAAAATCTTCTTCTCTGAAACCACAAGGCCCAGGTCTTTGATATTTGGTATGAAGCTTCATCTTGTGGACCCCTACCAAGATTGTTCAAATGATAGTGCTTGGGCCAAAAATGCCCCCGCCCCGGGGCCCTTTGGTTTTACATGGTCTTATATAGGGAAAATCTTTAAAAATCTTCTCTGAAACCGCAAGGCCCAGGTCTTTTATATTTGGTATGATGTTTCATCTAGTCGACCCCTACCAAGATCATTCAAATTATAGTGCTGGGGCCAAAAATGTCCCCGCCCCGGGGCCCTTTGGTTTTACATGGGCTTATATAGGGAAAACCTTTAAAAATCTTCTTCTCTGAAACCGTAAGGCCCAGATCTTTGCTATTTGGTATGAAGCTTCATCTAGTTGACCCCTATCAAGATTGTTCAAATTATAGTGCTGGGGCCAAAAATGCCCCCGCTCTGGGGCCCTTTGGTTTTACATAGGCTTATATAAGGAAAATCTTTAAAAATTCTTCTTCTCCAAAACCGCAAAGCCCAGGTCTTTGATATTTGGTGTGAAGCTTCATCGTGTGGACCTCTACCAAGATTGTTCAAATTATAGCCCTGGGGCCAAAAAAGCCCCCACTCCGGGGCCCTTTGGTTTTACATAGACTTATTTTGGGAAAATCTTTAAAAATCTTCTTCTGTGAAACCACTAGGCCTAGTTCTTTGATATTTGGTGTGAAATTTCATCTAGTGGATCTCTATCAAGATTGTTCACATTATAGCCCTGGGGCCAAAAATGCCCCCGCACTGAGACCCTGTAGTTTAACAAGAATTATATAGGGAAATCTTTAAAACTCTTTTTCTCTGAAACTGCAGTGCCCATGTCTTTGATATTTGGTATGAAGCTTCACCTTTTTAGACATCCCTCAACATTATGCACATTATAACCCTGGGGTCAATAAATTATGGCCCTCCCCGGGGCCCACTTGTTACTCTATGGATCAGGTGAGCGATCCAGGGCCATCATGGCCCTCTTGTTAGCTCACCGTCACGTAGTGACGAGGTGAGCTTTTGGGATCACTTTTTGTCCGTCGTCCGTGCGTCAGTGCGTCCGTGCGTCCGTGCGTCCGTCCGTAAACTTTTTCTTCAAACGACATCTCCTCCTAAACCACTGAGCGGATTTTGACCAAACTTCACAGGAATGATCCTTAGGTGGTCCCCTTTCAAAGTTGTTTAAATGGTTCCGGTCCGTTGCACATATTGGTCATAGGAGCCAAAAATAGATTTTTTTCACCGAAAACTTAAAAAATCTTCTTCTCTGAAACTGCAAGGCCCAGGTCTTTGATATTTGGTATGAAGCTTCATCTAGTGGACCCCTACCAAGATTGTTCAAATTATAGTGCTGGGGCCAAAAATGCCCCCGCCCCGGGGCCCTTTGGTTTTACATGGGCTTATATAGGGAAAATCTTTAAAAATCTTCTTCTCTGAAACTGCAAGGCCCAGGTCTTTGATATTTGGTATGAATCTTTATCTGGTGGACCCCTACCAAGATTGTTCAAATTATAGTGCTGAGGCCAAAGATGCCCCTGCCCCGGGGCCCTTTGGTTTTACATAGGCTTATATAGGGAAAATCTTTAAAAATCTTCTTCTCTGAAACCGCAAGGCCCAGGTCTTTGATATTTGGTATGAAGCTTCATCTGGTGGACCCCTACCAAGATTGTTCAAATTATAGTGCTGGGGCCAAAAATGCCCCCGCCCCGGGGCCCTTTGGTTTTACATAGGCTTATATAGGGAAAACCTTTAAAACTCTTCTTCTATGAAACTGCAAGGCCCAGGTCTTTGATATTTGGTATGAAGCTTCATCTAGTGGACCCCTACCAAGATTGTTCAAATTATAGTGCTGGGGCCAAAAATGCCCCCGCCCCGGGGCCCTTTGGTTTTACATGGGCTAATATAGGGAAAATCTTTAAAAATCTTCTTCTCTGAAACTGCAAGGCCCAGGTCTTTGATATTTGGTATGAATCTTTATCTGGTGGACCCCTACCAAGATTGTTCAAATTATAGTGCTGGGGCCAAAGATGCCCCTGCCCCGGGGCCCTTTGGTTTTACATAGGCTTATATAGGGAAAATCTTTAAAAATCTTCTTCTCTGAAACCGCAAGGCCCAGGTCTTTGATATTTGGTATGAAGCTTCATCTAGTGGACCCCTACCAAGATTGTTCAAATTATAGTGCTGGGGCCAAAAATGCCCCCGCCCCGGGGCCCTTTGGTTTTACATGGGCTTATATAGGGAAAATCTTTAAAAATCTTCTTCTCTGAAACTGCAAGGCCCAGGTCTTTGATATATGGTATGAAGCTTCATCTAGTGGACCCCTACCAAGATTGTTCAAATTATAGTGCTGGGGCCAAAAATGCCCCCGCCCCAGGGCCCTTTGGTTTTACATGGGCTTATATTGGGAAAATCTTTAAAAAATCTTCTTCTCTGAAACTGCAGGGCTCAGGTCTTTGCTATTTGGTATGAAGCTTCATCTAGTGGACCCCTACCAAGACTGTTCAAATTATAGTGCTGGGGCCAAATATGCCCCCGCCCCGGGGCCCTTTGGTTTTACATAGGCTTATATAGAGAAAATCTTTAAAAATCTTCTTTTCTGAAACTGCAAGGCCCAGGTCTTTGATATTTGGTATGAAGTTTCATCTTGTGGACCTCTATCAAGATTGTTCAAATTATAGCTCTGAGGCCAAAATTGCCCCCGCTCCTGGGCCCTTTGGTTTTTCATAGACTTATATAGAGAAAATCTTGAAAAATCTTCTACTCTGAAACCACAAGGCCTAGGTCTTTGACATTTGGTATGAAGCTTCAGCTAGTGGACCTCTACCAAGATTGTTCAAATTATAGCCCTGGGGCCACAATGCCCCCGCCCCAGGGCCCTTTGGTTTTACATAGACTTATAATAGAGATAATCTTTGAAAATCTTCTTCTCTGAAACAACAAGGCCCAGGTCTTTGATATTTTGTTGTGTAGCTTCATCTAGTGGACCTTTGCCAACATTGTTCAAATTATAGTCTTTTGTTGATATTTGGTATGAAGCTTCACCTTTTTAGACCTCCCTCAACATTATGCACATTATAACCCTGGGGTCAATAATGGCCCTCCCCGGGGCCCACTTGTTACTCTATGGATCAGGTGAGCGATCCAGGGCCATCATGGTCCTCTTGTGTTTTATATTAGGATCACTTTTGGTTTGTCATCCGTGCGTCCGTAAACTTTTTCTTCAAACGAGATCTCCTCCTAAACCACTGATCGGATTTTGACCAAACTTCACAGGAATGATCCTCAGGTGGTCCCCTTTTAAAATTGTTCATATGGTTCTGGTCTGCTGCACATCTAGGTCACAGGAGCCAAAAATAGATTTTTTTCACCGAAAACTTAAAAAATCTTCTTCTCTGAAACCACAAGGCCCAGGTCTTTGATATTTGGTATGAAGCTTCATCTAGTGGATCCCTACCCAGATTGTTCAAATTATAGTGCTGGGGCCCAAAATGCCCCCGCCCCAGGGCCCTTTGGTATTACATAGGATGATATAGGGAAAATCTTTAAAAATCTTTTTCTCTGAAACCCCAAGGCCCAGGTCTTTGCTATTTGGTATAAAGCTTCATCTAGTGGACCCCTACCAAGATTGTTCAAATTATAGTGCTGGGGCCAAAAATGCCCCCGCCCCGGGGCCCTTTAGTTTTACATGGGTTTATATAGGGAAAATCTTTAAAAATCTTCTTCTCTGAAACCGCAAGGCCCATATCTTTGATATTTGGTATGAAGCTTCTTCTAGTCGACCCTATCAAGATTGTTCAAATTATAGTGCTGGGGCCAAAAATGCCCCCACTTCGGGGCCCTTTGGTTTAACATAGGCTTATATAGGGAAAATCTTTAAAAATCTTCTTCTCTGAAACCACAAGGCCCAGGTCTTTGATATTTGGTATGAAGCTTCATCTAGTGGACCCCTACCAAGATCTTTCAAATTTTAGTGCTAGGACAAAAAATGCCCCCGCCACGGGGCCCTTTGGTTTTACATTGGCTTATATAGGGAAAATCTTTAAAAATCTTCTTCTCTGAAACCACAAGGCCCATTTCTTTGATATTTGGTATGACGCTTCATCTAGTGGACCCCTACCAAGATTGTTTGAATTATAGTGCTGGGGCCAAAAATGCCCCTTCCCCGGGGCCCTTTGGTTTGACATAGGCTTATATAGGGAAAATCTTTAAAAATCTTCTTCTCTGAAACCACAAGGCCCAGGTCTTTGATATTTGGTATGAAGCTTCATCTAGTGGACCCCTACCAAGATTGTTCAAATTATAGTGCTGAGGCCAAAAATGCCCCCGCCCTGGGGCCCTTTGGTTTAACATAGGCTTATATAGGGAAAATCTTTAAAAAATTTCTTCTCTGAAACCACAAGGCCCAGGACTTTGATATTTGGTATGAAGCTTCATCTAGTGGACCCCTACCAAGATTGTTCAAATTTTAGTGCTGGGACAAAAAATGCCCCCGCCACGGGGCCCTTTGGTTTTACATTGGCTTATATAGGGAAAATCTTTAAAAATCTTCTTCTGAAACTGCAAGGCCCATTTCTTTGATATTTGGTATGAATCTTCATCTGGTGGACCCCTACCAAGAATGTTCAAATTATAGTGCTGGGGCCAAAGATGCCCCCGCCCCGGGGCCCTTTGGTTTTACATAGGCTTATATAGGGAAAATCTTTAAAAATCTTCTTCTCTGAAACCGCAAGGCCCAGGTCTTTGATATTTGGTATGAAGCTTCATCTAGTGGATCCCTACCAAGATTGTTCAAATTATAGTGCTGAGGCCAAAAATGCCCCCGCCCCGGGGCCCTTTGGTTTAACATAGGCTTATATAGGGAAAATCTTTAAAAATTTTCTTCTCTGAAACCACAAGGCCCAGGACTTTGATATTTGGTATGAAGCTTCATCTAGTGGACCCCTACCAAGATTGTTCAAATTTTAGTGCTGGGACAAAAAATGCCCCCGCCACGGGGCCCTTTGGTTTTACATTGGCTTATATAGAGAAAATCTTTAAAAATCTTCTTCTCTGAAACCACGAGGCTCTGGTCTTTGATATTTGGTATGAAGCTTCATCTAGTGGACCCTTACCAAGATTGTTCAAATGATAGTGCTGGGGCCAAAAATGCCCCCGCCCCGGGGCCCTTTGGTTTTACATAGGCTTATATAGGGAAAATCTTTAAAAATCTTCTTCTCTGAAACCACAAGGCCCAGGACTTTGATATTTGGTATGAAGCTTCATCTAGTGGACCCATACCAAGATTGTTCAAATTATAGTGCTTGGACAAAAAATGCCCCCGCCACGGGGCCCTTTGGTTTTACATTGGCTTATATAGGGAAAATCTTTAAAAATCTTCTTCTCTGAAACCACAAGGCCCAGGTCTTTGATATTTGGTATGAAGATTCATCTAGTGGACCCCTACCAAGATTGTTCAAATTATAGTGCTGGGACCAAAAATGCCCCTGCCCTGGGGCCCTTTGGTTTTACATAGGCTTATATAGGGAAAATCTTTAAAAATCTTCTTCTCTGAAACCACAAGGCCCAGGACTTTGCTTTTTGGTATGAAGCTTCATCTGATGGACCCCTACCAAGATTGCTCAAATTAAATCCCTAGGGGCCAAAATGCCCCGCCCCGGGGGCCTTTGGTTTTACATAGGCCTATATAGGGAAAATCATTAAAAAATCTTGTCTGAAACCACAAGGCCCAGGTCTTTAATATTTGGTGTGAAGCTTTACCTGGTTGACCTCTACTAAGATTGTTCAAATTATAGCCTTGGGGCCAAAAATGCCCCTGCCCGGGGCCCTTTGATTTTACATAGGCTTATACAGGGAAAATCTTTAAAAATCTTCTCTGAAACCGCAAGGCCCAGATCTTTGATATTTGGTATGAAGCTTCATCTAGTGGACCCCTACCAAGATTGTTCAAATTATAGTGCTGGGGCAAAAAATGCCCCCGTCCCGGGGCCCTGAGGTTTTACATAGGCTTATATAGGCAAAATCTTTCAAAAATCTTCTTCTCTGAAACCGCTAGGCCCAGGTCTTTGATATTTAATGTGTAGCTTCATCTTGTTGACCTTTGCCAAGATTGTTCAAATTATAGCCTTTGTTGATGTTTGGTATGAAGCTTCACCTTTAAGACCTCCCTCAACATTATGCACATTCAAGCCCTGGGGCCAATAATGGCCCTCTCTGGGGCCCACTTGTTGCACTATGGATCAGGTGAGCGATCCAGGGCCATCATGGCCCTCTTGTGATTAATATTAGGATCACTTTTTGTCTGTCATCCGTGCGTAAACAATTTCTTCAAACAACATCTCCTCCTAAACCACTGAGCGGATTTTGACCAAACTTCACAGGAATGATCCTTAGGTGGTCCCCTTTCAAATTTGTTCAAATGGTTCCGGTCCGTTGCACATATAGGTCACAGAAGACAAAAATAGTTTTTTTCACCGAAAACTTAAAAAGTCTTCTTCTCTGAAACCGCAAGGCCCAGGTCTTTGATATTTGGTATGAAGCTTCATCTAGTGGACCACTACCAAGATTGTTCAAATTACTGTGCTGGGGCCAAAAATGCCCCAGCCACGGGGCCCTTTGGTTTTACATGGGCTTATATAGGGACAATCTTTAAAAATCTTCTTCTCTGAAACCGCAAGGCCCAGGACTTTGATATTTAGTATGAAGCTTCATCTAGTAGACCCCTACCAAGATTGTTCAAATTATAGTGCTGGGGCCAAAAATGCCCCCGCCCCGGGCCCTTTGGTTTTACATGGGCTTATATAGGGAAAATCTTTAAATATCTTCTTCTCTGAAACCGCAAGGCCCAGGTCTTTGATATTTGGTATGAAGCTTCGTCTTGTGGACCCCTACCAAGATTGTTCAAATTATAGTGCTGGGGCCAAAAATGACCCCGCCCCGGGGCCCTTTGGTTTTACATGGGCTTATATAGGGAAAATCTTTAAAAATCTTCTTCCCTGAAACAGCAAGGCCCAGGTCTTTGCTTTTTGGTATGAAGCTTCATCTGATGGACCCCTACCAAGATTGCTCAAATTATAGTTCTCGGGCCAAAAATGCCCCCGCCCCAGGGCCCTTTGGTTTTACATCAGCTTATATAGGGAAAATCTTTAAAAATCTTCTTCTCTGAAACCTCAAGGCTCAGTTCTTTGATATTTGGTATGAAGCTTCATCTTGTAAACCTCGACCAAGATTGTTCAAATTATAGCCCTGGGGCCAAAAATGCCCCCGTCTCGGGGCCCTTTGGTTTTACTTAGACTTATACAGGGATAATCTTTAAAAATCTTCTTCTGTGAAACCACAAGGCCTAGGTCTTTGATATTTGGTGTGAAATTTCATCTAGTTGACCTCTATCAAGATTGTTCAAATTATAGACCTGGGGTCAAAAATGCCCCCGCCCCGAGACCCTTTGGTTTTACATACACTTATATAGGGAAATCTTTAAAAATCTTCTTCTCCGAAACTGCAAGGCCCATGTCTTTGATATTTGGTATGGAGCTTCATCTAGTGGACCTCTACCAAGATTGTTCACATTATAGCCCCCGGGCTACAAATCCCCCGCCCCTGGGCCCTTTGGTTTTACATAGACTTATATAGAGATAATCTTTGAAAATCTTTTTCTCTGAAACAGCATGTCCCAGGTCTTTGATATTTGGTGTGAAGCTTCATCTAGTTGACCTCTATAAAGATTATTTAAATTTTAGCCCAGAGGCCAAAAATGCCCCGGCTCTGGGGCCATTTGGATTTACATAGGCTTATGTAGGGAATATCTTTAAAAAAAATCCTCTTCTCTGAAACCGCAAGACCCAGGTCTTTGATATTTGGGGTGTAGCTCCATCTACTGGACCTTTGCCATGATTATTCAAATTATAGCCTTTGTTGATATTTGGTATGAAGCTTCACCTTTTTAGACCTCCCTCAACATTATGCACATTATAGCCCTGGGGTCAATAATGGCCCTCCCCGGGGCCCACTTGTTACTCTATGGATCAGGTGAGTGATCCAGGGCCATCATGGCCCTCTTGTGTTTTATATTAGGATCACTTTTTGTCTGTCATCCATGCGTAAACAATTTCTTCAAATGACATCTCCTCCTTAACCACTGATCGGATTTTGACCAAACTTCATAGGAATGATCCTTAGGTGGTCCCCTTTTAAAGTTGTTCAAATGGTTCCGGTCTATTGCACATCTAGGTCACAGGAGCCAAAAATAGATATTTTCCACCGAAAACTTGAAAAATCTTATTCTCTGAAACCACAAGGCCCAGGTCTTTGATATTTGGTATGAAGCTTCATCTAGTGGACCCCTACCAAGATTGTTCAAATTATAGTGCTGGGGCCAAAAATGCCCCCGCCCCGGGGCCCTTTGGTTTGACATAGGCTTATATAAGGAAAATCATTAAAAATCTTCTTCTCTGAAACCACAAGGCCCACATCTTTAATATTTTGTGTGAAGCTTTACCTGGTGGACCCTTACTAAGATTGTTCAAATTATAGCCTTAGGGCCAAAAATGCCCCAGCCCCGGGGGCCTTTGTTTTTACATATGTTTATACAGGGAAAATCTTTAAAAATCTTCTTCTCTGAAACCACAAGGCCCAGGTCTTTGATATTTGGCATGAAGCTTCATCTAGTGGACCCCTACCAAGATTGTTCAAATTATAGTGCTTGGGCCAAAAATGCCCCCGCCCCAGGGCCCTTTGGTTTTACATGGGCTTATATAGGGAAAATCTGTAAAAATCTTCTTCTCTGAAACCGCAAGGCCCAGGTCTTCGATATTTGGTAAGAAGCTTCATCTATTGGACCCCTACCAAGATTGTTTGAATTATTGTGCTGGGGCCAAAAATGCCCCCACCCCAGTGCCCTTTGATTTTATATGGGCTTCTATAGGGAAAATCTTTAAAAATCTTCTTCTCTGAAACCGCAAGGCCCAGGTCTTTGCTATTTGGAATGAAGCTTCATCTAGTGGACCCCTACCAAGATTGTTCAAATTATAGTGCTGGGGCCAAAAATGCCCCCGCCCGGGACCCTTTGGTTTTACATGGGCTTATATAAGGAAAATCTTTAAAAATCTTCTTCTCTGAAACCACAAGGCCCAGGTCTTTGATATTTGGTATGAAGCTTCATCTAGTGGACCCCTACCAAGATTGTTCAAATTATAGTGCTGGGGCCAAAAATGCTCCCGCCCCGGGGCCCTTTGGTTTTACATGGGCTTATATAGGGAAATCTTTAAAAATCTTCTTCTCTGAAACCACAAGGCCCAGGTCTTTGATATTTGGTATGAAGCTTCATTTAGTGGACCCCTACCAAGATTGTTCAAATTATAGTGCTGGGGCCAAAAATGCCCCCGCCCCGGGGCCCTTTGGTTTTTCATGGGCTTATGTAGGGAAAATCTGTAAAAATCTTCTTCTCTGAAACCGCAAGGCCCAGGTCTTCAATATTTGGTAAGAAGCTTCATCTAGTGGACCCCTACCAAGATTGTTCGAATTATTGTGCTGGGGCCAAAAATGCCCCTGCCCCAGTGCCCTTTGATTTTATATGGGCTTATATAGGGAAAACCTTTAAAAATCTTTAAAAATCTTCTGCTCTGAAACCGCAAGGCCCAGGTCTTTGCTATTTGGAATGAAGCTTCATCTAGTGGACCCCTACCAAGATTGTTCAAATTATAGTGCTGGGGCCAAAAATGCTCCCGCCCCGGGGCCCTTTGGTTTTACATGGGCTTATATAGGGAAATCTTTAAAAATCTTCTTCTCTGAAACCACAAGGCCCATGTCTTTGATATTTGGTATGAAGCTTCATCTAGTGGACCCCTACCAAGATTGTTCAAATTATAGTGCTGGGGCCAAAAATGCCCCCGCCCCGGGGCCCTTTGGTTTTTCATGGGCTTATGTAGGGAAAATCTGTAAAAATCTTCTTCTCTGAAACCGCAAGGCTCAGGTCTTCAATATTTGGTAAGAAGCTTCATCTAGTGGACCCCTACCAAGATTGTTCGAATTATTGTGCTGGGGCCAAAAATGCCCCTGCCCCAGTGCCCTTTGATTTTATATGGGCTTATATAGGGAAAATCTTTAAAAATCTTTAAAAATCTTCTGCTCTGAAACCGCAAGGCCCAGGTCTTTGCTATTTGGAATGAAGCTTCATCTAGTGGACCCCTACCAAGATTGTTCAAATTATAGTGCTGGGGCCAAAAATGCCCCCGCCCGGGACCCTTTGGTTTAACATGGGCTTATATAGGGAAAATCTTATAAAATTTTCTTCTCTGAAACCATGAGGCCCATGTCTTTGATATTTGGTATGAAGCTTCACCCCACAAGGCCCAGGTCCTTCCCCCCCCCCCCCCCCCCCCATTGAGCCCTGGGCCTTTTGGTTTTACATGGGCTTATATAGGGAAAATCTTAAAAAATCTTCTTCTCTGAAACCGCAAGGCCCAGGTCTTTGATATTTGGTATGAGGCTTCATCTTGTGGACCCCTACCAAGATTGTTCAAATTATAGTGCTGGGGCCAAAAATGCCCCCGCCCGGGGGCCCTTGAGTTTTACATGGGCTTATATTGGAAAAATCTTTAAAAATCGTTTTCTCTGAAACCGCAAGGCCCAGGTCTTTGATATTTGGTATGAAGCTTCATCTAGTGGACCCCTACCAAGATTGTTCAAATAATAGTGCTTGGGCCAAAAATGCCCCCGCCCCAGGGCCCTTTGGTTTTACATGGGCTTATATAGGGAAAATCTGTAAAAATCTTCTTCTCTGAAACCGCAAGGCCCAGGTCTTCGATATTTGTTAAGAAGCTTCATCTATTGGACCCCTACCAAGATTGTTTGAATTATTGTGCTGGGGCCAAAAATGCCCCCACCCCAGTGCCCTTTGATTTTATATGGGCTTCTATAGGGAAAATCTTTAAAAATCTTCTTCTCTGAAACCGCAAGGCCCAGGTCTTTGCTATTTGGAATGAAGCTTCATCTAGTGGACCCCTACCAAGATTGTTCAAATTATAGTGCTGGGGCCAAAAATGCCCCCGCCCGGGACCCTTTGGTTTTACATGGGCTTATATAAGGAAAATCTTTAAAAATCTTCTTCTCTGAAACCGCAAGGCCCAGATCTTTGATATTTGGTATGAAGCTTCATCTAGTGGACCCCTACCAAGATTGTTCAAATTATAGTGCTGGGGCCAAAAATGCTCCCGCCCCGGGGCCCTTTGGTTTTACATGGGCTTATATAGGGAAATCTTTAAAAATCTTCTTCTCTGAAACCACAAGGCCCAGGTCTTTGATATTTGGTATGAAGCTTCATCTAGTGGACCCCTACCAAGATTGTTCAAATTATAGTGCTGGGGCCAAAAATGCCCCCGCCCCGGGGCCCTTTGGTTTTTCATGGGCTTATGTAGGGAAAATCTGTAAAAATCTTCTTCTCTGAAACCGCAAGGCCCAGGTCTTCATATTTGGTAAGAAGCTTCATCTAGTGGACCCCTACCAAGATTGTTCGAATTATTGTGCTTGGGCCAAAAATGCCCCTGCCCCAGTGCCCTTTGATTTTATATGGGCTTATATAGGGAAAATCTTTAAAAATCTTTAAAAATCTTCTGCTCTGAAACCGCAAGGCCCAGGTCTTTGCTATTTGGAATGAAGCTTCATCTAGTGAACCCCTACCAAGATTGTTCAAATTATAGTGCTGGGGCCAAAAATGCCCCCGCCCGGGACCCTTTGGTTTAACATGGGCTTATATAGGGAAAATCTTATAAAATTTTCTTCTCTGAAACCATGAGGCCCATGTCTTTGATATTTGGTATGAAGCTTCACCCCACAAGGCCCAGGTCCTCCCCCCCCCCCATTGAGCCCTGGGCCTTTTGGTTTTACATGGGCTTATATAGGGAAAATCTTTAAAAATCTTCTTCTCTGAAACCGCAAGGCCCAGGTCTTTGATATTTGGTATGAGGCTTCATCTTGTGGACCCCTACCAAGATTGTTCAAATTATAGTGCTGGGGCCAAAAATGCCCCCGCCCGGGGGCCCTTTAGTTTTACATGGGCTTATATTGGAAAAATCTTTAAAAATCGTTTTCTCTGAAACCGCAAGGCCCAGGTCTTTGTTATTTGGTATGAAGCTTCATTTAGTGGACCCTTCAAATTATAGTGCTGGGGCTTAAAATGCCCCCGCCCCGGGGCCCTTTGGTTTTACATGGGCTTATATAGGGAAAATCTTTAAAAATCTTCTTCTCTGAAACCGCAAGGCCCAGGTCTTTGATATTTGGTATGAAGCTTCATCTTGTGGATCTCTAACAAGATTGTTCAGATTATAGTCCTGGGGCCAAAAATGCCCCCGCTCTGGGGCCCTTTGGTTTTACATAGACTTATATAGGGAAAATCTTGAAAAATCTTCTTCTCTGAAACCATAAGGCCTAGGTCTTTGATATTTGGTATGAAGCTTCATCTAATGGACCTCTACCAAGATTGTTAAAATTATAGTCATAGGGCCAAAATGCCCCTGCCTTTGGGCCCTTTGGTGTTACATAGGCTTATATAGTCAAAATCTTTAAACGTCTTCTTCTGTGAAACCACAACGCCTAGGTCTTTGATATTTGGTGTGAAATGTCATTTAGTGGACCTCTATCAAGATTGTTCACATTATAGCCCTTGGGCCAAAAAAACCCCTGCCCGAGACCCATTGGTTTTACATAAGACTTATATAGAGATAGTCTTTGAAAATCTGCTTCTCTGAAACTGCAAGGCCCATGCTTTTGATATTTGGTATGTAGCTTCATGTAGTGGACCTCTACCCGGGCCCTTTGGTTTAACATAGGCTTATAATATATAGAGATAATCTTTGAAAATCTTCTTCTCTGATACAGCAAGGCCCAGGTCTATTTGGTGTGAAGCTTCATCTAGTGGACCTAGCCCCGGGGCAATTTGGTTTTACATAGGCTTATGCAGGGAATATCTTTAAAAAAATCTTCTTCTCTGAAACTGCAAGGACCAGGTCTTAGATATTACTGGACCTTTGCCAAGATTGTTCAATTTATAGCCTTTGTTGATATTTGGTATGAAGCTTCACCTTTTTAGACCTCCCCCAACATTATGCACATTATAACCCTGTGGTCAATAATGGCCCTTTCCTTGGCCCACTTGTTACTCTATGGATCAGGTGAGCGATCCAGGGCCATCATGGCCCTCTTGTTATACTTTGCTAATGAAAGATGTTAACATTTCGAGGGCTGCCCGCAAAACTGCGGTAACTACACTTTTTTCACAAAATGACTTTTTTGCAGAATTCTATTCTGATTTTAAAGGCCCACAACCTGTAAAAATAACAGGCTGATATTGAAACTACTTTTTTCAGAATTTTGAAAATTCAAAAATGTTGTATCTCAGATGCATAAAAGTTTCACCGCAAAAGGGTTGTAACTGGAGTTACAACACTTTTGCGGGGAAAAATGTATCAAATGTCTATGCATTTTTGTCTGCAATACGGATGTAACTCATAGTTCCAGATAATACAGTCAAGGTCAATGCTAGCCATACATTAAAGCTTTCCATACAATTCTTCAAAAACCTTATTAGAATCACTTTTGACAGGTTTGACATAGTTTAGACCTTTTTTTCCCTCAAAACAAGATTAACTGGAAATTTTATGTTGATCTTGTATAAGGTTCCTACACTGCCAGTTGCGAACTCTATGATGACTAAGATCGAAGAGGAAATTTTATTTTACTTTATATTATTACCACATTCAGCTAGTTTTAATGATAAGGTTATAAGTTATTAAGAATGGCACAAAATATTTATCCTAACCTGCATGTGTATGACATACATGTACGCTGTGTCCATCTTATATAATGACCTAGTGCTGTTATAGTTTGGTTCCATTTTTCATGTTGTTCCTTAACGATAACAAATGATAGAGTATACTGCTGCCTCCTGTGATTTTGTCCTGTTTTTGTCACACTTGCTTGAAGCATGACTCTATATACATGTAGGAGTCCACCCTTTTACCCATTTTCCTGTATGTTCATCCATTCCTCAAGCCATTGACAGCATTTGCAACCACCCTAACTATCACCCTGATGTACAAGTGCATTTCTTGAGAATTATAAGTGCTTAATTCCTGATGTAGCAACTTGCATCTAGGGATAGCAATACAAGCATTCATATTTGACCTTGGTTCACTGACTGTAAACTATTGCATCAACCAAGGCTTTCACCCATGTGGTCAAGTCCATTTCTCAAGAACTATTAGAACTTCATAACTGATACTTGGTACAAACTAGCATCTAAGGATGGCAGCTTTAGTGCAGGCATCCATTTTTTGCACTTGACCTACTTTTTATAGTTCACTGCGTTTGTGAACTATTGCAGCCACCCTAACTTTCACCCAAATGTTTAAGTCCATTTCTCAAGTTCTAACTATAAGAGCTTCATGGATCATACTAAGTGCAAAGTTGCTTCTAGCAATGGCAACTTCATTGCAAGCATCCATATTTGACCTTGATCTCATGCCATGGTTCACTGACTTAGAGAACTATTGTATCAAGCCTAGCTTTTAACCCAATGTTCAAGTCCAAAGAACTATAAGAGAATCATTGATTATTCTTGGTACAAACTTGCATCTTGGGATGGCAACTTTGGTGCAAGCATCCACATTTCACCTTGACATACTTTCCATGGTTCACTGACTTTGTGAAGATTTCCCCTTGGCTGAGCTTTTGTTTTAAAGAAATCAGGATGAGTTTTTCACCTTGAGATAGTTTCCTGTTAAAAAAGTCTATGTATAGATAGAAGTAAGGATGCCAAGTTGCTGCCAATGTTCTCAAACCATAAGGGATTCTTAAAAAGCATTTGAAACTTATTTAAGCCTTATTGGAGATAGAGAAGTGGTGGAAAGAGAGGACTAAACCCTCCTCTCTCTATTATTCATGACATTATACCAACTTTGATAAGCTCAGTTAAACAGATTTGGAATGAAGTTTTACCCTTTTTGTACCAAATGGAATCTTCTTCCTTATATATAGCATGAGCCCATTTCAAAATTTAGGGATGTCAGGTTGTGTTTTCTTCAAAATTGATTAGGAAAATGGCTGAACTTTTTGAAAACAGTGTAGGCCCTGACCAGACGCCGCGTTCTGCGGCGTCAGATCTGGGCCTGCACTGTTTGCCAGAAGTACCCGTTTCAGGGTTTCTGGCACTAAATGGGTTAATGGCCCAGCTGTGGGCCGCTTTCAAGCCTATCAGCTCACCTTGCAGGCTTATAAGAGGCAAATTCTGCCACTGGCGAATTCAATAGATGCAGATCAACCCTTGCATGTGTGCAGTTGGACAGTACACTGACCCCCGTGAAAATGGTCATTTACCACGAAGTAGCAGGGTGTTTTCCTTGGTATTCTATGGACCTGGGACCATGGTTGGCTAGGATTTGTAAAATGGCACCACAACCACATAATTTGATGAGCATGGTCATATACCATGGTCCCAGGTGAAAATGATGGTCAGTTGACCATGAACACCTTGGCAGACAATGGCCAATCTTTGACCATGGTGTTGACGAGACCACAAAAACCCATGGGCAGAAGTTTTTTATATTCACTGAATGTACAATGTATAGGAACCCTACCAAGCTGAAGGAATTCTTTCAGTTCAAGATGCCTGTCACTCATATTTTATGACATTCAAATGAATGCTCTTTAAGCCCTCAGACCAACAGGCAGATAAATGTACTTAACAATCTTGATCAAATTCTGTTGACAACAATCTCGAAAATCATCTCTTAGAGGTGATCAAAGTGTGGATACAAAACATAATTATATAGGTGGTAAGCTACATACATGCTTCTTGTCTACATAAATATGAATAACTAATTAATTCAAATAATTAGAATTTTTCTGTAAATGAATATAAATTTGAAAAAAAAAAATAAATATAAATATCAAAGGAGGATATAAATTTCAATTGAGGCTACTGAACCATCACACTTGAACTAAATCAGACTGGCCAGTGTCCATGGACATTGTTCACTGTGCTTTGACCTTCCTTAGCATCCACTGAATCCATGGATAATGTCCAGACTGTCCACTGAGTCTATTGCAAATGTCCACTGGGTTTACTGACATGGTCCACTTAGTTGATGGACAGTTCTAGGGGAGGGTGATTATTTAACAGACAGCCAAAAGCCTTAAAGCCAAAGCTGAGAAAAAAATCAAATGTGTTAAATCTTGCTGTTATGGATTAGAGTGTTGTATTTTATACACTGTTATTTAACCAGAGCTAAATTTGACCATGGTCCACCATGATGCTATGTTGGCCATGGTAGACCATGATTAGGTAGAAATTTTATGACAGTTGACCATGATCAACCATGGTCAATGACCCTAGTAATTTTGACACTGGTTTCTACTAATGAGCAGCCATGGTCTGCTATGGACAACCATGGTAGACCATGGTTAGTTGGACATTTATGACAATTGACCATTATAAGCCATAGTCGACCATAGTAGTACATGTACTGTGTTTTTACCCCCTATCAAACCACTGACAACCATGGTGTTGTTTGTTTGAATTGAGGTTAAACGGCCCTTTCATCACTGTATACCTCATTTTGGAGAGGTTGCTTGCAATTTTGTGGGACTTTTACCCGAAACTGAGGTGAAATGACATCTCAAGCTGTGTCGCCCAATGAAACCAATAGGGTCTACAAACATGGACGGTCCGACTTGCATCGCTTTGCCTGGGCAGGCTTAGATCCTCTAAGCGGTTTACCAGTACTCGTGTGCGGTTGGTTTCAGCTCTGTGTGGAAGCACCATGCAGCCCATCTATTTCTTTAAGCCGACAACCATGCTGACCATGAAAAAAAATGTAATACAGACACTCTATATTTTATAGTATCAGACAACATGCCATGAAAAAAGGTAGACCATCAACACCATGATTACCATGGTCAACATTGGTTACTATTTCACTTGGGGGTACTTCAAGTGCCTATATATGAAATTTCAAGATTTGCTAGTCTTGGCTGAGCGGACTGGTTTTGGTCTAACTGGCTGCAACCCCATTACACAGTTTGTGGCATCAGGTTGCAATAGAACATCTCTCTGTACTTCATCATAGTGCACTTTATATTATTTCCTTAGGGATCATCATACATCAGGTCTATTCCAGGTTTTGTAAAAATAAAACCACGGTTACTGATGAGGCCTAATTGGCTTGTTTGCTATACAGTATTACCCATGTCCATAATCAATGAGAGCTAGGTAAAGGACTTCATGATTTATTTTTTCCAAGACAAGGCCTGAGCAGGTGATAAAGTTCAAAAGAACAGTTAATGTCACCCAAATGTCGGCATCAGCTTTCACATCCATGTCCTGCTCACTTTAAAGTTTTACATAACAGTTCATATTCATTTATCACTGGCCAACAAACATTTCGTCTTTGGAATATAATTATTTTATAGGGGTGGGGCTTAGGAGTCATTTTTAAAGCAAGCACTGGCTACATTAACCCTATCATATTTGGAGTTGAATAATTTACGAACTACGATAAATTGAATGTTTTGGGAATACAAAAATCTTTTTAAAACAAGATGTGTTTGTGAAACACTGATGCCCCCGGACAGCGCCAATGTTAATGTTTTTAAAAATTTTGAAAAAAATAGGTCAAAGGTCAAGGTCAAGGTCACGAAATCAAAAATTATGGTACCACTGGAAAGGTCTTGTGATAAGGTATACACATGTGAAATATGAAAGCTCTATCTATTACCATTCAAAAGTTATGCCCAATGTTAAAGTTTTTGCAGACGGACAAACGGACAAACAGACAAACAGACGGACAGACCAAAAACTATATGCCCCCGAATCTCTTAGATTCCGGGGGCATAAAAAAAGAAAGTTCAAACTTCTGAGGTTTACGCAAAATGCCAGTTCAGGATGATTTAAGGATATATTTGCACTATTATGTTATTGAAGGGAATGGTGTACGTGTAAACTTATTACAGTCAACTCTAATGAGTACACACAACACACCTTTCAAGATAAAATAAAAAACATCATTTATTTTCCTAAAAATATGGCTATCTGGAGCTATGGAAAAAATTCTTTAAGACTCCAGAACAAGTTTGAATTAGCAATAGTAGATGAACCATCTGTGTTTGAGTTATCGAGGGTTAAACTTTTATTCCCCTTTAGCCCCCAGGGCCATTTCCCATTCAGTCCCATGGGTCAGGGGGCAGGGTTTAGGGTTCAAAAATTAGGTCAAACTCACTTGAAGCAAACTTTTCAGAACCCTTCAGGGTTTGGAATATAATCATAAAATCATATAAAAACTTCATTAAAGAATTGCTTTAAAAACCTTTCACGTATTGATGTGTAAACATAATGTAGGTAGACAAGGCGTGAACAGATGAGCTATACTGTCTTGTAACAGCTCTTGTCTTTTTTGCTAGGTGTTCCTTTAAAAGTATTAAAGTTTGAATGCACACAGGAAGGTTCTTTGCAGAAAATATAAGATTGACAGAGTCCACTGAGCCAACATAAACCATTACGAAGACACGCCTATTCAAATACATTGTAAATTTTACAGCCGAAAAAAAAAAAAAAAGAAAATTTTAAGATGAAAAAATGTCATATTTTTTCTGCTCTAAAATATAGATTGTGGGTACACATTAGAAGTGCCTCATTGAGGTGGTTCTAATGAGTACCCACAATCTACATTTTGGCCAGAAATAAGAAAAATACTGTTTTACCACTGTAAACCCCAGTTTTACTGTAAAAAATTGGGGTTCAAGGGGTCAGAATTATATAGGCGTGTTTTCATGATGACAGTAATGAAGTCCTCTCCAAATCTCTAACACGCCTATACTATTAGCAACTCATCATGATTTTGATCTTTTTAATCTTCAACCCAGTTTGGTAACAATCAAATAGTTCTCTGGCTTATTTTATTCATTGTACACGTTTGTTTTTCACAACTTGACACTGATCATTTTGCGGCGTCTAATCTGGGTCGTCACTGTTTGCCAATGACCCTGATTTTTGCATGCTATGCATATATTGTTTCATAAATATGCATCATGATCTTATCTAACTGAACAGGTTGATAAAAATATGCTTTAATATATTATGCTAAAAGATACCACCTCCTTACCAGCCAAAAAACTACAAAAATGTCACCGCAAAACAGTTGTAAGTTGAGTTACCGCTGTTTTGCGGTAAACTTCCGTTGTGAAAATAATGCAAAACGTTGCAAAAAATGTTGTAACTCAAGAGGTTACAAATATCAAAATAATTAGCAGAGCTAAGTAAAATTACATTTTGTCATGTAATTTCCTTGGTGATTATAAGTTTATATTCTAAAACACACCCCAGCACAATTACTATTTATGAAAAGAAACAGTTTTTTGCTTCTCCTGTAAAGTTTTCAAAAACGGAGTTACCGCAGTTTTGCGGGCAGCCCTCGATTTAATGTATCTTCCTCCTTCGTCTTATACTCCCTTGTATGTATATTTGTGTCGTCTCCTAACAATTACATGTTTACTGGCCACATGGCATGAATGTATTCTCAGTATGTATGGAAGACCGCCTCCGTGGTCTAGTGATTAAGGTCGCTGACTTGTAATCACTGGAGTGTCATGGGTTCGAGCCCCGCTACCCGCCATGATCGTTTATGTGAGAACATTTGGTAGTTTGTGTCGGAGGATCGGATTCTAGTACTGGTACTTTCCAGGAACGATGGTTAGGAAATTACCCGCCTGTATATGACTGAAAGATTGTTGAATGGGCGTAAAACCTAGCAAAACAGACAGTATGTATGATGTATTCTACCACATTATTGTCTCTCATAAATCTGTTAGGGACATTTATTTTGTTTTGTTTGTCCATTTCTACTTGCCAAATCGCATATCGTCCGTGCCCCATAAGTCCATTATTCCTCCTGTCTGTCTGTTAACAATGTCTTCATCCAACTACTATTCAGATACTACTGAGCAAATTTCAATAAAACAGGGTCATCACAATGATCCCTTACTATCATAGTTGGTCAAAAGTGAGGTTGACGCGTCGTTAAACACGAAATCATCATCATCATGGTCAAACGTGAGAATGTGATCATTGGGTCACATGTCAATGCCACAATTACCTTAACATTGAAATATTTCTTCCAATAAATGCCAGGGTAGTGCCACATAGAAAATTGACAACTCATGGGTTTGTCCATTCCAATGTGTAGATAAACCATATATTGCCTTTGAGTACACTGCATCAAAAATCTATCTCCCATTAAAAAGAACAGTGCAATTTGCTTCCTCACCAGTACTTTCATCTACATCAACTCGTATATCCATGTGGCGGCAAAATGGCTACATTTACACCAGGAACTGTACCCTTAAAACCAGGCAAGCCTTTCCTTTTAAAAGGAACCTTTATATATGATGAATCTGAGACAATTGTCCCATACATGTAGATATAATCAGATATGTCAAAATCCTGTTTTCTGGGAAAAACTAAAAAAAAAATCAAAATTCCTGCTGAAAAAAAATACTCAGCATGCAGAGCATTAAATCACTTTGTATGTTTGTATGATGAAACTGAGACAAATGTTCCATACTTGTAGATATAATCAGATATGCAACTTATCACTACCACTTTTTAGAAGCTAAAACTTCAGTCAGTGCAAACTAATATAGATCAAAATTTACATAAATTTCAGCCAAATTAATTGTTCACTGTGATGAAACACTTAGTGTGGGTTTTTGTTTGTTTGTTTGTATTGGAGTTTGATGGCCCAGTCAAGTATTGGGACAGGCAGGCCTAAGAAAACAGTGCAGACCCAGATCAGACTGCTCCTTCAGGAGCAGTCTGATCAGGGTCTATGCTGTTTGCCATTCCGTCTCCACCTTTCTGGGTCTTGAAACAAATTTGTTAAAATTTAAGGGAATTACAGCAAATCCTCAACAAGGTGTCTTAATTTGCTTTGAAAAAGTAGGAGCTATTTTGGATTTGCCTTGCCCTTCTGTGATTCCGTTATTCGGTATTTTGTTATTTATCGTAACTCAAAAACCGTTTGAGTTATTTTCATGAAACTTCACAGAAATGTAAAGCACTATGGGACAATGTGTAGAGCGCACAAACCATAACTCTAGATTGCATACTTTTGGAGTTATTGCCCTTTGAACATTGAAAAAAAAAACGTTATTCATGATGACTTTCATGATGACTCAAAAAACGGTTGAGATATTTTCATGAAACTTCACACAAATGTAAAGCAGTATGAGACGATGTGCAGAGCGCATGAACCATAACTCTGGATTGGCTACTTTTGGGGTTATTGCCCTTTGAAAATTGAAAAATGGCAATTACAACCTTGTCTGCTCCATAACTCAAAAACGTTTGAGGTATTTTCATGAAACTTAACACAGAGCGCATGAACCATAACTCTGGATTGGCTACTTTTGGAGTTTTTGCCCTTTGTACATTGAAAAATGGCAATTTTAACCGTGTTCACTCCATAACACAAAAACCGTTTGAGATATTTTCATGAAACTTCACACAAATGTAAAAGACCATGAGACAATGTGCAGAGCATATGAACCATAACTCTGGATTGCCTTCTTTTGGAGTTATTGCCCTTTGAACATTGAAAAATGGCAATTTTAACCTTGTCCGCTCCATAACACAAAAACCGTTTGAGATATTTTCATGAAACTTCACACAAATGTAAAGCACCATGAGACAATGTGCAGAGCACATGAACCATAACTCTTGATTGCCTTTTTACCACCTTTAATTAGAGACTGAAAGCTGAAAACATTTTTTTTCTGTATTTTTCTTTTCTGATTGCGCTATAGCAGGGCTATAGTCAGATCCTCTGACAGTTCTAGTTTTTCGTTCTCGTTTTTCAGCTGTCATAAACCCATTGCCACATTCTTGAATATATACTGACATTTCTGTATAACCCTGTTTCAGGAAATGTATGAAGGAAAGATGCCGAATTACTTTGGATTTCTCACAGTGATGGCCTTACATGTGTTCCTGCAAGAAAAAGTCGACGTCGCTATCATGGAAGTGGGAATAGGTGGCCAGTATGACTGCACTAATTTAATAAAACATCCTGTTGTGTGTGGAGTTAGTTCCCTTGGTCTGGATCACACTTCTATTCTGGGTACTACGATAGATAAAATTGCTTGGCACAAGGCTGGAATCTTCAAGGTAAATACAGCCGAACATTGATTACTCAAACACTGATGCCTGGTTTAATAGCCACACATTCAACAGACAGTCGTTCGTCAGAGGCCTCGACTGTACCTTGAATCGAAGCACTGACAGCAATGGTGGGTTAATTATACCCCCGGCATATGCAGTATGCCATGGGGGTATATAGTTTTCGTATTTTCTGTGTGTGTATGTGTGTTTGTTTGTGTGTGTGTGTGTGTCTGTTAACATTTTATGTATGTTTTAACTTGCATTATCGTGTCCGCTCCATAACTTTTGAACCGCTTGACATATTTTCATGAAACTCACATAAATGTTAAACACCATGAGACGATGTGCAGAACACATGAACCGTATCTCTTGCTTTTCTACTTTCAGAGTTATTGCCCTTTGTATGTTTTAACTTGCATTTTCGTGTCCGCTCCATAACTTTTGAACCGCTTGATATATTTTCATGAAACCTCACATAAATGTTAAACACCATGAGACGACGTGCAGAAGACATGAACCGTAACTCTGGCTTTTCTACTTTCAGAGTTATTGCCCTTTGTATGTTTTAACTTGCATTTTCGTGTCCGCTCTATTACTTTTCAACCGCTTGATATATTTTCATGAAACCTCACATAAATGTTAAACACCATGAGACAACGTGCAGAACACATAAACCATAACTATTGCTTTTCTACTTTCAGAGTTATTGCTTTTTGAATGTTATAACTTGCATTTTCGTGTCCGCTACATAACTTTTAAACTGCTTGACATATTTTCATGAAACTTCACATAAATGTTAAACACCATGAGACGACGTTCAGAACACATGAACCGTAACTCTTGCTTTTCTACTTTCAGAGTTATTGCCCTTTGAATATTACGAGTTTTACCATACACTTTTGTCCGCTCTGTAACTTTAAAACCGTTTGAGATAATTTCATGAAACTTCAAACAAATGTAAAGCAAGATAATAGGATGGGCAGAACACAAGAACCATAACTCTTATTTGCATACATTACAAATTATTTCCCTTTGAAGATTGTAAATTATGTGTCTGCTAACATCTTTGTGTCTTCTCCATTCCTTTTAAATGGCTTGACATATTTTCATGAAACTCCACACGAATGTTGAACACCATGAGATGATGTGCAGAAAACATGAACCATAACTCTTGCTTTCCTACTTTCAGAGTTATTGCCCTTTGAATCTTGAAAATGGCCATTCTATGGAATATGGCCTGTATATGCAAAGAAGCTTTTGACATTGTTATTTTCAGCTGAGGTGATGGCACTGGCCGGGGGTATATGTGCCCCACTGGGCACTTTTGTCTAGTTTTCTCTGAGTGTAGGTTGGGGAAATAGTCCTTTATAGGGACTTAAACTGTTTCGTTTAAACCTAAAATTCCTGTATTTTAAGCAAATAGTATAGACCCTGATCAGATGCCGCATAGCAGCATCTGATCTGGGTCTGCACTGTTTGCCAATGATCCAGTAAATGAGCCCAGTCCAGATTTTACTTCTTACACAGCACTCTTGAGATCGCAGATAGAAGACTAGCGCTGCTATAAATAACCGGCAGAGTTTGTACATGGCCAGCGCTAGTCACCTGAACAGAAAAAGGCGGGAAGCTTCTGTTGCTAGTAACTCTGGGTCAATTGATAAACAGTCAGCCCTAAAGTTATCTTACTTGGAATGGTAAAAAAACAGACAATTCACATGAAATTTCAAGCATTATTTTCACTTACAAAAAGCAAAAAAAGCAGATGATTTGCATATACAGTCAACCCTCTTTATTCGCTCCCATCGGGGCTTGAAGAAATAGATGGGCTGCATGATGCTTCCACGCAGAGCTTAAACCAACCGCACATGAGTACTGGTAAACCACTTAGTGGATCTGAGGCTGCCCAGGTAAAGCGGTGCAAGTCGGATCATGCTTATAAACCCTTCTGGTTTTGTTGGGCGACAGGGCTTGAGAAGTCATTTCATCTCAATGTTGGGTAAAAGTCCTACAAAATTGGAAGCAACGTGTCCAAAATGACCTGTACAGTGTTGATGGGGACATTAAACCTCAAATCAAACAAACAAAACAACCCTCTTTATACCGACATTTGTTATAACGGCAAAACTCGTTATAACAACAATTTCAATGGAATGAATTCTTAGATCAAGGCTTAGCCTTGATTCCGAGCGACTTGGCCTTCCCTCAGTTTGGAAATGCACAAATCGAATCCATAGTCATGAATGATTCTTGTAATCTAATACTCCAAGAAACAAATGCTAAAGATATTTGTTAGAATCGCCTCACCGAGGCGATTCTAACAAATGTCTGTAACAATTGTTTCTTGGATTAATGAGGTGGAAAAGACCTTTTATTACCAATCATACTCCTAACTGGGATTCTTTATTATACCCCCGCAAACGAAGTTTGAAGGGGGTATATAGGAGTCAGCTTGTCGTCTGTCGTCGTCGTCTGTCGTCGGTCCGTTACAAAAAACTTTAACATTGCTCATAACTTCCTTATTCTTTGACCGATTTCGTTAATATTCACACACCACACACCTTGCCACTAGTACTTAAGATTGATATACACAAACCTGACCTTGACCTTTACGTTGACCTTCCTCAAGGTCAAATACTTGTAAAAATTTGTCGTCGGTCCGTTACAAAAAACTTTAACATTGCTCATAACTTCCTTATTCTTTGACCGATTTCTTTAATATTCACACACCACACACCTTGCCACTAGTACTTAAGATTGATATACACAAACCTGACCTTGACCTTTACGTTGACCTTCCTCAAGGTCAAATACTTGTAAAAATTTGTCGTCGGTCCGTTACAAAAAACTTTAACATTGCTCATAACTTCCTTATTCTTTGACCGATTTCTTTAATATTCACACACCACACACCTTGCCACTAGTACTTAAGATTGATATACACAAACCTGACCTTGACCTTTACGTTGACCTTCCTCAAGGTCAAATACTTGTAAAAATTTGTCTGACAACGCATGCGGGGGTATAATTGGCGCCCGTTAGGCGGCAGCTCTAGTTACGGCTAATTCTTTATAAGGGCACAATAATAAGGATCAAATACTGTCGTTATAAAGCAGGTCCTCTGTAAAAAAAACAACAAAAAAACTCGAGCCTTAAATTCTATGAAAGTGTCATTTGCAATACATGCTTGGGGCTTGAAGGGTGGAGATGCGTATCACTTATCTATTTGTGACTTTCAGTCTGGTGTACCAGCATTCACTGCTCCTCAGCAACCCAAAGCTATGGAGGTATTGAAAAACAGAGCTTTAGAAATAGGGGTAAGTTTAACATTTTAGGCCTGGTTGAAGTAGCACAGTATGATGTGCATCTGACTTGTGATCAGGAGGTTCTGGGTTCGATACCTGCCTGGTCAATAACATTCTTTGGTGGAGATTGATCATGAAATCTTTTCTGAGGTCATTCTCTCCCTTCCTCTGATTCAAGACGGGCAGTTGTCACTTTCTGGTAAAAGAAAATTGTGAGCTGGTTTACAGCTGATGCCGAGGAAAACTGTGGTTAGGTAAACTGTTTGATTCAATATAACTTAAATAATGTTTTATGGGCCATAAATCTCTAAACAGACAAACAGATTGAAATTTTTGACAATTGTCATATACTGGCCAAAGAATATGCACTGTTCTGGTTACTGTTAGGTCTAAACCTGCCCATGAATAATGTGGTAAGGTCTGAATATTTTTATATGACCTTGATATTGTTGACTGGGCCAATATACTCCAAAAAAAAAAAAAAAAAAAATATCAGTAAAACATATACAAAACTAATTTGTCTCCGAAATGGCTGCAGGTGGGTATAACAATTTCTATGCAAGCATCCATGTTTGACCTTGACCTAGGTTTCATAGTTTGGTGACTTACTGCTCCCACAGGGCACAACATAGCCTTTAGTAGAATTCTTGTCTTTATTTATTGTAAGAAAACTATATGGGCCCTGTCAAGCGATTTTGGTTCTTATCGCCCATGCGAGCAGCGAAGGTTCAGGCGAGCCTGCGCATCCGTGCAGTCTCGCCAGAACCTTCGCTCCTCGCTCATACAAGCAGTGAATCAAAAGGAACCTTCAGACAGAAAGCCATACCCCTGGCCCCTCTGAATTGCTGGACATGCGCAGTTAAAATTTGTCATGATGGAATGCTCGAAGACCCAAATTCGCTTGGCGGTGCTCATACTGTGGGTATTTGTTAGAAGGCCTCTATGAGGCGATACCAACTAGTACCCACAACATACAGTAGAACTTCAATGGCTCGAATCCGGATAACTCATTTACCATGGATGAGTGGAACCCGTTCTTGAGTGGGAAGGGAATTACTCCAAATATGATGTAGGGATAATGTTGGGAAATTTTCTTCTTTTATCTTGTTAATGTATGCTGTGTGTACTCTGCCTCGACACAAAACACATATTTATGATATAGAACACTGAAAAGATATCCCACAATTATTTCCGATATGCCTCCTGGTATGGCACTAATAGTAACCCTCTGTGGCTCGAACAACCGCTGTCCCGAACAAATTTTCATGGTCCCAAAGGGGTTCAAGCCATCAAAGTTGGACTGAACATTTTAGTTGAGAAATATGGAAAAATATTTCAAACTTTATTTTGAGCTATCATATTTACCCTAAGTGTTCGGACACCCCAATTTCTTACCATTCTTGTTCTAAAATTTTAATAAGTACAATTTATTTCCTGGTGGTGTGTCTTAAAATAAGTGGAATATGGACAAACAGTGTAGTCCCTGATGAGACGTCGCATTCTGGGTTTACACCGTATTGCTCAGGTCTATAAGTCCGAATAAATATGGTAAATACAGTATGTAAACTAAGTCAAACAAGGTTATGAGGTTGAGAAATAAGAAAAATTATCCCCCCAAAAATCCTCAAAACTTCTCCCTATCTGGAGTGATGTTTATATCAAAACAGCGGTGAGTGGGGTGGAAGTTAGGAAGGTGGAGGGGTATCATGTAGTGTCGAACTTCGATAGCTCAAACTCTTTTGGGACCATGAAAATTTGTTCAAGACAGTGGTAGTTTGAACCACGGAGGGTTACTATTAGTGTTATGCCAGGAGGCATAATGGAGATAATTGTGGAATATCTTTTCGGTGTTTTATATTATAAATGTATGTTGTGTGTACTGATAAAAATTGCCTCATCGAGGCATTTCTAATGAGAACACATAGCATACATTTGCAAGATAAAAGAAAATCTCTATACATTATCCCTATATCCTTCCCTACTTTTGTTGCAATTATTAAACTTGACTGTATCTTTTGATTTAGGTTCCTCTGACAGTATGTCCCGATCTCCGAGAATATGACAGTGGAAGCAGGCCACTGCAGCTAGGAATCAAAGGGTCAATGCAGAGAGTCAATGCCTCCTTAGCCTTGCAGATTTCTAACTTGTGGATAAACAGGGTCAAAGGTTAGAGTTGTCATTTGTTTCTAGAATTAAAGGCGTGATTTGCATGCTATAATGACATTAACCCATATCCCACTGAACATGGCAGATCCTATCTTGTCAAACAGTGTAGATCCTGATCAGATGGCTTCTGAAGATCAGGATCTACACTGTTGGTCATGCAGTTTGTGAATTGAAGAAATACAGAAAAATTCCTATATTAAGACCACCTTTGGAACTGTTCAAAAGTGGTCTTTAAGACCACTTTTGAACAGTCCCAAAGATGGTCTCTGACCACAGTACACTGTATGCAGAAAATGCAAAAGAAAAAAAAGAGTAACTGAAACCTACTAAATAAGTTTTTAAAAGCAGATTTGGTCTTAAATTTAGGCAGTCTTAATAGCGGAATTTCACTGTACATTGTATCAAGTTCTTTAATTGGTTGATTTCAGATATGGGTGTGGCTAAATTCATTCAGTAGGATAAGGGTTAAAATGTGATTTTGAGAAAATTACTCAGTGGTTGGTTATATTCAGCTGGTTATATTGATCTGTTTTAAGTTCACAGCAAGCTGAAGTTTTTGTGATCCAATAATTTATTTGGTGTTAAGATAATTATGTTGGTGTAACAGATGTTATTCTTGCAGTTTGAAAAACAGTAAAATTCCGCTATTAAGGCCACCAAAAATTGAGACTAATTCTGTGTTAAAAAGCTTATTTGGAAAGTTGGATTTATTCTTTCTTTGTGTTTTCTGCATACCGTGTCCTCTGGTCAGAGACCATCTTTGGGACTGTTCAAAAGTGGTCTTAAAGACCACTTTTGAACAGTTCCAAAGGTGGTCTTAAGAAAGGAATTTTACTGTACATGAAGATATGAGTAGTGAGGTAGACAAAAAGATGTAAAAGTAAAAATATTGTCCCATGAAGTTTTAGTAAATTAGGACTTTGTATTTTACTTTAAGTAGTCATGGGTAGATGGGAAGTGTTGATATTTCTTCTGTTAGTGTTTCTCCACTTTCTTTCTCTTTTAATCATTCTACTATCTCTTTTTCTCTCTCTGTCATCACTGGTGTCTCTTCTCAATCTGACTCTTTCCTCCATTTCACTGGAATATGGGATACAATGAAATAGGCATCCATGGCCCAGTGGGTAAGAGTGCTAGCTTATATTCATTAAGGAGCCCAGTTGGTTCAAAATAGAAGTGAAGGCAATGATCAGGAATCAGTACAATTAACCCACAGCTCCCTTCAGAGACACCAAAAGGGCAAGAAACATGAAATGACTAGACCCTAATGGAAACATCAATAGCGGAAAGCTAAAAGGACAGTTACTCCACAAAATGGCCAATTGGCTATCCAAAACAAAAAACATAAACGATACACACACTCAAAGACAAACCATAACAAAAATAAACCACGACAGAAGAACCACCTTGGTCGGTTGGACTCGCACCGCTTTGCCTGGGCATGATTAGATCCTCTAAGCGGGTTACCAGTATTCGTATGTGGTCGGTTTCAGCTCTGTGTGGAAGCACTATGCAGCCCATCTATTTCTTCAAGCCGGATGGGCGGGGGCTGGAAAATCAAACTAAAGTGTTACATTAGTTCAACACTGATCAGATTATTGTCTGTTATCATTTGAGCAAGAAATAAAAAACAGAAAAATAAAAAACAGAAACCTGTTTTTCAGAAACTGAGTTTAGAAACGTGGATTTCAATAACTGGTGGCAGATTTTCAACTGGACCATTCGGACCAGCCAGCCCCAGACAAAACTAGACCTGACTAGGTTTTCACTACCCAATGTCCGTTGGTCCTGGGTTAATATCGAACCCTGTTCTGATTTACAATTGGCTTGATATAAGAGAAATAATCTTTAAAGGGTCGTCAAATGAAAATAAAAAAAATAAAACAAAAAAAAAAATACACAAAAACAACAACAGCAACATTTTTTCAGTGATAAATCATTGAAAACTGATTGGTCATTGTTACAGATAGAGCATTGTCCAGTGAAGTATGTGTAAGAGATAATGAAGACATCAAGACAGCAGAAGCATTCCAACTATCTAGTCACATGATACAAGGTAAATGAGGCATCACATAATGTTCATTGTAATTTTTTTCATTCTTAACTGCTACGGCCATAACTGTTGCAGATACCATTTTCAAATAAAGGCATCACCCACGTTTTTTCATGCCTTAACATTTGCTGGGTCCTGAGTAAGCTGTTTGAACACGAGGCCGCTATGCCAAGGCCAAGTGTTTGAATATCTTCTGAGGTGCCCAGCAAATGTTATTGCAATGAAATAACCATGGATGTTCGTTGTTCATGCATAACTTAAACGTTGCAACACCAGAGTGGAACAAAAATGCACCAAAACTCCATATAAATACTTCAACTCGGGTCACATGTGAGACCCCAAGTTCTGCAACGGAAGGTCAGATGGTTTTTCTCTGGGTACTCCAGTTTTTGCCCACCTGATTTACTATCGGCTCCATATGAGTGATATACTCTTGAAAAGGCTGAATAAACAACCAAAAAAAAAAACCACTTCAAATGCGAATATAAAACCAACATGGTGGCTTGTTCAGAACGTTGTTAACAATGAAGTCAATTTCACAATATCGTTCTGACATCATCGTGAGTGAGTGTTTGAATTTTACATCCCACCAATAGCTAAGGTCATATGGAGATGGGACCTCGGTTTAAAGGCTCATCCGAAAGTCTGGAGAAGCCCGGGATCAATCCTGCAACCCCTGGTTTACAAGGCGAGTAGCGTAACCCCTACACCACGGAGGCTTCAGAACTGTGACATCATCGTAAAATGTAACATTCAGGTCAAAAACAATACTTCACTCAGTGTAACTTAAACAAGTCAAGGCCCGTCTTGTTCTTTCAAAAGCTCAAAACCCATGTTCAAACAGCAGGTGAATTTCATAATTTGAACAAGGGTTTTCTTGTTTGAACACAGTTTCTTGCCCATTCAAAAATAGCTTCAAACAGCTATGTATATAGGATTTTATGCAAGAAAATAATTTTAACATTGTTCAGAGAAGATCAGGTTTGATATTTGATGTGAATCTTACAAGCTGCCAACCTGACGATTCACATCAAATAACAAGCCTTATTTTCTCTGAACAATCAGAAAATATTTAAAACTACCATGAATACAGTCACCATCAGATGGAACTTGAGTTGAATATCTCATGGAGAAAAAAGTCATCCAGACAAGGCTTATAAATACTTTTCAAAGATTTCTTGTCTGATTTGGCATCTGAGATTTGTGAGAACTCAAGCTTTTTGTGGGGGTTGATCGTGAACTATTTTCTACATTGATTCTCTCTCTTTTGCTGATTCAAGAAGTGAGTTGTCAGTAGCTGGCAAAAGAATGTGCAGTGAAATGGGTGTCCACTTGAGGATAAGCCTGCCCAGGATAGATGTAATAAGTTAAACTGACAGGCTTTGTATGACCTTAATAGTACAGTCCAACCTGTATTAAGCAACCACCTATGGGATATTCAAAAAGTGCTTGCTTAAGACAGGTGCTTGCTTAACACAGGTAAATTTTAATGCATTTTCCTTTTTTGGGAACTGAATGCCTGCTTGCTTAAGACAAGTTGGTTTGCTTAATAGAGGTGGCCACTAAGACAGGTTTTACTGTACATGTACTTTCACAATGACGTTCAGCTTGATCATCCTGATCTCCTAAAGTTCCTGACGAGACTTGACCTACGGTCTGATCCAGCTTGCCCACGACTTCTTCACCTTACTTCATCATACACCACTCTTTAACCCATTGTATGCTAGTGGACTCTCCCACTGCTATATGTAAGACAAGTCAATTTGTCTTTTAAGGGGTTGCAGGTGTATTTTTTAAATTTTATTCTAATTCTGATGGAAAATTCTATAAGCAAATAGTGCAAGCCCTGATCAGACGCCGCGTTCTGCGGCGTCTGATCTGGGCTTGCACTGTTTGCCAAGGTACCCCTTTAGGGGTTTCCCGCATGCAACGGGTTAAACAACCATTCAGATCCCTCCATGAGCATTAGACCACCCCGACTGCTCTTGTCAAACGAGCCAGACCAGTAGCCAATCATTTGATCGGGCTTGATTGAGTTAATCTTATCATTACTGAGAACTGAACTGATAAACTCAAAACCAAGCAACTAACCAACCAAAACTTAAGCACTTTAACCCTTTTGTACCACATGGAATCTTCCACCTTTAATATATATAGAGCACAAATTCATTTCAAAAGGGTTGTCAGGTTATGTTTCCTTCATAATTCATTTGGAAAACTTGAATCGCGCAGTAGATGGCACGCCATCGCATATCCCCACACTTTTTTAAAGATACGCCACTATATAAGTTCTCAATTGCAACTCCCACCCAATCTTAAGATCAAAATTCTGAAAGTGTCATGCACTCCTCAGACCAAAGACCTATCAGTTCCCAAAGTTTCATGTTTCTATCTGAAACGGCGTAGGAGGAATTATCCGGTAATCGTTTAAAAGGGGGTTATGGGGGTTAAAAATCCAAGTTTTTGACCTCTGGTGACCTCAAACCTGACCCTAGGGGTCAAACTTTGATTGTTATGTATTCTACTCATTATGTCGTTCGATTTGATATGTCACACTACCAGGTCCTGAAAACTTTGACTTTTTACCCCCGGGGCACCCCACCCCCTGGCCTGGCCCCCAGGGGTAGGATCAAAATTCCGAAAGTGTCATGCACTCCTCAGACCAAAGACCTATCAGTTCCCAAAGTTTTCATGTTTCTATCTGAAACGGCATAGAAGGAGTTATCCGGTAATCTTTAAAAAGGGGGTTATGGGGGTGAAAATCAAAGTTTTTGACCTCTGGTGACCTCAAACCTGACCCTAGGGGTCAAATTTTGATTGTTATGTATTCTACTCATTATGCCGTTCAATTTGATATGTCACACGACCAGGTTCTGAAAACTTTGATTTTTTACCCCCGAGGCACCCCACCCCCTGGCCTGGCCCCTAGGGGTAGGATCAAAATTCCGAAAGTGTCATGCACTCCTAAGTTTCTAGCTGTAAAAGTGTGGGAGGAGTCGTCCGGTACGACGGACGGAAGGACGGACGTACGTACGGACGACGGAGACAATTACAATATCCCAGCTTTTTCTTCAAAAAGCGTGGGGATAATGAATGCATTTTTTGCAAACAGTGTAGGCCCTGATCAGATGCCGCATTCTGCGGCGTCTGATCTGGGCCTGCACTGTTTGCCAACGACACACTTTGGGGTTTCCAGTTCAAATGGGTTAATATGACGTCCTTTTTAAGCGATATGACATCAATGGCACTAACTGAAGCACTAAAATGTCATTTGAAGTTTACAATAACTGAACCTCTACAATTAGGCTGGCTAATCGGAGCTGAAAAGATAATCGATTATCGGTCTTGCCATTGTGATTGATAATCAATTAGTATTCACTGAAGATTTGGTCATAATTTTACCTGTCTGGCTTTCTGTCTGATCATGACTCTTATGTTGTACATTACCATATGCATTTGAATAGACAGGCCTAAGCAAACATTGTAGACCCAGATGAGATGCCGCAGAATGCGGCATCTCATCAGGGTCTGCACTGTTTGCCACTCATCCAGATATTTTAGGTTCAAATTTGGGCAGTAAATTGTACTTATCAAATAATCGATTACAAGCAATTCAGTAATGATAATCATTTTTGTGAAATTTATCAATCGATTAATCGATCAAACAATTAATCGTGCCAGTCTTACTCTTCAATATTCCTGATTATAGGTTTGGAGCACTGCAATTGGCTTGGAAGAAACCAGAAACTCAGTAAACCAGGGATCACATACTATCTCGATGGAGCACACACCTTGGAGAGTATACAGGTAGAAAAAATTCTTGAGCAAACAACAGTCTCTTATGTTTTATTATTTTTCAGCAAAAATTAGGCTTGACTAATACATATGAATCATCTCAGCTGTGGAAAACATTTTCATTTTTTTTCAGAGAAAATGGTCTGACACATTACCGTACATGAGAATCTTCTGCTGTTTGCATGTAATATCACGCCTTATTTCTCTGAAAGATAAGAATAATGCTTTAAAAATTCTACTTAAAAAAAGCAAACAATTCCAGTTCTGTACTGCGTATATTGTCATATTGTATTGTCATACAGATTCACAGACTCAGTATGATGAGGTTTAAAAAATAAATTTCATTTTCCTGGGCTGACTTCTGATCAAATTGCTAACTGTCCTGGCAAGTACGATATCTATTACTCTGATAGTTTTGCTAGAAAAATGTGAGTAGCTTTGCAGGCAAAAATATTAGCATAATTGCCACAATAAATTAGCAAAGTTTTATTGATTTGTTAACTACTGACATCGTTAGTTTTGACCAGCATGACCCCGATGTTCAAGAAATTACAATACAATTCCTATATTAAGACCACCTTTGAGACTGTTCAAAAGTGGTCTTTAAGACCACTTTTGAACAGTCCCAAAGATGGTCTCTTAATAGGAGACACTAGGTGTAGAAAACACAAAGAAACCTTATCAAAAAGCTTTTAGAAGCAGAGTTAGTCTTAAGTTTAGGCGGTCTTAATAGCGGAATTTTACTGTATGAAACACAGGGGAAGATAGGAAACTCCCTTACTTCACACGAACACCAAAAGGGGTCATACCAACAGATAAGGTGGCTATTTTTTGATAACTGAAGGATTATTTTCCTTATTTCTCCATATATTTCTTACCTTGCCAAGGTTCAAATTAACACCCACAACAGGTTTTAATTAGGGCTGGCTAATCGGAGCTGAAACGATAATCGATTATCATCCTGTCATTGCGAGCGATAGTGGATTAGTAATCGCTAAGGTTTTTGTCATAGTTTTACCTGTCTGGCTTTCTGTCTGAGCATGACTCTTACCATATCTTGCACTTGACCATATGTATATTTGAACCGACAGGCCTGAGCAAACAGTGTAGACCAAGATGAGATGCCGCAGAATGCGGCGTCTCATCAGGGTCTGCACTGTTTGCCACTCGTCCCGGTATTTTAGGCATAACTTTGGGTAGTTAATTGTACCTAACAAGTAATAGATTAAAAGCAAATCAGAAATGATAATCATTTTTGTGGAATTTATCGATCGATTAATCGATTGTACGATTAATCGTGTCAGCCTTAGTTTTAATTGAGAATTATGTTCCCCAACTAAGGGGAGGAGGACATAGATTTTGGTGCAGATTCTGTTTATGCTGGCGTCAGCATTGGGGTAGCACTATATCTCATGAACTTCTGGATAGAATCTGACCAAACTTGCATGGTTACATCACTAGTATCAGTGAAAAAATAAGGTTTCGATGGCCTAATCTTATCTTTAAGGGTATAGCACCCCCACCCTAAACAGTAAATTTTGGGCCGAAGTATTGTCTGCATCCTATTTCATAAACAAATTTAAACTTGGTACAATATATTATTACAACCTACCCAAGATTTGATTAGAGTTTGTGACCTTGACCTTATTTTCAAGGTTACAGGCTCCCAAAAAGTGTCTTTTTTGAGCCCCAAAAATGGCTTGTCTGCACCCTATCCCATGAATGAAATGATGAATTTTGATCAAACTTGATACAATATACAATATATTATTTCAAACTACTAAAGATTTGATTAGATTTTGGTGACCTTAACCTTATTTTCCCCCAAACTGTCAATTTTGGGCCATAAATGGCTTGTCTGAACGGTAGTTGCAACCGTAGCTTGTCAAACTTGGTACTATATATCATTACATCCTACCAAAGATTTGTGTAGATTTTGGTGACTTTTACCTTATTTTAACCCTTGTCCTGCTAATCCTGGATATGCCTTATCTTTGAAACAATGTAGATCCAGATCAGATGGCTTCTGACGAAGCCATCTGATCAGGATCTACATTGTTTGCCATTCAGATTGTGAATTTGTTGCAAGAATTTGCATCAAGTAATCTGATTGGTTGATAATCGGTAGTGGGTGTGGCATATATAAATATTCAGCAGGACAAGGGTTAAAGGTCACAAGCTCCTGAAAACTGTCAATTCTGAGTCTATGATGGCTAGTCTTTTCTTTATCTTTAATATGAATGTCTGAATTTCAGTATGTTGGCTCAAACTGTAATAAGAATACTCTGTTTGCTGAAAGTTTAAATATTACACATTGCCTCAGTACAAACCAACTTTGAATGCTTTTTCAGCAATGCGTGGAATGGTTTCAAGGTGAGATGTGCCTAGAAGGAAAGAAACGAAAGTAAGTTCTTATGACTTTCTGAGGTGCCAACAAAGACTGAACTTCACTTGACACAGCTCATTTTATGAGCTGTGTCAAGTGAAGTTGAGTCTTTGGACATGATTGTGTACTCAGTAAAGACGCAAACCAGCCTCCATACATACTAGGAACAGTTTTAATGCACCAGCCATTTGAAGAATAGTGAGGGGGCATGCAGTGTTGCCCTTGTCTGTTTGTCCGTCTGTTCGTGGCTGCGTCTGAAACTTAAATACGGTCAATAACTTGCTGATTTCTGGATGGATTTTGAAATTACTTGGCAGAAATTTAACCATCATGAGAAGATCTGTCTGGTGCAAAACCCAGGTCCATATCTCCAAGGTCAAGGTCATACTTAGAGGTCAAAGTTTATAAAAAGGATCTGAAACTTAAACACGGTCACTTATTTCTGGATGGATTTTGAAATTACCTGGCAGAAATGTTGACCATCATGAGATGATGTGTTGTGCATGAGAACTAGTTTGGAATCTCCCAAGATCAAGGTCATACTAAGAGGTCAAAGATGCTTGGGTGCATATTTTCAGCCAGGGACATCCATGACATGTGGACACATTTCTAGTCTCTGTCTGCATGAAGATGCTGTGGGCCAACAGATATGCATATAGTGCGAAACAAAGACAGCTTTAACTGAATGGGTTGATCTGCTCCGTCACTGGGGAGGGGCTTGAAGAAATATATGGGCTGCATGATGCTTCCACGCAGAGCTGAATCCGGTCCGCACACTAGTACAGGTAAACCGCTTAGAGGATCTAAGTCTGTCCAGGAACCGCGGTGCGAGGCAGACCGTCCATGCTAATAAACCCTATTGGTTTTATCGGGCGACAGGGCTTGAGATGTCATTTCATCTCAATGTCGGGTAAAAGTCCCACAAAATTGGAAGCAACGTCTCCAAAATGACCTTTACAGTGTTGACGGGGACGTTAAACCTCAAACAAAATCCGTCACTGGGGACACATGTTTTGCTTGATGCAATTCCAGTGTATGTCATGAAGACCTTGGCCAAATGTTAAATAAAACTTTTTTCATGTTTAAGGGGAATGGGAACACCTGGCATATTTTTCTGCCATTTTTAGCTCACCTGTCACATAGTGACGAGGTGAGCTTTTGTGATCACTTTTTGTCCGTCGTGCGTGCGTCCGTCCGTGCGTCCGTAAACAATTTCAAAAAAAAAAAAATGAAAAAAAAAGAAAAAAAAAAGTATATCTCTAATACCCCATGGTCCATCTTGGTCAAATTTCATGAGAAGCATCATCAGGTAGGGGGAAAGGCTGCATAAGGTTTTTGGGCTGATCAGATTGGAATTCTGGTTGCCATGGCAACATATAGCTCCCATACACTTACAATGGGAAAAAAATAAAATATCTTCACCTCTGAAACCACTGGGCCCAGAGCTTAGATATTAAGCTTGTAACAATGTTAAGTGGTCACCTACATAAATCCTGCTAATCATGCCCCTGGGGTCCAAATTGGCCACACCCCGGGGCCCCTTAACTCCTATAGACTCATAATGGAAAAAAAGCATCAAAAATCTTCTTCTCTGAAACCAAAGAGCCCAGAGCTTAGACATTTAGCATGTAATTCCTGCCAATCATACCCCTGGGTTCCAAATGGACCTCGCCCTGGGGCCCCTTCGCTCCTATAGACTCATAATGGAAAAAAAAAGTTTCAATAATCTTCTTCTCTGAAACCACAGGGCCCAGAGCTTAGTTATTTAGCATGTAGCAACAGCAAATGGTCACCTACATAATTCCTGTCAATCATGCCCCTGGGTTCCAAATGGGCCACGCCCACGAGCCCCTTAGCTCCCATAGACTCATAATGGAAAAAAAAGCTTCAAAAATCTTCTTCTCTGAAACCACAGAGCCCAGAGCTTAGAAATTTAGCATGTAGCAACGGCATGTGGTCACCTACATAATTCTTCCAATCATGCCCCTGGATTCTAAACAGGCCATGCCCTGGGGCCCCTTAGCTCCTATAGACTCATAATGGAAAAAAGGTTCAAACAGCTTCTTCTCAGAAACCACAGGGCCCAGAGCTTAGATATTTAGCATGTGGCAATGACAAGTGTTCACCTACATAAATCCTGCCAATCATGCCCCTGGGGTCCAAATGGGCCACGCCCTGGGACCCCCTTAGCTCCCATAGATTCATAATGGAAAAAAGCTTCAAAAATCTTCTTCTTTGAAACCACAGGGCCCAGAGCTTAGATATTTAGCATGTAGCAACAGCAAGTGATCACCTACATATTTCCTGCTAATCATGCCTCTGGGGTCCAAATGGGCCACGCCCCGGGGCCCCTTAGCTCCCATAGACTCATAATGGAAAAAAGCTTCAAAAATCTTCTTCTCAGAAACTGTGAAGCACAGAACTTAGATGTTTAGTATCTAGCAACATAAAAAAGCCAGCTACATAAATCCTGCTAACCCTGCCCCTGGGATCAAAATTGGCCACGTCCGAGCTCATCAGCTCCAATAGACTTATAATGGAAAAAAAAACTTAAAAAAATCTTCTTCTATGAAACCATTAGGCCCAGAGCTTAGATTTTTAGTATGTAGCAATGTCAAGTGGCCACCTACATAAATCCTGCCAGTTTTGCCCCTGGAATCCAAATTGGCCACAGCCCAGAGCTCTTTAGCTTCCCTAGACTTACAGTTGGAAAAACTTCAAAAATCTTCTTCTCTGAAACTACAGGGCCCTTATACGAGGACTGTTCAAATAGAATGCAACTAAGCATATAAAAATGATTCCGTGATAGATTTCGATGAAAAATTTATTTTGTCCCCTCAAAGTATTCCCCTTTAACAGATATACAAACTTTCAGTCTTCTGACCCAATCTTTGAATGCATTTTGGTAGTCTTTTCGAGGTGTACTATGAAGGCATTGGAATATTGCAGAACCGAGGTGTTTGCGCTGTACAAATTTTCGACCAGAAAGGTATTTTTTCAGCCGCGGGAACAAAAAAAAGTCACACGGGGCAAGGTCAGGGGAATACGGGGGGTGAGGGAGTTCAACAACCTTTTCCTGCTTCAGATAGTCTTGCACAATGAAGCCTTGTGCGATGACGCATTGTCATGTAGCAATCTGACATTGGCCAAATCAGTTGCGGGTCTTCGTTCTTTGAAATATTTCTTCAATTTTCGAAGAACTTTATTCTTGTAAAACTTCGCATTTACAGATTTGCCTTTAGGCACAGCAACCTGAATAGCAGGGCCCTGATTTGAAAAGAATATGGCATACATTACCTTCTTGACGCTCATGGTCCGCTACGCAATGCATGGTCTTTTGCAATACTTTGTTGCCCATATTTTGTTCTGAATCTTTCATTTTGGCTCAAAAAAGTGAACCCATGTCTTGTCACCTGTGACGACATTAGCGAAAGACCATGCATTGTAATTTGGAAACTTTTTAAGCAACTTCTTGGCCCACTGAATGCGTGTCTTTTTCTGCTCATCTGTCAACAGATGGGGAATCCATCTAGCACAGATCTTTCTCATTTTCAAATCCCGTTTCAGAATTGTATGAGCTGCTCCTAATGAGATGCCAACCATACTAGCTATTTGCCTAGTGGTGTATCGTGCATCGGTAGCAACTATTTCTTTCACTCTAGCAACCATCTTGGCAGATGTTGCTCTTTTCGGCCGACAATCATGTGGTGCATCTTCTGTTGAGCCTAGCCCACAGCTGAATTTCTTACACCAATGAAAAACTGACGGAAAAGACATTTCATTATGCCCATAAACCGAACATATTTCATCAAAAATGTCTTTGCACCGTATACCAAGAATACAACGATTCTTAATATAGGACCGTATTTCAATGGCGTAACTTGACCTTCTTCCAACCATGTTTTGTATTAGTATACAAGAGTAGACAGTGTTTATCGAACAATATACATGGCTAAAGTGGACGGATTTTAACAGGTTTGGTATCAATGTATAGGTAAAATGTTTTTCTACGCTGTGATATTTATTTCCAGGTGATTTTCGCATTAGTGCATGAGAAAACGTTCTACTTGCATTCATATTTGAACAGTCCTCGTAATGAAAAAAAAAAACAAAAAAAAAAACAACTTGAAATTGGGAAAAAAGATCTTCAAAAATCTTCTTCTCTGAAACCATATGTCCCAGAGCTTAGGTATTTAGCATACAGCAATGTCCAGTGGTCTCCTACATGGATCCTGCCAATCAGGCCCCTATGGTCCAAATTGGCCAAATCCTGTGGCCCCTTAACTCCAACAAACTTATAATGGACAAACGCTTCAAACATCCTCTTTGAAACCATGAAATACAGACCTTAGATATTTAGTATATAGCATCACAAAATGGTCGCCTACATAAATCCTGCCAACCATGCCCTTTGGGTCAAAATTGGCCAAGCCCCAGGGTTCATTAGCTTCTGTACACTTATACTGGAAAAAACTTTAAAAAAATCTTCTTTTCCAAAACCATAAGGCACAGATTTTGTTTGATTTGAGGTTTTACATCCCCGTCAACACTGTATAGGTCATTTTGGAGATGTCTCTTCCAATTTTGTGGGACTTTTACCCGACATTGAGATGAAATTACATCTCAAGCCCTGTCTCCCAATGAAACCAATAGGGTTTATAAGCATGGACACCGCTTTGCCTGAGCTTAGATATAGTAATGTCAAGTGGTCTCCTACACTAATGATTTTCTGGTACACAGTTGAGCGATATAGGGCCATTGGGCCCTCTTGTTAAAAGGGAGACAACTTTCTGAACTTCCTGTTCGCTTTTCTATAAGCCCTGTCCCACTGAAAAAAGAGGTCTACTGTTAAAGGAAAGAGCAAATTCTTTTCTTTAAGAGTTGATCCCTATTGACATGGAAGACAAAAATACTTTTGCAGCAGTTGCCTCCCCTGAAGATGTTCCCATTCCCCTTAACTCACATGAGTGAAAAATTTGTTCTGTTCTGTTAAAATACAAACACAGTTTAGGCAATTTTCCTGTAATGTTGTTTGTCTTGCTAATAAATTTTAAGATGCCAACAATTGTTGGTTTGTTTGTTTGTTTGATTTGAGGTTTAACATCCCTGTCAACAGTGTATAGGTCATTTTGGAGACGTTGTTTCCAATTTTGTAGAACTTTTACCCGACCATTGAGATGAAATGACATCTCAAGCCGTGTCGCCCAATAGGGTTAAAAAGCATGGACGGTCCGACTGGCACTGCTTTGCCTGAGCAGACTTAGATCCTCCAAGCGGTTTACCAGTACTCATGTATGGTCGGTTTCAGCTCTGCGTGGAAGCATCATGCAGCCCATCAATTTCTTCAAGCCCCAATAGAAACAACAATTGTTGGAATTTATTAGCAGGACAAACGTTGGGCATGTGAAAAGTTTTATATCCTGAGGACCAGATCAACCTGTGCAGTCAGACTTTGTTTTCTGTATTACCCTTTATAAATGCTGATCTACTGTCTGTCATGTGAGGAGCAGACAAAATGGTTTGGGTCTTTTACTGGTCTCGCATCTCATGCTCTAGGCCCCTGGAAGAAATGTAGAAGCATCAAGCAATCAGCAAGTGCCTATCAGCATAATGAGATCAGATGCCACATGCACTGGTAGCCGTGTAAGTAGCTCAATGGTATGCATTTGATCATTTAAAATGGCAGTTTGGCAAATATTCTGTGGCAGAAAAAATATGAGCAGCTCAGGCAAAACTACTCATATTTTCTAGCTTTCCTGAGCTGAAAGCTCTGGAGCAGCTATTGTAATTGTCGTTGTCATACATCTGTCTGTCAGTTCACAATGTATTTAAATCTCCTAAACCACTGAATGGATTCTAACCAAACTTGGCACAACTCATCTTCTGGTGGTTATGTTCCAAAGTTATTCAAAAACTTCCATTCCATTCAGACATCTGGTTGCCATGACAACGAAAACAGAAAAATAAGCGAAATCCTTTTATAATATCGTATCTGAAACCAGAAGGGCCAGGTCATTGATACTTGTTATATAGCTTTGTCTGAGGGACCTTAATCAAAGATGTTCAAATTATAGCCCTGGGGTCAAAAGTTGCCCGCCCCAGGGGTCGCTTTTTACATCGACCCATATTGGGAAAAAACATTAAAAAATCTTGTCAGAAACCAGAAGGCCCAGACTTGTGATATTTAGTACATAGCTTGACCTAGTAGTAGACCTCAACCAAAGTTGTTCAAATTAAAGCCCTGATGCCAAAATGGCCCCGCCCCCACTAAAGCTACTCGCATGTTTCAGCAAAAATATTAGCATATTTGCCATAAAAGATTGAACAATGCTGTATAAAGATTTGAACATCTGGGCCCAGCAGTGATATTCATTGTACAATGATGTTGTCCTTAGGTACAACTTTGAAGGTTTAGCTATTGCGTTTATGTTTCAGACAAGGATGCTACAAGGTGTTAATTTTCAACACAACAGGAGATAGAGATACCAGTGTATTACTAGAACCATTGCAGGTTAGTAGAAAAGATACTGGATGAAATAAGGGCCAACTCTTGAGAAAAGGGTACTTATTACTTTAAGGGGAATGAGGACATTTGACAGATTTTTCCACCATTTTTCAAAGGGAGACAACTTTCGGAACTTCCTGTTCGCTTTTCTTTAAGCCCTGTCCCACGGAAAAACGGGTCAACTCTTAAAGGAAAGAATTCGCTCCTTAGGAGCAAATTCTTTCATTTAAGAGTTGCCCCTATTGACATGGGAGACAAAAATAATTTTGCAGGAGTTGCCTCCCCTGAAGGTGTTCTCATTCCCCTTAATCAATCAGCAAAAGCTCAGGCGAACCTGCACATCTGTGCATACTCGCCTGAACTTTTGCTGTTTGCAGACAAGAAGAGGGGATCTTGAGGTAGCTTCATGAAAGAAATCATGCATCTAGCCATATCACTTGGATGTACAGCACATTTAAAACACATACAGTAGAATTTCGGTGATTCGAACGCCAATTTTTCGAAACTACCAGATTTTTCGAAAGTGTGTGTCAGTCCCGATCTTTTTTGCTATTATTTTATATAAAATTATTACCATTTTTCGACCGGCCCCCGATAGCTCAGTTGGTAGAGTGTCCGCTCCGGGGAACGGAAGGTCTGGGGTTCGACCCCGGACCGCGACATACCAAAGTTGTTAAAAATGGTACTAGCTGCTCCTCGTTTGGCACTCAGATTTACGGGGTAGAGCTAGGACTGGTCGATCCAGTGTCAGGATAATGTGACTGGGTGTGGTATCATGTAATGTGTCTGGGACATGATACTTCAGTGAGGCAGCACTATAAATGTGAGCATTGAGCTCCCTGTCGCAACCAGACACCGTCGTGATATGACTGAAAAATTGTTGAAAGCGACGTTAAACCCGAATTCACACACACACACACCATTTTTCGAATTTCGAGTTTTCGAAAAATTCAGTTTTTCGAATAAAATTGTTGGTCCCCATCAAAGAAATTCCTATTAAAATCCATCTCCAAATTCGAAGTCAAAATTTGTCAAGCTTTAAGAGCATGTTTTCTTTGAGCTTGTTCACACCCGACTGGCGACTGATTTTGCAGGTGCAGTATATTATTGTGTAAACAGGTAATTGACACCTAGTTGATCCTGAGCTTCTTAATTGATATAACGGTAATTGGTAATGAGCATCGTTGAGAAGATTATCCTGTTTGATGTTGTAAATAAAGCGCCTTTAATCTGAGACCTTCTGTACAAAGCATTAGAGCATATGGAATTTTTGGGAAACTGAAAGTAGATGATTTTCAGAGAATTTCAAAGACAATTTAAAGTGAAAATAGAAAATAAAAATGCAGTACACAAGTGACTAGAAACTTGTGGTTTGTGAGCAGAGACTGCAACAGTTTGCTTATTGCATTCTGATCTAGATCTTTGCTGACTACTCCTGTAAGCCATTTCTGTCCTGCCTTTTTACTGGTACGATAGTTCGTCTGTTAGAGATTTATTGTTTTACATTACCCAATTTTTGTGGGATGTTAAATGGTTCATGATTTGTTTGCCTTTTTTCCCCAAGGGTGAAAGATGAGGTACTTTGCTCATCATTTTAATGCTTATATAGAAATCTGTGTTCTTACCTGTGGACAAAATGCAGTCAAATATTACTACCGAACGAAAACTTCCGAACATTTCCGAAAACAACCGATTTCGAAAATTCGAACTCCCGATAATTCGAAGACAATCTGGCAGTCCCTGTCACTTCGAATTATCGAGGTTTGACTGTAAATGAGCCGGCGCATGATAAAACCTTCATAAGGTCTTGTGACCTTCAAATACCCGGATCGGTCTGCTCATTTACTCACTAAGACAAGAGATGTCATGTATCTCACTTTGAATAGCTCGCAGACTATAGAATGTATATGTGACAAGCAACGGCTCTGATCAGACTGCCATCACGTGAACAAGTCTGTGAAATAAAGGCCCCCCTAAACCCCACTTTGAATAGAGAAAACTGGGGTTTAAGGGGTATACCTTATTTTTCTTATTTCTGCTCCAAGACATAGGTTGTGGGTACTCGTTAGAACCGCCTCAATGAGGCGGTTCTAACAAGCACCCACATCCTATGTTTGCAGTATAAATTACAAAAATATCGCGGATTTTCATCAGAAAAGTAGCCATTTCGGAGGTGTGAAAAAAATGCACTATATCGCACAGGTGTTATATTGTAATGACAAATGCGCAGGCTGTTCTGAGTCTTCGCTGGTTGCACAAGCCTTAACATAGGTTTTGGTGTGCGCAAGCTCAAATACAAGAATGCTATAGGCCTTTTCTCAGGAGCTTGAATTTAGGGGATTACTACATGTACAGTCGAACTTCGATGGCTCGAACACACCTGGGACCTTGAAAATCTGTTCGAGACAGGGGTAGTTCGAGCCACTGAAGGTTGCTGCCAAGAAGCATAACGAGATACTTTTAGACATCTTTTCGATATTCTGTAATGAAAATGTATGCTGTGTGTACTCTTTTAGAATCGCCTCATTGAGGCAATTCTAATGAGTACACACAGCATACATTTGCAGGATAAAAGACTAAAATCTTCTTAATTATCCCCCACTATTGCTTGAGAAGAGGATTTCCCTAGGGGGCTCAAGAGCAAGTTCGACTCAGCCTTGGTAAAACCACCATCGGTGTTCGAGCCATCGAAGTTCTACTGTATATTCAAAATTGTCATTTGTGGAAGTGAATTGAAGGTTTAACGGTCAGACATTTCATTTTACAAAAACGAGATAGCGGAGGCGTAAAACAGAATTTGCAACAGAAAACAGAATTTGCAACAGTAAAACCGACAGTTTCCCTTCCCAAACGACAATTTTCAATACAGTTCTTCCCATTCTGATGCACTTATTTGGTTGTTTCGTTAAAAAAATTTGTCTTCCTTATGAAGTAGGGGTCTTCCCTCTGGAGCAAATTCTTTCCTTTAAGAGTAGACCTGTTCTTGAAAGGAACACAGTGTATGGAAAAGCAAACATGAGTTTCTGAAAGTTGTCTCCCTTGTGCCAAAATGAGTGTATTCATGCTGGTAATTTATTGTTTTTTTCAGGTGTGTGACTTTGATGCAGTTTTATTTTGTCCCAATGCTGCCTTCTTGTCTTGTAACAGTGCTGGTAAGTATCTTCAAACATCCTACATGTCATCATGAAAACACGCCTATATAAATTTGACCCCCTGGAATCCCACTTTTATATAGTAAAACTGGGGTTTGCAGGGGTATACATTATTTTTCTTATTTCTGCTCAAAAACATAGATTGTTGGTACTCGTTAGAACCGCCTCATTGAGGCGGTTCTAACGAGTGCCCACAATCTATATTTTGAGCAGAAATAAGAAAAATATCACAATTTTTCATCTTAAAATTTTCATTTTTCCGTCGGTAAAGGCGGCAATGTATTTGTATAGGCGTGTTTGTGTAATGACAGTCAGTGGCTTAAATACTTTGAGACCATGAAATGTGTTCGAAGAAAGGGGGTACACGGTTGCCAAGTATCAGGGAAAAGTCAGGGAAACTAAAAAATGTTCAAGGTCAGGGAATTGTCAGGGAATTCTGAAAACTCATGGAAATTTGAAATATAAGCAAATATCAGGGAATTGTAAGGGAATTTTGAAAAAAAAAAAATATTCAGTGCTATAAATTTAATGCATTCTACCTCACTAACAAATTAATTGAAGGCAGTGTCCAGATACATGTATAGAGTTAATTTAGTGCAAGCAGTTTTAAATTATATAAATAGCTTGGCTTTAGTATTGTTGGATAATGGCTAGAGCAGCTTCTTCAGTGTCCTAGAAATCTGTTAGACATGCGTGGTAGAATATTAAAAAAAATTATCATTGCGATAACACATGTGTGTGACATAGTTCATTTTTTCATATCCCTTAAATGATTATTTTTTCTGATGAAAAAAAAAATGTAATATTTTTCTTTTTGTACTTACTTCAAATGTAGGTTGTGGGTGTTCCTTAGAACCGACTCAACGAGGCGGTTCTAATGAGTACCCACAACCTATGTCTTGGAGCAGTAATGCAAAAAATAATGTATACACCATTTAATCCCATTTTGTCCCCGACGTTAGTCGAAGGGGACTAAAGTAATGGGTTCGTCCGTCTGTCTGTCAGTTCATCCATAGACACAATCTTGTCTCTGCAACTCCTCTTACAGTTTTCAAGGGATTTTGATGAAACTTGCCAGTTATTGTTCCCATGACCTGAAGGCCCTTTGACAATAGTAATGGGTTCGTCTGTCTGTGCATCCGTCCGCATATAATTTTTATGCTCCCCGAAGGGGGAGCCATATAGTCGCCGCTTTGTCCGTCCGTCCGTCCGACCGTCCATGCGCACCAACGAAACGACATTTAGGGGGCAAAAAATTTGGACAGTTTGACACTTAAGTATATATTCGTGAGTCCAAATGGGGTTTATTCCGTTATTTGGGTACTTAAGTGGCAAAAATTCGCTCTTAGGTGGCTTGCCGTTTAAGAGAATTTGCCGCTTAAGTAGTCAATATGCCGACGCCTAGCCACTTAAGTATCCGTTCCTGAGAGCGTCCGTCCGTCAGTCCGTCCGTCCGTCACACTCTATATCTCTAAAAGTATTAAAGGTATTTAAGTGAAACTTGATATACTGATCAGAATCAGAATTGTTACTGGTCAAATGACATTCATACACCAGGACCTGTGATGTGGGAAGTTAGTCCCTAGCTCTAACCAAAGAGGTAAATTTAGCAACACAATCATCAGCACCTTCAGCTGTCGAGATAATCGAATCGGGAAGGGCATTCCAATCTCTAATGGTTCTGGGGAAGAACGACTCTTTATAAATGTCGGTTCTTGCGCTAAGGGTCTGAAAGGCCAACGAATGGTGATTTCTACAGTGTCTAGCTGGGGGAACAAGGTCATCTGTTGGAATGCTGGCAGCACCCTTTAGACCTTTGTATAAAAGGATTAGCCTACTGTCTTTTCTCCTTTTCTTGAGAGACTCCCATTTTAATTTTCCAAGTATTCCAGTCATGCTCCCAGTTTCAAAGCAGTAATTGCCTGTTACAAATCTAGCAGCTCTATTCTGAACTTTCTCAATTTCATCATTAAGGACCACTCCACTGGGGTCCCAGATACAACTACCATATACCAAGATTGGGCGAACAAGACCTTTATATGCTGCCTCTTTTACATTCTGAGGGCACTCATGAAGATTTCCCCTCAGGAAACCAAGCGTTCTATTTGCCTTAGTACACATGTTGCTAATATGAGTATTCCATCTCAAGTTGTGTGAGATTGTCACTCCAAGGTATTTAATGGAGTCCACATTTTCGAGGACCGTTCCCTCTAAGGTGTAAGAAGCCTCAACTTTATTAGATCTCTTCCTAGTTATCTGCATAATATTGCATTTAACTGGCTGAAATCTCATGCCCCATTTACGTGCCCAACATCCTAATCTATCTATGTCAGCCTGAAGTTTCAATGAGTCATCTGCATCTCTAATTTCCCGGTAACAAACACAGTCATCTGCGAACAGTCTTATTTCTGAGTCAATGTCAGTGGAAATATCATTGATGTACAGGGAGAACAAAAGTGGACCAAGAACGGTCCCTTGTGGGACTCCAGACAAAACTGGAGCCCACTCCGAAGATTCACCATTAACAACAACCCGCTGTTTTCTGTAGCAAAGAAAGGAATCTATCCATTTGAGGGTCTTTCCCCCAATTCCATAACCAAATAACTTAGATTTAAGTAGTTCATGAGGAGGGGTGTCAAAGGCCTTCTCGAAGTCCAGAATAAATGTGTCCACCTGTCCCCCTTTGTCCAAGATTTTTGCCCAGTCATTAATAACTGTGCTTAGCTGAGTTTCACAACTGTGCCTTTTCCTAAATGCATGTTGCCTGTCTGACAAAAGTTTATGCTCGTCCAAGTGGGCCATGATGTTTGAGCAGACTATATGTTCCAGCAATTTACACAGAACACAAGTCAGAGACACAGGGCGATAATTACGGGCAAGAGCCCTATCTCCTTTTTTGAAGAGTGGACAAATGTTTGCTAAGAGCCATTCTTTGGGGATTTCACCCGTATCAAGAGACTGTTGAAACAAGTGTGCGAAAACTGGACCCAACTCATTTGCTAGTTCCTTCAGGACTCTGGGATGAAGCTCATCAGGTCCTAAGGCCTTACTGGGGTTTAAGCCTTGAAGTAATTTGATCACTCCTGCAGCTGTCACAACAATATTATTCATGAATGGGGCCGATCTTCCAGTCAATGGAACCTCCGTGAACTCAGTTTTATTAAACGCATCATTGAATTGACCAACTAGTTCCTCTGCCCTTTCAGAGTCTGATTCAGCAACCCCGTCCCCTCCTCTTTTATTAAGGGGCGGGATGCCTTGCCTGTCTTTCTTCTGGCTATTAATATATCTGTAGAAGTCTCTGGGATTTGCCTTTACATCACCTACCAAGTTATTCACATACAAATCATGCTGATTGTTTATATCAGTCTTGATTTCACGTCTCAAGTTTTCAAATTTTGTCCGGAGTTTACCACTTCCCGTCTTTTTTGCCTTTGCATGAATCTTATTCCTTCTGCGAATTTTCCTTCTTATCTCTGGAGTGATCCAGGGAATAGAAGATACAGGCCTACTAGTTTTTGAGGGGATATGATTTTCGGCCGAAGTATGAATGAAAGAAGTTATCAAATCAAAATTCTCTTGTATAGACCGAGCATCTGAATGACCATTAAAGTAATTCTCCTTTGCAAATCTGAGTGCATCCTTCCTCATAGTTTCATAGTCACCTTTCTGATATGAGTACACCTTCCTCCGAGGTTTCTTTATTGGTGGGATGTGAATTTTTAAATATCCAGAGACAACATCGTGGTCACTTAGTTTATCTGGGGAATGAATGTCTTCGAATTGTCCTGGCAAAGTCGTAAGGATCAGATCCAATGTGTTCTTATCACGAGTGGGGAAGTTAACAATTTGTTCAAGGCCATGATCGTTCATAATGTCAATCAATATTTGTCCTTCCGACTGACTCAGCATTGTGCCTTGTTTGCTGAGCCTGTCGGGCCAAGCAATGTCTCGGAAGTTGAGGTCACCTAGAACATGTACAGCCGGGAGTTTTTTACCCTTATGCTGCGATTTAATGCAATCCAGTTGGTCTTTAAACAACTGGAAGTTTTCGATTGTACCATTTGGTGGTCAATACCAACTTGCTACGAAGTGGGAAGTTTTATTTGCAAAAACTGATAGAAGGCGATGAGGGGAATCGTAAAATACAAGAACCATAACCCTGTCACCAGTATTTATGGAGTTACTTCCCTTCTTAACTATTTCAATGAAAAGATTGTCCGGAGCATATCTCTGAAAGTATAGAAGGGATTTAAGTGAAACTTAATACATTGATAGATGGCCATCAGAGAAAGTGCAGAGTGCAAGAACTGTAACTCTATCACAAGAAATTACAGAATTATTTCCCTTTTTAGTTTTTGCTATATTAAGCTTGTCCGGAGCATATCTCTAAAAGTTTTAAAGGTAATTTAGTGAAACTTGATACACTGATAGGGGGCTATGAGAGAAATCACAGAATGCAAGAAGCATGACCCTACCAACAGTATTTACAGAGTTACTTCCCTTCTTAATTAGGGCCCTCCACAGTATTTTGGGTGCCCTATAGTAATCTCCTTGTCATACTAACAATCACAAGACCTACATTCTGACAAACCATACTGCTTTTGTCCGTGTGTTTGTCACGCCTTAACCAAAAAACTTAACCTTAGTCATAACTTCAAAAGTATTTGCCCTACTCTCATGAAACTGCACACACTTACTTACTATCACAAGATCGACATTCTGACAAAGGGCCATAACTATATTGCTTTTCGGTGTGTGTTTGTCAGGCAATAACCAAACAACTTAAACTCGGTCAAAATTTTAAAAGTATTTATTCTACTCTCATTAAACTTCACACACATACTAACCATCACAAAACCTACATTCTGACAAAGGGCCATAATTATGTTGCTTATTTACACTGAATTATCTCCCCTTTTTCAAAAAATATCTCCTGTTGTTTCATAACCATGGGTAATAGGGCTTTCATATTTCACATATATATTCCTTGTGACATTCTTCATTGAAAATCACTTACTAGGGAACACAAAACTGAGTTTCTTTGTCTTATGGTTTAAGATTTACATGCCCTTGCACGGAAGGGGCCTTACATTTCTCCTTATTGTCCGTCACGCTCTATATCTCTAAAAGTATTAAAGGTATTTAAGTGAAACTTGATATACTGATAGAAGGCGATGAGGGGAATCGTAAAATACAAAAAATATCCGAATTACACTTTATCACCATCAGTTTTTCAAAGTTGCATCTTTCAGTCTACACAGACAGACAGCTGACAGACAGACAGTACAAAAAGTGAAGACCCAGATCATGCTGCTCATGGAGGAGCAGTCTTCATAAAGGAGCAGTTTGATCAGTGTACAGACTTTTTGCCGAACCTGTCTACATAATTTGGGCTCAGATTGATAACATGCAATCAGTATTTTCAGATGAACTGTTTGAAGTGTTAGAATTTCTGTATGTAAATCAGTCTCAATGGTCAGTATGTGATTAAAACTAAATTTATCAACACAAACCAAAAGACAAAAGTTAGAGTTGATATTGTTTTTCACAAATACATGAGAAATAAAGACAAACAGTCATGCAGTTTTTCACACCTGAATGCAGATGGTTACTGAACAGACCAATAGAAAATTATAGATGCCATACAATTTATCTCTGAAAAGAACTGTAAAATATGTATAAAAAATGACATCTGAAAAGTTTGTTATAATCACCTAGAAATTTTCAAAAAGATACCTTTTCTACCAAAAGATGAAAATTAAAAGGCAAACAGTGTGTATCCTGATCAGACTGCTCTTCTAGACAATCTTATCTGAGTATGCACTGTTTGACCAGGCCTGTCTTTCCAATACCTTAGGATCATTATGGTAGTTGATAAAAATACTCGTGACTCCATTGCTTTACCCTATTCTCTGTTTTATCCATACCTTACACAGTTTAAAGGGAGACAACTACATGTATATGATTGACTTTATTTCACTTGTGCAGACCATAAACTGATTTGAAAAACATTGAGCACATCCATTAACTTTTATGAAAGGTAACAGTTTGAACATGTCTAACTGCAGCTTGTTAGGGATTACTAACATTATGATGATGTAAAGAATTGGTCTGTTGTCCAGAATCCTGATTTTGCACAAATTCACCATTTATACATGTATATTAACAGAAATGTAATCAAATTGTAATCAGAAAATAATCATGATTACAGGCAAAAATATGGAAGTAATTGATTAAATTAAATTACTTGTAATCAGAAAAATGTCTGATTACTGATTACATGCGATTACTTGAAAATGTGTAATCGATTACAGCTGATTACGATTACAGATTATGATTACCCCAAGCCTGATCACAAGACCTACATTCTGACAAAGGAGAATAACTTGTGTGTTTGTCACACCTAAACCAAAAACCTTAACCTCGGTGATAACTTCAAAAGTATTTTGTCTACTCTCATGAAACATCACACACATAATTACCATCACAAGACCTACATCCTGATAAATTGCATTTGGGTGTGTGTTTGTCAGGCTACATTCTGACAAAGGGCCATTACTATATTGCTTATTTTCACTAATTATCTCCCCTTTTTCAAAAAAATATCTCCTGTTATTTCATAACCATGGGTGATAGGGCTTTCATGTTTCACATGTGTATTCCTTGTGACATTTTCCATTGAAAATCACTTACTAGGGAACACAAAATTGAGTTTCTTAGCCTTATGGTTTAAGATTTACAGGTCCTTGCAGGGAAGGGGCCTTACATTTCTCTTTTTTTTTTTGGCATTCTTTTTTGAAAATCACTACCTGCTTTATTTGTACTCCAAACATCAGCTGAGGGTACTCATTAGAACCTCCTCATTCAGACGGTTCTAACGAGTACCCATAACCTTTGTCTTCAAACAAATCTTATCAAACTTCAAAGTTTATAGGATCATTTCACTAATTTAACCCTCCTATTACTGCACATATTCGGGGAGCATCCCTCGGTTTCACCGATGCTCTTGTTCGTCAAAGATTTCTCAAGAACCATAAAAGCTAGAAACCTCAAACTTGGCATACTAAGTAATCATTATATCTTATATTGTTTAAGTGGCATTGGGCATTATCCACTTATTTGTTCATCTGTCCTTTCCTTCTTTCTCTCCATATAGGCAAACGTTAAATTTTTCGTCGAAGGTTTCTCTGGAACTACAAAAGTTAGAAGCCTCAGACTTGGTTTGCCATACAATAATGATGTCAGAAACAACAGGCTTTCTCTGCCCATTTATTCTTTCATTCTTCTTTCTTTCCATATGTTAAATTTTTTGTCAAAGATTTCTCAGGAAATACGAAAGAAAGCTAAAAGCCTCAAACTTGGTATGCAATACAATAATGATGATTTATATCATGGTAAAGATGATGGGCTTTCCCCTTGTTTTTGTTCATCTGTTCTGGAAGCCATCAACTTAGTAGGCATTGCAGTTATGTTTACTAATATCATGCAAAGCCAATCTGACTGGTGGTCAAGATGTTGTGCATTTCTGTAAAAATGCATTTTATCATATGACGTCGAGTCTGAGAGTGTAATAACGCCATGTAATATTTTCGATAATCCACTAGTGGATTAAATATGCAAGTTAGCTAGATACGTTCCGTAACGTTACATGTACGACGTCCTTAACGACATCGCGTTTACTAATGGCGGAATATTGATATTTTTGTAAACATTCGTGAATAAAATGCGTTTTAAATGTCATATGATAAAAAGAATCTTGCATTCTTGCTGATGTATTATTGAATTTATTAAACTCATTGAGGAAAAGGGATAAAATGCTCGGCAAAGCCTCGCATTTTATCCCTTTCCCTCATCTCGTTTAATAAATTCAATAATACATGAGCACTCATGTAAGATCCTCTATAAAGTGGGGGTATAGTCAGATCTTCTGACAATTCTAGTTCCTGTTGGTCTGCTCATTTACATATTCTGTTGTATCTTACAGATCAGAATAATAGAAATGTTACCAAGGAAAGTCAGATCAACAGATGCCTGTCCAACAAGCATGCCTGGGAGAAACTGAGCCATCAGAAGTCTAGTAAACCAAGTGTCACCAGTAAAGTTGCTGTCAGTGTAGACATGGAACCACCAGCTGGCTCCAGGCTTGATCATGTGACTGTCAATGGATTTTCCATTGAACAGCATGCTGTTGTTGAGAGTGAAAGTATAGTCTTTAATGACAGTGTTGAAGCTGTAAATGAGAAAACCAGTGTTAGTGGAACAGCCTCTACAGATAGTACACACAGAAGTCATGATGGACCAACAAATGTAAAGAGGCCACGAAAGGAAACTGTTGTTATGAATGGTTATCATGTCAGTATTGAGAATGATGAAGAGAATGTGGATTTGAACTGTAATAGCAACAACGATTTGAACTTTAACCAGGAGGTTGTTTCAGACAGTCATCTAGTTTCAAACAAGAAGCCTGTGATACATGCTTTTCCCTCTATATCCCACTGTATAGAGTGGCTCATGAAAGGGACTGAACTCAGGGATAGCACAGCTCAGGGAAGACAATTAGGGCAAAATGTGCAAAATGTTGTGTATGATTCTAACAGAGGTGACCTGGAAGATGCAGACAATACTTTACCAGAAATAGGTGATAAGCATGTGAATATACTAGTCACCGGCAGTCTACATTTGGTGGGTGGGGCTTTGAGAGTTATAGAGGGAGAAAGTGTATGCTCTTGAATGAATTTTTACATTATTTTAGTTCTGTTGCTATTGAGAGAATTTTAATAGCTTTTAGTGTGAGCTTTGCTTAAAAAATACAGTATCTTGCTGTTAAGGCCACCCAAAATTAAGACCACACTATAACAGGCCTCGGTAGCCTATTGGGTAAGAGTGCTGACTCTTAATCATTAGGTCTCTCAGCTCCTTGCTTGGGCCACATGTGAGAAGCCAAGTTCTGCAACAGAAAGTCGGGTGGTTTTTCTCCTGTTATCTGGTTTTGGCCCACCTCCCATTAAGGATCGGTTCGAAATAAGTGAAACTAGATCGCGCTGTCAACGGTGCACCATAGCAAATACCTGCTTTTTCTATGGACAACAAACTTTACAATGCATCTGTATACTGTATCATCCTGACAATATCTCGGTCAAGTTCTAATATGTGTCATGTCGGGTCAAAAAGTAGGTCAGTAGGTCAAATCATAGAAAAACCTTGTTAACACTCTAGAGGCTACAGTTTTGGTCAAATCATCATCAGACTTGCTCAGAATGATCATCTCTACAATATCTAGGTCAAATTCGAATATGGGTCATGTGGGGTCAAAAGTAGGTCAAATCATAGAAAAACCTTGTTTACACTCTAGAGACTGCAATTTTAGTCTAATTATCATCAAACTTGCTCAGAATGATCATCTTGACAATATCTAGGTCAAATTCGAAAATGGGTCATGTGGGATCAAAAAGTATTTCATTATGTTAAATCATAGAAAAACCTTGATAACACTCTAGAGGCCACAGTTTTAGTCCAATCATCATCAAACTTGCTCAGAATTGTCCTCTTTTTGTAATACCTTGGTCAGGAGGGGTATTTTATTTGACAGAAAATGCTGTTAGCAAACAGTGCAGACCCTAATCAGATGCCACATTCTGCGACGTCTGATCTAGGCCTATGCTGTTTGCCAGGCTACCCCTTCAGGGTTTTCCTGCCTTTTAGGGGTTATTATAACTTTAAACAAAAGGGGTTATAATAACTTTAAACAAATATTCTGTATGATAATACAGTATGTCAAGCAATTCAGACTTTCAGGGTGTTTGGATCATGGTCAAAGTTCTTTTGGCTATTTTTAGAAAAAACATTGTCATCACTCGACCTACTTTTATTTCATAATTTCCCCACCATAAGCATGCTACAGATTAGAAATGATTGAATCAACCTTCAGGCTGCAGAAATATAAATGCTTTCGGACATGAAGGGGCGGACCTTTCATCTCAATGTCGGGTAAAAGTCCCACAAAATTGGAAGCAACGTCTCCAAAATGACCTAAATAGTATAAACCTCAAATCAAACAAACAAAATTGGTCAAATCATACTTGAGACTGCATTTTTTGTTCAAGCTTCATGAAACTTGCCAAGAATGTTTGCCTTAATAAATTCTTGAATATGTTTGAATATGGGTCATGTGGGATAAAAAACAAGGTGATGAACAGACTCAGGTGAGCGATACAGGACCATCATGGTCCTCTTGTTTTTAAAAAGCGGATATAATAATCTTGAAAAGGCCATACCCCCCCCACCCACCCCCCCCCCCCCCACACACACACACACGCACACACCAACGAAAAAGACCACACTACTATTATGGCCGTATTCTGCCAGTCCGGAAAAGTTCCTTATACTTCTTATATCCACTGACACACTCCTCTCCAATTTTCAGCCACTTGTTTTGTGATTTCAATTTTACCAAGATTCAGAATGAGAATGTGAAACAGTATAGATCCTGATCAGCTGGCTTCACAGAAGCCAGCTGATCTGGATCTATACTGTTTTCAAAAAGGAATACCGTATTCGCCCTGATTACCGCACCGTGCGCTTAGCTTTTTCAAAATCATGTAAAAAAAAATCACCGTGAAAAATCTACCTAATTAGCGCACACGTGATGTGAAAACAATAGCTACCGAGATGATGCATACTGATATTTAATGGGACGGAAAAGGATACTAAAGCATTGCCTTCACTGTTGAAGAAATAACGGTAAGTTTTTGTCAATTTACTGTGAGAGCTTTCAGGGGGAGGTTACTGTAAAGTTTGAGCCTATTCATTTCCTTTTCAAAAATAGCTTTGGTGTGCCCTTATAGGAGCATGTGCGGTAATTAGGGCAAATACGGTATATTCGGGATCAGCATGATGAAGGTTAAGACCACACCACTGATGAGACCACTTTTAGACAGTCCCAAAAGGGGTCTTCAGAGTGGAATTCTACTGTATATTGGCCATTAATTATGCAGAAAAAGAGTCATTTGTGGAACCTAAAAACTTTTAATCGGCTCTTATACATGTTATTTCAGAATATTGAATAGTGTAGGTTACAACAGCTCTGGGCCAGTTATTCAAAGCTACAGAAGTTTTTAGTTAACATATGTTAAGACTTGAACCATTCATTACAGAAAAAAATACACTAATGTATTTTTTAGAAAAAAATGTGTATAGCTTTTGTATAGTAGTCGCAGATAAAATTGACTAGGCGGAGCTATCCTTTGTACCTGCCTTTGGAATGATCTATTAAGAAAAAGGTAAAGCAAGTCATCCGATTGTGTGAATTCAACTGTAACACAAACATTGTCACTGAAATATGTGAATCCAAGAAATTTGAAAGTGGGAAGAAGCCACAATATTTGGTCTAGTGTTAGGGATAGTTTAAATGACAACAGGCGATCACAACTCAAGTGTAAGCTATTAACTGGCACCTATATACTACAAGGTCACCGGGCTGCCTTTAATCAATATTCGGTGGACCCTACATGTAAATTGTGTTCGAAGGCACCTGAAACTAGACAGCATTTTATTGCGGAATGCACAGCATTTACAACTGAAAGGGACTTGTATAAGCAAAAAAAGAAAAACAACCCAGCTCTGACAGACATGGTAAAGAGCAAAATCAATGACTCAGAAGTAGTTACCCAGCTCACATTGGATGCATCGGCATTACTGGACTTCAGAGCCTCACAGTCTGATGTGTCAAATATATTTGAAATGTACTCCAGAGAAGCTGAAACAAATTTTGGAATGCTAGTTGTACATGTATATACACTGAACTGTACATAATCTTAAAGATCATTACATATATTTACTTATCTTACCTCAAAGAGCTCATATCTACACCGATAAGGTGGTGCTCCGACAAGTCAACGGAGGGACTCTACAAAAACTGAACTGAACATATCTGTGGCATATATGGCCATTCGATCTGCTTGCAGAAAGCATGCCAAAGGCACCCCACCGAATCTTCTGGTGGACTCCGCGAATTTGACCTATATTGACAACACCTGAATAGCTCCGCCTAGTCAATTTTATCTGTGACTACTATACTGCACTGCAAAGATACACACATTTTTCCAGCAAAAATATCTCTATTAGATATTGCATGTGCTATGACAGTTAACATTTTGACCACTAATAAGTGGTTTTAACCCTTACCTTGCTTTTCACAACAACCCCTATCTCTGCAAACAGTTTAGCTCCTGATCAGAAGCCATCTGATCAGGATCTACACTGTTTCTCTGCAAACAGTGCAGATCCAGATCAGATGGCTTCTGAAGAAGCCATCTGATCAGGATCTACGCTGTTTGGCATTCAGTTTATGAATTTGTAGCAATAAATTACATCAAGTAATTTGATTGGTTGATAAACAATTCACTGCAAAAGCTACACACATTTTTTCAGCAAAAATATATCTGTATTAGATAATGCATGTGCTATGACAGTTAACCCCTTCTCTTGCTGAATATTCAGTTTAGCCACACCCATTTCTGACTTTGAACCAATCCTGCCCCCACCCATAGGGGCTTGAAGAAATATATGGGCTGCATGATGCTGCCACGCAGAGCTGAATCCGGCCCGCACTCTAGTACTGGTAAACCTCTTAGAGGATCTAAGCCTTCCAGGAACCGCGGTGCGAGGCGGACCGTCTATGCTAATAAACCCTATTGGTTTCATTGGGCGACAGGGCTTGAGATGTCATTTCATCTCAATGTCGGGTAAAAGTCCCACAAAATTGGAAGCAACGTCTCCAAAATGACCTTTACAGTGTTGACGGGGACGTTAAACCTCAACTCAAACAAACAAACAAACTTTGAACCAATCAGATTACTTGATGTAATTTATTCTTACAAAGCTATAAACATACTGTCAAACAGTGTAGATCCTGATCAGATGGCTTCTTCAGAAGCCATCTGATCTGGATCTACACTGTTTCCAAAGATAGGGGTTCAGGATCTGATCAGGATCTTCATTGTTTGCCATCCAGTTTATAAATTTGTTGCAATAATTTGCATCAAGTAATCTGATTGGCTGATAATCAGCGGTGGGTGTGACATATTTAAATATTCAGCAGGACAAGGGTTAACATTTTGACCACTTACAAGTTGTTTTAAGCTAACAATGCTTTGAACCACTGGGCACAGATCTGTAATCTTGCCTAAACAGGCACTGTTGCGTTTGCATTTATCCGCAGATCTTGATCTCTGATCACAACAAAGAAGTTTGTGTAACCCAGGGAGTGCTATAGGTAACATGGAATTCTGATGGGCTATAGGTAACATGGAATTCTGATGGAGGCAGAGTTTGTCTCACTGGGGACAGTGTTCCAGTGCAGACTCACTGCAGACAATGATCCAGTGCAGGCTTTCATAACATGCCCTTCCATTGGCTTGGTATGATTCAAGTTCTCTTGAGCATAATACCTCATTGGTTCGTACCTTTACCTCTGAGTGTAGAGGTACCAGGTTCAATCCCCGGCATTGGCAGTAAAATTTTGGCATCCAAACAAGCAAGAGAAACTCCACATATTCACAGGAGGTCATTAACCCTTGTCCTGCTGAATATTTAAATATGTCACACCCACTACTGATTATCAGCCAATCAGATTACTTGATGCAAATTATTGCAACAAATTCTTAAACTGGATGGCAAACAATGATGATCCTGATCAGATGGCTTCTTCAGAAGCCATCTGATCTGGATCTACATTGTTTCAAAGATAAGGCATGTCCGGGCTCAGCAGGACAAGGGTTTATAGGAAAGAATTGTGTAATGTTCTGGTTAGCCTTTTTAATTGTTGAAAATCTAAACCTGTCCAGAATACATTAGGTTTGGTTTAATACAGACAGCTTGTTCAACATTACCTTATTTTTGTTCCCTCGAAAAAAGAAATATAAAAAAATACAAATCATGCTTAATCAACAACAGACACCAAAGCCTGGTAAAATTCTTACATTAAACATACTTCTTGCTTTTAGTAAACAGATTTCTTCACCTAATATTTATGAATAGTTTGTAGAGTTGAAACGACTTTATTTTAAAGGGTACAGGCCCCCAAAAACTGAAAATGAGAATTGTAATTCTGGTTTACTTTCTTTTGGAGCCATGGCTCTTTGAACATTGAAAATAGTCATCTTGGTCATGTATTCCTGTCAACTTCATTAAGGGAAATAGTAATGCGTCCTTACTTAAAATTCCTTTTTCACTGTGATATGGCACTTGCTTGATGTAATTGTAGTGGTGGGGCATCATGCAGTGTTTGCAGCTTTTATTTATCTGAAAATTTTCATTGTTTTTTTTAGTGTAAAAATAGGCGTGTTTTCGTATAAATGGAAACACCTATTTGCAACCATGGATATATCCAAAAATCAAAGACAAAAGAGCCCAATCCAGAGGGTAAATCTATCAATGTTTTGAATAATTGGTCCCAGAGTCCAGTTTTTCAAAGCATCATTAGCTTAACGAGCTTGTTAGTGGTCAAATTGTTAACTGTTCTGATAAGTACAGTCTCTAACAGTGGTTTTTGTTTGTTTGATTTGAGGTTTAACGCCCCCGTCAACACTGTAAAGGTCATTTTGGAGATGTGCTTCCAATTTTGTGGGACTTTTACCCGACATTGAGATGAAATGACATCTCAAGCCCTGTCGCCCAATGAAACCAATAGGGTTCATTAGCATGGACGGTCCGCCTCGCACCGCTGTTCCTGGACAGGCTTAAATCCTCTAAGCGGTTTACCAGTACTAGTGTGCGGGCCGGATTCAGCTCTGCGTGGAAGCATCATGCAGCCCATATATTTCTTCAGGCCCCTATGGGCGGGGGCTTCTCTAACAGTGGTAGTTTTGCTGAAAAATTGTGAGCAAAAGCTGCTCTCTTTTTCTGCAAATATAGTATATTTGATACATTAAATGATCAAGTTTTAACTAATAATAATAATAATCGGCCTTATTTATAGAGGGTAACACATTTAGTACAAGTACTAATCTTCCATGTGGCCCTCTTTTCCTGGGTAGGAACCAGTACTAAGCAATGTGGATAAAGTTTCTTGCTCAAGGAAACAACATGTGGCGCTTGCGAGGATCGAACCGGCTACCTCTCAATCTCAAATCCGATGCTTTACCACTGCACCACAGCACTCCACAACGACATGTTAACTTATGATTGTTAACTAACGACATTATTAGCTTTAAACAACTGGCCCCAGAAATTAAGATGCTAACATCAGCAGTAATCCTCACACATATCTTACTGGTGATGTATAGCAGAAAAAGTCTGTGATATTATTTCAGTGCATATAATGGCATGCTGAGTAAGAACAAGCAGGATCTAACATGAGTGGTAATTCATGAAATATGTGGCGGACATAATATAAGAATCTTATATGGGTGTGAGGGGTGGATGCAAAAATCCATCCCGAGGGACACTGTCCGTCATCACGAGGCTTGTCAAGTGATGCCGGACTGATCCCGAGGGACGGATTTTCTATCCACCCCTCACACCCATATTGGATTCTTTTTCTTGCATACCTTCCATTTCTTAGCGCGGATTTTTAATGTTGCAGTCATTTCGGTTACCAACGTCCGCCGTATTGTGATGACACTACAGGAATGTAACGTGACGTCACGGATCGAGCATGACGTCAACCTTAACGACGGCGCACACAAGGTCGTAATCAACCAGTGCATTTATCAAACACGCGATTATAATTGATTTGGGGTAGGAACACCAGGGTCAGAACATACAACAACGCAACCGGCAAGTTAGCACTAGGCCTTCTCTCAGACGCACTTTTGATCTTGTTTGAGACGAATATCAAATACGTGCCGAAAGCTTTGTAGCACCGTTTTGAACTCTCTATCACGTGCTTCTGAACTGGTATTTGCGATGATTGACAACCGTCTCTGAACGTTAAAAGCGTGGGCGGGACAATAGCGCTGTCACTTTATGTTACAATCGATTTTCAATACTGCTGAAAAGGAGATTGTGGATACTCGTTAAAACATCGAAGCGGTTCTAACTAGCAGTACCCACAATCTATAGTCTGCTCAAAACAGAGATTGTGGATACTCGTTAAAACCTCGATGTGGCGACAGGGCTTGAGATGTCATTTCATCACAATGTCGGGTAAAAGTCCCACAAAGTCGGAAGCAACGTCTCCAAAATGACCTATACGTACAGTTGTGTGTATTTCTGCTCAAAATATTGATTGTGGATGCTCGTATCGCCTCATCGAATTTTCTTATTTCTGTTCAAAATATAGATTATGGATACTCGTTAGTATCGCTTAATCGAGGCGGTTCTAACGAGTACCCACAATCTATATTATGAGCAGAAATAAGAAAAGTAAGATGTACCTCTGTAAACCCCGGTTATTCTATTACATATGGTTCAAGCCCAAAAGTCTTTCGGATCCTTACGAGACACATGTTCATGGTGCTGCCTAACACAACAGCCTATAATACTGGCACAGCATGCAACGCTTCAGATGTCTGTTAACTTTAGCCATAAAGTCCCTAAGCCTGCCCTGGCGAGTTGGGACCATTTCACTGGGATTGAAATGTCATTTTATCTAACTGTTGGGTAAAATTTCACACAAAACTAGAAGTAATGTCTCAAAAATGACATAAATAATGTTAATGGGGATGTTAAACCTCAAATCAAGTAAACAAACAGTCAACAGAAACGCAGAAATATTGGTCAATTAAAGTCTGTTATTGGTGACATGAATTCTGAGGGGAATGACTTGGCAGATTTTCCACCATTTTTCAAAAGGGGACAACTTTCGGAACTTCCTGTTTGCTTTCCCACGAAATAGTGATATACTCTAAAAGGAAAGAATTTGCTCCTCAGGAGCAAATTCTTTCCTTTAAGAGTTGACCCTTATTGACATGGGAGACTAAAATACGCTTGAAGGAGTTGCCTCCCCTGAAGGTGTATGCATTCCACTCAAAGTCTCAAAAATATTTGCCACTTAATTGCTCGACTCGACGGTTAGTAAAATATTTGGGCGGATTTTTGCGTGCTCCCAGGAGACCTTATGGGTCCAGCCTTTTAAATTTTGAAACCTTCCTCACAACTGGACAAAAATGGGCGGTAAAAAAGAGAAGAAACCCAGAAAAACCAACAAGTCTTAACCCTTATCCTGCTGAATAAATAACTTTAGCCACAGCCATTGCTGACTGCCAAACATTAAAATTTCTTAACATCATTCACAAGCTGCATGACAAACAGTGTAGGACCTCATCTCTGTTTGCAAAAGTAGGGGTTGTTATGGGTTAAATATACACTAAAGCCACTTTTTAACTGAGCTTCCTGTTGTGCCCATTTCTGTTTGTTTGTTTGAGTTGAGGTTTAACGTCCCCTTCAATACTGTATAGGTCATTTTGGAGACGTTGCTTCCAATTTTTGGGACTTTTACCCGTCATTGAGATGAAATGACATCTCAAGCCCTGTCACCCAATGCAACCAAAAGGGTTTATAAGTATGGGCGGGCTGCCTCGCATCGCTTTGCACGGGCAGGCTTAAATCCTCTAAGCGCTTTACCAGTAGTTGTGTAGTCTGCGTGGAAGCCTCATGCAGCCCATCTCTTTCTTCAAGCCCCGATGGGCGGGGGTCGACAATTTCTGTATGTATTGAAATTGCACAAGGAGGATAAATTACAAGGATTCGTGTAAAAATACATTCAAATCAATCAAATCTTTTATATTTCGGTCTGATTACAAATAAATGTAATAACAAGAGGAGCGATACAAATATGCAACGTTCGGCGGCAAAGTATAAGTCAAAACAAAAAAAAAATAATTAAATAAATAAATAAAACACAAACAAAACAAAACAACCAGAGGGCAACATTAAATTTTACGAGATGAAATCAGTACTCTCTCTCTCTCTCTCTCTCTCTCTCTCTCTCTCTCTCTCTGTTTTGAGCACGCAACGCTGAAACAGCACCGAATCTATGGCATTGTGTGCTTCGAGTTTGTCAATCAACAAAAATCAAATCAAATTTATTTCTCTCAGCATCGCGAAAACACGCCTATACAAAAACACTGCAAATCCTATCGCCAAACAAAAGAAATTGGAAACAATTTTCCAATCTCTGCCCAAAACATAGACCGCGGGTGCCCGCACGAACCGCCTTATCGATGCGGCTCTTACGAGCATCCCCAATCCAGCCCCAGAGCAGAAACAAGAAAAATAAGGTTTACCCTCTGTAAACTCCAGTTTTACTGTGTAAAAGTGGGGTTCAAGGAGGTCAAAACCATAAAGGCGCGTTGTCGCGATGGGTTATACAATAGGATAAAGAGGAGCAAAACGTTGTGCAAACATACTGTTTCATGTAACAAACTTATTATTTCATCATTTATTATTATTATTTATTTTATTTATCCGACCACACCCTTTCCTGCCTTTAAACCAATCAGATAGCTTATGTAATTTCAAACAGTGCAGATCCCGATCAGACTCAGAAGCCATCTGGTCTGGATCTGCACTATATGCAAAGCTAGGTTTTTTTTATCAAGAACGGCAAGTTTTGCTCGGACTGGTCCGTATGCAGTTAACTATGTTCCATTCAAAAAATCATAGAGCATGAAACGTGTGAAAAATAAATGGGCCGTTACAAAGCATGTTCTGCACGAGCATGTGTAGTCAGACGTGTGGCCAACACGCTAAAGAAAAATATGAATGGGATATTATGTTCACTCCAGAGTGGTAAGTGTAATAAAATATTATAGATGCGTCTCTCTCTCTCTCTCTCTCTCTCTCACTCTCTCTCTCTCTTAACCAGCCAATACACAGGTGTAAACAGATACATTCATTACGAGTACACGCCCATACAAATACACTGCAAAACCTACCGCCGAAAAGAACGAATATTTTCCGATGAAAAACTGATATCCGACACACATCGTGGATACACGTTAGAACCATTGTGTACAAAGTTGTTTTGTGAAAGCAGGGTTAATTTAAAATATTAGGTAATAGTAATTTTCTCTAGTATGATAAGCGCTAGGACGTAGCAAACCTAAATCAAGATTATAGATAAAGGTATGCACATGTATGTAATCAGACCGGACAGTCGTCGGCAGTCGCGAGCGGACGACAAAAGCGAACGGCGCAAAGGGGAAGCGTCCCCGACTGCCACCGGGTGTAGGCTGGGAAAATAGTCCCGGACTGAGATCCAAACCTTCGTTCAAGCCCTAGATTCCACTTTTTATGTAAACAGTGTAGACCCCGATCAGACGCCGATAGAATGACATGTAGAGTAGCCTATGACATTAAAAATCCGCGCTTTTTGGATGTACTTTGACGCCGCGTTCTGTGGCGCCTGATCTGAGTCTCCATTGCTTGCCAAGCTCCTCACGGCGAATATACGCTAACTGGTGATTGATTTTTTACATGACCCGTGACGTCCAAACAAAATTAAATATGGAGCGCGAAGCAGTAGATTTTGACAATCGCTTAGCTCCGCCCTCTCCTGTGGGTTAACCGGTATTGGATGGTGATGTTAAGTATTGATTACCGTTACTTTGACAAACTTGTCTCTTCTAACACCAATTGTGGTGTGGCGCGTCAGTGTTTTTTGATGTATCTGCTCTTTAATGAACCGACGGGATATACCGTATTGCTAACTTGCTGGGTGCGTGGTTGTAAATTTCTAGCCCAGGGTAAAACGTGGATTTCCTTGTCTGGTGTGCAAGAATATATTTCCTAGTCCATTTGATTCCAATGCAGAATTTTGAAAAAATCTGAGGGTCATTGAGTCTGAGAGGCCTAATTGACTGAAACTAACAAGTCTGGTCTAGAAAAACTAGTGCACTCCACAGTTTTCAGTTCTGTTTTGCAGTCCTTGCTTCCAACGGCTTAATTTTTTGCAGAATTTTAATGTATTGAAATGCAAAAAAAATTGTTGTATGATACAATACACAGAAATCCATTAAACAGAGGTTGTTCCCTAATATTTTAACCTTACATAGAATTTGCCGCTATAAAGAATCGGCATAAGTAGTAGTATTATAGTTAAGAAATAACCTGTTCTCCTTTATTATTCCTAATCGGCCCCGCCCATTGGGGCTTGAAGAAATATATGGGCTGCATGATGCTTCCAGGCAGAGCTGAATCCGACCCGCACACGAGTAGTGGTAAACCGCTTACAGGATCCAAGCCTGCCCAGGCAAAGCGGTGGGAGTCGGCCCGTCCATGCTTATAAACCTTATTGGTTTCATTGGGCGACAGGGCTTGAGATGTCATTTCATCTCAATGTCGGGTAAAAATCCCACAAAAATGGAAGCAACGTCTCCAAAATGACCTTTAGTGTGTTGACGGGGACATTACACCTCAAATCAAACAAAATTTATTATTCCTAAAAAATTATGTTGTGAATATTTGTTAGAATCGCCTCACCGAGGCAGTTCTAACAAATATCCACATTTGTTTTTTGGAGTGTGATATAATAGAAATATTCTGGAATATCTCCTTTAACCTGTCCCACATTGAGCTAAAGCTCCTTTGCATAGTTGAGAAATAACCTTTTCTCCTTTATTAGGGCCCCGCACTGAAAGTGTGGGTGCCCTATTAGGGCCCCGCACTGAAAGTGTGGGTGCCCTATAGTAATCACTCTGTCCGTCCGTCTGTCTGTCTGTCCGTCCGTCTGTCCGTCCACAAATTTTTTTATCCTCCATAACTTTTTATTATTCCTGGATGGATTTAAATATTACTTGGCATCATTCTGTCCGTCCGTCTGTCTGTCTGTCTGTCCGTCTGTCCATCCACAAATTTTTTTATCCTCCATAACTTTATTCCTGGATGGATTTAAATATTACTTGAAATGTTAACCATAATGTGATGGAGTGTTGCGCGCAAGACTCAGGTCCGTACCTCAAAGGTCAAGGTCATACTTAGAGGTTAAAGGTCAAAAAAGGGTCTTTCCTGTATCCAATTAATAACTTTGTTATTATTCCTGGATGGATTTAAATATTACTTGGCAGAAATGTTAACCATAATGTGACGAAGTGTCACACGCAAGACCCACAGCCGTACCTCAAAGGTCAAGGTCATACTAAGAGATAAAAGGTCAAAAAAGCGTCTTTTTCATTGTGTCCAATCTATAACTTTCTTATACCTGGATGGATTTAAATATTACTTAGCAGAAATATTAACCATAATGTGACAGTGTGTCACGCGCAAGACCCAGGTCCGTACCTCAAAGGTCAAGGTCATACTTAGAGGTGAAAGGAAAAAAAAAACGTCTTTTTTAACATCCACCGTCTGTCCGTCCACAAATTTTTTTATCCTCCATAACTTTTTATTATTCCTGGATGGATTTAAATATTACTTGGCATCATTCTGTCCGTCCGTCTGTCTGTCTGTCTGTCTGTCCGTCTGTCCGTCCACAAATTTTTTTATCCTCCATAACTTTCTTATTCCTGGATGGATTTAAATATTACTTGGCAGAAATGTTAACCATAATGTGATGGAGTGTTGCGCGCAAGACTCAGGTCCGTACCTCAAAGGTCAAGGTCATACTTAGAGGTTAAAGGTCAAAAAAGGGTCTTTCCTGTATCCAATTAATAACTTTGTTATTATTCCTGGATGGATTTAAATATTACTTGGCAGAAATGTTAACCATAATGTGACGAAGTGTCACACGCAAGACCCACAGCCGTACCTCAAAGGTCAAGGTCATACTTAGAGATAAAAGGTCAAAAAAGCGTCTTTTTCATTGTGTCCAATCTATAACTTTCTTATACCTGGATGGATTTAAATATTACTTAGCAGAAATATTAACCATAATGTGACAGTGTGTCACGCGCAAGACCCAGGTCCGTACCTCAAAGGTCAAGGTCATACTTAGAGGTGAAAGGAAAAAAAAAACGTTTTTTTTAACATCAACATTTTCCTACTCCTCTGATAGCGCTGCCGGGGCCCTAGTCAGTTTCACTGACAGCTCTAGTTACACCAAGAAACTTACTTTGTGGATATTGGTAAGAATCGCCTTGCCAGGGCAATTCTAACAAATATCCACAACATTTTTTTTTTTTTTGGAGCATGATATAATAGAAATATTCTGGAATATCTCCAATTATGCTTCCACGCAGAGCTGAAACTGACCACACATAAGTACTGGTAAACCGCTTGGAAGGACTAAGCCTGCCCAGGCAAAGTGGTGCGAGTCCGACCGTCCAGTGCAAATAAGCCTTTTGGTTTCAGTTGGTGGCAGGGCTTGAGATCTCATTTCATCTCACTGTGGGACAAAAGTCCCACAAAATTGGAAGCGTTGGATTATACAGTTTCTGCTCTACAACATGATTTTTACATTTTCCAACAAACACCCAGTTTAAAAGCTACAGACCCGTCCCCGATTGCTCTAATTGTGTATCTTAAGCATAACAGGTTGTTTTTCAGGCATTTATGCACATTTCTTTGTGCTTTGTTGTTGATTATTATAGTTGTTGAAATATTCTTTACATGCATATCAGATTCAAATAAAGAATATTTTGCTTACTGTTTTTGTTAGCTTCTTAACTCATTTTGTTATGATTCATTTTCATCAGGAAAAAACGCCTGTATAATTCTGATCCCATTTAACCCCACTTTTATAAAGCAAACCTGGGGTTTACAGGGGTATACGTTATTTTTCTTATTTCTGCTCAGAATTATAGGCTGTAGGTAACAAGTACCCACAATCTATATTTTGAGCAGAAATAAGAAAAATATTGCAATTTTTCATCTGAAAATTTTCATTTTTTTTTTTTTTTTTTTTTTTTGGTATTAACCATTTCAATATATTTAAAAGGCATGTTTTCATAATATGCAAGTAAGCACAACATAGAGATCACTTTTAGCCGTCCTGACAGTCACGATGGCTCAGTAGGATGCATGCCCAAATGGTGATCTGGAGGTCACAGGTGCAATTCCCACCTTGTTCAACACAATTCCATTATGGAGATTGACCACGAAATACTGTGTACAGTCATTCTCTCCCTTCTGCTGCTTCAGAAGGGCAGTTGTCAGTTTCTGGTGGTAGACTTTTTTGACTTGTTAACCACTTACGTATACCCCTGCTCCTAAATCCCAGTTTTCCCAGTATAAAGTAAGCTGTTTTGGAGTTGTTCTTTTCACTGACCTTTTATTGTTTGATTTGAGGCTTAATGACCCCGTCAACTCTGTATAGGCCATTTTGGAGACATTGCTTCCAGTTTTATGTGACTTTTACCCGACATTGAGATGAAATGACATCTCAAGCCCTGCCTGCCTAATGAAACCAAGAGGGTTTATATATATTGACGGTCTGACTCCCACTACTTTGCCGGGGCAGGCTTAGTCTTTCTAAGCAGTTTACCAGTACTCACGTTTGGTCAGTTTCAGCTCTGCATGGAAGCACTGTGCAGCCCAATCTATTTCTCCAAGCCTGGATGTGTGGTGGCGGTCACAGACCTTTTAACGCGAGTACAAACTGTACATCTGCAGTGGTGGAGATGGGAATAAGCCTGATTGTCTGGGTGGTCAATCAGCTTCTTCTTAATCGGTTTGATTGCTTGTCACTCGACCCAAAGTTACTAAGTGCAGCAGCTTTGCATAGCTGATGTTTTGTTTAATTTGAGGTTTAACATCCCCATTAACACAGTATAGGTCATTTTGGAGAAGTTGCTTCCAATTTTGTGGGACTTTTACCCGACATTGAGATGAAAGATCTGAAGCCCTGTCGCCCAATGAAACCATTAGGGTTTATAAGCATGGACGGGCCGACTCGCACCGCTTTGCCTGGGCAGGCTTAGATCCTCTAAGCGGTTTACCAGTACTCGTATGTTGTCGGTTTCAGCTCTGCGTGGAAGCATCATGCAGCATATCTATTTCTTCAAGCCCCCGCCCAATGGGCGGGGGCCCTCATAGCTGATGTCCACATGACTATCATTGGTTAGTACAAAATCTAGGTAATGTTTTTTAGCCACGGTATTCTTGTCATTGTGACGTCCGAATGCTGCATGAATAGGGCAGGGCTATCTAATTTGGTGACTGGCTAACGTGCTGGGACATTGGCAAATAGCTTAGGCCCAGGTCAGACACAGAAAAGAATTTGACCTCTGATCAGTGTTCATACTGCTTGCTTAAAAAATGGGAATTTTAGAGTTACATGAAACAGCCATTATGAAAACATGCAAATTCTAAAATACTGAAAATTTTACCACCAAAAACTAAACATTTTCTGATTAAAAATCTGATATTTTTCATATTTCTACTAAAAACATAGATTGTGGGTATTCGTTAGAACCGCCTCAGCGAGGCGGTTCTAATGAGTACCCACAATTTGTTTTTGAGCATAAATAAGAAGAATAAGGTTTACCCATGTAAACCCCAGTTTTTCTTTACAAAGGTGGGGTTCAAGGGGGTCAAAATAATAAGGCGTGTTTTAGTGATGCCTTATTCTCCATTCAGGAGGGTTTTTCCAGTTTAAGAGACATTGGCCCACCAGTGCTATCAGTGCTTTGATTTTCCATGTGGGTGTTGTGAATCAGGTGATTTGTGATGACTACCGACAGCGTGGCTATGACAGTGTCAGCTGACCTGCTTTGCTAGTCACACTCATGCGTCAACTTGCACCTTTTAGTGTTCACAATCTTAAATACACGGTGCGCGTTCTTGAAGACTTTAGTATGTTCTCATCAAACAGATTTCACCATGTTAACAAGTCCGTGAAATGAACACCCAGTAAACCACACTTAATACAGAGAAAACAGATTTACGGGGCCATGCTTACATTATTTTTACATGTTACATGTTATTCTTCTTACTTCTACTTAAAGACATAAGTTGTTGGTACTCGTTAAAATTGCCTTAATGAAGCGGTTCTAAAGAACGCCAACAACATATATTTTGAATTAAAAAAAAAGAAAGAAAAAAAAAATGAAAATTTTTGGAGTATGTAAGAAAACTCTTTGTCACAGAATGTGTTAATGGCAGTGGATACACCATGCACATTTTGCAATTTATTACACATAAGACAGTTGGGAGTTCCTTTTCACTTACCTATTGCAAAAGGTCTGTTTAACCATTAGCCCACCAATCACACATGTCGTCTGCATTGTCGGTAACTGTAAAAAGTCATTGGTTCAAATAGGAGCAGTCTGATCAGGGTCTTTGCCAGTATGCAAAAAGAAAGTTTGCAAGAAAATGCAGTAGGCAACATAAACAGACATTTTCAGATGCATTTTAATTAAAGACTAAAAGTGTTGCCTCTTTCTGAGTAGTTACAATTGCAGACCGGCCCCCACCCATCGGGGCTTGAAGAAATAGATGGGCTGCATGGTGCTTCCATGCAGAGCTGAAATCCGATCGCACACGAGTACTGGTAAATCGCTTAGAGGATCTATGCCTGCCCAGGTAAAGCGGTGCGAGTCGGACCGCCCATGCTTATAAACCTTATTGGTTTCATTTGGCGACAAGGCTTGAGATGTCATTTCATCTCGAGATCGGGTAAAAGTCCCACAAAATTGGAAGCAACGTCTCCGAAATAACATATTGACGGAGACGTTAAACCTCAAATCAAACAAACAAAAAACAATTGCAGACGAAACGCAACGAAGAGTTAGACTGTTGCTCACGATGACTGAGCTGGTCGAATTTTTGGCTTGTGATACCTGGGAATTCCGTGCTCAGCATGAACATCTTTGACTGTCTAAAATTTTGGATACCGCTTGGCCCATAGAGGACTCTTGCAACATGATTATGCTCTGACTACATGGGGCTGCGGAGGCTAATCCAGTCGTCTCTGTAGTCGACAACGCCAACTTGCATCTTTTCGTATTCCACGGCCTGACAATTGAATGTGGGTAGCCAAATGGTATTTGTCCATATTCAGCTCGGATGGGTTCGAGTATTCAGATGTAAACCATAATAACTCTTACCATGCTGTTCACGACAACCCCTATCTTTGGAAACTGTGTACATCCAGATCAGATGGCTTCTGAAGAAGCCATCTGATCAGGATCTACACTGTTTGGCATTGAGTTTATGAATTTGTAGCAATAAATTGCATCAAGTAATTTGATTGGTTGATAGACAGAAATGGGTGTGGCTTAAATGAATATTCAGCAAGAGAAGGGATAAAACACGCCATGCACACACACTTTTTGCAAAAAAGGAGGTAAGCCATAGTGCAAGAACGTATAAATCACGAACAGATGTAAATTCACGGATAGATGTAAAACAGTGCGCCGCGCCGCCCGCACGCACTTTTTGCTAAACAATTGACCCAAAGGTTATAAAGCGCAGTAGCTTTTCAATTCTGAAGTCCACGTGACTATCAGTGACTTGTCGTAAGTCCAGGTATCGCTGTATGGTCAATGTTGCGTGAGAGGGTTACCTATAGAAATTTGGACTGGAATCGTGTTGGCTATGGCAGACAATGTAGACTCACATCAGACGTTGCAGAACGCGGCACTTGACCAGGTTTTACACTGTGTACAGTCCAAGAATTTAAGTGTTATTTGTTTTTGGAGTTCAAAGGTTCAGTCAAAACTATTTAGGTCTTATCGAGCCTGTCAGTTTACCCATCCACACTTTTCCTGGGCAGACATATACGAGGGCAAGTCAATAAGTAACCAGCCTATCCCATTTCCGATTGGCCGAGACAACCAAGATTTTCATGCCTTGTTTCAATACATGTTTTAGACATGGCCCTTATCGTGTCATTCCCTCATAAGATATTGTTAGCGATGCAAAAGCAAGCTTTTCGTCAAAAGTTGAGTACCGTGCTGTAATTCGGTACTTGTATCAGCTCAGGATTGCCAATGTTTATGGGTCTTCTGCACCATCGTATGCACAAGTTAAATTCTGGTTTGGAGAATTCAAACGCGGTAGAACGTCTTTAGAAGACGAATCCCGGTCTGGACGACCATCAGATACCACCGATGAAGAAATGTGTAAGAAAGTACGGGATCTGGTGTACTCTAACAGGCGAATTTAGATGGAAGAAAAAGCGAATGCTCATTTCACATGGTAGCGTTTCAACAATTTTACATGATCTCTTGGGTATGCGCAAGCTAACAGCCCGTTAGGTCCAAAAATCCCTTAACGATGAGCAAATGGCTACCAGAATATCAATTTTCAGCGTATTGTTGAAGCGGTATAGGTCAAAGAATGTGACAACCTTTCTGACACGTCTGGTGACTGTAGATGAAACCTGGGTCCATTATTATGAGCCAGAGAATAAAACTCAAACTCGCCAGTGGGTAGGGCCGGTGTCTCCGAGGCCAAAGAAGTTCAAAACGCAACCCTCTGCTGGAATTGTAATGCCAACTGTATTTTGGGACGCACAATGCGTTATTATGTTGGACTTTCTAGCAAAGAAACGTACAATAACAGGTGCGTAATATGCAACTTTGGTCGATCGGCCGTGAAAAACGCCGAGGTAAACTCTGCTCAACAGGACAATGCAAGAGACCACATTTGCAAAATTGCAATGGAATGGGTACGAGCTAATAACACATTCCGCTTATTCTCCGGACTTAGCTCCTAGTTCCCAAACTTGAAAAAGTATAACCGTGAACGTCATTTCCGGTCCAACATCTATCTGACCATAATGTGTTCTTTGTTTGTATTAGAGTTTAACGGCCCAGTCAACACTACTGAGGTCACGTTTGTGCCGGTCAGTTTAACTACCCACACTTTTCCTGGGCATGCTTTTACGTAAGCGGTTAACCAGTACAGTGCACATTCTTTCGCCAGAAACATAATATATGTTCTAGACCGGTAGATCGAGCCGCTGAGGGTAATTTATTGCGCCAGGCCAGAATAATTTAGGTAAATGCTGCCTTTTTGATGTTCTATAAAATGAAGGTATTGTTGTGTGATCCCATTCATTAGAATCGCCTCGGTGAGGCGATTCTAATGAATGAGAGCACACAACATACCTTTTCAATATATTCCCAAATCATCCCTTACTATCTGACTATGTGTTACCCGAAGTTATGGGAAGAATTTTCCAGGGACTTGAGAACGACTGTGAAACAATGAAGATACAGTAAAATTCCAATATAAAGTGGTCCTTGACCAGAGGACATTGTGTGCAGAAAGTACAATGAAAGAATAGCTGCACCTTCTAAATGAGCCGGAGCACAGCATTTCCTACACCTTACATGTACGAACAGCGAAGACTCAGATCAGCCTGCGTACGCATCCATATAGTCTAACCAGAGACTTCTCTTGCTGCATAATGGACCATTGGGCACTTAGCTATCCTTAGTGCGCACAACGAAGACTCTGATCAGACTGCGCGGATGCGCATACAGCAGGCTGATCTGAGTCTTCGTTGGGCGCACATGTCTTACTGTAGGTTTTGTCGTGCGCTGGCTCAGGTAAGCTTTTTATAGCAGAATGGTAGTGTTAATGTATACTTAGAAACAACTTAGTTGGTTTTACAGTATTTCGAGAAAAATGCAGCGATTTGTAGCTAGTCTATCGCGTGTTGCGCTGCCAGGTAAATATTCCGCAGCAACATTACCTGTATATAATACTCAGAAAACATAAATAACAAAATGGCTGAAAATGGCGATGCTTCAAGTCAGGTGAGAAATGTTTCTATTGTTGCATGCTTGGAACTTTCTTTAAGGATATTCATACGACCCGATAGCTCAGTTGGTAGAGTGTCCGCTCCGGGGAACGAGAGGTCACGGGTTCGATCCCGTGCCGCGACATACCAAAGTCGTTAAAAATGGTACTAGCTGCTCCTCGCTTGGCACTCAGATTTACGGGGTAAAGCTAGGACTGGTCGACCCAGTGTCAGGATAATGTGACTGGGTATGGTATCATGTAATGTGTCTGGGACATGATACTTCAGTGAGGCAGCACTATAAAAGTGAGCATTGAGCTCCCTGTCGCAACCAGACACCGTCGTGATATGACTGAAAAATTGTTGAAAGCGATGTTAAACCCCAATTCACACACCCACACATACGAGGAAGTCTGCGTCGGATCTATGACCTAGTCTCTTGATATATATATATCTGCTTTGGGTTCGAACCTGGCTTGATGCGTAGCCAGTTCTGATACTAAAAGTCATGTCAGATAAAACGCCAGAAAACCCGAACATCGAGGTTTGCGAGACATAACGTTACAACAGACGTCAGAAAGCCCAAAATCGAGGTTTGCGAGGCGTCTCGATTTTTGGACTTTCTGGCCTTTATCATTGTAGTTCTGACTAACGTCAAGCTCAGACGGGCCCCGTGACCTAGTGGGTAACAGCGCTGACTCTTAATCATTAGCTCTATCACCGCTGTGGTTCGAGCCTCGCTCGGGTCACATGCGAGGCATCATGTACGGAAGGTCAGGTTTTCTTTTTCTCCGGGAACTCCGGTTTTCGCCCATCTCTAATTACCGATCGGCTCGAAATAAGTGAAATATTTTCGAAAGGGCCATGAGTCCCGTGGATGAGAGCAGGGCATAGTTTTCTTTTCAAATAAGCTTCTCGGTTTCGCTCTTTATTTCTTTTTTAGAACTATATGGGTTCAACTTTCAGCCCTAACCATCAAAACTACTGTTACTCATTGTCATTGCGCATTGTTATTACGCTGACAGTGGGTAGCATACCATGCTTAACTCATGTACAACTGAACCAAGTCCTATCAACCTGTCTCCAAGAGTATGGGAGATATGGCTATCACAAGATAATCTTTCTATTTTATTGGAAGGAGAGATAATTCAAATGTCATGGCACCAAGAGTTGTGGTTCTTGCGCATGACATGCTGCTTCAGCCTTGTGAACAATTGTGCCAAGTTTCATCAATATATCTCGAAGGTTATTGGAGTTATGGCGATCACAAGATAGTAATTCTACTTTTTTTTCGAAGGGGAGATAACTCAAAAACCATGGCACCAAGGGTTGTTGTTATTACCCATGACACTCCGTCTCAACCTTGTTTAAAATTTTGTCAAGTATCATCAATATATCTCCTCGGACCCATCGATACCGGTATTGATGGGTCCGAGATATCTCGAAGGGTATTGGAGTTATAGAGATCACAAGATAGTCATTCTATTTTATTGGGAGGGGAGATACCATGGTACCCAGAGTTGTGCTTCTTGCGCATTTTGTTAAATATTTCGCACCTGAAGACAGTTCTAGAAGGCTGGCCCCTTTGGCCGAATGGTTAAGTTTGTAGTGCTCTGAAGGTTCAATGAATACACGCAGCACCTGCAATTTCTCCAAGATTTCGTGAGTTTATAGGAAATTAATATTTTTACGTAGCTTTGCTATTGTTTAAGCATTATCATCTTATTGCATAGACAAATATTGCAATATAACTTTGAATAACTTACACACATTAATAGCGACACCCCATACAGTCAAACAAGGTATCTTAAGGCAAACTTTTCAGTAAATATGAGACATACCATACAGTCAGAATATTTTTGGGATGGTCGGTCTTGCTCTTCGTGTGATTTCGTATGGAATTCTAGAGGCACTTATTTTTAGCTCATTATAGATTATTACTCTATCTTAAATCTGTCTTAAAAGATATTTTTCTTTCGATCAAAGCTCTCAACTGGTCGATTTTCTGGTCAGATTTGCAGCTGAAAAATAGATTTAGAGCATAGAAAACGACATCTTGCCGTGCCCAAAGATGGTCAGTATGGAAAACAAAATTAATAAAACCCACTAAGTTGTTTATGTCAAAAAAAAAAAAATATACAAATATAGAAGACGGCTCGAAATAAGTGAAATATTTTCGAAAGGGCCATGAGTCCCGTGGATGAGAGCAGGGCATAGTTTTCTTTTCAAATAAGCTTCTCGGTTTCGCTCTTTATTTCTTTTTTAGAACTATATGGGTTCAACTTTCAGCCCTAACCATCAAAACTACTGTTACTCATTGTCATTGCGCATTGTTATTACGCTGACAGTGGGTAGCATACCATGCTTAACTCATGTACAACTGAACCAAGTCCTATCAACCTGTCTCCAAGAGTATGGGAGATATGGCTATCACAAGATAATCTTTCTATTTTATTGGAAGGAGAGATAATTCAAATGTCATGGCACCAAGAGTTGTGGTTCTTGCGCATGACATGCTGCTTCAGCCTTGTGAACAATTGTGCCAAGTTTCATCAATATATCTCGAAGGTTATTGGAGTTATGGCGATCACAAGATAGTAATTCTACTTTTTTTTCGAAGGGGAGATAACTCAAAAACCATGGCACCAAGGGTTGTTGTTATTACCCATGACACTCCGTCTCAACCTTGTTTAAAATTTTGTCAAGTATCATCAATATATCTCCTCGGACCCATCGATACCGGTATTGATGGGTCCGAGATATCTCGAAGGGTATTGGAGTTATAGAGATCACAAGATAGTCATTCTATTTTATTGGGAGGGGAGATACCATGGTACCCAGAGTTGTGCTTCTTGCGCATTTTGTTAAATATTTCGCACCTGAAGACAGTTCTAGAAGGCTGGTCCCTTTGGCCGAATGGTTAAGTTTGTAGTGCTCTGAAGGTTCAATGAATACACGCAGCACCTGCAATTTCTCCAAGATTTCGTGAGTTTATAGGAAATTAATATTTTTACGTAGCTTTGCTATTGTTTAAGCATTATCATCTTATTGCATAGACAAATATTGCAATATAACTTTGAATAACTTACACACATTAATAGCGACACCCCATACAGTCAAACAAGGTATCTTAAGGCAAACTTTTCAGTAAATATGAGACATACCATACAGTCAGAATTTTTTTGGGATGGTCGGTCTTGCTCTTCGTGTGATTTCGTATGGAATTCTAGAGGCACTTATTTTTAGCTCATTATAGATTATTACTCTATCTTAAATCTGTCTTAAAAGATATTTTTCTTTCGATCAAAGCTCTCAACTGGTCGATTTTCTGGTCAGATTTGCAGCTGAAAAATAGATTTAGAGCATAGAAAACGACATCTTGCCGTGCCCAAAGATGGTCAGTATGGAAAACAAAATTAATAAAACCCACTAAGTTGTTTATGTCAAAAAAAAAAAATATACAAATATAGAAGACGGAACACACACATACACCTTCAAGGTCATAACAAAAAAACATTATACAGATCGGAACATCCGGCTTAAGTGTACTGTACGCTCCCAACCAGTGAAATGACCAGGACATAATTGAAAAGAAGTATACATAGAAACAGAGGGAGACAATGCTATATAATACCAGAAAGAGGGGTTGTGTGTAAATCACAGACTTTAAAATAGCCCAATCACAAGTAACAGAAATAAGTCTTGCACCCCTCCCCCTCTCCCATAGATGTTGCTATATTGTTGCATCTAAAGATTTGAAAAAGATTTGGTAAACAGCATAACGAAGTTTTGTTTTTGTTTGAATTGACGTTTTACGTCCTCATCAACACTATTTAGGTCATTTTGGAGACGTTGCTTCCACTTTTGTGGGACATCTCAAGCCCTACCGTCCAAACAAACCAATAGGGTTTATATGCAGGGACGGTCTTACTCGCACCACTTTGCCTGGGCTTAGGCCTTCTAAGTGGTATACAGTGTATCAGTACTCATGTGTGGCCAGTTTCAGCTCTGCATGAAAGCATCATGCAGCCCAATCTAAATGGGCTGGGCCAAACCTAAGTTTTAACATATGCTTTCAGATATTTTTCAAACTTCTAATATGTTCTATAAAAGGGTTATCCTTTGGAAGCAAGGAATACACCACAGAACTGGAAAATATGAAGTGTGCATGTTTTTGGGCCAGACTAGCTAGTTTCGGCAAATAAGGCCTCATCAGTGACCCACAAGTATTTTCAAAATTCCACAATGGATTCAATTATCCCAAAGGACAAGAAATATAAACTACACTATGATGTAGGGCAGGGAGACTGTTTACCTAGGTTTCTGATCTCAAACTGGTTTCAAAAAGATTCAGTCTGTGTGAAACGGGATTTTATCATATGACGTCGCGTCTGAGAGTGTAATAACGCCATGTATTATTTTCGATAATCCACTAGTGGATTAAATATGCAAATTAGCTAGATACGTCCCGTAAAGTTACATGTACGACGTCCTTAACGATGTCGCGTTTACTAATGGCGGAATATTGATATTTTTGTAAACAATCGTGAATAAAATGCGTTTTAAGTCTCATACGATAAATAGAATCTTGCATTCGTGCTCATGTATTATTGAATTTATTAAACTCGTTGAGGAAAAGGGATAAAATGCTCGGCAAAGCCTCGCATTTTATCCCTCTTCCTCAACTCGTTTAATAAATTCAATAATACATGAACACTCGTGTAAGATCCTCTATGAAATTAACGCTTTTGCACAATAAATACATGTAGGGTCACTCTGTAGGTCATGATTCCCGTGATTTACAATGAGTCAATATCGTCATCATATGTTACTCATATTGTCAGCGCAATGACAATGGGTATTAAATTTAATAGTTATGGTTGAAAGTTGAAACCACGGTTTAAGAAATCTCTAGATGATTTTGAGATAGGTATGGACGTTTAAAAAGAGAATGAAAGGACGAAACCTAGAGGCTTATTTGAAAAGAAAACTATGCCCCTCTCCCACATACGGCACCATAAATAACTTTGACCTTGAAGACGAGGTTATGGTCACAGGAAAAAACAAAAACAAAAAAACATTTATTTGCACTCGTGTAACCTTGCAAATAAACTTCAATGCCAACAAGTTCCAATCAAGTCTTTGGGACGTTACAATGATACATTGTACGAAGTCTGGCCGAAATTTATGATTTACAGCAGATGTGGCGCAGACAAACTATTTGCAGATGTAAACATTGTTTGGCTTGGTAAGAATCCATCCAACACTGCTTCAAACACCAAACGCCGACGCTTACGGGTTTCGCACCAAACCAACATGCCTATATCGTTTTACTGAGTTAACTGGTGAGCTTGCTTGCTAATGTGGATTACGTCCCAAGAATTTCTTCGATTTTAACGATATTGTCAATATTAACAATATCGGAATTGTGGTATCCTCATGATTTCTTCAGGGAATAATTTTAATACACATTGTAACATTGTTTCGAAAGTTCTTATTTGGCTTCAATAGGCAACTGAGTTGATCCATTTAGCCTTCCTGGCCAGGCAGGACAGAGTAATCCATTCCACAATTTTGCCAGGTTCTGTGTCCGCTTTCAATCGCCTGCAGCCGCGTGTGTCGCATAATGCGCTCTACGGATTTGGAGTGATTCGCCTTCCGGTATGAGGTTTATTCCAACCTCGGGTCGTGTACCCCATTAATGAATGAATTCTCATTCATGACTAGTCATTTGAATAGCTGACATCGTGCTGTTGATTTCAATGATTACGCGAAATTATGCAAATGAGCTGCAATGACCTGTCGAGAGCTGTCATTAAGCTATCAAAACCTGTCAAAAAGGGGAATTTCGCGAGGCGAGGTAAGAGTGTATTGTATGACCTAACCGACGTACGTTCTGTCCTGCAATATCACATACATGTATGTACAGTGAGACTTTGACCATATTGTTTACGTATGTTGCATCCCTAAACGTCCGACATCCCTAAGTGTCCGACAAAATTTTAATTTCTCGCAAAATTGTTGGAATCGGTGGGGAATGTTCAATTATGACATTTTAAGTGAAAATTTCGAAAAAAATTTTTTTGGAAATATTCGAAATTTAACTTCAATTTTTTCTTGTCGGACATTTCGGGGTGCCCCATGCATCCCTAAGTGTCCGCCATCCCTAAATGTCCGACAACATGAAAATTGACTAAGAAAGCATTTTTATTGTTAATAATCAATCAATGATAAATAAAAAGACAAATTTAACGTTAAACCTATGTTAAAAATGTTCACCTTTGGAAATAAGCATTGCAATATATGGATCCGAATATACCGGTATCCTTAGATGTCCGCCAGCATGACAAAATCGTAGTTTCTCGGGAAGATGTCCGAAACGGTGGGGAATGATCAATTGTGACATTTTAAGTGAAAACTTCGCTTTTTTTTCTCGAAAATATTCGAAATTTAACTTCATTTTTTTTTTTCTTGTCGGACACTTAGGGATGACCCATGCATCCCTAAGTGTCCGCCATCCCTAAATGTCCGACAACATGAAAATAGACTAAGAAAGCATTTTTATTGTTAATAATCAATCAATGATAAATAAAAAGACAAATTCAACGTTAAACCTATATTAAAAATGTTCACCTTTGGAAATAAGCATTGCAATATATGGATCCGAATATGTCCGCAATCTCTAGATGTCCACCAGCATGACAAGTAACTTGGAAAATAGTTCTTACCGCTAATAATGAATAATAATTTATAAAGAAAAAGGTGAAGTAATTAAACCTATGCTAAAAAAGAATACCTTCGGAAATAAGCATCTTGATAAGGGATCCCAATATGGTCATCCCTAAGTGTCCGCCATCCCTAAATGTCCAACAACGTAAAAATTGGAACGCATGTTTTTTTGTTTATTAATTTTCAAATAATATTAAATAAAAAGACGTTAAATCCATGTTAAAAATTTTCACCTTCCGAAATATGCATTAGAATATATGGATTCGAGTATGTCCGCAATCTCTAGAAGTCCGCCAGCATGACAAGTAACTAAGATTTTTTTTTTTTCTTCTTTTTCTTTCGCTAATTATCAATTATGATTATAAAAAAATAGACATCAGAGTGGTTGGCAAATCCCCCGACCAAAAGGCAATATTGCCTTCAGAAAATTTTTTCACAAATAGAAAGCGCATTACACACATTCTCAACCATGTGAACAATTATGCCAAGTATTGTCAATAGATCTTGAAGGGTTTTGGAGTTATGGTGATCACGAGATAGTCATAGTATTTTATTGGAATGGGGATATAACTCTAAAACCATGGTACCAAGAGTTGTGGTTCTTGCGCATGACAAGCCATCTCAACCTTGTCAACCCGGTGATCTTATTGAAATGGACAGCTCTACGCCTATACCGACACAACAGTCCCAGTCCCTGTTAACAAGCACAGGAATTAGTGATCCTGCTTATGGTCAGCCAATGGAGGCAAGCTCAACAGGCGCACCCCAGATGGCACAGGTGGCACAGATACCTAATATATCTCACGGTCTGTTGGCAACTGGAACTCCTATGTTAAACACAGGATATCAAGTGCCCCAGTTTCAAACCGTACCTAGCATGCAGTATGGGTTGTCAGACGCTGACGTGATGCGTATTGCCATTCAAACAAAGCAATTGCTGTCAGATGAAATAGAAAGGCTTGTTCAAGAACAAGTCAAGAAGGAAACTAAAGAGCTAAGAGATACTGTCGAGTCGTTAAAACAAGACAATATTGATCTCCGAGACAGTATACAAAATCTTGAATGCGTGCTGACTACAAAAATCGATGATTTAGAGCAATACAGTCGTCGCTCGTGCGTTCGAATAGCAGGCATGCCCGAGACGGAAAATGAAAACACAGACGATAAAGTACTCGAGTTGGCACATAGACTCAATATAGACCTCACGCTTCGCGATATCGATCGAAGTCACCGAGTCGGTCGTGTCAACAGAGGCTCAGCTGCTGAAGAAAATTTGCGACCTAGAGAAATAATAGTGAAATTGAAAAGTCATGGTGCGAGACTCTCACTTTTGAAAGGCAGAAAAACTCTACGCGAAAATAAAGAGAAAATTTTCATAAATGAGGATCTCACAAAAACAAGAAAAACTCTTGCATATGAATGCAGAAAATTGAAGAGAGAGAGAGGAAAATAATAAACACTTGGGTATACGACGGGAATGTTTTTGTGACCGATCGTGGAGGTTCAAAAGTGAAAGTAACTCTTGACAGTGAATTGGATACATATAGAAATGTGCATGCTCCACACGAGTCAACTGACAGACTTTTTCCCAGGAGTAAGTAAATTATTCCGCTTCACTGATATTTCCCTAAAACAGATTTGTCATAGCAACGGATGAGGTGGATGTTCTGTGATGGTTGGTGGATGGTTTTCCCTTCCTTGTTGTTCTCTCCGTATGGGCCTGTGATGTGGGTACTCATTGGATACGCCTCGGCGAGATGGTTCTGATGGGTGTCCGCGGCATGTTTATTCTTAGTGGGAATTGACAGGGGCTATCCCCCAATTAGCGGGGAATACTTGTCTTATCTGTTGCTATGACTCCTCCCATATAACATATTCACCTTATTTGCATTGTCTGCTGGTTCCTGGTCTGGGGGTTGTCGGTGTTGAGAGGACGGGTAATCAGACCCCCCTGACATTGAAAGGTCAGGGCGGTCTGGTTGCATGTTTTTTTCCGATATTGGCGGTATGCGGGCTGGGGGCCGGCAGATGGTGCAAATATGGTGAATAGTAACTATATGTAGTATGTATGTGTTTATGCGGGTGTCGTCTGCTTGGTGCGGTGGCGGTGTAACTGACATTATGCCGTAATGTCAGTTGCATCGTCATTCCGCCGGGCGGACGATATGTTCATGTGCATTTTTGCATCTTTGTCTTTCCTCAGCAACTGCCTTTTTCATTACCACAGATGAAAGAGAGATGTCATTTTTAACACATTGCTGGGAAAAGACCCACACTAGTGGAAGCAATGTCATCAAAATGACCTAAATTGTGTTGACGGGGACGTTAAATCCCAATTCAAACAAACACACAAATCTACTTTTTCTCAACTCAATCATAACCAGCATGCGTGTGCGTATGTATGGGTGCGTACGCGTGTGTTTATCTGCGTTTGTTGTATTCGTGCGTGCGTACGCCATTATGGGCGTGTGTCTCTGTGCGCAGGTTGGTTCATGCGTGCGTGTAAGTGCGTGCATGCTTGTGTTCGTGTTTATCTTATTGCAGCCTCAATATGCCTATGCGGAATGGGCCTGCATACCGTATTGTTTGGGTCAGGCATGTCGACGTGCAAAGTACTCAGTCTGTAAAAAAAACAACCAAGCTCGAATTTGAGTTCTTTTAATGAATTGAGTTTCATCGCATTATTCACACCACAGTAGGTTGCTGTTATTCGTCTTTTTTCTACTCCGTGACTTCGGTCGAGGGGGTTCGTTGGAGCCGCCTCAATGAGGCGGTTCTAACGAGCACCCACAACCTATGGTTCGAATATATGCAGTATGTCACATATTTTCATCGGAAAATCAGCCATATTGAGCGCTTGGTTTGCGGATATGTTATGGTGACAAAGTTTGAGTTCATATATGTAATTCACAAGATTTGTGTACTGCCAAAATTGTAGTTCAATTGAATATGTTGTCAAAATTTCTAAATGATTACAGCATGTGACGTTGTCTGCTAAGGCATTTTTCGAAATGTGAATTGACTCCTTATTCAGTGGGCTGTAACCACGCCTGAGCAAACAGTGATTTCTGTGAATGAAAATTTCATATCTGGTATTACTGTTTGTTCAGACCACCACATTTACCGTTACATGAGATGTCGTCCACTGGTCACATGATTTCATGGAGTACTAAACCCCTACTTCACAAGGCTGATCGTTTGATGTGTTTGTTACAATGTTGCATATTATGAGCCCGTCAGAAGTCGCACTTACACATTAAATGAGTTTACAACATAAAGTAGATATAATTGAGTCTGAATTTCGTAATTTCGATTTTATATCTGTAACTGAAACATGGTTAAACGAATCGGTCCCCAGCCAAAATTTGTTATTTAATGATTTTCAATCACCATTCAGACGAGATCGAATGGGTGATAGTCATGGTGGTATTATAGTTTACGTTAGGAATAGTATTCCTTGTAAACGAAGAAGTGACCTTGAATTAGTCAATATTGAATGTCTATGGCTCGAGATTAATATCAAGAATAAAAAGATTTTAGTGGGAATTAGTCAATATTGAATGTCTATGGCTCGAGATTAATATCAAGAATAAAAAGATTTTAGTGGGAACTTTTTATAGGCCACCGATGGTGTTTTCAGAAATAGACGATTCTGTAGGTTTGGCTTTCGATACTGGAATTATCATATTGGGTGATTTCAATTTGAACCAGTCGCGACGCAAATCACTGACCTATGTCAACAGTATAACCTCTCCCAGCTAATTAATGAACCAACACACTATACCGAGTCATCTTCATCTGTAATCGACTTAATAATGGTAAGCAATCCACATTCTGTTGATGTAGCTAGTGTCGGTGAACCATTTCTATTGCAGGATATTAGGTACCGCTGTCCAATATTTTGCGTTTTTAAGTTTAAAAAGCACATCGTAAAGCCTTTTCGCCGTAAACTTTGGCTATATAACCAAGGGAATTATGACGAACTTAACCGAATGTTATCTGAATTCGACTGGGATAGCACTCGCGATAATGATGTAAATTTATATGCAAAAAAAATCACGGACAAATTGCTTTCATTAGCGGAACAATGCATACCAACGAAAATGGTGACTATTAGGCCTTGCGATCTTCCTTGGATCAGTAGTAACATAAGAAAATTAATAAGAAAAAGAAATCGCATTTTCAAAAACTATAAACAGACCAAAAATAATACAATGTTTGAAAGTTATAAGCAAGCAAGAAATGAAGTCACAAAAAGCCTACGGAAGGCTAAACATGACTATTTTCAAAATTTGGCAACTAAATTGAAAACGACTAAGGACTTGTCTTCTCGTGATTATTGGAAAACATTGAAATCGTTTATAAACCCAACTCAGAATGCATCAATTCCTCCATTACTTCAAGATAACTGTTATATTGAAGATAATAACGAAAAAGCCAATCTTTTGAACAATTATTTCGCACAGCAAACACTGCTAGATGACAACATAGCAAATTTCCCTGGATTTGAAAATAGAGGCAACTCTCACCTTAATATTATATCGTTTTTACCAAGTGAAGTCGAAGATATCCTTAGATCCTTAAAACTCGGAAAAGCCTCAGGACCAGATATGATAAACAATAAAATACTCAAAGAACTTGCAAACTCTTTGTCCAAACCACTAAGTGATCTTTTCAATTACTCCATGTTAAATTGTGTTTGTCCCGATATGTGGAAGGAAGCGAACGTTTCACCACTTTACAAAAAAGACGACCCGTCTCTTGTTAATAACTACAGGCCAAAATCTCTTTTAAGTACCATAGGTAAGGTCATGGAAAAGGTTATCCACAAGCATATGTTTAACTATTTCAATGAGCACCAAGTTATAACTTCATTACAATCAGGATTCGTGCCGGGTGATTCGACAGTTAACCAGCTGGTTGACATTTATAACACGTTTTGTAAGGCTTTAGATGATGGCAAAGAAGTAAGAGCGGTATTTTGTGACATAAGTAAAGCCTTTGATCGCGTTTGGCACAAAGGTCTTCTCTTTAAACTCAAACAAGCGGGGATTGATTCGACTCTGCTTCAGTGGATATCCGGTTATCTTTCTAACAGAAAACAAAGAGTACTCATCCCGAGTGGGAGTTCAAACTGGATACCCATTCAAGCAGGGGTCCCACAAGGTTCTATTTTAGGTCCCCTGTTGTTTTTAATATATATTAACGATATTGTTTTAGATATTAACTCAACTGTAACATTATTCGCGGATGATACAAGCTTGTATTTGATAGTAGATGGTCCAATAACCGCAGCTAGGTGTTTAAACTCAGATCTAGAGGTTATTCATCAGTGGGCTGAACGTTGGTTAGTGAAATTTAATGCAACAAAATCAGAATCCCTTCTTATATCTAGAAAAACTAATCAACAAGTTCATCCACGACTATTTATGAATAATGATCCAATCAAAGAAGTCTCATCTCACAAACACATATGTATCTTTCTATCCAATGATGGAACATGGCATGAACATATCAATTATATAACCGCAAAAGCATGGACAAGGGTAAATATTATGCGAAAACTCAAATTTTTATTAGATAGATGTCCTTTGGAAATAATATATATATCTTTTATAAGACCACTTTTAGAGTATGGCGACGTTGTCTGGGATAACTGTACGCGATATGAAGTTAATAACATTGAGAAGATACAACTTGAAGCGGCACGTATTGCAACAGGAACCACCAAACTAGTCTCATTGTCAATGTTGTACAAGGAAACAGGTTGGGAAACTCTAGAAACCAGGCGTTCAAAACACAAACTGTGTTTGTTTTATAAAATGAACAATAACATTACACCAGATTATCTTTCAGCCCTTGTACCACAATCTTTCGAAGAAACGACCCATTATGAACTTCGAAATGCTAGTAATGTCAGACAGCCATAAGCACGCACACAGCTATATTTTAATTCGTTTATACCTTCTAGTATAAGATTGTGGAATGACCTACCCACTGAAGCAAAAGATGCAACTTCTCTCAAGAGCTTCCAATACCAAATCAATAAAAATTTACAGAAACCACCTAGATACTTCACAACTGGAAACAGATTTGCTCAAATACATCATGCGCGTCTAAGAACATCTTGTAGTTGTTTAAACCAGCATTTGTATTCAAAAAATATCATAACTGATCCTTATTGTCATTGTAGAGCGGTTGAAACCACTAAACACTTCCTGTTTGAATGCCAGAAGTACAATCAAATACGAAATGAAATGTTAAACAAAATTTCAAGATATTGTACACCTGATTTGAATCGCTTGCTGTTTGGAGATGATCGTTTGGATTATGCTTCTAATTCAGAGATTTTTTACGCTATACAAAATTATATATTAGAAAGTAAACGATTCCAGACTTCTTGAGGAATTCTCTCTCTCTCTCTCTCTCTCTCTCTCTCTCTCTTGTATATATTCATGCATTTTGGTTTGATCCATATTTAGTCTTCATTTAAGTGATTGTTATATTTCACCGGTTGGTTATTTGCTTGTACTTTAAGGATATTTAGGGAGACAGATTTACATAAGCCCGTTGGCTTCTTTCTGAATCCCTTCACATGCTTAATTGTATTTAGTTTAGAATATTATATAGTTTATAATTATATGCAATCAGTATGTGAATAAATATGTTTAAACCAACCTTGTCTACAATTATGCCAACTATCATAAATATACCTTGCAGGGTATAGGAGTTATGGCGATCACAAGATAGTCATTCTATTTTATTGAAAGGGAAGATAACTAAAAAATCATTCTTACGCATGACACGCCGTCTCAACCTTGTGTACAAGTATGCCAAGTATCACCAATATATCTCAAAGGGTATTTAAGTTATGGCCATCACAAGATTGCGTATACGGACGGACTCCAGGCTGATCGCTTTATCCCCCGAACCTTTTCGGTCGAGGGATAAAGACAAAAATATGTTATACCTGTGCTAAAAACTTTACCTTAAATTACACAAACGCCTACTTAAACAAATTAAAAAATTTACCTGAAACAAACAAAAAATGAAAAATTTCTGTTGAAAAAAAAAGGATTTGTTTTTATTTCTGCTCTAAACAGATGTCGCGGGCACTTGTTCGAAACGCCTCGCCGAGACTGTACTAAATAGTACCAACGATCTATGTCGTAGAGCAGGAGTTAAGAAAATAATGTATAACCCAGCGAACCCCACTTTTACTTTTTTAAATGTGGGGTTTAAGGGTAAAAATTTTAGGCGTGTTTTATGTGATGGAAAATAAGCATCTTAATAGCGGGTCCCAATTAATATGGTCACCCAAAATGTCTGCCAACCCAAAGTGTCTGACAACATTAAAAAAAAAAAGAGAAACATTTGTGAGATGCCAAGTTCTGCAACGGAAAACCATGTGGTTTTTATCCAGGTACTCCGGTTTTCACCAATCTCTGATTAAAGATCGGCTCGATATGAGTGAAATAATCTTGAATGGGCCGAAAAACCCAAAACCAAAGAAAAAAAATCTTTTTATCGTTAACAATCATTACACATACGATATAAGAGCCGGCGCATGACAAACTCTACAATTAGACCGGTGCGACCAAATCAACCTGTGCAATCATCCTCTATTACAATAGGGGGTGACAATGGGATGCGCATGCTGATCTGAATCTTCGCTGGTCGTTTAAGACTTCCTATTAGGTTTCGTCATGCGCTGGCTCATATGTAATAGACGAAATAACGTTACCATTTTATTAATCATGACAAAATTGTTCAGTTGGCCTACTGAAATCATTTAGGGAGTGTGTCTGCTGTTACAGAAGTGAGGAAACAAGGTAGCTTCAAACAGATAAGAGCTGTCAATCACTCATACCAAACACCGTGATGTCACAGTAGCTTTCAATTTACAGCCAATCAGATAAATTGTCTTCTATAAGACCTAAGCAGAAATTCGATTTTCCATAACACATTTTACACAATACGAAGTTATTCTGAATCTGAACTACCGCTGCATTTGACCCATAAACTGATAGCGGACTCATGCTAGCGGATTCATTTTTTGGGCGTGTAGTCCTTGCTTCCAAAGGATAACCCTTTTATAGAACATATTTAACTTCACTACAGCTGGTGTGTGGGAATGTGTGGCGGCGGTAAAACGTCTCCCTGCCCTACATCATAGTGTAGATTATATTTTCTTGTCCTTTGGGATCATTGATTCCATTGTGGAATTTTGTAAATATCTGAGGGTCACTGATGAGGCCTAATTGGCCGAAACTAGCTAGTCTGGCCCAGAAAACATGTACACTCCATATTTTGTAGTTCTGTGGTGTAGTCCTTGCTTCCAAAGGATAACCCTTTTATAGAACATATTTAACTTCACTACAGCTGGTGTGTGGGAATGTGTGGCGGCGGTAAAACGTCTCCCTGCCCTACATCATAGTGTAGATTATATTTTCTTGTCCTTTGGGATCATTGATTCCATTGTGGAATTTTGTAAATATCTGAGGGTCACTGATGAGGCCTAATTGGCCGAAACTAGCTAGTCTGGCCCAGAAAACATGTACACTCCATATTTTGTAGTTCTGTGGTGTAGTCCTTGCTTCCAAAGGATAACCCTTTTATAGAACATATTATGATCTCACTAATTTGGTATCAACCTTTTTTGTCGTTCAAATAGTTTACGCGACTATATAAAAAATATGTGTATCATAATTTTAATGCTGATGAATACGGGCATACGACTTTAAACCAGTTTTGGTCCAACCAAGGTACTGAGTCAAGTTTGACATCACGTCTATTCAATCATATACGTAAGATCCCCCACCCCTAAAAAATCGAAAAAAAAAAAAAAAAAAAAAAAGATTATAACCCAAAGCATGGATTGTGGGTATCCGTTAGAACCCGCGTCAGCGGTACGGCTATAACGGATATCCACGAGCTTCTTTTTTGTGAAGAGGTAAGAAAACTAATTTATCATATGGCGTCGCGTCTGAGAGTATAATAACGTCATATATTACATTTTGCTGCTATTTAAAGTATTTTTGGGGGAAAATAAAAATGATATTTTCCTGCAGGGAAAATATTCCTTTCAGGCGGGGATATATTTCCTTTCGAACGACATCATGCACTATGACGCGCCAAAATCGGGACAAATTACGTCACGTCACAGCGCTAATTACGTCAGTTTTAGACGTTAGAAAGGCCAAAAACGGCCGATTAAATAAATGTAATATAAACATTAATACATCTTTAGTTTTGAATACAGGAAATATTTCCATCGAAACTTGCAAATCTTATAAACAAACTCGTGCATTCGCACTCGTTTGTTTACTTGATTTGCAAGTCTCTCGGGAAAATATTTCCCGTATTTAAAACTAAAGATGAATTAATCTCAAGCAATAAATTTCGTAATCCACTAATGGATTAAATATGCAAATTAGTTAGATACGCCCATAACGATACAGGTACAACGTCCTTACCGACGTCGCGTTTACTTACTGCGGAAATATTGACATTTTTGCATACAGATTTTGAATAAAGTACGTTTTATAAGTCATATGATATAAAGACTCTTGAGACGGGCCTTGTCCGAAGGTATTCTTTTTTAGCATAGGTTTAATTACTTCACCTTTTTCTTTATAAATCATTATTCATTATTAGCGGTAAGAACTATTTTCCAAGTTACTTGTCATGCTGGTGGACATCTAGAGATTGCGGACATATTCGGATCCATATATTGCAATGCTTATTTCCAAAGGTGAACATTTTTAACATAGGTTTAACGTTGAATTTGTCTTTTTATTTATCATTGATTGATTATTAACAATAAAAACGCTTTCTTAGTCAATTTTCATGTTGTCGGACATTTAGGGATGGCGGACACTTAGGGATGCATGGGTCATCCCTAAGTGTCCGACAAGAAAAAAAATGAAGTTAAATTTCGAATATTTTCGAGAAAAAAAAGCGAAGTTTTCACTTAAAATGTCACAATTGATCATTCTCCACCGTTTCGGACATCTTCCCGAGAAAATAAGATCTTGTCATGCTGGCGGACATCTAAGGATGACGGTATATTCGGATCCATATATTGCAATGCTTATTTCCAAAGGTGAACATTTGTAACATAGGTTTAACGTTAAATTTGTCTTTTTATTTTTCATTGATTGATTATTAACAATAAAAAAGCTTTCTTAGTCAATTTTCATGTTGTCGGACATTTAGGGATGGCGGACACTTAGGGATGCATGGGGCACCCCGAAATGTCCGACAAGAAAAAAATTGAGTTAAATTTCGAATATTTCCAAAAAACTTTTTTTCGAAATTTTCCCTTAAAATGTCATAATTGAACATTCCCCACCGTTTCCAACAATTTTGCGAGAAATTAAAATTTTGTCGGACACTTAGGGATGTCGGACGTTTAGGGATGCAACATACGTACTCGTTCTGGACTTCTCCGTGAAAACGTATGGTGTGTGTACTCATTAGAATCGCCTCGTAAAATCGTCTCAACGAGGCGAGTCTAACGCGTATAGAAAATATACCCCTGTTAAGCCTCGTGGCCAGGTGCTATGACTAACCCTCAGTAGATCGAACTACCTCTGTCTCGAACCGGTTAACATGGTCCCAAAGAAATTCGAGCTGTTGAAGTTCGGCTGTACTTGCATTTATCATGATGGCATTTCCACAATCTTGAAAGATAACATAAACCATTGTCCAGCTGAATAAATTAATTTTGTCATACTCATTTCTGACTTTTGGCCAATCGGAATGCTTGAAATAATGTATTGGCTCAACTTCACAAATTGAATGACAGTGTAGATCCTGATCTGGACCTACACTATAAAGTTGCGGCCTGCCGTATTCATCAAGATAAGGGTTAACTCTTCTCATGCTGTTCACGACAACCCCTATCTTTGGAAACAGTGTTGGCTTCTGAAGAAGCCATCTGATCAGGATCTACACTGTTTGACATGACGTTTATGGATTTGCAAGAATAAATTACATGAAGTAATCTGATTGGTTCAAAGTCAGAAATTGGGGCGGCTAAACTGAATATTCAGCAAGAGAAGTTAAGTTTCAGAAAACTCTTTTCCAGGCTAATCCCGGTGAAGATGAAACCACCGCGAAACCGACGGAGGAAGAAGAGGATAAAAAGATGGACGAAAAGATGAGAATCCAGCTTCTCCTTGCAGATGCTATACGGTACCACTCACCACTGAGAGACATCGAAATCGTGCTGCGATACGGTGCAGACGTAAATAAGCCCGTTAGGAAAGGACTACACCCTCTTCATTACGCATCATACCACGATTATGTCGAGTGTGTTGAACTTCTGTTAGATTATGGCGCCAATGTGAATGTGACAGACGACATCGGTTACACTCCGCTCCATCTCTGTGCAAGGCGTGGGAATTTCGCTACGATGAAGTTGTTAATTATGAATTGTGCCACAATCAACTTCTTTGAAGATGACGACTCACAGGACTCGAATGTCATCGAATACCTTACAATGGAACCTCTGAACTTGGCTATCCAGAATAACAACGTTGACTGCGTTCGCTTATTATTAGAGCATGGTGCGAGGGTAAATAATAGATATTTTATGGGACACGAGATAAATTTGGTACCTCTTGAGCACACCGAGTGTTTACTTCTGCTTCTGCAATATGGAGCAAACCCAAATGTGTTCAACAGAGGAGGGTTGTGCCCCCTGATGAAGGCGTGCAAGGAACACCAGATTGAAGCTGTTCGAGTCCTTATCAACTATGGCGCTGACATAAATGCACAGTGCCCGCCACTTTTCGAGCAGAAGTCTGTGTTACAGATTGCAATTCAGAGCGGAAACGTTGTCATAATCAAGATTCTTCTTCAGAAAAAGGCAAGATTAGAACGAAATGAAGATTATAAATACAGCGCGTTACATTCGGCGGTACTTAAAGGCAGAGCGGACATTGTTGAAATGTTAATTAAACACAAAGCCATTGTGGATGAACCAACAGAAGAAGGTGCCACCGCCTTAATGCTAGCATGTGCCACCCCACTGGTAAAGGAACGACAAGAAATAGTTGAGATTCTGATAAAGTATGGAGCCGATGTAAATGCTAGGGCTCCAGGCTATGTGTTTTCAGAACCCTGTCTTTCACCGTTGTCTGAGTACTTACAAAATATAGGTGCAGTTGAAGGTTTTGGCTTAGTTATAACTTTAATTCGAAATGGTGCGCGTGTGCATTTCTGTACTCCACCTTTTGGCTCTTACAGAAAGCCAGACCCATACTGTGTTTTGAATTTCGCTCACTGCATGAAAAACTTTGTAGAATTGTTTGAATTTCTTGTGTTGGCAGGCAGGAGATACGATGTGTTAGCAATCCATGCTAATGAAAATCTTCCTACCGAGTTTAAAGAATTCCTGATAGAGATTGCCAGAAATCCCAGAGAACTGAAGCATCAATGTAGAGTGTTTATTCTAGAAATGTTGCTTCCACATATTCCAAGAAAAGTGCCACTGTTACCCATTCCGAATCTGATAAAATCTTACTTACTTTATAAACTGTGATATGTAAGGACACGAATTGTATCGGTCAAAATGGTAAAGATCCACTTATCTTTGCTTCTGTCAATTACTCAGCTGCTTTAGATAAAAGGACTAAAATAATTTCCAGAGAAAATAGGTGTTATGTTACCAAATATACATCAATTAGACACTCCCACCAACCAAACGGGAGCTATTGTGAGAAATCAAAGCTTCTTAATGGTCTTTAAATTAAGGTCAAGGTCGCCAACACTATAATTAGTAAAACGAAAATTGGATCAGTGTAAACACTTTCAAGACCTTCATAATTATGTGTCGTACCAAATTTCTCTAAAATACAAAGTACTGCAGTAAATTGAGATCATATTCTGAACCATCTAAGTTCTGTTGTGGCCTTAAAACTTTTTAGTGCCAAATTTCAATAGAATCCACCAGTGGTTCTGAAGGTACTTCCAGGAGACATTTTGTTTCAGAACAATCTAAATTCCAATGGGGCAAATGGCCTTTGAACAAAGTAGCATCACCGGTCATGGCGTTGATACGACATTGCTTACGTGTTTTAAGCCCACAGAGTTCTATAGTGACATTGAAAATTGGGTGAAGTTCACAGATTTCCTGTTTGCATTGAAGATCTTCGCAACTGTTTTCTCCTGAATCTGGAGATACTGCAGTAAGACATCGTTCTGCTCAAAAATTAAATTAAACAGTGTTTCCCAGCTTGTGACCTTTAAAATGAGGTTACAGTTACCGGAGTCTGGCCTAATGATCACTTTAACATCATGCTTGTTATGCTTTTGTGACAAAGAGGGACAAATTGCTGGCTTTTGTTTGATAATGAGCTTATTGTGTTTTAATAAACATGCACTCCTTTTTGGCAACTTTGAACATGTTGATTTATCTTATTAACCAAGCAAGCTGAAAGCTGGCATAATGAACATATGGCTGTGCCTGATTGTGCACTTAATAAAAGGAATTTATTTTATACTTAGCAGTGAAATCAATGCATAAAAATATTTTTACACCGAAAATATATGTCATATTTTCATACTATGACAAATAACATGACCATGTTATTTTCACAGTAGCAGCTTGCATTACATTGTACTTTTTTTGCTTTGTTTTTCATATAAAAGATTTTTGTTTGTTTGATTTGTGGTGTAATGTAGCTGTCTACACTGTATAGCTCATTTTGGAGACATTCCTTCCAATTTTGTGGGACTTTTACCCGACACTGAGATCAAATGATATGTCAAGCCCTATCGCCCAATGAAACAAATAGGGTTTATTAGCATGGATGGTCCGACCCGCACCGTTTTGCCTGGACAGGCTTAGATCCTCTACTTGGTTTAACAGTACTCGTGCAGTCAGTTTCAGCTCTGGTGGAATAATCGTGCAGCCCATCTTTTTCTTCAAGCCTCAATCGGCGGGGGCTGTCATATAAAAGAAAATTACCTTTCCCCTTTTTTCGATAAAATTTAAATTAATACAAATATTTCATCGAGTATGTTGAAAACATTAGAAGTTTTCATGAGCATGAAGCATATAATGAACAGATGTTCAATCACAGAACATAGAAAACCATAGGAAAATTTACTTTTTTTTGTCGATTTATACTCAAAATATTTCATTTCGTGTGTCGAAAACATCAAATTTTCATGTTTGATATTTTCAACACACATGATGAAATAGTTTTGGTATTCATCTAAAAAAAGTAAAAGGACTTGTTTTTATGATTCGAATTAAATAGCTGAGCCCACTGTGCCCTTGTTATGCCGAATAAAGTATTAATTTTCAAACATTTATTTTGTGTTTTATATCATGTTGACAAGTCTGTGTAATGAATACCCATGTAGATCCCACTTTGAATAGACAAAAGTGATGTCAACACGGGTATACAATGCTTTCTTGTATTTGTTTAAAAAATTGATTTGGAGGTACTCGCTAGACCAGTCATTATGATATCACATCCATGCGACATAGTGCATTTTATTATAACTTCAAAATGGCTATTTTTCTGATGAAAATCTGTGACATTTTTCTTTTCTATACAGCAAACATAGGTTGTGGGTACTTATTAGAACTGCCTCATTGAGGCAGTTCTAACGAGTACCCACAACCTATGTCTTGGAGCAGAAATAAGAAAAAATATGTAAACCCCGTAAACCCAAGTTTTCTCTATAAAGTGGGGTTTAGGTGGGTGTTCATTTCACAGGCTTTTTCACGTGATAAAGGGTTCCTGAAGAGCACCCAGAATCTATGTTTGAAGAAGTAATAAAAGCTTGTATCACAAATATTTATCAGAAAAAAATGCCATTTTAGTGTCATAAAAGAACATATTATCTCACACAGAAGTTATTCCAATGAATGTTGTACATATTCTATCATGTGAGAAGTCCGTGCAATGAACACCTCCCCAAACCCCACTTGATATAGGGTAAACTAGGGTTTACAGGGGTATACACTATCATTCTTATTTCTTCTCCAAGTCAAAGATTGTGGGTACTCGTTAGAACCACCTCAATGAGGCGGTTCTAATGAGCACCCACAACATATATTTGCATAGTACCCACACTATGTCTTGGATCAGAAATAGGAAAAATAATTTACAGCCCCCTAAATCCCAGATTTGGCTATATAAAGTGGGGTTTACATGGGTGTTCATTTCACAGACTTGGTCACGTGATGAAAAAAGTATTTGAAAATAATAAGAATTGTTATAGCGAACTGCGGCCAGATGTTCAAAACTAACGACGTGGTTAGTTAGCATATCGTTAAAATTTTGATCATTAAATATGGCAAATATGGTAAAAATTTTGCTGAAAAAATGTGAGCAGCTTTTGTGGATGCAAAAGCTGCTCACATTTTTTTTCAGAAAAAATACCAAAAATTTAAGTATTAAACTTGCTAGAACAGTTAACAATATGACCATTATTGAGCTCGTTAAGCTAACGATGCTTTGAACAACTGGCCCCAGAACTACATTTACTTGTCTCAAGACTTGTTGACCACCAATTACTGGAAGAGATTTTATTCAACTTTTTAACATACTGAATATCATTTGTTAATATTCAGTTTTTTGTAAAAGATTTTTGCAGAAATAAAGCTATAGTATTTCAATATAAAGACCTGTTATAACAAACAGAACTACTTGTCTCAAGCCTTGCTACACACAGGTGCAGTACGGTTTTTGTATTTTGCATATCATTTGTTATTATTCACTGATTTTATAAACAAGTTTTTGCAAAAATAAAGCTATCATAAAATATTTCAATATCAGAAAAGTTATAGCAAAGCTACCCAAGTACAGTAAGAATTTTGTATTTAACTTATTGGATGTCATTTGTTAATATTCACTGTTGAAGATTTTGCAGAAATAAAGCTCTAAGTTTCTAACCCTGCTTTACAGCTTGTTCTTTCTTTTCAGCATTATGGCAACAAAAAATCCATATATTGAGGATCTTAAATGAGTGTTCATGTATTATTGAATATATGAAGAGATGAGGAAAAGGGATAAAATGTGAGGCTTTGCTGAGTATTTTATGCCTTCTCCTCAAAGAGTTTGCAACGTTGTTAAAGACATCGTACATGTAACATTACAGGACGTATCTAACTAAAGTGCATATTTAATCCAGTAGTGGATTACCGAATTTAATACATGTCATTATTACATTCTCAGGCGTGATGTCATATGATAAAGGCACCTATTAAGTATACAAGAGGGCTATGATGGCCCTGGATTGCTCACCTGATCCATAGGGTAACAAGTGGGCCCCTGGGAGAGCCATTATTGGCTCGGGGCTATAATTAGAATAATCTCGGTAGTGGTCTAAAAGGTCAAGCTTCATACCAAATATCAAAGACTGGAGCATTCCGGTTTCAGACAAGGAGATTTTTAAAGGTTTTCCTATATAAAACTTGGGGTTCCCAGGGTGGGGCCATTTTTGGCCCCAGGGCTTTAATATGAACAATCTTGGTAGAAATCCACAAGACGGCGCTTAATACCAAATATCAAAGACCTTGGCCTTCTGGTTTCAGACAAGAACATTTTCAATGGTTTTCCCTATATATAAGTCTATGTAAAACCAGTGGGCACGGGGGTAGGCCCATTTTTGGCCCCATTGCTAGAATTTGAACAATCTTGGTAGAGCTCTTTCAGACAAAGCTTCATGCCAAATATCAAAGACCTGAGCCTTCTGATTTCAGACAAGAAGCTTTTTAAAGGTTTTCCCTTTATAAGTTTATGTAAAACCAGTGGGACTTGGGCAGAGCCATTTTTGGCCCAAGGGCTATAATTTGATCAATCTTGTTCGCGGTCCATTAGAAAAACCATCATACCAAATGTCAAAGAAGTGAGCCTTCTGGTTTCCGACAAGAAGATTTATAAAGATTTTCCCAATCAATCCCAGTCAATGAAAAACCAAAGGGCCCCATGGCAGGGGCATTTTTGACCCTAGGGCTATAATTTGAAAGATCTTGATAGAGGTCCTTTACCTGAAGCTTCACACCAAATATCAAAGACCTGGGCCGGATTCAGAGAAGAAGATTTTCCCAATATAAGTGTATGTAAAACCAAAGGGCCCCAGGGCAGGGGCATTTTTGGCCCAAGGGCTATAATCTCAACAATTTTGATAGAGATTCACTAGATGATATCAAAGATCAAGGCCTTGTGGTTTCAGAGAAGATTTTTTGAAATTTTCCCTGTATAAGTCAATGTAAAACAAACAGGCAGGGGTATTTTAGCCCAAGGGCTATAATTTGAACAATCTTGGTAGAGATCCACTAGATGAAGCTTCACACCAAATATCACAGACCTGGGCCTTGTGGTTTCGGAGTAGATTTTTTAAAAAATTTTCCAATATAAGTGTATGTAAAACCAAAGGGCCCGGGGTGGGGGCATTATTGGCCAGAGGGCTATAATTTGAACAATCTTGATAGAGGTCCACTAGATGAAGCTTCACACCATATATTAAAGACCTGGGCCTTGCGGTTTCAGAGAAGATTTTTTTAAATCTCCCTATATAAGTCAGTGTAAAACCGAAGGGCTCCGGGGCGGGGGTATTTTTGGCCCAAGGCCTATGATTTGAGCAATCTTGGTAGAGGTCCACTAGATGAAGCTTCATACAAAATATCAAAGACCTAGCTGGGCCATGGGGTTTCGGAGAGGAAGATTTTTAAGGGTTTTCCCTGTAACAATGTAAAACCAAAGGGCCCGCAGGCGGGGGCATTTTTCGCCCTAGGCCTATAATTTGAACAATCATGACAGAAGTCCACTAGATGAAGCTTCACACCAAATATCAAAAACCTGGGCCTTGCGGTTTCAGAGAGGAAGATTTTTAAAGATTTTCCCTGTATCAGCCAATATAAAACCAAAGGGCCCACAGGTGGGGACATTTTTCGCCCTAGGCGTATAATATGAACAATCTTGATACTAGATGAAGCTTCACACCAAATATCAAAGACCTGGGCCTTGCAGTTTCAGAGAGGAATATTTTTTAAAGATTTTCCCTATATAAGTCTATGTAAAATCAAAGCGACCTGGGGCGGGGACATTTTTGGCCCCAGGGCTATAATTTGAACAATCTTGGTAGAGGTCCACTGGATGAAGTTTCATACCAAGTATCAAAGACCTGGGCCATGCGGTTTCAGAGAAGATGATTTTCCCAATATAAGTCTATTTAAAACCAAAGGGCCCCTGGGCGGGGGCTATTTTTGACCTCAGGGCTATAATTTGAACCATCTTGGTAGAGGTTCACTAGATGAAGCTTCATACCAAATATCTATGACCTAGGTCATCTGGTTTCAGAGAAGAAGATTTTTAAATATTTTCCCTATATAAGCCTATGAAAAACCAAAGGGCCCCAAAGCGGGGGCATTTTTGGCCCTAGGGCTATAATTTGAACAATCTTAATAGAGGTCCACTAGATGAAGCTTCACACCAAATATCAACGACCTGGGCCATGCGGTTTCAGAGAAGAAGAATTTTAAAGATTTTCCCTATATAAGTCTATGTAAAACCAAAGGGCCCCGGGGCGGGAGCATTTTCGGTCCAGGGCTACAATTTGAACAATCTTAATAGAGGTCCACTAGATGAAGCTTCACACCAAATATCAAAGACCTGGGCCGTGCGGTTTCAGAGAAGAAGATTTTTAAAGATTTTCCCTATATAAGTCTATGTAAAACCATAGGGCCCTGGGCGGGGGCATTTTTGGCCCCAGAGCTAAAATTTGAACAATCTTGGTAGAGGTTCACTAGATGGAGCTTCATACCAAATATCAAAGACCTGGGCCTTGTGGTTTCAGAGAAGAAGATTTTTAAAGATTTTCCCTATATAAGCCTATGTAAAACCAAAGGCCCCCGGCGCAGGTGCATTTTTAGCCCCAGGGCTACAATTTGAACAATCTTGGTAGAGGTCCACTAGATGAAGCTTCACACCAAATATCAAATACCTGGGCCATGAGGTTTCAGAGAAGAAGAGTTTTTAAGTTTTCTGTAAAAAAAAACTATTTTTAGCTCCTGTGACCTAGATGTGCAACGGACCAGAACCATTTGAACAACTTTGAAAGGGGGCCACCTAAGGATCATTCCTGTGAAGTTTGGTCAAAATCCGATCAGTGGTTTAGGAGGAAATGTCGTTTGAAGAAAAAGTTTACGCACACACTCACAGACGCACTCATGCACGCGCAAAGGACGATGGACAAAAAGTGATCCCAAAAGCTCACCTCTTCACTACCGACAGCGCTGGTGGGTCCATTATCCATGAGTGTAGCCTGGGAAAATAAAACTGAACCGAGACCCCTTCAATTCCAACATTAAGCAAAAAATGTGGACTGATCAGACACCGCAGAACCTTTATGCAGTGTCTGATCTGGATCTACAGTTTGCCAATGTCTTAGTACACAAGCCCAGTCCAGATTTTAGTTACACAGCACCCTGACATCACAGGAACATAACTAGTGCAGATATAAGAATCTTACATGGGTGTGAGGGGTGGATGCAAACTTGTCGAGTGATGCCAGACAGTGATCCCGAGGGACAGATTTTCTATCCACCACTCACACACGTCATTCTTTTTCTTGCATACCCTCCATTTCTGAGCGTGGGTTTTTAATACTGCAGTCACTTCGGTTGCCGGCGTCCGCCATATTGTGATGACAATACAGTGATGTTTAGTGACGTCACATAAAATGTTGTGGCATCAACCTTAACAAGGTCTTATTCAACCATTGAATTTATCAAACACGCGAGAATATTTTAGTTTGGTTAAGAACACCAGGGTTAGAACAGAATTTCTATCCCAAGCTAAAACTATGGATGTCCTTATCTGATGTGCAAGAAATAACCTTACCTGCATTTTGCACATGACCAGTGACAGTCACATGGACAAGAGCAAGTGGGAAGCTTCTGTAGTTAGTAACTTCAGTTTGATTGATAAACAATCAACACAAAAACAATACATATATCAGTGGCTGCAACTCCTGAACATATTATAAGGATCTTATATGGGGTTCTGTTGTAGATTATCTTTTCCAACCCGAGGGATGACCGTGCTGAGCGGAACCGAGGCTACGCCGAGGTTCCGCTCAGCACGGTCATCCCGAGGGTTGGAAACGCCCATCTACAACAGAACCCCATATTGGATTCTTTTTCTTGCACAACACCTCCGGTTAGTTTTGACAGCTCGCACATGTATATTGTTTACAAAATAAAAGTAGTGCGGAAGTAGTTCCGGCAGTTGAGTAGAATTGAAGCGCATTTATGTTAGTAGCCTGGGTCGGAACACCATGGTCAGAACATATATTCTTGCACACCGGACAAGGAAATCCGTGATTTTACCCTGGGATAGAAATTTATGTTCTGACCCTGGTGTTCCGACCCCAAATCGAATATAATCGCGTGTTTGATAAATGCACTGGTTGATTACAACCTCATGCGCGGCGTCGTCATGCGTGACGTCACTAAACATTCCTGTTGTGTCATCACAAAATGGCGGACGTCGGTAATCGAAGTGACAGCAGCATTAAAAATTCGGAATAGAAATGGAAGGTATGCAAGAAAAAGAATCCAATATGGGTGTGAGGGGTGGATAGAAAAATCCATCCCTCGGGAACACTGTCCTGCATCACTCGTCAAGCCTCGTGATGCCAGACAGTGTCCCTTGGGATGGATTTTTCAATCCACCCCTCACACCCATATAAGATTCTTATATTTCTATCCCAGGGTAAAATCACGGATTTCCTTGTCTGGTGTGCAAGAATATTGTCTCCTTTGTCAGTTTATCAACTGGGATCTACTCTTACAGGAGAAAAGATTTTGAGCGTTTGAGTTTTACGTCCCACCAACAGCTAAGGTCATACAGAGACAGGATCTCGGTTTAAACACTCCTCCGAATGTCTGGAGAAGCCCAGGATCGATCCTGCAACCCCTGGTTTACAAGGCGAGTAGCATAACTACTACAGTACTGAGGCTTCTACAGGAGTAAAGGAGTTACTCCTGAGGTGCAAATAATTTACACACAAACTTATTACACTTCAGTATTCATGGTTTTAGATATAACCAAAAATGGAAACCAAAAAATGTATAGATCATATAGAAAAATGACCATAAATGGTTACTTTTTTATATAATTTATACATTTTTATTTGGATATAAGTTGTTTAACCCATTTTGTACTGGAAACCTCCAAATAGGTAGTTGGCAAGCAGTGCAGGCCCAGATCAGGACACCACAGAACGTCTGATCAGGGCCTACACTGTTTGCAAAACTTTCAGCCAGTTTCCAAATAGATTTTGAAGAAAACACAACCGGACAGTCCTAAAATTTGAAATGGACTCCTACTCTATATTAGGAGGAAGATTCTATTTGGTACAAAAGGGGTTAACTTATATGATCCAAACGTGTTATAAAGAGATTGTGGTGTATTTTCCATTACGAGTAGTCTCCTTCTTCAAAGCAGCTCAGTTTGTATGAAAACAGATTATTGCCCTTGTAATAATGGTAGACATATTTGAGGTGAATCCATTTGCTTTAATGTTTGGTTTTTGTTTGGATCTACCCAGCAGGCACACGTCGCTAGGGCAACGTCAAAATGGCGGTGCAATGTCAGGACGTTGCACCGACAAAGATGTGATGTGCATAAACGACATGAGGTTGCACACAATTACGTCATGCGCCAGCTGGGTATTGCCCTGTAAACACCATTTAGACCATGTCAAGCAGGCCAGTTTATATAACACGTTTACCTGTTTAGAAGCACATGAAATTCAAAACAGTGCTACAAAGCTTTCAGTGTGTATGATTTTTGCTGCAAACAGCATAAAATGTGCCATGGGGAGAAGTCTTATTGCTAAATTGCTGGCTGCATTGCATGTTATGTATAATGCACTTGCAAATGCAATTGACTGGTTTCCTCGTACATGTATATATTTTGCTATATTATGCTGTTGGAAACTTGCCAGCATCATATAACATTGCTTTCCATTGTGTGACATTCGGTTATATACAGCATTAGAATAGGAATAACCATCTTGAAACTTGTTATTTTGGGAAGAAAATTGTCGGTTCTAAGGTTGCAAATTTTCCCCCAAATGGCCGTTTTGAAGTCATTTACATGTATCTGAGAAATGACTAAAAGGAAAGAAAAATGACACTTCACATTATCATAATTTATTATTTCAAGTAAAAGTTTGCTCACAATTCAAAATGAACACAAATTCATTAAATATAAATACAGTTTAGTTCAGTTGCAGAAAAGCTATCTTAACCCTTATCTTGCTGTTCACGACAACCCCTATCTATGCCCCTATCTTTGCAAACAGTGTAGATCCAGATCAGATGGCTTCTGAAGAAGCCATCTGATCAGGATCTACACTGTTTGACATTCAGTTTATGAATTTGCAAGAATAAATTACATCTAGTAATCTGATTGGTTCAAAGTCAGAGATGGGTGTGGCTAAAATGAATATTCAGCAAGAGAAGGGTTAACTCAAAATATTATCAACAACAGAAATGTGCATTATGAAATATGCATCATAAGAGAAAGCATCTTTTAGCATAGTCTTGTGATTAGAGATTAAAGTTGATTTTTTATCTTTTTTGCCACGATTTTCGGCCATAACTTCTTTATTTTTGATTTTTGATCAACACATCCAGCGGAGAAGCTCTGTAAATTTCTCGTAAAGGAGTCAGCCTCCAGAATTTTATACCTTTAAGTCATGTGGACTTTATACAATTATTGAGTTTTTCAATAAAAGCCTAAGTCCAATTCTGTCACTCACACTATCGAAATGTAAACACATAAATAGCCTATTTGATATCTATATATGGATATATCCCGTTCAGCCAACGAAGTGTCCAACTGAAGGGACGTTGTACAAGCATTAGAGTGTAGAAAGTCAAACACATGAAAGAGCAAACTACATGTAGTAGTAAAGACAATACAGATCATACGTCTATGATCAATATTGCTAAAATATTTAAGACATTACACCAGTCATTGCGACTTTATTTCACTCCCGAATGTGATCATTTGTAATCATACAGGATATTGGAATGACCCACATAATTATCCTTCAGTCAAGCATTGAACAGACGACAAATCTTCAAACCACGCTATCAAGGCAGGACTAGTGGAGACAGAAAATTTCATACGCGCTTGAAATTTCAAAAATCTCCATCTGATTACAGCTCTGCTCATATAACTTAGCAGGGCCTGACAAATCCAACTTTCAGTCACTTGCCCGGCATTCCACAGCATCTTGAAAATGGATCGGAATAAAAATATTCCTACATACATGTATTCTATACATTTTCTGTACAACTGAAATTAAAAATTACTTGCCCAGTCAAAATTTGGACTTGTCCCGGGCAGCTAGGCAATGGATTTGTCAGGCCCTGACTTAGGGGCATGGAACCGTTTGGAGAAGTTGGCGGGGGCTTCTCCTCTACAACTTTGTAACTGGATGTATTGATAAAATATCAAAAATAAAGAAGTTGTCACCAAAAATGCGGCAAAAAATATAAAAAAAAATCGACTAAGTTAATCAATAGAATCAAACATATATGGCTCAAACACCTTTGGGACCATGAAGATTTTGATCAAGACAGGGGAAGTTCATCACGTGAACAAGTCCGTGAAATGAAGACCCCCTAAACCCCACTTTATAAAGAGAAAAACTGGGGTCTTCATTATTTTTCTTATTTCTGCTCCAATACACAGGTTGTGGGTACTTGTTAGAACCGCCTCAATGAGGCGGTTCTAACGAGCACACACAAACTGTGTTATGAGCATTTATAAGAAAAATACATGTATGACAGACTTTCATCAGAAAAGTAGCCATTTTGGAGATTTGAAAAATGCACTATGTCGTACGGGTGTGTTATCGTAATGCGAGACCTGAGGGCTTCTTACAGTACAATGTCTCTCTTCTATAATATAGAAGGTACATAATATATGTTGTGCAACATTTTAATATCAGCTCGAGGACAAACAAGAGCACAAGATAAGATAAGAAAAAGTCTCTCAATTGCCCAAAATACAGTAAAACTGTCACAGTGGCCACCCCTTTAAGTCAGCAACCGGTCTTAAGCAAGCATGCGTTCGGTCCCCCAAAACAGCAAATGCATTAAAATGTGCCTGTATTAAGCAAGCACCTGTCTTAAGCAAGCACATTTTGGTTATCCCGTAGGTGCTTGCTTAACCCATTCTGTACCGGAAACCCCTAAACGAGTACCCTGGCAAACAGTGCAGGCCCAGATCAGATGCTGCAGAATGCGGCGTCTGATCAGGGCCTCCACTGTTTGCCAAAAGTTCAGTCATTTTCCAAATAGATTTTGAAGATAACACAACCTGATACCCCTACATTTTGAAATGAACTACAGCTACATATAAGGAGGAAGATTCCATTTGGTACAAAAAGGGTTAACACAAGTTGGATTGTACATGGGAAAATGGACATCTGGAGCCAATGGTAAAAATAGGGATTCATACAGAATGTGTGTGTGTGTGAATTCGGGTTTACATTGCTTTCAACAATTTTTCAGTCATATCACGACAGTGTCTGGTTGCGACAGGGAGCTCAATGCTCACTCTTATAGGGCTGCCTCACTGAAGTATCATGTCCCAGACACATTACATGATACCACACCCAGTCACATTATCCTGACACTGGGTGGACCAGTCCTAGCTCTTCCCCGTAAATCTGAGTGCCAAGCGAGGCGCAGCTAGTACCATTTTTAATGACTTTGGTATGTCACGGCACGGGATCGAACCCGTGACCTCCCATTCCCCGGAGCGGACACTACCAACTGAGCTATCGGGGCCCGTCATACAGAATGAGTTCCAAACAACTTTGCAAATGAGCCATCGGTGTTTGAGCCACTGAAGTTTTACTGTACTTCAAAATTCTGTGAATAGCCATATTCGACTGGTAAGATTTGTGAAATTCCATGTAGGAGTGTGGTATCTTCTTTTAAAACTCGGTCACATGGTCCAATCAAATCTTTTTTTTGTTTCAAGCTCTTAAGCAATAGTAATGCACAGAAATTTCGGCATTTCCATTAAAAGAGAATTGTGCTCCTATACAAATGTCACAGACATTTCACGAAACTTACGAGTCCAATTATGCTGTCAATGCTTCAACTGCACAATATTTAGCACTCTGTGTACTTCTACTGAAATGAGTAAAAATATTTTATACTGTTGTTCATTGATGTGTGAAAGGTAGGCAGTGGGTAACATTATAGATAACATAATGGATTCACATTAGCTTCGGACACTTGGTAATTGGCCATTTTACCTTTTGAACTACTTACAATACACATGTATACATATGGACTTCTCTTTTATTTGGTTCCTTTTTTTTTGGGGGGGGGGGGGGGGGGGTTTACCACCCTTTCAAGATTAATTCACTTATTAAACATGGGTGGGTGAAAAATGGAGTACTTGTACCTAAAGAAACAACACCTGGGGCCAGTTGTTCAAAACTAACAATGTCTTAGTTAACATATCATTAAATCTTTGATCATACGCAAAAGCTGTTCCTATTTTTGCAGAAAAAATACCACTGTATTTGATATTGTACTTACTAGAATAGTTAACAATCTGACCACTTAACGAACTCGTTAAGCTAATGATGCTTTGAACAACTAGCCCCTGGTCTGGTGTTGAGAGAATTCAGAACCCTCACTATGCTGAACCCGGATAAATTCTTTCTTTTTGAAAACAGTATTGATGCAAATTGGCTACTGTTTTTCATTCTGCTTCCGATTCCACAGTGAACACTGAAATCTTGTATGCAACACAAATGGCTGAAGTGTAGCATGTTGAAGTTTATCAAGCCCCCGCCATAGGGGCTTGAAGAAATATATGGGCTGCATGATGCTTCCACGCAGAGCTGAATCCGGCCCACACACTAGTACTGGTAAACCGCTTAGAGGATCTAAGCCTGTCCAGGAACCGCGGTGCGAGGCGGACCGTCCTTGCTAATAAACACTATTGGTTTCATTGGGCGACAGGGCTTGAGATGTGATTTCATCTCAATGTCGGGTAAAAGTCCCACAAAATTGGAAGCAACGTCTCCAAAATGACCTTTACAGTGTTGACGGGGACGTTAAACCTCAAATCAAACAAACAAAAAATCAAACAAACGAACAAAATTGAAGTTTATCATATGAGGTAATGTCTGAGAGTTTAATAATGCCATGTAATAAATTTGATAATCCACTAGTGGATTAAATATGCAAATTAGCTAGATACGTCCCATAACATTACATGTACGACGTCCTTAATGACGTCGCCTTTACTAATAACAGATTATTGACATTTTTATAAAACAACTGTGAATAAAATGCTTTTTAATGTCATATGATAGAATCTTGCATTTGTGCCCATGTATTATTGAATTTATTAAACTCGTCGAGGAAAAGGGATAAAATGCTCGGCCAAGCCTTGCATTTTATACCTTTTCCTCAACTTGTTTAATAAATTTTATAATACATGAACACTCATGTAAGATCCTCTATATTCAGCATGGTGAGGGTTGAAGCTACAGATGAGGGAAGTTGATTATTCTCCGTGAAAAATACGTCAGAATGGTGGTCATAAGCCTTGTGCCATTACAATTTCTCCATAATTGAGACAATTCTACATACATGTAACTCATATTAAGCCTGGCATGCCATTTTTGGGACATTAGCAAGCAGTGTAGACACAGGTCAGATGTCACTGAATGTGACATCTAATTACACCACAACCCCGTTATATCACGGTTTTAGATATAACACTGTTTCAAGATGAATCCCAAAAATGTGTAGACAATGTAGGAAAATGACCATAAAGGGTCATTATGTCCCGAAAATGTGTAGATTATATAGAAAAATGACCATAAATGGTCATTTTTCTGTATAATCTATACATTTTTGTTTGGATATAATGCGGTTGATTAACTAACACGGTTTCTGCTATGGACCTCAGCAATAGTATTATAAAGAGTTTGTGGTGTACTAGGTCTACATGTAGTGTTTGTTAAAGCATGGATTTGTTTCAAACTTGCAACAAACTAGAAATGTATCAAATGGACATGGATGCCACAGCCTGGCAGTTGTGATACTGATGAAATCCTTAAGTCTTATCCTGCTGTTCACGACAACCCCTACCTTTGCAAACAGTGTAGATCCAGAAGAAGCCATCTGATCAGGATCTATACTGTTTGTCATTCAGTCTATGAATTTGAATGAAATCATTACATCACATTATCTGATTGGCTGATTGTCAGAAAGAGTGTGGCTAATTAAATTATTCAGCAGGATAAGGGTTAAACAAAAATTGCTGAAACCATCTGGGTAAAACAACACAAACTGCTAAAGCCATCTTGGACATAGATGGACAGGAGTAACACTTTAGGCCCTTTCCAAAATTCTGGGGGCATACTAAAACAAGTCTGACAACCTTTAAATTAGAATTGGATCAGTCTTAAGCTGTTATGTGGAAAAATCTCTGTGTCATACATGGCTGAATACTCATAACATATGGCTTCTAAAGAAAAACAACTGAAAAGTCAGAACTGTTCTCCCAACCCTGACTTTGCATTAGCTATAGCTGGTACTCCAGTAAAAACACCTTATTACCTATCATAATATGAGCCATCCCATGAGCAAAATACATGTACCCGTAGCATTCACAGATTGATACCCTAAAAATCATGAAAATTCAGACACCTTGAGGACTTGCTGTAATTCTCCTAAAATTTGTATAAATTTGTTTCATGTTCCAGCAAGGAGTCCAAAAGGTGCAATTGGAATAGCAAACAGTGTACATGTAGATTTTGTTTGATTTGAGGTTTGATCTGACTGCTCCGAGTCTGATCTGGGTCTGCACTGTTTGCTAAAGCCTATCTGTCTGAATTCTTTGGTAAATTATGGTAATCTTCAAAATGCTCATGTGCCACCACTGTACAGAGCTAGACAAAACCTCTTCTATGAAGCTACCTGAGGGTCTCTTCTACAAGTCTGTGAACAGCAAAGGCTCTTATCATGACAACAGATAAGGTGAGTATTTTGTGATAACTGAAGGATAGTTTTTGTCATTTCTCCGTAAAAACATATGTTGTGGGTATTCATTAGAACCGCCTCACCGAGGCGGTTCTAATGAGTACCCACAACATAGGCTTTTAGGGAGAAATAAGGAAAACTATCCCTCAATTATCACAAACTACTTACCTTATCTGTTGCTATGGCTTATGCATGGGCTCGCCTGAATGCGTGGGTTTGCCTGAGCCTTTGCTGGTCGCCCATGTGGTTAGTGCCATTTTCTCTTCTCTCGTGAGATGACTCAAACAACCCAGTATATAATATAAACAGTAAGAACAAAGTCAGAACAATACCCCCATACCCTGATTTTGCATTTAAAATAGCTATAGCTGTTGTTCTTGTAAAAATACTTATTCACCTATCAACAAAAAATCCCGTTTGCCTATCATCAAATAATCCAGTATCTTATAAACAGTAAGAATACAATAATGACAATCACAATTGCTGCAATCTTTGCATAAGATGACCGTAGATTCAAATATTTGGCGTCTTTCTTGTACTTTGAGGACAATGTTGATAAATTACTGGCTTTGGTGTCTAGAACTGAAAAAAAAAAGAATATGCATAGTAAGTAACTGCATTTTATATAGAACATCTCTCATATTTAGTGTCTTAATCAAGTAATTTCGTATTGGCCCAGTAACAGGTTCGAGGTCTGCTGTATTGGCCCTGAGGCCGAAGGCCAAGGCCAATACAGCTGACAGAGGGCCTGTAACTGGGACAATACGAAATTGCTTGATTAATGACAATTTTATTAATTGACACCATTAAAAACATGATTATTGATTTTTGACCTCAATGTTCATACGGATGACCTCCAAACAATACAGGACACTCAATCATGTGTCATAAAAATGGTATCACCACATGTGTAATAAGACATCATTACTGATGATATTCATTTTAGGACAATATGTTGCAGAATACACTATTACAAACTTTTGATGGTATCCATTATCCAATCAGATATCACGTTACAGTCATAAGTGTATCAGAATCTATTACTTCTGTACTGATGTGTCCAATTTGACACTCTTTAATTGGCAGCCAGTCTTTAAACCAAATTTATACAAGACACACCAATACGGGTCATTGGTAAATATTTGAAATATTGCAGGCCCAGTTAAGATGCCAAAGAATGCGGCATCTGATGAGGGCCTTCACTGTTTGCCATAAGTCCAACCATTTTATATGGCCCTGTCCATCTGGGCTTGGAGAAATCGATTGGGCTGCATGATGCTTCCAGACAGAGCTGAAACCAACTGCACATGAGTACTAGTAAGGTCTAAGCCTGCCCAGGCAAAGTAGTGCGAGTTGGACCGTCCATGCATATAAAGTTATAAACCCTTTTGGTTTTATTGGGTGGCAGGGCTTGAGATGTCATTTCATCTCGATATCGGATCAAAGTCCCACAAAATAAGAAACAATGTCTCCAAAATGACCTAAATAATGTTGACAGAGATGTTAAAATTAACCATTTTATAAAAAAAAAATCCAAAACTAACTTAACCGGACACACCTAAATTTCAAAATGGACTCCTGCCTTGTACGTGGTGAAAAATGCTATTAACAGTATTAGTATAAAATGGGTTAAGAGATCAAAATTTACATAAGACACATCGAAAGAACACCCATTTTGTATGGAACAGGATTTAGGTAAAAACTCAATTATGCAACATTGAGATTGCAATATGCAATTTTGATATTCTGTTATGATATATTCAGTTACAATTGTGCAACACTGCATTATGATATTCATTTTTGTAGTCTGCTTTTGGAATTTGTGTACTTTTCTTTCTGTTTCTCGTCCTATTTTGCAACTTGAAATTCCGCTTCTGCTTCTTCTAGTTCCCATTATTCTCGTTCAGTGGCGCTGTGATCGCTCTTTCGTACCGTTCCCGTAAATATCCGCCTGTATTCGGCAGATACCCAAAAAAATCTGCAAGCGTATTGGTGACACGGAGGAGTGAAAGAAACGAGAGAACTATATTTTTGGCATAAAACGGACGATTTGGGGACACTACACCCTTCCCGATACAATCATTTACACATATTTTTTATTTTATATGTCAGACCAGGAATCAGCTTTGCTGTGTTTGTTTTGTGTCCAAGTTTTATCTAAATATATCGCAAAGGTGTTCAGGCCATTGCACCTCTAAAATATAAATTTGTTGTAAATACTTATAACAATTTTGTATCACACAGAAAGGCTCCTGTCCAATGTCATGTAGACCTTGGTGAGACTGCTCCTTTATGATCACCTGAAAGCAAACATAGTTACAACTCTCTTTCGTGAAAATGCTTTCAGATGAACTACGACTTACGTTCCCTCTAACATTTATTTCTGATTTAGGGCATATCCAACGGAATTTCTAAAACTTGGCATTTTGGTTCTGTTGTTTGATTTGATGTTTAACGTCACCGTCAACACAATATAGGTCATTTTGGAGACGTTGCTTCCGCTTTTGTGGGACTTTTACCCGACACTGAGATGAAATGACATCTCAAAGCCCTGTCGCCCAATGAAACCAATAGGGTTTGTAAGCACCGCTTTGGCTCGGTAGACTTTGATCCTCTAAGCGGTTTACCAGTACTGGTGTGCGGGTCGGTTTCAGTTCATGCAGCCCATCTATTTCTTCAAGCCCCGATGGCCGGGGGTCTGATTCCCTGTTTATTTTGTCACATGTTTATGTATAGATGTTCGTAACTGTTTGTGTTAAATGCATTCATTATTTTATAAGAAAATAGAAAACTATCTGACTTTTTATACTAGATTTTTGGCTTCAAGCGACAAAACGCAAAGGTTTCCACTTTTTTGACAAAACACAACACGAAGCAAATTCTGTCATACCGGAGTGCAGGTGGAAAACCCGCACCTGCTACAATGTAACATATCAAGCGCTGGAAGCCTCTGTGGTGTTGTGGTTTTGCTACTCGCCGCATTAACCAGGGATCGCAGAATCGACCCCGGGCTTCTCCAGAATTTCGGATGAGTCTTTAAACCCTGGTCCCATCTCCGTATGACCTTAGCTGTTGGTGAGACGTAAAACTAAAAACGCACTCTCATGCCAAGCGAATCCCACCATAAAAACACATCTTTATAATATAATTCTGACCCCCCCCCCCCCACACACACACACACACTTGATCCCCACTTTTATAGAGTAAAACTGGGATTTACAGGAGTAAACATTATTTTTCTCATTTCTACCCCAAAATATAGATTGTGGGTACTTGTTAGAACCGCATCAAAGAGGCGCTTCTAACGTGTACCCAAAATGTATATTTTAAGCAACAGTCAGAAAAATATCATCACGACTTTTCATCTTACAATTTTTGTTGTTGTATTTTTCGGCGGTAAAATGTACAAATCTAATGCATCAAAAACATTTTTTTTCTAGATTCTGTACACTTCAATAATAAGTAAATAAATAAATAATGTCGTTAAGTTCCGCCAGGTAAACCTGGGTACGCTGTACGCGGTCTAACTGTAATAAAACAAGAAGAAGAAAAAAACTTTGGCGTAGACCAAATACATGGAAATACATGTTTTAAGTACAAAATGGTTTGGATTCAGCCACTCCATTTGCCAAATCGTTACATGTAGAACTTGAAGAAATATGTAGTAGGCTGGTTAAGACAGTCGCGACACTAGCTCAGCAAGGTTTTGCTGGCTGAAGACAGACAGACGGACGAACTGACAGACGACCAGCTAATATTTTCGCGTTGTGATTCTGTTGGATGAAAGCTATCATGCCCCAGTCTATCTTATGAAGACAGACAGACATATGAATACGACAGCTGTCATTGTGACCACAGGTGCGTTTCTATGGTTGTGGGTCGGGGCTGAGAATGAGTAAGTAATGTTCATTTTACATGTTTATGACATTGATGTATTTACATCAGAGATACAATGGGAATTGGGGTACTGGTTGTTGTTTTCCAGTTTCCCCGTATGGTCAGCTGGTAAGGTCCCAGGGAACGAATCCATGCCGGCGAAACGGGAGACCATCGCTGAGCTACTACCTGTGCGGACATATACATACTTCTATAATATCCAAACATTTGAGTTTTGGGTGAAGTTGCAATTAGTAACTACTAGAATTTGTTTTTCTACAAAAACACAGATGTCTCCCCCGTCTTTTTACCTCTAAGTATAACCTTGACATTGGAGGTATTGAGCCGGGTCTTGTGTGCAACACATCATCTAATGAAGATAAACATTTCTGCAAAGTAACTTTAAAAATGTTCAAAATATTTCAAAGGGCAATAACTCTTGAAAGGGGCATAATCCGGATGAGAAAAAAAATACGCGTCAGCTTATTTTCCATTAGGAATGCATATATGAAATTTCAAAACCATAGCATACACAGTTCTAAAGTTATGCTATGCATCCCTTTTAGCATTCATTACAATGGGCACAAATTACCAAAATGACAAAGGGCCGTAACTCACAAAGTATTTTTCGGAATTTTGTCAAAAGTTAATCAGTTCATCTACTCATCACCACCAATATATTCACCAACTTTCAAGGCTCTAGCTCCAATAGTTTTTGAGATATCTTGCTGACAAGATTTTATTTAAAAAAATTCAAAGGGCAATAACTCTTGAAGGGGGCATAATCCGGACGAGAAAAAAATACGCGTCAGCTAATTTTCCATGAGGAATCCATATATGAAATTTCAAAACCCTAGCATACACGGTTCTTTAGTTATGCTATGCATCAAAAGCGTAACGGACAGACGAACTGACAAACGAACCAGAACCAATATGCCCCTCCAACTTTTTCAAAGTTGGAGGCATAAAAAGGCCCCTTTTTGTTCTTTGACCTCTTAGTACGACCTTGACATTTGAGGTACCAACTTGGGTCATGCACGCAACACATCGTCTTATGGTGGTTAACATTTCTGCCAAGTAATTTCAAAATCCATCGAAAAATAAGAAAGTTATTGACAGAACATAAAAAAAGGCCCCTTTTTTGACCTTTAACCTCTATGTATGACCTTGACCTTTCAGGTACCAAACTGGGTCATGCGTGCAACACATCATCTCATGGTGTTTAACATTTCTGCCAAGCAATTTCAAAATCCATCTAAAAATAAGAAAGTTATTGACCAAACACGAAAAAAAGGCCCCTTTTTTGACTTTTGACCTCTATGTATGACCTTGACACTTGAGGTATCAAACTGAATCATGCATGCAACACATCGTCTCATGATAGTTAACATTTTTGCCAAGTAACTTCAAATTCTATCTAAAAATAAGCAAGTTATTGACAAAACCGGAAAAAAGGCCCCTTTTTTACCTTTGACCTCTAAGTATGACCTTGACCTTTGAGGTACCAACCTGGGCCATGCACGTAACACACTGTCTTATATTGGTTAACATTTCTGCCAAGTGATTTCACAATCCATCTCAAAATAAGAAAGTTATTGACAAAACACAAAAAAGGTCCCTTTTTTGACCTTTGACCTCTAAGTATGACCTTGACCTTCGAGGTACTGACCTGCCTGATGCACACCACACATCCTCTCATGGTTGTTAATATTTCTGCCAAGTAATTTTAAAATCAATCTCAAAATAAGAAAGTTATTGACAAAACACAAAAAAAAGGCCCCTTTTTTGACCTTTGACCTCTAAGTATGACCTTGACCTTCAAGCTACTGACCTGCCTGATGCACACCACACATGGTCTCATGGTGGTTAATATTTCTGCCAAGTAATTTTAAAATTCATCTCAAAATAAGAAAGTTATTGACCAAATACGAAAAAAAGGCCCCTTTTTTGACCTTTGACCTCTAAGTATGACCTTGACCTTTGAGGTACCGACCTGATTCATGCGCACCACACATTGTCTTATGGTTGTTAATATTTCTGCCAAGTAATTTTAAAATCCATCTGAAAATAAGAAAGTTATTGACCGGACACGATTTGCCCATACATATATACATACCAACAAACTTCCAAGGGAGATAATTCAAAAAGTATAAATGCGAGAGTTATAGTTCTTGCGCACTGCACGTCGTCTAATGCTGAGTTATATTTATACTAAGTTTCGTGATGATAGCTCCAACGGTTTTCAAGTTATAGAGCGGACACGAATGTGTGACAGACAGACGGACAGACGCCCGGGGGAAAAACAATATGTCTCTCCGAAAAAAAATTTTTCGGGGGAGACATAAATATCTTTATAAGTATCACCTCAGAAGGATGAGATTTATGAAAATTGTATGAATTAATCAATTTTAACAATAATTGCTCATTTCAAATCCACGGATTCGGCACAAACTAATCCCTCATGGTAATTTATTTTAGTAAATATTCAACGATAGAGTATTTTCCCCTTCGTCAAACAAGTATTAACTTTTAAATAAAAATCCTGTTTCTCATAATATATAAATAAGGAACCGCGCTGTAAAATTTATTTTAAAGATGCAAGCATACACATTATTGAAAATATCCGAATTATTATATAGCTGGATAAAAGTTATCACTGCTGGCTTGAATTTCGCCCCTGGAAAAGCGAATGCGATCTTCTCAAACGGACGCTTGTCATCGGAAAAAAATACGGCAAATCCACAAACATTACCTAACATTACCGTCACCTCAATGACTGGTACCCCGTCTAACCACAGCAGAATCGAAACTGAATATTGCAAAATAGGACGTCCAAATGCCATATTTAAATACAAAGGTCTCAAATTAGAATGTGCATGTTGCATATTCAAATAAAGTAGTAAGATATGGAAAGGTTCATAATGCAAAGTGCGGTTTCAATAATTCATATTGTACATGTAATTGCACATTGCATAATTGAGTTTTTACCTTAATACTGTTCCATAATTTTGTATTGTGCACTTGTCAAATCCGCAGAATAGCCTGGACATGCGTATGATCTACCAATATCTGAGCCTAAGTTTTTATGGGCCGTCGTCTTTCATGATGAATTCACTGATGCCTTTTATCATGCTTAGATGTGCATATGCAAAAGCTGCTTTCATTTTTTTTCACCAAAAATAACATAATATCAGATACCCTATTGTACTTACTAAAACAGTTAACGCTTATCCTGCTGTTCACGACAACCCCTTTGCAAACAGTGTAGATCCAGATCAGATGGCTTCTGAAGAAGCATCAGGCTCTACACTGTTTGCCATTCAGTTTATGAATTTTTAGCAATAAATTACATCAAGTAATTTGATTGGTTGATAGACAGAAATGGGTGTGGCTTAAATGAATATTCAGCAAGATAAGGGTTAACAGTTTGACCAATAGACGGATCCAACGTTTTGACACATGACCTTGTTTACATTTCATTGCGCATGCGCCAATTACCTCCCCTGTAGATGTACTCTTTTATCTGGTTGGCAAAACATGACTGTTGCCGTATAGTGTCAATGAGAATTTTGAATATTTATCGTGTGATTAAACTCATTTCTTCTCCACAAAATTAACTGATCCTTGTCAGTTTGTGATTTTGAAGTAATAAACGATATAGAACCAGTCTCTTCTGACATTTTATCGCACATTTTGTAGCCTAAAAAGCGTTATAAAACTATCCACTATCATGCCAAAACGAAGTCGATGCGCTTTATTTGACGAATGGAAATAAGATTAAAGCATGTATATTTTCTATCCAATTTTATATGGAAAAGAAGCAGTTTAGTGTCAAAAATGGTTTGTGGCAAACAGTTTTGATTGAAAGACGATTTAACAATAGTTATTACAGAAAATAATTCATGCTACATCAATGGTAGAGTATGGAACCGGAAGTTTTTTGCCCACCAGATAAAACAAGGCTAATGACTTTTGACTTTGTATGACGTAGACTTTGGATGTGTCTATAACAGGCTTGTTAAGCTAACGATGCTTTGAACAACTGGGCCCTGCTGTGTATTTTATTGTCAATTTGTACCAACCTGATAAAGAATCTCCTCTTTGTAAGACATCATCAATGTTTTGTACCATTATTCTCTGAACATCCTGTAACTCGGTATTTATTGAAGATAGATTTTTACGTGCTCTAGAGTCCATGTAATTTTTTCTTACTTTCTGGATGTAAGTATCTGAAATAAAAGATAAGAAAATCAATCATCCTTTTTATTTACAGTTTTGGTTTAATGGCCCTCTCAAGATTATTCCACTTATTTCAAGCTGGCTGTTAGTCAGAGGTGGAAAACTGGAGTACCTGGAAAGAAAAATCACCTGACCTTCCACAGACTTGGTGTCTCACATGTAGCCAAAACTAAGCTCAAACCCAAAGTGGTGAGAGACTTTATGTATTTGAGACAGGGCTCTTACCCACTAGGACTTCGACTATATGGCCAGGCAAAGACTGATGCTGATAATCAATAAATCAATCAATAAACAAAAGAAAAGTGATCACTGATACTGATTTACTAATAATTGATTATTTGATGTCTGTTACATTATTTTGATTTCCAAAATGGCTTATTCTTTCTATCTTGTGCATTCTGATAAAATTTGTACTTTTGTAACAATAAGACTGACATCCAAAGCATATGCTATACACTGAATGGTTTTGAGAAAGAACAAGAGCTGTCACTACAGGTGACCAATGCCCCCCGTAGGAGCCAATTTCTGGGTTTTTGCAAAATTTCAAGGGCAGACAATTCAGCCAAAAATGACAACAGAGTTATGGCCTTTGGTCAGATTGTAGCCCTTGTGAAGGTGAATAAGTGTGTGAAGTTTCATGGGGCTATGTCAAATAATTTTTAAGTTATGATCAAGGTTAAAGTTTTTGTGACGGACAGACAGACAAACAGACAGTGGACAGACAAACAAACAAAAAGGGCATAAAAAAACCCTCTAAATTACCCAAACTTATGGATATCTTGAAATGGAGGAAGAATTCTAAAGAGCGTGTTTGAATTAACCCTTATCCTGCTGTTCACGACATCCCCTACCTTTGCAAAGTGTAGATCCAGATCAGATGGCTTCTGAAGAATCCATCTGATCAGGATCTACACTGTCATTTAGTTTGTGAATTTGAATGAATAAATTACACAGAGTGATTTGATAGGTTGAAATGGAAATGGTTGTGGCTAAATTATTTTTTTGCAGCGGGATAAGGGTTCTGTTGCGGTTTATTTATGTTGTAGTAGGTCTTTGAATGTGTGTATCGCTTATATCTTTTTGTTTTGGATAGCCAATTGGCCATTTTGTGGTAACTGTCCTTTTTGGCTTTCCGCTGTTGATGTTGCCATTGGGTTCTACATCTATTTATTTCATGTTTGTGTTTGTGTCCCGTTGGTGTCTCTGATGGGAGTTGTGGGTTAATTGGATTGATTCCTGATTATTGCCTTTACTTCTATTTAGCCATGGGAAAAAAGTCACCCATGTTTGAGTTACTGAAGTTTTGCTGTACTTAGAGCATAGCAACAGACAAGGTTCCCATTTTGCGAAAATTGAAGGATAGTTTTTGTCATTTCTACATAAAACCTATGCTATGGGTATTCATTAGAACCGCCTCATCTCAATGTCTTGTAAAACTCCCACAAAATTGGAAACAATGTCTCCAAAATGACCTCTACAGTGTTGAAGGGGACCTTAAACCTCAAATCAAACAAACAAAAACAATAATAACATGAAAACATGTTACTCTTCACAAATGGTCAACAAAGATGGTTAAAGGATAATTATCCTTAATTCTTGTTATACCCGCTTTTTTGAAAGAAAAAAACGGGTACATTAGTTTCCTCACGGGTGTCCGTCCGTCCGGACGTCCGCACCAACAAATGTATAGTTAGGTGGCTATGTAAATACCCACAACATAGGTTTTTATGGAGAAATAAGGAAAACTATCCTTGTACTCACCTTATCTGTTGCTATGATAGGGTAAATATGGCAGCTTCAGAAACTATACTTACCAAATTCTATAAAGCTATATGGTCTTGAAACTGTTTCCACTTTACTGCCATAATTAGATGAAAATTCTGTCTGTAAATCTTCTAAGAATGAGTAAGCAAGTCTTTTTGAAAATGATTTATCACACAATACTAAGTAGCACACTCCTCTCTCAATGAAATAACTGAAATATAATGTAATAACATGAAAACATGTTACTGTTCACCAAGCTTCTGATATTAAGGAGGGATAAGGAAGGTAATTATGAGGTAGATTTTCTTATTTCTTGTCAGAAGTATGTGTTGTGGGTACTTGTTATCAAGTACCCACAACACATGTTTTTTATGAAGAAATAAGAAAAACTACCGTATCCCCTAATTAAACGTGATGCCCATTCCTGTTAAGCTATGCTGCCGATGTTCATCAATATTATGATGGCCCCCAGCCCAATGGGGCTTGGAGAAATAGATTAGGATGCTTGATGCTTCCATGCAGAGCTGAAACTGACCACACACGAGTATTGGTGAACCGCTTAGGAAATGTAAGCCTGCCCAGGCAAAGTGATTCGAGTCGGACCGTCCATGCTTATAAACACTATTGATTTCATTGGGCAACAGGGCTTGAGATATCATTTCATCTCGATGTCTTGTAAAACTCCCACAAAATTGGATACAATGTCTCCAAAATGACCTATACAGCGTTGAAGGGGACGTTAAACCTCAAATCAAACAAACAAAAACAATAATAACATGAAAACATGTTACTCTTCACAAATGGACAACAAAGATGGTTAAAGGATAATTATCCTTAATTCTTGTTTCCTTAATTCTTGTCAGAAGAATATGTTGTGGGTACTTGACAGAATCGCCTCATTGTTTTTTTTTTATGAAGAAATAAGAAAAACTATCCCCTAATTATCCTTGATACCCATTCCTGTCTAAGCTATGCTGTCCCTGTTCATCGATATTATGATGCTCACCCCCACACCCGTCGCTGTTCATCAATATTATGATGCCCCCCCCCCCCCCCCCCATCAGGACTTGAAGAAATAGATGAGCTGCATGATGCTTCAACCCAGAGCTGAAACCGACCACACATGAGTACTGGTAAACCGCTTAGAGGATGTAAGACTGCCCAGGCAAAGCCATGCAAGTTGGACCGGCCATGCTTATAAACCATATTGATTTCAGTTGGTGACAGGGCTTGAGATGTCATTTCATCTCAATGTCGGGTAAAAGTCCCACAAAATTGGATGCAATGTCTCCAAAATGACCTATACAGTGTCTATGGGGATGTTAAATCTGAAATCAAACAAACAAAAACAATAATAACATGAAAACATGTTACTCTTCACAAAGGGATAACAAAGATATTTAAAGGATAATTATCCTCAATTCTTGTTTCCTTAATTCTTGTCAGAAGAATATGTTGTGGGTACTTGATAGAATCGCCTCAATGAGAAAAACTATCCCCTAATTATCCTTGATGCCCATTCCTGTCTAAGCTATGCTGTTCATAGATATTATGATCCCCCCCCACATCAGGGCTTGGAGAAATAGGTTGCATGATGCTTCCATTCAGAGAAGAAAACCCACCACACATGACAACTGGTAAACTCTAAGAAGGTCTACGCCTGCCAAGGCAAAGTGGTGCAAGTCGGACCGCCCATGCAAATCATTACGGTAATTTACGGACATGAAAAGTCTTTTGACTTCTAGTGGTCCATATTAATTTTGTTTCCAAAATACTAATTTACAATGGGGCATACATCATGTCCGTATATTACTTTCATAAGTTTTTGTTATTTCACATGAAGAAGCCATCTGATCAAGATCAACATTGTTATGCAATCTGAAACTTTTAATGAATACATTGTTGTTAATAATTTGATTGGTGGGTGTGGTAAAATTAATTTATTCAGCAAGACAAGAGTTACAATAGGGCAGCATCATTGCAATAGCACAACAAAACTATTCCCATGTCATAGCTCTGCAGTTAACTATTGCCCTGTTGAATAAATTAATTTTGCCACACCAATTTCGGACTGTCAGCCTATCAAAATAGTGAATACTCCATACATTTTTTCCTACATGGTTATCAACTGATTGACAGACAGTGCAGGTCCTTATCAGAATCCATCTGATCTGGATCTACTCTATTTGCAAAGGTAGGATGTAAGGCTGACACGATTAATCGTATAATCTGTTAATCGATAAATTCCACAAAAATGATTATTGTTTCTGATTTGCTTTTAATCGATTACTTCATAGGTACAATTTACTACCCAAAGTTATGCTTAAAATAGAGGGAGGAGTGGCAAACAGTGCAGACCCTGATGAGACGCCGCATTCTGCGGCGTCTCATCTGGGTCTACACTGTTTGCTCAGGCCTGTCTGTTTAAATACAAATATGGTAATGGGCAACATTATGGTAAGTCATGCTCAGACAGAAAGCCAGACAGGTAAAATTATGACAAAAACCTTATCGATCACAATGGCATGACTGATAATCGATTATCTTTTCAGCTCCGATTAGCCAGCCCTAGTAGGATGTATCCTGATTCAACAGGATAAGGGTTAAAAAGACAATTTTGGGCTAATTTTCTTGTTCATACAGTTGAACTCCAATGGCTAGAACACCTTTGGGATCACCAAAATCTGTTCGAGACAGGGTAGTTCAAAACACTGATGTCTACTTCCAGGAGGCATAACGGGGATAATTTTAGACTTCTTTTCGGTGTTCTGTAATATAATATAAAATAAATGTATGCTTTGAGTACTCTTTAGAATTGCCTCGTTGTATGCTGTGAGTACTCATTAGAATTGCCTCATTGAGGCAATTCTAATGAGTACACAGCATACATTTGCAAGATAAAAGACGAAAATATCTTCAATTTTCCCTCAGTATTTCGTATGTGGAGAAATTCCCTGGGGACTCAAAAGCAGGTTCGACTCAGCAATAGTAAATAGGCCAATGGTGTTCGAGCCATCGAAGTTCTACTGTATTGAGAGGTTGCAGCCACAGCATTTTTGTAAGATTATACTCCCTTGATCCGCCATATTGGAGACACCAGGCAGGCTTTTGTGTACAAATTTATTCATTTTTGACCATTTATCCCATAGTGACAAAAACACTGAAAGGGTTAATATGTGACTGTGATTGTTCTTAATGCCATAAGAATAACATAATCAATTTTCCAAAGGACAATGAAGTTATTTACAAGGAAAGTACATTAGAATTCTGTTGGAAATGAGCCTGGGTGTCTCAAGCAAGAAAGATAACTGTAGGTGTGTGACGTCATCTGCAACCTCTCAATTGTGAGTGCTTGCTAGAAGTGCATAATTAACTCTTCAAGCACTGCAGGAGATTTCAGAGCAGACCATTATTTTTCAGTGTAAATAAGGCTTGACATTTCATGTAATTTGTCTGTCCAGCGGATGATTAACATAAAATGTCAAGCCTCATCTATGCTGAAAAATAAGAACAAGAACTCTGCCAAAAGCTATATACCCGCCTGTATGAACTGACACAAATGCTGACTGGATGGACATATTTAACCTATAAAATGCCTATCAGAACAATTGTCATCTGCTTTATTGTCTTCAGGTCACTTTCAAAGTCAATGCTGCAAACAGTGTGGACCCAGATCAGACTGCTCCTCTATGATCTTGGTCCACAATGTTTTTCTGTATGGACAAATATGTTTTAACTAGAAATGTGTCCAGACGACACAGATGCCCCAGCCTCACCCCGAAAATCCATGTTGCAACAAAATTTTCTAAGTGTGTGACCTTGACCTTGAGGTCATGGGCAGGGTCGGTGGTAAGGCTGAATGAGACTTGGGACCTGTATCTATCATCATTCCAAATATGAAGCCAATCTATAAATATGAGCCCTAAAACTTTAAAAGCATAATAAGACTAAGTCTGTGATCTTGACCTTGAGGTCAGGGGTGGGGGTATATACAACTTTGGACCTGTAACTATCATCATACCAAATATGAAGCAAATCTATATGGTTTGGTGAGTATGAGCTCTTAATAAACTTTAAATAAAAAATTTCTTTGTCTGTGACCTTGACCTTTAGGGCATGTGCAAGGTTGGGGGTATTGGACCAGTATCAATCATCATACCAAATATAAACTTAATTCATCTTACAATTTGGAAAATATAAACTCTTAAAATATCTAATTAAAAATCACTAAGTCTGTGACCTTGACCTTGAGGTCATGGGCACGGGTGGGGGTAACGCTGAATAAAATGGACAGGTATCTAACATCATACCAAATATAAACTCAATCCATCACACGATTTGGAAAATATCAACTCTTAAAATATCTAATTAAAAATTTCTAAGTCTGTGACCTTGCCCTTGAAGCCATAGGCATGAGTGGGGGTATTGCCAAGTAACATTTGGACCTGTATCTATCATCATAGCATATATAAGCCAAATCCATAATATGGTTTGGAAAATTTGAGCTCTTTAAAATCTTTAACATTAAAATTGTCTAAGTCTGTGACCTTGACCTTGAGGTCATAGGCATGGGTTGGGATATTGCTGAATAAAATATTGTACCTATATCTATCATCATATGAACCAAAGCTATCATAAAAGTTCAGGTTCAAATACCTTAACTGGAGACTTTAACATGGAAAATTTCTAAGTCCATGACCTTGACCTTGAGGTCATGGCCATGGTGGGGGTATCGCTGGACCTATATCTATAATCATACCAAATATGAACCAATACCATCAAATGGTTTGGAAAATATGAGTTCTAAAATGTTCAGGTCTACCTGTTACAAAAACCTTAACCTGAGTCTTTAACATTGAAAATTTCTAAGTCTGTGACCTTGACCTTGAGGTCACAGGCATGGGTGGGGGCATTGCTTAATAAAACTTTGGACCTATATCTATCATCATGAACCAGTTCCATCAAATGGTTAGGAAAATATGAGTTCTAAAAGTTCAGGCTCTACCTGTTACAAAAACCTTAACCTGAGGTTACAGGATCACGTACGTACGTATGTACGTACACACATACTTACAGACGGACGTACACATGTACGCACGTACGGAAAACCGAAAAACTGTATGCCCCCAGCATCATGCCGATGTGGGGGCATAAAAAGTTTGCAAGAAGATGTAGCAGAGGACAAAAACAGACAACATTTCAAGATGCAATTTTCTGGGCACCTTAACCCTTGTCTTGCTAATCCCGGATATGCCTTATCTTTGAAACAATGTAGATCCAGATCAGATGGCTTCTGACGAAGCCATCTGATCAGGATCTACATTGTTTGCCATTCAGATTGTGAATTTGTTGCAATGATTTGCATCAAGTAATCTGATTGGTTGATAATCGGTAGTGGATGTGGTATATATAAATATTCAGCAGGACAAGGGTTAAGCATGCAAAACTAGAAATGCGTCCACAGGACACGGATGCCCCGCCTGAAATATGTCTATGTTCGTATTCATCCATAGAAAGTTATTGACCGTGTTTTAAGTTTCGGACCCTTTTTATGCTATTTGACCTCTAAGTATGACCTTGACCTTGGAGGTACGGATCTGGGTTTGCAGTTGACACATTGTCTCATTATGGTTAACATTTCTTCAAAATAATTTCAAAATCCATCCAGAAATAAGTAAGTTATTGGCTGCATTTAAGTTTCGGACCCTTTTTTTGACCTTTGACCTCTAAGTATGATCTTGACCTTGGAGGTACGGACCTGGGTTTTGCATGTGACAAATCGTCTCATGATGGTTAACATTTCTACAAAGTAATTTCAAAATCCATCCAGAAATAAGTAAGTTATTGACTGCGTTTATGTTTCGGACCCTTTTTTTGACCTTTGACCTCTAAGTATGATCTTGACCTTGGAGGTACGGACCTGGGTTTTGCATGTGACAAATCGTCTCATGATGGTTAACATTTCTACAAAGTAATTTCAAAATCCATCCAGAAATAAGTAAGTTATTGACTGCGTTTATGTTTCGGACCCTTTTTTTGACCTTCTACAAAGTAATTTCAAAATCCATCCAGAAATAAGAAACTAATTGACTGCGTTTAAGTTTCGGACCCTTTTTTTTACCTTTGACCTCTAAGTATGACCTTGACCTTGGAGGCACGGACCTGGGTTTTGCATGTGACACGTCGTCTCATGATGGTTAACATTTATGCGGAGTAATTTTTAAAATCCATCAATAAATAATGAAGTTATTGACCGCATTTAAGTTTTGGACGTACGGATGGACAGGGGCAACGCTATATGCCCTTTCCACCATTCTTCGAATGGGGGGGGGGGGGGGGGGGGGGGGCATAATAAAAGCATTCTTTGAAAATTTTCTCTGCTAAACAACATCAGCACTTGAAGGGTTAAGACAATTCTTAGAAAAAAAAAACTCACAATTTTTAACAAGCTAAAAGGAAAACAATCCTTTTTTTAATGCCCCCGCATCGGCATGATGCCGGGGGCATATAGCTTTTCGTTTTGGTCTGTACCTGTGTGTGTGTGTACGTACGTACGTGATCCTGTAACCTCAGGTTAAGGTTTTTGTAACAGGTAGAGCCTAAACTTTTAGAGTGAGTGAGTGTTTCAGTTTTACGTCCCACCAACAGCTAAGGTCATACGGAGACGGGACCTCGGTTTAAAGACTCATCCGAAAGTCTGGAGAAGCCCGGGATCGAACCTGCGACCCCTGGTTTACAAGGCAAGTAGCATAACCACTCGACCACGGAGGCTTCTAACCTAAACTTTTAGAACTCATATTTTCCTAACCATTTGATGGAACTGTTTCATCTTTGGTATGATGTTAGATATAGGTCCAAAGTTTTATAAAGCAATACCCCACCCATGCCTGTGACCTCAAGGTCAAGGTCAAGGTCAAGGTCAAAGACTTAGAAATTTTCAATGTTAAAGACTCAGGTTAAGGTTTTTGTAACAGGTAGACCTGAACATTTTAGAACTCATATTTTCCAAACCATTTGATGGAATTGGTTCATATTTGGTATGATTATAGATATAGGTCCAAAGTTTTATTCAGCGATACCCCACCCATGCCCATGACCTCAAGGTCAAGGTCAAGGTCATGGGCTTAGAAATTTTCCATGTTAAAGACTCCAGTTAAGGTATTTGTACCTGGTAGAACTAGAACTTTCATGATGGCTTTGGTTCATATGATAATAGATATAGGTACAATGTTTTTGTCAGCAATACCGGTCACAGACTTGGACAATTTTAATGCTAAAAAATTTTTAAGAGCTCAAATTTTCCAACCATATTATGGATCTGGCTTATATTTGCTATTATGATAGATACAGGTCCAAATGTTTATTTGGAAATACCCCCACTCAATGACATGCCTATTGCCTATGGCTTCAAGGTCACAGACTTAGAAATTTTTAATTAGATATTTTAAGAGTTGATATTTTCCAAATCATAGGATGGATTGAATTTATATTTCATATGATGTTAGATACCTGTCCATTTTATTCAGCGATACCCCCACCCATGCCCATGAGCTCAAGGTCAAGGCCACAGACTTAGAAATTTTAATTAGATATTTTAAGAGTTTATATTTTCCAAATCGTATGATGAATTAAGTTTATATTTGGTATGATGATTGATACTGGTCCAAGTCCCCAACCCATGCACATGCCCTAAAGGTCAAGGTCACAGACAAAGAAATTTTTTATTTAAAGTTTATTAAGAGCTCATACTTTCCAAACCATATAGATCTGCTTCATATTTGGTATGATGATAGTTACAGGTCCAAAGTTGTATATACCCCCACCCCTGACCTCAAGGTCAAGGTCACAGACTTAGTCTTATTAAGCTTTTACAGTTTTAGGGCTCATATTTATAGATTGTCTTCATATTTGGAATGATGAAAGATACAGGTCCCAAGTCTCATTCAGCCTTACCACCGACCCTGCCCATGACCTCAAGGTCAAGGTCACACACTTAGTTGTTGCAACATGGATTTTCAGGGTGAGGCGGTGCCCTGGATGGGGGCATCTGTGTCATCTGGACACATTTCTAGTCTTCATTATAACTTAATTCCTATTAAGTTCTGGAGCGATCATATGCGCTAAATGCAATACATGCATATAATCAGAGTTTCCTTGTGATGTGAGTCATACATGATGCTGATCTGAGCATAGCAACAGGTAAGCTTGTTATTTTGTGATACTTCTTCATATAAACCTATGTTACAGGTATTCATAAGAACTGCCTCATCAATGCGGTTCTTATGAATACCCACAACATAGGTTTTTATGGAGAATTGACAAAAACTATCCTTCAATTATCACAAAATACTTACCTTATCTGTTGCTATATCCGAGTCCATTTTTTCAAAGCAAACAAAATTGTTAGATAATTATGTTAAAACTTTAATGACATACATGTAATAATATATGCATTAATATTTTTGCTGAAAAAAAAAAATGAGTAGCAAACCTAATCACATTTTTTCAGCAAAAATACCAAAGTACCATACTAGATATTATACTTGCTAGAACAGTCAACATTTTGACCACTATCGAGCTTGTTAACCCTTGTTCTGCTGAATATTCATATATGCCACACCCACTACCAATTATCAACCAATCAGATTATCTGATGCAAATTATTGCAACAAATTCACAATCTGAATGGCAAACAATGTAGATCCTGATCAGATGGCTTCTTCAGAAGCCATCTGATCTGGATCTACATTGTTAAGATAAGGCATATCCGGGATTAGCAGGACAAGGGTTAAGCTAACAATGCTTTTAACAACTGGGCCCTGCAGGACTGAAACTAACTGAAATATAAATGGTCCGGACTCCAGGCTACATCTCGCTGGCGGCTGGGGATCAGACGAGATCTTTCTGAAGAGCTGTTTAGCTTGGTTCTGGAACTCCATTAAACTTCTGCCCGCCTGAAACAGAAAAACACATTACCGGAAAACACAATGTTAGTTATCTAATTTAAATTACACATGGGAGGAGATGTCGTTTGAAGAAATTGTTTACACACTGATGGAAGCACACACGCACGGACAACACGTGATCCCAAAAGCTCACCTCGTCACTACATGATGGGTGAGCTAAAAATGGACAAAATCAGATTTTGTGGGGAGATAACTCATATTAATGACCATAAAATAAATTCTGACATATGCCTGCAATGACTATTATATCAACAATATAATAGCAAAAGATTTAAAAAAAATCTTGATAACTGTGAACATGTAGTGGTTTTTTCATACAGTCGGAGAACAAAAAAATACTGAAGTTGGGGAACATCTTACAACTGAATATAAACTCTTTTCCAGTATGAATTTCATACATGTCACAATATTATCATGATCTTTTAAGTCCAGAAGTATACTTTTCCTATTGCAATCACCATTTTTGAAGCATGAACTTGGAATAGAACCAGAGATTCAACTTCGGTGAAGTTGATGTCGCACCTGCTCCCCAGCTGCCCCACACACAAAAAAAAATAAAAGTTTATTTAAGGCAGAAGAAATGAATATAGGGCTTTGAGAAGAATCCATAGCCTATATATGTGAGGTAAAAAACTGACTAAGTTCACAATGTGAAAAAAGTGATAAAAATTGATCCCAAGATAAAGTCAAAACCACATGCACATCCTCATACCATAGCAAAAACACACACAAAGTTTGAAAATGATCAATATAAAACTGTAAGAGGAGTTGCGATGACAAGAGGTACCTATTGTATATCAACTGAAGCTTAAAATTGGCTAAGTTCACAATGTGCAAAAAGTGAGAAAAAAAATATTCTGAGAAGTATGTCGAAACCACATGCACAACCTCATACCATGGCGAAAGCACACGCAAAGTTTCAAAATGATTGGTATAAAACTGCAAGAGGAGTTGCGATGACAAGAGGTACCTATCATACATGTATATAAATTGAAGGTTAAAAATGACTACCTTCACAATGTGGAAAAAGTGACAAAAAATGATCCGACGATAAAGTCGAAACCACATGCGCATCCTCATACCATGGCAAAAACACACACAAAGTTTGAAAATAATCGGTATGAAACTGTACACATAGGAGGAGTTGCAATGACAAGACACCCAGTGTAAAATGTTGACGGAAAGACGGATGGACAACCGCACGTTCTCACGAATGGATACTTAAGTGGCTAGGCGTCGGCATATTGACTACTTAAGCGGCAAATTCTCTTAAGCGGCAAGCCACCTAAGAGACAATTTTTGCCACTTAAGTACCAAAATAACGGAATAAAGACCATTCGGACTCACGAATATATACTTAAGTGTCAAACTGTCCAAATTTTTTGCCCCCTAAATGTCGTTTCGTTGATGCGGATGGACGGACGGACAAACGCACGGATGGCAACTTGCACGCCTATGTCTTCCTGCTAAAGCAGGTGCGACAAAAATGACTAAGTTTACAATGTGGAAAAAGTGACAAAAATTGATCGGACGATAAAGTCCAAACCATATGCGCATCCTCATACCATGGCAAAAACACACGCAAAGTTTGAAAATAATCGGTATGAAACTGTAGGAGGAGTTGCGATGACAAGACACCCTGTGTAAAATGTTGACAGAAAGACGGATGGACAACCGGACAGACAACCGCACGAACGAACAGACGGACGGACGGAAACTTGCACGCCTATGTTTTCCTGTTAAAGCAGGTGTGACAAAAAATAGCATTCTATAGCATAAAATGTATTGCAAAAGACTGCATGTATATTATTGTCTGTAAATATTGCTATTGTAGGAAATAATTAAGAAATAGAACAATTTACAGTTCCTTCCCTTAGACCACAAATACGACAAAACTCTGCGGAATGCTCACACCTGTTATAAAAACACAGTTTGTTTGTTTGATTTGAGGTTTAACGTCCCCGTCAAAACTGCAAAGGTCATTTTGGAGACGTTGCTTCCAATTTTGTGGGACTTTTACCTGACATTGAGAAGAAATTACATCTCAAGTCCTGTCGCCCAATGAAAGCAATAGGGTTACTTAGTACACTCACACGGCTTTGCCTGGGCAGGCTTAGATTCTCTAAGCGGTTAACCAGTACTAGTGTGCGGGTCAGATTCAGAAGTGCAATCCCAACAGTTTAGAAGATATGATAAAGTCCTACTTTTTGACCTTTAACCCTGGGGCCAAGTTGGGGTCAAGGTCACATGAAAAGTATTCCAATATGTTCTACATTCCAAGGGCTATCCACTAATCAAGTTTCGGAAGTGCAATCCCAACAGTTTAGAAGATATGATAAAGTCATACTTTTTGACCTTTGACCCTGGGGCCATGTTGGGGTCAAGGTCACAAAAAATAGCCCACTGTCATCTACATGTATATACCATGTGCTATCCACATGCAAAGTTTCAAAAGTGTAACTTCAGCATATGATAAAGTCCTACTTTTTGACCTTTGACCCTGGGCCATGTTGGGGTCAAGGTCACAAAAAAGTAGCCCACTGCCATCTACATACCATGTACTATCCACATGCAAAGTTTCAAAAGTGTAACTTCAGTGGTTGCAGATGAGATCCATTTACAAGAAACGTGACGGACAGACAGACAAAATGACAGACAGACGGACTGACGCTCACTCAACTCTGGTACGAAAACAATATACCCGATTTTTCTTCGAAAAAGCGGGTATAATAAACAGGTGGATTAGCAGTCAGCCATAAAGGTGGACTGTCAAATAGGCAACAATTTATTGCTAAAAAGGGTCTGAAATAGTCCTTATTTAAACAGGCATAACTTTATTTTTTTGGCCAATTACCAAAATGTAGAGCAGCTTTTCTTCTATCTGAAAAAGGGTGTGATGCTGGAAAAAAAGGGGCATGGCGCGGTGCCATGCTAAATATGGCTAGGGAAAACACTAAATAGGTGGCTGTCCTCTTAAAAAAATCTTATTGAAAACCCTGAATTTACAGTCTAACAGACAGTCTTTTGAATTTATCGACTGTCTAAACAACTTTCTTAGACCTGTAAAGTGGGAAAAAGTTATGTAGCACAAGTATCCATACTCTAGTCACTCGACAGACTGCAATGACATTTCCTGTTGGTTCTGGTAGTTACCATGTCCTGGCAGATACACCAACTATTTTATTAGCTCTCCTGAGCCAAAGATGAGCCTATTGGATATAAGTGGTACCTTTTCGATAATCAATATTTATCGGCATAAGCGGCTCAGAAAAAATGTGTTGCTTGTGTTTCTGACATTTGTTGAACTTGATATAACGCAAAAGTATACGGATTGGATATAAATTGGCACAAAAAGACATATTCTGAACAAAAAACAATACTCTAGGTCTATTTTCCTACGCGTTATCCGATGATATTTTGTTTTACTCTTTCATCCCTGAGTTTCTGAACAGGACTCTTCTCGTTTTAAATATATACTTATAGAAAGGGATTTCTGATTAGTTCACTGACATGATGGCAGTTAAACATTGTAGATGTAGATTCTGGCGAGACGTGCTAGCTACCTGCCGTCTTATCAGGATCTATTAGGTTTGCATAGATAGTGTATTTCTACCTCAGCGTCTGCACCGGTCTACAGGGTTAAAAGGGTTAGCTCGCTTGTCTGTGATTATCAGTGACCGACTAAACAGCCCATAACTGACCGACATCAAACACAGTTCTTCACCTGCTTTCGAAAGCACTAATTACAAAACATGTGTTGTAAGCTGTGAGTTTTGCATCAAGTTCCGTACTTTTAGCAAATAGTGAAGACACCTATCAGACGCTACATTCTGTGGCATCTAATCTGTCTTAACAGTTTCCGAATGTCTCATTATTGAAACAATTGGCATTTATGGGTTAATGTTTTTATTTGGAGTTCGCCTTGGGTAGTCGAAGTTCGCTAAATGCGGCGTCTGATCAGGGTTATAATGTCTGAGAAATCAAATGGTTTAAAAATGATCTTTTTTTTCGTCCAAGTTATTCTCCTTTTTATGTTCCGATGCCCGAAGGAACATAGCTCCAAGCGGCTGCATCGTCATATCAACGCAACGTTGATGCGACGTTGTTAAGATGTAATGTGTCCGGTAGGAGAACTTGTCTGTAAGATTATTAGCAGATGGGACAAGCACAGAATGTACTGAGCTACGGTAATTTAGAAACCATGAAGAAATTAGCAGACACGTTTATCTTTCTTTCTTTTTTTCTAGGTGTGGATAATGTAATCATCTTAGATGTTGATAAGACGATGTGTCATCCTTTTAATTAAATGTGAAGGAGGTGTAAATGGTCAAACGCACGTAAGCTTGGTCGAAATAAAGCATGTCAGCCTAACACTTAAAAGACAGGAAAAATCTTATAAATAAATAAATGAAGTCGAGATTAAAAAAGAAATGGTATTTGTTAATGATCTATCTATCTTCTGATACTGCGAATCAGAATCAGAATTGTTACTGGTGACACGTCAAATGACATTCATACACCAGGACCTGTGATATGGGAAGTTAGTCCCTAGCTCTAACCAAAGATGTAAACTTAGCTACACAATCCTCAGCACCTTCAGCCGTCAAAATAATAGAATTGGGAAGGGCATTCCAATCTCTTATGGTTCGGGGGAAAAACGATTCTTTATAAATATCCGTTCTTGCAGTAAGGGTCTGAAACGTCATTGAATGGTGTTTTCTACAATGCCTAGCTGGGGGAACAAGGTCATCTGTTGGAATGCTGGCAGCACCCTTTAGACCTTTGTATAAGAGTATGAGCCTACTGTCTCTTCTCCTTTTCTTTAGAGACTCCCATCTTAAAAATGCGTCGGTCACATTTGACCATTACCGCAGGTGTATATTACATACACTCCAGGTTTTGCAGGATGAAAGCCTACACAGTAATCATGTAATTACGGTAGGGATCTTTAACCTGCACAGGGGATGGTTCTCCCTGCACAGGGGGCTTCCAATTAATGTCCCGATCTGAAGGACGGTGCACTTTATGACATTCATCCCTGCAAATGACGCCAATGGAGCGTGTTCGGGCACCGAAATTTTATCGCCGCTTCTGGGGAGCTTACCCGGGACCTCTAGCATCAGAGGCAAGTGCACTAACCACTGAGCTATCACGCTTACTCAAAATGCAGGTGAAAATATAAAAAGTATCAATATAATTGCATAAAAAGGGGAAAAAAAATGGTCCGTTCGGAAAAATTTTGGCACCAAAAGAACAGTGCAGTTTGTGGCATTCATCCCTGCAAATGATGCCAATGGAGCATGTTGGAACACCGAAATCTTATCATCCCTGCCGGGGATAGGACTGGGGACCCCTACCATCATAGGCAAGTGCACTAATCAGTTACCTACCAGGATCCACCATGATCTGGTATTTCTGTGTGGCAGAGTTTGCTCTGGGCAGAGTCTGTTTGGGCCAAAAATGAAGGAATGCCAAAACATTTCTGAGCTCACCTGTTCATCTTCCTGCATTGACGCTGCCAGAGGAAGCCCGTCTGCCACCCGGGCAATCATTGTCATTAGCACCATCACTATGAGTTTAAACACTAAACCGAACGCTGGAAATACATAAATATGTCAAAAATATTCTCTCTCCGACGTGGCTTTTATGTTTTGTCACTTGTCAAACATTGACTTCCGGTTCAACAGGAAGTAGCCCATTCGGAGACATGTGTTTTACATTATTTCTGTGAATTTGGATTCAAAATCTGGAAAAAAGTACATAAAGAGTATGGCGGAAAGAAGTTCTTAACATTTTGTTTTGAATTCATGTAATTTAAGGATATCGATACAGTCCATATCCCCCTGAACTTCTGTTGAACTGGAGACCTTCTTTACTCGGTCCTCTACTGGTGACGCACTGCGCATGATCATCACACGTAAACCAACATGGATTCTTGACAGCGAGAGAGAAAGAGAATCTGTCAAAAGAAAGAAGTTTTTGGCAATAAATAAACATTTTACATGAATTTACTGACATATTTTAAAACAATTTACAGTATTTCAAGAAAAGCAGCAACCTTTATTGTTTTTGAGGTAAAATTATGTTCGATTGTCCCTTGCGCAAAAAGTCTCAGTGGACAAGCCAAGGCACAGGGACACGGTTCATAATGATTTTGCTCTTCTAGAATGAAATATAAGCATACTAGTATATACAGTGTATATATATAGTGACAAAGACAAACCATAACAAAAATAAACCGCGACAGAAGAACCACCTTGAAACGGTTACCGGAAACGAATTCCACTGGGGGGCTTAAATCGATTTTACGTGGCCACAATCCTCGCCCTTACTTCCGTCGCGGTTTAGACAAATAATTTGTTCAGTCCGCATGAAGGCCTCATAACTCATCAGTGCAACATCTCCGTGAACACAAATAATCAAACAACCTCAGAGGTGAGACAACGGTGAGGACTCGACAGCAAGAAACCACTGAAATGCCGGAACAAAAGAAAACCAACAGTTAGACTCCGATGGGCCCAACCAGAGACAGATCATCAGGCACAAACCAACATTACCTTGAATTAGATCTCTCTAATTCTCAATAAGCCTTTGCTTTGGAACCGTCATGGAATCTGAGGCCTGACCCACCGGCGTGCAATTAAAGTATTTGCAGCCCGTTTTGATTGCTTGATTTGAGGTTTAACGTCCCCGTCAACACTGTAAAGGTCATTTTTGAAAAGCTGCTTCCAATTTTGTAAGTTTTTAAGAAATCACGCTATAGCTGGCTACCCACTATTTCTTTTTCATATGAACAATTTGTACCGGCCCCGATAGCTCAGTTGGTAGAGTGTCCGCTCCGGGGAACGGGATGTCACGGGTTCGATCCCGGGCCGCGACATACCAAAGTCGTTAAAAATGGTACTAGCTGCTCCTCGCTTGGCACTCAGATTCACGGGGTAGAGCTAGGACTGGTCGACCCAGTGTCAGGATAATGTGACTGGGTGTGGTATCATGTAATGTGTCTGGGACATGATACTTCAGTGAGGCAGCACTATAAAAGTGAGCATTGAGCTCCCTGTCGCAACCAGACACCGTCGTGATATGACTGAAAAATTGTTGAAAGCGACGTTAAACCCGAATTCACACACACACACACACACACACACACACACACACACACACACACACCACACACACACACACATATACAATTTGTACCACTATTCACCGAGAGATAAACCATTGTCCCACCACTACCGGAACGAAGACCGTCTCCTAAAGGACCGGTAAATATACCCATACACAAGTGGGCGGAGCTTAGGTGCTGGCTTGCTGGCATGGAAGAGACGAAACTCAAAATTGCTAGAAAACGTTTAAATTTCACCAAAATGGGAGGGAAACTGGAACTTTTTATTAGCACAAGGAAAAACAAGAATGTCTAAGGAATAGATAGAGGTAGGTGTCATGAATGAGCATAATCAAGTTTGTTAGTAATCGGCAAGAGAACTCGGTCGGGGTAGCAACCGGTGTAATGATAGCTTTCCTCCCTGGTCACTATATATATACACTGTATATACTAGTATGCTTATATTTCATTCTAGAAGAGCAAAATCATTATGAACCGTGTCCCTGTGAGCCAAGGTGCACTACTTGTATCATATGGAACATTATCTATCTATGTTCTTATACTGAGTCGGTCATATTTGGCCATTACCTCACTTACCAGCAAGCGTGTAGATTTTTACCAGACTCTTTTATCTTATGTCTAAATCTTTATTGATGACACGTCAAATGACATTCATTCAACAGTTACAGCCCCCACTCATCAAGGTTTGAAGAAATAGATGGGCTGCATGATGCTTCCACGCAGAGCTGAAACCGGCCCGCACATGAGTACTGGTAAACCGCTTAGAGGATCTAAGCCTGCTCAAGCAAACGGTACGAGCCGGCCAGTCCATGCTTATAAACCCTGTTGGTTTCATTGGGCAGCAGGGCTTGAGATGTCATTTCATCTCAATGTCGGGTAAAAGTCCCACAAAATTGGAAACAATGTTTCCAAAATGACCTTTACAGTGTTGACAGGGACATTAAACCTTTTTTTTACCCGGAACTATTCCTAAGTGGAGTAGTCTTCCCTCGTCTGCAGTGGATGCTTCTGCTTCTGCCAGTTAATAGCCTCCTTCAACGTTCTGAAGATTATGCTATGTTGTGACACATCCGGGAAGGAGCAATACATCCGTTGAGAAGTTACGTCAGTCTGGCCAAATACATTCCAAAGGTTAAAAAGAAGTCTTTATGTACAATTAAAATCATCTGGTATTGGTCAGTGGATCAGAGTGTCACCATAGCCTTAAAGGCGTCCAGTGACTCTGCTTCAACGGTAGCTGGAGGCAGCGCATTCCAGTCCCGAACTGTCCTGGGAAAGAATGACATCTTTCTTCTTTCTGTTTTACAGTTGGGAACTTGGTAGGCTCTGGGATGAGAATGCCTGGTGTTTCTCTTCTTAGGTGGAACAATCTCTTGTCTTTGTCGATGGCAACCAATCTTCTGTCTACCTTATACATCATACACAGCCTGGCATCTCTCCTCCTTTCCTGTAGACTTCGCCAGTGCAAGCTGCTGAGCATATCCGATACACTGGAGGCGTTTCTGTGTCTATTCTTGACATATCTGGCTGCCCTCCGTTGTACCATCTCTAGTTTCTGTACGTTTGTCTGGGTGTGAGGATCCCATACTGTGCTGGCGTACTCCACTAAAGGCCTCACAAGGGTGAAGTATGCCCTTTCCTTGATGGATGTCGCACCAATGCTCAGGTTACGTCTCAAGAAGGCGATCGTCCGATTTGCCTTGTCACAGATGGTATTGATGTGCTCATCCCATTTCAGGTCGTCAGTGATGGTAACCCCGAGGTATTTGGCTGATTTGACTCTGGCTAAGGTTTGTCCATGAAGCTTGTAGTCTGCTTTAATAGGTGTCCTTTTGCTGCTGACTGTTAGCACTACACACTTTTTGGCGTGGAACTTCATGTCCCATTGGTCCTCCCATCTCGAAAACTTTAGATCATCCTGTAGGGTATCAGTATCCTTAGGCAGGACGATGACCAGGTAGGCGATAGTATCGTCTGCAAACAAACGAACTCTTGATCGTAGCCTAGATGGAAGGTCGTTGATGTAGTACAAGAACAGTCCCGGACCAAGGACAGACCCTTGTGGGACGCCGGAATCCACATTGACAGGCTCTGACTTCTCGCCTTCTACAACAACTGCTTGCTTCCTTTCCGTTAGCCAGTTCTTGATCCAGCTGTTTACCTCTCCTCTAATGCCATAGTGCTGAAGCTTATGGATCAACAGGCTATGCGAGACCTTATCGAAGGCCTTCGCAAAGTCCATGATAAGGGCGTCGGTTTGTTGGCCTTCTTCCAGGTTCGATGACAGGTCGTCGATGAACTCAATAAGTTGTGTCTCGCACGATCTGCCTCTTCTAAATCCATGTTGCAGTGGGTACAGGATGCTGTTGGTTTCTCCGTGTGTCATGATGTTGCTAGCTAGGATATGCTCCATCGTCTTGCAGCAAACACTTGTCAAAGAGATTGGCCGGTAATTCTCTGCAAGGTACTTCTGGCCTTTCTTAAATACGGGTGTGACAGTTGCTGTACGCCAGTCGTTGGGAACTTCACCAGTGGCAAGTGACTTCTTGAAAACGGGCAAGAGGACAGGGCTTATGTGGTCGGCCAGTTCTTTTAAGACACGTGGGCCAAGATTATCCGGGCCTGATGATTTATTTGGGTTGAGTTCCTTCAGCAGTTTCTTTATGCCATTTTCAGTGATGTTGATGTGGCCTAGCTCTGGAAAGTCATCCTCTGAGGTAGGCATTGGACAGGACTTGATGAAATCAGCTCTGCTTACATCATCACCGCTGCTAAAGGCCGACTGGAACTGCTTGTTGAGAAGTTCTGCTTTGTCCAGTGGGTGGGAGTATAGCTTTCCTTCACTCTTCAATGGTGAAACACCAACATTTCCACTGCGCTTGTGTTTTATGTACGTCCAGAAACGCTTCATACTTGTGTATTCTGACTCCTGTTCTTGTGGCGTGACAATATTCTCTACATAATTCCAGTAGGCCTGTCGTGTCCGCCTCTGTACAAGGTGTTTGATCTCGAGGTATCTTTTTTCGTGGTCTGGATCACCTGTTTTCTTCTTCAACTTGTACAACCTGTGCTGTTTTTTGATGAGTTTTTTGAGTTCTGGTCCGATCCAGGGATAGCCATCTTTGGTTCTGGCCTTCCTATGGGGTATATGAGTCTTGATGCTGGTAAGAAGTGTGTCCCTAAAGTTTTCCCACATTGAATTTACACTCTATGTGTTGGAGGTGTAGAGGGAATTCATATCATCTTGTAGTGACCGCATGTCTTCTTTGATCTTCTCCCAGTCTGCTTTCTTATATAGGGGTATCATCCGGGGCTTCTGTCTATGCTTGTCTGGCCTGAAGTCCATTTCTGCGAAGACAATATCATGGTCTGAGATTCCAGGTATAACATCGATCCTGAGTACTTGGTCAGGCGCATTGGTAAGTAGGAGGTCAAGGACATTCGCTTTCCTGGTGGGCTCTGTCACTAACTGTACCAAAGAGTTGTTATCGAGGATTTCAGAGAATCTGTTATGAAGACCCGGAAAAGCTGCACCTGGTTTTAACGTATTTGACAACCAGTCCCAACCGGGGAAGTTGAAGTCACCACTTACGATTATTGAGGCATTTCGAATAGCACAGGCTCTTTGAATGGATGTCTCGAAGCTGGTTAGGCTCTCTTCGTCAGACACAATATGGCGGTAGTACGAGCATACGTATAGTGTGCTGCTTCCAATAAGCTTGATCTTTGCCCAGATTACTTCACATTCTGTGTCTAACTCGGGTACCTCCTCACAGTCAAACTCTTCCTTTACAGCAATAAGGACTCCACCTCCTGTTGATGCCCGGTCTTTTCTGTATACCTTGTATCCCCTTGGGAAAATTTCTGGGTCTTTGATATTTCCATCCAGCCATGTCTCTGTCCCAAACACGATATCAGGCTTGACACTCTCCAAAACATTTGACAATCTGCATTGTTTCAGTTTAATGGACTGAAAATTTACATTGATGATACGCATGGGTACTTTCATCTTTGCCTGCGAAGACTGTTTTCTGTTTGGTGTAGATGAGTGGACTGGTTTGATTTTGTGCCGTGTAGGATCTGGACTGGAAGTGGATATGTCGGGCAGGTGTCCAAGTGTGCTGGAACAGTGTGATACTTCACAGCTAAACAGGTCATGAACAGTTTCACTATAGTTCGCATTGTTGCAAACAAGGCAGTGCCAACTGAGGTTGAGTTCGGAGTCACTTAGCACTTCATATGTATGGCTACCCAGTGTTCTGCCAAGGCCGCGCCCTTGCGCCATTGGCGCGGAAAAAATCTGTATGGCGCAGAAAAGTTGACATCCATGGGCCTGTGGGCGCATCCAAATTATTGCCGGGCGCACCTTTTTCTCGAGGAACGAACCGTCATCATGTCTTGATCCGGTTGCTTTCCTTTGAAGTCTATTAATCTGCAGCCCAATATATATTTTTAGCCTCTCAAAATTAACCCAACACGTTTTTCACACCTGACACCTGTGGACTGGTCACGTGTCAGTGGCCGTAAGTATTGCCTTTGGTTTGATAATACCCAACGCTCTTATAATAATTTGTTTATGGTAACAGATTCCTACTTAATTGTAGAGCCAACAGCGAATGTTCTGATCAGGCTGCGCAGGCTGATCTGTCTCTTTTTGATCAACCCATGTTTCAGTGTTCCCCAAAATTATATTTCCTTAGGCTAAAAATAGTAATGAGACACATTTAGCTGAAGGCCAAGAAAAAAATTCTGTTTGATCTTTTTTGTGTACCGACTGCAAGGTCATGATTTTCATGTCAAAGTCTACAACACCTGGTTTAACATTGTATTTCCACATTTAAAAGTCGGACAGAAATAAAATATTGATTGATAAATGGCCCTTTCAAGAGGTCATACTCGCCCTTTGTATAAATTGATTTTTTTTGTGAATGGCCCTGCTTTTTTGGTGAATGGCCCCACTTTTTTGTAAATGGCCCGACAATTTCCTGTCTGATGGGCCATTGGCCCATGTTTTTGAATTTCTTGGCAGAACACTGGCTACCTATGTTCTGACAGGAGCTGTGGTACCATTGATCACAGGTTTCACATATTACACCTCTCTCTTCCCATGTGACAGGTGTGTCACAAGTCCCACACAGATACTGTCTTGCAGAATCATCCATACTGAGAATGATGATGGTGCTTGGTCTCTCTAATATGTGTGGTGATGAAGCACAGCTCAGAAACAGGCTAATTACTAAGATGACATTCACAAACATGGGGATCAGCATTTTGAAACAATGTTTACATGACAGTTCAGGCCTTGCTCACCTCTGAGACAACAATTTTCATGCATCTTATCTTTCTGGGCACACATACAAACTGTATCTCTTGTAAGAGCTATACTTTTGCTTGAATTAATACCAACTTTGATGAAAAACAGACTTTTCTTCTGAGAAAACCTAAACTCCAAACTGCTACATGGGCGCCGCCATCTTGGATTGCATTATGGGACCTTTCTTTGTTGGAGGGTCGTTCAAAAGAAAGTGGCTGAGGACATTTTTGAGGCAGGGATCGGTCTTGTAGTTGATAGCACCAAAGAGCAGAGGTATTTATCCACTAGTCAAACAAATTTCAGAGAATAAATTTCAGAATTTTCCTTGAAAAACTTGAGAAAAGTTGAGGTCTTCTTTCATGGACGTCTTGTTCCTTCCACGCATGCCAAGTCCACAGAGGAGTTTGAGGGCCGTATAGTATAGATTGGGACTCGGAGATATGCGTTTTGGTATACCTCTGTTGATCAGATTGTAAATCGTTTTAAGGACTCATCCCTTGTCCTCTATTGTTTTAAGCTAAATTCTAAATTTAGCCACTCACCCAACAGAGGGAGTGGCCAAATATGAAAATATGACCGACTCAGTATTCACCATATTTGCATTAATTGCTGGCTCCCAGCTTGCACATTGTCAATATTGGAAAAACAGGTAACCACACCCCCCTGACCTTTCAAGGTCAGGGGGGTCTGGTTACCTGCTTTTCCAACACTGATAACCTTCAGACTAGGAACCAGCAGATAATGCAAATAAGGTGAATATGGAGACAGATAGATGGACCGTTACTCAAAGTCTTCTATTTTTCAGAATGAAAGCCTACACATTACTCAGGTCTAAGCAAGTTGTTTCAGTATGCCTAAGTACTGCACATATGAGTCATATGCGTGCATAAGACTTTAAATACGAACCTTCACTGTTTTATTAGGTGTCATTTATCTGTGATAGGTGTCATAAATCTTGGACACGTTTACGATTATGATTCAGACAAGGTTTGTCAATTTCCTTTGGGATATTTGAAGCATAATCCCACAAGACAACTGCCAAGTTCCGCAATGGAAGGTCAGGTGGTTTTTCTCCGGGTACTCCAGTTTTCGTCCACCTCTGATCAACGATCGACTCGATATGAGTGAAATAATCTTGAAAGGGTCGTAAAACAAAAAAACCAAACCACAAGATAACTATGGACATTAATTCCGTCCTCGTTACATTTTTATCCAGGCACAATACCGTACTTTTAATTTCATTTTGACAGGTAAAAATTTCAAAACACATCATACCAGAACTGTACGATTTTGACAGATAAATATGTTTCAGTCTTTCTTTCTAATGATACTGCGATCAATCACATTTGACCATTACTCACAGGTGTACATTACAATAAATACATACACTCAATATTGTTTATACATTATATTAAAAAAAAAAACAGATCATAGTACTAGTAGGGAACAGCACTCAGACTTGCCTACCCTTACGATTTGGTCTTAAGGCTTAATATTTTTATGTCCAAATGACGACCTTACGACCCCTTCAGAATTCGATACGATTTTCGGTGTTTGTTTAAAAATCGGTAAATTGGCTTGATTATTTCGGTTCAGGTAAAGTGCACGTTTATGCCGGAACAAGACACTAGTTGTCGTTCCTGGAAGCATCATGCAGCCCATCTATTTGTTCAAGCCCCAACAAGCGGGGGCCGACGACTTGCATTGACTCAGATATTTTTTTTTGGGCCCCCGTCCATAGGGGCTTGAAGAAATAGATGGGCTGCATGATGCTTCCACCCAGAGCTGAAACCGACCGCGCATGAGTACTGGTAAACTGCTTAGAGGATCTAAGCCTGCCCAGGCAAAGGGGTGCGAGTCGGACCGTCCATGCTTATAAACCCTATTGGTTTCATTGGGTGGCAGGGCTTGAGGTGTCATTTCATCTCAATGTCGGGTAAAAGTCCCACAAAATTGGAAGCAACGTCTCCAAAATGACTTATACAGTGTTGACGGGGACATTAAACCTCAAATCAAACAAACAAAAACCATTAATTTTCGCTTATCTCTTGAGCTATATATAGGTAAGGCTAGACACTGATCAAACTGCTTGGATGCACAGGCTGAGCAGTTTCTTCATTGGTTGCACACAAATACAGATCACAAAACTATGTGCAAAAATTCAAATAACAAATCTATGTTTGGAAAGCCTATGTAGGATTTGCAAAGGCTCTGAATGAATGTGAAGGCTGATCCAAGTCGTCGCTGTCACAAAATGACCTGCAGATATATACTCAGTCAAAAAAGTAACTATTCTGATCCGCCCCTTGGGGAGGGACCAGGGAGTGGGGAGCTCAAAAATCAAAGTTTGCAGAACATGGTCATGTAACATATCAAGTCGAATGGCATGATGAGTAGAATACATTGCAATCAGAATTCCAACACTCTGGTCAGGGATTTTTCTGACTCTTGGGAACAGATCCGGTACCTGTCCTTTTGGGAAAATAGCGACATATTGTCCAAAACTGGGAATTTTTGTCATTTGGTGAAGTGCTTTTGTGCACATGTATTATAATAACTGTTAATTTTCTACTTACATGCATTTGGCACATTTAGAAACAGTTTGAGTCAGTAAAAGTCACAAAATACATTTCCTTGACCATTTTGCAATGTTTATAAAGACAGAATATCTAATTTGGGAAATTTCTTCTTTGGATTGGGAATTTTTTCTTCAAAATTGGGAAAAATACATACTATTTTTGCATTGGGAATGACTCCTGTTTGGGGGCCCAGATATATGGGCCAATGTCCCCTCAGCTAAATTCATTACAAAAAATAACAAAAATTAAAAATCTGCATGTGTTTGCTTTTTATAAAAACCCATATATGGATGGATAAGTTGAAAGCTGTTTAGATACAGTCGAACTTCAATGGCTCGAACACCTTTGGGACCACGAAATTCCGTTCGAGACGGGTAGTTCGAGCCACTGAGGGCTACTACCAGGAGGCATAAAGGGGATAATTTTGAGACTTCTTTTCGGTGTTCTATCATATAAATATATGTTCTATAATATAAATACATGTTGTGTGTACATGTCGTAGTCCAAATAGGAATTTAGCCAGATCCGGAATCTGGCTAGGCCAAATAGGAATTCTTATTTGGCCTAGGCAGATTCCGGATCTGGCTAAACTAATAATTAGTTTAGCCAGATTCCGGATCTGGCTAAACTCTGTTTAGTCCAAATAAGAATTCCTATTTGGCTAGGCAGATTCTGGATCTGGCTAAGCTGGTTAGGCCAAATAGGAATCTTGTTTTAATAGTATCTGACATTGTTTGAATATCAGAAACAGTTTTTATTTCTCATAGATTTGTTTTAATAATAAGAAGTATTTACTGGACTCATGTTTGTCTTTAATAATATGTTGTTTAGACCACCCTGGCTAATTAGTTACATGCTAAACTGATCATCTGCCGGATTCATATAGATTTGAAAAACAATGAAAGACAATTTTATACTAAGATTATGTAGTAAAAAAAGATGAAAGAAAATCTCATAATTGTTTATGTACTGAAGTTTGAGCACTACGACTGGTTTCTTATGGATTCTTCTTCATTATTAAGTATCTTAGAGGTCAGTTAACAAGTGTACATGTAAGTGTCTTAGTTAATGAAACATTAAACTAGAATACTGTCGATGGCGCACCATCGCAAATCCCCACACTTTCTACAGAGGGGCCAAGTACCAAAAACCCCTCACCCTGGGCCCTAATTTGACCCCAGGGTCAAAATATTACCTGTATTATATCCTACTAATCATGCCCTTCAATTTGATATGCCACATGACTATGTGTTAGTTACATACATCATTGATCATTACCCGGTACTTATGCAAAGTTTGGTTTCAAAATCTATAAAATTGATTTTGAAATTGAATTTAATTGATATTTGACATCATATCTTATTTGGCTTTTAAAAATGAGACCAACCTTAAAATATTTTGTTTGCTGTCACCCTACAAACCCAGTTAAATATGACTATCTGCCCAAACAATTTTATGGCTGTTCATGAAAAAGAATTTATAAAATTTCTTTCTTTTTTTCTCAGAATGAAATTTTATATTCCTCTTGCTTCCTACAACACCCGACAAATTATTTTTAAGGATTGCCACAGGGCTATCAACATCTTAGGAGATGTATCCAGCCATACATTATCCATAGAACAACAAGATTCCTATTTGGCCTAACCAGCTTAGCCAGATCCAGAATCTGCCTAGCCAAATAGGAATTCTTATTTGGACTAAACAGAGTTAAGCCAGATCCGGAATCTGGCTAAACTAAATATTAATTTAGCCAGATCCGGAATCTGCCTAGGCCAAATAAGAATTCCTATTTGGCCTAGCCAGATTCCGGATCTGGCTAAATTCCTATTTGGACTATGACATACACATTAGAATCGCCTCGTTGAGGCGATTCTAATGTGTACACACAACATACATTTGCAAGATAACAAACGAAAATATCCTAAATTTTTCCCTCACTATTTTTTATGTAGATAAATCCCCAGGGACTCAAGAGCAGGTTCGACTCAGTCATGGTAAATGAGCCATCGTTGTTCGAGCCATTGAAGTTCTACTGTACATATATTTGAACAAATTAACATAAAGAACCAGTAATATACATGTACAGGCGTTCAATAACATTTTTTAATGCATTCAGGTGTCAAGGCAAAGTAGGCAGGTGAATTTCTATATTATCTTTATTAAAATAGAAGTGAAGCCTATGACAGGTAATATGCAGTGTCTGCAGTGTGTTTATTTTCCAGTGAATTACTATTTTCTCTGAATAAACAGTATTTTACTTATCTCTTTCAGAATGAGTGATACTGCTCCCTGGGGCCAAAATATACAAGGTAGCCAGCAGGGTGGAGGACAGATTACATTCTTTGATCCGTCTAAGTTCCAGAAAGCACAGGATTTCCCTAACTTGGCTGCTAACCAGCAAAGCCATAACCAGCCAAGTCATAACCAAGCAGAGAGTAATCCAACTCCTCAGAGTCAAAGTGGACACAGTACAAATCAAGATTCCACTGCAAATGCTTGGACTTCATGGAACTGGACTGATGGCTCAAATCCTTACTTGAACTCCCAGAATAGTGAGAACACCGAGGCATACAACGGTACTGAATATAATTACCAAAACCAGTGGAATGGTCAACAGTGGAATCATGCACAGACACAACAAAATGACCAGATGCAATACCACTGGGATCAAAATAGCCAGCAGTGGCAGCCAAATTATTATGATCCATCACAGCAGCCTGTAGATCCAAATCAGTATGGTTATAATCAGTACTGGAACTCTGGTGTTAGTCAGAGTAATAGTATAGGAACAGAAAACTATCAGATGACTAACAGTACAGCTGAAATAAACAGTGGTCAAAATAGTGCTGTGGAAAATGTTCAGAATGCTGGATTTGCTCAACAGGAAACTATACGAAACTTTGATGATAGCTCAGTTCATGATACAAACCAGCCAAATAATTTGAATCATACAGATGAAAGTTCCCACCAAGGAAATGAATATTTAAATCGGTCTAATTCTTCATCTGGTCATAATGAATCTGGTTTTTTAAATCAGTCTGCTACATCTGCTACTGAGGAAAGTTTGGATCACTCAGAAGGATCAGTTGGTAGGTTCTATGTAAATGATTACGTTTCGGAGCGTGATGATCATTTAACTTCAAGGCAATCAAGTGTTCAAGGGGTATCAAGCTCAGAACAGCAGGGTTCACAGACTTTTGACACTACATATATAGAAAGCACTAAAGAAAGCACTGAAACAGTTGCAAATAGTGATAGTATACCAAATCAGACAGTAGTTACAGAACCAGGAGGTGTTCCAAATGTGGCAGACTTAGCCAGTCAGTCTGTTCCGTTTAGTGACCAAATGTCTCAGAATTTTGTAAACCAGCAATATAATGCACCACCTAATCGGAGTTATCAATATTATGCTGTTGATGGGTCACAGGGTCAGCCTGAACCAGTTGCCAAAGAAACTGAGCGAGAGGAAGAGATAAATCAGCCTGCAAAATCTGAGACCCATTCAGAAGATGGATGGGAGCTTGTACAGCCACACGGTCTAGGTCCACCCTCACATAGTCGTAATCAGTCAATGGACAATAATGTGCATTTTTTCATAAGTTCAGGAAATAGCTCTTTGAGGGTGTCTCCTTCAGGGTCGTCAAAGTCTAAGGATGAAGTAGAGAGTATTCCTGGACACAATGAGGGACACATGGATTGTGCTAAAACTGACAGTGAAAAATTAACAGAAACCCTTGAGCAAAGTAACCTTTTAAATAAAGCTGAAATTGCACCAGGTGTCAGTAATGGTAATGAAGTGCTTGACTCAATTGCACCACCACATTCATCTGTGCCATTGTCAGGACCACCTCCCATTTCATCATTAGGTCCACCTCCAATGGGAGGGGCTGGCAGTGTTAATCCATTCAGGAAGTCACCATTGACATTAAGTGCTCCTACATCAAAAGTTGATAACCCATCGCCTGTTACAAATGATTCTCTTTTATCTTCAACAAGACTCGACACAACAAAAGGAAATTTTGCAAACAGTCCAGTGACTTTAAACCAGTCAATTTCACCTATTCCACCAGAAGTACAGAGCATGGCCATAAATAACTTAGAAAATGACAGTCCCAATATACATGTACAAGAATTAACAAAACCTGGTCACAATCCAGATACACCACTTTCTAGCACAAGCCAAAGGAAAGGGACCAATGTTCCACAGAGCCCTATAATGCCAAGGAAAGAAAGTCCTTTTCAGCCACCAGTCCCTGTTCCAAGAAATATTCCAGATTCTCGAAATAAACCAGTGAAAGCATCTCATGATATACCGGGAGTTCCTGCAAATGTACATCAGAATTCAAACACGTATGGCAGGAATGATCCAGAGTATGAGAAAGACAAGACAGGAAGGAAAACTCCAGACAGGGAGAATAGTCAAAGAGATAAGAATTATGGTAGGACAACACCGGATTTAGATAAAAGTGTTGAAAAATTGACTACAGAAAATAAATCTGGAAGAAAAACTCCTGACTGGGACAGTCGAAAAGGCTATGAAAGAAGGACTGGTAGACGTACCCCTGATTGGGATAGAGAGAAAACTGCAGATAGAAATCGGGGCAGAAGAACACCTGATTGGGATAGTAGACAAGGTTTAGACAGGTATGGTAGGAGAACACCTGACTGGGATAGTCGGAGAACAAATGAAAGAAATCAGGGTCGCAGAACACCTGATTGGGACAGCAGACAGGCCTCCAGATATGGAAGAAAAACTCCTGATTGGGACCAGACCTCAAATAATGATAGTTCTCGTAGATCATATGATAGGGCTGAAGATTCTGTCAGAGACAGAAGAGAATTTGATGAAGATAAATTATCTGCCAAGCCTCCGGCTGGCTCTTCTGGATTGTCAAGTAAGGGTCAGTCACGCCCACAAGCTCGCCAATCTGCATTCAGAGAGATGGTGAAAAACAGAAACAAAAACAATGTCTCACCAGCAACATCATTGCTTGACTTTGAACCACCTGCAATTTCTAATATTTTATTAGTGCCAGCTGCTACAGATGCAAAAGCTTCAAAAAAGGAACAATCAAAGGACACTTCAGAGGATTTATCAGACCTTAAACCAGTTGCATCATTAATTAGCTCACTTAGTGAACAAATAAGTACTGACGATTCAGTTTCAAAGGTTAAAGGACAAAATAGGAGTGATGAAAAGACAGAAAAAATAAAATCTGATGGTTCAAGAGAACCAAATGTGAGAACTGGTTATGAAAAGGAACCAAATGTTAGGACAGGTTATGACAAGAATAGTGATAGAAACACTAGGGATACCCTAAGGCAAAATCGATCATATGAAAGAGGATTAAATGATTCGAGAAATGTTTCTAGAGAAAAATTAAGGAGCTATGGTTCAAGAGATTCTTTGGATAGTGAGCTTCGAGATGACAGTCGAGAAAGACATAGACGGGGAAACAGCAGGGATCGGGACAGACTGGATCCATATGACAGATATTATAGGTAATTGATTGAAGTAACACTACAAGTTGAAGTATTTTGGTGTAACATTACGATTACACATTCCTATGACAAAGTGCTCTCTTTAATATCTACAAAACGGTTAATTTTCAGAAAAAACGTGTGACAATTTTCTTATTTACACTCTAAACATACATGTACATGTAGATCGTGGTCCTCATGGAGGCTCAATGGAACCGCCTCATTGAGGGGGTTCTAACGAGTATCTGCAGTCTATGTCATGGAAGTTGGAGCAGAAATAAGAAAAATAATGTATATCCCCAGAAACCCTAGTTTTCCCCATATAAAGTTGGGTTTATGGGGGTGTTCATTTCACGAGCTTATTAACTTGATGATGATGAGAATTTTGGGGAAGTTTTACTCAAGTAGGTATTTGTAGAATTGACTCAGTGAGGCAATTCTTACAAGTACAGGTCTCACCGGCCCCAATAGCTCAGTTGGTAGAGTGTCCGCTCCGGGGAATGGGAGGTCACGGGTTTGATCCCGGGCCGTGACATACCAAAGTCGTTAAAAATGGTACTAGCTGCTCCTCGCTTGGCACTCAGATTTACGGGGTAGAGCTAGGACTGGTCGACCCAGTCACAGGATAATGTGACTGGGTGTGGTATCATGTAATGTGTCTGGGACATGATACTTCAGTGAGGCAGCACTATAAAAGTGAGCATTGAGCTCCCTGTCGCAACCAGACACCGTTGTGATATGACTGAAAAATTGTTGAAAGCGACATTAAACCCGAATTCACACACACAAGTACAGGTCTACAACATAATTATGTTTCTAAATAAAAGGTAAGTTATCCCTTTTGCCCCCGCCCAAAGGGGCTTGAAGAAATATATGGGCTGCATGATGCTTCCACGCAGAGCTGAATCCGGCCCGCACACTAGTACTGGTGAACCGCTTAGAGGATCTAAGCCTGTCCAGGAACCGCTGTGCGAGGCAGAAAGTCCATGCTAATAAACCATATTGGTTTCATTGGGCGAAGGGCTTGAGATGTCATTTCATCTCAATGTCGGGTAAAAGTCTCACAAAATTGGAAGCAACGTCTCCAAAATGACCTTTATAGTGTTGACGGGGATGTTAAATCTCAAATCAAACAAACAAAATTATCCCTTAATTATCCCAGATGAGGTTAGTATTTTGTGATAACTGAAGGATAGTTTTTGTCAGTTCTCCATAAAAACCTATGTTGTGGGTATTCATTAGAACCGCCTCGACGAGGCGGTTCTAATGAATACCCACAACATAGGTTTATATGGAGAAATAAGGAAAACTATCCTGTTATCACAAAATACGCACCTTATCTGTTGCTATGGGCTCAAAATGAGTAGCTATGTATTTACTGTCAGTAGAAGGGTAGTTATTTCATTCTCATGACAAAAACTACCAGTACTGGTACATGTAGAAGCTTCAAATTTGATATAAATTGATTTTCCTAGTTTTGTAACCATAAAATATGAGATAAAATGTTTCTTTTTATGTGTGTTTGCATGTGCAGGATGATTGCAAAATAGAAGTGAAGGCAATGATCAGGAATTGATACAATTAACCCACAGCTCCCATCAGAGACATCAAGGGAAAGAAACACAAACATAAAACAACAGACCTTAATGGAAACATAAACAGCGGAAAGCCAACAGGACAGTTACTTTCCCACAAAATGGCCAACTGGCTAGCCAAAACAAAATAATATAAGCGACACAAACACTCAAGATACTCAAAGACAAACCATAACAAAAATAAACTGCGAAAGAAGAACCGCCTTGGAACGGTCAGTGAAATGAATTCCACTGGGTGGCTAAAATCGATTTTACATGGCCACAATCCTCGTCCTTACTTCCATTGCGATTTAGACAAATAATTTGTTCTGTCCGCATGAAGGCCTCCTGACTCACCAAAGTTCATCTTATTCAAATTGCTTACTGCATGCAAAAACATTTGAAGGGTCACATAACTTTGAGTTAAGCCAGTTTAAATGGAGTTTTCATTCAAGATAAAAATTCCAATTTTTGACATACATGTATGTAGGAAGTGGCATGTGAAGTCGTTTTCAGCTCTGCGTGGATGCATCATGTGCCCATCTATTTCTTCAAGCCCCGATGGGCGGGGGCCGGTTTGCTTAGATTGTATATAATGTATGTACTGTATTTAGACACCTCAAGTCCTTAGTCCTTACCACACTTGATCTAAAACTTGATCAAGTACATTTTTACAGTAGCCGGACAAACCCCCCCCCCCCCCCCCCCCCCCCCCCCCGACATAATCCTAATGGGTTGAGAGGTCCATAAAACCCCAAAGCACACATGTACAATTACAAAAAGTCAATACAAGTATGCCATTTTTACTTTGATCTTACAAGCAATGTCTCCAAAATGACCTATACAGTGTTGACGGGCAAAAATTTCTCCATGAGCACCAATTTAGCTTTGATAGTACTGCACCAAATCTGATATGGAATCTGCAGTTTTCAAAACGACAGACTGATTTTCAAAAACCAGTAATTGTGCATGTGGAGGTGTGCAGGATACTGTCCACCTTTATAAATAGCAGGGGGGATTATGTCCTGGGGGGGGGGATTTTGTCCAGGGGGGATTTTGTCCACCTGAACAAATGGGGGGGGGGGGGGGGATTTTGTCCGCCTTTACAAAAAGGGGGAGTTTTGTCTGGGGGGATTATGTCCGGGGGGATTAAATCACAATTTACTACCCTATATTGTGTCTAAAACTAGCTGAATGATTGGCAAACAGTGTAGATCCAGATGAGAACCACATTGTGCAGCATCTCATCTGGGTCTACTCTGTTTGCTCAGGGCTGTCTGTCCAAATATATACTGTAAATATTGTACCAGCAGCAGGGTATTTACATGGTGACAACATTTTATGACTTTTGTTTGCTTTCCTGTAGACTGAGCCCCTCTGGGAAATGGGGTCTGCTTTCACAGAATGTAAGGGTTTTCCATCAGACATTGGATTTTAGGGGTCTTTGACTCCACTGCCATAAATTTCAGGAGTCATTTGGTTTTTTTTTAGGGTCATTAGTTAGAACACAAGAGAAGCATATCAGTATTTTGGATTGATGCATGTATGTCTCCCTTTCCAGGGGATTTTCAGGGGATATTTGTAGCCACCAGGGGTCAAATGTCACATTAACCCTTATCTGCTGAACACGACAACCCCTACCTTTGCAAACAATGTACCGGTAGATCCAGATCAGATGGCAGCCATCTGATCAGGATCCAAACTGTCATGCAGTTTGTGAATCGGAAGATTACATGTATTTCAAGTAAATTGACTGGTTGATAGTCCGCAACAGGTGTGGCTAAATTAATTTATTCAGCAGGATATGGGTTAAATGATTTTTCTAGGGACACAGAAAACTCTTGAGAGTGGAAAGAATTGCTTTTCAGGAATAATTTCTTACCTTTATGAGTTGAGGGATATATTTTTGAAGGGTCATTACCCCTGAAAGATTACAGTTTCTTGCCCACCAGATAATTGGAAATCCATAGTTTAAGCATGGGATAGAAATTCTGTTGTAACCCTGGTGTTCTTACCCAAAATCGAATATTATTGCGTGTTTGATAAATGCACTGGTTGAATATGACCTTATATGTTGAAGTTACAGCACGTTATGCGACGTCACTAAACATTCCTGTAGTGTCATCACAATATGGCAGACATCGGTAACCGAAGTGACTGCAGCATCAAAATTCCGCGCTAAGAAATGGAACGTATGCAAGAAAACGAATCCTATATGGGTGTGAGGGGTGGATAGAAAAATCCGTCCCTCGGGATCGCTGTCCGGCGAGCCTCACGATGCCAGACAGTGACCCTTGGGACGAATTTTTCCATCCCCCCTCACACCCATATAAGATTCTTATAATCTACTCCCCTGTTTGACAAATTTCAGAGATAGAGACAGGGAAAGACCACCGAGCCGAAATGCTGAAGATTACAGAAAGAATGGCTACAGAGAGAGAGACTACGTTAGGCCAAATGAGCGATATGATAGACCTAGATCTAGACACGGTGAGTTCTGTCATTTGTGGTCAGTTAGAAATATGGCTGGCTAATCGGAGCTGAAAAGATAAACGATTATCAGTCCTGTCATTGCGATCGATAATCGATTAGTAACCGCTAAGATTTTTGTCATTAATTTACCTGTCTGGCTTTCTGTCTGAGCATGACTCTTACCATATGTTGCACTTTACCATATGTATATTTGAACAGACAGGCCTGAGCAAACAGTGTAGACCCAGATGAGATGCCGCATAATACGGCGTCTCATCAGGGTCTGCACTGTTTGTCACTCATCCAGCTGTTTTAGGCATAACTTTTGGTAGTACATTATACCTATCAAGTAATCGATTAAAAGGAAATCAGAAATGATAATCATTTTTGTGGAATTTATCGATCGATTATACGATTAATCGTGGCAGCCTTAGTTAGAAATCATAAGTACATGTATTTGATGAAGTTGACCACCAGCCACTCCAGCAGACAGTATTTTCAAAATAAACCAGTGCATGACAAAATCTGCATAAAGAATTGTGACCTTCAAATAGCGGGATCAGTCTGCTCATTTATTCAACTTGGACAAGAGATGACATGTGAGTCTCTTTGAATAGCCCGCAGGCTACAGATGGTACAGGTGATTGGGGAATGCTCTGATCAGACTCTGCAAATGCACATGCTGATCTGAGTCTAGGCTGGTCCCACAAGCCTTAACGTATTTTTTTTTTTTCTTGTCTTTGAGATAAGTCTTGGCATTAAATGTATGTATTAAAATTATATACCGTATTTGCCCTAATTACCGCACATGCTCCTATAAGCCCACACCAAAGCTTTTTTTGAAAAGGAAATGCATAAGCGCTCACTTTACAGTAACCTCCCCTTGAACCTCACACAGTAAATCCATTAAAATTACATTATTTCTTCAACAGCGAAGGCAGTGCTTACGTATCCTATTCCGTCCCATTAAATATCAGTATGCATCATCTCGGAAGTTATTGTTTTCGTATCAAGTGTGCACTAATTAGGTAGCTTTTTCACCATGATTTTTGACACGATATGTTTACATTTCAGTTGTAAAGCCTAATATAAACCTATAATTTAAAACGATGTACATGTACATATAGTTCATACTTTCCATGAATGCATCGAGTCACATGATTTTCAATGAAGTCAAGTGACGTCAGTCTAAACCATGGTTCCCTACGATCTGATTGTGAGTTGGCGACGTTCACCCTGTTCTGCTGTTTGTAGAAAAATAGCGTAATGGTTTGCCCTATAAGCATTTTTCACTTGGTGTTGAGGAGCAAAGAATGTAAATATGAGAAATAGACTTAATTTTTCTGCTGGTTATGAAAGCATGAAGACAGCGGGTCACTAGCAAAGTTTACATGAACCACTTTGGGGTTCATTTACTTAGCAGGCAACCCACTGTATTTATACTTTCATGAACAGCAGAAAAATAAATGTCAAGCCTTATTTTCTTGGAAAAATGTTTAATTAAAACTGGAAGTGTGTCCCAGGGGCACAGATGCCCCGGCCTGGTACATGCAGTTGAGATACTGATGAAAAACTTACACAAAATTTGCTACCACCATCTCAGATTGAGACTGACGGATAGGGGTTACACTACATGCCCTATCTAACATTCTTCATAAAAAATGCATGTCTGCTTTAAAAATAGATTTAGGGGATAACTACATGTATATTTAAAATTGTTATTTAGGGAGGTAAATTGGTGGTTTTATGGTCGGAAATTTAGTTTTAACGGTGACGCATCAGTGGAGACGTTAAACAGAATTTGCGACCATCAAACCGATGATTTACCTCCCCAAATGACCATTTTAAATACAGTTATCCCCATTCTGATGCAATTATTCACTTGTTTTGTTAAATATTGTACTATTTTGCTCAGAGTGCCAAGCGCTGCAAGCTGCGTAAAACCAAAAAACCAAATGCTACACAATGAAAAGCAACGTTACATCATAACATTGGGTTTCCGACAGTATATCGCAGAATATACTGTTGCAAATTTTTGACGTTATCCAATCAAATGTTGCGTTACATACACAGGTGCATTAGAATGTCTTTTATAAAAATTTTCAGGATGAATGACACCATCAATTATAAGAGAGATAAAAATTTTGTATTACAAAAACAAAAATGCATGTAATCATTATAATGTACCAAAGGACTGTAGTTGTGTACCGAAGGGTTGTAATTGGTTCAGTTCGACAAGAAACTTAAGATAGTTAATCACCTTTTAAATACATATAATTGTTAATAAGTTTTCCTACATTGTATATAAAAGAAATGAAAACCATTTTTATATAAAAGTACATTGAGTATAGCTGTCAGACCAGCAAAACTCAATTCCTGAAGAGGAAAAAATGGGGTTTGAAAGGGTTTGTTTTATGTATTTTCCTAAAACACAGACTATGGTAGTTGTTGGAACTATCCCATTGCAGAGATCTATAGGTAACCAACATACATTTACACAAAGAAAATTTCGCAGCCACAAAGTTAGCATTATTGCATTGTTATATTGCCCTCTTGTAAATTGTAGATGAGAACCGGCCACCATCGCGTCAAGTTGACATGGACAGGTCAAGGTCACGAGCAGATTATGAACGAGATTACTACAAGCAAAGAGGTAAACTGGATACAACACAACCTCATTATAACACTGTTTGTTATAACTAAGGTGCAACGATTCACTGAATCATATCATAAACTTATGCTGGTTTTGCATAAATTTATGACAGAAGGAGATTGCAGAGAATGGAGGCTCTCTGCTGTCGATCCTCATGATAGACAGGCCTGGAGATCTGATGTAAGATCTGCCATGCGTGCAGCAGGCCAGCTACCTGGAGGGGGGCCCACTTGTGTGGACGTTGCCCCTGTACCTGCACGTTAATCAAAAGTCCGTCCGTTGATGATGAATAAATAACAAATATGTTACTATTTTCACTTTTATTTCCATTGTTCATGTATATTACAGTTAATTTCTACCAAAGAATTATATTACAGTATTGCTTACAGCTGATTTTAAGGAATTTCTTTGCTTAAAGTTTCTTTTTCATGCCAGAAAGTGTATCGCAATATATATCCTATCTTGACACAAATATTGTGATATGTATTCTATTGTGAGGTATCGTTGCAGCCCTAGTTATAACATGGTTTTGGATATAACACTGTTTCAAGATGGATCCCAAAAATGTATAGATTATATTGAAAAATGACCATAAATTATCCATAAATGATCCCAAAAATGTATAGAGTATACAGAAAAATGACCATAAATGATCCCAAAAATGTACAGAGTATATAGAAAAATGACCATAAATGATCCCAAAAATGTATAGATTGTATTTTTTTTCTGTATAATTCATACATTTTTGTTTGGATATAACACGGTTGTTTAACTAACATGGTATCTGCTTTGGATCCAATTAATAGTGTTATGACTAAGGGGCTCAGTGTACGATTATTTTGGGACTATGAAATTTTTTTCTAGATAGAGCTACTGTATTAGGCCTATTACTGCACATGTTCCTATAAGGGCACAACCAAGCCATTTTTGGAAAGAAAATGCATAATTGCACACTTTACAGTCACCTCCCAATGATTTCATATGGGCCCCGCCAAGTGAATTTGTGTCTTCGAGCATTCCGTCATGACAAATTTTAACTGAGCATGCCCAGCCATTCAGAGGGGTCAGGGATATGGTTTTCTGTCTGAAGGTTCCTCTTGATTCACTGCTTGTATGAGTGAGCAGCGAAGGTTCTGGCGAGACTGCGCGGATGAGATTGTAAATTTTCCTTTTTTGGATGGTGATGTTCCTCGTGCGCCATCCTATGGCGTTTATATTTCGCAATTAATTCGATTTGCTAGAGTGTGTAGTCATGTAACTGACTTCAACACTCGTAATAAATTATTAACGGCTAAACTCCTTAATCAGGGTTATCGGTACCATAAACTACGCAAAGCCTTTTCAAAATTTTATAGACGCCATTCTGATTTAATTTCAAAATTCAATATTGGACTTAAATCTCTTCTGCAACAAGGTCTATCGGAACCCGAATTTTATGGTGACTTAGTATTTAAATTCAGAAAAATATATAACCGCAATGACTTCAGTACCCAATTTCGTAAAATCATTCTTCGATATAAAAAGATTGGGTACAACATGGATATTATACGACAGACTGCATGCATGGTAGTTAACCCAATCACGGTTGGCAACTTTGCTTCCCTCTTTAATTGCACGCCGGTGGGTCAGGCCTCAGATTCTATGACGGCTCCAACGTAAAGGCTTATTGAGAATTAGAGAGATCTAATTCAAGGTAATGTTGGTTGGTGCCTGATGCTCTGTCTCTGGTCGGGCTCATCGGAGTCTAACTGTTGGTTTTCTTTTGCTCCAGCATTTCAGTGGTTTCTTGCTGTCGAGTCCTCACCGTTGTCTCACCTCTGTGGTTCTTTGATTTTTGTGTTCACGGAGATGTTGCACTGATGAGTTAGGAGGCCTTCATGCGGACTGAACAAATTATTTGTCTAAATCGCGACGGAAGTAAGGGCGAGGATTGTGGCCACGTAAAATCGATTTAAGCCCCCCAGTGGAAATCTTCCACTGACCGTTCCAAGGCGGCTCTTCTGTGGCGATTTATTTTATGTTGTTGTTTGTTACTTACTGTGTGTATCACTTGTGTCTTTTAGTTTCGGATGACCATATGGCCATTTTGTGGGAAAGTAACTGTCCTTATGGCCTTCCTTTGTTTAGGTTTCCATTATGGTCTGGTCGCTTAATGTTTGTATTTCTTTCCCTTTGGTGTCTTTTATGGGTGGAGTAAGTTAATTGTATCAATTCCTGATCTTTGTTTTACTTCTACTTTGCCTGAAACTTCGCTGCTCGCTGCTCGCATAGGCGATAAGTACCAAAATCGCTTGACGTGGCCCATATTGAGTTTTGTTGCATTTTTGACCCAGAAAATCATATGTGTATGTGGTGCACCACCCCTCTGCTGAAATTCAACTGGATCTGTAATGTGTCCTAGCTATTTTTTTTGTATCGAGTGTGCGCTTATTAGGTATTCATGCATGACCTTGATTAGCGAACTTGTATACCAATGTAGTGCAATCAACACCCCCCCTCCCAAAAAAGCCCCCCCCCCCCCCCCCCAACCCATTGGGGCTTGAAGAAATAGATGGGCTGCATGGTCTTCCACACAGAGCTGAAACCGACTGCACACGAGTACCGGTAAACCGCTTAGAGGATCTAAACTTGCAGTGCCAGTTGGCTTGTCCATGCTTATAAACCCTGTTGGTTTCATTGGGCAACATTCCATCTCAATGTTGGGTAAAAGTCCAAAAAAATTGGAAGCAATGTCTTTACAGTGTTGAACCTCAAATCAAACAAACAAAACCTCAAGTCAAACAAACAAACAAATAATAGTTTCAAATCTCCAATCTGAATTGTGTTCGAAAACTGGTAGTTTTGAAAACAAATTGGCATTCAGATCAGTTTTTCTCATGTTTTCAAGCTATATGTATATTTATATCCAATTATAGGCTATGACTATGATGATTACTATCGGCGTGGCCAGTACTATGACCGCAGTTACTATGACTACTACTACTACAATCAAGGTTACTATGATGAAATGGGCTACTACCATGATCCAAATGCATCAAGGTTAGTTATAGAAAGATCATTTTGTTTTGTAATTTTCTTCTTGTCAGACAAATGGTGTTGTTTGATTGGAACACAAGATGTTGCTAATAGAGTGTCAAGATATGGAAGATAAGTCAGGGATAGTTTTCCTTAAATATTAAAAACAGGCCTTAAATTTTTTCAGGCATTTGCATGATTTCAGGCTTTCAGAGCTTGAGTTTTTTAGCTCACCGTCACATAGTGACGAGGTGAGCTTTTGGGATCACTTTTTGTCCGTCTTGCGTGCGTCCGTGCGTGTGTAAACAATTTCTTCAAACAACATCTCCTCCTTAACCACTGATCGGATTTTGACCAAACTTCACAGGAATGATCCTTGGGTGGTCCCCTTTCAAAGTTGTTCAAATGGTTCCGGTCCGTTGCACATCTAGGTCACAGGAGCCAAAAAAAGATTTTTTTCACCGAAAACTTAAAAAATTCTTCTCTGAAACCACAAGGCCCAGGTCTTTGATATTTGGTATGAATCTTCATCTAGTGGTCCCCTACCAAGATTGTTCAATTATAGTGCGAAAATTTTTAAAAATCTTCTTCTCTGAAACCGCAAAGCCCAGGTCTTTGACATTTAGTATGTAGCTTCATCTATTGGACCCCTACCAAGATTGTTCAAATTATAGAGCTCGGGCCAAAAATGCCCCCGCCCCGGGGCCCTTTGGTTTTACATGGGCTTATATAGGGAAAATCTTTAAAAATCTTCTTCTCTGAAATGACAAGGCCCAGGTCTTTGATATTTGGTATGATGATTCATCTAGTGGACCCCTACCAAGATTGTTCAAATTATAGTGCTGGGACCAAAAATGCCCCCGCCCCGGGCCCTTTGGTTTTACATGGGCTTATATAGGGAAATCTTCTTCTCTAAAACCGCAAGGCCCAGGTCTTTGATATTTGGTATGAAGCTTCATTCAGTGGACTCCTACCAAGATTGTTCAAATTATAGTGCTGGGGCCAAAAATGCCCCCGCCCCGGGGCCCTTTTTTTTACATGGGCTTATATAGGGAAAATCTTTAAAAATCTTCTTCTAAAAGCGCAAGGCCCAGGTCTTTGATATTTGGTATGAAGCTTAGTCTAGTGGACCCCTACCAAGATTGTTCAAATTATAGTGCTGGGGCCAAAAATGCCCCCCCCCCCCAGCCCCTTTGGTTTTACATTGGCTTATATAGGGAAAATCTTTAAAAATCTTCTTCTCTGAAACCCCAAGGCCCAGGTCTTTGATATTTGGTATGATGCTTCATCTAGTGGACCCCTACCAAGATTGTTCAAATTATAGTGCTGGGACCAAAAATGCCCCCGCCCGGGCCCTTTGGTTTTACATTGTCTTATATAGGGAAAATCTTTAAAAATCTTCTTCTCTGAAACCACAAGGCCCAGGTCTTTGATATTTGGTATGAAGCTTCATCTAGTAGACCCCTACCAAGATTATATAAATTATAGTGCTGGGGCCAAAAATGCCTCCGCCCCGGAGCCCTTTGGTTTTACATGGGCTTATATAGGGAAAATCTTTAAAAATCTTTTTCTCTGAAACTGCAAGGCCCAGGTCTTTGCTTTTTGGTATGAAGCTTCATCAAGTGGACCCCTACCAAGATTGTTCAATTTATAGCCTTGGGGCCAAAAATGCCCCCGTCCCGAGACCCTTTGCTTTTACATAGACTTATATAGGGAAATCTTTAAAAATCTTCTTCTCCGAAACTGCAAGGCCCAATTCTTTGATATTCGGTATGGAGCTTCATCTAGTGGACCTCTACCAAGATTGTTCACATTATAGCTACAGGGCCACAAATGCCCCCGCCCCGGGGCCCTTTTGTTTTTACATAGACTTATATGGAGATAATCTTTGAAAACCTCTGAAACCGCAAGGCCCAGGTCTTTGATATTTGGTGTGAAGCTTCATCTAGTGGACCTCTGTCAAGATTGTTTAAATTATAGCCCTGAGGTCAAAAATGTCCCCGCCCTGGGGCCATTTGGTTTTACATGGGCTTATGTAGTGAATATCTTTAAAAAAATCTTTCCTGAAACCGCAAGGCCCAGGTCTTTGATATTTGGTGTGTACCTCCATCTAGTGGAACTTTGCCAAGATTGTTCAAATTATAGCCTTTGCTGATATTTGTTATGAAGCGTCACCTTTTTAGACCTCCCTCAATATTATGCACATTATAGCCCTGTGGTCAATAATGGCCCTCCTCGGGGCCCACTTTTTACTCTATGGCTCAGGTGAGCGATCCAGGGCCATCATGGCCCTCTTGTCTTGATTTCAGGCTTCAGATTTTGATTTTTTTTCCTTTTTTTCTGTTAAAAATTGCCATTTACCCCTTATCCTGCAATATGAATTAATTGAGTGCGACCCGTTTCTGACTATCAGTCAATCAAATTTCTTTATATAAATATGTTCATTCAATTCAAAACTGCATTACAAACAGTGTAGATGCTGATCAGATGGCTTCTGATCTGAATCAACACTGTTTGTAAAGGTAATGGTTGTCGTGTTCAGGAGGATATGGGTTTAGGCTGCAAAATCGAGCCTTTCTGGCGTAGAAAAGCTTTGACAGTATTAGGAGGCCTAAAAACACATTGGTTTCATCAGATTTTATTTTGTAACCATTTACTATATAGGGTAGTAGTTACAATTCAGAAACTTATGTTATGGGTACTTGTCAGAAGCACTCAAGGGGTACCCGCAACATAAAGCTTTCTGTGAGAAAGAAGGAAAATTATTCCCAGAATTAATTCTCTTTCTCTGGGGTTTTGCATGACAATGGAATAATCAGGATTTTGATGTATTTTGTGTTTCTGAATGCCCTTTATTTTAAAGTTTATAACCTTATTTGTGAAAATGAGTTTCTTGATCCACAATGGTTAGGAGGGCAGGGCTTATTATATATTGTATTACACAGAAAGCTCTTTTATAACACTACCGGTATTTTGTTTGGGTCTAAAGCAGTAACAATGTTCGTTAAGTAACTGTAATAACCACACAAAAATGTAAAGTGACCTATACATTTTTGGGATCCTTATTTTGTCCCATTTTGTACAAGAAAACCAAAAAGGGGTATTTGGCAAATCGTGCAGGCCCAGATCAGATGCTGCAGAATGTGATGTCTGATCAGGGCCTACACTGTTTGCAAAAAGTTTAGCCATTTTCCAAAGGAAATTTGAAGAAAACACCACCTGACAGCCCTAAATTTTGAAATGGACTCCTGCTTTATATAAGGAGGAAGATTCTATTTGGTACAAAAGGGGTTAAACTGTCTTATAATAAACATTGATATAAAGAGATTTAGTGGAGACTGGCCATACAGATAGGCTTGTCTGACACCTTCCTATTTGCCCTTACTGCTTTATTCATTCCCCTGCTAAATTTTATCGTCAAAATCAGACACAAGGACATTGCTTGATCCATGCATTTGTTTACAAGCAAAATGCAGGGCTGGAAAATTCAACTCCTCCACCTCCACTCGCTGTGATGAGTAAAAGTTTTGGAGGACAAGTAACAATTTTGTCTTGTCCCTATGAAATTAACCAAAATCTGTATGCCCTTAACACTTTTTGTACCAAATGGAATCCTTTGCCTTATATTTAGCACAAGTCCATGTCAAAATTTAGGGGAGTCAGGTTGTGTTTTCTTCAAAATTCATTTGGAAAATGGCTGAACTTTTTGCAAACGGTGTAGGCCCTGATCAGACATCGCGTTCTGCGGCGTCTGATCTGGGCCTGCACTGTTTGCCAGGGTACCCATTTTGGGGGTTTCCGGTACAAAATGGGTTAATCATGCAGGACGAGTAGAATTTGGAAGAATTTTCCAGCCCTGAGAAAGGGGTTGATGGTGTATCAAGATTGGCAAGATGTGCTTCCATACACTGTAGATTTTGTAAAATTTGTTTTGAGTATGTGTATACATTTTGTGTATATTTTTTTAATGATTGAGCTTGCGTCAAGTATGTTCTGAGATGTAATCTGCATACTTCTTGTTTATGATCTTTTTCTGTTAAATTTATTTTATGTTTGATTTTGTCTATATTCCGTTCAGGTTTGCTCGGTGGGTTTCTTTTCTTTACGCTGTAATTGACTGCTTCTGATTCCCCGTCATTGCTTTTTACGTTACCTGTACCCCGGTTCAGCTCATTCCTTGCCTGTAGCAAGTCCCTTTAACCCTTTCAACCCTGCAGACTGGTACAAATCCCTACTCTATGCAAACAGTGTAGATCCTAATGAGACGGCTCATTATGAGCCGTCTCATCTGGATCAACACTGTTTGCCGCCTTGACAATGATTTCTATTTAACTCACAGTTTACAAGAAAGGATGTGTCCACTTTCAGAAATGGAAGAGTTCACTTCAGAATTCCACGGTTGAAAAGGTTGTTGTGCTCTACTGTATGTACCGGTATTTTGAGCATTGGTCATACGTGCAGGTTAATTCTTAAAATAAAATGTGCTTACTAAATGTTTAAATGAAATTCCATCTATTTTTATGCCCCCGCCATTCGAAGAATGGTGGAAGGGCATATAGCTTTGCCCCTGTCCATCCTTCGTCCGTCTGTCTGTCTGAAACTTAAGCCCAGTCAATAACTTTCTTATTTCTGGATGGATTTGAAATTACTTTGTAGAAATGTTAAACATCATGAGACAATGTGTCACGTGCAAAACCCAGGGGGGTACCTCCAAGGTCAAGGCCATACTTAGAGGTCAAAGGTCAAAAAAGGGGGGTCCGAAACTTAAACGCAGTCAATAACTTTCTTATTTCTGGATGGATTTTGTAATTGCTTTGCAGAAATGTTAACCATTATGAGACAATGTGTCAGGTGCAAAGTTCAGGTCCGTACCTCCAAGGTCAAGGTCATACTTAGAGATCAAAGGTAAAAAAAGGGTCCAAAACTTAAACACAGTCAATAACTTTTTTATTTCTGGATAGATTTTGAAATTACTTGGCAGAAATGTTGGCCATCATGAGACAATCTGCCTTAAACAAAACCAAGGTCCTTACCTCCAAGGTCAAGGTCATTCTTAGAGGTCAAATGTGAAAAAAGGGTCCAAAACTTAAACACTGTCAATAACTTTCTATAGATTAATACAGACATAGTCATATTTTCAGGCAGGGGCATCCATGTCCTCTGGACGCATTTCTAGTTTTGGTGTGTTAACTTGTGTAACGTATTTTACAGCCTTGACAGTCGGAAATGTGTCTTAAGACATTCACCAGCACAGCAAAGACTTAGATCAACCTGTGCTTTTCTGATTAGTCTTTTGTTTGCTGTATGACTGCTTGTTGATCCACAGCATCTAAACCCTTGTCCTGCTGAATATTTAAATATGTCACACCCACTACAGATTATCAGCCAATCAGATTACTTGATGCAAATTATTGCAACAAATTCATAAACTGGATGGCAAACAATGAAGATCCTGATCAGATGGCTTCTTCAGAAGCCATCTGATCTGGATCTACATTATTTCAAAGATAAGGCATATTCGGGCTCAGCAGGACAAGGGTTAACCCTTTAAGCCCTACCTCCTGGGTCCGCAACATTCTTTTGTTAAGATTGATGACAAAATCTTTTCTACCTTCGTTTTGTCCCTTCTGTTGATTCAAAGACAGCAGTCACCAGTTTCTGGTGAAAGAATGGGCACTGTACTTATGTATAAGCCTGCCCAGGATTGTGATTAGGTAAACAGACTGGCACGATATGACCTCACTAGTGTTGACTGGGTGGTGAAACTCCAAACAAACTATACGTTCAGCTCACAGTATTTTCAAAATATTTTCTGTCCCCCCATTGGCTTACTGTTGGGCAAGACTTGCTGTACTTGCAGCAGGTACTAGTAAGGGAAGAGGGGGATTCTTTCTTTTTCTTCACTTTTATTTTCCTCTTTCTCTCCGGTCTCTTGACCGGCCCCGATAGCTCAGTTGGTAGAGTGTCCGCTCCGGGGAACAGGAGGTCAGGGGTTCGATCCCAGGCCGCGACATACCAAAGTCGTTAAAAAAGGTACTAGCTGCTCCTCGCTTGGCACTCAGATTTACGGGGTAGAGATAGGACTGGTCGACCCAGTGTCAGGATAATGTGACTGGGTGTGGTATCATGTAATGTGTCTGGGACGTGATACTTCAGTGAGGCAGCACTATAAAAGTGAGCGTTGAGCTCCCTGTCGCAACCAGACACCGTCGTGATATGACTGAAAAATTGTTGAAAGCAACGTTAAACCCGAATTCACACACACACACACACTCTCCTGTCTCTTCTATTTCATCACCTCTGCAAGGCAAAATGGCCCACAAGGGTTGATGTGTCTTTAAACCCAATCAATCAATCAATCAATCAATTGATAAATCAATCAATCTTTATAACACTGTTGTAGGGGCCCATGTAGAAACCATGATACATAAACAGCCTTGTTAATTGTATAGAATATACAAAAAAATGACCATTAAAACATTTTTAGCTCGGCTGTTTTCAAAGAAAACTAAGAGGTATTGTCATAGCTCTGGCGTCGTCTGCGTCGTCGTTGTGCAAAAACTTGGACATTTTGTAATATCTCTGTCATTACTGAAGATATTTACTTGAAACTCTGACTAGTTGTTCATTATGAAAAGGGGAACTCATACCAATAGGTGAGGTAACCCAAAAAATATTTTTGGCACAGTTATGCCCCTTTTTCGACTTAGAATATATGCAAAAACTTGGACATTTTGTAATATCTCTGTCATTACTGAACATATTTACTTGAAACTCTGACTAGTTGTTCACTATGAAAAGGGGCACTCATACCAATAGGTGAGGTAACCCTCAAAATATTTTTGGTACAGTTATGCCCCTTTTTCGACTTAGAATTTTTGCAAAAACATGGGCATTTTGTAATATCTCTGTCATTACTGAACATATTTACTTTAAACTAGGACTAGTTGTTCATTATGAAAAGGGGAACTCATACCAATAGGTGAGGTAACCTTAAAAATATTTTTGGCACAGTTATGCCCCTTTTTGACTTAGAATTTTTGCAAATGCAAAAACTTGGACATTTTGTAATATCTCTGTCATTACTGAACATATTTACTTGGAACTCGGACAAGTTGTTCATTATGAAAAGGGGAACTCATACCAATAGATAAGGTAACCCTCAAAATATTTTGGGCACAGTTATGTCCCTTTTTCGACTTAGAATTTTTGCGTCGTCATCATGCAAAAACTTGGACATTTTGTAATATCTCTGTCATTACTGAACGTATTTACTTGAAACTCGGACTGGTTGTTCATTATGAAAAGTGGAACTCATACCAATAGGTGAGGAACTGGTAATCCTCAAAATATTTTTGGCACAGTTATGCCCCTTTTTCAACTTAGAATTTTTGTTTAACTAAAAGAAACTGCAGCCGAGCGTTGGCACCCACATGCGGTGCTATTGTTTTTTTTTTATCAGTCTTGCAAAACTGTTATAATGTACAGTGTTATAAAGAGGTATTATTTGTATTAACAACAAATGTTTTCTACTAGTTAACTAACAATTAAAATTTGCAGCAGCATTTTATTGAGGAAAAGTATTAAGATTTTTACTGGCACATGGTACTAATAAAATAAGTTTTATGTTTTATCCATTGATAATAACAATTATTCTAACACAGCGCGCCTATATAGGCAATGCAAAATAACTGTGTTTTATTCTGCAACAAATCACAGCTGGGAAGAGAGTGACGTGTGACGTCATTAAAACCTGCAAATTTATGACGTCACTAGTCGATTTACTTGACGTTAGACGGTGTTACGTCATTTTCTCGCATCGAAAACGTTAGAAAAGGATATAAATGCATGTGTTTCAGTCGATAATTTTAGCGGGATTTCTTCTCACAATGGCGAAAAGTTGTGAGATTTTGAAGGCAAAAACAACATTATTGCCGATTTTCAGCGTGTTAGAATCGAAATAGATCAGCTCTAGCCAGTGATTTGTTGGGTAATAAATCACGGTTTGTCGGTCAGTTGTAAGTAGACAAATCACGCGCGCTACGCGCTTGTGATTTGTCTACTTTACAACTGACCTCCAACTTGTGATTTATTACACAACAAATCACAGTTAGAGCTGATCTATTTCTTAAATATGGGTCATTAAAATGAAAAAAAAAAAATCATGGCATGCTGAGAAACTGACAGTGATCTCCTTTGTGTTTATTGAAAGACTTTGAAAGCCAGGTGACAGGAAAGAAAAGACAATTTAACCCTTGTCCTGCTAATCCCGGATATGCCTTAGCTTTGAAACAATGTAGATCCAGATCAGATGGCTTCTGAAGAAGCCATCTGATCAGGATCTACATTGTTTGCCATTCAGATTGTGAATTTGTTGCAATAATTTGCATCAAGTATTCTGATTGTTGATAATCAGTAGTGGGTGTGGCATATATAAATATTCAGCAGGACAAGGGTTAAGATGGGGTGCTGGGGAATGAGGGGTAGGGGTCAGAGGAGAAATACATTTTCTTCATTTGAGTGAGTAAGTGAGTAAGTGTTTGAGTTTTACGTCCCATCAACAGCTAAGGTCATACGGAGACGGGACCTCGGTTTAAAGACTCGTCCGAAAGTCTGGAGAAGCCCGGGATCGATCCTGCGACCCCTGGTTTACAAGGCGAGTAGCGTAACCACTGCACCACGGAGGCTTCTATTCATTTGAGTGAAACTTCTAAAGTAGATCAGACTCGCATGTGACTGAAATAATTCTGTAAAATATGAATATTGATTTAGAGGCTTACATTTAGCTTTTAGATTTCGTGGGTTAAACTTGTTATGGTCGTCCACCCGGTTTTCGACTACACTCGGTTTTCGACGATATAAGCGGTCGCGAGATTTCGCGTGAATTTCGACGTCACAATTTTTCTCATATTAACTTTTGGAAATTACATTTGTCAATCCTTAACAATGACCAAAAATGTGCTTCAAACCTGTAAGTATTATATAAATATTTTCACTTTTTATTTACTTAATTGTTTTATTAATTGGTTTCTGCCAAAAACACATACATGCCCATTCAAACATCAGTATCCAAACCATCAGACGATGCCTTTCCACAAAAGGCACTCATTTGGAACCTCTCGGAATTGATCAGTTGGCATATATGGGGAATCCTTGCCCAAAAATAAAAAGTATGGAAGCACAGAATTGCCAAAAATGTTAGGAAGTACTATTGATTTGTGTGTCATATTTTTTTAAATGAGCCCAGTGGTCAGACTTGGGTGGGGGGGGGGGGGGGGTTGGATTTGACACACCTAACATACTGCACAAGAGTAATTTTTTTTAAGAATGTGATATTTTCCTATTTTCCTTTGGCTGTGTTGTCAGTAACTCTTGAAATGTAAGAAAAAAAGTGAATTCTCAGAAGTACCATTTTTAAATTACTGACACTGCTAATGGTTTTTATTGGGTGAAATTTATTACACTGTAGTTCAATATAAACTTGTACAAGACAATGCATTTGAATGAATGAGAATAAAATAACCCAATGTATAAAGATAAGAAGTTGTTCTGTCACAATATCACTTCAGATTAGTTTTTTCCGCTTTTTTTTTTCCACTTAAATAATGACACTAATTGGTCATCGTCGAAAACCGAGTGGTGACGTCATGCCGTTTTGACATATCAGGTGATCAAATATGGAGTCCGATATCAAAATTAAACAGCATCAACTGAAAATCGGCTGGTTGCAGCTGGTATAACGAATGTACCTGCATATTTTAGCGCATCAGAGTTAAAGCAAATTTTTTTTTTTTTTAATTCGGTACATAAGCGGTAAAAAATTGATCGTCGAAAACCGGGAGGGGCGGCATAATGAATAGGTATAAGTAGATCTAATCTTAAGGAAAAAAATACCTGGTAAAGCTTCATATCTAGAATAGCTGACTGTAAAATATGTAAAGAAATATCCCAGCCTGCCTTTGGAAACCTTACATGTATGCAGCAATAACCTATAGGCTCGAACCCTCCATTACCTGCTTGCAGTCCTGCCATAGGACAGCTCTAGTTTTGCTTTTAACCCTTTAAGCACGATTCTTTAGTATAAGACGTCATTTCAGATATTTTGTTTTCAAATTTTTTCAGAGAAAATAAGGGTTAATCCTTGGCCTGCTGAACACAATAACCTGTCTTTGCAAACAGTGTAGATCCTGATCAGATGGCTTCTTAAGAAGCCATCTGATCAGGATC